>JBBDHG010000009.1:10035000-11322500 GCA_037951165.1 Lophius americanus
TTAATGTTACATTCTGATAGAAAATACAGTTGATACATAAGCACACAAATCAAAACTCAGCACTTATGTGGATGAATTACCAGATATGTTTATCAACGAATTTTCATGAGAGTTGACTTAGACTTTGTTGAACCCAAATTGGGAAATTCACTCCTTATAGCAGGAGATTGAAATACACAGTCAGTCACACATGATAATAAAGAGTGTGTGTTTGAAAAGATACCACAGGTGCACAATAACACCACACTATAAACATACAATATACTAAAATATACAATAGAGAATAACTTAGAAAAAAAAATTGATTTAAACTAAGGGAAAACCCTAAGATAGAGATATAAACCGAGAATAAGTAGCAATGAAGTAGATGGATATATGATATTGATGGCACATGAATCTGAGCTGAAACTACATTAAGGAGCATATGTATGTTTGATGTTTCAACTATTCTATCAAATTCACAAAAATAAATGAAATATACTGTATACTGGATGTAAACATTAATACCGTTTGGAATTTGGTCTTTGACTCTGTGCTAAATACTGACTACATTCCCAGCTCTGTGAAGTGTCCTTGTTCTCTTTAAGTTCAGTCAAAAGCTCCTCCATCACCCAGCTCTTTTCAGCTTGCCAGTATAGCAACATGCCTTGAATAAACACTGGCTCAATAGAGGGCCGTCCTTCGGGAGTCACTCGGAGGGATTGACATTGTGATTATCCTCTTGGTGTGAAGGATTGGAAAGGTTACCAATCCTCAATAGGACTATTTGAACTTCTGGGACCCCTCCACACCATCTAATCCTGCTTAATACTTGCTCCTATACACAAACTCACTCAAAGCACCCCCACATACTCATATCTCTCACCCCTACACACATATCACAAACATCATGGTCCCAGCAGACTAAACCTTAGACAGATTAGACCTATTGGACCTTAGCTAATGCCAATCTCTTCTGTAAACACACCGCACTATGAGTCCGAGAAAACATCTTCGCTTGGTAAAGCGCTTCACAACTTTTTCCGGAGAAATTTAACCCCTTCAATCTCCTGCTGTTGCTGTGAAAGACCCTCCTCACACTTACTTACATGCGTGGTCAGGTCACCATGCGTGGTCAGGTTCAGACTCTGTTGATAGAATTAACCGCTCTATAATAATAATAATAATAATATGTATTTTATTTATCACATGTTAAACAGTACATACATAAAGTACAACGTCATGAAATGTATCTCTGCATTTGATCAATCCGTGAGGGAGCAGTGGGCGGCCCCCGTGAAGCGCCTGGGATACTCAGATTTCAGGGTCTTGATCAAGGACCCCATGCATATTGCGTCAGGGTCTGGGATCAAACATTGGCAAACCGCCCAACACATGCAGGTAGAGTAATATCATGCTTAAATATTGCATATATCAGTGATTCCCAAAAATATGTGCCTCGACCACTGGTGGGTCACGACATTATTGCTGGTGGGCCACCAGTGCTCTTTTACTAAATAGTTTTCAAATAATTATGATTAAAACATTAGATTTTAATAAGTAGTCAGACTAATAAAAGATATCATGGGATTTAAATTACTAATTAAAATATCATTGATTCTTAAAACAATGTTTCATAGTTTTCTTTCCCTTCATAGTTTTCATGGTTCTGTGTTAAATTATGCACACTATGCATATAGAGGTATTTCATTATACTTCTATTTTCATTTTTATTAATATTTTATTTGTTATGCATAGTGATTATTTTCTAATATGAACATTGAGCTACTAACTTTTCTGAACTTTTTATTTATTTTTTTTTTATTTAGCTATTCCTTCTTCATTTTTTTTATAATTCTTGTATTATATATTTTAATTACTTTACACTGTGTTTGTTGTTTGGTTTTGGTTGTGTTATCATATTTTCTGTTTATATTTTCCTGGATTCGTTTGTTCATCAGACCTTTGATAGAAGATTTGGGTGGACTGTAGAATATTTTCAGATTTTACGCACTCTTGCCAAACCTCTGCCGTGGCATCATTATGTTTGGGAATTACTTTATTATGTTTGGATTCTTCTGGAAAAAAATCAGTCACATGCTTTCAAGGTGCAGTGTTTAAAGTTTAGTGTCATTTATCTGGGAATTTCCAGTTTGCAACCTATATCACACCTCAGCTCACCCCTCCCTATTCAAAAATCCATGGTAGCCTTCAAATGTCAAAATGATGTGCTCTGAAAAAATATAGCTCAAAGCTTACAGTACATTGTGGTAACGATGACAGTCGCACTGGGTGCCTCGTCCCTCCTCCCAAGGGGAGGGGAGGAGACAGGCCACAACGAGCAAAATATCCATGGCCCTAGGAAGCAGAAAGGTCCAGTCCATCTTTGCAGCATCCCAGCAGTTTACCTCTCAACAGTTTCACGAGTCGGGTCTTAATTTTCTTTTGTTTGAAATAAGGAGTTTGGCTCCGATGCCTTTTCTTGTGCTGAATAAAATGTCTGATCCTTCATTTGTCAAAATTTGGGTTGCCAAGGCCCCCATCCCTCCACAGAGAGAGCATTCTATCCACTGCTCTCTGAACTGTGCTTAGATTTGTTATTACTTTGTAAATTAGCTTAGTAAAGGACATACAGAATCTATCCTGAGTAGAACTAAAAGAAAAATGTTGCGTAAATTTTCTTTATTGATAAAATGCACAGCTTTTGAGTAAAACACATTATAAGACTCCAGAGGGAACATGTGGTTTAATGTTCCCATCTTTGTCGCAAATTAAGACGAAGACCATCCACTGAATCCAGACAGAACTTGAAATTATGCCTGAAAATCTGCTTTAGTTTATGGAAGAAGGCAGTTGTTTTGAAGGTGTTCACTCAATCAGACATATTTCCTCTTTGATCATTTCCCACTTCACTAACTGAAGGCCTTCTTTAACAGGAAGGTCATGTGATGCGATGTTTGAGGATTGATCAGTGCTGGGTGGTGTTGCTTTTGAAGAGTGAGCACTGATGAGATGATGACAAGCTGTGTTCACTGGGCTGGAGGTGATTATGCTTTGGCTTCAGTCATTCGCATAAATAGAGCCAAGCATGTAAATTGTTCGGATGTTGTTATGTCCTAATGAAACCTCTTGCGTGAACAGATATGTTTAATCAAGCATGTGCACATTCAAACCCAAAGTATCAAATATTAACCTAATAAAAAAAATATTCGATGAAATGAACTGCTTTATTTTTATCAGCTGGTCAGAGCACTAGATGACCTAAATGTTGAGTAAACACTGTCTCTAGCAATCATTTTCTCCAGCCGTTACTTACATATGGTCAAGCTGAAGTCTCACGACATACATGTTTATCTATTTCTAACCAGACTGGGTTTTGTAAGCCTCTCTCCAGAGGAGAGATTTTGGAGGTTGAAGTCAGAGTGAGTTTACTTTTAGGTCACAGTGGGGATTCAGTTTTATGGAGCAGGACTGAAGTTCATTTGTGTGGTTTCTGATACAGAGTCTTTGAAGTAGAGTCTGCACTGGAATTTAGAATAGGTTTTAAAGGGAGCAATAATTTAGCTTTATCCCTGGTGGCAAAAAGCAAACAGACTGAGTAGACGCAAAACTAAACATATGGACAGAGTGCTCATTGCTAGGACCGGCTAATATACACACGACAGACTGAATGACAGTCCTCTTAAACCCTGTACCGTATATTAGACATATAGTTCCTATAATATACATGAAAGATGAACTAAAAGATCAGTGGGAGAGTTTTAACTCATTTTCTCTACTTTTCAACGGGCAACATTTATTTTAATGGTCAGACGTTGTTTCTCTTTTCATATTTTCTCTTGGTTGTTTGCAAAAACCCAGATGGGCTATAGAGACAAGTGGAGAGAAAAATGATGAAAGAGAGAAATAGACCAGTTTAGATGTGAGCTTTGATTGTGCATACTTTGAACGAGAGACACTGAAAATACAAAAAAAATAGGTGTAAGTCATCAGAGCCTTATTTCTAATGTAAATCTAAATATAACTCCAGCTACTCATTGAGCGCAAGTCTCACAGTTGATGAGGGCCATTGATAACCAATATTTATTCTTCCCTCAGACTGCCCACATATATGATAATAAATTACCAGACAAACCAAGTGTATTTCAATTCTTACCTCTGTGTGTGAGTTTGACCCTGGGGACACTTTGTTTGATGCTTGCCCCAAAAGGGAGGGTGGCCAGCAACATCAATCCCACTAATTTGCCCACTGGACAGGATAGCGCCTTAATCCTCTTCCCTTTGCTGACATAATTACTGCCAGATACCCAGTTCCGAGCCCCAACTTCACTGGTACTCTGATTTTCGTAGTTCCCTGTCTTCATGGTGTTTGAAGGGCTCTTCTTCCGTTTTCACTTTGTCCTTTTAGACGACCCTTGGGGCATACAGAAGAGTCAGGTTAGGAAGGAGGAAAGCTAAGAGTCTGGTATTGTCTACCTATATACAGGATATGTACACAAGTTTCTATTGTGGTTATTCAGCTGCCTCACCATGGAGCCCTACAGGCATGTCCCCTCTCTTAAGCCGTCCTACATCAGCTGCTGCCTGTTGCTATCTCTCTTTTTGTGATGCCTTTAAAGCTGTTTGCCAACAACAAATGTCAGACCAACAAAACAGCCGCATTCTGCCATGTCACTTTCAGTTCCTCTCTCCTCTATCGTTCTTTCAACTTTGACAAAAAAGTTGAATGAACAAAGTTTTTTATTCTTCAGCTAAATGATACTTGCTATTACTTTTAACGCTGGCTGACGTTCATGTCAGCCCCTCCATTATGTCATGTGAAAAATGGGCCATGACTTTAATGCTTTATTGAGGTCTGCAGCACAAATAATATTGCAAACTGAATGCAGAGTGAGTCATGTGAGAACACTCATGAACACTGTGGATTTATGTCGCTAATGAGCAAGGGGAACTTGATTGATTTGTGCTAATTAAAGAGAAGACAAAGTTAAGTCAATGAGGCAAAAACATTCATATTCAGGGTGGTAAATTAGATAATTACAACATTTCAGAACATTTCAATCACAGTTTTTGGCCCTGAAAAATATTCAAAAGGAATTGAAAGTTCACAATTTAAATATATTGGGAATTTTTGAATGGCAAACTTTTTTCCTGGATTCCAGAATCTATAAGTCATGTACATTTAACTACACTTCTTCAAACACGCAAATGTTGTCATGAGAGGTCACCAGTTATTTGGAAGGCCATGCAACTGACAGTATGAATCCGCAGAGAGAGATTAATTTATTTTTTTTTGTGCTGTATTATGAGCATATTTCCTGTCGCAAATTAGTGGTATATAAGACAACTTTTAGGAGACAGGGCTGTCCTCATTACTTTCCTTCCACCCTAGTGTCAGATAACACACATCACACATCAACCTGTCTTGTGAAAACATAAACACTGTTAAACTTGATTAATGTATCTAATGTTCCTGTCACACATATGAAATACATGAACCAGGCATTGACAAGAGAATCTTTGTTTGGAACACTTATTGTCTTTGCAGCACACATAAAATCATAAAAAGTGACATTTTGAGCTGAAACAATATTCCTGCCCATGTACATAGAGTTAGATTGTATGATCAATTGTAAATAGGTATGCTGGCAGCCAGACACAAGCTGTTGAAGTACAACTTACTTATTGCACTTTGTTTATTTTCCCTGTCCAGTTTTGTCATGTGGTGTTTGAAACGTGAGTTCATTACTGAAAATCTGTCAGAGTGGCACCCATCCAGGTGCCCCACAGCTTTAAACTCAAGAGGATAAGACCCTGATAAACAGACTTCTGTTTATCTATCATGACAAATTGAGGCACCTTCACACCTTCTTGGTTAGAAATACAGATATGGAGCTGTGTGTGATGGATGGGTGATCAGCAGTGAGAGTGAGAGAGTAAGCTCATTGAATGCAAGCATTCTTTCGGAGGAGCAGTGAGAGCAGAGGCTGGTGGCGGGTCACATCTTCCCTACAGTATCTTCAGGGAAGCAGTAACGCGACGGCACCCATGTGGGTCGAGTTTGAATAATTTGTCTCTCTGAAACGCTTGAATGCCCACATATGTGCAGAATAGTCTTATCCAGCAGTCCAAAAACAAAGGATTGAGCTCAAAACAAAGAGCGTTGAACAGCGGCCGTGTGAGAAAGGAAAGTTGAAAACTTAGGATCCTTATAGCAAAGAACGCATTAATCTGTTGCCAGTGAGTTGAACTGGCAACAGAAGAAGGAAAGAGAAAAGGAATGAGAGAGAGGAGTGATAAAGACAAAAAAGACTGCGTGTGCCACATGGGTTAAGCTAACCCACCTGTATCCTGATGACCAGAGACCCTATTATCTTTGACAGCATCGCCGGCACATAGAGTGGAGGGTGATGGAAAGACAATCACCACGGTGATGTTGACAGATATATACCAAGCAATCAATACACTGATGCTCATTTCTCATCTCAGCCCAATATATAGCATCGTCCGGTTCAACTTCAAGTAAATATATCCTTTCCATGTTCTGTGTGTACACATTCACCAACAGCTATTAATTAATGATCCCACATAACTTCCTTATTCAGATGATATGTCAGTAATGTTCGCTTTTGAAATACATAACATTCCCAGTAGTGAGCTGCAGACATGGGGAAGAAGCAGATGGTGAAGATAAACTCTGGCCACTCGCATTCTCATATGGAGACCACCCGTAATGAAGCATTTAGTAACACCCAGGTGCTCTACGGAGCGCACTATTATCAAACCACTCCATCTCCCCAGGACAGAGTGCATTAGCACAGCAATTTTTCTTTATTCCCTGACCACAGGCATTGACCTGGCAGAACAACACAAGTAATTGTTTCTAGCTCTCAAGACCCTCGTTATTTTTCACAACAACAGTCAATCATCTTTTTTTAACCTTACATTTAGGCAAGAATCTAACTCCCTTGGGAGTCTGTGTGAGTTCATGTCTCAAAGGGAAATTACAAGATAGCCACCAGGCCACTCCGTTTGATTAAATATGAATGATAAAGCATATACATGGAGCATTGCCTGGAAACGTTCAAGTCACCAGTCAAGATTAAACCAAAAATTAACATTTATTTATTTATTTACTTAGTTATTCACATGCTGACTGACTTACTTACTAACTTAATCCCTCATATATTGTCAGCGTTTGTTTGTTTGTCTGTATGTCTGTCTGTCTGTGTGCAATTCATGGCACATTTAAAAAATTAGTACAATAAGATGCAAAAAATGGCTTTATAATCTGTACCCAGGACCTTTAAATCAAATTATTCACAAAATAGAACCTATAACTTAAGTAACGTCATTTAAAAAAGATTACATTCTTCGCATTGAACCAATATTTTTCGCTAAAACGTGTGCCAAGATTGCACCCTAAATTTCATATTTTGTGCAACTACCTCTAGCCAATAGCAGCCCTGAGGCTCCTTCTTTAGTTTGTGATGAGGTTTGAGAACACATGGAGAAGATCCAAGACCATTTCTCCATACAGAAACAGTCCAAACTCTCCAACTCTTGTCTTGTTTATGTTTTGTGGGGTTTAGTTAAGGGGACTGGAATGGTAATGGCATAAACTTTATTTTGTGATGTCGGAACCATTCTTGGGTTGATTTTGAGGCGTGTTTCAGGTCATTAACCCTCTGGAGACAATTAACCACTGCCCGCTTTAAGTTTTCTTATCAAGGTTTTTAGATTTTATTTTCCAATATATGCTAGTATTTGATGGAGTGTGTGAGACTAAAGGGGTATTTAGGGAAATTTTTTTGAATAAATGAAACAATATTAATCACTTTTTTTTATATACTTTCAGCTGAAAGTAAACATTTTTTAACGTTTTTTTAGAAAAACACCTTTTTATCTCCATAGGAGCCGATCCTTACTTTCATATGGAGACCGCCATGTTTCTACAGACGTCCGTAAAAGGTCTTCACGTCTTAAGTTTTTATTGTGTTTTGACAAATGGAGGATCAAACTTAATATCTAAAACAATAAAAAGTAACAAGTAAAAAGTAAGCCTTGTTGTCATTGCTAACATGAAGACACATGAAACGTTTAGATGTAGAATCCTCCAGCAGCCAGGAGTATTCAAGTCAAGGCTCTGCGCAGCCAGCCTCCTTCCCTGTGTGGCTGCTGAGAATGGACCTCACAAGAAGGAGCCTTTGTTCCAAGATCACATTTCCTTTGTGGCGGTGCGATGCAAGTGATCCGGAAAAAATGTAGGTAGATAAGGAGAAGGAGAGAGCGTTTAACACGCTGATTACAGAAATTACTCAGCTAAATCTGCTATTGATGACATTTTTATAAACTAATAATGATACAATTTGATTTCATGTACATTTTTATGGTCAAGGAGTCATATAATAAGCGTCAAAATATTATGGAACAATTGGATATAATGCGGAAGCCGAACTGCCATAATAGAGGTTTTTTTCACTCTGAGTGCTGTCTAGTTTGTTGCCTCTGTCAAAGATGTTATCCTTTCACTTGTGTTATCTATCTATCTGGCTGTTGGCTGTTCAGAGCACAAAAAAAATCCTTTAACAGATTTTCAAGAAACTTTGTACGATGGTTTTATCCATAAGGTAGGAAAGACGTTATTCAAGTTTAGAAAGGGGAAGAGTCAGGGATTTGGTTTGACAATATTTGATATTGAAAGATAGGGCTTTTTTCCCCCACAATATCCTTATATTTGCACATAAGCATAAGAACCCATCAAATATTGGTTTAGTTCTGGATAAAGAAGCTGAATCAGGAATTATTTTAGGCAATTTTTATCTATACCGCAAGATTGGGTGTGTTGGACCATTTTTGTAATTAGCTCCTGGTATCTATGTTTGACTGAACAATTTGGGCTTCACAAGGTTAACACTATACATACTCAATGAATCAAACAACTCCTCAATAATCCTACATACAACTATTATACAAGTATTATATTTATGAAATATGCATCGAGACGTAATAACATCAAGACACTTAACACAAATCTTACTAAAACTCATCAAAGTGAAGCAACATGTCTATCAGCACAGAATTTAAGCATCTTTTGGGAAATTAAACATCAGTCCTGGAAATGAATGCCAGGTAAATTGGTAAAATATTCCCTTACCCACTAAACTTCATCATGCAAAAGTGACACACGGGCAAAGCTGAGCTTTGTTGTTGAAAATGATGTACTAAATTGGCCCTAAAAATGAATGTAAGCAGTACAAAACATGTCAGGTAAAGTTACCCTTTACCTCCCTCTGGACCCCCACAAGGATCATTTGATCCCCTGGCATCTGGAAAGTCTATATGTCCCTGCAGAGACCTTCCTTCTAATAAATGCTATAAATCAGAAATCCATAGGGTGGTTGATTACGGAAAGTGGACCCATGACATTTGACTCCCATACCAGTGCAAAAAGGTTTCGTGAGGATTTCTCTGTTTTGCTCACAAATACATTCACAACAAGACATTAATAATACTCATATCAATCAAAACTTTAAACCCCTGACCCCGGAATCAGTCAATCAGGCAATGCCCGGACAAAAAGACATTCCTATGGATTCCATCGATTTTAGAAGGGAAAAGTATGTCCATGGGGAGAGACCAAATGAGATGGATAAAATTCCGATCCCAATGTTCTGTCTATCCAAATTGTGTCCCTCCCACTCTGCTATCTGTAAACAATGGTAGAGAACACTCCAGGCAAATAGGAACCCAATACACCAAAGACTGCCTTTGTGTTAAATATTGCTGTTCAATCCAGTCTTTGAGCCTTTAGGGACTCTGCTCCTCTTAGTCTATATCACCTTCAACTCTGTTGGCGCAAGTCTTCCACCACAACCAAGTTAAATGGAAATGTGGGTGAGTGGGGGTTAGAAGTGTTAATTGATCTGTGGTTCAACTTTTGACAATAGAAGATTGAAACAGAAAAAAACAACCAGTGGAAACAAAGTTGAGTGGCTAATCAAATAGAGAAGCAGATACGTAACTGAGACAACCCCATATAGATAAACATGCCGAAAAAAGGTTTGTTGATAAGAAAGAACAAAACATGTAACTCTATACACTGTGCACACGGGCATTCAGCTATGTGTATGAGAGTTTGCATGTATGGAGATATATGTGTGTGTGTGTGTGTGTGTGTGTGTTTTGGGGTGGGGGTTTGGGGTGTAAGCTAAACCGACTTGGGGTAAGCAGATGGGAGTGATAGAGCATGAAGACTGACAGTTTGAAGTGTTCTCACTTGTCTTCTGATGGCCTGAGGATCCAGAGCTACACTCTATGCTATGCAACAACTCTTCTCAAGAGCATTTAAGGCTTCTACAAATATGGGCAGCAAACCAATTGTCCATTCTCTGCTTTTGTGATGATGTAACCGTAACACCGGATCAGTATGATGTAGCGCAGACAGAGGGCTGCAGGGCTGGCTAGTCCAGTCTGTCGGCAAGTCATTGGCACCTAGATGCTGTAGGGTCTCAAAACACACTTACTGCACTACGGGTGCTCTTGCTGTTTTGTCTGTATGCACTGAGGGATTCTGGAAAGATGACCATATGAGGCTAGCGTGTGTGCAGTATTTTTATGTAGTAGGCTATGTTTTGATAACACTTTCCAACATAAACCTGTTGAGTTTTGAGAAAGCTTTCTTTATTACATTTAATTTTTCATCTTTGTCCAGGAAAAGCTTCGGTATGAACTGTATTACGTTGTCATGGAGCGTGGGAAAGATGCTTTAAGACATTCAAAATACAAATTAATATAATTGCTGTGATTTAGGATAAGGTCAGATATGCCATTTGCATATTCCACTCTGGAATCATACAGTGAGCTAATGAACCCACATGCTGTCTCACATTTACTTTTTTATCTAATGCAATTCCCCAATAGTAACACATCACGGTCAGAAATACAATAAAGGTGCAATTTATTCGGCAAAGAATGTTATCACTGTTCAAAAGTTGCATCGAATTGCTCAAAGCTTACTAGCCTACATCTCCAGGCTTTGATTTTAGCCTCAGAACTTAGTCTGTACCATCATAACGTAAAAAAAAAAGCATCTCCTCCTGTCTGATCAGCTCTTTGGAGATATTATTCATGGAAGAACCAGAGCTAGTGCATAGATCATGTGAGGTGTACACCTATAAAGGACGTCCTCAAAAGTTCTGGAAGATGACCTCACATTCTTCAAAGCTTACTAGCCCTACATCTCCTGGCTGTGATTTCGGCCTCATACCTCAGTCTGTACCAACTCCAGTCAAGTGAGACTGATGTAAACAATAGTCTGTTTTGAGTATGTCTGGCCAAAACCACCTCAATGATGTAACAATTGGACAGCGTTTAAAGGAGACGATCAGGCAGGATTTTATGAATTACATCTCTGTGGCCTGACGCAGAAATCACTTGTTGCCTTCTGTCATGCCGATCAAAGGCTCAATAATACTGCCAGAGAAAATTGAACTTAAAACAATACCTTCTCTCCGTCTCAACTCAACAGTCACTTTGCGTCTCTCACAACACCCATTCAAGCTCCTCCAGTCAGATAAACCTTTAGAAGCAGAGTGAGTCCATGAGACTATTAGCCATACAGGCAGCAGAAGAGGTGTTAATGTCAGTTCCAAGACCATCTTTTGTTTTCTTTATGCAGAACACTAGGTCAATAGAAATGTAAGCCATGCAGTGAGCTCTATAACTAATGAAAGTTATTTTATTTACTGTAGATATGCAATGGTGTTAATTTGAAGCATGGAAAAGGACTTGGCTGTTTAATTGCACCTTGTGAGTTGCTACAACTGTCCAAACACTTGTACTGTGACTCATTAACACATAATGTGTAAATATCTCCACATCTCTAGATCTATAGAGCACCCAGTGCGAAGAAGTGAAACAAATGATAACAATATAACAAAAATATGTTTTTATCCATTAAATGATATGGTTTAATAGATTTATGTCATATTCATGTGTTTTCGTTCTCACGGAGATTACCAACACCGTTTACAAATAAAATCAACACAAGTATCTGATAAAAAGCTTGTATATAAAATAAATTGCGTATTTTACAAGAAATTCTCTGAAATGTTAATAGAACGCCTCATAAATCCTTTAAAAACTTCATGGAATTATTCGACATCACCACAAAGCTATCCAGAATTTCGTTACAAAAAATACAGTTTTCGTTTACAACTTATGCAAATGGATTTGAAACGCAGAATATTTGGAACTGTTCTGCGTAAAGTTGCAGATGTTTAATATCAATATATCATTAATCTTACCGGTACATGATGATAAGTATGTCTAGAAATGAAATACGTATTTTGCGCATGTGCAATAAATGAATGCAGATATTTGACACGGGCCAACTACACACTATTTTCCAGATCATCGCTGCATCAGACCGTTTCGTCCTACCTGCGGCTCAGCTCCGTCTCCTCCTATGAGCAACTCTTCCAAACTGCAGACCGCAGCGTCGCGCGCCTTAATTGCTCAGACGCACGGAGAGGAATGAGCGATCGGAGCCTCGCTCAACTTGTGCAACGTAGTCCCGACCAATTGAACAGAGCATGGACAAACTAAATACTTCCCCAGATAGTTCCACTCCCCTTAATTGTAGTTAAGCACACTCTTGTACTCACAATGCACTCAATGTGTGTGTGTGTGTGCGTGTGCTCGCCCGCGGTGTCTGCACGCGTCCACGTGTGTTGGACTGGTGTTTTTTTTTGTGGCAGTTAGCCCTAAAACACACGAAATACCACTGCTGCTGATACTGGAGGGGACCCTCAGCATCTGCCGCCTCTGCCAGCCAGAGTTTGGTACATACTGTAGATCTTCTTATTGTAAACCAAACCCATGTGTTTGTCGTTCCTGTGAATTCTTCAAATATATGCACACCCTGCAATAGAATCAAACGGTAAAACTAGAATTTCATGGATATTCATGGGCTTCAGAGTGGTTCATACAGGGAATGTTATATTTTTATAGTAATCCATCCAAAAGACTGGCAGGATGTGTGACCATCATGGTAATGGGTTTCATACACTTTCACTTTCACACACATTTGCAAATAAAAATATTATCAGATGGGGAATACTTTGCTTAATCATATTGAATCTGTGTCACTTTAAAGTCTGTGACCTGAAAAAATGGTTCCAGGCTGTAGAATATGCGTACTGCGTGTTGCATTTATTACTATAGCCTTCTTTCAAAACTCCAGCTGTAGTTTTAGAAATGTTGACAAAATAAGATGAGACCAGATGTTCAACACTAAGGAGAGGTTTTCCATAAGGTAGCAAAACAAAGGTCATTCTAATGGCTTATAATTAATGAAGTATTAGTAAATAAATACATGAAAATCAGAAAATGTGGAGAATCAAAGAAACTAATTAGAACGAACCTTTATGACGGAATGTCTTTATGGAAAGTGGTCTGACATCATGAATGTGAGATCACAAGATCTGAGCCGAAGGGATTGTGAGCCACATAGACATAGTGTGTGTATATCTGTTTTGTATGTGCCTGTTCGTGCACGTGTGTCTGGGAAAACAAAGCAAAAATTGTTGCTTCGCAGGGACAATTTCAGATTTGAGATGAGCATTCATTTCCAGCCAAGGCAGCTGCTGATCATCTCTCTGAACCTTTAATTCCTACTGCCCTCAGGTACTGCCAGAAAAGTGGATACTACAATGTGGGATGAATTAGTTTCAGGTCGTTTAACCTAGGCTGTAGGGTCCCATGAACAGTTTAATTGTTTTATGGAGGCTCAAGCCCATCCAAAACCTTTGTTTTTGTTTTTAGCAGAGATTGGGGGTCCAAATATATGAACACATGTAAAAGTAGCATTGAATTGAAATGGTAAGCTGAGAAGAGCTTTGCTGCCTGTCTCTCTCATAAAGTGAGGTGGGATTTGCTTTGTTAATGCAGTAATCAAACTTCCAGCTCTGTATTTTCCGCAGTGATGGGCTCCAAGTTACCTGAGAGCACCAGCTTGAAGTTAAAAATATCCTCCACCATAGCGGAAGGCTTCATGTTGGTGCACTTCCTCAGGACAGCATTCACATACGCACACATACAATTTTAGTGATGTAAACAGTGAATTCTATCCTGTCCATCCAATCCTTTCTCTATCACATGAGAGCTGTGCTTAAAATGATTAGCACGCGTGTTTCAGCGGGTGTATTTGCTTATAATGCTCTAGCGAAAGTTCAGTCAGGAGGATTATCCACTTGCACTCTGGGCCTGCAGCCAACCCTCATACCAAGCCTGCCATTCACACCTTTAACAGGCGCTCTGTCTCATTTCCCGTTTCACAGTCTTGGGTGTCACTTGATATTAGCTGTGGTCATCAACTGGTAAAATATATCCCATATCACTGTGACACACCTTCAGCATTAGCTTATCATGCCATTTTTTTAAATAAGAACCTCTCCATTTAGTTCTTTCATGCAAGAGTCTCTGTAAGTCATTAGCCACCCCTACAAGTATCCTGACTCCAATTGGGGGTATACCTGCTACTGTTCATCTCCCTGAAGAATCTGATTGCTGAAGGATTTCTGACAGACTAAGTAGTATAATTGTTGTTTATCTGTTGTAATAAACTTTCATCGTTACTTAATTCTCTCTCTCTCTTGATTTAACTGGTTTTGCATTATAGTGAGGACCAAATTTCCCCCCCTAAAAATAAAGCAAAACTTTGACATTTTAAAGTGAGGGCCATACGGCTGTAGGCAGACAAACTGGAATACATTCATACATATGTCAAACAAATGAAATGAAACATGTGGCTTTGTAAAAGGTTTGACCATTTGTTCTTTCCCAAAATACCTATTAATTTGTTTTACAGATTTTTCTGAAGGTCATTTTTAAGTCTTGGTTATACATTATAGCAGAGCAATTACAGGACAGGAGAATAAAAAAGACAGGGAGATTGATGCAAAGCTGCCTGGTTGGATTCCAACAGAAGTAGCAGTTTATTATCGACATGGTAACCACTTTAGTTTGATAAGCAGCTGTTTAGAAGACATTTAAAAATCTTTCAAAATTCAGACTCTCCAAGGAAAGTAACCACTATAACACTGAATCCTTTTTCTTTCATATTAATGGAAACTTGAACGATATCTCGGCATTGTTCGCAGACCAGCTGCAAAGTTATTCAAAAACCAAGGGTATAAGAGAAGAAGACAGACGCCGATCACGTGGTTCCGTTTGTCCAATTAGGGGCAGGCGTAGTCAATGATTGAAGGACAAAGTGTTTATTATCTGCGGTTCAGCCTTGTTCGAAAGACAGTTTTACCAAAAATATGTCTGCGGAGTCTTTCCATGCAAAATGATGGACCAGAAAAGAGTAAATGGAAATTCAAATATGCATCATGGCTGGGATTAATTTAGTTTCATCCTGTCTCCCTGTGAATGTTTGCTTTGTGTGCTTGGTTCATTACCAGCTCTCTTATTTTCTTTGTCGTGCACCTTTGTCTCCTTCGGTATAGAGTTCATAGCTGTGTCCCAATTCAAGAGATACATCCATCAAATGACCTGGTCTTCAGAGGTGTGTCCATCCTCCACCTGAATGAGTCCAGTGAAATGTGAAAATCTGATGTACGAAGAATTTCCCCAGTACAGCTATCTGGCTTCTGTTGGACTCTGATGGTGGGGCTCTTTGCACTGATGTGGGTCTTGCTGATTAATCCTGGCGCAACACTACAGAATCTCTAACAGCCCGATCGTCGGTGTTATCCGGGGCCGACAGTAGCTGCTGAGACAGTTCTTGTGGCCAACATCATCACTCTGTGTTGGTTCTCAAAGCTCTATAGGTTCTGAGTCGACAGGGGCGCATTAAACACAAACCACTACACAGCGTGTGGATTTTACTGCCTGTCTTTCCCTCCTCGTTTGTTTTGTCTCGTCTCTGAGTTTCACATGAGGTGATCTTACCCTCTTTGAAGAGAAATAGGTATTTGTTCCAAATAAAACACAATAGACTAGTCTCTCAAAGAAGGCTGGTGTAGACACACTCTCACACGCACTGAAAACATTTCTGTGACATGTTCAAAATGCTTGCATTATTTTAGGATCGTTTTTTATCAACCTTGGCACAAGACATTAATATATGCGCAGACAAACATAAAAGGAAAACAAAAAAGTTTTATATTAATCATAATTCCTCAACAGTTTGTCCGGCTTAGACCAAATTTGGTGTATATGTATGTACACAGGGAGATCTATCTCGTACATATATATGTATCTATATATGTACATATATATATATATATATATATATATATATATATATATATATATATATATATATATATATATATATATATATATATATATATATTTTACTGTTTAGGAAAACCCATTTCTCATCCATGACGTCCCAATCATAAGTTCAGTTGTGTCGTAATTTAGCTCATATGAATTGACAAAAGAAAATCTGTGTCAGTTCAATGAGAATTTAGATGTTTTTTGTGGCAAATCCAGAGTGAACCGTTCCTCTTTCTGAATGCACAATGTGAAATGCACTGAATCAGGTTTTGGTTCGTCACAATTACACTCACCTATTATTAGGCTTTATACTACATTATTTCTTTATTCAATAATTGAACACATTTTTACTACTTTTAGTATTCCATTCAACCTTTTCTGCCTGTGTTAAAATACTTTGATAGTAGGTACCCTGACATTGTTGAATAATCATTTCAATTCTATTGTGTCTATCTCTTGACATAGAGGAGCAGAATTTTCTTAGCATAATGTTATATATTTTCTCTCTGCAATGGGTTAACTCTTAACAAATTCGGCATACTTTCACTACATTATTATGTGTTTGGGATATTTAAGTGGTCAATATATCACCTAAAAGGGCTGGTCCATATTTCCTGTCTCATTTCTTCAGGTTTTGCGAAAGCCCTTGGCAGTTAATAAAACATTGACAGATAAGTTATGGTTTCTAGTAGGGTGAAAAACTCTGTGGAATGAGGTGAGAAAACAGAAATTCTTATAGACCTGGGCATTAATGTTCCATTAGTGGATTAACAGTTCTCAATTGTTTAGAAAAAGTAACAGATTTTTTTTTTTCTTCATGTTTGTGGGGGACCACTGAGCAATACAATCTGTGAGTAATTTCTAACAGCAATTGTGAAAGTCTCCTGTGGGAGGGCATTCAGCCAGGCCTGGTCACCCAGAGAGCTTCTACTGGCGTCACACAAACAAAAACACACACACACACACACACTTACAGTAGTTTCTAGCGGGTGTAGCTGGTTATACACATATATTTCAAGAAAATTCTAGAAAAATGAATAAATCTGCTCCACATCTTTTCCTATCGTCTTTTCCAGGGCTCCTGTATGTGGGGGGTAAACTGAATCATTGACTGTGATCAAGCAGGTATCTATATTATATGAACACTTTCTTTATCTCATTTTCATCAGACACATACATTATATGCATAGTATGCTTTATATGATTTCAGGACAAGTAAGATTACAAATGTTAATATTCTTATTTCCTTGATTTATGAAAATTCCTTAGAGTTTTGAGGACATCCATCATTTCAAATGCCAAATGATGAAAGACAGATCTCTGTGTAAGTTTGCTCCATTTCTGTAACTACCCGGCACTGCGTGTTCACAACTATGAGTTCATCGCATGAACGCACTGAAAGAGGAATGGAAAAAAACCTTTCTGAGGGTATAGGGGTAGAGTTTGAGCTCGCTCTGCCATTGTTGAGTCTTTATACTCAACACATAAGTAAAATCCTTGGCATGAAAATTATCAAGTGTAAAACTGCTAATCAGGTTTAATCATTCATTTACCAAAAGTGGTAGATTACTAGGCTGAACTATCAGAATTGTGACTTTTATTATGTGCTTGGTACTCAGAATTTTTTTTTTTTAAATCCTTAAAAGGAAATTCATAATGAAATTCAACATTGAATAAAATAATACTGAGGATATTTTTTAAATTCTAATTTTAAAAGACAGAATTCCGATTCAGAAGTTTTATTGAAATTTGAAGTTTTATTATGATGATTTAGAATATGTAACTACTCAAAGAAAACATTTGTTTGCATTGTTCATTTGGTACTTTCCTGCAGAATTAATTCAATGATCACTTACTGAAATTTCTTTTTCACCTCAAGCTCTGAATATTAATGTCACTTTGTAACTCAAAATCAGAACTGTAACTGCCTGCCGCTGTGCCGTTGGGAGCCGGAAATATGGAAACGACATGAAGATGAGAGAGGTGATCTGCTGTGAAACAGTCATAATCTCTGTTTATATGATCCACTAACCTCAGAGAAACAAATCCTTTATGAATTTAAAAGCTTTTAATCCGATCATTAGCCAGATCAAACATTTCAACCTTAAAAAAATGTGCTGCAATGCCAAACAGATCACTTTTGTTGTTCTTCTGCCCGTATTTCTACAAACCTTTGTTCAATTTCAATAGTTTTGCAACTTTTAAACAAATACTGGTTCATCTCAGGCATGAAAATTCCTTGTCTCCATTGCTGTTTAATTTAGTTTACTCTCTTCCACCATTACTTCATATCACCAGATGTGTTTCCCTAAGAAAATAAAGCACACAGCTTCAAGCATTATAAAAGCCACAACCCAAATGAATGCAAGCACTTAGACTTATGCAACTGAAACTGGCAAACAAAACAAACGTTCACATAGAAATGTTTCAGTTTTGTTTATTTGTGCTTCGAGTTTGTTAGTGATTTTCAAGTGTCTGAGCATGAGGCTATTTATTTATTTATTTCCAGCAGGCGTTTGCAACTTTGTGGTCTGCCGGGGATTAAAGGCCTGTGGTTGGATTGGGGGGACCTGAAATTGGAAAAAAAAAAGCTGAATGTACAGCAACAGGGAGAAGAAAGCGACAGAGAGAGTCTGGTGCACCAAGACTTCAGACTTTATTTTCCAAATAAGTAAAACACTATGTTTACAACATAGATCTCCTGGAGTCGTTTCATATGCAGCAAATTTGGACTAAATGTGAAATGATTAACTCAAAACATTTGGAGATTAAAGTTTCTCTTGATGTCAGAAATACACAACCAACCTTTCCGCACGACAGTCCAGTTCTATGTTTAATGTGGGTGTAATGTTTGAAAATTATCCATTACATAGGCCTATGAAGAAAAAATTAAATCCTCGAAGAGGAGGATGCATTGTGCAAGCAATCCACCGGACTGAATATCTCAAATTAAATTTGGATGTCCACTGAATATTTTGTAAAAATGGTTCACCTTGTGTGAAAAATATGAACGGTTAGAGTAAAATGATGTACAGTACATGGTAGATCTAGTGAGTCTGTTTATATGCAGCAAATTTGGGCTATCTTGTGTTAAGAAGCTATGTCAGATAAATAGTGTTTTTTGTATTAAAAAAATTTAAGAAAAAAAGTTCCCCCTAGTGAGTAAAATTTGAATTATTGGAGTAAAACATGATATATTAAAGATAGATCTCCTCAAGTTGATTCATATGCAGCAAATCGGGACTAGGTTGGACCAAGATTAGGAAGTTATATCAGAAAAAATTGTGCTTTTTGTCAAAAGCGCCTCCTAGTGCGTGAAATATGACCTAATAAAGTTAAACACTATGCGTAGAAGATAGATCTTCTAATGTCGGTTAATATGCACCACGTTCAGACTAAATCGGACGAACAACTGAGAAAATTCGGCCTGAAAACTTTTGTAGATAGAGCTCACCCTACTATCTACAATATACAACTGAACTTTCCCAAAATCAATTCAATTCTTCCTCACTACGGTCTATCGGGTATATCATTTGAAAAATGATCCATGAAATCATTTTCAGTTATCGCTCTAAGACGAGGGATCCGTGGAGGCAGCAGCAATGATGATTCCCCGGAAAGTCAGGGAATATGAAACTCTTTTACAACAGATGACGTGATTCTTAATCGGTCAGAGAGTGTTTGGCACTCAGACTCTTTGAAGAGATTGTTATTGAAGGGCATCTGCCCTGATCAGCAGCGGGTTGTTTCCTCCGCAGACTCTGATATTGGTGGTGGTGAAAGATGACTCTGCTGAGGCTGATTAATGAAGCTATTGATTGATCTGCCAACATGTGCGTTCCAGCGACATGAAAGAAATGAAGGGAGAGAATCAAGTTTAAAGGGACAGCAGTAAGATCATGCTAATGATGAAGGATTCTTGCCGTGATATTGCTGCATAGATGTGACCGCTTGATGAGCAGAGCTGATATCAATTGACACCCCAGACTGTGCAGCAGGTAATTTTTGAGCGAGCGAGTATGAAACGTGTGAATGACAGAGTAGTGTGAGGGATGATGGTGCCCAGAGTATGTTACATGTGCCTCTATTTAGAGATTGAGTTGTTGCAAAACACCAAAAAAAGAGCCCCACAGGACTGGCACAGAGATTTTGGCATGTCTTTTATTGCATTGAATTATTTCTAATAAATCTCAGATCTTTGCTGGATACCAGCTGGTGAGGGTTTTCAACTGTGAAAAATCCCACTCAGGTAGTCCCGAATGCTTAAAATCAAAGCAAAGCAAGGCAAATCTCCCAACATGAGCATTCATTTTTCTCAAGCATTTATAGAGAAATACAAATTATTGATCATAATAAATGGAGCAAAGAGAGCGTCCATCCAAAAAGTTAAGGCTGCAATAAAGCGGAATGGGGTCAAGCAGAAATATCTACTAAAGATCCCATAGGTTAACTTCATATGCTACAGGACTGACAGGATCTTTTCTGACAGGATCTCTACTGCACTAGGATCTAATTCCTAACTTTCCAAAAGATGCTTCACTAAAGTTAAATCCAAGTCTTAAGAACTGCCTATTTATTGACCTTGTTTTATGATAATATTAGATGGGCTGATGTCTCATTGAGATCTTGATAGGCCTTCACATTCTTCATCTTCAACAAAATAATGGATCTCATCAGATAAGGCCAGAGCACTTTTTAGGAGGAGAAGTTAAAGGAGAGACTGATAAAAGAATAGCCTATCGATTAAACCGTGGTGGGAGGACGCTGAGACGCAACCACATGCTCTTTGAACAAAACACATTTAACAATATCCTCCTGTGTGTGCGTGTGTGTACGTGTGTAAGTGTGTGTGTTTATGCCTTTGTGTGTGTGTATACCTGTGTGTGTATGTTTGTATGTGTGTGTGTTTGTGTGCGTGTGTGTATGTGTGTGCGTGTTTTATAAAACACAGCTGCATTTTGGGTCAGTTTATCAGAAAGACCTCTCCTCCCTCCATCAACTGCTGTCGCTGTGTAAAATAAATCCCAAATCTAAAGTAATGGTTAAATCACAGTAGCTTCTCAAATTGCAGATCTCAGACCATTTTGCTGAAAGATGATAAGCAGTAAATCTTTATTGTATCCATATCTCAAATTCTTGGAATATTTTCACCTCTTCTACGTTTTCACTGCATGTTGAAGTATGAATTCAAGAGAGGGAGGCATAATGGAGACTGGTTATCACTGTTGCCCTACTGCAAGGCAGTTCAGAGTTAAAATCCACAATGGTTCACTCAAGAGAGACGGATTCATGAAGTAAAGATGAAAATGTTGTAGAACAGATGATATAAGAAATTTAGTCCCACAGAAGGTCTTTGGCGCACAGACTCGTGAGGGAGATTGTGATCAGGTATCTGCCCTGAGCAGCAGCTTGGAATATTCCCTTTTGGAATCTGGACAGTGGTGGTGGGGGCTGATGGCTCCGCTGAGACTGATGATTGATTTAATTAAATGGCTTAAAATATGATTTGTTTGTATGTTTTTGTTTGTTTTAAAAAGCATGTTGCGGGAAACATGATCTTTTTTTTAAAACTCTCACAACAAATATGATTTAAAAATAGCTTAATCAAAGTGGTATATGAAATTTTTTGAATCTATTTATCAGAAGTTCAAATAAAGACTCCAGCTCAGAAACTGTTGTCATGGTTCAGGCTTTGCAGGGTTCAAAATGGTCAGACATTGGCAGAAATGAGAGGAAGTGCTCTGAGCTTCCTGTCAGGAGGCTTAATTGTAGCGTGTCAGTGGAGATGGTGGAGTTTCTTTCTTGGTTTATTTTCTCTCTCTTATTCTCTTTTGCATCCTCCATTTCCAAATGCTCCCCCCCCCCCCCCCCCCCCCTATGACACAATGTTGACATGTGATTCATATCTACAATTCCAGGTCATATATAAGTGGGGCTAGTGTTTCTGCTCCAGGGCAGAAACACAACAATGCCTGTGGCCAGACTTCTTACAGCTTATCAAATATCACACTAAACCCAGTCAGAGCTGCTCTTGGTAAGGCGGGTCATCCCGTGGGTTGGTCCCACATTCATAAACACTGAGAGAGGTCAGCTTTAGAAATAAAGTCAGGATTTGACATGCTGGCTTTACGATGCATACGGCAACCAGCGAAAAATAATGTTGGATGTGAATCAAACCTAAAAGGGTGGCATTTTAAAACGTTTTTACTTTGGACAGCGTTGTTGATTAATACCTGTTCTGGGTAAATACAGTTCTAGTGTATATATAATGTAAAGTAACGTAATGTAAGTTTTGGAGTGGGATGTAAGGCTGCAGTGGGAGTATGTGTTTCAGTGTGTCAACTCTCTGCATTCCCTGAATTAATCATTTTAAATCACTGCTGCATCCTGTGCTGCCTTCAGCTTGTAATTGTGGTCACTGGAGCATAAAGAGTGAATGTGTGGCAGGAGGAGGAAATCAGGCACAAAATAGAAAAGGAAATGGATTTTCAGATAATCTCACTGCTCTTACCAAAGTACCTCTAACTCTACAGTTTGAAGACCAACCTATGCTCTTTCTCTGTCTGCTGAAAAGTTTACTCTATTTTTCTGAACTGTCCCTGTTTTTAAACTCAAGTCATGCTGTATACTTACAGTCATTAGTGAAGGTTACTCTATCACAGCCTTCCTTCCCTTCAGTCGGAGACGGATAAAACATTCCAACATACCACTGATAACCACAAAGTGACCCCACCATTACACTAGGCCTACGCTGTACGCCAACAGCAAAGGGATATCCCCGAAAAGCCTCCAATCCACTCTGCAAACTAATTGTGACTCGAGTTATGGTGGGGAAGTTATTGAAGACAAGCTGTGTTTTTTTGCAGAAAAAAGCATATAATTTCTGAAAAACTGAGCTTTTTTTTTATTGAGTAAAATATCAACTATTAGAGAAAAATATGATCGGATAGAGTTCCTCGAAGTGAGTCATATAAGGTACATTTAGACAACAGTTGTATAAGCTGTACATTAAAAACTGAGGAATTAAGTCAAGTTTATTAGTACTTTGAGATTTGATCCAAATGTAAAGTGCATTATAAATTAAATGCATTATTATTATTATTATTATATCTCTGTCAAGACCCAACAGTCAAACCACTAGGTGTCACTGTGGCGTAAACCGTAACCTGTATTCCTTTTATATTAATCATTTAAATGTGTTTTAATTTTATTTATTTTTTTAAATCACCTAATTAACTAAATTCATCATCAAGCCATATTAGGGTCAGAGTTGTTCATGCAGACTCAAGAGGGTTAATTCAATATAACCCTCATTCAAAAGGCCAATCATTTATCAACAGCTTTCCTGGTAGTCAAATATTCTACGCATAATTAATGAAAATACAGTAAAATCCTTCACAAACAAAACAAATTGACCTGGCCATTATCCAGATCGACTCAAACATGTGCATGTTCTTTCCACGACAAACTCTGACCTTCTATGTAGTTACATGGAAATCACAAGTAGTTTCTAAAAAGGTAACCATCAAGAAAGCCCCATAATGCAGTGTTCAAACAACATTTGAAAGAAAATCCTGATAAAACTCCTTCCTCCAAATCGATTTCACAATGTAATGGATTCATCCCTGAAAAATTCTCAATCCTCCCTTCAACTTTCATGAAACAAAGTTTTTGTGTTATGGTATCAAAAATTATGAAAATTATATTTTTCCATTTTCATCTTAGACCGGCCCATAATTGATAAGTTGATTAATGAGGCTGTTTGAGTAAAAGTCATTATCTGAGAGATGTAGTGATTTCATTTTTACAGAGTTTGCATCATTTGAAAGCATCAAGGGGGTAAGAAATGAGCCTTTGGCGGATTTAGTATTTAACGCCCCATTAGCGACACTTTCAGATTTGAGGAGCCTAGGAATCACTATGGAATAATGTAATGCTAATATGGTCACAACCCATGCTGTGGTGCTTCCGTAAGTCCCAGATTTTCACTATAATCCTACACTTTTTCAGACCAGTGTGAAATAATTGGAAACATTGAGCAGCAGCAGGAGCTTCAATAAAGTAAGTTCACGTATAGAGTTGTTTAATAGGGCCACGTCAGAAAGAAGGTTACAAACGCCAGGTGCTCGACGTGGCGAGAGACATGATAAAGGCGTGTGTATGTGTATACACGTAAGCATCATTAAGTAGTTGTGTAAGGGCATTTGTACAATGAGGTCTTCAGAAAGAGTCTGATTATCTGAACAGGCCGGACTGAGCCATAAAACCTCGTTCACCTCCATTAGGCTGTAATGAGTGCGGTGTCGGGCAGCTGGATATTGCACTATGGCTGCTACCTCACAGCAAAGGCCTTCACTGGGAAGGAAATGAGAAATGATTGGTACAATGACTCACTGTGAGGTAGAAGTGGCACTGGGACAAGCCAGACATGTTTGTTAGAGGGAGTAGCAGGGTTTCTGTCCCCCATAGTGCTTATTAACCTGCAGAGTGGAGGTGCTGAGGCAGGAAACAACTGGTGGCCATTGACGTCTCCCTGTGAAGCTGCGTACGGGAACAATAAAAGTAGCAGCCAAATGCTACAATATGGAATTTTATATTCGAGCACAATTCTCCCCATTATTCTATGGTAGCACGCCATCCTCATCAATACTGTCACAGACTGTTAACAACCAATTATGCCGTGAAACATTCCCTAATCACAGGTTACACTCAATCCTGGGTGAAAGCACAGTGAAAACATATATTGTTTATAAACCTGAAAACCTAAAACTTCAGTATTACCGACATACAACGTAAATCTAAATTTAACCACTTACATTCACTGTTTACATGGAATGGCAACTCTTCAGCGATTGCTTGGTCTGAACTTAGTTCCTTTGCTGCGAGTAAAGGCTATCGTGTGTCTGTAGCATGTGGCGGTGACTTTGACCTCATTAGAGAAGAACTGGACAATAAATAGACAGGCGAGAAAGAGGAGGAGAGGAAAAAAGGGGTAAAATGGTGACAAAATGTGTAAAATGAAACCCTTTATCTGCTTTTCATTTGTGGTAATGACCATAGGCTGAGTTTGTGTCAGCTTACAGAACATTTTTAACCTTTCAAATCATGGGGTCATTCCTTAGAATCTGTAGAACGGGACGGTTATAAATCTAAAAGGGTTTCATTTTTTTCCAAATGGGATAGCTCATTAGATTGGAACAGTGCCACTGAAACCAATACCATATGCTTGTTAACAGAAGAAACTCAATTAGCAAGCCCACAGGGTCAAATAAGGGCGTTGTGTTTCATGGAGGAGATGAACAGAGAAAATATGGTGGTCACAGATACCGATCATCCATAACATTAAAACCACTGGCAGGGGCAAATCAGATTAACATTGATTATCTTGTTACAATGGCACCTGACAGATGTCGCGATATATTAGGCATCAAAAGAACATTTTTTTCCTCAGGGCTGATGTGTTGAAAGCAGGAGAATTGGATAAGCATAAGGATCGAAGCGATTTTGAACAGGACCAAATTGTGATGGCTCGACAACTGGGTCATATTATCTCCAAAAGTCCAAGTATTGTTGGGTGCAAAAACTTGATTCATACAATATTTGGCATGGTGTTTTAATGTTATGGCTGATTGGTGTAATCCATGTGTTGATTTGAAAGAAGGAGGCTCAGAATACCTGGGAATTTAAATCACTTTTAGATAGGACTGTCTCACAAGTTTCGTTTTTGAGTTGTTATTTTTTCTATTCTTAAAATTTCGTGTCTCATTAAGTTTATTTTTCATGGTTAATTTTCATGGGCATATTGGTCTATTTCATTCATCCAAACACCGTCATCCACAATATTAATCACAGTTATCGGTTCTAATGTTGTGACTTCTGGTGTATGGCAACAGTTTAAAGAAAATATAAATATTTATGTTCAAATTAGATAAAAGAAATATCATAACAAGGAAATATCACACATGATGAAAGACGTGACATACACTGATCAGCCATAACATTAGAACCGATAAGTGGTATATTGCGATTGATCGGTGTATACAGATTTTTTTGTTTGTTTGAAGGACTTTGCATTCTTAGTTTGATAGATGCTAAACAAATAACCACTATTATTATCAATAATATTATGAGAAAAGAAATAAAGAAATAATTTTACATTTGGTATATTCGTTTTGTTTTTTTAAAACAGACATAACCCTTTTCTGAAATTATTTGAGGTTCATTACCATACTCATGTTTTCAGAACAGAAGCAAAGTTATATATATGAGATAGATAATTAGGGAAAATATTGTATTTTGTGTTGAATTTTTAAATGATTTGACTAAATGAGAAGGGTAGGTTTGGCTAGATGTACCCTCCGGCCTAACCTACCCTTTCCATGGCCTCAAACCTTTCACCTTAAACCCCACAGAATAACCAGCAGCTTTCCCCCTGTATCTAGCCCCTCACCCTCTTATCCAGACCACCAGTGGAACTGTCTCTAGTGTCTGGTCCTAACCGCTACGTAGCTGAGGACTCAAGCATGAGTCATGACCCAAAAAGGAATGATCCTAGCAGGAAACAAGACTTAAAAACCAGGAAGTTCAGACAGAGGCGCAGCCTGAAGCTGGTAATAAATCACAAGGTGTCCAGCATGAGGTTTACAGCTATGTGTGTGTGTTCAAACTACAGTGACCCTTCATCCTGAGATGACCTTCAGTTCTGTGGCTTAGGAAATTAGTATGGCCTCTTCTCTCTGAAGATACAACTTGGACACAACATCCAATTAGGGTTTATGCGTAGACTAACAGGTAGACACAGTAAGAACACCGACATCCTCTCAGGATCATGGTTTCTACAGTGGAACACAGTAAACCCCGATAAAATGTTGTGAGTTGACCATCACTTTGTTTTTTAGCTTCATGGAGAGTGTTCATTTTTCTTGTATAAATTCTTAGTTACACCAAATGATATGCTGTGTGTTCCAATTCCCATACAAGGTAAAACTAGAGCAGACTTCTTCTGTCCCACAATGCCTTAAGGCGTAAAACACCAACACAGACTGTCAGCAAAGAACAACACATCCTGGGGCCTGTGGCATGTGGCATAAGTTAGAAAGGTGGATTAATTATTTCTGCTGCTGGTCAGCAATATTACAGTTTGTCCATGCAGCAGTAATAAATCACATTAATATGGAATGTTTTTCTCTGATTAGCTTCCTGTATTCGTGAGAGCTCACCCACACACAACATGATCATATATGTTCTCATGTCTTACATGGAGGCACATATTAAGAGGTAGATGGAAATTATCATAATCTTTAGTTTTCAGAGAACGATAAGACACACCTGGTCGCCCAATATATTAACCAAGTGAAAGAAAAGGAAGTCTCTCATGCTGTTTATAACTTCCTCAACCTCCGCCAACCTTTCTCCCCTCTCTTTAAATAATTTTTGTCAGGCCTTTCTAACGGAATGACCTGCTAGCTGTGGAGAATTTACCATATCATCATATGTGACACATCCTCCTTTAATCTTACCTCTTTTCCATACTGCAAATCGTAGTGCATTATAAGATTTAGTGTGATAGAATCCAAGCCATTGAGCAGAATGTTTTCATAGGGTCTCTATTACTGTCAGATATTGTACAGTAAAACATTTTGTGTAATTCACCATCGAAAATATGATGACTGTTTAAAATGTAAGCCACATGACTTGGATTTGCAGTGCCACAGAGACACATCCCATTTTATGTATATGTTTGTAAAAGAAAAGATGTGAATGCTTATTCAAAGAAGAGAAAGAAGATTTGAGCCTCCATACAATTAACCCTGGAGTCTGAAGTCATGCCACTGTGATATCTTACCCTCAACCTAATCCTAATCCTTCAGATTTCAACGCACTCTGACTGCAAACGCATTGCTCAGACACACAACATGCCCGCAATGCGATTTCACGTTGGGTATGTTAAAGTGAATAATTAATAATAATAATTCATTTAATTTGAACTCCTCATGTATATGTAAAATTGCAATTAATGTAAAAGTAAAATAAAGCTTTTTCGCACTGACTACAGTAAAAATAAAAAAAAAGATGAAATGGGCCACCTGGCCATCCTTATGGTTAGTGTAATACATCTGTTCTGTTCTTCTTACTCTGTAGGAATAGTTTTGTTTTCTGATTATGATGACACAGATCTCAAGACGTGCTTGGATCTTCATTTGAATTCTAATTTAGCGATTGGGGGAAGTTCTCCTGGTAGCCACTGACTTCAGGGCACTGAGATGGACAAACCAAGGATCTGAGCCGTTCTTGACAAAATGGCTAAGCTGCAACCCTTATGCTGCGGAAATCTTTTAGACTCTATAAATGAATGACAGTGTTGTAAAGAAGACGGAGAAGAAGAAATCCTTTATTAGTCACATACAGCCATACACAATTCAACATAGTGAAATTATTTCTCTGCATTTGACCCATCCCTGAGGGAGCAGTGGGCAATCCCTTTGAAGCGCCCAGGGAGCTAGGGTCTACTTGTCGTAGGGTCCTTGAGCAGGACCCTACGACAAGTAGACCCTAGTGGAATTCGAACCGGCTACCTTCCAATGTTCAGATTGGGAGAAGGACGCTTTACGGCTACCTACATTGGCTCAGTCTCATCTTCAGACCAGTGAGTTTCATTGTTACATTTAAAGGAAATGGTCTGTTGACTGCCTATCCCAGACAGTTGACACAATCCCTCTAGGCTTGATGAAATACTGGGAGGAATCAATTGAGGTACGTAGCCAGTAAGGCTTGACAGGTCAGACAGTCAAACTCAGTGAACACAACAGGAACACTGTAAAATAGATATTCTAGCAAAGAGTACAACAACCAATCCAATCCAAACAATGTCGGAGTCCAGCTGTCTGAGAAACAATGTAAACTCCTGGCTGCATGCAGTGAGGCATCAGTCAGTGAAGAGAGATATGATGCATTTAACCCCTTCAGAAAAATGAATTTCTCATCCTTAAGATACTAGGACATTACAGAAGCTGTTTAAAGACAGAACCTTTTGTTAATCTTTCTTTATAAACACAGATCTCACAAGCGCATAGGAAAACAGAATCAGTGAAGTATCTCTTCCTTTGTTTTCTCTTCCCTGGTGAAGGTAAAGAGGGTACAACTGCTTTACACATGGCCTACAAGATATTTATCACATAAACAGATTGATAAAGTTTTCATTGTATTTTCTCTTTGTTATTAATGTCCACAAAGTTTTCCATTGTTTTTTGATGACCAAAACTCCATATGTGCACAAAGAACTCATGTTGTTCCAGATGTTTATTTTATAGAGAATTTCTGTTTTTGATAGAGAAACAAATTGAAATAGTTTTTTGGAGCGCACTAGGTGTGTACGGATGAAAAACTTAATGTATCAAACAATAAAACAGGAAGATAAGCAGTCACTGTAAATGCACAAAGAACAGTGCAATTTCAAAGATCCCCCTGTTGACGCCACAATTAACCGTTACCACCTGGAAACCATCAAGTGTGAAATTAAAAACAGGGACAGGAACACATTTGAATTTCAGGGCTCCAGCTTTAAAATGTCAGCTTAACATAGGATTAGATATCGCTTATGGAGGCAACTAGTCCCAAATCAAAATCTCTGTCTTTTTTGAAGACATTGGTCCAGATGTGATGAAGACGACATCATCTGGAGAGATATACAGTAGAGATGTTAATGTTCTGAACACTTCTGTTATTCAGCAGAGCGTGTTGTTACCAATAGAATATGTGATACTTCAATGAGTTGAAACGCTTGAAGCAGTGCAGCTTAACTTCAAGTAGTTCATGGAAATAATGAAAAAAAAGCTTTTACAGCGTTCAATTCAATACAAATAATACCGTTGACTTAAGAAAATTATACTTATAATTTAACACAGGAGGGTATCTCATGGATATCAGTATGCCGCATTTGTTATAATATTGCAGAAGAGATCAATGATGGTACTCTACTATCAATTCTGGGATTTAAAAAGTCCATCTGATAAAATGAGTTAATATATAATGATGTTTGAATTCTTTGCCTTGTCATACTGCACTGTTGTTGGTCATAGGCTTTTGACCTCGGAGATGTAATTCCTCTCTGTTGTCTGAAGGTTTGAAGGGGTGGACACAGGTCAAGGAGTCACACTATCTCCTTGGGTTTTAGTCTTCAAAAAACACACGGGAACACCATAACTTTGCTTCTTTTAATCCTTCTTCCCCTTCATTCATCATGGAGCCTCTCCCATGACAGCAGACCTGCAGTGCTCATGCTTTCAGTGGTATGTTCTCTGTGTAGAAGGTATGTTCACATCTCCACACCTAAGGCCTAACATTTCCGGCTAACTATCTTTATTATCCGACCCGAACTCACACTGTCATCACAAAGTGAGGGATGCTCTAAAACTGCTACTTCCTCCGTTTACTACTTTCTAGAATGGTGCATGAGCGAGGACCTCGGAGAATTAATGTTGTCTGCTGAGACTCATAAGAGTGCCAAGGCCAGGCCATTGATATACTGATCTGTCATCTCCTTCTGTCTTCTTCTTGTCCATCTGTGGGACAACTCCCTGTAGGGGTTGTGACACACCTTCTAATGTGTATTTAACGTCTTGTCTGATCTGTCACAACATAGTTAGGAGCACGTCTGCACTGCTTTTCTGCAGGATGGGCGATAGCCTCGATGACAGTGGAATCACTGCTGTAGACTCTGCGGGGTCTACCAGCAATCTCCGTCTATCTGTTTATCCTTCCCTCCATCCTGTCCCTCTGTTCCACCATCCCCCCTCTCCTCGGTTCGCCTCCCCTCTTCATAGCTTATTCTGCCTTTACTCACGATGTCCATGCAATTTGTGTGTGTGTGTCTGTCTATGTGTACACTTATTACATCTTATTACATTGTAATCAGGAGTGAAGCCGCCAACAGCATGGAGCAAATCACATTAACGTGGGAGGACACTTCATGTTGGACAGCTGGATGTGCTGGATTAATTAAATAAATGTAATGTCACAGAGGAAAAGCAGAGTTCCCAAGGCAAGAGACACTGTCTGTCTGTGTGTGACTGTGTTCGTAGATGTATGTGTTAGGGTGTAATGATTTTGAAGATGTAGAGAACAAAGGCGAAGGTTTATTGCAGTGCTTAGTTTAGCTCAACCTTTCACCTCAGCAGTGCTGTTATTGCTATCAAATCTACATATTCATCACACATGACTCTGCATTCTCCAAAGTGACCACTAGATGTCAATGTTTTATCTGTGTTGAAACCCACTGTCTTTACATACATGGAGTTCCAGATGCCAAATTATCCCAATGTTAGTTTTGAGACACTCCCGTCAGGTAAAAAATCTGTCAGAAATGAATTACTTTATGGTTGCATATCAACAGATAATTTGTCAATGCATCCAAACATAAGATAAGAAGACAAGCAATTTGTTGCAGAGACAAGTGTGCAAATTCATATCTTTGTTGCTCCCATTTTTATAAGGTCATCTCAACTCTTTTGGCGAAATGAAACATTGGCTGGAATTAAGAGTATGCAAATTAACTGCAAGTAATCAAAGTTTAAGCAGAATTGTTTAGGTTTTCATTGAACTGGAATGAAAAGATGTGAAGGAAATTGCATTAGTTTGTCATAGCTGTGGCAAATTAGGCATGGACGGAATAAATGGATTTAGAGAAAATTGTGAGCCTGGTAGGTGTGTGTTGGAGGAATAATACGAATGCTGTGGTCTTGTTTATGTGCATTTCTGAGAACAAATATAGTTTTATCCATGCAAGCAAATGTATGATTTTGCTCTGGCATAGGGATAACAGGAGGCACAACATTGCTTCCATCTTTTTAATGGTGTTCGTCCTACTCATCCCTGTGTTGTCATGGTGACGTGTTCCTTCCCAACCTTTTTTTAGATAGGTATGCAGGGTTTGTTCCTACTTAGCAATCTGACACACATATAGCAGCACAACCCCAAACACATACCATGTTACAGTCTCATTGAGAAAGAAATAATAATAATTATTATACATTTAATTTATAACGCACTTTATATTTGGATCAAATCTCAAACTGCTACAAGGCAAAAGCAGATTAAAGCTTCAATAAAAAATATAATAATAGTAGAGTAGACAGTTTGCAGTGGTGTGGACCAAAATGATTATCTTCAACACATGCAGACATATTAAACTTAAACCAAGGGGGATGATAAAACCAAAATTAAAACAAGTTCAATCTTGAAGAGATTTCATTTTTAAATTACACATTTAATACAGGCTTTCCACACAAAAATGTATTATTATTTGAACTGTCTTTTTTTAAATCTGCCTTACTTCACCCACAAGGTGCAAGTTAACAATGCAGAACTCTTATTACCAGACCTTAGTGAGTAATCGATTGTGCGGAAAAATGAGGACTCTGCCAAGGCTGCTGCCAAAACTTTGAACACGCAACTGATCTTTTATAGATTTTTAAAAAAGGAGAGGAAAAAAGAGGAAAGAAAAGTGTGGGTAGACAGGCATGACTGTCTTATATGTAGCCTGAGGTCACATCCAGTTTTCACACATTCTGTTGAATCTGAAACCCACACAAGCACTTAAGCACATACACACACACACACACTCACACAGAAACCCGCAGGATAACACATTGGACAATAGAACAATAGAAGTGTCACCGGATGATTAATTATCACATGTACTAGGGATGATTTTGCCTGATTAATACATGTACGGGAGCATGGGTGGTCATCTTGATCCTCCTGCATAACTTGTTCATTATTGATTCAGACAAAAGGAAAATTATTATACCAAGGCCAGTATGTGCAAAATTGAACACACCTGTAGCATCTCTATTGCCCCTTTCTGCATCCTGTTTCATATTTTCCAATGGCTCATTGTTTTCTACCTAACAAAGACTTACAAAATCCACAATCACATTCAGCAAAATCTCCCTAACTCATTATTAACAAGGCAGACAAAACAATTCATGTGCCGTTTGAGTGGTTTCCTATTACATTTGAACAGAAAGAAAATTAGGATGAGGACACTGTTGCTGATGAGAAGTGTGTGTCTGGATGCCAGGTGCACCGGAGAGCTGGTTTTGCATATCAGAGAAGTGCCATTATGAGTAGAGCCTTGCATGTTCTGCATTAGTGGGTCTAATGACCAAATGAGGAGCGACTAAATGAGGGTTTACTGTTCAGTCACACACACACATTAACTCAAGTGTACTCACACACAGGTACTCGTGTGGATAGAGCCTGGTGTATGCAAACACACACAGTAACAAGCTCAAACGTACTGTCGCGTTCTGTGCATGCTGCGAGACCCTCGCCCCGTTGTCAGGAAATGTGCAAAAATATTAGAGTGAGAGCGACAGTTATGGATCTGTATCTCCATAAAATCTGTTCTTTCACTGCACCACTATGCATATTCAGTTGGGCTGACTGAAGTCATGCCACATCGTTAGCAAATGAAAAGTATTTTAGCATGAGAATGAGTACCAGGGTCAGAGCAGTAGAGATACAGCATGCAAGGATAAGGAAAAGAATATTTATTTCACTTAATTTTGTAACGATGTATATTGTGCCTTTATCAGTGTCCATTTCTATAATAAACATCTGTTTGTATAATACAGGTATTGCTGAGCCATCTGATATTGAAGTCTCAGTGCCATTGGTTGTTTGCATCAGTGTCGGTTGTGGGATCGGATTCGGCAAAACGCAACACAACAGCAGCAACCTGACCTTTGTGAGCACGGGCAAAGTTTGCCAACTATAGATAAAATATTATGAAAATAGGCCATCTGAGAGGAATTTATATATTGTTATTGGTATCATTTAAACTGCTTTGACATTTTTTGCTTAGCACTGAGTCCTCCACATAGAACCCACGTTACCAAAAGGCATTTGTTGTTTATGACGTGCCTCCTTATAAGAAATTTAGGCACAATTAAGCGTTCTGGAGATTTCATACAGGGTGGATTATGTCAATACAGGAATTTTTGTTAAGTTAAGCAATTGATTGATTACTAAAGCATTTTAGATAATTTTCTTTTCCCATGCCAATATAGCTCAAATAGTGTGTCTACACATTTATAACAGTGTGATCGGACAACACAGGCTAGTCTTTGCTCCCTTACTCACATACATGAGCCCTTGGCACCCAAGATCCTGTCGCCGATTGACCAGCTCAGGAACACACAGCTTACAGATATGTTTTTTTTTTGGAGATGCTCTAGCCGAACATTTTATATATATATATATATATGTATATTTATATATATATATATATATATATATAAAACTTTAGTGGTTTTAATGTTATGGCCAATCGGTGAATATGCTGACTTCTACAAAACTGATAATAGTTATTCTTTTAAAGATGTACCATCCTGCTACACCTTTAAATTATTAATTTTATTGAAACCTTTTTTCAGGATAACGTAAGCGTATTTGCGTTCTTGCTGGGAATTACATGAAAAAAATTGTTGAGGTTCTAATGTTCGTCCATTAAATATGAATAGAGACTGTTAGCTTAGGTTAGCATAAAAACTGGATATAAGGGAAACAAAAATATGCCACCCAGCATCTCTAAACTCACTAATTAACTTGTTGTAGCTTATTGACTCTGTATAAAATCACCCTGAAGTCATCGTCTTAATTCCACAGCTCACAGCTCCTTGGGCTGACATGTGCATAACCATGTTATGTTTTTGTACCTGTATTAATTAAATAAAACACAGATGGGTTATCTATTTCAGCGGGCAAAGAATGGACCATTTGATGCTCAATAGGAAGGGACTAGGAGATTCCAAACAAAACGACATTTACAAGCAGCCGCCTTTTGAGGCTCAGCTATCCCCCATCTCGCTTGTGAATACTCAGCAGTGCAAAACATCAATTTGCTGCTAAAATGAAGTTTATCACAGATGTTCAGTTAACTTTTGGCTGGAGAACGTATTGCAGAAAAGGATGAGGGCCGATCAGTAATCAAGATCAACATGCAGTCTGAACCAATTCACACCAGCTACCATGCTTGATTGCTCACCCCAACCTTCCTCTCACATACACACACCTGTGCACCTCTTTATTGTTGCTCTCGGTCTTTCCGTCTCCCTCAGTCTTTTTTATATGTAATCTCTCTGGTCCAAGTTGTACACGGAGCAGAAAGTCATTAAGTGTTGGAAAGGCGACAGTGCGGGGATGGTTCAGCCTGAGAGAACACGGTCTCCCTGAGCAGGCCTGACCATGGCTGCTCACGGATTAGCTCATTAAAGGTTGTGCACTTGCTCTCTCTCTCTCTCCGCAAAGACACAGAAGGAGTCCAAAGGGCGTAAGGTGACTTTTTAGTGCAGAAGTTTTCTTGTAAATCAATTATTTTATTTTATTTATTTGTATTCTCTCATAATTTACTTTTTGTTGACTTTTATTGGACTTCTTTGTTGTGTAACATCAATGGAATGGTTAATTTTCCTACACCATTACAGACACATAATGCACCTCCACACTCACTGAGATCTAAATAATCTTTAATATTTCTCACAATTCCAGAATCAAACCCAGGGGTGATTGATGCGACAAAAAAACGACCCAAAATCTACCTTGTCAAGTTTTATTAAATATACATAAAATTATTTTTGCTTGCTAAAGGCTGAACAACCATTGAAGTTTATCTAGGAAATTTAGCCTTCTTGTGTGTGTGTGTGTGTGTGTGTATGTGTGTGTGTGTGTGTGTGTGTGTGTGTGTGTGTGTGTGTGTGTGTGTGTGTGTGTGTGTGTGTGTGTGCGTGCATGCACGTGCGTGTGGTTTGTGTGTGAGTGTGTGTGTGTGTGTGTGATGTATGCCTCATTAGGCCCGCAGCAGAGGGGTATAGCCAATTACACCAAATTCTCCGCTTATTCCCTTTACTTCTATCCCCTCTGTCCCTCTGCCTCCATCCATCCCCCAACCTCCAAAAAAACCCAAGCCATTTGCATACTGCTCAATGGATTGCAAAGGCCCCGAAATTACCTTGAATAGATAATGCATTATATGTCAGACGACTTAAGAAAGACAATGTTTTTATTATGTCCTTTTAAAAATGTTGTGCATTCCTTTCCCCTGTGCGCAAAGGGCCTTTGACATAGAGAAAAACCCTGTCCGAATGGATATTTTACAGTTCAGTTTCCAATTACAAAACTATATCAGAAATTTAGTTTTTTGTAGACTAAAACATAGTTGCAAGAGAGACTGGATATCAATATGTGGAGTTTCCTGTTTGTGCTGTTCAAGTTCTTTGATATGCGGCAGCATTGCTCTGCCTCCTATATGGACACAGAAATGGAAAACACTCAGTTTAGGACCAGTGGCCCTAAGAGTCTCAAATACATGTCAAAGCTTGTATGAATGTCATCAAACTGTGTTAATCTATTTCTGAGAGAAGTGTGAATAATGGGAGACAGAGCAACTGGGAGTAGAATTACGTGACACTGCAACCTTTGAGACTCTGTAGTAAGTGCATGTGTGCGTTTGTGTGTCGCATTTGTGTGTGTGTGTGTGTGTGTGTGTGTGCGTGTGTGTGTGTCTGTGTGTTGCCTGTGTGTGTGAAGAGATGGCCAATGGGGATCCAGTGAGAGCAGGTTCCCATGGCCCTTGTAGTCCAATAGGACATCTCAACTTGTAAAGAAACCATCCCATATGAGTGCGCACATCATTCACACGCACACACACACTCTCACAATATGACCACACACAAACCTTGTTCACTCAACTCAGTATCATCTCAAGCTAATTTGGCAAAAACCTTCCTCTCTATTTTCATGCTGCCCCTTAAGACTTCAGATTTCTTCTGTTCCTGAGAGAGTTCCCACACCTACTCATCTGCACAGTGCAAATGTAATCACACACAGACGCACACAGACACACACACACACATCCACAGAGATAGAGAGAGTGAAGACAAGGAGAGAAACACTGGGATTTGCCAAATCTATCTATAACAAAGGGAACAACCTCACCAGAATTGTTGTCTGAAGCAAACAACTGTCCTAAATGCTTATCCTATCCATCTACAACACTGTATGAACCGAAAGCTCAAAGAAACTTTATGTGATGTGTCAAACGAACGAGCAGTGGAATCTTTGACAGAGAAGCTCTGTCTAGTCTGAACCCTTCTGAGGTTATCATTTGAAAAGATGTAAATATTTATGAGCTGAGAAGAATTAGACACAGTCATATCTGAAATATGATTTTTCTAATCAGAGCTAATAAATATTTGACTTGTGGAGTCTATCATGCAGATTAATAGATATTCAGGGATAAATTCTTAATGTGAAGAAGATCATACAGTATGGTTCCCCATTAGCAGCCAAGCCATCATTGTCTCTGTCATCGTTGGCCAACCTTACCCTTTCCCACATCTCCCATTTCTGTCAATAAATAATCTCAACGGCTTTTTTACAATCCAATATGGGATTTCACGATTTGTATTGGTCTCTCAAGATTATTGGGGCAGATTTTATACATTTAGGGTTTTGAATATATTCAGTGACCTTTGATTGACCTTTGAGTGGTAGTGGAGAAATTATTCAGACCTTTTACGTAAATAACAGCGATAATACAAAACCGGAATACCAGAAGGAGTGTGAATTTATAGTTATTCTTTATAGTTATTCTTTATATTGTTATATCTTTATCTTTTTTTTTGAGGTTTAGTTCATCGTTTTGGTTTTAAGAGATTTCATTTTATAAGCTAAATCTGTGGCATACCCACCCACATCTGTTGAACAGAAAATAATCTGATAAATTATATTTATTGCATCTAATGATTGCTCAGCACAAATTGCAGACAAGCCAAGAATTAAGACAGAAGCTATTTAAGAAATAGATACTTGTGCATGTTGTTGGTGCAGACTTCAACCGGAGTGGTTAGCGCCACTGCCTCACAGCAAGGTTCAAATCCACGACTGCCGGCCTTTCTGTGGAGTTGGCATGTTCTCCCTGTGTCTGCATGGGTTCTCTCAGGGAACCTCCCACAGTCCAAAAACATGTGATATAGGTGAATTGGTGACACTAAAATTGCCTGTGTGAGTGTTTGTATGTCTCCATGTGTCGGCCCTGCGATGAACTGGCGACTTGTCCAGGGTTTACCCCGCCTCTCACCCGATGTCAGCTGGGATAGTCTCGGCTACCCCGTGACCCTGCACAGGATAATAGATCATTTATGAATTATTATTATATATTTGTACAAAACACAAAAGAAAATAAAAAAAATAGTTAACTCTGAACCATCTAACGGAACAGGCTCTAAACTCAGAATATCTTAAATTAACTAATCACCTGCAGTCGGCTACCCAGTAACACTCCTGACCCCCTTCAGAGCCACAAAAGACCGACTACATAGAATCTGCCCTCAGCAGGAGTCACTCTACTCAAGGCTGTACCATTATTGCAGATAAAAGTACTACCTCAAGTAGACACTTTATTATAGCTTACTTTATCAAAATACATTGATATAGTAAGGGATGTCACAGAGGGTGAAAATAAAGGAAATGGTTGGGTCACTCCTGCTTTGCGTCTGAAACATAAGGTGAGTAAAAGAAAGTGCCTAAGGTATGCACAAGAATGAACAGTACAGAGGTAGACTAACAAAATGTTGCAATTGTATTTTACATTTCTGTCATATTCAATTGCAAAGTTTCCAATGTACTGTTTACCATAGAACAATTAAACCTTTGACCGTCACAATAAAACGGCCATTTTGAGGTGCCATATGCCAAACGACAGCGAGACTAAATGTTGTTCCTCTGATGTTTTTTTAACTCTCAAAGTCTAGCATTTTATCTGTAGGCTACATATTAAATAATCACTTTGGTGAAAACCAATGCACTACAGCATCTTATTATTCTTACTCCACATGTTTTAGTAGTGTTTTATGATATTTTATGGTAATATTTGGAAGCAAAAAAACAGATTGTATATACTCACTTAGAAGTAGTAGAATTGTAGGATAAAGAAAAGTAAAAAGTTCCCATTGGGTCTAAGAATAGAAACCCAAAGAGTGGAGAGAGTTGTACATCCACCTAATCCTTACCACCACCATCCACTTGGTATCCACCCGGCTGACAGGTGTAACTTTATTATTTTTAGAAAAACAGTTTATTCTATGGTATATGGTATGTAAACGCAAAGCTAACGCATACTAAGAATAGACTGGTGTGCAGGAAGACTCAATGAGCCTATCCCAGCAGGCATTGGGTGAGAGGCAGGGTACACCCTAGACAAGATGCCAGTTCATCACAGGGCCGATACATAGAGATAAGAACAACCAATCACACTCATTCAGACCGAATCATCAACAAAGCATGTTTTGGACTGTAGAAGCTGGAGGACGTGGAGAAAATCCACAGAAATGCAGTGAGTATATACAACCTCTACACAGAAAGGCCGGGTATGGATTTTAACTCCGGACCTTCTTGCTGTGACCCAGGAAGGACGATTATCAGCTATAGCTTTCCAGTTAGGAAGAATATCAATGCTTTGCAAAAATATATATGATAAAAAATATAATAGTATGAAGCTACTGTCAGTAGATGGTTACTTGAAACTTACATTAGAAATATTGTTATGGAGAATTTGACCAGTTTGTGTTTTTGTCCATACCAGCTTAAAATAATTAGTTGATGAATAATAACTGTTAAACTCATTATTAATACAAAAGGTGATAGTAAAAATTTGTGATGTAGTAGTAACAAAGGCATTATAGTGATGTGTGGTAAAATATTCAATTTAAATAGTAATACTTATATAGCAATAAAAGTAGCAGTAGTAAAATTTGTTATAAATGAAATTATAGTCTTTGAAGCAGGCATAATAGTAACAGAATTGAAGGCAGGAATTTGAATAAACATGTTACTGTGTTCCCCTGGTCAAAAATGACCAATGCTGCGGGTCATTAGCCAACTAGCGTAACGCTTTTATTATTATGACGCTAAGTATGAAGTGACATTAGCATTATTGCTAGGTCGATCAGACAAATCTAACTAACATTAGTCGATCAGACAAATTATATACAATTAAATAGTGAAAGTAATGTAATGCGTTGTCGCCACTTCCATTGTGATTTTTGATGTTGGGTTTTGCCTTTCGCATTATGTGAGCTGTCTGGGTCACCGTACTATTATGATCTCCACTCAGCTGCTTGGAGTCATATGTGCCGGTGTTGTGAAGAAAAATCTAAACCTAAAATAAATAATGAATTTTGGGTAAGTTTGAGCTGTGAGGGACTCACATGATGGAGGAGCCAAAATGAGAGACACCTTGTCAAGCAGCTATGACTTACGCAGATTTCAAATGCAGCCTTAAAAGGCTACTTACGTTGAATTGGACAAAGCCAAAGTGACTAACCACCGGTAAGTAAACACAGTACCTGGTCAAGTGAAAGAGTCTTGAGCAAGTGAAAAAGAAATGTGACGTCAAACATTGTCTGCATGTCAATAATCCTGAAAAAGAGCTTTTCCAGCCGAGCTGTGAGCCCTGAAAAGGACTAATAAAAGTAACTTGAAATAAGTTAACTCTAACAACATTTTTGTGGCCAAAGTGGAGCAAATGAGGAACAAACAGTAGCGGCCCATCCAGGCCAGCAAAGGCCTTCTCTACTTGTCCGAACACTGTCAGAATTTTTTTTTTAAAAATCAATACATAATTAACATTTAAATTGAGACGTTATGTATTTGAATGGTTAATTCTCATCCGTTTCTTTATTTTATTTTTATTTCGTTCTCTACGTGGTTGCTTCCAAAGACTTGATATAAGTGCGCTTTGTTTTATCCAATCAGAATTCTCCATTGCGGAAATAAAGGGGATGATTTTGTTCATTGTCAAATTCTTTAACCGACCACATTTCGTTGTCATTTAGGGCAGGTTCTTTGTCATGTCAGGTACTAGACACAGGTACAGTACAGGTGCTAGAGCCTCGCCGTTTTCTTAAGGTAGGCTCGTCCTGCGTCAGCATTACATATGAGGAAGGCTCTTCATTCAGTATCCTCTCTTCCTTCTAAGCGCTCATTTTCAACAAATTGAAACTTATTGGAGAAATAGATAAATATTGGCAATATTAGAAAAAAAAGGGACGGAGATTATCTTCAGATTATGAACAACTTTGGTGAGTATAATTTTAAGATATCCTAAAACGTTGTTTATTATTGCTGTTTTCTTCATTGTTGCTGTTGTTGTGGTGTGAATGAGGTCCAGATTCAGTGGAATGGCGGTGCCAGTAGGCCTGATGGTACGTATTGTATGCCAGCGAAAATGCTTTTGAATCCCACTTGCACGGCCCGCCACTGGGAAAGAATGAGAATGAACGGCTAGTATATATTTAGATAAAAAGCCCTTATCAAATTTAATTTAAAAGCTAATGATTGACAAAGAAGGAAATAATAGATGCTACTGAAGCTTATTTTGTCCTCTATCATCAATTGCTCCATCATTTTCCCAAATGCTAATATTTTTGTACAAGGTTTTATAACCTGTTACTCTTAATTCTGGAATTAATGATGTGGTACAGCCTGTACTATAAAATTACTCAAGTAAACTATCTCAATCACTACGAATAATGCATACTGTTTTCCATGCCTTGACGATAAATGCTGGACCGTTCCAGCGAGGGCTCCAGTGCGATCCTATCCGTTTCAGTAGTTTGTAATCCAGCCTTGAACTGCAGAGTCTTTCTGAGCACACAATTTGTAATGTTCACAAGGTGTCTGTACAAAATTAAACTAAATGTCTGTTCAAGGACGAGGCTTAAAATCAACTGGTTAGCCTGCTGCCACGACAACCCAACCTGAGATACCTGAGAAGAAATGGCAATGCTATTTTCTGTGATGTCGTGTTTTTAACCATTATCTGTCATGTGATTAACCCTCACAGTAAGTAACTGCTAAGGGAAATAGTGTGGTCCACAAAAAGAAGAATACTACATAATTTCAGGTGACATAAAAACAGCACTGACTGTAAAACACATGCAGTCTAATCTGTCTCATAAACCATTAGCGTGCACCCCTAGAGGCATTCTATAAGGTACTACAGCAGGTGATTCTGGGGTGTGATTATTTTGATTATCTGTCAGTCAGGCATGATTCCTAAAATCTTCCCGTCATAAATTTGATTTTTTTAAAATACAACTTTAAGTCTAATAAATCAGATTTTATGTTTCCATTTCAAAGTTTACCCAGGAGGGGTTTGCTGCTACCTTAGTGGCAGCTGATGGGCATCCAAATAAATAAAGCAATAAACAAATATTCAGAAGACTGTAAGTGTCACATGTTTGTTTGTGTTTTACTTTGCAACGTTGTTATTGTAAAGTTAGAATACTGAGAATTATGTCTCAATCTCAGCTTAATTCTCAGAAAGAAAATATACTTTTTTTTTTTTTAATGTAAAAAAAATAAGTTAGGGCCATCTAGTCTTCATTCATTCTATTCTTTTTTTTGACAGAATTTATTTAGAAGTTTTATTTTTATAAGCATAAAAATGCACCTACATTTTCTTTTCTTTTTTGCATTGACCACAGGGTACTTTCTTTGTGTATATGTACTGTTTGAGTCTCCTAAAAGAAGCATTTAACACTTGAAGAGTTTACAGGGATATGCAGATAAACTATTGAGCTTGCTGCCTGTACTCAGCTTGCCCAGGTTCATGAAGATTGATTGATTGACTGACGTTTTTATTTCAGACATGTCAATACAGCAACCAAAAAAAGTGGTTCAAAACAGATAAACGGAAAGAAAGATAATAAATTCCATCTTATTACTTTTCCTTCTCAATTTACATGAACAAAAATGAGCAGGAAGAAGTATAAACTTAAAAGATCATGTATAGAAATACAATAAGCTATTCATATATCGAAACACAAATATATTCACATAACCAAACACATTTTTACAACAACTCCACGTAATAACACATAGCTGGTGATTATCAGCAACCCTTTCCATCCCTGTACGAAAATAATAACTTTATATCCTTTTTTTAATACTGGATTATGTTTAGACATTGCCTTAGTTCCACACTCAGGCTTTTCCACAAACTCACTCCAGAGAGTGAAATTCATAAATGTTTTATTGTCACACGAACTCAGAGAGTTGTTAAATTTAATTTACCTCTTATCTTGTAGCCCTTCTTTTTCAAACTAATTTTGAAAAATGTCCTTATATATTATATTACATATTTCCTTGGAACAGTTTATTACTTATTTTATACATTATTTGTTCAGTTCCAAATTCCACAAGATCAAAGAATGTGAGACTGTTAAAATAATGGGTAAGTGTGTTGACGAAAAAATAACTTTATAAACCATTCTCACGGCTAATTTTTAAAATATACAAAACGGTAGCATCTAGATGGGTTTCCCCTAAATCTTTAATTTAAATAAGGTAATTCCGGTAAACAGTACAAAATATAGAGAAGCACCATAACTGGAAGAGCAACAATGTTCTCGGCCATGAAATAACCTACACATATTTACTAAAGGATTTGTTCAACTTCCTGCATATTCAGACACAGTAACATGGGAAACAGCCTCTGTAGGAGAGAGATTACTATTTTACAACTGTTGTCATCACTCACACACCTCCCTGTAAATGTGTTTTGCTCTGTACGCATATTATCTGGTAAACTCACAATGTTGTGTATCAGTAATTGTTGAATTGGAGCATTCAGACACTTGCCTTTACTTCTTCCTGGACATTGCTCAAAACCTTCGTCAGAGGCTCAGGCAGTGACAGTCATGAATGTTAATCTAAAATCATGTAAAATTTTGTCCAACGGAAGTTAAATTCTGCTCTGTCTCTATGAAAAGATTAATACAGCTGTAAGAGAGGCACACACACGCATGCCCACATCCACACAGAGACAGACACAAGCCCCTAGAATTATAAAGAATCCGTTTTTTTATAGCTACTCTTGTTTTGTAGTATATCTTCCTGATTAGCAGGGAACAGGTATGCCTACAAGACTGTGGATGCAATGTTGAGTTTTAGTCAAACACTAAAAAATGTGATATAGGTGAATTGGTGACACTAAAATTGCCTGTGTGAGTGTTTGTATGTCTCCATGTGTCGGTCCTGCGATGAACTGGCGACTTGTCCAGGGTTTACCCCGCCTCTCACCCGATGTCAGCTGGGATAGCCTCATGCTACCCTGTGACCCTGCACAGGATAATAGATCATTTATGAATTATTATTATATATTTGTACAAAACACGAAAAAAAGAAGAAACAAAAAACAGTTAACTCTGAACCATCTAACTGAACAGACTCTAAACTCAGAATATCTTAAATTAACTAATCACCTGCAGTCGGCTACCCAGTAACACTCCTGACCCCCTTCAGAGCCACAAAAGACCGACTACATAGAATCTGCCCTCAGCAGGAGTCGCTCTACTCAAGGCTGTACCATTATTGCAGATAAAAGTACTACCTCAAGTAGACACTTTATTATAATACCTTACTATATCAAAATTAAAAATTAAAAAAATTATTAAGATACGAGAAATACACAAATGGATTTTCACACACAAACATTTCAGTGAAGCTCAGCATTCCTGCTCAGAGAGAGATCAATATTATGGTAGAAAAATAACTTCTTTTTTTAAGAGATGAAATCAAGGCCAAACAGTCACTTTGACCAATCGTTATCCAAGTGCCAAGATGCTTGAAAGACTGTTATATTGTTTGATTTCCTTGACTTTCATGCTCATCATTAGGAGCACTACATGATAGGTGGTTATAAAGAGAAGCTAAACCCATTTGCCGGCAGGTTCCCTTAAAATCGAGTTACACTCTAATTTGCATTTTGCAGTGAGATGTTGTATCAACAGACGTGAACAATGTCAGTGATAAGAGCTTTTATCTTTGTCTAGAGTGTCACGTTGACAAACACACGCTCACATACAAACATGCAGACATTTACACAAAGCACAAAAAGTCCTGCAATCTAGATTCCCTGTCTGAGGATCTATCTATCTATCTATCTATCTATCTATCTATCTATCTATCTATCTATCTATCTATCTGTCTGTCTGTTCCTCTGTCTGTCTATCTGTCTGTCTGTCTGGTGTCACTCTAACCAATGCCACCCACTTACGCATATTTTCAGAATAAGACAAATTCATTTCACTAGCACTGATTTCCAACTCTGTTGCTGTAATTACGGTCCCAAGGTTGCAACTCCGACAATCCTCTCGAAAGGGACAATTTAATATCGATAATTCAGTTACATAATTAAGTAATTTATATAATTTAGGTTATAATTTAAAATCATTTACAAGTTTTAAAAGTATGACTGAATTTTACAGATTATATTTTTTTACTTTTGATCCACCAGGTTGTCAAAATAAGTTAAGGTGGCACCAACTACCTGGATGGGATTTCTAATTCAAAATGAATTAAACTTTATTTTTAATCATGGTTAACACTTTGCAATAAGGGTCACTAAATTCACAGTTACTAAGCCCTTCGGTAGAATACATACCTTTGCCAACTTGTCGACAAAGTCTGCTGAGAAGCTAGGTGCCTTTTTGATTGGCCACATCCATTGCCACGCCCCCTTTTTGTCTGCGCAACCGTTTCAAACCCGTTACCATTTCATTCTTATTGAAAATAATAAATAATGATATGATAAATGACTTCCTCAGCTCAAAAGGGCTTGACCCATTGTTCATTTAATAGTTTGAATGATTTTATACATAATGAATTTGAGCAAGTATTTGGAGATGAATAACGAAATTTGTAAAACATTTGATACGACTGAAAAGAGTTAGGCCAAGATAGATATCAAAAGTTTCTTAAATAAGTTTTAATCAAGTAATATCTTACAGTAAATCTTCATACAGATTGACGATGACTTTCTTTACTTAATGGTAAAGGAATTATAATAAAAAATAATCAAATTTACTTTCAGGCTCCTGAGTATTGATAACAGGGTTGTGCCAAACACAGCATGCAACAAAAAAAACATATCATAAAACATTTACAGTTAACCCCTGAGCTGGACGTATCAAATTATTTGATTGTTTATTACCTGTTATTCTTAAATACATAACAGAAAATAGTAAAACAAAAAGTAAATTTTTCAAAATTAGTGATACCTTAACTGTCCTCCAATTCTGGAATAACCCAAACAAGCCTGAGTCTGTATCCATGTAAAGTTGGTGTATAATCTGTGCACACAGCTTTGTAATCCTTTATCACAGTTTTGCAACCCATTGGCACAAATTAGTGAACAGCGTAGTAAACCGAGAGCATGGATTTTCAAACAAAGGTCATTGTTTTGCGAGCAGTTCTTTTTGTGAAACATTGTGAATCTCCATCTTCACCACCATGCCACTTATGTGGCTAAAAAGCAGAGTGAGAAAAGCTGAGAGACATTGATAAGCATGCGAGCGAGAGAGAGAGAGAGAGAGAGAGAGAGAGAGAGTGAGACAGAGAGAGAGAGAAAGAGAGAGAGAGAGACAGAGAGAGAGAGACAGAGAGAGAGAAACTGAGAGACAGACAGAGATTTTTTAAAAACACTTTATTTTGCTTATCACATCAAATCAAACTCAAACCCTAATCAAAGAAACCAACAAAAATTTCTCAAACAATGAAAACATTTGCAAAATGCAGTTCCTTGTCCCTAACATTGCAAATGACTTCTCCATAGCACCACCTCTGTTTAAAAGTTTCCAAGTCTCCCATGAGTTTATAGAATCAGAACTCAACCCAGAGTCTGGAGCGAATGTTGCACCGCCACACTGACGTGATTTTCTGACCTTCTCCGCCTTCTACCTTCTTCTTCCTGCTAATATATATGGCTAGTTTAGCCTCTCCAGACAGGAAGTTCAGCAGCGTCCACTTTATTTTGTTATTTTTGTTGTAACCTGCACCGAAGATAAAACTGCTCTCAGCAAACTTCTCTCCAAACAGGCTAAAAACACAATTTAAAACCGAGAAGAACTCTGAGTCTCTTGCACTCAGTGAAAACATGGAACACCGTTTCATGAAGGTCACAGAACGGACATTTGTTTGTGACAGCAGGGTTTATGACTGAAATAAATGCATAGGATGCGATAGCACCATGTAGGATCCTCCACTGGAGGTTCGCTGTCTGTTTCTTAATGGGGGGTTTGTATAAAACCCTCCACAGTGGGACCGGCCCAGAGGTTCCTCCCAGTGTTGCCATCCACATGCTCTGTGGTCTGCTGGTCAGTCCAGTCCTGTTCAGGACCTTCAGACAGTTCATGTACAAGGTTCTCCTGTCTGCTTTGTGCAGACTCAGTGTCTGATGGTTGCATGCCGTAAGAAGAGGTCCACGGAAATCTCCAAACACGGGTTCCAGCTAGACGTCAGGGAAGGGGTCTCTGTGGTTGGGTTCTGTAGCTCCTGGACCGAACCTCAGTATGGGCCTTTTCTCTGTGCCAGTCAGTTTTCCTCTTGAGAGCTCCAGAACCCTCTTAGCCACCCGGACGGAACAGACGCCCAGTAGAGAGCCCACTGCACCAGAACCGGTCAGTTCTGGACTTGCTGTGTCAACCACCTGTTTTAGGGACAGAGTCTTTGTCCGGCACAGCGCCGCCATCAGGCCGGTTGTGGTATTTCCGCAGACGTCCAGCCTCGCTCCGTGTTCTTTTAGCAGCCAGTGAAGAGATTCACAGTTTTCTCTCTTTTTACACTTAAATAGAGCCCAGGATCTAAAAACACCCTGATAAAACGGAGGCAACACATATAACTTAAACCTTTTAGATTCGGTTAAAAACAGAGCAGGCCACTTCTCTCCACACTAGGTCCGATGCTGCCATCAGAACCTCTGCGCAAACTGCAGTCTGAAGGTGGCTGTTCTGCTGGCCAGGTGGATGAGGCCCTGTCCCCCCTATTTCTGGATAAAAACAACACACACTGTGGAACCCAGTGTAGACCATCCCAGAAGAAATTTACCAGTTTAGTTTGGATCTGGACAAGTAAGCCTGAGGGGGGGTCCAAACATGTCAGTCAATGCCAGAGAAGTGAGGCTACCAGGTTGTTGACCACGAGCACTCGATCTCTGTAGGACATCTGAGGGAGCAACCGTTGCCATCTCTCTAATTTACCTTCTATTGTTTTGGTGACGTTCTCCCAGTTCTTCTGGACCGTTCTCTCGTTCCCCAGGAAGATGCAGAGGTATTTTAAGCCATTTTTTTTCCCAGGACAGGTTCTGGGGAAGAACTGGGAGACTCCACTCGATAAACCAACCTCCAGGGCCTCACTCTTCCTCCAGTTCACCCTCGCATTTGATAAGGCATTAAAACGGTTTGTGATGTTGGTTAAACGGTCCACATCATTCTGTTTTTTCATAAAAACATTGACATCATCAGCGTAAGCAGATAAACCAATGTTTTCATTAGAACCAGGTAAAATCCGGCTGTGGATGCTGCTGCATATCATCTGCAGAAGGGGTTCTAAAGAGAGTGCATAGAGCAGACCAGACAGAGCACAGCCCTGCCGGACGCCTCTATGCACTCTGAAAGGAGCACACAGACAGACATAACCTTCGGCACACTCACAATGCCGCTGTACAGCACTCTGATCTAAGCCATGAAACCTGCGCTGAACCCAAACCTCTCCATGACCTTCCAGAGGAAGTCCTGGTCCAGAGAAATCAGACCAGTGTTTATCCCCAATGAGCTGGAGACCTCCAAAACATCTCGAATTAAGTAGATGTTATCTACCACAGACCTGCCGGGCACACAGTACGTCTGGTCCCGATTGATGACCTGCTACATAGCTTCCCCTCAGCCTGTTGGCCAAGGCTTTGGACAGAATCTTGTAGTCCATGCAGAGGAGAGACACACCGGTTCCTGATGTCCTGCAGGTTACCCTTCTTGGGTAGGAGGGTGATGACGGCCCGGCGGCAGGACATTGGCAGAGAACCGAGAACCAAACTTTCATTAAACACATCAAGGAGGTCAGCTGCTAAAATGTCCGTGAAGGCTTTGTAGAACTCCACAGTGAGGCCGTCAATGCCCGGAGACTTCTGTCCCAGCATGCTTTGCAGAGCGGCGTGAAGTTCTTGCAGCTGTAGAGGTCCCTTCAGCCGAGAGTTGGTATCTGCAGGGATTTGAGGCAGATAATTGCAGAACCCCTCACAGTCAGTCATCCTCCTAATACTCACTGGAGTACAGAGAGGTGAAGAACTCAACAGCTCGCCTTCTTATTTGGCCCGGTTCTGTCAGCTCCTGCCCTGTGTCCGAGAGCAGAGAGTGGACTACCTTTTTCTGTCCCCGTCTTTTCTCCAGGCCGAAGAAAAAGCTAGAGGGAGCATTCATCTCCGTGATGTTCTGGACTCGGGACCTGACCAGTGCACCCTGTACTCTCGTGTCTAGCAGGTCGGCTAAGCCCATTTTATTCTGTTTTAGGACTTCAATATATCCTGGATTTCCTGTGGACTCGCTCATTGTCTCTAGTTCCACGATATCAGTCTCCAGGTCCTTCATGGATCTGGTGATGTCTCGGGTGAGGTTGAGGGTGTGCTGCTGACACAAGAGTTTAATTTCGTTCTTTCCATAGTCCCACCACTGTCTAAGACTCGTAAACTCACTCTTCCTCCGTCTAAAACCCGCCCAGAAAAAACCAAGAGCCTCCCTGAAGCTCTTATCAAGGGTCAAAGAGGAGTTAAAATGTCAGAACGCACTTCTAGGTGAGACATTTCTGATAAAAACGTGACAGAAGCAGGCAGTGATCCGTCAGAATTCTACACATTTTAAAATTATTAAAATGGTGTTTAAAACTATAAAACCTGTTGAGTCGAGGACATCCAATCTTCTCTGACGTGGGACCATGTGTACTGTCTTGAGTCTGTGTGCATCCTTCTCCACACATCCACCAGGCAATGAGAGTGGACCAGCTGCCTCAGAGCGTGCCGGGAAGCTGGATGAGGCTCTGCATGGTTGCGATCTAAAAACTCATTCTCAGTACAATTAAAATCTCCACCCAAGATTAAAAAATCCTCTGAGTTACATTCATTCAACTTATCCCTGATTTTCTCCAGGAACAACTTCCTCTCTGCACCGCTGGTTGGAGCATAGATGTTCACAAAAACAACAGTAAAAGCATCAAAGCGAGCTCTGACTAAGAGAAACCTGCCCTCTACGACGTGCTCTACCTCCAGAGAGACTGGAGTGAACACTCTGGAGAACAGGAGACCCACTCCTCCACTGAAGGTGGTGTTGTGACTCAGAATCACGTCTCCCTCCCATTCTCTCCTCCAGTCTCCCTTGTTGTTTACATCACTGTGTCTCCTGAAGGAAAAGCACATCAGTGTGTTTCATTCTGGCCGTTTCATAGACTGTTGTCCTTTTTTTTTGCCTCTCTGGCTCCATGAATGTTCAGACTTCCCACTCTAGAAATTGTCCATCATCAGTGAGGTGTTTAAAAACCAGAGAGATACCAACCAATAATTAAATGAAGGTGCACAGTGACGTCTTTTTAAACATTACACGACATTTGTTTTTTCACTTTGAGAACAAGTTTCTTCAGCCAGAAGATCTCCTGCTCAGTGAGACCGGACTCTTCCTTCTGTCTCATGTGGAATCTGGCAGAGGTGTAAAAAACCTCCAGGTCTGGAACATGTTCCTCCACCTTCATGTTTTTGGTTTCCTGGAGGAACGATTGCGGCATTGCTGCTGAGTAACTTTTCCTATCTTGGCTGCAGCCAAGTTTGGGTAGGGACACCTCACTGCTGTCAGACACACAGTCCTCCTCGCTCTCACTGTCTCACTCGCTCTGCCTGCAGCTCCCTACTTGTCTGTCTGCCTGAAGTTACTCTGCTGGTCTTTGCCTGGTTCGGCACATTTTTAATTTTGCTCCGGCGTTTGCGTGGACTTGGTCTGATTTTTTGAACTACCAGTTCATCAATCACCATCTCAGAATCAACCAGTGCATCACCTTTTTCGACCTCAATAGGATCATCGGTCAAAATGTTTCCACAAATTTCAACGTTTATACTATTAATCAAATCTGGGCTTTACTGAGCTACGTGCTCCTCCACTCTGGAACGCTTAGCATCAGCGGGCCGCTACAAGGACCCGGACAGCTCGGAAGCGGCACGCTGCTCCGCGGCGGGTCTGTCTGTAGCGGGCCGCTCTAAGCAACCGGACCGCCCGGAAACAGCAGGCTGCTCTGAGGAACTGGACCGGCCAGAAAAAGCGAGCTGCTCCGAGGAACTGGATCGCTCGGGAACAGCGGGCCGCTCCGAGGAACCGAGTCGCTGTGAAACAGTGGGTCGCTCTGACGAACCGGAAACCTCAGGAACAGCACTCCACCCGGAGGAATCGGATCAAAAATTACGTAATCAAACTAATCAACGGGGACAATAAACCTGAGGTTTGGTTCTTCGTCACGGTTGTTCAGGATCATGAACAGTTGTCTCTGGTGAGACACTACGTGCCTCAACTGCGGAGACACAAAACCTGACTGGATCTTTTCTACAGTTGAGATCACTTTGCCGTGCCTCGCCAGTTCCTTACACAGAAACTCGTCGGTGATAAATGGCGGGACATTCGACAAAGTGATCTTCGATGCCGGCAATGTTAACGGCAGTACCGGCACAAACATATCTTCGACGGTAACACCGGCCTCAAGGATGCTGTTGACCACCTGATCCAGGAAGAGGACGACCGCGCTGTTCATTCTGGCCGCCGACCTCACGCTGCGGTGGCCGACCACCTTCCCAACAGCCATCCCGACGTAATCCACGCTGCACGGAAAACCGGCGCCGACTTTGATGCCGTGTCTCCGCATCAGCCTGGAGAAGTCATCATTCCCCATGGCGTCAAAGAAGATACCGACCAGCTAAGACGCTGGAAACCCACACAAACCCCCCTCCACAGCAGATAACCCACAAGAACTACACAAACAACAAACAGAATACATAACAACACTACATTCAACTAACAAACATTATTTGACACTTATACAGAAAAAAGTTTTTACGAATTCACACTCACTCCGTGACCTCAGTCCGGAACCACGCTCACTCCCAGCATGCACTCCGAGAGAGAGAGAGAGAGAGAGAGAGAGAGAGAGCTGTAAGTGGTGATTCGACACCCTCAGATTACCATGCATGACACTCATCCCTCAAACAACAGCTCTCTTTTCATGGATCACTTACTGTCCTTTGAATACAGACATACTAAATGTACTGATGGACAAGACATTCCATTTTTCATACTCATAAGATGAGCTTTCCCAGACACATGCAGTTCCAGTAATATTGAAACAACAGAAAACAGAAGGTGGCTGTGTTTCTCGTTTAAGTTTATTTTGGGTTACAGTCGGTGCATTGGGATTTCATGACACCTACAAGTTCTTGCTCTTCAGCATCTGTTGTTCAATTCTCATCTGACATCATCCAAACTTTATGGCGCATCGTTTGTATTCACACCCGATTCCAGCTGATATGAGTATCTGTCACTGAGCTCAGTATTGTTGATTAATGTATGTGCCCCACATTCTCAGCTATCACAGCTCTGAGTCTTGGTAGCAAGTGCTGCCAGCGGTTTTATAAATATGCAAAAACGCGCATGACTTTTGTTTTTATGTTTAGCAGCATACATGAGGATTTGGAGGTGCTTTGAATGGAAATGAGATTTAGTATTTATATGAGTCAAGAGTTGATGAGAGTAATTGTATGCATTTGAACACTATACACCCAAAAATAATGTATGCATCTTCCTCAAGAGATGAAGTATAAAGTGTTTTAAAATTCAATGTGAGTGAGTACAGCAGGAAAAAGACCCAAAACGTGGACATGACTTGGATCTTAATTACTTTTTTTTTTCAACTATCCTCATCTAACAATTAGCCAAACAAGCCTCTCTAGCCCCCCTTAAAAGCATCAGTAGCTGAGTTTACATGGACCCAAAATCCCTATTAGAATTTGAGAGCAATTGTTTTTGATAAAAACTCTCAAAGAATTAAACATTAAGCGGGAAAGTAAAAATTAAAGAAAGAATAAATAAGTCCAGGAATACCGGGCAGAAGTTGTGATTGACAAAAGCAATAAACAAATTTAAAAAAGCCCTCCAATGGTCCTCCAATGTGTCGTTGATGACAGCTTGGATCTAGATTTTCAGGAGCAAATGTTTGATGATAAGTTTCTTCTGTTGATGGAAAAGTAATATTTCTGTAACACATAAGTTGTGTGTTACTTCACCACACAGCTTATAAATAAAATGTTATTAATGTTGAAATTATGTCACATTAGCCAAAGTAATACAATGGAGGTCCCGACCAGACTTTTTTGCTCGCATTATCCCTTTAATTGCTTTCAGTAGGGGTAGGCCTGTTTTATTATCAAGCTGCAACTTTATTATTAGTATTACAATACAACAAAAATGTGCCTGATCACGCACTGGACACCCATCTTCTGATAAAACTCCTTAGATATTTTGTTATTATTATATTTGTTGCTTCTGCGTATGTCACACAGCAGTTCAGATTTTGGGCATTGGTGCATGTAAACACCAGCTCCTATAGATCACAGCTCATATAAACAGTTGACATGAAATCTGCAATGAACTCCAATGGTAGCTTGGTGTTGGTGAGGTTAAAGCAAGGTGACCAGTGTTGTTTGTTGAAATACTTCTACTGCTGACTGCATTGACACTTCAACAGTCGGATGGTGGTGTTCATTATTTTAAGATTATCTTGAAGAATAAATCATATTCTTAAGTATACAAAATTGTGTGTTTGCCACCGAGGTGTTTTGATTCGAACTTGCACAGGCTGACCCATGAAGATATTGAATCCACCTGAAGTCCCACAGTGCTCTACAGATGTGTCCTACAGGAGAGGCTTGACATATGGTTTTAAAATGACATGCATAGATTGAAAGACACACACACGCTCATATACCATCACATGCTGTGCTGCATGAAGACACAGTCATTGTGTTCAGGGTATAATTTGTGTTTTAATTATTTTTTTAATCCATTAATTTATTTTGTAATTGAACGTTACGCTTTAGTGATGTAGTTTTGAGTTCTTGGTGTGTACAGTTTGTCTTGATGTGTGTTTTTTGTGTGTGAGTTCTGTGTTTTAAGACCTTGGTATGCTTATATACCACTCTGTGTGTTTTTAAATTTCCCCCTGGAGACAGATAAACCTGAAAATGAACTTAGAGAGCGCTCTCTCTCTCTCTCTCTCTCTACACGTATATAAGTAGTATTTTTTTTGTGGTCGAGAACACAATCCTCTAGTCTCTTATATATATATTTATATATTATTTTTATGTTTTTTCCCTGTAACATGCAATGCAATTACCTCTTTGGTCATGAATGACTTGTGGCACTGTCATCATGGTTGTTTAAGGATATTAGCCTCAGCAGGGGAGACTGGCATCTCACTGCCACCATAGGGCTGTCTAACAGTGCAGAAAATAAAGGCTGGGAAACTCATTAAGACTCATTTACGATGTGGTGCTGCTGAGTGGTCTACCTTAGGCACAAGACTCTGTTCAAATCTGCTCCTACAGACTGATGCCAGCATGCAGACAGGATTTATGTCCCTGCCCAGCTTGATCGCCCCAATTGCTAAATTTGACTGCAAAAGGTGAACAAAGAGGGTAAATATAATGAAGAAGAAGCACATGCAGATTATATTAGATAATGTCTCATTTCAATCACATGAGACATAAAGTTCATTATTAATGGTGATTTTTTAGAACTGGTATTGCTTTTCATTGAGTTATAGCATTTAAACATCTGTGAATAGTGACATATTAGCATGTATAGTATTTTTTTATGGACAATATAACAATGTTTTAAGGTGTTTGTCAGTCATGGTATTTTTGTTTATTCTTCACTCAGATGGATGTTCAATTATTCCTTGCATTTCATATTGGATATTGTTATCTGTGCTTAAAGAACTTTACATATAAACAGCAAAATTAAAGCCCAGGTCTCTGTTGAGTAACTTACCTTAACATAAAATTTCAGTAATTTCTGAACAAACATGTGTGTTTCTCAGTTGAAAATTAAACTATATATTCATAGTAGTAGATAACAGAGCCATATTCTCAATATCTGAACCAAAGACAATATCTTGGTACCATCTGTTCAGATTGGGTTCACATGGTTCCCCTCGATAACGGGATTGTAAGAATTGATCACTGGGGAGGTTGAGGAGGCTGCAATAGTTAAACAGGCTCTATTCATACTTATACTATGTCATTAGCAAAATCTGCATTCCCACATGCATTCAAGATTGAAGACTCAAGATTCAAGATGAACTTTATTGTAATCAGACTATCCACCAGACAGGTAAACAACAGAACGAAATTACGATGCATTTGGCTCAATAACAAAATAAAGAAAAACACAGAAGTAAAGGGCAGTAACTCTTAATAGATATTAAATAGTAATCTGTACATGAAGTGACATGGATACTGCTAAGGAGCGGGATTATTGCGATGGTAATACCACATAATAAATATAATAAGTGTAAACGGGAAACTCTTAAATTGCAGGTACTGTGTATAATTGCACATGATATGGTTTTGTGTAGTGAGGAAAATGCATAATGGATGCATATTCCATGAATGCAAGTTATTTTGAGTGTAATGTACTTTGTAAAAATTTGAATATTTTAGTTTGTGAAATTCTATGAGTGGGAAGAAATGTAATAGTCATTCAACTTCTTTGACTCATGGTAGCAATCTGCATGTGTGTGTGTGAGTGTGTCTGTGTGTCCTCGGTACATTGAGGATGTGGATGTATACGTGCACATGTTTCACTCAATTGTTGTTTACTTTTGTGCATGCGATACATAAATACATGAATATCATGAAATACATTTGGAAGATATTGAATTCAGAATTTGTCCATACAACTTACAAAGTAATGATGATATTTTCCAACCATCCAAACCAGCTGCCCTCTTCATCCCAATGTGAGGCCGAAAAAGCCCTCAAATAAATGTATACTCTTTTTTAAATGCCATAAAAAGTTTTATTTTATGTGTCAGGAAACTAAGAAAATAAAAGATTTTATATCAATGGAGTACTTTATTGTAAGCTGTCCAACAACAGCTGGGGATGTATTGTAAAGAGCCAATACCCCCCATAACATCTGAAGAATTTCATGGACTCATCTCATCTGCTCATCGAAAACTGATGCAGAAAAATGGTGTAGTTCGATTTCATTGAGTGTCTGAGCTCTTTTCTCCATGCGGACAGACAGAGAATCACCAGACGCCAAACAAAAGAACAATGAGCTAGAGTCGGTCCACTATGGATCTGTCCATCGAGTGACTTGAAGATAGACAAGCGAGCAGGAGTAGCTCTTCGAATCAACATTTGTGTCTTTTTTGGAGCATATCAGAGGATCTGTGTAGTCATGAGTTTACTTTTCTCTATTTCTCTCCACAGTACCTTTGAAGAGATCAGCACACCAATAAGACACACACAATTACACACAAAACACACAGTCGCATATGGTCTCATCTGTAGTCTGGTGATGGTTTTACCGATTAAAAGGGGGGAGGTGAAATTAACTGAGGATGGGAAGTGGCAAACAAAATAAGGGTGACTAAGTAAAGAGCTGAAGTCCTGAGTGAAAAACAAGCTTTTAGTTTTTTATTTTTAAGTGGCCAGGGTGGCTGCACTAAAGTAAAGCAAAATTGTGGGCTAAAATTCCAATGTAAAGTCTCACGAGACTGATCTCCAGTTATTGTTGGTGTTTGGTTCAGTTGTTGCGTCTTAAGTTGACAAAAGTAGCTGTCAAGTTCAGGGGGCAAATACTTTATCACGATAGTGATTTAGGTATTAGATAATCTTTGTATCTTATTGAATACCGTTCTCACTTAAAAATGCATCATGTTACCTTTTACCTTTTTTAAGTTACATTTTGTTTGAAGCTATGAACGAGTACAGTATGCATATTTATATATTATCTCATATATATCTCAAAAACAGAAGAAACTATTCTATAGTATTTTATGTTCTAAAGTCAAAGTCAAGCCAGTACAAAGCTTACTTTTCCTTTCAACTAAAGAATTAGCTACGTAAGTCCGTACATACAGCACTTATGCTGTCCACCGGTCCACTAGCCGTATTGATGGCTCACATGCTTTTTAAAGCTGCAGGCATTGATTAAAGAAGTGGCCTCAGCTGCGTTTTTATGTTCAGGATTGGTGAAGAAAAGGAAAAGAAAGGGAAGTTGAATGGGAGAGGAGCCAACACAGATACAAAAAGTACACTTGCCCACAGCACTGTGGCCATAACAAGGATTTTTGTGCAAGTTCAAGAAAATTTTAGTCCTTGAAGGTCACTCTGTGTTGTGAAATTGCTGAAAAAACTTGCCATTGCCAAAGCTCTCACCTGGACAACTCTTCAAAGCAGCCCTCTCAGAGCAGCCATCCTACAGCGACTGGTATGGGCAGAAATAACAGCGTGACGTCAAAGGATTCATATCCAGTTCAACCGAGGCACCCAGTCAGAAGGAGGGGGGATTATCTGTTGGCAGAGCTAGAGATTCATCCAATGTCAGTGTCTGCTGAAGACTGAAGATCTACTGAGTTTTGGGCATGTTTCCAGACATTTTGGATCAATTAGTCACAGCAAAACTTTTCTCTTTATTTAAAGCTTTCTGTGCATCTGTCATGTTGCCATATGGTAAAAAGCAAAGGGGGGAGAGGTAATTGAGAGGAGGAATCATGTAAGGAACAGGCAGAGGAGGTTTACTTCAGATGAGAGGTTTGTAATTAGCAACTGTGATAATTAACCAAACGGAGATTAATGGAACGGGATTAAATGATTGCCATTATGTGCTATTGAAAGCATACATGCACAAGCAGATAAAATCTCACACGAAATAATATCAAATTAGGGACATGCTAAAAATAAACGAAAGAGCCAAAAAAAACAACATGCTGCAGCTCCGAATAAACCATAGAACAGGGGGAGAAACGCTTAAGTCTCAGATGTGCAGAGGTGAGCCAGTGTGGTTGTTTCTCTATATCCAGGAACAAATCCCCCCTTATAAATAAGTTATCTTCTTTTATCAAATTGGGAAATTAAATATGACAAATTGTAATATTGTAATAGGAGAACTGTCTCCTTAGAGGCTCTGTCAGGACACACTTCTGTTAGTGAATGCAAACAAACACACACACATACCCACCGTTAGTTGATTAAAGGGACGAGTCGGCCCCATTCATCATCCAACACCACTGTGACTGGCCCCTGCCAGGTCCTGGTGGGTCTCATCAATGGTGACAGTGGCCATATCTCTCAGTTTCCCATCTGATGAGCTTGTGCTCTCTCAGCCTGACTCCAGCGAGGATTATTCTTGCTGCTAGATGACTGTCATTATCCTAATTTTAACTCCACGGGTGTCAGCATAACAACTGCGCAAGTATACTGGTGTGTGTATATGTGAGTGTGTGTGTGTGTACGTTTGTGTGTTTGGGTGTTGTGCGCGTGCGTTATCGTGCATGTGTGTGTGCGTGTGCAGGTGTGTGTGGTTTACGATATACTCGATATGTGGTGAGCAGTTTTCATATTCATTTTGAAAATGGAAAAATTATGTATGTTATTTTTAGTTTACCTCTAAATAGACTATTTAGCACTATTTAACATTCTTTATAGTAAATTCTTATCAGAGAGGATTACTTTATTTCTGTTATTCTCAGACTTTAGACTATCCTTATTGCTCTTAAATGGCCAATCAACTTACTGACAGATAGTGTTAATGAAACTCTCTCTAACCACTTTCAATAAGCAGTTCCTATCACCAGGGGGGCTTTAACGCTTTTTAAGACTACAACAATCAACAAGCTAATGTAATTGAAATTGGCCAATTTGATACCCAGCACAGATTTGTTTGTTCCTTAAAGGAGCGGAAAACTCCTAAGAGACATTTACATTGAGTCTCCGTCTGTGAGCCCTCACAAGATGAAATGTAAGTGAGTGTGTAGACGCATACAGTACACATTTTACCAGATCCTACGTCAGCATTGGTTATGGTTTTTGACAGGGACTTGGGGTATCTTTTAAACCTGAGTATGGTCACTACCAAACCCTCATTAAGAGGATATGCAAGGGTCCCATAACCTCAATAAAATTATTTATGAGGTCCCATGTGGAGGATTTAAAAGATAAATGAAAAAGCACAATAAACCCAAACTAGTATACACCCATTTACAATCACCTCCATACGGTGGTGACAGAGGCTACTATGAAATGTTCCATGTGCTTATTAATCATTCAGACGAACAGTAACACACCAACAGCTATCTATCCATCCATCCATTTTCTGTATTCACTTATCCTTTTCAGGGGTGCAAGGGGCCTCGAGCCCATTCCAGCTCAAATCGGGTGAGAGGCAAGGTGCATCATGGAAAATTACCCCATTCTTCATGGTGTCCTTTACCCCAACAGACAATTAAGAGTCACCAATTCCCCTATATTACATGGTTTGGGCTGTGGGGAGAACCCGGAGTACAGGGAGGGTGCCTTACAACCACAGAGAGGCCCAAGCCCCCCAGGTGCATTCAAACCTTGAACCTTTTGTGGGACAGCACTACTGCCTATTATGCCAAAATCAATTATCTTTAGATTAGGTGAACACTGTACCTACTGAGTATAGGTGCAACGGCTGCGTGTGGTAGTTAGGTCGCAGTGCTCAAACTACCTTAAACTCCTTGCCTCGGCCTCCAGTGTGTCGGAGGAACTACAATGCCTGTTAAAACTAAAGAGGCCATCTCCAGAGCATGTGTTAAGGATACTGTTGAAACATGGTGGCGCAACATGGCAGACTGAACCTTGCATCAAAAAATGGCATTGGTTCTAAAACAAATTATAAAGAAATGTTCTTCTTCTTGTCCCATATAAGAATTTAAGTCATACCAGTGCCAGAGACTGAAATGGCATTATTATGTTTTTTACAGCATATTCACACTTACTAAAAATGTCTGCAATTCACTAGTAAGGTAATTGAAAATTGCAAATGAGTGAGTAAGCGGGTGTGTGTGCATATGTGCATCATGTGTCTGGTCCATGGCTTAAGGTTGCAGTGATCAAGTCTTTCTTTCCTCTCATCCATGCACTCTTATTGTCAGAATGCTGCTGCAGATCGCCTCATATCATTAATCAATTATTCACCAGTAGCACGTTAATGTTTAATGAGTGAGGCTGCTGCGGTCAATTACTAATGAAATGTGGTCGGGGTGAGAAAGCTCAGTGGAAAGGCCGAATCAGGTACTGTACATACACATATACTGTCCGCTCTGTTCATTCGTGTGGACATGTGGACATCTGTACGCGCACATAAAGATGCAAAGACGGAATGTTTCTGGATTTGGATGTTAGTATCAAAGTAAGTATAATCTGAGTGAGGTAACACTGCAATGTATGATCACCTGTTTCATATTTTAACGCTCACATTTTTTACAATCATTGAATAACAGTGATTCTCACCCCAATTTTTCTTGCGTGTACACATCCAAGGACGTTGTATTTTTTGTCAGGAGTGGACCATTTATCTGCTGTTAATATTAAATGTGTGCTTAAAAACACTTGTTGCGGATAGACAGGATTTTGGAAATGTTTTACATTTGCATGAGGCATTCAAAGACAATTTATTGACTGATGAAACTACGAAATATTTGTCCATTAGTGCAACAAAAGTGTAATAACATAAAATTACGTAAAGTTATTTTGTTTTTGTTTACCCCTTGTGATCAATTTATGATTGGTACAATGGAAATTAAGAAAAGTAATTGGCCTATTAAAAGCATGAGAATACAAAAAGAAGCAATCACAGGATTTAATGAAACATTAACTTTAAGTGTGTTACATATAGGATATCCCTTTAAATAATGTTCAGAACCTTTTTTTTCAGTGTATAATCAGCCGAAAATTAAAATTACTTTTCTTTTTTAGCTTGGGAAAAAGCCTTTATATCTCCATAAGAGCTAGGCCTATTCCATGAAGACTGCCATATTTTTGCTGCAATATTTGAAAGGTCGCCTGAATGAACAAACCTAACACTGGCTCTAGACAGGGATAACTGCATTTTTGTGTAGTTAGTGCATTACTGTTTTGTCACCATCATGGTAACTGTTTAGAGGTTGGACAATCCAGTATTCCAACTAAAGAGGCCATCTTCAGTCCGTGGGGCAGTCAGTTGCCCGGCAAGTTGATTTCCACTGGTGGGCTGGACAGACTTCTCCAATTTACCTCTCGACGGTTTCATCGGTTGGGTCTTCATGCTTCCTTGCTTAGGTAGGGTGGTTTCAAGCTGAGTTGTTTTTCATTGTGCTAAATAATTACCTTTATCTACCTGAACCCCACACCCCTCATCGTTTTTGCCAGTGCACCCTCCATGCCAGGGTCATCAGAACAACCCTCACAGATACTACAGGGCAGAACAAATAATAATATATATTATAATTGATAAATAATACATTTATCTAATGCAACCTCATCTCTTGACAGGCTACTGGATTGACATCCGAAGGCCACCATAGATTCTTGCATAGCGATGGGTGTGAAGATGTGTAAAACAAGGTGTAATCTTCACCACTAGATGGCACTACATTTTGAACACTGTACTTTAACTTTGACCGACGTGGCTATTGTGTACTTAGTAAAGAACCCCGATATAAGAAATTCATTATCTTTATGTATATTTAAGTGTGTGTGTATGTGTGTGTATATTTGTATGTAGGGGTGTGTGTGCGTGTATGTGTGTGTGTCTGTGTGGATGTTGGACTGACAAGCATAAGGACATGAGACAGGTCAGTGCATGTCCTGTGAAGAGTGTGTCGCCTGCAGTCTGTTACCCATGCCTCTGTAACCAAGATAATTAGACACCCACCTCCTGTTAGGAACCATAAAAAGCTGAAAACATAGCAAACAGAGAGAACCGTATGATATTCACACATGTGCACACAAAAACACACTCCGTTTTACTTATCAACCTAAAACAAATTTCTAATTGATCAAATCATGTTGTTGTCCTTGCAACGTTTTCGTAGATAAACACACCACAGAGTAAAGAAAGTCTGTCAAGTTTATTAATATCTTGCATTTGCCAATAATAACAATGTTTGTGGGTTAATGATTAAGTATTTCAGGAGTTCTGTTTTGATAATTGAAATGGCGACAATGTATTTTGTGTAATGTGGTCCATCACTTACTGCTGGTTGAAATTGCATGCTTAGTTTGAGGTGAATATACTGTACTTTTGTAGACATAGATACTCACTGCCAGATGCAACAAAATACATACTTAGAAAATAACTAATGAAGCTTCGGAGAAAGTTCAGACAGGAACACAATCCCTTATACACTTGGGTCCTAATTTAATCTCATATCATCCCTGTTATTCACATCTCTGAAGCATTTTCGTTCCTTATATCCTTCTTTTATTGTTGGGGATGTCATTTGAGATATCAGGTATTTACATCAGGTGGAAATATGTATGCAATAGCAAAGTACCATGCCTTTATTATTATCCAATTGTTTTGCTGCAGTTTTTTTTTTTTAAAGATCCTCTCTGTTCTTCTAGTTAATGTATGCTGCTGTTATGCATCAATATTCAAATTCACCAGTCTTGAACATTTAATCAACTTCATCAGCCTCAATCATCCTCAGCAGAGATATTGGCTACCCCCACCGACATGCATTTGGATACCATGGATTTGGATGGTAACTTCACTGCTACATGCCCCTACATCCTGCATAGTTAACCTAAAAAAAACAACTATGAATAAAACTAATATCCCCATGGTTAAGGTCAGGTGACAATCGTACTCAAGTTAACCGATCTGACCTAATATAATACTATATGTGTTCATATCGTATATACTCATTACATACTATAATAATAATAATAATAATACATTTAACAGCAAATTCATATCTTGCTGTCTCTCAGAACAATAGGATATCTTACAAATTTGTAAGGGGAGGATCAGAAAGGGAGTAATTCAACTAATTTATCAAATTTATTAATTCATTATCTGCAACTGATTATCCTGTTGAGGGTCATGGGGGGCTTGAGTCTTGGGTGAGAGATGTGGTACACCCTGGATGAATCTCCGGTTCATCACACCAACACGAACAACCATTCACGCCTACTTTCAATCTTAGAAGCAAGTTGGAGACACAAAGGTGGTACAGGGGGCCCTGTTGCCTCCCAGCGAGAAGGTACCATGTTCAAATCCACATCTGCCCACACCTTTTGTTCAGAGTTTGCATGCACTCCCCATGTCTACATGGATTCACTTCAGGTGTTCCCGCTTCCTGCCGAAGTCCAAAAACATACAATAAAGATGAATTGGTGATTTTAATTTATTTTTCATACGTGAAACCCATAGTGCCTAAAACTGTAAAATCCAAGAGTTCATCAAAGATCCCCATTATAAGGAGACCACACCACAAGTAACCAAAGCAAATGGGAGCTTGTGTTTGCAACTAACCCTGTTGTCTGACCAACATTGGGCACACTTTTAAACACACATGCTCCTCTGTGTGAAGCTCCATCCATCACGATGCACAGAAGACCATGGGAAATGAAGCATGGCTAATTCTATTAGCGCAGGGACACAAACAATCTGCGGGGAATCATAGAAGAAGGAAACAAAACCAATGGACCCACTTCCTGATGCATGAGCTGGAATAGTTTGCTATAGATAAGGTAAAAATGTTGAATTCCTGCACACTGGATTTACAATTCCACAGATGTTCCTATATCATTTCATTGTGAGGATTAATTGGTCCATGTATATGATCTATCACTTCTCTATTCCTCTGTCTCTATGTCTCTATGTTCTTTCTTTCAATCCTTTTTCTTTCTTTCTTTCTTTCTTTCTTTCTTTCTTTCTTTCTTTCTTTCTTTCTTTCTTTCTTTCTTTCTTTCTTTCTTTCCTTCTTTCCTTCTTTCTTTCTTTCTTCCTTTATTTCTTACTTCCTGTTTTCTTGTCTTTTTTTCCATGGGATTGGGCACAAAGCTCTCTCGCTGAGGGACCCTTATGGGACAAAGGTGGCTTTCTGGGCTTTCTGCAAAAATGCATGCCATGCAGACAATGACGCCTTTATTTGAATAGCCAGCATCTCTGAGCCGGAGCAGCAGGGATTGAGGGATGAAGTCCGGGAATGCTGTGACTGACACTGGATGTGTGTGCGGGAACATCCCGCCTCCTGACCATGCATGCATGTGTGTCACAGAGGTGTGAAGTGGATGCTCTTACCCTTACATCATCATCACTCCTCAGAGACATTTATGCCATATGGTGTCACACATTAGATACATGGGAAACATATGACATATTCAGAAACTATGACGTCATGCATCTACATATAAATCAGTAAAAAACAAAATGTAGTGGCCTGCAGCTGCAATCAGAGACCAGCTTTAAGCAAGCCCTCAGACCGTTAGGCTCACTAGTCTTTACTAACTTTTGCATTATAAAATAAAATTAACAAAATTATTAAATCAGACCTCCAGAATAAGTGTTTCTGCGTGTATGTGTGAGTGTGCGTGTTGGTATATGTTGAGTAGATAGAGAGTGAGAGAGAGCTCTGTGACTCAATCATGCGTGAAGAGGATTTTCTGCACACTTGCATACTTGCATGCTAATGTCTCCATGTGCATAATCATGCAAACAAGTGCAGATTCATATATCTGTACGCACATAAACTGAATGCCACTGTTCCTGTTTCATTATTTAAAAAGAGATGAAGGCAGACGGAGAGAGAGGGAGAGACATAACTTTTAGAAAAATGAGTGTGTAGTTGTCATATCTGATGCATCAAGTTAGTGTGAATTATGACAACAGCTTTGGATGTAGACTTTTAGTCATAGCTCTTGGTGTTTGCAGTTGGGATGTGATGTATCTGTACCACTGAGCAATGCCGGATTACGGGATTTTAGAACATGCTTCAACAAGATGAAACATGGATAGCATGATTAATGCTTCTCTTATTTTTGTTTTGTTTTTAACCACTGACATGGTAATGTAATGCTGCCTTAAAAAATCCAGCGAGCTTTCTTGAAATAAAAAAAAAATAAGGGCATGAAATTCCCTCTGGGAATGTTTGAATCCGGTTGCAATGACAGATTGATGTAGATTAATTCTGTGTGTCATTCTTCACCTCAAACACATCAAACATTAATATGGTTGGATCATCTCCCTCTTCTTGCTCTCTCTTCTTTCTCACACTCTCTCTTCACTGCTGAAGCCCGGGGTTGCTGTTCTGAGTGGTAAACATGTGTTAAGGGGGTGAATGGCTAAGTTTTCTTTTTATCCAATAAAAATGTCTCCATGCCAGATCGATTGTTGTTGCTAGGAGACTGAAGCATCCTTTGGCAAGGGGCTCAAGCGCCCCACGTCTCTCTCTCTCTATCTGTCCTCTCTCTCTAACTCTCTCACTCACACAGACGTGCAGGCGCGCCTTCACACACACATGCCGGCAAGCATCCTTGGAGCTGGCGCGCAGAGCAGCGGTGCCCATCCTCTCTCTCTCAGTGCGACTCCTCCGAGGTATCAGGAGTAGTAAGTCAAACTTCCAGCAACTGAAGATTTGAGCACTACCTATGAATGATCAAAGTCGTCCAGGTAGGTGAAATATTATTTTATCATTTATGGTTTGCAAATATATTGTAGTCTTAGATTTCGGGTCAGGCGACAGGGTGCAGTGAAAAATTGTCAGTCCGGGACCGTTCCAGCGCGCCAATCCCACGGTGGGTTACAATATGCTTTGAACTTTCCGCAGGATTTGAACACACACTTGTGCTGCATGGATGTGGTCCCTGTGTATTTCTTTCAATCAGATTTTCCTCCTGAACGGACTGCGGGGTGTGATAAAAGAGAAAAGCCCCGTCGGCTAATCTCTGCAGCAGATGCATGATAAACATATACAGAAGGTGAAACAAAGAGTGTGTGCAGTTGCGTATTTGACGCTGCAGGAAGTTATTTGGGTTCAAGCAGACACCAAGGCATGTCCCGCAGATTTAAGCCTCCTTGGGGGTAGATGGGCGGGTAGTGCGTCTCTGGAAACAGTCATACAGGTGGATTTGTGACTGGCCACTGTTTATCAGTAGAATTACTTTGCCCTGGCTTCTAAACAACCACAACTCCCTCTCCATCAGAGAAGATATGCCTGGACCTGCTCTAAAGGTGTAGCACTAAATTGTTTATATTCATCTCAGATGCGTGATAGATAGTAGATAGATAGTGATAGAACAACTTATTAATGCATATAAGCAATACGATGTTTCAGTCCAAAAGGAGTATCAACCACATTTCAGCAAGAACGTCGACAGCGTAAAATGTAAAATCAAGGCACATGTCTTAAATTTCTGCAGAGCAGGTGTGTCTAGAATAAACCTTAAAGACAGCATAGAGGCCTTACCTTCTGCAAGGAATGTTCAAGTATTTCATGTTGTTTAAATTTCATTATAATATTGAATGTGTGTTACTGTGCTGAACACGGCAGTATTAACATCTCCATGATGTTAATCCAGATGTTGTCTATTCTCCTAAAGCTCAAAACAAAACCTTTTGGCCTTTTTTACCAAAATGTAAGTAAGCAGCCAAGGATACCATCATGGTACTGGTTTATCTGAGCCAAATATTTGCACTTCTAGAATTGTAGGAACGCAACTATAATAATAATAATAATAATAATAATAATAATAATAATAATAATAATAATAATAATATATGGAGCAGTCATTATTTTATTCTACAGCAATGAATAAAATCATTGAATGAATGGAATATCTGCACTTTTTTTTTTTAGCCTGCATGTCCAAGAGTTTAACCAGATGCATAATTAAGCCTTCTTCAGATATGTGTTCATTCACACTTTGGCTCTGTAGTTGTTGTCTGGAGAAGGGTGTCACAAGCGTGAGTGGGTGGGCATCAGTGGATTTGTTAAAGACATGCTTGCATGCAACTGTATAGATGTTTTAGTGTATGTGTGTGTCCATGTCTGTTATGAGGGTGGGAGTGGAACCACATTTGTGTGTCAGTGAAAGGATATGGCCTTGAATTTCAGCATATTATTTTGCAGGTAAATATGCTTACATGAGTGTGTGTTTTTGCATGTAAATCATCGGGCGTATGCTTTTGTGTGAGTGTGTATGAGTATGAGTGTGTCTGTGCGTGAGTTTGCGAGTGGCCTTGTAGCTTCACAAAGCACCGCTCAATGGACTACTGCATGCAGTACAGGACTATATTGTTAGCAGTGTGCTAGCACAGTATATTATTGATCGAAGAACATCCGGGTTTGATGAATTTCCTGAAAGTGTCTTGTGATTGAATTTGCTCTATTCAGTAGTGTCTGCAAGTAATTTAAATGGAGATTAGAATAAGGGATAGATATGTAAAAACATTACACAGCAAGTTCAATGGTTTTATAATGACAAAACACCGTCCATATTTAATATCTGGGCTTTTACATTTAAAGCAAGGATAGGTGAATACCATCAATTCCACTGCAATGCCATTATGGCATGTCTATGTAGTGGTGACTTATGTGAGACCACTCTTTGTAAACAGCCATTAAAACAATATTCCAACCAAAAAATTTAAGGCTCAGCCCCGTTAAAGACATGAAAAGTCCCCTTAAGAAATGATCATCCTTGCAGAAGAGTGGCACCTATGCTAACTGAATTCCCATTGTTTGCAGTTTATTCCAATAGTGAGTGGTTTCCACAATTTGAAACTGTCCGAATACCCATTGATATTCTGAAAGAAATCCACTGTTTTCCATCCATGCAGCATATTCAGTAAGGAACATCTAACATATTTAAATACATCTGATCACATTGTGCGTTCGGACTGAACAGGAAGCAGATCTAACATTAATCGGTTAATTATGTTCTATGAAGTTCTGTCCCACAAAAACCGTCAGGCAAGACAGCATGCCAGAATACCTGACAACCAAATCTAAATTTGTTATATTCTAAAAGGTCTTTTGCATACAATAGCAACAAGCTTAAGCAATATGAAAACCAGTCTACAGTAACAACAAATATTAAAATCCACATTATGGAAACCTGGAGCAATTATGTCAGAAGCTGAATTTCTGACCTGGTGGTTGTTATTAATAGCGGAGATGTAAACAGAGGCTCTGCCATATCAAGTTTAGATACAACTCCAAGATAAAGTTATGTACTTGTAAGATGCTGGGAGGCTGACTTATGTTTGTATGACAGGCATACCAAAGAATGCAGAAGAGAAAAGAGGATTTATTTGGTTTTGTGCTTGCCATAATAGTTGAGAAAGCCTCAATGTGGATTTGAACAGGAATAAGATAATCAAGTCCAGCTAAAGCGGGACGACAGACACATTCTGGTGCCATTCCTGGGAGTCATTGTCAGAGAAGCAATTCATCGGGCCGTAGGCAAGAAGAGGACAACAGAACGCATTAAAAACGTGAAAAAGTGAGATATCTTTTTACCTGGACCTTTCATAAACTGCTTCAGCAGATTAATACATTTGATGCAGGAAAGAAACAGTTCAAAGGGTAAGTGATATTGTCCTCCAATAACTATAATGAATTATATGACTCTTAAATTTTCTGTAAACAACCTTAGTAACTTCCTCACAACGCAACATCCTCTGGTACTAGTCGCAATGCCAAACTGGATTATGGGCAAGCATGGAACTTTTTTCCATTTACACACCTTCCAGCAAGGATTACCTATTAAAGGGCGTAAAGTTGTGTGCATGTGCAGGTATGTAACAGGTCTATTAGAGCTCGTTATTAATTTCCTTGGAAATAGGTTTGCATATACTTTAAGGTGTCATGAATTAATTATTTTTAGTGTTTATCTATTGCTTCTGTTTTATTCTAATTATTATTGAGGATATTTTTCGTTCTTTATCATTCAACGATGTTTCCATTTTCCCTTCTGAATGAACCAATACTATTTAGAAACAGTTGAGAAAATGCACTTGATTTTCAATTTCAGCTCATATTGTTCTTTGGATATGCTGTGTTGCTGTATCGTTGAATAGTGTTTAGCTATGCGTAAAATCTGTTCTATCCTGAATGAATTTTTTGACTGTATTGGAAACTATGAAGCATTTTTATACAGCAATAGTTCAAATCATCTGGATAAATACATGTTCAGGAAAATACTATGGGTGAATTGATCAGTTTGAAATTTAATGTTAAGAATGCTAACAAAAGAATGTACTTGGAAGAGAGGAGGATTGCAGTAAATGCATTTATTAGAGATCAATTAAGTAACACTGTTCATACCTTAAGGGTCGTCTTCAGGAACTTGAGATTGGAGGGAAAATCTGGATAATAAATCCTGATCCAACTCAAACCTCTTAACTACTCAGAATCAAACACAAATATGGGTAACAAGGGAAAGGACAGCACAGATTCTGGTACAGAGAGCAAAGGGACAACGGAGGCCCAGCATATAGAGCGGTCGTCCACTTACCTGAAGGTCGGTGGTTTGATATCAGGCACATCCGGTCTACATGTCAAAGTATCCTTGATACTGAACCCCACAGTTGCTCCCTATGACTGTTCATCGATGTGTGAATGATGGCATGAATGGTTATAAGTCCTGATGAGCAGGTGGCGCCTGGCATGGCGGCCTCTGTCATCACTGTATCAATGTTTGTGTGTTCTAATGCATACCAGAGAAGTGCTGTATAATTACAAAGCATTTGCCATGAAGCGAAATTATACCCAATCATTGATTCATCAATTCTACTCAACAGTAGAGGTGACGTGAAGGCAGACCGGACACCATTCAACATATTCTATCAAGACCCCTATAAATCTAACAACCCCGATCATTAATATATATTATCCTTTTTATTCATTTTATTCTATGCCCAACTCTGTCAGATGTGGTACAGAATGAAGTCGGAACATTAGTGGAGGTTAAAAGGGCCACTGGGGAACCATTGGGAATCTACAGGGGACAACAGCCTCCAAGCAGATTTTCATAAAGCTCCTTCAGATCTGCATGGCATTGAGCTATTTGGTGTCTTTAGGGGCGTTGTGTAGAACAGATTATTAACAGACTGCCTTTTTAATCTATTTTGCTGCATTAAAAAGGCAGGGGACCACAAGAATGTGGTACCTTCTGCTTCTTAACATCGACTCATGCTGATGCCAACCTGCTTTCCAGGCTTTTGGCATCAAGGGGTTTACTTTTTGTTTGTTTTTTTAGCAAAGTTTATTGACACACACTTGTGTTTCAATAAAGTTAAGACATAATTTGAAAATCTACGCTAGTTACTTCGCTATCACCCATAGTTTGTCATTTAAACAGGACGGAGCAATCTGTTCATAACATTGGAAAGCTTTTTTTTGGTTTTAGCATCTCTTTTATTACTGGGTTAAAGTATAATATCACACCCCTAAGGCAAGTGGAATAACATTCATTTTCATAGAGGAACCGTCCTGTCTCCCCTTTAATCTTTTCACTGGCATAGGAAAGATTACCAATTACTTTTTGGCAAAATCATGATATAGTTGGATTAAAAGCAGGGAGTGATAGATATAAACTGCTCCTGTATGGTGATTGTATTCTTAGTTTGTATAGAGGGCCACAAAAAATAGTGCATTGTTCTCACCTTAATGTGCCTGTCTATATAAAAAACAAATATCTAATGAAGAAAAATGAAATATGTAAATGTAATGTAATGTAATGTAAATATGCTCTAGAATGTGACATTATATTTTCTATTTAGTTTGAATTTTAGAAACATTTGATGACCTTATTATGTTGTCGAGCAAAGTCTTTTGAAACACAGTTTTAATACTTTAGGCTACATACCATTCTATGTAGCGGTGCACTGGCAGATTGCTCGCCAAAGGGCAAAAGTTTGATGTGATGGCAATCGCTGAGCAGCCTCACTGAGGCCGATTCATAGGCACACACCAAACAAGAGCTACCATGGCTACAAACATCTTACCAGAAACACCAGAGAACACCAGAAAACACAAACCCGCTATTGGTAACACCAGTAAGGACAAAATAAGCTGTGGAGGAACAACCCAGGAAACATTCAGCACAACAACCTTAATCAGACACTTCGAATCTAAACACCCGGAGGAACATAGCAAATTTCAAGAAGCTAACGTTAGCAGAGCAGCCAAAGCTAGCGAGAGCGCAAAGCCAGCCATCAGCCCGTTTATGTATGTATGTATGCTGTCGATGATGGTTTTAAAACGTAAGGACAAAAGTGATCGGCCAAGAAAATTGCAATCGGTGCACTTCCAATTTTATGTGTGATTTTACTTAATGGATGTTAATCCCTTCCAGCTTTTCTAATATAATTGTCAAATATTTAACAACAAAGCATTGATTACCCCCTATCATCCAACTACTGCGCATCGTAAAGTCAGAAATGATCATTCAAATCATCAAGATCTACTGTATATGTGTGGATTCAACCTGTATTTTTGAATTATGTCTATACAGATATATTCGATGGAATACATGATTATAGGATTAAAATGAGAGAGTGAATGACTATCTTGTTGTGTCTATGTGTCGTTCCTGTCATGAATTGGTGACTTGTCTGGGGTGTACTCCGCCTCTCATCAAATGTCCCTCTTTAATCCTGAACAGGTTAATTGGTTACAAAAAATTTACCTGTGCTTCCCAAAAATCCACATTTTGGGAAGCAAAGGTACATTCTTAACATATATGCACTACACACTGACAGGAGGTATTCCACAAAATTATACGGCAAATTTAAGGGTATCTCACAGTAATAGTGAATTCTGGTTTTCTATGAATACTGTCAAAGCTCTACAGGTGTTTCTAAGAACAGCTTGAGGCTTCATGCTGCTTTCCATGCTTTTCATGGTGCTGAATTTCTTATAATGTGACATTACTGCTTTTCTCTGTAGGCCGTTGAAATTTAACTAACATGGCATTGCACTAAATAGGCCTTGAAAATGAATGATCAATCTATTCTTTCTCTGTCTTTCATGTGCCTAGCAACACCTGAAGATCAAGTGATGAAACCATGGGATCTAATCTCAACAGAGTCAAGAGGAGTCTAATAAACTGATAAAAAAAAAGGTAGGTAATTCAAAATCAGTTATGTATTTGGCAACCAAACAATATCAAAATTTTAAAAAAGGATTTTTAAAATTGTTACTGCACAGGCCAGGCGGTTCAGCTTGATGTCATACTGTGTCTCTGTTCATGAATTTGTAGGACATTTACGGTCAAATGATTGCATCTAGCTTTTTGTGGAGTTCAGCTCTTATTTGGGACTAATAGTTTTGAATATCTGGGTCCATCATTGATTTTGACATTTCCCTCTCTGGCAGTTCTGGAACGCCTCTCTTTGATGCTATAGGATTTGCTTTTACATGCGTTAACAGAACTCCCTCCCCACCTTATAAGGTTTTCTTTAAATGGAAATGAGACCATAGACTTCAAATGTTCTGATGGAGTCTCGGTGCTGAAATGCTTTAAATGTTTTCTATTGTTATGTGAAATTTAAAGCGTAATGTAAGAATTTTGTCTTCCTCGACTTTGGATTCTGAGATGTGCTCCCTTGGAACATATTTGTGGTTATGTCCAGAATTTTGATTCTGAGTAGAACAAATGCTTTGGACTGTAATACACTGAGGTATAAAACTCATAATCTGCTCCTGAAGGCAGTTGTTCTTTGCTTTTTCACCTTCAGATTACTACAGTTGTCCTGCTTTACATGTTTCTTAAATTATCATACTCTAGTGAGAAAATAGGAAGAGCTCACATCTCAACAGGCACATGTACACACACATCCACACATACAAATACAAACACACATGCATGCATGCACAGTCTTAGCATTACACTGTTTGTTCACCGACATCCACCTTTCCCTACATGTGCAGACATTCACACGTATACATGCATAATCTTAAGGGATGAGGCTGTGAAAGGGCAGTGGGATGCACAGCTGTGATGGTGTGTCTCAGAGAGAGATCAGACTCTTTAATAAATGATGAGCTTGAGGGAGAATGTGCTGTCTGTGTGTGTGTGCGAGAGAGAAGGACCATGTGTGCATGTGCGGGGTTGATCATAGGTGGCTTACTGGTCATGCTGTGGGTACTATCAACAGAAAGACTCATACTGAAAGTTAAAAAGAGATTACTTAGAGTTAACTCAAGTGTTGCACTCTCAGAAAGGTTTACTGTCCTTTACATTTCTGTTAAGATTCCATTCTATTTCTGACTTTTTGAATGAATTGATGCTGTTTTGACATCTAATAATTGAAAATCTTGTCAGGGTAGCGTGATGATATTCATGAGCAGATATAAATGTCATTAGAAATATTTAATGCTAGTGTTATATTTTCTGTTTAGTGGTGGAGTGGTGGTAATGGGTATTTTTCTCTTCACATTTTAGCTGTGTGACATTTAAAACAATTTGTAGGTTGAGATGTTCGGTTATCAACAATTTCAAATGTCAACAATGTGACACGTTACATTATTTTTATCCACAGTAATTCAATTAATGAAGGTATCATTGAATGAGTTAATCAATATCCAAAATTTTAAAACACATCACATATAAACAATTAGTGGCTGTATTTACGACAAAAGTTATTTGAATCGTTACTCGGAAATGTTCATTCATGGATAAATTGTCAACACAAACACAAGTTGCATTCAGTTACATAGTAGACGTCCCAATTGCAGACATGAGAGTTGGAATGTGCAGTTCAGGAATTTTGTGTGAATTCTCAATCATACACATGAAAGAGTTAAATTGCGAAAGCAGTTCAAACAAATTAACAAGTTATTAATGTTCAGATACCATAAGTCAAAGCAAAGATAAGAAAGGAAGGCAAACAGGTATTTAAAATGTTATTTTGAACATACTTTTATAGCAAAACTTAGAGGCAAACACAAGAAAACCTTGAAAAAAGAGAAAAGTGTTGGATAGTATGAGATGAATGTTCAGCATCAGACTGGCAAAGGAAAACATGGAGTACACAAACTAATGCTGTCTCCTGATTGCATGGGTCACCCATTCTTTCCCAAAGAGTGCCAGCAGGTGATGTTTAAATCTTTCCCTCCAAAAATTACAGTTTAAATGTCTGTGTTGCTAAGCAACAGTTGTTACATTTCGCACCTTATGTGTAAAAACAGGAAGAGCTGGTAAAATTTTCCGTGGACCTGATCTGCTCTTTCAACAGCACGCAACGTGGCCTTGCCTTTATGGACAGGGTCCTTTGAATGACGTGTCAGCTGATTTAGAGACTGCGTATTTACTCTTGGAGGAGTAAATATCAAGGCTCAGGTGAACCTAATCAGGAGGGTCAGGCAGTCACATTGGAGAGAAAAACACGCGGGAAGCCTCAAGGGAGAAGACTGAGAACTTATAACAAGAAACAAGGGAATGAGCAGACACAAGAAACAGAAAGACACAATATGGGGATTTAAACTCTCAAACTCAACAAAGCAAGCGCCAAGAATGGGAAAATAAGTGTCTTTAGATGTTTCTCTCTATATAGAAAGATATCATCCATGGAGAATTACCATATGTTATATCATACGTTACGTTGACAGATATATCTGAGGGTTCATGTTTAAATATATCGGGTCATTTTTGTTTTGCTGCAGTGGGAACAATAAGCGTCTCAGCAAATGCAGGGCTAATGTAGGACAGCAAATCAAACAGGTAGTACGACTTTAATTCACATAATTAGTCAGGAATTACTGCAGTAATTGGTTTTTACACATCACTACCTCTCATGAATCAATCCGAACCAACCAACATTATTTCTTCCAAGGAGCCTCATGTCCCTGACCAAAGCCATTATATTTCCTTTTCTGTCTGTCTGAGGTGTAATGTAGTCAGTGCTCTCTGTTACTCTTCACTTGCCCATTGGAACGTGCTGTACACCTCATTTATCGACAACAGTGACGACAAACGGGTGGGGCGTGAGCATGAATTAAGTAGGATGCTGCAGCGCCCGTGCCATGAAAAGGTTGACTGATGCTTCCTGATGAGTCCCAGGGTCATTACATGACAGTTAAGTTGATAGATTCCGTCCATGGAGGGGTAATTCTCCATCTGACAGGCCTGTCTCCCTCTCCAGTGATGAAATGTGCATCTGATGAATGCTACCACATAAATCCCAACCCAGGTCTGTTTTTAGGATGAAACACCACATTTAATCACACCATGTCAGGTGAGCTCTGAACCAGCAGAACACACACAGAAGACCATGAAGACAGAAGCATCCACCAATGTATTTATTAGCAATGATTAGCCCTCATTTGTGTTCATTTGATCTATAGCTGAATTATTGACGTCATTTAATTTAATACTACATTTTCTGATTCATTTTCTATGAATGATAGAGCTTACGCATGGGATATGATAAAACGTGATAGAACTTTTCTTCTTTTCTTCTGTCCGTTTACACTAAAAGTTATGTTGCATCCTTGGGCAGTTCTATTTAAGAGATTTTTGCATACAGAAACAGAAAGTGTGGTGTTTTAATATAAACACCACATTTCAAACCACATCAGAACAATCATGAACAACCATAAATTTGGATTAAGATCTCTGTCATCACAGGTTCACTGGTTTTGGTTTAGAACCAGGACAGAGTGATGTATACAGGAGGTCTTGAAAGGATTGTACTACAAATGATCTTACAATCTTTGAAGAGAGATTCATTTCTAAGGTTTGGTTTGAAGTGTTACAGATAGACTGATGAACCAGACTATACTGAAGTAAACTATGGTATTTAGTGATTTAAATAGAGATAGCGCATCAAGAGTGCAAACCTCCACAAAAGCGCAACATTGCCCAAGGTAGACATTATTGTGATCAGAATTAATCAGATGGACTTATATAGGAACAATAAATGCAGAACGGTCCATTCATTTATGAGTTATTGCCAGCCTGAAAATCTAAAAAAAAAAACTCTGTCAGTGTCTCTCAAATACTCTGGAACCGTTCGTCTGTTCTCATTCTCTTGAGCTTGCCACATACGCGTTTCTGCTTAGAGCCCCCAGCTCCAACCTTAATCACCCCGACACACTTTATCCATCTCTTCATTTAATGAAAAATGCCGAATATATAATAACCCCAGCTGTAATTGCTTTGCACAGGTGCAAAGAGAATTCACGTTTCTACTCAAAACCAAAACTGTCAGAGTTTGGAGACAGAAGCTTCCACCCAAGGGGAAAATTATGTAATGCTATAACATACGTCTGGGTAAAATTTCATGCAAATTTTTCCAGTAGTTTTTACTTAATCGTAATAACAAAAACTTAATATGACGTCACTTTGTGAGGTCATGACGTCGCGTTGTGAGGTCATGATGTAATTTCACCAAAATGTAATCATCACAGTAAAATGCCAAAACCTCCTTCTGGGTAAAATTTTGTGCAAAAAGTTATTCTGTAATCTCAACAAACAAAATGAACAGACAAACGAAACCTTCTTGCCGGATGCAAAAAGAAAAAGAAGGAAGGTCTATCTATTAGTTCTGAAAGATCAGAGTCTATGTAGGCAGTAACTGCATTACCTTATAGTCTAACTTGTACCTAAATTAACCTGGTACACGTATTATAGTGGTGGTGAAAAACTGTGGACCCAGAGAAATGCACCAAAATTACATGCAAACTCCTCACAAAAGACGCAGGCTAACCAACTTAGCCACCGGTCTTCAGTCCTCATGTTCTACGCCATTTTGCAGGTCTCACTGTTATAAAATCTTCTATTTAAGTAGTCAACAATACAATATCCATTGTCGACTATGAGTTGCTCAGATGTCATAAGGTCTTTCAGCAGAGAATCCCGTTGGAGTACCCACTACACATGGAAGAGCTGTGCCCCCTGAAGTGCGCAATTTCTTGTCAGATTTAATCTAATATTTATCATCAATGTACTTTTTTTTCTCTATAACCATCTGAATTAATAAATTTGGAAATGCAGATTGCAGATTTGCAGAAGCTCAGATCAATGCTCATTTGATTGAATCTTTCAATTTTAGCTGTCTGCATGCATCCAAGAAATCAATTTCTATGTGTCTAACATGATAAGGCCTTTAACCTTTGAACCGCATGCAGGTCAAAAAATTGAATTATTAATCATTACAGGAAAAGTTATTTTTTAATTTAAGTGTGTGAACAGAACATCAATAATCATCTCAGAGAACTCGATTATTGATTTTGATCGATTATTGGTGAGAAACGTAGCTTAACTCATGTTAGTGATTGATATCATAGACATATATTTTATCCAGATTTTTTTAAAGTGTTTTTTCTCTGAATGGACAGAAACTATACAAGTTTGATTTTCTTACCGTGGGGAGCGCTGTGCTTGCCTTAAGAGTAACAGGGAATCATGTCTGGCCCGCTGTTTGGCTGTTGTGTTTTGTTATATCTTTCTGTCCTATTTATGGATCATCAGTCTTTCCTGCCCAAAATGCACTTTGTAAATAATTAATGGTCACAGCCATTGCACCCTTTAGACTGTCAGAAGTCTGGGACACCACATTTATACACACTTTCCCACAAACACACACATACACAAAGTGAGGTTCAAAAATAAATTTCACACATTTCTTAAAGGACAACACACATCTGTCTCCAACAATCATGTAATTTTATTCAGCATTACTGAGTAACCATCTACTTATATTGGCCTAAATTAAATTAAATAAAAGAGAGAGAGAGAGAGAGAGAGAGACAGAGAGAGAGAGATCAAATAATTTTGTTAAAGTAACCTAGTATTATCAAGTGTAATAAAGGGTATGTTGTTCTGTAATGACAACGGTTATCATACAACACCTCAATTTATATTTCTGTAAAGAAAAAAATTCACACGCATACACATAAAGTTATCCCACATACTGTATTTGTGTCCCTCGAGCCTTTCTGAGGTTTGTGCGTTGCACTATAGAAAGATAAATTGCCATGTACACACACGGACACATACACAGTTTTTAAAAAAAAAACTCACACACACACAGAACACAGAAAGTGCTCTTCTCAGTGTACTGCAGTCCATCGACCCTGCAGGGCTGCTCTCAGCTGGATACGTGTCATCAACAGCAGCCCTGCCTGTTAGGAAGGGAGAGAGGGCTGTGCAGGGTGTGAGGAAGGCGGAAATAAATGAGGAGAGTTGAGCACCAGCAAGGAGAGGATGGGAGAGGAAGACAAGGAGATGAGCAAAGGACGCAGGGGTGATTCCTCGGAGGAAACAGGAAATGAGACGCAAGAAGCAAAGGAGGAAGAGTGTGTGCTTGTGTGTATGCAGCCCACTCACTACCTTCAGACCTGAACAGGGTCAGCGGTGAAATGAGGTTGTCTGTCAGATGTTACTCTGCATCAGTTCCCAGGGGAAAGGGTCAGCACTCCTTCTTTATCATTCAGGTTGTTTTTCTTACTGTTGCTTACTCACCTTCAGTGTATCCCCATTTTTCTTTAATAATTGACTGTGGTGATGTTGCTGGGTGTCACGTTACCATATACTTATATCCTTCTTTTTTTGAGTAACACCCTTAATTCCAATAAATTCTATGTTTATTTAAAAAGAAAAATTATTTAAGTAATTATTACTGTATTTACTGGTAGATTCTGGTAAACAACTACTGAATTAAGTAGTTTGTAAATATTCTTATTAGCTTTCTTGCCTGGAAATAGAGATAATCTATACAAATCTCATACGTCATGTTAGTCTAATGTTTGGATGTTTAGTTAAAGTAGCATAAACACTAAAAATATTTTAGATAGTCTCGCCGTGTTTAAAGGTATTGCATTGGACCTTGAGGTTTTGCTTGTAAGGCAAGGCAAGGCAAGTTTATTTGTATAGCAACATTCATACACAGGGCAACTCAAAGTGCTTTACAGTGGCATAGAAATACATTAAAGTTACAGCTTGTAGTTAAATTGTAGATTTTTTCAGTGACTTATTTTAGTGCAGATTATTTCAGTGACTTGTTGTTTACTCAACAGTTATTCTGCAACTTCATAGTGATGAATGAATAAATCACTGCATCTGGTTGAGAGATTGTTTGGTACATAACTTCATGTAAAAAAGAAAATTAATTTTACGAAAATAAAGTAAGGAATTCTACGAGATTAACCTGTTTACAGTTGGTAACTCTCAGCAAAAACAAAATTTACCAAGATGTTGAACAAAGGACCCTGGTTTTTAAATGACATATAAAGCATGTTAAAGGTAATTACGCCAATTGAGACAAAAACAACTTTGGTGTATCTTTTAATCCCCAGCATGTTTAAATGCTTATTTCCATTCTCCACAAACAATCTTGATCAGTAACCAATAACATTGGTCATTTCCTCCAACATCTCCCCAAATATTGTACAACAAATGCATCAATGTGTGACATGACCACATTCTGTTAACGAGAGTAGAATAATTTACTATTGTTGTGTATTGTTTCGGATATTTGATAATGTATAAAATGACAGAACTCAGAGTCACCTTAAAAACATCTTTCTATCATTCTAAACTCAAAAACAAAGACAAAATATTGAACTCATTATGGTTAATTTATGTTCATTTTAAAGGTTTATAAAGCAGGATATAGTTTGCGTAATATGCTCCAGACAAAATTACCTTTAGAGTCACTTAAAACATTGCGTATCTATGGAAACCACTGACAAAAATTAGTATAAAATGAAAAGACACTACTATGTATTATGGTTGATATGTAGGAAATTAGGTTAGATGTTTTCCAGATATGCTCTGGACAAAGTGACCACCATCAAGGCTCATATTCAAAATCACATTTCCATGTAAATTACCAAATATAAACGTTTCAAAAAATTCTATATATCAAAAGGCACAACTCCTTGTGATGCTTGATATATTTTTAAAGTATTGTGAGGGTTTGAATAGTTTTCTTGATATGCATACAAAAAAAAGATCACAAATGGATGAAAAGCTGATAACTTTACTTTTATGGTGGATAAAAAAAAGAAAAATGGTTTCAATATGATGTTAGATATGACATTCTTGTGAATATGCACAGTAGTTTACTTGTTTTCCAATAATGGGATTTAAACAAGCAATAATACTATAATCCTTGAAATATGTCATATTGTTTTAGAAGTTGAGTTCTCTCTCCTGTGCTCTAGCCTGCTTTTCAGTAATAAAAGGAAAAGTGAAACTGCTTCGGCTTCACTGTGTGTTTTTATTTGCACAGTTTCTCTTGAGACAGGAAGTTTCGGCTCTTTCCAAGAGGTTATAATGAAGCAAACATTCAATTTCAGTGGACATCATGAGAGCGGTGCAGAAATGCTGGGAGATATTATTTGGCACATTCTGTGAAATTGACTTCAAGAGCTGCCAATTACATTAAAGCATACCAGTTAAATTAAGACGCTGAGCAAGACTGTTAAAGTTTCAGCTCGATAAACATAACATTTTATATTTTGCAATGCACAAATGTATTTGCACTTGTCCGCAAATGCATGCAGACTCAAAAATTGCAGTATTGTCCTCAATACTCAGCTCATCACAAAGTTTCCTTTTGTGTTAGTTTCAAAGTGGCCTCTTGCAATGATCTAAGTTCATTTATAGAGTTTATTTCCGGGAACTCAGATTATTTCAGTGGAATACTGGAAATCCTTCAAAGAGTTTGTGCTTTCCTTTCCCAGTGCACGAGCGTAAGCACACCCATCTGGCATATGCTAAAGCTTGGAGAATGGATATAAATCTTTCATGTGCACCTTCCATGTCCTTCTCAAAAAGTTATATACGCATCAAATACAAGTGAGTTTTTCTATAGTGGGATTTTGATGGGAAATGTCTCATAAACTCATTACAGTATCTTGAATAGACAATATCAAGCTACAGCATGTGATTCCAATCTCACTCTTTTCTATTACTGGTTTCTTTTTCTGATTTCGTGTGTATCCTAGACATTTCCTCGAGACCCTAAGTTAGATCTTGGTTGAGACAGAAGGGAGCCAAGACATAGAGATTGTCTGCTTTTAGGTCAACCCCTCAGAGGAATTGGGGTTTGTGTTTTTGTGAGTGAGTGTGTCTGTTTGAGTGTGCATAAGTGGGTGGGTGATTGTGTGTTTGTGTGTGTGTCAAATTACAGAGAAAAGCGGGAAAGGTTTGGCAGCCGCTTGCATCTCTGCGAGCCTTTCATTCTCCTACCTGCATAACCACCAAGGAGCAACGACAGGAGCCACGCACTCTCTCCTTCTCTTTACATGCAAACACATATACTCCCACACACACACACACATACACCATGATTGAGGCCAGCAATCAACTTAAATTTCAGTACAACTGCTCCGTGGTCTAGATTGACTTTCATAGTCAAGTCGTCAACCTGTAGCCTCTGTCTTACCTCTCCGGAGGATTCCTTTGGACTTAAAGGAAGACATGACTATAGATACATAGTAATATATAGATACCGTATCTAATAAAGGAAGAAAGTATACTGATTAAAGTGCATATTCTCATAGAAATTATTATAATCAGAATCTTTATGCTGTAGATCAACCAAACCATCTCTGGTGTGTATGCAATCTTTCAGTGTTAGTTCAGTGTTACGGCATAGCACACTCAGACCACAGTCATACTAGTGGTGCCGTGAATGAAGTTAAAACAAAGTACAGTTATTTGAATTACAGGCAAATGTAACCATGATAGGATGCTTTCAAAGGCAATACCAACATGCTACTGTTTACCAGTTAGGCTGTGATATTTTAGCGTAGTGTGTTATTATGCAAATTAGAACTTAGTCATTTTGTTGTAGCTCAATAAACCTGACATACACTGATTAGTTTAAATGAAACTACCTGCCCAACATTATTTAACCAAAATAGCTCTGAGATGCACTGTGTGTTTTGACCCGTTTCTATCAGAACTGCCGTTAACTTTTTGGCAAATTGTTGTAAAATAGCTTTTAAGCAGGATATATCAATACAGCCACGCATTAACTGCCCACGCCCATCAATGAGCATTGGGCGATAATGACCCTGTTGCTAGTTCATTAGTCTTCCTGCCTGCCCTGGAGCTCTTCTGTAGACCAGTTTCAACAAGACCTGCAGTTTTGGAGATGCATAGACCCAGTCCCTTGTCAAAGTCACTCAAATCCTTACACTTGTCCTTTTCACACTTCCAAAACATCAAATTTAAGGAAACAAATACTTGACATACGCATAATATAATCCAACCACTGGTCGGTGTCATTGTAACAAGATAAACTTTATCGTTCAGACATCACCTGTCAGTGCAGTGATGGACAGCACCTAAATACTTTTATTCATGAACTGTATTCTTTGAGGTACTTATACTTTATCTCATAATTAATAATAATAATAATACATTTAATTTATAATGCACTTTACATTTGGATCAAATCTCAAAGTGCCACAAAGCAACAAAAATGAACCATTTTATACTATTTTTTGCTTCCACTTACTCCACCTAAAATGTGCTACCCTATACTTATATCACAGCTGTAGTTACTGGATCAGTTTCATAGGAAAATTTTTCATAACCTTCCGATTGATCTCCAAATGTTTTTGATGTTGTTTGTGATAAAGTGAGGGATTAAGTGCATCTTCATGAGGTGAGTAAATTCCCCAACTTCTTAAGCCAAATCACCTTCTAAAAAACATCTTGAATGACTATTTTATTGACTTTTACATTTGCAGTCCTTTGAATGTCCTTTTAAAATTGATATGGCATTACTCAAACTTGTGGCAGCCATGCAGCTAAACGCGTGATGACAGTCACTCTTCTCTCACCCTGTCTCTCAACTCAACCACTCAAGTAAGAGGGCCACTTTTGCCAAGTGCTGCTCATGTGGGAATTGTTGGGTCTCAACCTGCTCTTTTTGTAAGGTCCTAGAGATAATCTTTGTAGTGATTTGATGATGTACACATTACATTTATTTGACATTGAAGACATATAAAATTATCAGGTCTGTGCCCCACTGCAGTTTCTAAGATTGAGGTTCACTTTTCTGGATTATCAGCTAACATCAGTTTTGAAAGCCAGTGGGGTTCCCTGGTGCTCTCCTGTCCCCTTACATCCTTTGTTCGACTGCTCCCCACCACATCCCCCAACCCTCAGTTCCTAGGCCCCTTTTTGTTCTTGTTTTTCTCTAGATGTTCAAAGCAATTAAATATAGACTTTAGATTATCCAAGAGATAGTTCAGGCTGACTCTGAGAAACGTTAACTCTTACAATGTTGGTGAAAAAAAACAATAAAACCATTACAGGTTTAATCATTGTTGAACCAGAAAATCTGATAATAAACAAACACAAACACACTGAAGGCTATAAAATGATGGAGAAAAATTATGGAAGTGGAGATAAGATTGGAGAAGCTATTTTGATTGTAGGGCCATGTATCAACAGGACATCTAAGCTGGCTTATCTTGAAACAACAAGAGGCAAACACACAGAAATATGCTCACAAACACACTCACTTATACATTTAAAAATAAGAATGTTTTCCGGGTTGTATACGAGAGGATAGGTTGGAGAACATGGGGGTAAAATCTCCAAATAATTCAATATTATTTTTTCTGTGGTTTTGTGTTTTAGAAGCATAAACCACGTTGAGCCTATTAAACAGCCTGTAAGGGCTTGACCCCCTTGATACTTGATTGTAATACCAATCTTGCTGCACCTGATAATATTGTGATTTCTCCTGTGACACTCGTACCGACACCAGCTTCCCTGTCTCCTCTCATAACAGGACTGATGTCCAGATGGTGTCCCTCTCCATGTGTGGTCCAGTTCCGCTCTACCTGACCATTTCATGGGCCTCAATCCTATCAAAGCATCCCCGGCTACTGCTTGCCTCAACACCACCGCGGAAAGTACTCCTCACCCCTAACCCCATACTCCTAACCTCTACCCTCAGCCCCCACCATCCTCTGTCCCTCTCGCTGTCAAGAACCTCGTCTAATTTTGAAAATCTTAGCCTCCCCTGAACCCATCATGGTGATCCGTGTTCCTGCTCTCATCTTGGTCATGATGTGCCGGGGCGTCTTGGTTTCAATTGGAGACCCATCACAGACCCGCCGGGAGATCCGCATTGAGGGAGATCTGGTGCTCGGTGGTCTATTTCCGGTACATGAGAAAGGATCTGGGGTTGAGGAGTGTGGTCGCGTGAATGAAGACCGAGGGATCCAAAGGCTGGAGGCCATGCTGTTTGCCATAGACAGAATCAATAGGGACCAGCTATTGCTGCCTGGGGTTTCCCTTGGGGTCCATATCCTGGACACCTGCTCAAGAGATACCTATGCACTGGAGCAGGTGGGTGAGCATTGTCACTGCACATAAAGTTTGCTTGTGTTTATGTGGGAGATGTCAGTATTTGAATATAAAGGAATAGGTTTCTATTAAGTTTATTTAATTGGATGCTTCCTGCCATCCAATTAAAACACCCTGGCACATATATAATCTTTCAAACATCTTTAGCCATCATAGATTGGATCATCAATAATATAATACATGATTCTCTTTGATAGCTACTTTAGTTTTCTTTGAACAGTGTTCAAAGTGCCATTACATTTTTCCCGCAATAATATAGGTATTATATGCATTTTTTAAGTCATGTCTCAAGGAAACTTAAATTTGGGTTCTTTGTTAGAACAAACCCTGTTCCACGCTCCTGGTGAAACAGAAAAAAAAAGTATTTTACCTTTATAGGATCAAGGTAAGCTGTTTGTTATTGCACCTGAATCGTCAAGAATTTGGACATTGTGTTTGGAGATTTCTTACTGGCTGTGGAAATCATGGACCGGTACCTGTATCTAGTACCCATTCCTGAATAACTGCAGGCTTTTGATTTGGTTGTCAATTCGCCATAAATCTCTTCATTTTTATTGTTCTTTATGCATGTGTAAACGCCAAAATAAATATGGTCAAGGCTCTTGGAACAAATATATAAATGATTGTCCCTAATGTGAAAACAAAACAGACTTAAGAAAAAAAGCTTTTAGATACACTGCCCCTATATGTTTACTGGAATAATTTGCCGAAGGACCTCAAACTGTCAGCGGTTGTTACTTAGGGGAATCTTAAAGGATCGAGAAAATAGTATTCTTGGTCAATTGCTTCTAATATTGCCCTGTAATTCTTTTTGGACTTTTTCTTAATGAGTCCTTTATTGTGTGCATTTGCGGTATATGAACCCTGTTTATTTTTACTGTCTCCGTGTATCATGACACTTCCTACGCTGCACTCTCTGCCAAGTAATTCTTGGAATACAGAATCTCAATGCGGTTTCACCTGGTTAAATAAAGGATATATAGTGCTCCGGTATATGTGTATGTATCTCAAACTGAACCGTAGTGTTCTCTCAAACAAAATTTAACATATAAAAGGCAGCCTGATTAAACACAAAAAAACACATACCATTAAGGTTATGTAGTACCATCTGTTACCCCTCTGCCACATTAAAGACTAAATCCAAAGAAAACTAACAAACCGCATGAATAGTTGGACTAGACACATCCAGCCCTGTTTACTACAAACCAAATCATCACAAATGGACCATTTTGATAGCCATTAATTGGGCTCAAAGGTCTTAATAATAGCAAACAATGCCAAGATCAAAAGAAATTCTACAAGTTATGAGGAAGACAGTTGACGAAAGACATCTGACTCGACATGGTTACAAACGTATTTCTAAGGCTCTGGTACTCCATCATTTCACAATGAGAACATAATCTACAAATGAGGAAGACTTGGAACAATAGTCCAAGATTCCTCCAAAAGCCAGTGAAGGCTCTCTCAGGAGGTGACAAATAAACTAACCAAAGAATTTCAGCCCTAGTTCACCTGAAAAAAGCGTTCATGGATGCACTTTTTGGAAAACACTGGGGAAAAATGGCATCCATTGAAGTGTTGTGAGGTGAAAACCACTGCTTACCAAGAAGAACTGAATTTTGCCACATTTTGCCTTGATGATGATGAATCCATATTTTACGGACTTATGAGTCAGTAGTTTAACTGTTTTGAAGACTTGTTACATCTGCGATAAATCAAACAAAGCATTCCACAGAGATAATTTGGTCAATCATGAAGGTGGCAGTGTAATGTGGTGGGGATGCTTTCTGCTCCAGGACCAGGACTGCGTCCCATAACTGGAGGAAAAATAAACTCTGCTCTCGACCAAAAAATTGTCCAGTGATCAATCTATGAGTTGAAACTCAAGCCCAACTGGGTCATGCAGCAAGACAAGGATCCCAAGCACAGGAGTAAGTGGAACCTCTCGATGGCTCAGAAGGATTGAAATAAAGTGTTTGAGTGACCTGTCAAAGTCTGGACCTGAACACCATTGAGACAATGTGGCAGAACTGGAAAAGAACGTGCCAAAATTTCACCACAACAATGTCAGAGAATGATCTCCAGTAAATTGACAGCGTTTGGTTACAGTTGTTGTTATACACAGTATTTAAATCTATATATGTGAAAAATATATATTTACAGTAAACCTTTAATTTTGTGTTTACTCAGGTTGTCTTTGTTTTATGCTAAAAAGATCTGATACGGTTTTGTATTCGATAAACAGAAGATCAAGAAATCAGGAGCAGGTCAGTGGTCAGCCACAACATTAAAACCACCTGCCTAATATTGTATAAGTCTGCAATGCAGTGTGGTAATGAAAAAACTTTGTGCTCATTTTATTGCTTTGGTTCTTGGTACAGATACTCAAATAAAGAACCCGAAAAAACTTTGAGGACCAAATATTAATTTGCTGCCTTATATATCCCAACCCATACATTTGGAACAAGATAATCAATTATACTCCGACTTCACCTGTAGGTTATATGTGCATGCTTTTTGATATAAAATATCTATGCGTATGTGTGTTTCCTAGGCTTTGGAGTTTGTAAGAGCCTCTCTCACCAAGGTTGACGACACAGAGTTTATCTGTCCAGACGGATCTTATGCTCTCCAGGATGAAAGCCCACTCGCAATCGCTGGAGTCATAGGTGGATCCTTCAGCAGTGTGTCTATACAGGTAACACACAATATGCAGGCATAAATTTAAAAAAAAATTGTATAAACACAGTTTTCATTACTTATGTCACAGAGGTGGCTTCTCCTCTCTTACTTTTCTCCTCTTTACACCGTAACAATAACCAACTGTGCAAAAGCCTCGTCCAGTGATGCATAGCTTTAGCTTTGTTTGTAAACATGTCTGTGTCATTGTTCATGCGTGTGTGTGTTTGTGTGCGTTTTCATTTCTTAGAATTGAGTTCCATTTGTGGTTTCTTGTGTTTTTGTCACAGAGCAGGATCATTTGCATAGTTTAGCATTAAACCTCCTTCTCCGTTACTCCTCTGTGACTGCACAAAACCATCCTCCTTTCAGTCCTTAAATCCATAATCTCTGCTACTATCTCTTTCTCTATTCTTTTTCTCAAACTCTCCTTTCCTCTCTCTCATTTTGTGTATGTTTTTACTCCCTTTATTTATTTATTTCTCTCATTTTCTCATTTTTTCCTTCATATGTGCATTCAGAGGCACATCTCATGGCTGTTTGGGGAGATATTGGTCTACAATGACCTCAGCCCCCTTCTCTTTCGTCCTGGGGCAGCCATTGTGAACACATCTACTCAGTCTGATGTCCTTCATCACACATAATTATCCTTTTTTTTCTTGCACACTGTCTTGTGCTCGTTGATGATGTTGTTGTTTTACCTGTCTTTTCAGGGGGCAACACTGTTTATGAGACCCAAGTGGTGCTCTAATCTCTTGCCAGTGAAGCTAATCCAGCTAGTCCTTCATGTTGCTCTACTTGGCCAGTCAGTCTGTTCTTCTAAATTAAGTCAGAGGGAATTAGTTTATATGTTTAACCATGCACAACTAAACTCTCTTTCTTTTTAAAGGCGTTTACATAGTCGGCATCTTTCATCCTAATCGTTCACACATGTGCGTGTATGTGTCTCCGTGCGTCTCTGTGCGTGTGTGACTTGCATTCCAAGCAGAAAACACACAGCAGCACTCCACTGCACCAATTTTTTCCTCCTTCGCTTTCATTTTTTCTATTCATCTCTCATAGTCATCCCATTTCTACAGTATATCTCCCATGCCTCCCTCTCTCTAAAACAGGTAACGCTTTTCCTACCAGTGTAAACTATCTCTGTCCCAACAGACAGCCCTCTAGCCAGATGTGGTCATTGCTCAGGTTCAGTGGCATTTAATGAAGCAATGTGGTTATATTTTGCAGCGTGACCTTCACTGACATTTAAGTCAACTACCGTCTTAAAACTATAAAACCTGCCGAATTATGCATTCATCCACTTGTGTGTGAGTACAAGTGTGTGTGTCGGTGTAGGTGACACTAGAATATGTTCAGCAGTGCATTTTTATATGATTGCAAGTTTGTTTTAATCTCCTGCATTATTAGTCTAATGAGATTCTGACATGCTGTCCAAAATGCTCAACTTAGTTATGAATGAAACATATGGAAACCAAGAGTTATGCCCCCTAAAAGGATACAACCGAGGCCGGAGCAGAATGTCCACGTGTCGGCAAGACAGTATATGTTTTTCTATGAATGTTCATACGTTTTTTACGCTCATGAGAATTCGTGGCAACTACTCATCCACTGATCCAATGTTTGTGTTGGTATCTGTGAAAAAATTTTAATGAACAGAATCTGACCAAACCCCAATCACAAGTAAAAGGGAATATTATATGGACATAAGTAAAACCCAGATGATATCTATCATTTATGCATGAGTCCGTGATTTATTGAACTTCTGTGTGTGTGTTTATGTGTGTGGGTGTGTGTGTGTGTGTGTGTGTGTTGCTATATGTGCATGTATGCCTACATTTATTACATTATCTTTATGTTTAAATAATAGCATTATGCTTGAAGCAAATCCAGCACCAACCCTCTAAATATTTACCGTTTTCTTTTTAATATGATGAATAACATTTATTCAAATTTGATTTTTACAGTTATTCTCATGGAAAATGTCTTTTTTTTCGATAATTTCTGTTCTCTGTGTCATCTTTTATGCTTCCTCAGAGGGCCCACTTAGTTAATTGTATTAATTAAGTGGCTCAGTTTGTCACTACCACAAGCTTCCTGACTTTCTGTGATTCTTGTGCTTGAAGCAGTGTCATAGGCCTTTAACAAGTGGTCAACCCTTACTTAAAGACTTTTAAGTTTCCGCAAAAATCAATGAGAGGTTAATGGGACAAAGTCCATATCGATTTAAATCTTATTTACGACATATACAGTATTAAATCCAGAATAGTGCTCTCACTGGAATACCAATCTCTACCATTCAAATCATGTTCATATCAAACTGAATCACTGGAGCTAAATGACATAGATCTGGAGTGTTTTCTCATGAAATCATATTAATAGCTAAATACCACTAGATAATTTATATAATCTCCATGTGTTTGAGAATCCAACTTTTTTGCATGGTTTGCAGTTGATTAATTCCTGTCACTTTTACCTGTATCTCTCATCCTCAGGTTGCCAATCTACTCAGACTCTTTCAGATTCCTCAGATAAGCTATGCGTCAACCAGTGCCAAGCTCAGCGATAAAACCCGCTATGATTACTTCGCCCGTACCGTGCCCCCTGACTTCTACCAGGCCAAAGCCATGGCCGAGATCCTCAGGTTCTTCAACTGGACATACGTGTCCACTGTGGCATCGGAGGGGGATTATGGTGAAACGGGTATAGAGGCTTTTGAACAAGAGGCCCGCATGAGGAACATTTGTATCGCTACATCAGAGAAGGTAAGGCTTGGGATATAATATAACAGAATATGGGTTTATTTCTAAGTAAAAATAAGGAACCAATGCTTCACAACAGATACAGAAAGAACCCATAATTTTATCAGCAGTGTCACACTGATTTATGGCCTTAAACTGTACCAATAACAATGAATGTGGCATTAAATGTGTGATCATAAAAGTTTGTCTCCATGTCTTATCTCGTCTTACACATAAAGGGGGCTTATATTATACTGGTATCAGATGTTAACCAGAAAAGGAAACCTTATTCTGGAACATTTTATTCCGGGTAGTTCCACAGTCCCATTTTTCATCCCATTGGCCACGGAGATGCATGATGGGGTGAAACAGAAGTGGGGACATATCCTTCTGTTTTGTTCTATGAATAAGGGTGATATAGGGTTTTATATGGAGTGCAAAGAATTTTAAATGTATCTGTCATTGCTTTATTTCTGTCCAGGTGGGGCGTTCCAACGCTAAGAAGTCCTATGAAGCTGTGATCCGTCAACTCCTCCAGAAGCCAAATGCCCGTGTGGCCGTTCTCTTCCTGCGCAGCGATGATGCCAGGGAGCTGCTGGCAGCTGCTGCCAGAATTAACGCCTCCTTCGTCTGGGTGGCCAGCGATGGCTGGGGTGCACAGGAAAGCATTGTCAAGGGAAATGAGATCACTGCTGAAGGAGCCATCACACTTGAGCTGGCTGCCAATCCCGTGCCAGAATTCAATAACTACTTCCTTAGCCTGAACCCATGGAAAAATCAACGGAATCCCTGGTTCAGGGAATTCTGGGAGCAGCGGTTTCAGTGCTCCTTGGTTGGTGGAGGAGCAGGAGGAGGGGTAGGTGCTGGATTAGGAGACACACCTCTCCCGCCATGTGACTTGGACTTGTCAATGAACAAGAGCAACTTTGAACCAGAGTCCAAGATCATGTTTGTGGTGAACGCGGTGTATGCCATGGCCATTGCCCTTCATCATATGCAACAGAGCCTGTGCTTCAACACTACCAAGCTGTGCGAAAGCATGAAGGTGCTGGACGGGCGCCGTCTCTACAGGGATTATATCCTCAATGTCAGCTTCACAGGTTAGAGAGTTGGAGCATATCGGAGAGAGTGGAGAGTCCTTGAAAAGGTGTTCAAGGTAGCTGTGACATAAGAGGAGGTAGAGTTGGGTGAGAAAGTTAGGGAGGAGAGGGAGAAAATAGCAAAAATAAACAGGATGTGAGGGCTGTGTCTAGTTAACAGTCCTCTTAGAACACAGGGATGTTGTCCTCCTCCTAAGTCAAGCAGCCAAATCACAGAACATAAAAGTACTGAGACAAATCCGCTTAATTGCTATGTATCGTCGCTACCAGCCTGCCATTGACACCTATTACCCATGTGTAATTGATACGACACAAGAAAGTTTCTTTGAGGAACGAGGTCTGCAGTTAATCCTCCAACCATATTATTCGCTGTTGCACTAATGAGATTGTGTGTGTTATAATAGCTCATAGAGCAGGCTGCTTGCCTGTCAGTCTCTGTAAGGTTCGGAGAGAAGAGATAGAGGATTGGTTTGACTGACAGATGGCGTACAAAGGAAGTGTTATAAATAAACTGCAGTGTCTCGGGGACTGACACAGGTTTAGAGGTGCTTATTCCTCCCCCAACCGTGACCAGGGGCAGACATCAAAACAGCCAGACTAGCAGCACCAGCAGTTTGCCATGAGGCGCTGCGGAGAGAGCAATAGGGACCAAAGAATGGCATCAGCTAGAGAAAGTGGGGGTAGGCATTTTACAGATAGGACTGACAGGCAGACTAAAATAAGAAAAGAGAGTTTGGGGTAAGGTAAAGGGGAGTGAGACTGGAAAACACAGGGAGGGAAGAAACAAGGTAGCACTGAGGCAATGGTGGGGTGGGACACCGTGTGTCAGCACAAGGCAAGGATTCTCTTTGAAATTCCTCATCTTCATTTCTCCTACAAATCAAAGGACTTGAAGCATTTCTGCCTGAGAGGAGGGAGATAAAAAAAAAAGAGAAAATAAAGGAAAAGCGTAAGAAGAGGGAGAGGAAATGGTCAAGGTGATTTCAGTTGCAGCCTCCGGTTGGAACAGAAGATAACAACTTCCTTACAGAATGCATACAGATTTGGATGGAATAAATATGTATAACATAGAAGCTTAATGGGAGAGGAGAAGAGAGGAGAGGAGAGGAGAGGAGAGGTGAGGTGGGAACCTCTCTGGGGCTTCTCCACTACATCTCTATGTCTTATCATCTTTCTATTATTCTGTTATATCCTCCTCTTCCTTTAGCCCCCCTCTTTTTTTTCACTTCCTATGTATGTTCATGAGGCTGCAGGTAAAGAGTGACAGAATGTTGGAAGGACCTTGATATCTCTACAGCTCCTTGTCAGGGAGGAGGGAGGTAGCATGGCAAACAGCTGTATCTGGAAAAAATCAATCGATGTATGTCAATAAGACAATGTGGATATTTAACTCAAGGTTAAACATGGAAATATGGTCTATTTTTTTGGAGTTGTTTGTTAGCCCTGAGTAATGCACCCACACTGCTGCGCATATACATTTTCCATCTACACTATGTATGGAAGGAGTTGAGGTGAGCTGAGGTTGAATGTGGGGTATAAATACTGCAGCATCACCATCCGCAGTGCTCTCAGTCTGAACTGAAGCAGACGGAAAACTAACACTGTTCACCACTCTCTATTTCTCTCCTGCCTCCCTATCCCACACACACAAGCACGTTCATTATACCCTCATTACATTACATTAGAGTTTGATCTCACTCATTTATTGAGTCTCCATGTGCTGGTTTATAAACCTCCATCCTTAACTTTACATTCATAGCACACTAGATCGCCTTTAACTGTGATAAAGCTGATTTTGTAAGTTACTGACAGCATATTTGCTGCACGCAGGCAGGATGTTGTGTGGTTAGGAGTATGTTTTCAATTGCTTCTCTCTCTCTATCTAGTTCTATCTCGCTAGTTGCTATGGTAATGAAGCTGACACTATTGCAAATTGTTGGAGTGATCTAGTAGATCATGGGAACTGCTCCTTATCACCTAGTTATAGACAGGGGGAGATTTTCACATACACAAATAAGAGAGACATACACAAACCTGTGTAAAATAGTCACCTTTTTACAATGAGGTAGCTTGATATGCTTGTTTTTTTTATCAGCAAAAAATTGCAGACACAGACCCACATACTTCTCAAAGCGATCATTCAATTCCCACCCTCCTCCCCAATGTGCAGCAAACATATCGGGATATACACAGATACACGCAGTCTTCTGTTCAAATAGTGGTGATAGATGTGATATTCCTCTTTGTGTGCACTTGTGTGTGAGCGTGTGTGTGTGTGTGTCTGTGTCTGTGTGTCTGTGTTTTTGATAGCAGAGGTGCTGTGCCTTCAGGGCCATATTGAGCAAAGAGCTTAATGCAACGTTTAGACGCAAGAGAACAACCTTAACTCTTTCTGTCCATCGTATTCTCGTCACACTACTCCTCTATCGCTGTCTCTGTTACTCTGTGCCTCCATCTCTGTCTCTTTTTGCTTATTCTTCATCATTCTGCTTCTCTTTATCTCTCTCTCTTTCTGCCTCCATTCTCTCTCTCAACTAAATAGAATTCTACTCTCTGGGTGAGAAAGAGACAGCACAAAGAGACAACATTCAAAAACGCCACATCCCACTCAGACATCACAAGGTTACTCTCCTACCTCCACCACCTCTCCGCGCCGGTCTGTTCCTCCACTTCTTCCCAATGCTCATCCCTCTATTCATCCTTCACCTTTTCTCTATTGATTCCACTTTCTTAAGGCTTCCCTCCATCCACCTTTATCTCAGCTGCCACTTTCACTTTCTTGTTTTTTTATTTCCCTGTCTCCAATCCTTTTCTTTTTTTATTCTCCCTACGCATCCTTGTCTCTTCCCTCATCTCATGGCCCTTATCTTGTCTCTCAGCTTATCCCCCTTCCAACTCCTGCTCCTGCCCTGCCAATTCTGTCTTTTGTGCCCCCTCCACCTTTCTTTCTATCAGCTTTGTGCTGTTGCACCTGTCCTCCTATATATTTCTTTTCTTGTTCTAGACTTTTTTCTATCCACACTATTCATCCCCTGTTCCCCTGTGGCCCCTTGGATCGTGGCCCAGTCAGCACTTCCATCCCTGGGGACAAAATCTGCCAGGAGAACATATTGGCTGATGTGATGTGTCTGTATGTGCATTTGTGATGTATGAGTGCATCTCTGTATCCATATCTGTGTATGTTCAGGTGTGTGTGTATATCTGTCCTCGTTTGTGTGTGTGTGTGTGTGTCTGTCTGTCTGTCTGTGTGTGTGTGTGCATGTCAGTCTGTGTCTGCATGTCTGTCTGTGTGTATGCTGTCTGTGTGTGTCCGTCTGTGTGTGTGAGTCTGCGTGTGTCTGTCTGTCTGTGTAACAGCGTGTGTCTGCATGTGTGTCTGTCTGTCTATGTGTGTGTGAATGTGTGTGTGTGTGTGTGTGTCTCAGTGTGTGTGTAGGGTACAGATGTATAAGGTCATCTGCCCTCTGAAGGAAGAGAAAGAGGCACAAGAAAGGTTGAACACATTATTAGCATGGAGAACTGTTTGCATCTCTCGGTTTTACCTGTAACAAATCTGTTCCTGTGGATGGACCTATATGCAGTGCCTCCTTGGTCAAAAAATTAAATCACGATTTAATCAGGGATTCAAATGAATTTATACTGTACTTGGAAATACCTTTCTCCATTACCTATCAAACAACGAATCAACGGCCAGCTTTTTGAGTCACTCACACAAAGAAACGATTCTCTCACTTGGTCTGTATATCACTCTCTCATTCTACTTTCAGATTACTCATTCCTACTTATTCCTTCAAAGCCCCTTCACCTCCTCTCTCTCTGTGCCTTTAATACCCACAATCCGCCTTGGGCTTCGCTGAAGCCCGACATGGCTGAGAACATAATTAATTTCACAGCTACTGAATGAAAAGCCTGTTTTCACCAGGCTTCTAATTAAGCAAGAATAATAAGGTGGGGGGGAGGTTTCCAAGTTTTCAAGAATTGTAGAGTATCACAAAAAAATGATGATCCCGTAATGCTGTTTTACAACAGAAGTTTGTCTAAACTAAATTCATTTACTTTTTTTGTGCTTCTATTTGTCCGAGGGACAATTGTTTGATTATATGCATTTGCAAAAATGAAGAGTAGATTTTATCATCCCTGATAAAACAGAAGTGCATTCACAGTATGAGAAGGTCACTGAAAAAGCATGGTCCACCTTTGGATGCTGATAGCCCATCCAAGACATGGAAGGTCACTCAGAGCTGTAGGGAGTGTTGAGGGCCGAGTCTAAATGAGCCTCACGTGTACTGTGGAATAGGTGTGTGGATAAGATTTCACAGAATTAGCAATCACCACTGTTTTTAGGTCTTAGGTTATGTTAGAATGCTTCCATGAAATCCTGGAAGCTGCAAGGAATTCTCTCCACCTTAGTCCAAATAGTAGGATGGGTTTGGTTCATGATTGATCAAGAATGCATCACACAGAAGTATGCACTAGAATGGTATCTGGTGGACCATCACTGCTTCACCCCCAACTTGCCTGTTCTGTTAAACTTCAAATGCTTTTTAATCAAGCAAGGTTCATGGCTCAATGGAAGCCAACATCGATTTCTTCATAGATTCAGTGATATCATAGTTTTAGTTCTTGATCATTTTCCTATTGCTGGAGTGCCAGCAGCAGAGAAAACATTCGTATATATAGTAAATGTATTTTCATCTAATGCATAGTTTGCGATTACATTCGGCATAGAAATATATGGTTGTAAAAGATGAAGTGTAGTGACCTAGATGTTTTCCTAGCATTTCCTCTTAATGCCATTTCCTTAACGTAATCTAATGGTCATCATTTTAAGCATTCAATTTGCACAATACATTTGATATGACCAAATGCCCCGCAAGTCATGCATTTTCTGTTACGTCCTAATGAGCACTATGCCAAAAAGTTTGATCATGATGGGGATAGTAAATTACAATGATCAGAAAAAAAATTTTTGGCCTTTAAATTCCAAGAACAGCTTTGAGGGGAGAGATTGGGACACATCAGTAAAGGATGTGCAATGTTTGTCTCAGCTCTATGCAGACACCAGAAGAGTCTTTGTGGCCTTCGTCAGCTTTAACTTGCACCCTCATACACTTTTTTGATAAGCCAATCTGTCACGTCAGCAAGGTTGCTGGTATTGGTTGTAAGGATGAATCACTAGTCCTCGGAGCCTACTGCTACTAGAGGCAAGTCAAGGACAACCGTGGCCCTCGGATGAGTTTGTAGTCCTATATTGTTATAACTTTAGTCTGTATTACATGTAATTACCACAGCTAATTAGGCTTCAGAACACATCTAAAATCCTAATAAGGTGCATTTATGATAATTAACTAGAAAAGTGTTTCTCTACATGTGAATTGGTGTCTGAGTGTAATAAGGCCTGGCATTTCTTATTGCTCAGCATTATTAGTAGACTTTATTATCTGCTATCTTTCCGTATAATGGATTCATAAGTCTTCTTCATCTGCTGATATTATCAGCACCTTGTTATTGAAATCATTTTCATTTAACTGTCACCAAAAGATTTAGCCCGACTATCCAAAGAAGACTTGACACTTAGAAATTTCCTGTGACGGACAGAAAGGAGAAAGATAGAGGATTGTGCTGTCTCTGTGATTTATGGATTTCATAAACCCTAACTGCCTATGCCTCTGCCTCCATCTGACACACCATTCTTCTCTGAACACACTGAGCTTTCACAACAACAGCAAAGCTTTAGCCCTTGTCAGTGTTGAGAGCACATACACAAACACATTCAAATGTCGACACGATTCTAACAGCAGGGTCAGATCTTTGGTTATCTCAGCGCAGTCTCCCACGGTGCTCAGAGGAATACCTTAACCATCCCACTGTAAAATAATACCTAATGGAGCTTCCACAGGCCCGTGTGTGCACAATCTTACACTTTTCAAACCAAAAGCTTATCCACTGCATTTTGATGCACTCCACTGATCCCGGGTTGTATGTTTGAAGGAAAAAAATTGACCTGTGACTTCTGCAGTCATCCAGTGACGCAAAGATATGCGGTACGCAGCACAGTATCATTAATGCTGGGCTGCGTTGAAGACAGAAAGCCCTGTTATACATTGACGAGTGACACATTATAAACCTAGTAAATGCTACACTATCCCCAACCACATCATCATTTTACAGGGCAGGCTGCTACGTATGAATCTTGCCCGATACAGTGTGTCAGCCGCACAGATTTGCTTGCTCCTCTGTAAGGACCGAATTGGCACTCAAGTAGTGACATACAGTTTTTCTCCAAACTACCAATTGTCAGCACTGTCAGGTCCACAACTGGCTGAAAGGAGTTATTTTTTTCCCAGTTCATAGTCGCTTTTCTCCTTGGGTCCTTTTCAACAGTTCCGCATCCTGACAATTTTTACAATGTCGTCTGTTCCTACATTCTCTGGGTAGATGGTAATCCTTTCAAAACAACTTGTGTACAAACCAATTTAGCGGTTTCAGCCTCCATCACATGAGAGACCCAGAGGCTAATTCTATCCATGTGTGGGTAGCAATAGCACAGCCCAGGGATTCATTCTTCTGCTTTCATGCCCATATGACTTTATGGGAGATTTGTTAATGATGCTTTTGGTAATAATCGTTGTCAGCATAGAATTTAGAGCAGCATCATTGTCCCTATGTGACCTTAGGGAAGGAGACCATTGATACATGCAGACATCAACAGGCATAGCAAGCATTTATAGCCTCTGGGCAAATACTTTAGTAGCTGGTTGGCCCACAGTAATGAAATCACTTTTGTAATGCCCTCCAATATCTGTTCTGGTGTCGTAAGGCTCATCTGACATGATGTATTGTTTCTGTGCGCAATGTTGTCTTAAAGAGGCTTCAATCAGACATCAATGGGACAATTGTTGAATTTGTTTGGCTTTAATCTCCTTTTTCCACTCATCAGTTTCTTTTTGTCTCCTCTCACCACTTCCAGCCCCTTTCGCTCCTCCAGGCAGTGAGACAGTAGTGAAGTTTGATTCCCAGGGAGACGGCATGGGTCGATACAACATCTTCAGCTACCAGCGCACTGCCGATCGTTATGGTTACGTGCCAGTAGGTGAATGGGCTGAGAGTCTGAGTCTGAGCAATGATCTGATTCACTGGCCCAGAGAAGCGGTGCCTACCTCGCAGTGCAGTGACCCCTGTGAACGAAACGAGATGAAGAAAATGCAGGCAGGTTAGATAAAATGTTACTTTATGTCACAATAACACACAATAACCACTTCGAACATCTTAGTGCCTCACCATGCTCTACTCATATTCCCATGTTTCAGGTGAGTACTGCTGCTGGATATGTACAGCCTGTGAGCCTCATGAATACCTGGCTGATGAGTTCACCTGCTCACCTTGTGCACCCGGCCAGTGGCCCACTGATGAACTGACATCCTGTTATGACCTTCCTGAGGACTATATTATGTGGGAAGATGCCTGGGCGATTGGTCCAATTACCATTTCCTGCGTAGGGTGAGTGATAGAGGGCTTCCAATAACATGCCGGTTATGAGTGGTCTTCAAAGTTTTAAGTTTGTGTGTGTGAGGGGATGGAGGAATGCCAAGAGGTATGTGATTATTCTTCTACAAACACGCTTTGTGTATGTGATAAATTGTTAAAATTTGCATTTTAAAAAAGGGGAGTGTCATCCCAGCGCATCTATTTGTTTACGTGCTGTATTGGAATTAATAAAGTCTTATCCATCTTATCTTATCTTATCTTATCGTACTACTAAAACCTCTACAGATCCTTCTTTTCGAAGGAGTCAACTCAAAACATTAGAACTTCAATGAATTTGTCTCATTAAGCCTACCACACTGATATGCATGAATTCAAAGGGAAGTAGCTCTCCGACCGCATAGGTAAATGCTCACTTGCAGGGATAAGTACGGTCCAGCCTCTGTCTCTCCTCAAATCCATTCGTAGTCCCAAAAGTGACAGTTCAGCTTTGAATGCAGAATTTTTATCTGCCAAGTTGAACACAGTTTTAATTCTCCTCAAAAACGATAAAAACTGAATTCAGCATATAAGTGCATGATGGCAATATATTGCAATGTAATAACTGTGATGGTAATCATCCTAAAACTGTTCGTTAGGGGTTTTTTATCTTTTCATTCTCCTGAATCATATTGTTACAGATCTCTAGCAGCCTGCAGCCTGATGGCTTGGAACCGTCGGTTTAAAACACTATTACAGCCTCATCAAAGCTTTTTGTTTTTTCATATGTATATCAAACCTGTAGTATGACATGGGCCATCACTGATATAAGAATTGATTGATATATTTTTCTTTTATAACTTAATGCAGCCTCTCACTACAGAACAATCAGGCTGCTTCCCTTAATTTCACCCCTCCCAGTAACTGGGGTTGAAAACTAGTCTGGAACTTGGTTAAGTTTTGATGGTTACCCAAGTATATCCGGTCTAATGAGGCGTTTACAAAGTCCTCTATTCCTCCTCTAGATATGCTCATGGACAATTACTTTTTACAAGTTCTGCGTAATTCAGTCCCTCTGCAATCCACTGCAGACAATGCAAGATCCAAGAGCAGCTGGTGGTGCTTCCAAGCAACATCAAACCTTTTAGCCTTTTAAGCTAATGATGGCTAGGTACCTCCTCAACCAGATTTGGTTTACTTGCGTTCTCCCTGTAAAGTTGGCCAATCGCTACAGTTCAGTCATTTAGTTTACATTAAACAGCTGCTTCTTCAGAGATCACAAGGCTGTGCATAAATAATAATAATAATAATACATTTGATTTAAACCGCAATTTACAATTGGATCAAATCTCAAAGTGCTACAAGGTATAAGCAGATAAAAGCATCAATAAAAAAATACAATAATAATTATATAAAATATGACCAAAAAGCAGCACTGTTAATTAAAAGTTATAGGTTCTGCTAAAAAGGAAAGTTTTGAGTCCTTTTTTAAATGTCTCAGTCGTCTGTGGAGCCCTCAGATGGTCAGGGAGGGCATTTCACTGACGGGGGGGTAGAACGGAAGGATCATGTGGAGGTCAGTGGGGTGAGTAGTTCTTTTCGGTTGGGGGGTGCGTTGCCATGGATGCACTGGTGGGTGAGGAGAGAGATCTTATAATCAATCCTTTTGGAGATGGGAAGCCAATGAAGGGAATGAAGAACGGGGGTGATGTGTTCATGTTTACTAACTCTCATCAGGATCCTTGCAGCACTGTTTTGAACATGCTGAAGTCTTTGAAGACTTTTATCAGGGATCCTGATGAGAAGTGCGTTACAGTCTGGAGGAGACAAACGCGTGGACCAGCTTTTCAGCATCACTCAAGGTGAGTGAAGAACAGAGTTTGGAATGTTTTCTGAGATGGTGAGAGGAGATCTTGCAGATGTGTTTGATGTGGGATTCAAAAGTGATTTGAGCATTGAATCATATGCCGAGGATGGTGACTGATGAGGAGAGGGGAATGTCTTGACCAGAGGAGGTAATACTGGTTATGGAGGAAAACTTGGTCTGAGGTGGGGTGCCAGTTAAAATTGCTTCGGTTTTGAAGCTGTTCAACTGGACAAAGTAATTTTTCATCCACACCTTTATCTTCTCCAGACAAGCGTGGAGAGTTAACAGGGGAGATGATGATGACGATGAGGATGGAGAAGCTGCGGAGGAACATGTGTCAGTTTTTAATGTAGATTTGCGTGTCATCAGCGTAGCAATGGAATGAGAGTCAATATCGACTGATGACATGGCCAAGGGGGAGCATGTACAGTATGAAGAGAACAGGGCCAAGGACTGATCCCTGGGGGACCCCAAAAGTGACTGTGTGTGTCCGGGACCTTGAACTTCCAAGGGAAACGTATTCTGTTCTGTCTGTGAAGTAGGATTGAAACAGTTTAGGGCAGTGGCAGTGAGTCCAATAGTGTGATGTAGGCGGTGTAGGAGTATTCCATGGTCAACAGTGTCAAACGTGGCAGACAAATCAAGGAGATTCTAAAGGGAAGGTGAACCAGCATCTGCTGCCATCCATAGGTCATTTGTGACTCTAGGCAGAGCTGTTTCTGTGCTGTGGGCGAAGTGAAAACCAGACTGAAAGGTTTCAAAGAGGTTGTTGTATTTGAGGTATTTTTTTAGTGCAGATGGAACAAAGCCAGCCTGAAGGGATTGGTTTATTACAGCGATGATAAGGGGACTGATCGAAGAGATGTTAGTTTTCAGGACTGTAGGAAAGGAGTTGATGGCACAGGTGGAGGTATTTCATCGTCCTGATGATAACCTCAACTTCCTGCTGTGAGATTTCTTGGAAGCACTTTATAGGCGGGGAGATCTCAAACTGTGAGTAAGCAGACTATTATTACAGTTCTCTTCTGTAATTTCTGTAAGTGGGGGAGTTTGTGGTTTAAAAAGATGATTGATAGTGGAGAAGAGCTGCTTAGAATTTCCTGGACTGGGTTTGATAATGTTCGATTGACCGAGCCTCTCTAAGCGACTTTGAGTAGACCTTTTGGTGTTCCCGAATAGCTAGCTTGTGGACAGTGAAACCTGAAGCTTTGTAACACCGCTGAAGGACACGCCCAGCTGCCCTCATTTTCCGTAGATTGCTGGTGAACCAGGGGGCTGAGCGGGGGAAGGTGACTGTTCTAGTTTTTACAGGGGCGTGACGATCCAGGATGCTACTCAGGGAGTTATTGTAGAAATCCACTGAGTCATTGGCTGATACAAAGTTTCCAGAAAGAAGATGCTGGAGGTCCACTCTCATGGTTTCTGGGTTGATGTTTTTCAAATTCCTGAAGTAGACTTAACGTTTGGGCTTGGTGAGGGGGGACACAAGCGACAATTCCATGGAGACGGTCTTGTGGTTGGACACACCCAGGGCGTACATAAAAAGATTGCTGATAGGAGCAGAGTCAGTGATGACAAGATCCAGTGTGCCCCATGAGAGTGTGCCCCATCCAGAGTGTGCCCCATGGTGTGGGTGGGGACATCGACAAGTGCCTGAGATTAAAACAATCCTTTAGTTGGAGAAATTTGAATGCATAAGGATATGAATTTGACATGAATGTTCATATCTCCAAGTACTATAATATTGGCAGAGGTTGTGCAAAATGTCGAAAAAAGGTTGTACATCTCAGCGATGAAGGCTGGGTTTGGTTTGGGTGGTCGGTAGATTAGATGTACGGTCATGGAGAAAGGGGGCTTACAATTAAATGCCAGTCATTCAAAAGAAGAGATCACTGGCGAGGGCAGTGGAGACAAGTCCAAATCACTGCGGTAGATGATAGACAGACCACCACCACATTAAATGCTCGCCCGGGCAAAGGAATTTGAATGAAATCCTGTAGTGTATCATGCTCTATTATTTTTAATCCTGTTGATTTTCATTATGTTTGCAACAAATCCCAATTCACACATTCAGTTAGGGTTTTTATACTCTTCTAGGGTGAGCCCAGTGTCCGTCAAGTTTGTGTAACAACTTCATCAAAACCTTGACCTAATGAATCCGCCGGTCTTATTAGATGCATCATTTCCCTTCACATGTTCACAGGTTCATGTGCACGGGACTGGTGTTCTGGGTGTTTATCAGACACAACCACACTCCTCTGGTGAAGGCTTCAGGCAGAGAACTGTGCTACATCCTCCTCTCGGGAGTCTTCATGTCCTATGCCATGACTTTCCTCTTCTTAGCCAAACCCTCTCCTGCCATCTGTGCCCTTCGCCGTCTCGGATTGGGCACATCATTCGCTGTCTGCTACTCCGCCCTCCTTACCAAAACTAACAGAATTGCCAGGATTTTCAGTGGCATCAAAGGTGGAGCGGGTGCAGGAAGGCCACGATTCATTAGCCCGTCCTCCCAGGTAAGTGAACGCAGTATTGTGTCCATACATCTGCATCATTCAGGTTGATGGACAGACAGACAGTGGCTCTTGATGAACTTACTTATATCTGTTCTTTTTCAAGGTGTTCATTTGTCTTAGCTTAATCTCAGTCCAGTTGGTGATTTTCTCAGTCTGGCTGCTGTTGGAAGTTCCTGGGACACGGCGCTTCACGTTGCCAGAGCGACGACAGACTGTCATCCTAAAGTGTAACGTACGTGACTCCAGCATGCTGCTGTCACTGGGATATGACGTACTCCTGGTCATCTTGTGTACTGTGTAAGTATCACAGCCAGTTTGATACATTTCTACAAGGTTGCTCAATTGTTTTTGCTTTTCAATTATAGACGAATGTCTCTCCAGCTACTTCCATATGGTTTCTGCATAATTAGAGATATCATTTCTTCCCATAGGTATGCCTTCAAGACCAGGAAGTGCCCTGAGAACTTCAATGAGGCCAAGTTTATTGGGTTCACCATGTACACCACCTGTATAATCTGGCTAGCCTTTCTTCCCATTTTCTATGTTACATCAAGTGACTACAGGGTATCTTTTTGTACACACACACACACACACAAACATTTTTTTGCACAATTTCCTGTCCTGATGCTAACCTTAACGCTGTACAACTATCTTCATCTTAAAGTTAGAAGGCTAAAAGGGCTCATTCACTTTCTCACCCAGAGTTGAATAGCTGTGCCACAAAGAGTTTCAGAGAAAATTGATACCAGTCCGGTGTCTTAGAGTGATGTCAATCCCTCAACGAGGAAACATGTCTCCCAAAAATGCCAAATAACTTTTTTAAGCTTTTTAAGACTGATACAAGCACAAAGTAGTGATAAAATAATGGCTACACAGGTGTATGGCATCTTAAACATTTTCCCACTGGCTGTCCCAGCTCTGAATAATTTGGATGGCAAGCAGACAGGCTCTGTCAAGCATCAAGCCAATGATGCATGTTCAGAATTTATTGCAAAGGGGAGAGAGGGCTCACCTGATCCATACAAATAGAGTACATATGACCTATAAGAACAGACTTCCCAAGTACACACACAGTAGTATATCAAAGGGCGAAAGAGAGGAGTGCTTATTCCTGCTCATTTGATCCCCGTAAACCACCCACCCCTTCCTCACTCTCTCTCTCTCTGGTAATAAGCATCACTTTAGCCTTGTAATCTAAGCAATTATATCACCAACATGCACAGCCACCCACTCCAAACACACAAGCATACATATACACAGAGGAGATGTTGAAAGGTGCGTTTGTAATGTGTTTCTCTGCAAGTTTCAGCTACACAGAAATGATATGACATCCGGAGAAACACACCTTTTCCAGAGTTACTTAACAGTACAGTGTATCAATGCTAAATTGATCTCTCTCAATAAATTGCCTCGAATGAAGTTAAAGCTGAGATATTGTTAAGTTTGGCGTCTGTGGTGACGGTTGATGAAATCTTTTGTTGATCCTTTGTGTAATTCTTCTTGCCTTCTAGATTGTTCCGGTAACAGAGTCTGCCAATTAAGAGTTACACTCTCATTAAGCCGACCTCATTGGGTCTAGACTGGTTAATTACCATTGGCCTTTTTTTGCTCGATATTTTTTCTAATCATTATCAAATTGGCTTACATTTAATTTCTTGTTAAGCACCTTTTAATAGTCAGAAAATGATTTTGACATGTACCTTATTGCATATTTTTTTATCATAGATTCAGATCACAATAACTTTTAAATACATTAGCATAAGACTAATCTATCAAAGTCTGGCCTCTAATTACTGTTATTTCTCTTTTATTTGCAGGTTCAGACAACAACCATGTGTATTTCAGTCAGCCTGAGTGGCTTTGTAGTCCTGGGCTGTATGTTCGCTCCCAAGGTCCATATCATCATGTTCCAGCCTCAGAAGAATGTGATCAGCCATCGGCTTAACCTCAGTCGCTTCAGTGTCAGTGGTGCCGCCCCCACATACGCATCTCATGGTAGTTTACATGCAATTATCTAATTTTCTCTTTTGTTATTATGTCTCAAAATGTTCAGCATTCAATAATCAGCACCACTGTGCTACATTTTTCTGAGGAGTTGAAATCAAACAGCCACAGAGCTGTTTTAAGAAGTATTATAATACTACATATAGCATTATCAATGAAGGTTAGGTCTCCAAACAGAAAGACTGTTTGTCCAAAGGTGTTACCTTTCCATGCATGCTTGTCAGGCTCAGTCATTAGCTAGTAAGGGTATAATGAATGGCATCCTGCTGATAGAGCTGCATTGTTAAGCGGTTTGATCAATGCCAAGAAAGAAACGTGTCTCTAAATATCACCTGGAATTTTTTTTGACTGGAACATACTTTCCAGCTTTATTTTGCAAAGAGACAGAAAATATAACACGTTATTGCCTTCCGAATATGTTGGTACTGGTACTATTTTATGCCAATAGATTAAGTTTGCATTTATGCCACCATTCTTTCTTCTTTTTTTTAAACTGTAGCTGCAGTTTTAAAAGGGCCGTTCATCAGTATCTCTTCCTTCACTTCTTTCTATGCCATTCATTACCGTTCAATTGTTGGATAAGAATCCACTTTGTGCTTGTTATCGGAGGCCGGAAGCAATGAAGCACAAAACTTTATTACCGTACTGAACAAGAGTTCTCGGGCATCTCTTCTTTACTTCAGTATTTATTTTTCTCACACCTTTTTACTTTTACTACATATATTTTTGACACAAATATCAGTACTTTCTATTCCTTACATGTTCAAATTGACTTCCTTTTAGGGATGGTGGTTAATTTTTTGCACTATTTTGTGCTTTCTGACATCAAAACTGATTTCAATCTAAAAGAAGTAAGAATATCATATGAAAAAAAAGATACAATGCATTTGTGTAACCATCGGTGGATACAGGCTGCCCCTTCCTATACGCACAGTGATCATTTGCATCGGTCCCCATCGTGTGGAGTTCACTAAGTCAGCTTGCATGGTCAAATGCTGTCAATAAAATTTGAACTGTGAACACACGGTGCATATCATAGACACTTAACAAGCTGGTCGTCTGCTCCGAGAGGAGAGAGAGAGAAACAGAGAGACAACTCGAGAGCTAGAGACAGGCAAAGAGAGAGAGAGCGATAGAGAGATAGACAGAGGGAAAGACTGAGAGAAACAACACGCATGTGAGAGCGAGAAATAATTTCATTCATTTTCTGTAACAGCTCATACTGGACTACTCTCCGAAAGACAGTCTTTGTCGTCATCCTTTGATGTCTGTGAACAGTCTTTTGTGGTGTCTGCATTCATGTCTGATGAAGAATAGCGGTAAACTGACCAATTGGGGGCCACTGGAGTTGGAATTATGGTCAAATATAAATTTATATCTTGGACAATTTGCCTATTATTGGGTCTTTTTTTTCTGCTTAATTACTCCATCAGTCAAAATTTGTAAACAATAAAAATAATATTCATTATATTATTGATATTATTATTTAATTATTATAATTGTTGCTGATAATGATGATGATACTTTTAATTAATTACTGTAGGGGTACAACACTGTTTTTTGTTATATATTAAAAACAGTATCATCAGAAATAATAAATAATTGTTATAAGTGAACAAAACAAAAAACGCTGGATTTTATATGAATGTTTTTTATCTTTATTTTTATATTTGATTATTTGTTTATGTTAGACATATTATACCGTTAAGTATTGAATCAATACTCCTACATTTATGAGATTGTTTTTTACACAAGCATCTTTACTTCTACTAGAGTAAAGAATCTGTGTAACTTTTTTAGGTTTGTACCTGCCTTATATATTTATTTATGTCTCTTCGGTGCTCCATAAAAACATCTCATCAAATATTCAATTTAAGTATCAATATAATTAATAATAATTTATTTGCATATTATATTTCTTTGAGACATTTATTTAATATATTAGACTTATGCTTAAATTTAGCATAAAATGACAAATTGTTTATGTTTGTTAAAATGACAAGTTGTTGTTATCAGGAAAAACGAAATGCCGTATTTTTTAAAATTATTCACAGCCAATAGAGCACCCTGTACACAAATTGAGACTCAACGCACACTGAGCACGCCGGTTTTGTTGCATTTTTTGTTATAATCATCAGCTCTGTTTTGGAACATTAAAAAGAAAATCAGACTTTTTCATGAAATTTTGTATTACTTGGTTTTATAGAAAATAGTAAGTTTTAATCAAATAGAATAGGACTTTCTCAGTAGCCATGGAAAAAGCCTCCTCCTTGGTGGCCACTTTGACCTGTGGTTTCTCCAGGGTTCCATCCTTGGCCCCTTACTCTGTAGTATATACGTGCTGCAGCTGGTTCATATAATAAAAAAAATTTCAATAAGATATAGTGAATCAAAATGTTGAGCGGGACATTAAAGGGGTTATGATTATTTGTTGTTCTTTGTAGCTTTTAATTCAGATTGAGCTATCCATACTGTGGCTTCAGATGTGATTGCAAAATTGTTATCAATTTTTAATCAATCTTTATTTATATAGCACCAATTCACAACAAAAGTTGTCTCAAGGTGCTTTTTGTTAAAAAAAAAATTATCGCTAGTTTCATGAAAATCAGTTCAATAACCTTTGACAGCAAAAATGAGAAAGGATTTTATGAAAAATTATAAGCATAAATCTTAATACTTTACTTCTGCCTTTCTTTTTAATCAACTTTTCCTTCCTTTTTTGCTTTTTCCTTCTGTCTCTTTTTCTAGCCTCTGTAAGTGCCCACCATGTCCCAACCGTGTGCAACGGGAGAGAAATTGTTGACTCCACAACTTCTTCCCTGTGACTACATCCAATTCCTTCTCTTAATCTGCTTTGGCGACTGTTACCCAGCCCATGAACTTTATCTCTCCTCAATTGTCATCCCCCACCTCATGCACCCACTATATACACTTAAACAACATACATCATATCTACAAGTACACACAAATAAACACACGCACAAGCAAATCTTCCTAGTGGACTAGAACTGTATCGTTTCACAAATGTAGAAAGTGTGTAACTACAATTAAATTATTTTTTAGGGATGTATATACATGGAATAAACATTGTTGTAAGTAGAGAAACAAAAGAACAAAAAAAGTTTTTAGGAGGAACTTTTGGAGCCTTTGTTTTTGATAGCTTTGTTATGATGCAGTGTAAATAGACATGCAATTAATAATCATAGATCACCTTCAGTCTGGGTGTACATTTGTGGCTCTGCTTGCCTCACCTGCAATATTCCACAGATTTTTTATTCTCATGCTTTTTTGTAGGTCCCATTGTAATAACCAATTACGCATTTCTATTGTTTACCTGTACATTTGTATATTATATTATTGATGGTTCAAACAGCACAATGTTGACAGTTATGTAAACCCCAGAATGAATGTGAACTAACAGATAAAACTAGATATTATCAGATGGTTGGAATGGACATGTATAGAAATGCATCAAACTCAAGACTTGCTTGGCATCCTAGATCCATATAAAGAACTCATTGTTGCTGTTAATGCAGGAAAAATATGTTTTGCCTTTGATACAAATATTATTTTTTTTATTTCGTATCATGGAATCCCTTTATCTAAATGGCCATAGTTCCAAACATGTGTTCAGTGAAGCAACAGTATGCTCATTTTCTTCTTCAGAACGGCTGGTTCTTCAGAGAATTGCTATAACGGATTGCTAATAATAAGGAATAGTGGGGCTGAAAATGTGAAGAACATAAAATGAACTGCCTTTTCCTCAAAACTGCTTATGCAGACAGTGCTGAGATAGAAAAATAAATAAGTGGTGTCTTACCAGGTAATTATGTACTTTTACTCAAATTACTTAACCTTAATGCAGTCAAACTGTCTGCTTTGCTGAACACGTTGGATTTTCTAACTACAAGGGTATGGTAGCTTATGGTTCTACGTCCTATAGCAACGAAACGGTGATGTTTTGAATATGGCTACGTGCCTTACTGTAATTTTTTTATTGCTCCAGTTAAATGTTGTAATAGATCAGTTTTACATAACAGGCTGCAAATCCTTGATTGGGTAATGAGAACAAGCTTCAGTGCAACGATCGGCCAGATTTACACCGATCAGCCATAAACATTCTAACCACTGACTGGTGAAGTGAATAACATTTACTATCCCATTACAATGGCACTTGTCCGATGCTGGGAAGTCTTACGTGAGGATGTGAGCAACTTTTACAGGGGCCAAATTGTGATAAATAGGAACAGATGAAGCGAAAACTGCAGGTCTTGCGTTGGTTAGTGTAGGTCTAGGGAAGGACATGGCATGATGGGTGCCCATGGCTCATGAGGTGCAAAAGCAAATGTTCTTACATTCCACTGAAGAGCCACCGTTATCTGGTGGTCACCTGGTCTGAGGAATGATGTGTTCTTTAACATCATATGGATGGTCTGGTGAGTGTGCATCACTGACCAATGGAAGATGTGGCATCAGGGTGCACTATAGGATGAAGGCAAGTTGGGGGAAGGAAGTGTGGAGGTTTCAGGCAATGTTCTGCAGGGGGACCTTGGGTCCTGTTATTAATTTGGATGTAACTTTGACACAAATCAAAGTATTCCTTCATGGAAATAGGATTCACTAATTGCAATGGCCTCTCAGTAGGATAATGTGCCCTGTCACACAGCAACAATAGTTCAGGGATGTTTCTCAAAATCAGAACACGTTCACGCTGTTGACTTGGCCACCAAATTCCCCAGAAATCAATCTAAACACAAATCTGGTGGATGTGCTGGACAGATAAATACATGAAGGCGCCTACTCGCAACTTAGAGGATGTAAAGAATCTGCTGCTGACGTCTTGGTGCCAGATACAACAACACACCTCACTGCGTTGACCGCAAAATGGGGACAACAATAGCCGTACTGTTATAATGTTATGGTTGATCGGTATGTTTCTTCTCAAGCCTTCTTATTGAATGTTAACCTGAATCTGAGGAATCCAATCTGACCTCTCGACTCTGATCGAAATGGAATATTTCTGACGAACCCATTATATTTTAATTCTTTGATAGCTTAGCTGCTCCAACAAGAAACAGGGACAGGGAAGAAAGGATCTAATACCATTCAAATGAAGTCATCGACTTGTCTATTTATTGAAGTGTGCGGTTAACATATCTGTGTTAAATGTGTTGATGTTGAGAGGAACAGTGGAGCAGCTGGCTTCGGCAGTCCCAGAGAGACTCACGAGAGGAAGCAGAGCACACAATGTCAGCTGCTGGCAGATCCCAGCTAACAAAATGATTTGGACCATATATGCCCGACATAAATACCATCCATAACCATCGTCTTTGTGGCTAGAAATTGCCAATCATGAAGTACAGAATATGTTTCTATAAGAACAAGTACAAAAAAATCTAAATCAGTGGACTAATTTTTTGCTACAGCAGATTTAATTTGTAAGTCATTAATGAAATAATTATTTTTAGAATGACTGCAAATTACTATTGAACTGGTTTGAAATGGTTACTCACTATAAAATGTCATTTAAATAAAATGTGACTGTTTTACTGTTATACGTATTTTCTGACAAAATATGTGGTGAGATTCACTTATTTGTCTCCAGACAAGCAATTTAAATCAAGCTCCCTCATGTTAAAATGAATTAATTAGGTGCTGGCAGAACTGTAGAACATCGATCCCTTAACAGGTCTATGCCGTTGCGCAGCCACCCTTTCAACACTACCCTCTGAACGTCACAAAGAATGATAAATTGAAAGATTGTAGAGGGTCTGCCAAGGCAGCAGACCTACATTGGGGTGTGTTTGTTAGGTGCAGAGAGCAGGGGGAGAGAGGGATGTAGCACAGCAGAGCAGAGCTGCTGCTGCTGGATTATGTAAAGCACTACCACAGTCCAGAAGTCACAGCGCTTCTATGGAAACTCAAAGCATCTCAGAGATGCACAGCCTTTGTTAGCAGAAGGCTTAGCCATCCACTCAGTGGCCCTGCTCCCAAAAGATACACCCCACATGGCAGGTTGCTAGGGACGACAACCACTAAATCCATTGCCGGAATGTCTATTTGTCTACATGGAGAGGAGGGTAGGAGGAGAGTTGAGGGAGGGAAAAGAAGAGGAATCGAGTGATGAAAAACATGATCCTGGTTGTGATTCAAATTGGCAGTGACTGATGGGATTTGGCTCAGCAAGGCCCAGCTCTCTACTCCCAGCTTTTAATGGCCACACAAACAGGGCACTTAACCCTAATTCTCCTCTCATTTAGTTCAGGGAATAGTGTCCGACAGCAGTCTCAAACTCCTTCTGTGGTCCTCTCTCTCTTAATCCGTCTCACCCCTCTGACATTTTACTCCTGCCACCAGTGTCCACCTAGTTTCTGCTCTGTGTGTGAAACTCGCTGCTCATTCGGTCTCAGCCAAGACCACCAAAAGCCTCAACAACAGATTGGTAGCCCACATTTAAACTGAAGCACTCAGAGGCGGATGACTGCTGTAGCACATGCCAGCGAGGCAGCCATGAAAGGAAGTTTTGAGAATGGTTAAGGGGAAGGTAGATGAAGGAGTAGGACAGCAGATGGGAAAATGAAAATGGGACAGAAGTAGATCAGCCCTCAGACTACACAGTTTATCATCTGATGCACCCACCAACTCTCTATGTGGTATCCCTAACTGCCTTTATTCAGATATCCCTTTCAAACTGCAAACCATGCACTACAGACACGGTTGGTCTATTCAGCCTCTGCCAACTGCCATGTGTTCTACAAAGGTCCGTTTGGTAGCCCCTGCTATACGGTGGACTGTGTCCTTGGCTTTTAGGCTTTGAAACAGGACAGAATCTCTGCAGCAAAATGAAGCTGAGGTCAAGCTGGACTCTGCAACTGTTCAATCACTGAAAGCAATAGATCTGTGTTTATGATACATGCAGTATGAAGGCTGTAGTGACAACATAATAAATAACAACAAACAAAACACCTCGAAATTGCTCGTCCTTCTGTGTCTTGTCTGTGCAGCTGGGAAAAGCAGTTCAGTGTCCCGACTCTCTAAACATCATCGAACGTCTAAGCGGTGAATGGGAAAGATTTGTCTCTTCATCAATATTAATAGGCCAACACCACTTTCACACACACATAGGCTCTATTCATAATTTGTCTTGGCAAATGTTGAAAGATGTTTCTAACACGCCTGCCTAATTTTTTCCCGAAGTGATGGCACTCCAATTAAACAATCTACCGGAGTGCTCCCTGCCTTAGGACAATGCACTCCAGTGTGTACGCCTACGCTGCCCCAAAAATAAAAAGCCGAAAGGAAATAATAACAGAATAAGATACAGAAATAAACAAAGAAAACTACACATGCGGCAGGATCAGCCAGTAGTTGTCCAATACTGTCCTTGGAGCTGCCTTCTAACTTAAGAATAACTTTTTTTATATATTTTTCTGGAAAAAAGGTATTTCATATTGTTGATTCAGTCCATGAAATCAGTGCAGATACTAAATGTCTGCTCTTGTATCTTATCAATATCACACACAAAAAGAATCTTGGAGCCAGGCATTGACTGCCCCCTGGTGGTGGACTGAGGTTGGTATATCAATAAAGATAAATACTGAGTTCCTCATTGTTGGAAGTTTCCTTCTGCATTAAACTGTTTGCCAGTTTGCATGTTTAGTTGACTAGCGAGCACTCATAGCCTTTCCCAAATTAAGACAAAATACAGCAATACAAAAAAATATAACCAATTAAAAGTGAGTACCAGTAGATGTAAGTACAGTACCCATGTACATGTCATTAGTTATTTTTTAACCACTGTTGAAGAGGGGCTGAATGCCTGAGATTTGGAGTCAACTTTGGGAACCAAAACTGATTAAATTCTAAGAAGATGTTGAAGAATGTAAGAACTTTTAACCCATCCTCCCTCTCTTTTCATTGCATTCTATTTGTAGCCTCAATGAAGGGGAATAAAATGGTATGCTGAGCAATATGAGGTCCTTGAAGCCTCTGTGGCTATATAATTTAAAGAAATATACTTATACATTTTAGAAAATATCCCAAAATCCCATTCTCAATTCTTTGATCGTTTTAACTTGATTCTAGACAAGCTTTGACCACGGAGTGATGAAGAATCTTAGATAATGAGGTTTTCCTCGCCTGTTGTAAAACATATTTTCAAAACATTCACTTAAAACACTCCTCGTAATTATAGATGTTATCAGTTAAGATATGCCATGAAATTAACATTATTACAATGACTCTGTTTATGATTCTCTGTATAACATCACATGGAAAGCCAATAATAATTTATTTTTTTCCATCAGTGCATCAGTAACTAAAACTGACTGACTTAACGTAACTGAGGTTACTCAGTTTAATCATACCCATATTAGCAAAACAAAATGTGTTAGCTATACCTATATGTTGAACTCATTTGTTGTGAAGTCATGAAGTTTCAACACAAGAAAATCCCTTGAAATAAGCTCAGTCTGACCCAGAGCTGTTGTACGGATATGTAAAGTGCATTATAAATTAAATGTATTATTATTATTATTATTATTATTATGTATTATGAGGATCCATACACAGCTTCTATTTAAAAGGCCAAAACTGTACTTAATAATTCAACTAAATAATTGTGTAAACTGTTTTGAAACACCAAAGCCCCACACAAAACACAAGTCTTTGGATGGATAAATATGCATATATTGAAATAATTGTGGCATAGGGTATTTTTCATTCCACCCTCAAATTCAAACATTTAATAGTGAATCAGGAGCAAAGTCTTTTTTGATCAGCACAATGACAAACGTCACGTCACGTGATTAAAATTACAATCATCATTCAGCCTTAAGGAAAGATCTAAGAAATGTGATTTAGTTACCATGAGCCAAATTAAGAGCAAAAATTTACTTAGACATTTGCATTTTAAGGACTATTTCAATACCTTTCAGTTTGAGTCAAAATGGAAAATTTTCTGTTATGTTTTTAAAAATGTTCCGCTATTAAGAGATTTCTTATTTCATGAACAATGCCAGTTAGACTCCACCATCTACAGGCCTGTCAATGGATTTCTCAAGAGAATCAGCAGACAAAAGAAATCAATCGAACCGGATCGACTTATACATAAATACATTATAATTTATTTGACTTACACAGACAGTCAACAACCCATCACCTGTCCCCTCATATGGCATCTTCAATGTCAGTTGATCTCAGCAAAACACTGCTGATTGTAATCATTTCAACTAAGCAACAGAACACAGAGATGAGAAGAAAGAGACCTTAATGTGCAGAGACATGTATGGGCTTTGGACACACGCTCACAATGAATTCTAAAGAAATTACACACTGCAACGACTGAAATAAAAATTGACAAAAGTGAATATCAATCGAAAAGGTCTTTGTCTTACCCTGAGCTCTTCTAACAACCTTTATGACATCAGAATACTAACAGCAAGTGTCTCATCACACACACCTCCAGATGTTATGCTTTGAGTGGGACAGCGCTGTGATATCAAACTTTAAGGCCACCCTGTTTATGGGACTTTGAACGTCTGATCTGTGCATATATATGTGCGCATTTCCACACTTCCATGTACCAACGATCATACAGGATGTGGTGGGTGAAGGGGTTGTTCCGTGGACTCCGTCTTCTGAGGATCCCATCTCTTCACCTCACTCACACCACTTCTCTAGCTCCATACCAATGCTTTTGAATGCGATGAGTTTAACTGCACGTGTTCAAAGTTCTCTCCATTGCCCTGAAATCAAATACATGCATGTTTATTTTGTTATATTTTACTACTGTGAGATTTCCTGGCAAAGTGAAATCATCATGCAAATCTAACCTTGGATGCTATGGCTTTGAGTTTGCCAAGTAGAGACGGTTTAGAGTAGACAACTTCATCCTCCATGTCTCCCTCATTCTCTCCCTCCATCACAGCACAGCTGTCAGCTCCTGGCATCTCACACTCCTTATTGGCAGACATCACCAAGCGGGAGTATTTGTGCTCCAGCCTAGCAAAATAAACAAGTGGTATAATGAATCCCGTAGGAAAGAGTAACGGAATGATTTCTCTTTTTAATATTGAAAAAATGAATGATGTGCCAAATAGAAAATGGCAGGAGGGATAGGAATAATTCAACACGAAGGAGGAAGTGATAAAGTAGGTATTACGGTGGAGGAGGGTCATAAAAAGAATGTAAATTAGGTAAAGGAAAAATGAAAATGATTGGAAGAAGGGATGAAGGGAGAAAAAATTGGGGAAATAAAAGTAAAGAAGGAAAGTCATAATTGGAGGGAAGGCAGAAAGGTGGGACAGGAAGAGGAGAGGATATTAAAAGAGGAAAAGGTGAAGAGGAAATAATTAGAAAGCAGTACAGAAATGAACAAAAGAAGTAAGTAATTTAAAAAATTGGGGAAAAATAAGGAGAAAAGAATGGCCAAAAAAAATAGTGAATTGTACCGCTTGTTCTTCTTCCAGAAGTAATAGATGAGAGCGACGAGCAGCACTGCAGTGAAGGATCCCAGTCCTGCACCGACCCTTATCCAGAACTCCATACCTGCACATGGCAACGTTTGCTTTTCGGGCAAAGTCACACCTCCCATGCACAACTTTGGTTCAGTCCATACGTAGAGCAGATCCTGAGGACCCCCGCACACACAGATAGCATTATTTAAGATGTCAGTGCCTGAACACATTGAAAACGATGTACACACTGGTTCTCTGAAATACAAATGCAAGCATTTGGAGACTTGACTGTTTTAATTATGTTTTAAAATAAATATTTTGTATTAAAATAAACCTGGTCTAACACAGGTAAAGCTGGAACCCTAAGCGCGCTTGCTTCCACACTGGTTTGATGAATGGATTGGCATTTCTTTTTTAAGTTGAAGGGGCTATAATTTGTAGACAGTTTACAAAATGTGGGCGTTAAAACCCTTGTGTCCCACCACTTATGGAATATCTCTATGTCCACACTCACCTGATATCCTCCCTTGCAAATCCCCTCAATCTGATGGTGGTCTCTGTCTGTGCATGTAGGACAAGCTCCAGAGCTCTCCCATAAGAAATGAAAGGTGCAGCCATCACATGTTCCATCAGGGCAATGACTGCAACAGCCAAGCACAAGAAGTCATTTCTACAGCACAGATAAAATGTTGGATGTGATATTAGACCTGAAGTGCAATCTGATAAACGGTACCAGAATGTTGTAGTACCTGGGAACTGAGAGATCCCCTTTGAGGCTCTTCAATGGATTACAGCGAAGTATGACCACTGCGTTCCTCCCAGAATCACAAGATGAGGTCGCCTCCAAAGACCTTACAGACAAAAAACATGACAGAACCTTAGAGTACCATACTTTTTTATGTTTAAAATCTGATCACATGGTAGGTACCTGTAGTAGAATTTGACATCAGGGACTTTCTTGGCAGTCTGGGGGAACAGATCTGGTGACGCCATTATTCCATCAAGTGTATTATCCACTGTCACTCCTGTTTATTACACACAAGAATGAGTGATTTAATATGCCTTTTGTTTTCTCTCCTCTGTAACATTAAATGATTAACTAAGATCTTTCACTGTCAAAAATCATTTCAGTGGAAAACATGCCAAAAAGCAGCTCTCCAGTCTACATAAATACGCTTCTTATGTTAACCAACCGAGGAAAGCGTTTGCCAGGTTAATGGACTGTGAGGAGAGTGCCGTTTGGAAGCCTCGTCCACTGGCTGGGATTATTGTTGACTGACAGATGAAAGTCTTGACAGTGTTGCCTACTTCACCGCTCTCACTCTGGTTGTCGGCGATGGATAGGTCTGTGACATTGTCTCTACATACTGCCAAATTATCCTTTAATGTAAAGGAAAAAAGAAAATTACAAGCACATTGCATTTTTACACACACATTTCTGAAAAGGCAGTATTCTCTGCCACTGAGTGTGCGTGGATCTCTTCCCACCTGTCCCCCACACAGGCTGATATTGAACTGGTGGAAATACTTGGTTCCTTTGGACGTGAAGCTCGGACCATTCATCAGCCATCCCACAGACCCAAGAAGGCTAAAGTCAAATGTCAGAGTGACGTTACCATCTGTGTGGGTGAAGTGACAGTCACTGTAACATAACCTGTGGTCCTGTAAAAACAAAAACAAAAAAAACACAAGGACAGTATATGGTTGTGTGTCATGTCAACAAATCCACATTAACAAATGAAGGGATCAAATACTTTCCCATCATAAACAAACCTTATCGCTCCTACTTGCTGGCCCACAGGGTTTACAAGCGTCTGGGCCTTGAGTGGCATGAGAGACAAGGTACGTGTTCGGTGGACATTCTGTGCACTGGCTGCTGCGTGTGTTGATGTAATGTCCTTTTGGACATGGCACACATGTAGAGCTGGAGGGTTGGGTGCTGAGGGCACATGGGCGGCAGCCAGAGGACACCCCATCCAAAGCGTTACTCACTGAGATGGAGTAGATTTGTGCCATGTCGTTGAGCCTCCTACGTACCTGAGGGGGTCAAGTAGGTACAGAATGGGAGCGTTGCTTTAATGTCTATATAAAATAATCATGAGTGGATGAGGGGGGAAAATGTTCTCGCAGCATATGTGAGGGCTGGCAGGTTATTAAGCTGCACTGGAGGCATTTCTCTAAGTCTGCCAAGGTAGGAGAGAGGCATGAAGCAGCCCAGTGCAAATGCTGCTGCAGGGTTTTTTATTTTTGTTCAATAAATGCAAAAATTACACATGTCAGCCTTATCAGCTCTTCAGACATAAGAATTGTGTAGAAAGTAATTATTTGCCCAAAATACATATGACAAAATAACTCTTGCGATTGAACTAAAACCTAAAACTGACAAAAATTTATTAAAGTGAAAAACACATCATATTTTGTTAGATTATATTTACTAAAAACATGGGTAGCCTGTATTTTCCTTAAAGAAATCCGAGGTATTTCAGTAGGGACACGGAAATGTTGAGAATCTGTAAGATCTTCTGGCGTTTCATAAGAGTTGACGTGTATGAAAAATTACCATCCCAGTTTAATCATGACTCACAGTACAATATCTGTCAAATTAAAAAAATATATAATTTTTTTAATCATCAGCCCTTATAGCTGTAAACGATGTGATTTTAAAAAAACGTAAAGATTTTCCTGATTCATCAACATCTGCCTTAGAGTTGGAATCATCTAAACAGGCTGACCTTCCCCCAAATAAGATATTTCCTCCAGTGGTCATGCATTGTGCAAGGCACTGAGTAAACACAGTGATAAAGTGATCTGTTTGATTTGCAGTTTGCAACACCCCAGAAATTATCTTTTAATACTTAACAGAAGGGAGTGTTTGGTGTACTGACTGTGGAGTGAATATGAAAGAACCAAGACTCTCGTCTATTGAGAGAGAGAGAACTCTGAAAAATAACCTGATGGTAACTTACCTTCAGGATATTTCTCTTGGGTCTCCTATTTTGGAATATAGGATAATAAATATGACTTTTTAAACATTAAAGAGGAGATTACGGGATTTTTTGAAGAAAAACGTGACATAATCTTTGACCAGTGGTCTCACACAAATAAATCCACTGTGGAGATGAAAGAAGATAAAGGTGGTTAAAACTAGGATGCAAGTTTGTCTTACTTCTGTTGAAAATTCTTTATTCACAAAGTTGTTAAGAATGAGAATTCTCATTTTGCATCTTACTCAAAAAGTTCCAAGCTGTTTAAGATACCACAATATTATGTTAATGTTTCTTATTCGTTTTAATAGTTCAGGGGAGTCTCGCAGCTGCCTTTATAAAAGAATACTTTATTTATGATCCAGAATGTTAGATGTGAAAAGAATTAAGTCATACTTACATCGGAAGGTTGGTTAGTCCTCTGGAAAGCCCATGTGTAGGAAACTGAGGCATTCACCGTCATGATGTGTGTGTAGGACTGTCTTGTGTTTGTTCTTTGCCAGGACTCCACCACTGTAGTACTTTTCCTGTTTACATCCTAAACAAAACATCAACTTTATTCAATCTGGCCTGTAGAGTATGCACTAATGCAGCAGCAAATATGGTCTAGAGCTTTTCTCACCATCATGAAATAAAGCTCGCAGTCAGCTTTGCAAATGGTTTCAAATTCAAATGTGATGCGACCAAATTCTGTCCCAGACTGGCTTGACATAGAAGTTGGGAGCCTGATTTCAGGGAAGAGTGGAATCAGCCATGATGCAGGTAGAATGCTCAGTGGCAAGACAAATGGAGACTGACAAGCAAGCACAACGAGACCGTACTTACTTGAAGCCAGGAACATGGATGTTGAGAATGAGGTAGTCGTTATCTGAGCTTCCTGCGCCACTCTGGATATGATCACCTGCCACCTCCCAGCCTACAGGAGAGGGCAATTTTTTTTTTGGTCCAATATTTCTTTGCAAATAATTTCTTGTCTTCAATTTTTATTTCATAGTTTATTTATTATTTATTTATTATTATTAACTTTTACTATTCATTTAACTGTCGTGTATTGGGCTCCATCATGGTTGTTTTAACAATGGAAGGCAGATAGATAGCTGTTTTACTTGTGTGTGCTAAAATAACTGTCATTTGGCCTCATACAATATCTACTGCACGGACATGTGAGTGATATTTATCCTCTCATCTCCCAATAACAATGATAATAAGAACATTTGAGAATGTTAACACAAAGCTTTAAGAGAGATAAGTAAGGAGAGAAAGGTTCATATCAAAAGAGAGAATACTACCGACACAGAACACCCACCATTCTTACTGTCACATTTGGAGTTGCCCACATTGAAACAGGATGTTTTCATGTTAGCAGGTAAAACATTCCACCATTTGTACTCATAACCCAACGTGGGCTCAGTGCCTGCTGGACACTGTATACATGCTGCAAAGAGCACAAGGAAGAAACATATTATAATTGGAAAAAACAGACAGAAAGTAAAAGTAACTGATGGGAAGCTCTCCGTACATTTTATCCCATCTGAATAGGTCCCCGCTGGGCATGGTGAGCAGGTGGCTGTGTCATTGTTATAGAAACCAGGGTTGCATGGGGGGCAGGGCTCTCGTTCTCCGCTTGGAGGCAGCAACTCCGCTCCAGTCACTCCCTCCAGGCAGATTTTAGGTTCAATCCACTTATATATGACCTGCGTCTGAAAAAACAGAGAGATGAACGGTAATGGAAATATCCAGAAAGTGTGCAGCATGTGTCTTCTTTGGACGGACTCCTTTTTCTCACCTTGCCCTCGTGGTCACATGGCGTGTGGATCTGGAAATAGTCCTTCCTGGAGCATGGAGGTCTATCCTTACACAACGCAGACCTTTCAGCTTTGAAATAAAAAGTCATAAGATGGATTCAAACTGCATTTGTCAAAGATGAAGTATAATAAATATGATATTGTTTTTTCATTACATAACACCTGTCAGTGGGAGTGGGTGAGGTATATTGAGCAACGAGAGAACATGTTTCTCTGAAGTTGATGTGTTGGTAGCAGTAAAATGGAGCCTAAGGAGCTGAGTGACCTTGACAAGGTTATAACTGATTAAAAAAAATATATGTGCCAGGGCAGAGCTGCTGGTCTTGTTGGGTGTTTCTTGTCTTCATTTTTCAGTGTCTCAGGAAGGATAACCATTGAGGGGGAATGAAGTCTTGCCCCTATTGTCCGAAAACAAACAGAAAAAGTAGTGCAGCAAAAATCTCTTAAAACGTAAAATCAGTTTCTGATAGAAAGGTGTCAGAGCACATGGTTCATTCCAGGGTTGTTTTGGTAGCTAAAGGACAAAATATGATTTTTTTAATGTTATGGTTGATTGGGATCTAAATTGCATTGATGGATAGTGTCTCTGACTTGCCACTACCAAATGCAGCAGAACATGGATGGACAAAACAGAACAGAGAAGCAAGCTTATTGAAGGCAACATCAACATCAATTCTGTATTTTATCTGAAAACAAGAGTGAGCAGATAAGTCTAACAGTGTTTGGAGTCCTTTGTCAATCAATATAAGTGTGTCTAAAATTGCATTTAGCTCGTCTCACTCAATCATGATCAGCTCCACCTGCAGATAAGGTTGACATGGTGATTGTAACAATTTTGTGCTATCTGGCTCAGAGTGGGAGGAATACAGAGACTCATTTTAACCTTGTGGGTCCTATTGTTGAGATGACCTCACTGCAAGAATCCAAAAACGTTGCTGAGCAAGTAGACCCGTGTGTGTGAATTTGTGTGCATTAAGCCAAAAATTTTTACATTACAGCAAGTTTGCATTTTTGCTTTAGTACAAAATGTATCACTTAATTTAAAGTGGGAGCTTATGAGCCAGTCCAATGCTATTGCAAGTGTTTAAGGCCATCTGAAGCCAAAGCTGTTAGTGAGGACTTGGAGTGGAAACGATGAGTTTCAGCACAATTTATTCAGAGGATTTTTAAATATTTAGTTGAGGTCATGAATTTAATACAATCATATATACAGGGCGTCTCCAATCTCACAATATTAAACACTCTGTTTCAACATTTTGTGCATTAAGCAATGGAATCAAATCCGAAAGGACAATTATGATCCAAAAACGCAAGTGAGGACATGAAAGATCTTTTGAACATTTTAAAGCTTGACTGGAATTTATATCTGATAATATGGAATAGGGAAAATCCATCCACAAGCCAGGGTGCTAAACATGGAGGGTTGTGTCAGGGAGGGCATCCAACGTAAAACCCATGCCATATAAATATGAAGAGCGAAAGGATCCACTGTGGCGACCTTTATAGGGACAAGCCAAAAGAAGAATAGGAATATTAAATAGTGAAGACTGGGAAAATTTGGAAACTCTCTGGGGAGGAAGGCGACATTTTTACAGAATACGAATAGTAGTAAACATTCCTATTTGCTATTTGCGCTGAATACTAAATTTGAATGGCGTTTATATACTGAAACTGAACAAAATGTAGAGACATTTAGTATGTCCTAGTTTTCTATCAGTGGTACATGTACCCTCAAAGCTACATGGCGCGATCTATTCTAGGGTTTACACAAAATAAATCAGTTATTTTCATTTCATTATTTTGGTAATTGGGGGCATGAAGGCACAGAGAGGTTTTAGTGTGAGCAATACTGCAATAAAAAAGTTAAAGCTGGGACAAAGTCGCATGCATAAATTGCCTCAAAGAACCTCCACAGTAATATCACTCACTGGTTAACAATTATACAGGAAAACCTTTAAACATTACACACTTTAATTTACCACAACAATACACTGAATCAATAAGTATGTAACATGATTTCTGCACATTATCTTTTAAGGAAATGAATCATGGAACAGTACTCAACTTTCAATCTCATTTACATTAAGTGTACAATTTTACCTTGAAAAGCAAACCACTCATGTAGTTGTCTATTGTGGTCGTATAATAATAATATGCAGCAAAACGCTCTGGTGCTTTTTCCAACTGTACTGTATGTATCAATAACAGAAGTAAAATTTAATTTAAAAAAGGGTTTGGAAATCCAAATAAAATAAGCATGATTAATTGGTTATTATTTTAATATAAATGGTTATTCTCTCTGATTAATACATCTTATGTGTAATATACATGTGTGGGTTTAGACATGAAATATTATAGTGAGGAGTCAAGAGGGCTAAGGGTTCATAGGAGGATGAAAAGATGTAGAGGATGTTAAGTTTTTGGAACAACTGTGATAGATGAACTTGTCTTTTTGACTTATTCCCCTTCTTAAAAAAAAATTCAAAGCAGAGATCCTAAAGCACATATATCCAGGTTGTTAGAGAACAATTATCCAAACCAGGCCTATGCTGTCTGACCCAAAAGAAAGGGTATGTCCCCAAAAAGTCTTTAATCCCCTGCTTATTACAAACAATCCCCCTAGTTGAACTCCCCAAATTAAATGTGAATTTATGTCAGTGGTATTTTTTGTAAAAAAAGTATCCCCCTAGTGGATAAAATATGAACTTCTAGGGTAATTATTATATATACAAGATAGATCTCCTCAAGTTGATCCATATGCACCAAATTTAGACTAAATCAGACCAAGGGTTGAGAACTTAGGGATCGAACATTTATAAAGATAAAGCTGCCCCTAGTGCTAACATACGACCAACCTTTCTCAAAATCAATCCAGATCTTCCTCGCACTAAGGTCTATGTGGGTATAAAATTGGAAAATGATCGATGAAACAATTTTTGAGTTATGTCCAAAAACATTCTTCATTTGTAAAAAGCTCCCCTTATTGAGTTAAATATGATAAACACATGATACAGCTCCTCAAATCAATTTAATATGCACCAAATTTGATCTAATTCAGACCAATGGTTAGGAAGTTAAGGCCATAAAAAACGGTCTTTTTGGTAAAAAGCTCCCCATAGTTAGTAAAATATGTTCTATTAGGATATTATATGGTAGATACTTTTTGGATCTTCTCTAGTCGATTCATATGCGCCAAGTTTGGACTAAATGGAATCCATGGTTGAGAAACTATGACCAGGAAACATTTGGGGAGAGAGCTCCCCTTAGTGTCGTAAATATAAATCCAACCGTTAGATTAAACAACTGTAGTTCTTCCTCGTGCTAACGTCTACATAGGTGTTGCTTTTGAAAATGATCCATGAAACCATTTTTGGACTTATCGGACGCGGTGGCTTAATTGTGGTAGACGCGTTGGCGGAGATGGCAATTACGATTTGATAATATCCCCGACTTTTTGGGGGTATAATTAAATAGAAAATCATTAATTTGAAATTAACAACAAACTATATAGAATCATGATTTACAATATGCAGCATAACGGGATCTTATAGAAGGTTATTTTGGTAGGATGATTGTTTCTGCAGCGAGGTCATTAAATATGAATGAAGAAGTGTACAGTATAAATATGTAATAGGTTAAGTACTAGAGCACACTGATTACAATTAAGCTGCACTTCAAACTGATTTGAATACATGTGATTGTCACATGTCACATGTAAAAAGCAAAATAAATATGTTTTTGCTTTTCAGAAAGATAAATATGTCTCTTTCTGTGTGTCAGAGAGCTTTCTTACCCGCATACTGGGTGGAGGTGTTACAGGGGGTGCAGGAGCTTGCACCATGGCCAGTGTAGGTGTCACGAGGACAGGGAGCACAAGTGGAGGAGCCAGGGACATGGCTGAATGTTCCGGGCTGGCATGGAGAACACTCTGATGTGTAAGCAACTCCTGGTAAAAGGTTAGAAGGAAATTACAGAGTATGCAATTAAACACATTTAATTAGTGTATTTCAGAGCAAAAAAAGATGGTTACTAACCTTCTATTGCAATATTTCTTAGCAAAACAGGCTTCACCACTTTGGTCCCCATCAGCACTCCACCTGTCCTCCAGTACAAGATATTGGTGCCAGAGTTCAGGTTCACCTAGAACACAGGAATGCACAGAAATGATATGTATCCTCTCTGTGGCCTCAGTTAATGGCCTTTGCTACTATGCCTGCTGGGATTCTCTTGGGAGTGACATAATAGCGACTTGTGTCTTACTGCAGGTGGTTGATTGAGTAAGCAGGAAGATCCAGGTTTATGTGAAGCAATGCTGAAGTCTAATCATCTATTTCTTTTTCTTTCTCTCCTCTAACAGGGAGCACACATGCTGGTTGGTTAGGTTACTTGGAGTTATTCTGCACCTTAAAAAAACCCTAACACATACAGACCAATTCTCCACTCATGCAAACCTTCCATCACTGACTTTGCTGACGGCTCACTTCCATCCACGTAAATACTTCGGATTTGGTTTTATTCAGTTCTATGGAAACTTTTGTTAATGGTAAAACATGATGTGTCTCCCCTTTTTTACAGTTGTGACCATCAAAGCCAGTTCAAGACAAAATTAGATTGATAATTATCTTTAAAGATGAGATCAGAGTTACAGCTGAACTTTCAATGCATATGGCCACTTCATTTCATATATATTATCCATAACTATGCATGCTGAAAACACTGGTTGTGAGTGAACAATCTGTGACTGATTGTGTGTGTGAATGTGTGACTGTGTTTGGAATACTTCCAAACATCAAATATTCTGAAGGGAGGCTTATGGCAAAGTTAAAAGTTTTGTCTGTTGACTATTTGACAAATCAGTATCACTTTCTTGTGTTATTAATTACAACAACTGACAGTTCCTGCAGATAATGCCTAGATACTGTATCAACACACTTCCTGACATTATTACTAATTGTTATTTAGCAGTGTGACTGGAAAAAACTGGAGAGAACAATGAGTGATACCAACCACTCCCTGTGTACCACCAGGCTTCCTGTTTGTATCCACCCATATCATGCTGCTCAGTCGGAGGTCTTTTATTTTACTTTTATTACGGAAGAGCAACAGTAGCTGCAAAAGTGCTTTCCTCTGTTCTTCCTTGAGCAGGAAACACTTACCACATGGGTTGTCCATTCGCCGTGATTGGTAAGCTTGAGCCACTTTTTGTCAGATGAATGATCCATCTCCTGGCACTGGTCATTCTGGATCTAAAACACACAGGGATTACCCATCAGCTGAAAATCTCTCCACTTTTTAGGTATTGTTTGTTTTATAAAAAGAATGGAAAAACAGAATAAGTAAGAAATCAGGTGGAAAATCTGACATACACATTTGAATAGACAATGTACAAAATGTTAGAATTGTTCCATTATTTAGATATTAAACATGAAAATATATCCCAACACCAACCCTCCCACCATCTCTGTTTGTGGCTATGAGCTCGTTTCTCCAGTACCCATTCTGGTATTTGTCAAAATCTGAATCTTTCATTACACTTTGCTTCAATTACACACTAACTACTAAAGCTAGGTTCATCTTACCAGGCTATAATGAAGTTTTCACGGGTGTGTGAATGGGAGTGTCATTCTTTTTCGTAGATCATATTCGAGTTACTTCCGTATGTGGTCGTAGATCAAATACATATCCAATTCATGACCGCGCAACATGAATGTGAACAGGCTGATCAGAATCATACATGATACAGTGTATATACACTCAGCACTGATGTTACCAGTAAAATTAAATGACCAGGGAGGAAAGTTGAGACAACCAACAGCTGTTCACAAGCAGATGGTGAACCGCTGACAAAATGTTTGTTTTCCACCGGAGCAACATTTCCAGTGGACAACATATATTGTACACCGGAAATTATTTGTTACCAACGCAGTAACTTTTATATTTGTTACCAGTCCATCAGGGTTGGAAAACCCTGAGTTGAATGGAAGATTCAATTGAATTCTATCATTACTTTGTTTTTCCTTCTTGTCAGTGTGTCTGTGGTGAACAAGCATTATTAACAGATTCTTAAATAAATGGCAGTCTTTCTTAAAGCACAACCAACAGTCATCAATTGTTACCTCACAAAACACAATGGGACAATGTCCTGAAATTCCACTGATGAATTTGAAGTTCCACTGATGAATCAGAGTTTGTTTTACAAAGAAATAGTCAAAATGTGTTATTGAGTGCCCTCAAAAGTTGTAAGGTATCACTTGTATGACAAATTTTTGGTATGAGCATTGAGTGGAAGTGCCTTCCCAGTATATTGTTGTGCTTCAACCCAAAATATATTACAAAGTTGAGGAACCAAAGAGGGAGTACAAAAAAAATTCCATTGCATGTTGACTAAACTGAGTTACATCACTTAATTGTGGCCTTGTCATGCCAACATACATGCTAACGTTTCGGCCTAGTGGGCCTTCATCACGGCACAAAGTGAGACTGGGGATCAGAGAGTTCATCGGGTGGCATTCTGAGGTCACAAAAGAGTTCTTTGAGCCTGGTTGGCTTCCAGGTTTGATTGGAAGGTATAATGGCTTTGATCCTCTGGTGAGAGCATATTTGTGAAATGCCCATGAGACTGTGAGTGGTCTGGATATCCGTGATACAAGTTACTTTTTTAAACATTTCAATTGAGACACATATGTCTTCCAGTTGTTGATCAGTGCCGTAAACGTCCTCAATCTAGTCAGTTCATTCAAATCCCTCTGCAGATCCTCAAATGAGAGCATGAGGTTATTTCCTTCGTCATGTAGTTCCTGATCAGTGTAGTAGACTGTAGGTGCCCTCACTTCAGTCAGCTGCTTCAAATCATCTAGCAATGACTTGGCCATGGTGGAGATGTCCTTCTGCTGTCTTCTGGAGGGAGCTGCTGTCCAAAGTACTGGATGAGTATGGAGTGAAAGTGCCTCCCCCTTGCCTTTTTGGTAAGTTGTCGGAATCGTGCATTTCTTTTTTTTCAGGCATTTGTGATGTGCCATGATTTCAGGTTTAACAAAAAGAACTCAAGACCACCCAATAGTCAGGACCACAGAGACAAATCAGAGGTTAAAAGCAAAAAAACAATAAAGTTGATACTTACAAAAAACTCAAACAGCAGGTTGTTGTCTGGATACTGGTACTCAAAGCTGGCAGAGCCATGTTTCTTCAGATGAACAGCATAGATGAGAGAGACTGTGCATTCATCCCTGTTGGACTCCAAATAGTTTCCTTGAGGCACCCAGGAAGAACTGAAAACAAAATGAAATTAAAGTCAGTTTGGAAGTATAATCTTGCTCTCCGTTTTTTTATGTAAATTACAAACCTGTTGCACGTGAGCCGGTCATCTCCATGGGGACGGTTTTCCTGCACGGTTGCTAGACTATTGAATCCAGCTGGCATGAAGTCCCATTGGTCGAAGCGGATTCCGCTACCGAGGGAGTAGCTCCCTGCTGCACACCGGGTACACTCCTGAGCCGACATCTCCAGGAACTCCCCAGCCGCACATGAGAAGGCTGGAGGACACGATAAGAGGGATGGCAGTAAGCAGAAGAAACAAGCTTCTTTTTCAGCTATATAAAATCCCCCAGACTGAAAACAAATAGACATGCAAATCACTGTTACATCGTGTAATATATTCCCAGTGATGAAGTGACTTAATCTTACATCCCATTTCACACCAGGTCGTCTCTTTGCTTTTCGTTCCACTTAGCAGTCTTTGCTCGAGTCCTTTGCACTTGTTTTGACAATGTCAGCTTTCCCTTATACATGATCTGGTCAAAATCAATTATATTTGCCTCATCAACCATGCAAAAAAAGGGAGTGCGGGTATGCATATTTTAAGGCAAGTGGTTTGTATTAATGTACGAAACATGAAGTACTTTTTGGAGTGATTTAAAAATGGTTCTCTGCTGCACTCATTTTCTTAATTTGAATGATTAATTGGTGATTCAACGTGATACATGCAATGTATTTTGAAACCACAGATAGCATGATATAACCCCTTATAAGATAGTTTGTCAATTGCAGTGACAAAAGAAATGTCTGGTGATGAATGTCTCAGTGTACTTCCATCTGAGCAGGAAGAATGAAACAGATAAGTTTCACAAAAACAAAAGGTGTTAAAAGCTTTTTCTTAATCCAATAGAAAGCACACAGCATAAAGATAAGGATAATTAACATTCCACAGGGGAAACCATTTCACTGTCAATGCTGTCATCTAACAATGATAATCTCGTTGTTAGCAGAGCAGGGAGAACATGTCAGATGATCAACAAAGGACAAACTTGTACGCCCACATTGTAGAAAATGTGCAAGATGTTACACAGTTGAAACCCTTCTTTCTGGCTCCATCATATAAAGGCAGTGAGTATCCCCACTCACAACAAAGAAAAGAGTTTAGCACCGCCTATGACTCGCCTTTTACTTAGCAGCTCTTTCACTTGCTAAGTATTAGCCCTGACAAATAATGCAGTTATTAGCTAAATGGGCCTCTGAATTGCTTAACCCATTCAAATGCAGCAACTATATAAATGTAATGTATTTTAGGGATTTTTTTCTCTAATTTTCTTAGAGATTCTCTCTTGAGACACCTTTGCGACCCATGCTGGTTACCTAACCTCATACAAGGCCCACAATAACTATGAGTGACAACTTGGCTTATAAATGATGTGGCAAGTGAAGTAAACCAGCAGAGAGGAACTGTGTGACAGTGTTTTGCTCAGAGACTATTGGCCTGTGGCTTTGCACTGCGGTCGGTTGGAGGGTATCCAAGCAGGGTCAGCCATGTTGGCGTGGTGGAAATTCCAGGCTACTGATAATAATATACATGCATCAACTTGTATTCTCTCACACACACTCACACACATATACTTACTGCATTCTGTGCCATGCACCGGCTCTGGTAGTCCAGTGCATGCCCCAGGACTCTGTGGGATGGCCACTCTCCACCGCAATCCTGTGCTGTCACACTCCGTGTACTCGTAGTAGTAGTCCGTCTGCCAATTACATACACACAAAAACATCTACTTAAGAATTTAGTTGCCACGACAGTCTGTGACCCAAACAGTGAACAAATTTGGCCAGGTCAATAAACAACCGACCGCAAGGGGCCTCCACCGAAGTCAGAAGCCTGTGTTATCTCATTCTGGGAGAGAATATTGTGTATATCAGAAGAGATTACAAGGATGGAGCAACTGCACTAGCAATAAATACTAAAATCAATGTCCATTTTCAGCCGCTAAGGGTTCTAAATCATCACTCTGTCAGTGGTTGAACCTGAACCACAGCCTCTCATCTACTCTGGATACACAAAAGACCATCTCTATGGCGATGGTAAAAGGGGAGATGGCTGCAGGGGCCTGCTGATGAAACATGCATAACCCTTTCACCAGCAGCTTTTCACATTTTGATAATGGTCAGCTCCGGTTCTTTAATCTGTGGTCAAGGGTGAAACTCAGACATTTGGGAATATAACCATCCTATGCTGGCCTCCATAAAGTTTCCCACCATCCTTCTGTCTACAGAAGACGGTGGCCTAATTTCTGACTGTTTGCATAGTTGATCCTTGATCCAAAACAGATTTTGACACCGCGACACGGCATGCTGTTGTGTGTGAAATTATGTTTGCTGCTGTCTGTTGGTCTCATGATAGTGCTTAGTCACAGTGACGAGAGGAGGAGAGAGGCTGAATCAACGGAGACTGTTGAGGTGAATTTTTAGATGAATAGATTCACCATCCAAGGAATCTCCTAATTCCAAAACACTGACTCTGCAAATTTCCATCACACACACCATGATTCAGCGAAAGAGCCTCTTCTCAAGGATGCATTTCATGAGATCCAAAAACATTCGCTCAGTATTATTATTCAGCACCAATATAATGTAGACAAGTGTTTCTCAAACAGGACTACGCATACCTTTAGAGGTACTGCATTGCCAGTGAATTTTTACAATGTTAGTTTGAGTCATAATATTGCATTATTACTAAAACATTTTTTAAATGCGAATAGTAGTCTAAGGAAAAAGAAGCTATCACATTGCAACCGTGCACCTGCTGTGAGCAGGTTTTGGATACTGAATGACTGAATGAATATTGAATAATGAAAGAAAATCGACAAAAACTAAATGTGTTATTGAAATGTAGCAACAACACAACTGAAAAAAGAAAGAAAAAACTACAGTTACTAAGTTCTACTGCAACTGCAACGCATTTAAATGTAATTACTTAATGACAAACTCAAAATATAATTTGTTGAATACACTTAAATAACCATTTACCCCAAAATGATTTTATGTGCGACATAATAATCTTATATATTATGTCACACTTTCTAATCTTTAAAAAAAAAAAAAAACCTATGTGCAACCAACATGACTGTAATAGGGAATTAGTTGTGTACCTATCTACAACCTCCCATACCCTATGCTCTTCCACCTCCCTATACCTCCTGCCCGTTTCTCATCTTTATGGTCCAGAGCTTTTAGCCGAGCAGTCCCTTGTTTCTTGAAATCTCCACAATTTGGGAAACTGACTTGATGGTCTCAATACCATCAAATCTAATGCATATTTTATTGCATATCTTTCTCCTTATGTCTTAGTATTTGTTGTTTTACTGTTGTATCTGTAAGGTGACCTTGAGTGTCCTGAAAGGCGCCCATAAATTAAATATCATTATTATTATTATTATTATTATTATTATTAATTGCAGCATTTTCAGTTAAACGTGGATTATAAGTATCCAGCTTTTGGGCAACATTGATTTCACTAAATACTATTTATTTTATTTACTGTTTATTCCGTCCTACATAGAGTAATGCATGACAAACTTAATGTGCCAAGTCGACCACCATTTGTGGTTTTGGTGAGCCTTGATTTAACATTACACCTGCTACAGTGGGCTAACTTTGAAAAACAATTTCAATTTACTGAATTGAGGAAACTCACAAAGTTCACCCCCTTTTTTGGGGTGCACTGTGCGTTATTGTATGTTTACAGCGAAGCACCGCTGTGGACCAGTGCAGTTTCTTTGCCAGGGTGAACACTGAAATTGAGACAATAGCTAGTAGGAATGTTGCTCCTCTATCTTGGGACAGTCTGCATGTGTGACTGAGATGCCAGTCAGAGCTGAGGAGGTGTTGAGCTGAGCCAGACCTGAGGGAAGGAAAAGCCAGAACATGCAGGAAACTGATAGCAGCACTGGGGGCTGAAGTTCAACATACACCAGACCTCACCACATATCCATGCTCCTTCATGCTGTTCAACATTCATCTCTCTGTAAATGGTTTGAAGTCTCTGTTGTTTTTCCACCTCGCATAATCACATAATAAACCGAAATATGTCATCAAAGGTATTATTCTTTGATTACTCGATTACCTACTGTCAACAGTCAATCCAATTTACGTTTTTCAATTAAAGTCTCACAATAAAAACAATAAAAACAGAGGCCGTGAAACAAAACGAGCCCTTTGTTGATCGGCTGTGGCATCTCTCACCTCACCGCACTGACGCTGTTCTCCGGAGGCGTCAATAAACCGGAGCGTGCAGAGGATGCAGGCGTAACTGGCGAAGAACCGAGCCGAGGACTGCATGGTGGATCATCGAGGGTGGAGGGGAGGAAAACACGCTCGAGAAATAACTATCAGAAACCTGAGATTAATATGTGATCGGATACAAACTGACACCTGCTTCTGCTGCCTTTGTCGACAGATTGCAAACCCAACCACCTGCGATTATCCTCACACTGAGCGTACCAGGGTAGCCTCATCACTGTCAAAGTAGACTGGAACAAAAAGCACTTCCTGTATTGATTTTCAAACTAATACTCATTTGAAGGCAATGTTCGATGAGAATTTGGCTAATCGTTTCTCAAAAAATATACGCTCATGCTTTTGATTTGATTTTTATATACTTCGTCCTTTATTCTGCACAAGGGACCAAAATTTCACAGAGAATTATTACTTCGGTAACTTTATTTTTGAAGCAGAATCGTAATATATCCGGTATTCTCACAGACCTTGATACAACTGTGTTTACATTCAACCTCCGACGCTGACGCTTCAGTGACGTCATCAGTAAAATTAGTGCCTTGTTATCTTTTAGATGACGTGACAAAAACCCTAAAAAGGATGTACAATAGACTAATATTTATATCACTTATGTGTAACACTACAGTATTATGTATTTAAAAATGCCTGTTATGGAGATCATTGATTTCATTTATTTTAGGATATTTTTATGCATTCCTTTCACCTGAAATTTCAAAACTGCTTTGGATCCATGCATATATTACTTATAATTCCTAAGCATTGTAGTCCATCGACCGCCAGGGGGGAGCAAAGCACTGCAATTATGGTTCACAGGGCCTGTAGACGGAAAAACAGTGCTTTCGTCAGGATATAGTTTTGATAGTGTCAATAAATGGATAAGAGCGCTGGGTGGGTCATCAGTGAGCCATTCCCTGAGAGTATCAGTTCCTCATTGGAGAGGGATAGGTCAGTTTGAAAACATTGTCCAGGTTCTTTTCCCTTTTAAATATCCCATGTAAAATTTGTTTTTAATAGAGATCTTGAAGGAAGTCCATATAAACAAAAATCTGATATTTTTTTTTTGGGTGAATGCAATGCGCTTCCGTACATTTCAGCTCAGTGAGCCTTTTTTTTTTTATTCTAATCTTTATTGCTCTTTACACCAAATTACAAAACTATGATACGGTGAGAAAATACATAAATTAACATGACAGGCCAGGGGGTTACGACGTAGAAATCATTATTTCTACGTGATATATATTAAAAATAGTAAACACGTATAAAAAAATGAAAAAGTATTAAAAGTGCAAAACACACAGATAAGCAACAAACAGAAATAATATAAGAGAAACAGGAAAAACAAACAGCAAGTTCAAGGAAACTAAAGCATAACTAACTTCAAAGAAATCGAATAAAAAGGGAAAATTTTTTTTTTTTTTTTTATTTCCTCAACAAGAAAAAACTTGATTGAAAAGATATTTCTCTCCATATCTTTGGCATATTAAAGCATATCACATGCTTTAATATGCCAGAAGAAATCTTACTCATGGAATAAAAAAATTCTCAATGGCCATGATTAATGCCTCCATCTCAGTGGCCGTTTTGACCTGTGATGTCCCTCAGGGCTCCATCCTTGGCCCCTTACTGTTTTGCGTATGCATGCTACCACTGGGTCATATTACTAACAGGTTCAGTCACATTTTTCAATTAGGAAAGTGTAACCTAACAATTGAGCAGGACATTAAAGGCAAACTATGCAAAATCCAGGAATCTTTTTAAGATGAGGAACAACAATCAGGCTAGTTCAGACTACAAAGATCAAAACTGGAACAAATAGTAGTTATAGTTATAGATAGTTTTTATGAATTTTTTATTGGAGCAGCATTTGCCAGTTTCTAAATACCATTTGAAATTGTTATAAAAGGCACGGAAGAAAGCTTTATGATTGGAGAATTTGCATTTATGTAAGTCATTTTGGGCCAGACAAGAAGTAAATTAAGTGTGTAAAAAATTCTTTTGAATTTGTGTCCTTACTGTAAAAACCAAATATTACATTTTTATAATACAATTCAAACCCTTGAATCATAATATCCTGGATAAATCTGGTGAACTAATTCCAGAACATCTGGTTGTATTTACAAACCAGAAAAGATGTGGTACAGTTTCTGTGTGTGCTACACAAAGAGAACAGTTTCTTTGTCCTTTTAAAATTTGGTCAAAACATATTTGACAGGGTAGATCATATGGATAATTTTCAAGGAGACAACTCTGACTTTGTTGGTGATACAGTAACCATGGGACAATGACCCGACATACGACCAGGGAATATCCTTCACAAAGCCAGTCCAGTATGACATGACATAAGGTTTGGTGGCAATCTCATTTTGGAACAGACAGCGGATGGCGTTGTCGGTTTGTTGTTTTCAAGATGAAGAGAAGTAGAGGTTTCCACATGGAGAGTCAACAGGTGCCATAATAGAGACATCATCCTGGCAACCAGAGCCCTTGCACAGATTGAGAGCACCGGAGGGAATTGAGCCCAAAACCTGGATAAATTTCTTCGCTTTGACAGGAAAGATGAATCGAGTAATGAAATCATTTTGGGTGATGAGATGACCTTCCAGTGTTATCAGTTGGCTTAGTAGAATAATATGTCTTTCAAACCAAGTTTTTAAGAAAAGGTTTCCATGCTTATGTAAGATATAGCCATTATTCCAAATATAATAATGGTGAGGTGAGAAATTGTGTTTATACATTAGTTTCCAAGCAAGCAGAACCTGTTTGTGAAAACTGGCAGTTTAAGAAGGATCTTGATCTGGATCTTGCAGTTACCGACCAGGGGTTAGGGTTAGTAATTTTTCAAAAAGTGTTCCACCAGTTGATTTGAAAGACATTGTTTAGGCAGGAGAAGTTCAAGAAGTCTTGCCCCCAATTTTTTTATTGGGGGCAAGTTATTAAGTTTATTGGGAGTTTATTGTGACAGATTTTCAGATATAATATATATTTTTTTCCATATGATGTTTAACCGCGGTTGATTGATATTTTTGGCAGTTCTACTATCCAGAGGAAGGGAGTAAGCCAAGTCCAGCAGCCTGGAGATACCCCAGCTTTGGTTAACAAAACTTGCCCCCTGACGGAGAGATGTCCTTGCAACCAGCAATGAAATTTTGTTTGTTTTTGTGATGACCGGCTTAAAATTTAGAAGACACCTGCATTGCTGTTCTTTGGTTATTAAAACCCCAAGACAATTCCTCCTACTCTTGATGATTGATGAACTGATGTGACTTCACTACCTTTTAAAGCCAAATGTTCACATTTATTTCGGTTCAGACAAAAACATGAAACTTTACAGAAGATGTTGATCACATTGATTGCTGGCTTTACCTGCAAGGAATTTTTAAGAAATAAAGCTGTTTCATCAGCCAGTTGGCATAAAATTATTTTCCTGCAAGCAATTTCTATATCCATATAACTGGATTTAACATGATGACAGAACATCTGAGCTATAATAAGAAACAGGTATACAGAGACTTTACAACACTGCCGTTTGCCTCTTTTTAGATAAAATCTTTGTGTTACGCCGTCAGTTGGCATAGAGGGTTGTCATTGCTTTATATAAAAAAAGATTGTTCCATTAGACAGTAATTAGTTGAATGAAGACCCAGGAAGGAGGTTGATACTAATTAGATAATAGTAAAGATATTAGCTCTAGTCTGCTCATGAGACATTTTAGGGTGGACTTAGCTTTTGAAGGTTGCCCCAGTGGCCATCTGTCATTAACCTCTTCATCAGGGTGTCAGAAAAGCAAATGACAACAGACATACTTCATTAGGTAGCAATATCAATCAGTGAACACATGACGACATAATCAATATTACAAGGAAAATAATTTTAACATTACGACGCACGACTTAACACATCAAAGTGTCAAAAAGAATAGCTATAAGGCAAATTATTATATTGTACTGTTATATTGTACCAAATATAATGAAAAGACCAAAACGAAGAAGAAATTAAATTACTAACGATAAGTTATTGCATGGCATATGCCCCACCCTTCCACTGTGTTTCATTGTAGTCCATCTAGTAGTTTAGGTGTTATTGATAGAAAACAGTGTCCAAGGTACTTTCTTGCAATGATTAAAAATACAAAAAAAAAACTTGAAGTTGCCCCTCTATTTAAAACTATTCCAAAATTTTAATGCGTTCTCTCTGCTAAATGAGCAACCCTTCAACCAAGTCTCATCAGAATCTGTCAGCCAAATATATGTGTAATTTGCAGTAAATACTTGCATGCACCTCCTCAACTTAAATTTAATAACATGATTAACGATCAAAAAAGAAAAAGAAAAAGGGTAGCAGCTTGTAACGTATGCAAAAAAAAAAAAAACTGCAGTACTTTGGGTACAGTTAATCCCAGTGACCAAATGCACAAATATTGATGAGAAAATGACACAATGACAGGAATCATCCCACAGGAATGCCATCCCAATTGTTTGCTGGCCAGGGATTTGACCCTACTACAACTAAAAGCCCATTGAAAACCTTTGGGGCTGGTTGAGTGAGCATTTGTAACAGTGAGAACTTCCTCCACAGCAGTGGGGCGCCAGCCCACAGAATGATTCTGTATCTGGTGGTTGCACCAGTCCATGAGAAGGAGGATTATTCCTCTAATCTGTGCTGAAGGGGACGAACTAAATAACTGGATGTGTTAAATGTTGTATAACCTGAGAAATGTATGGTGCTTACATTATATTGCTGTTGTTGTTGTTATGTTGCTTGATTCTGGATAATGATTAAATCAAGATAATGATTGTTATTTTCATAAGACAGCACTTCCTAAACCAATGTGCAAATAAACACATAGTTGCTTTCTTAAATTCAGTCAGTGTACATTCAAAACATGTACTCCAACATCCTATATGACCATCAGCTGCTTCTGTATATTTTGCTATTACAATGAAAATATCAGATTACCAAAAATATTCTACCTTCAAACTCATGACTCTTAAATCATGAATAGGTATTAGAATATGAATTTATATGTGGTCGAAAATGTATATAGTCCACAGAAAATACAGTAATCACGTACTTTGTGTTAAATGCTCTTAAAATGCAATCTGTTTCAGTTCCCAAATGATGTGTGTAAAACTATCCCTCTATTTACGTAGAGAGACAATAGAGCTCATGCATGTTTTATCGTGAAACCCTGGTTCAATTTGTCAGCATGTGTAACACTCACAGCACAAGCGTGAAGGACAGGTGGATGCAGAAGGAGAAAACTCCTTGGTTATTTTACTGCAATGGGGGAGGGAGGGGGGAAAAAAACAATAGTTGACTTTGTTTAGACAAGGTTTTGGAATATAATCCTTGAATGGACAGAGATCATGAAATTTTGGATAAATAAATATTTAAAAGAATATGTTTCATTAATAATCCCAGACCTGTAGACACATCTGGTCTGCCAGTATATTAATTAACTGAATATCTTAATGCAGGCAGACGTTAAAATCTATTTCTGCTCCATATGAGTCACATCATCTAATATGATCGTTGTGTTTTCCAACAGCACATTCACAAGTCCAAGATTGAGTTCTGCATCTATCAGACCTTGACAGACTACATCACAATATTTCCAGTGACTTCAGAAACAGATCACAGTTCAGGAGAGGACGCAGGGTTATAGCATCACCTTTTTACCACATAGGAACAGAACACTAGGTATAGATAATGGAGGGCATAATAAGTAACATTTACTAAGTTTTCAAATGTTTCGTACAAACAATAGTTCCATATTTGGAAGTTAATAATCACAAAGTCCCCTGTCTAGACTTTGACGTTTCCATTCCCTGTGAATGTGGCGGTGGATCTCCGATGCTCTGGGGGATTTCTCTTCCAAAAGCCTTGGACATATTGCTAAAAGACATGGTTCCATGGACTCCATCAAATACGGCAGATATTGGATGAAAACCTAAAAGCCTCTGCCAGGAAACAAAGTTTGGCCGTGGTTGGACTTTCCAGCAGGAACATGATCTACATGAAGCACACCTCAAAATCAACCCAAGAACGGTTCGGAGATCACAAAATAAAGTTGTTGCCATGGCCATTCCAGTCACCTGGCCTAAACCACGTAGAGCTTCTGTCACATGTCCCGAAGAGGAGAGTCCAGAGGGGTTTAATTCAGAATTTGAAGGAGTTGGAGGAATGGTCCCTGTAGACTATGAATAAAAAATAGATTCATCATCTGAGCCTGAAATCAGATTTTTCATTGGAAAATGAATTGAATTCATATTTAATTACAATAGAAATCCCAGGGTTTTCACTAGTGTCCCCCCACCCTTGAATACTTTATGGGACAGATATACTCTTTTGTATGTAAAAGCTGTTCTGGGTGAGTGGAATTAAATTATATTCCAATACCTAATGAAGCTAATGCTTCAGAAGATCCTGGTCATTGGAATGAAGTCTGAGAATTCAAATCCACTCATTTCAAGTGTAAGTCGGAGACCACCTTTACAATGTCGGACAGGGTAACTCCCCTCTTCTCTGGGAGTTGATCTTTCAACTTTCTTTAAGAGTTCAACTGAGCTATTGTATGGATTTAATCATTAATCTTATGGAGTTCAACCCGGACTCTGAGTTCATGTTAAAGTGAACTGTTTCATGGGTCAGCAGTAGTTCCTTAGGTAGAGTGTTTGTCCAGGGCACTTCAGGGGGGCTGCCTCAGCGATGGGTTAAATGCAGAGAAATGGTTTTGCATCGTTGTTCTGCATCATAACACCCGCCACACATAATAGAATGATAAATGAATGACAGAATGATAATAAAGAGTATACATTATTATTATTAGTAGTACTAGTAGTAGTAGTAGTAGTAGTAGTAGTATAAGTATTATTATTAGTAGTAGTATTAGTAGTAGTAGCACTCACGTACAACAGCGCTGTAGGACGAACAGCCATTCCCAAAGTGGTAACCATTGCCCTATTAGTTAATTCGGGATAATTGTTGGACAAAAAGGACTGAGTCCACATCAGTAACTGAAGGAAATTGGGATGTTTCAGACTTGTGAGTCTATAGACCAATATCTAAGTATTTTGTTGTTTTATTTTCTATTAACCGGGTAATATTGAACATGTTTAAACCATGTGTTAATTTTCTGCTTTTCTAAAAATCGTTTTTCAATTGTACAGTTCACCAATCCTAAAGGAGATATTGTGTCTGTGCTGATTCAGGTGTATTGTTTGGTAAATCTTGGCTCCACAGTCGATCCTAGTAACTTTGATAATCTCTTCCAATAAGTTACACTTAAACTTAATACTAAATTTACTATTTTAACTCTTTAAGTAACCAGGGTAACATAATGTTTAAAAAATATCTCACAATCTTCAGAAAAAAAATCATGGAACGGCCCCTTTATCCAGATCCTTAATAAAATATAATGATGGCTATTCTTTGCAGAGATACATCCTCCCATCAGGTTTAACTAGTTTGGGAGTATTCCTGCTGACAATCCAACCTGTAAGTGGGAGCAATTAACAGCTTTAAAGGTCAGCTTAAAAGTTGTGAGATAAGGTGATCAAATAAGAGTGAGAAAAAATAAATGAAAGCATCTATATTGAAAAATGTAGGATTCCATAAGAATTATTGTATGTCAGTAAAACTGGTCATAGATATATGTCTTTGACCTGCAAAAAGATAATAAGGAGAGTTCATCACCCACCCCTCTCTCTCTCTCTCTCTCCCTTTCCCTCTCTCTCTTTCTCTCTCTCTCCCATCTGAGATCCATCCCTTATTGGTGTTTGCCTGTAACTTGAGCTCTCATATTCAACCATCTATGACACTCAACTAACCTTTACAGTCCAAGCCACTGCTCTGTGATCAGATCAGTTAATTTATTAATAGTGCTCAAGTGAAGGGCAAGTGTATTGGTAGCTGACCCTGAGTCAGACAGTAACCAGACTCTACTTGGCCCAGCCCCTGCATCACAACAGACCAGGGTCTACCTGGTAATGAGACACCCATCACCACCACAATGCAACTCACACACACAACAAACAACTTTGAGACTCTCAGACAGTCATTGCAGGAAGGCCAACAAGAAACCATGAGGGGCTGAATAAAATGGGTGCCTTGTCTGGAAAAGAGTTGTGGAGGCCACTTGTTACTCAGCCTGTGGGAATCTTTTTCTCTTAGAAATAGATAGAAGGTGATCTGCTGAGAGATCAACTTACTGACCAAGAGACGGTAGCTTACACAGTTGTCCGGAGTGACAAGGTGCTTTTTTGTGATGGATGACACATTGATACAGCTGCTACCGAACAAGTGGATACACATATACAAGAAGACATGTCGAGACGGAGGACAGCTATTGGAGATATTTGTGGCATGGATCTAACTGAATATCATCCCTTGTGAAAAGAAATGTCTCTTGTGCCTCTTTCCAAGTGTGTAATATGCCAGCTTATTCTTTTATAGAGCACTTGCTTTTGTCCCGCCGAGAGGAAATTGTGTAGCATTCTTTATTGGCCATTTTTGATGATTTGATGATTCACAAGAACCTACTACAGATTAACTGTCTGATTTCGCCCCACACACCTAGAAACCCCGTATCTGCCTAATGCCAGCGCAATTACCATTCATTGTACTGTCTATTCTTGATCCTTTCTGAACCCGCCAGCATGCAAGGACTAACTTGCTCCTCTCTGAGCCAGTGCTTTGGAAACCCACCCGATGCTAGCACTGATCCAGGAGATGCTCACGAGCCAAATGATACCAGACCAAGCAAAAATAGCCATGGACTTCCGATGGCGGACCCTGCGACATCCCAGCCAGAAGCTCCACCAGTCAGCCTGGAGGAGCAACAGCACCAAAAACCTCAGAAGACAGTCAGCTGCATCTCCAACATCTCCAACATCTCCAACATCTCCACCAGAGCGAAGAAAGTAAGCGATAACAATTCAAACTGTATCTGCCACCTGCAGGACACAGATGATGAACATTGCTCCGAGTCACCCCCATTCTGTCACAGCCTTACCTTAAGCTCAGAAGATGATGAATTGGAGTTGAACTATTGTCCAGAGCTGGAGCTGACCTATTCTCAAATCCCCAGACCGTCCATCATTACCAAACAGACTAAGGTAAGGAGCCCGGGGTCAATAAATGCAAAGTACTGTTTGTATGATTAACACTAACTTGAGATACTCACACTTTATTTGGGCATTTATAATATAAAACATCTGCTTTCAAAATTTTAACTACCAAGTAGTACATTATATAAATTATTAAAATTAGCTCTACCTTATCAACACAAAATAAAATTACAATTAACATAATAATGCAATGATATAATGTTATAAATCTCATCATTAGTATTATTAGGATGATTAGTATAGGGAGTACTTTTGTGGCATATAATATCAGTTCAGTTGTTGCTTTTAGGGTTGTTTGCTACTTTGACAGTAGCTAGAACTGGTTTACAGGTGGTAGATTAAATGAAAATCATTGTAGTAATTCAATATAACAACAATCATTTTGACAGGAGGCAATTAATGATGAGGTAAAATTGCCATAGCTTCTCCTCTTGGTTGTAAAGCTAATGTAATGCATTAAAACCCCACAAGGGGATGGAAAACTTAAAGTAAGTCCCTCATGCAGTGAGCATGAGGTATAACTAGGCATTTGTGCATAAGTGCCTTCTTCAGGTTAAAATTTGTTAAATTCTCATCAGAATATAACAAAACGTCTTAACAATTAAATGTAGAGCTCTGAAACTCGATACACACACATTCATCCACACATACAAACGTACACCAGTTCATGGTATTCTACTTGACTCTATTTTATCTGTTATACTAGTACCAATCATCAAAAACAAAGAATCCTGGTTTTCTGGTATGCCCATCAGGTGATGCAAGTTAAATGGGGAAATGTTGTATCTAATCCATTCCACGTGAATAATGCAATTCATCAAGGTGGAATTATGGCACCCTTTCTTTTTAACTTCTACGTGGATGATCTTTCAATGCAGTTAGGGGGGTGTGGAATAGTGTGTATGGTTGTTAATTCTTTCATTAACCACCTGATATACGCAGACGATTGGGTTATTTTCTCTCCTTGTAGTGCTGGTCTTCAACAGTTATTGAGGTCATGCTCTCAATATGCTACAGATTTTGACGTGATATTCAATTCAAATAAGAGTAATGTTATGATAGTCAGAAGCAAGGATGATAGAAAATTGGTATATCCTAATTTCTTCCTGTCTGGGATTGCCCTTAACATGTGTGATAAGGCTAAATAATTGTCAATATCATAACTAATAATCTATCAGATGATAGGGACATTTACAGACAGTGTCATAAGTTATATGCACAAGCAAACATGTTGGCTCGCAAATTTAGTATGTGTTCGATTAGTTTCTCTTTTTAAAGCGTATTGTACCGCGTTACAGACGGCCCATCCGAGGCGTTGCTACAGGAAAGGCAGCATGTAGAGACTCATGGTGACTTATAACGACAGTATGAGGTTGCTGCTAAAAGCCCCGAGACGGTGGGTAGAAGAGTGTTTGCCAATGCTCGTGTACCCACCTGCTTAGCTGTCATACAAAATCTCATGTACGGCTCTCTGATTCTGCTTACAGTATCATTTTAGCCTAAACCAACCCTGCTCTGAGTACAGTCAGGTTTCATCTAGCATGTGGAACCACTGGGGTTTTAGCCTATACGTAAATGTTGGATCATGTGGAAAGCCTTTGTGCTAATTGTTGTTTTTTTGTTTATGTTACTTTCTGTTTTGATTTTTTGTAAATTTTGTTATTTATTTTGCTAAGGACCCCTCCATGAACTGTAACCTTAATAAAGTATTGAATTGAATGAACATACAGTCTTCGCAGTGAGCGATCTCTGCCTGTCGATAGGATGTCAGTGGAATTTTGCCAGAACTCCTGTCAATCATGATCAGTGTCTCCTGATATCTGGGGCTGTACCTGCACGACTAGGCTAGTTAAAGTCTATATGTGTGAGTATTGGTGCAATTTTGTAAAGACAGAATCTGAACAGACACACTGTCTGCATAAAATCCTCTCCTTTTTTCCAAGAGGAGGATGGCCCATTATGTAAACAGTCTCCTCGGGCTCTGATCAATAATGCTGATCAGCAGTGGAAACTATATAGTAATAAGAGGGGGATGGGGAGGTATTGATAGAAATCTTGGAATTTAGACTGTTGATTGCTTCATCCAGAGATAGACATCTCCTCAGCAGATGTTTAGACATCTGTTAGGTTTGATTGTTTTAGGCCAGAGGATTGTCCGTTTTGATATAGTCTAAGTTAAAAAAAACATGGTGTGATTGTATTAAAAACATCGCGGTTTGATTGTGGCAGTCTGATACAAGTTTGGTTTGAGTATTTTAAGTTTATTGATGGTATTTAATGAACTAGATGAAACAATTACCCAACTGCAAAAGACCCCCTTTAACTACCTTGGACCAAACCTCCCTATAAACCAGAAAACAGAAAAGCCTGCCAAGAGTGAACCAAGTGATTGTGGTGAGATTATTAGCCTTTTAAAAGTATACAACCGTGCAATAACATAGATATTAATGTGCTCTGTCAGAGTGATACAAAAGACAAGGTTTTTAACCATAGATTTCTCAATATTCTCAACAGGAAAGAGGTTTCACACTGTTTACCCAGGCTAGGTAAATATAAAATCATGTGTAACCAATGGAGCATACAGGATTGATCTGTGCAAGAGTACTAAGCCTTGTGGCACTCCACCTCCTTATAAGTTAACCTTTCACAAACCACTGCTGAAAACCACTGTGATTTTTGGCCTCTAGGTGTAAATCAATATCATTTTAGTTGAAGAACCAAAGGGACTGAATGTGGAAACACTGGTAATTAATGACATGCACGGTGTTGTAAAGGGGACAGTAAAATGTTTCCAGTGAGAGTATTGAAAAGGAGTGTCTGGGCAAACAACCACCCGCAACCAAACACACACTCCTCACAACTTTAGAGAGACAAAGCTACACACATAGATAGAAAAGAACAATGATTATATGGTCCATAAAACTATGTCCAACCGTACACAGTGTAATACAAATTCCTCAGTATAAACCCCTCACACACACATACACACACCTATATATGCACAATGAGAGAGAGACAGGAAGCCACACACTGAAGTTAAACATTTCTGAACACTGTTATTAAGTAAATGGAGGGTTTGGTTTGAAAAAGAGGACAGAGAGCAGCGAAGGAACATTTGCTTATAGAACAATCATCATTTTAGCCATATGAGCTCTACCTTTGTGTGTATAAATGATCTAATTTTTGTCAGTGTTTTCTTGTTGTGTTGCGTACAGAAATGCAACAAATAAAAGAGGTGGTAAGTGCTGAATTCCAATCCAATGGTTGTTTGAGTCCTTGACCATATATGTCAAAATTTTTGTCAAATTTGAAACCATTCAGTGCAATAAATTGCTTTGCCGTCAGAAGGTTGATGCAAAAGCTACATAATGGATTTCAGTTCAACTGGTTGGGGAGCTAGTTATTGGGCCAGCATTTACTCCTTTGAATTCTGGTGCTGATCTAGATAAATGGTGAATCCAGGGGGGGCAGCACATAGGCATAGTGGTTAGAAGAGTAGTGGTTAGAAGTTTGCCTGATAGAAAGAAGGTTCTGCAATCCAACTGGAGCCTTTCTTTTAGAGTTTGCATGTTTTCCACCAGTTTAAAAACATACAAAAATACAGAATGTGAATTGGTGACTTTAAATTACCCATAGCTGCACACCGCACTTAGGTGCAGACCACAGTAAAAGATAAATATGATGAACCAGATTAAATATGTTTTCATGGAGTGTGGTCTACATAGTAGTTTAAGGTTACAAAGTTATGAGTGTGATTGGATAGGAGCCTTGCTGGTAGTGTGGACTCTACTCAGTGCCATTCTATATTTGTTTTTATTTTGTTGTAAATGTATATTTCGATATTTCAAAGACTAAAATAACAAAAGCTGATCATTTGTATCAATTGGTTTCGGCTTAGTGTAACCTCAAATGCTGTAACCCGTGCATCCATACAAATCACAATGTTCATTGTCTCTAGCGTGCAGGATTTTTATTTTTTTGTGTGTTAAATTAGCCCCAACATTTTGGGGCCCAAATTTATTTTACTTATTGATGTGCAACTGGTCATTTCCATTAGATTAATGTGTTTGTTAATCATTGGTGATCTTACAGTGACAGTGACTGACAGTAACCATTGGTGTTCCCTTCCCACACACTCCTCTCAGGAACCAGATTTCCAGGAAGCGACATCTGACAGGTCAGACGATAGTGAGACAGAGGATGGAAGGTTATCAGGTATGGAAAACAACACAAGCTTCCTCCTCTTTTCTCTGTCCACCCTTCTCCACCTCCAGCTCTTCCACACTGGAGCTGTTGGGCACTGATTGGATAATGGCGAAAAGGAATCTGGCTGGAGCTGTCCTCTGTCCCTTCTGTTGAGGGAAAAACAACTTTGACTTTTATGTGGAGAGGAACATATTGCGTTTGTGCAAAGGACTTGCTTGGCGTGGGAGGGGATGATCGGGTTCACACAGCTGTGGCCCCAATCTGTCAACGTATCACTGAGAAAATTTCTAAGCGATTGGGGGAACTTTGTCTGTCTGTGATAAATACTAATCAAAAGGACGATCATTCTGTATAAGCGTGTGTGTGTGTGTGTGTGGGCGTGTGTCTGTGTGTCTGTGTGTGTGTGTGTTCACTCATTTTGCCAGGATGTCTGGCAGGAGCTTAGTGCTGTTGGTTATCATGGAGATGAATCTCAAGGTAAAAGTCCTAGGAGTTGTGGAGGACCACAAAAGGGTAACAAGATGGAGTTGAGTGCCTTATTAATAATGTGATTTGGTACCATCACTCTGAGTCTACCATCATGGCTAAATATAAGTGTGTATTTGAGTGTGTGCCAGATTTTTATATTTTTTTAAGTGTTTATCAAAGCTTTTGTGTGCACAAACAAATACACAGCCTTCTGCTGCCAGTCTTGCTGTCTTTTCTTTACTGACCTCATTCAATGACATCACAAAGAATGGGTTTTGGAGGTCGGGTTTGTGAGATAAAACATGTAACAAAATAATATTTCAATCTGTGTGAAAATAAACAGCATAAACTGAAAAATTAGGAAATTAATTAATCTTTTTTAATTCTTAAAATGTATTTAAAGACATAATGCTAACTTTTGGGTTCACCATTTAAAATTATGGTTCAAATGGAATTTTTTAAATATTGTAATATTGAAAAACATAATTCAATGTTAGGAGGCAGTCGTTTCCAACAAGAATGGTGGACCACCAGACAAAATATGCGAACCAATCCACTCTTCCATTAATGCTTTACTAAACCAGCACAGTGTGTCAGATGCTTTTAAAGGATTAACATCTTAAACTATGCCTCTGTGCCACATGCAAAGACACACACACAGAACAAAACAAGAGAACATCTGCTAAAGGTCATGTCATTCTCCAAGAGTTGTTCCAAACTGACGTCTCTCTATTCCAATGAGAGATATTTTAGTAAACACAAGCACACTTTTTCTCCCTCATCTCCAAGAATGAAATGGTAAAGATTATGGTGCACAAGGGGGTAATGCAATTACAGAACCTCCTCTGTCTCTCTCTGACACAAATACACACACACAATTCGTCACGCTGACCTTGATTTTGTGTGGTCATGGCGTTTGTTATTAGGAGGGCCTTCCTGCTCCCAGTGTTGGAAAATGTGCTTATTCAGCTAATTCACAATAACAACTAGACGGACAGACAAATGGTTGGACAGACACATGATGACAGTTATATTACTTCTCACTCCTGTAGGGGTTGACCAATGCCTCCCAGCTCATGTAATTATCTAGTATGAAGGCTATTAAGGAGTTTTTGTCCTGTATGTCTGTACAAGCTCACAAAAAAAGAACAAGATAAAAAAGCATGTCCTAAATGTTTAAGTATATGAGTTGAACAAATTATTATGCTTCCGGTAAAAATTTTAATCGAAAACACACAGTGTGTTTTTGCAATAATATAGACATTGTAAGTGTTATCTATTTTTGTCCCATTCTGTCGATGTTGGGCCCTCAATTTACTGTAACACTGTTGCAGTACCGTAAAAGTACTGTAACAGTGTTACAGTACTGTAGCAGACACATCTGCTCCGGTTCCTGTTGGCCATCATTAGGCTAAGTGGAAAGGGACTCTGTAGAGTAGAGCTCAATAAATCTGTGTGGCTTGAACAGTAATGACAGCCAAAGCAAGAAAATCCAAGAACTGGAACTCCAGTTGAATTATTGTAGTATTAGAGTATTATGATCGACTTGTTTGTGCTCACATCTATGATGGTTGGAGAGAAGCACACACAGGCACGCAAATGCAGGAAATGAAATGTAGTCTGTGATTCTCTCAGTGCACATCCATTTATTTTAGTGAAACCATTCTGTGGTCAAGTTTACTTTAAATGGCTGCAAGTAATGTTTGGAAAAAGATGAGAAAAAGGAATAGTCTTATAAGATAAGTAAGACTAAAACTAGTTACTACTAATGGATAACAGACAAAAAGCTCACAGTAAGTGAAAATTATTCATTATTGTTGCTATAAGCTGTATTTTATGTGTATGCGGTTTATATTCATGATAAAATGAATGCTTAGTTGGTAGAGAGACACCTCAAATAGGCAATGCAGACAAGATACCATTGAGCAACAAAGTGACGTGGCATCGGTTGAGAAAAAGGAGGGAGAAATGGTTTAAGTGTGTTATGAAGCTTGGGAACAAGAGATCATTTCTCAAGTGCAGTGACACTGACGCAGCAATGACCTCATAAACTCCTTTCAGCCAGGCACCATGGTGCATGGGTTTGGATGTGTGCAGGCTTCCAATGTCTGTGTATGTGTCTCTGAATCTGTGCAGACCGGGCGCTGTGGTGTGAGTCATCCAACAGTAATTGAATTAGCTGAACTCTGGATGAACACTCACAGGGAAAAGAGGGAAAAGGGGAATACATTACCCCAAGACCTGATGAACACATCTCAGAGACAGAAAGGCAGACACTGGGAGTGTTACCCAAATTTTATGAAAAAGTCAATCAGCCTTATTCAGGTTACCCAATTTGTAATGTGTGAACATACACACAAGAAAAAAAATATACAGCTCACAAAATAACTTTCATTCAAGCAATTTCATTCAAAACACACAAACATCTTTACTTCAGTACAGACTTTAGCTGGTGGTTTTGCCTCCACTGCTGTGAGATTATATGCCCTAAAATGTTGCTGGGTCAGACACAAGGGAGAAACAGAGTGGAAAGAATGCATTAAGTCTATTTGGGACAAGAGAGAGAGATAAAAACAAAATGGTTTGCTTTATGTTAAAAGACAAGGACTGTGATTATAACCAGTTTCAACCAAGGGCTTCAGCATATGGTGTGCTGCTGGTGAAACCCCCAGTCATGCAGAAGTAGGTCACACACACACACGAGTGTTGTGTTTATGTACACTAAAATTACATGTAATTATTCACCATCCACTCCTTTCCTGTGCTTAACGTTTTCCTCTGGTAGCTTTCAAATTTTATTTCATGTCAATTTCTTCGCTATTAAGTGACAAGAATGCACAACATTGAGCAAAAAAAATTGTACCGCATCCTTGACTATTTACTTATTGCCAAGAAAATAATATTCTTCAACTTTCCCAAAAGAGATTTGTATTATCACTTTGGAGACTTTCCCTCACTTACAGGAAGACCTCTCTGGCACCGTGGTTTTCAGATAACTGCCATTTCCTGTTTAAATTGGAGGCCTTTGGAGGCCTGAAAAGAAAAAACAAGGGGCTTCACAGGCAGTCCACATATACAAATGTTGTGAAGAACTGCGGGAAAACCCTGAGACGATAACCGAAACATCTGTCCCAGAAATAAGATATCAGATACCAGCAGGGTGAGATGAAGAGATGGGGGAACTTGATTTGCACTGTTCCAGGTAGTGACATTGAATGACGAACACACATTTGCAAACAGGAAGAGCCTACATCAACCACTGAACTTCTATTTACAGTCAAGAGTCACAGGTCCACAATGAAGATTCATGTTGAAATTTTGATTTGGTATCACGTTGTTTCAAAACAAAATGTGTAGGTAATCAGGGTAAAGAGGACATTTTATGAAAACAGTGTATTTTCTAAGATATTAAAAATGAGTTTTCATTTGTTCAGCAATTGGGGAACTTTGTTTTTGCAAATGTCCCTGCAATGTAACCAAGTCTCTTCCTCCTAATTGTGTTTAAAGCAGACGTGTGAAACTTTTCTGACCCCATCGGCTTCACGAACACACAGCCCTGTTGATAAGGCAAAGAGGAAGTATATTCTTGCTATAGTGTTTAAGGATTTAAATATAACAAGATTTGTTTTAAATATTAGTGAATGTGTTGGTTTTAGTCATATTGGTAATGTCTGTTATATTAAGTTTAGGCAAAAGAGTGTTAAGGACAGTGGAAATAAATTAATTTTTTTCTTGCCAAAGAAGTTATGGGGAAAGCAATACATCTTTTCTGCACATGAGGGATTATTTTCTTACTGAGATAAGTGACTTTCAGTCATCTCCAGTAGTTGATTCTAGCCAAGACAAATAATTAAAACAGAATGGCAAAATTGACGTTTCTACACATACGTTCTTAACATAATAGATATGACATTTTACTTTGTTAACTTTAGAGGTTCTGGGAGGCTTGTTTTGTTATCTTTGGACAAAACCCAGCTTGTTGTACCTTCACATATACAGTCTTTAAGAGAAAATAAGATAACCTCGGCCTTGCTTATGGGTTTACATTTGTGGATTTGAGACTAGAATCATTCTTCACTCACAAATTTCCCAAAACGTCTTCCTATTTGTGAATGAATGGTATGAGGGACAGAGTAAGTATGACTAGTGTGTTGCACTGACTTTTGGTTTCTCTCACAGTTTCTAGTAAAACTGCATGCACATCTGTTTCCTGCATGTTTGTAGCTCTGAGCGCAGCGGTCTCTGTAGGGTGTGACTGCTCTGTCAGAGGCGACCATCTCATGACTCATCCTATTGTTCAGATCAGCACTCTTAGTCACCCCATTTCTGAATTATGAGAAGGTCCTTAAGAATGTTTGACATCTTTTGACTCCCCTTCCTCCCTCGTGTTTAGATTTCAAATGTTGGTTGACTTTCTGGTCTTTTTCTGATTTCCCTTAAACCCGTTCTGTTATGATGTGCAACACAGATTGAACCCAATGAGATATGACACAGATAAAAGACCCTGAAATAAACAGGGCAATGTAATCCTACAGATCACCAAGAAACAAGGGGGTTTTGTTGAGCTGAATTAACAGAAGGATGGCGGATAAGCAGATCCACTGACCCTTCATCAGTAAGCAGATTACTCTTTATCTCAAAGAATGCTTACGATATTCAGTCTGCGACACTTAGATGACTGATCTGTAGCAATCAAAGCAAACAACGATGAGAAAATAAGATCTACCAGAAGCAAACAGCATCCTCACGTTCTTAATGAAAAACAAAACATAGTATTTAGGGGATTCTTGTCATTCTATCACAAGTGATCTTGAATGCCTTGCAGGCAAGCATTTTACAAGTCACAGGATTTATCCTAACAGTGGGGTAGCCGGACTACTAAATTTCTCCAAATTTAGTAGTCCGGCTAAATTTGGAGAAATGTGTGTGTGGAGTAATGAGAAGCACGACAGGGTTCAGTTTCGTTCGGATTTAACCTTTGTGAGTCACAGTGATTTTTGAGGGTTTTTTTAGATTTATGGAATAAGGTTTTTGGTAGTAATATTTCATTCAGTTCAAGCATTATTATTTTCAATATTGTGATGAAAGAAGATGATAAACAATAGAAAATGATGTGTAGCGATGTGATACCCTAATATTAACTAAAGTAATATCGGTATAGTTCATGTCAATGTTACTATAATATTGCTTTTGAGTATTCTATTTTAGCCATTCAGGGGCAATAGCAATTACTATGATAATGCTTTACAGGTGTTGAACATTTTAACAACAACGGCTAATGAGTAAATTATGGATGTAGTGAAGTTTCTGAAAAGTAAGCCTGGTCCAAAGCAGTATTGATTCAAACCTTGATTGGTGATTCCAAAGTCCAAAATTGTATTTAAGCTTATGTGGAAAATCACCCCTATTTTTTATTTTCCCCTATTATTTACTAATTACTTTGCCAAACACTAATGAGATCTTATTTGCTAGTTTAAAGTCTTACATGATGCAGCACAAAGTTCATATTTTAATTGTTGTCCAATTCAGCAATGACAGGGAACCTGATCAGGTTGACATGGTCCAATCAAAACAATGTGCTGAAAGGTGTTAAACCACTTGTGAATTATTGAGAACAGCAGCTGGGGGATTTTTTTGGGTTTACGACTGCAGGAGAATACTGTCACATCACACTTTGTCATTTAATCCTTGTTTATAAAAGATTATGAGCTGATTAGAGGAAATGCAATGGAGAAGTATGTTAATGCTACAAAGAGAGCATTAACATACTTCTCCATTGCACTGCATATACAGCAGGTATATTCTGTAATTGCTGCAATTCAATGTCAAATTGAAGCAGTCATAATATTTAGAATAACGAACAACACTAAAGTCTGACCACTGTGTTTCTTGAGGCTGTCACTAAGATCAGACTGAAATATTTTGTCATATCACTGAAAACAAAGAAAAAAGATATCCAATCATCAGCAAAAAAATTAAAACCACTTGCTTAATGCGCTGCTTTTTTTGACACCCTTCTGATAGAACTGGTAGAAACTTCACCAGGTGATGGCTCGCAGCTGTCCTTCTTCAGATATGTTTCTTTAGATTTGAAAAAGGAACAAGACCTGCTGACGTGCTCTGACCCATTTATGTCCAGTGGTTCTCAAACATTTTTCAACAAAGTACACCTTATGAATATTTTGCAGCTCAATACAATGATCAATGCAAAATCATTTCAAAATTTTCAGAATTATAAAAATAAAACTTGTCTAAAAAGTTAATTAAAAAGTTAGAATTCTAATTCTGATGACAGTTAGTCATAACTTTCTTCTCTTCTTTTTTTTTTTTTTACTTTTTAAAGAAATTTATAGAATTTTTCGAGAATTCTGCCTCTGAAGCTAGAAGTTTCTGTCTCTTGAATTTATCCTCAGAACTCTGATTCCTAAGTCTTCTTCTTTTTTTGGCTGTTTCCTTTAGGGGTTGCCACAATGGATCATATGTTTTCATCTGGCCCTGTCCTCTGTATCTTCCCCTGGCACATCAAGCAACTGCATGTCCTCTTTCACCACATCCAGAATTCCCCTCTTTGGTGTTCTCCTTATCTCCTGCCTGGCAGCTCCATGTCTATTATTATTCTTTCAATGTATACATTATCCATCCTTTTCACATGTGCAATCCATCTCAATCAGGTATCTCTTACTTCGTCTTCAAGATAGCTAATCGGGGCTTTTATTTTAACACATTTCATCATCCCGCCCAAGAAAATCTTAACATTTTCAACTTTACCACCTCCAGCTCAACATCCTGTCCTGCGGTCACTGTCAATGTTTCAAAACCATACAGCAGAGCTGCTCTAACTACCATCTAATAAACTTTACCCTTCACTCTTGCTGCTACTCTTCTGTCACACATCGTCAGCTAGTCTTACAATTGCATTTTTTCAAAAATTATATGTAATACAGTAGAATTAATTTATGGCTCATGCACGACTATTCTTTTTGCAAGATAAAATAAAAGAATATCTCACATACCCCATGCAGTATTTAAAAGTACCTTTATTGGTGTAGGTACCCAGATTTTAGAAACACCAGTCTATCTATCACAGTTTGGCCGCTGTCAAAATCGCTCATCCCTTTTTCCTGCTTCCAAAATATTACTCTCACAGTGAAACTGTTAACTTTCTACCTAATATATCACACCCACCGATCAGTGCCATTTTAACAAGATATTGACGAAATAATCAATTTTAGTGTAACTTTATCTGTTAATGTTTATAATGTTATGGCTGAACAGTGTAAATGCTTAACAACAATTGGACCTCCGTCTGAAATGAAACCGACAAAAAAAAGTCTGATATTTTTTTTTATTATTGTCCGATAAATGAAATTAAAATTGATAACTATAACTTCCCTTTCCACAGGTTAGATTTCAGCCGTTTCAACTGTTTGCGCGTGCTAGAGGGTGTGCGCGCTCTCAATTCACGCCCCGCCCTGAGCTCGAGGACTCCCCAACACTTCAAAGAAAAAATATTAGGAGGAGCCTGTTAGTGACGTCACTCCAGCCCTCCTACTCTGTTTAAATTTACATTTTCTATGGGTCCTGGCTGAGTGCGTGTGTATATGTGCGGGGGACACTTTACAAAAGCAGAGTCGCGCGGACACACCTCAAATCCTTGAAGTGATCCGGAGAGGCATCGAGGTGGCCTGAATCACACAGTTTGCTAAAATACTCAACTACTCGAGTTGGAGAAGTCGCGTCGGGGTTGACTTTGAGGTAGGTGTTTGAGGCGCTATCGTGATATTGTTGCACCAGCGCACTAACAATAGCAGGATGTCTTCACTGTCCTCCTGCTGCCTTTCGAGAAAAAGTCGCAGGTTTTGGGTTAAATACTTGAAAATAAGTACGAAGAGGAAGAGCCAGAGGAGAGGGAGAGAATGAGATTGCAAAAAACAAACTCTTGTTTCATTGTCTCCTTTTGTTTGGCTGGAGCCCACGGGACAGGGGAGAAGAAACACGTTGGGATTGTTGTACAGCATGTACAGACCATAGTTGGAGCTACTCTAATCAGATACTGTAGGAGAGGAAGGGTAAAAGGAAAAAAAGCTTTAGCTTTATTAGTTTGTCCAGCACACAAATAACCACTTTAAAGTTGTGGCTCACATATGCTATCGCAGCTGGTAATATTCTACCCAGTAATATATCTACCCAGCTCTTCTAAAACATAGAAACACTTATGTTTTCCAAGAACAGATTGGCTTCACAATCTGTACAACACTAGGCTTGCCTTTTTTTATATTGTTTTTGTAATCCTTTAAAATATGAACGGAAAATGTGAACAAATTACAAGACCAGTACTGGAGGCTTGCTGTTTTTGCTCCTTTTTTTCTTATTTATCAACCTTTCTTATTTGAAAATTAATTTCATTGATGAAATAAGGCCCATATGTGAGATCAGTAGCATGAAAATCCACCATATTTTTTTGTCAATAAGCTGTGTCAGAAAACATAATTTGAGAGTAAGGCTGTTTGTCACTGCTGTCTCTTATGTCAGAGCACATGGCTTCAGTCAGAGCTGACACACTGGCCATGCTTGTCATCAGCCAAACAGACCTACTGTCAAGTTAAGAGGTGTTTGTTATTTTTTGATTGTGCAACTATCTAAAACATATGATATTGCATCATCACAGTGCCTCACAGTTAAACAATTCTCAGAAGTCCTCTGTCAAACTTGAATGAGGTTAAACAAACTAGTCAGAGGGTTGAGTGTGCACAGTATGTTTGCTGGGTGGAGGCTGAATAGCAGCCAGATAGCAGGTTTTAACATGCGGTAGTTCAACACTGGTTCATCTGATTTGCTCAAGTAATGAAAGCAGAATGAATGTATGTTACACCGTTTAGTTGCTCAGCTTTAAAGAGCTTGTCTATGTGTGCACGCGGGGAGGGGGAAGTTTCTCTCACATGTGTTAGTCATTTGGAGGGGAGTTTGCGAAATGATTTACATCTGTCTTCTGATCTTTGAAACCCCTCCCTTCCTCCCTTATATCTCCTGTTTCTCTTACTCAGTCTCTCTTGCTGTCTTCTGTTTCCAGTAAGGGTTGATGCTGTCACTGTCTGTACGTGTGGTAGGTGTTACAACTGGATTGCTCTCTTGCCCCGTTTTTACTGCACTCAGAGGAATATAAATATGTGAATGAAATGAGTTTCCATCCTATAATGGCATGTGTTCATTAGTGGTTACAGTGGACATCTCAGATGTATCATTATAGGATTTAAGTCTATGTCAAGGACTTAATTTGACCTCAAGAAAATCAAGGTATTTGGGTCAGGAATGGGTGTGTGTCCACGAGAGGTAACTGGCAACAGTGTGTGTGTTGACACTGTTATCCTCCACAGTCCTGCTGGTCTGTCTGTGAGCACAAAAATCTTCATTACTCAGCAGAACACACTGATCCTTAAGCAGCCTGCACCACACAAGACACACTGTTACTGTGGGTATACGCTGATCATGGCCTGTTACTGGTTCTTCTGACATGTTCCTCCCTGTTGGTGAGGAACTTACATGTAGGAAATGTTTTAAGTCCGTTTGCCTTCAATGAGCCGTAGAAAAAAAAGTCTTGTTTTGACTGGTCCTCTGTACAAAGAGTGGAATATTTGTGGTTATATGAAATGGGTCTTTACTTGATTTTTGAAATGTGTTGCTTCAGTTAAAAGTTGTGAGTGAGGCTGTGAGTATTTTCATTTGTCTGTTTTAAATTACACAGATCTGCCAAAACTATAATCTGATTTAAAGCTTTCTTCAGAACCACTTCATTCTTTTATATACAAAACACCCACATAGTGTATTATTCAATGTTTAAAACGGGAAATGTTATGCTTTAAATAGGGATTTTCATCTCTCAAAATAATATTATTTATATATATATATATAACTTAATTGATTCCTTTTTCTGATATTCTACCCTTCAGAGAAAAATGTATCTTCGGTGCTTTTACAAATATATTATACGTTTAACTTGCTGTCCGTCTTTAACTAATAAACTCAGTGCACCAACTCTGTTCCAAGATTTGTAACATGGTAAAGCCATAAATGGTTATCAGGTTGAGCAACAAATTATTGATTTTACTGGATTTATTAACTTTTACTCAAAATTCAGAGACAATATTTAGTTTACAATTGGAAAATACACATTGTTCTTCCATGTCCTTGTAGGGAAAAAACATTTAAATGAAATAAAAATGTAAGCTTTTGAGTGTAGTTGATAGAAACGACAGCTTAGTATGGTTTGTGCAAACAATAGTGATGCAATCTCAGACTCCTACCAGAGGACACAGGATCTGTTTATATTTTGCTTTTTTTTGCCATGGTTCTAGATGATGATGTCACATATTAAGGTATTCACTTTCACAAATTTCATTCGATTCAAGCCCTGCATTGACTTAATTTACTTTGCGTGAGTAGGCTCAGGATCTGTGATTCACCAGTAAGAGAGATAAGCATGAGTACTAAAATGGAGACACCTACACATCCTCAACACATACAGAGAGAGACTCAGCTTCTCAAAGAATCCCATTGATTTTCCTCCTGTTATGCAGGAGCTTCAATCACAATAAAGCACCATTACTGTGCTGACCACTTTGTGTAGTCTTGGGGAAAGGTTGACATGCACTAACGGAGAATCTGAATGCCCTCTTTCTTGCATCTTTTAAGTTGAAGTATAGCGATTGGATGTCGGAGCTGCATGAATTGGATTAAACTCTTTGTAAATCAGAGTCTAGTTGCATGATTCTGTCCTATTACAGACACAAACATGCGCCTGCTGAAGAACATAGCCTTCTTTCTGTTACAGATTGGAGCGGACAGGGTTTTCAGAATGTATAGCCACACAGGCTTCAGTGGAAGTTTCATCAGACAATGAAACGGCATGATTGCTTACTGTCCCAATTTTTTATTTAAATTAGTAAAAATATGCATGTACACAGCGTTATTTTGTTTCAAGGATAGACAATAGTATAGGAAAGCAGTGACTCTTTTTGACTATTTTTTGACACCCTCATGTGTGCTCATGCAAAATCTGCTTGCACCCTGTGTGTCCGTCGATCTGGCTAATTGTAGAGTGCATAGTAGAGTAACAGTTGTTATTGGGCTTTTCTGTACTACCATGTAAACAAAGGAGAACCTCCTTAATTCTCCCCGATGTGCCCCCAGCCAATGACAATTGAGTTCTCAGCTTTGCTCAGCCAGTAGACGGTGAGGAGGGGTGGGACCTGCTACATAAAGAAAAAAACAGCAGTAAAGCACAAAGCTTTGAATCTGGAACTGGGACAGACAGTCGTGCCATAACAAAGACTCTTCCTTTATGACTGAATGGCACTCACACTGATGAACCAGACAAAAAGGCTGAAGCATTTTGACTTGATGGCTTTTGCGCTATTATAGAGACAGACATTGCAATTGCTTTTATAAGGGTGATATGTGTGAGTTGTATATGAGCACATGTTTACAGCCTGGTGAGGAAGATACATGTGTTCTCTCAATAATTTGCCTTGTTTCTCTCATATGGAAAAATAATCTTGATTCTGTGCATGTGTTTTTTCGTCTGTCTCGGTCCACCTGTTCAGGTCTATACATATACATACATGGCCATGTGTCTGTGTCAGCTGTGATAGAGCATAGACAAGCCTTTTGTATCTAACTGACAGATGTGTATTCCCTCACCAATTGCTCAGGACATATGTTCAGTCAACATTTTGATTGTAAAGTTTTTAGCATAACCTGCACATAGTATGCTTCAAAGAGCTTCTGTCACTCAAATATTGTCAATTTAGGGATTATAGGTATCTACTTTTGTGACCATACATGGATATGCTGATTTGTGCTGAAAGCAGTAATCACTTTGCAGATTCATCGCATTCCTACAGTGTTAATCAAAGTGGTGTCGGTGTCTTTTCAATCCGTAGCATTCATTCTGTAATCTCTCGACCCGGGGCTAAAAACATGAGACAGCATGATTGTTCAAGAGGTACGACATTAGATAACTTCAGTCGGAGTGGAACACTAACTTCTGAATAACTTAAGACCATGTTCAAATTTAAATAGGTATAACATGGATTATATCTACGTCTTAACAGTAAAAAGGGTTAGATTATTGTCATTGTTGTCAATTTCTCAGCAACTGACAGGTCTGTATTTGCTGTTAGTACAGTCAACTTTTAAGAGCATGTGATACTGCTTTATAATCAGACGGGACCAAATGCAGCCTCCCTTGTTCTCCAAGAAATGCAAAACATGATGTGAAGTCATTTCAAGCCAGGATCCCAACGGATTGTTAAAACTCAGTTGCCACAATCGAACTAATGTTGTAAGTGAGGAATGTTCTGATTTGTTTTCCCCCTTTTTTATATCAAGAATTTCTTTTTTGCAAAACATAAACTCAAGAAGTAGGGTTGTTAAGACAGTTCCACATCTGCTTTGGTATATTAAATGTTAATGTCTATGGTACAGCAAAACTTTATCATGAGAGCCTTTTGACTATTTCGGACAGCATTCAAGCCTCTGACAGAAGAATAGATGTTGCCTCATTGGTCCCAGGTCGATAGTACTTTCTTCAGTGATGTCACAAGTTGTTAAGGTTGATTTACTCTGATCTGCCTTGTGCCAATTTAAATACCACTTAATTCTTTCACTCTGAGCCTGCTCTTTGTATATATGAAACATGTTTAAGTTCAGTACGTTAAATGTTATTAACAAAAAACACGAATGTATGTAATGGCAGATTTGGATCTATTTTTCGCTTTATATAAATTCTTACCTCTTCAGAGAGATGCAGTCCATTTGTATGACTCTGATTTGAATAACCTCAGCTGCATCTTGATGACAGTGCCATGTGTCTACCCCACACTACTACCTAATTGTGACTAAATAGTTACGGATCACCGCCACATCTATATTTTAATTTCCGTGATCCGTATTATGAACCAGGTCAAAATCCAATTGTGCATAGTAATTATATTCCATATACATTTTCCATGCCTTACTTATAATTTGCCCATTATCTTTCATTGTATTTGCAGAAAGGCCCTATCACTCAATGTTGTAAGAGAAAAGGTGAATCCGTTCCAGGTCCATCTTAAAATGTAATCGAACCCTTTGTGAGATCCAACACAACGTATCATTAAAATCCATCAAAAAGTATTAAAGATATTTTGCACATAAACAATAACAAAAAAAACACAGGTTATCACATAACCTCCTCCAAAGTGGTGCTTTTGAGTAAGCTTTGGCTTGCCGGAAAGATAAGAACCAAGTTTGAGGGAGAAGGACATAGTTCACATGTTTTTATATGAAAGGTTACTCTTGACTGCTGAGTGCAGTAAAGACTGTAGGTGTTTACTTATAATCAGGACATTCTAAATAGCTGCCGGGTACTCCCTTAATGACAGCAGGGTTTTTAATCATCCACAGACATGTCTACAAGCATTCACAGTGTGGCGTAGCTAAAAGCTTAACGGCTCACGTGATGGATCATGTAAGGGAGGAGGTACATTAAAATTATGTGTTCTTGTTTTTGCTCATTTGTGCTTTATGGACCCTAAAACCTGTTTTTAAATTCTCCCCCCCGAACATCCCCCTAAGTAACACCATTGTATTGTGGGAGCAGGAGGGTGGATGCTTTCCAGGGTTAGTACATGTTGAGGCCCCAGAATTCCCAAGCTTCTCTTTCTCTTCAGCTAGAGACCCCCACTGCAAGGCAGGAAATACAAAACAACTCCGAAGCATACTAATCATTGCATAATTTCGGATGAATCCCTGGCCAAATGTTACGAATGTTAGAAGTATTTGTGGTCTAAAGACCGTTAATTTTACACTTAATCTGTTTACTCGATCTGAAGTTGCAAGAGATGAACATTGGCCGAAACGTGCTTGTGCTACTGACTAGTTCTTGGTGCTCATGTATTCTCTTGTCTTATTGGCTCGTACATTCTTTGGCATGCGATGGCAAGTCAGTTTGTCTTGAGGGGAGCTTGAGTGTCATTTCATTTATATGCACACATTGACGGCCCTACTCTAAAGAATATACTGAAAGGGTGATTTCTTTTTAGTTGATGCTAACTTTGGTCCATTGTTCTATTATGTACTGTGGAAAAATGGGCACATTTACGTCACCATGCTGACCCCATTGATTAAGGTGTCGTCACGGGTGAGGCTTGTAAATGTGCATGTACGTTCAATAGGCCTGTTTGGGAAGTTAGTTCATTGTCACTACTAGATCCCAACTCTCTCCTTCCCTTCAATTTCCTACTCACAAACTCCCCTACTCTCTCTCCCCATCCCCACAGTTGCCAGTTAAAAGCTCATCTATGCCTGTGTTTTAATTAGGGCCTCTCGTAGTTATGACTGAATGGCCGCTTAACAGAGTGGCGAAGAAACACACTCTGATCCGTTTAGGCTTGTAAAACAGAGCACGGGGGTAAAGGGTGTGTGTGAGAGAAAAGACAGTAATGGGGGTTTCTTTAGGGATATCGATGAGGTAATTTTCCCGAAGGAGGGGACCTCCCATCTGTTAGTGGAAGAGACAGGATCTGGCCCGAAAGTGAAAATAAATGCTGATTGTACAATAAAAACTATATGGGCAAGAGGCAGGTAATAAATGTAGTTTAAAGAAAAATGCATACGTTAGTTTTTCATAAAATTTGCGAGTTATATCTTGACCTGTTTTGTTTATTTAGCTTTACAAACTAATATCAACAAACCTTGCCCTGGCCAAAATCACTGGTTTCTCTTGTGTGTTCTTCAAGAATATTTCAGAATGATGTCTTTTGGAAGTGCCTATATCCTCTTTCACTTCTCTGTTTCAGAATATAAGAAACGGGTCGCTAACATGCTGATCAATCTTTTTTTGTAATCCCAACCCCTGTGCACTTTTGTTTATGACACTGAGGAAAACAAATACTGGCGCAATGATGGTCAAGTGCACGTGGTCAGCCTTTCATTCACAACCCATGGCAGTTGACAGCTCAACGCCACCCTCTGCAGAGTACTGGATGGTGTGCGTGGTCTGTGGATGTATCCTGAAGGAAGACATGGGGGTTAGATGGTGAACCAGCTGCTCTCTTTGCCTTCCTTTTTCTCTGACTGTCAAGGCTGCAAAAGGGAGAAGGGCATTCATGACTGATGAGCGCTTTTTCCTGTCATGTTCAGGTGTTTTAACCAGTCCTTCCGTTTCAATACCAACATAAAATCATCAGCTATATTTTCTCTTCCTTGTCGGTAACGATTCAAATTTAGTCTCTCGTGGTTTATTTGAAAGGGAAACACTGATAATTGACAGTTTAAGATCTTCTTCCAACACCTCAATTATCTTTTTAAATCAGCTCTCCCCTCTCCTATGTTTGATGAAGAAAAATGCTTTTAATTGATATATATTACTTGTAAAAACAACATATTTTAATGCCACCAACAAGGATGAAGTTGTGAACCCAGCGGTGAACTAATATTACCTTTTAGGTTTATTAGGTAACATGCAGTTTCTTATTTACACAAGCTGATATGGAGAAGATTATTATTTGGAGTGGTTTCTGGTCAGCTGGTGACCAGTCCAGTCAGTATTTTCCAGCTATGTTTTAAAAGAAACATCCCGTTCTTTGGCTGCTAAACATTGCTCTGTGTATAGCAGCTTGTGGCTAACTTTAACAGTCTACAGGTTTGGTGAGGGACTAGTAATATGTAATACATTTTTCTGTCTGGTTAAATTGATATATGCTGCGAAAACCAAAAGGAACCGGAACGATAAATTTGTGGCCTAAAAAAGGAAAACGTGAGCCAAGACTAATGTCAACCACAAGTGACCCTGCAAGGTTTTTGGTAATTCTGTGGATTCATCCTTGCAAGTGATGCCCTTTACAAACTGAGACAATAGTACCTTACTATGAATGTGAGTCTTTGTGTGTGTGTTGGCTCAAATAACAGATCTGACCAGGATGATGCAATCATTTGGCACAGTGCAGGCCCACCTCCTCTTAGACAAGACAGTTAATCAGCTCTAATGCAACTTGCCACTTTAAGGTACACTTCTACACACGGTCACTGTCAGCATCGTTATCGAAAACATTCATTTAATTACTTCCTGTTTTAAACTTAATGTCATGCCATATTTATACAGCAAAAATAAATGTGTTTGAGAATGCTGAGTCATTCTGCTCCCGTTCTGTCGAATAGTCTGTCCTCAAAAACCTGTTGACAGAATTCAATGAAATTTCAAATATGCGTCCCAAACCTTAACACCTCGTAAAAAGTTTATATTCTTTGTAAATTCATGTTTAAACACATTTGAAATTTGGCCATTTCCATGTCACTTTGCTAAAATTCAGTGGTTATTGGTTAGTGAGTGGTCCTTGTACACAAGTTTTCTGGTCTTGCTTTTGCAATTTTCCAGACATGGCTAAAGACATCTCTATCAGCTAATTAAAATGTGGAACTTAACAGTATACAATCTCAGTCACACAGGTCATGAGGGTGATCAGAAGACTTAAGTCAACAGAGGACAGATGCCTCTGGGCCACTCGCTTTTTTCATTTCTTAGACTGTACTATCCTTTCTTATCCATTGTCTTCATGAACTTTCTCCTCATTCTGTTCCTTAATGTTTGAACATTTTGCAAGCGGTTACAGATAATGAATGAATAAATGCTGCACCGATAAATACACTTAGAGATTCGGGTCTTTTGGAGGCCAATTATCTGTGTCTCTCTGTCTTTCTCTGTCTGTTTAGCCGGCAGGCTTTGCTATAAGCATTTTTTTCGAAACTAATAAACAGTTTTTATTGGATTCCTGAGGAAGCAGGAAGGTTTGTCTTAAAAACAGTGTACCACGATTCACGCACCGACATGTTTGTATTTTTGCTTCCATAATACACAAGCATGTATATAGGGGTGCACCAATTGCAAATTTTCTTGGCCGATCAACGATTTTTTAAAATCCTGACCGACTTATTTTTGCCGATTCGGGGTTTTTTCTTCATGAAAGTCTTAAAATCATAATGATTAGTGTATTTTAAGTGCTCTTGATGAGAAGGTAGTGGAAGTAAGGCTGGTGGGTAAGTTCGTTGTGCCGAACGCTTTCAGGTTTGTTCCGCTGCAGCTTCTTGTGTCCTTACTTTGTAAAACTGTAAATGACAGCATGGATAGTTACATACAGCAGGCTCGTGGCTCGCTCTGAGCTCCCGTTAGCTTTAGCCACTCCGTTAAGGTTAGCCTTATCAATGAAATTTGCTTTGATCCTTGGGGTGATTAAATTTGAAGTGTGTGATTAAATTTGTTGGGCCGAACAGCATATATTTACATACGCAAATCCTTGCCAATGGCAAGAGCATATCTCTGGACCTACTCTAAAACATTTTTTCATTATTTCCTGTTCCTCTCCAGTAAAAAACATCAAACGAACCAGGCACAACAGTACAAAGGGTCAAGGAAAAGGAAGACCAAACAAATTAAAGGAACAGCCACATGAGCCCCCCTCCCCAAAAAATGAACATCTAAGGGGCAATGCAGGCATCAACAATAACGGACACTACTCTAAATATCGGCAATGTTATTATTTTAAAATGCTGCGAAACACGCAACACCACCATGATCATCTGTAGAATATGCCAAAACCTACCTCTGGGTAATATTTCATGCAAATCAGTCAATTAGCTTTTCCATTATCTTGTTCACAGTTAAACGACAGACAAATCAACGCAGGCAAAAACATAACCTCTTCCCTTGGCGGAAGTAACAAACTGTAATGTTTACGGAAAAAGGGTTTGATCCAGTTTTAGACACCTATAGAACCACTCATGAAGCCCATGATGTATTGCACAGGGGTTTTCACCTTAAGAGTACCAAAGCGGGCTTAGTTGTTGTAGAATCATGGGGTTGGAGGTCTATTTCTTTTGACAACACTTCATTATCTACATCAGTGTAATGTGAAAATAAAAAAGTAATAGAAGACAACACACAATACTATCAGAGATAAGGCCTAATATAAGTTGAACCCTGGTTTGAGCTTCTTTTTGAACTCCCTATGTCACTTCCCCTCTCCCCCGAGGCACAGAGGAAGTTGGAGCAGATGTGTTAAACTGACGGGACACTTTGACAACACTGCAAGTCTGTAAGTTCCTCCACCCCCCACAGCCAACATTAACAGTAACCAACTTTGATGTCCTCACCACGTGTTTACTCACACGCAGACCAGGATTGCCGTTGCCCCAACTCTTTCCTCTCTCATATACAGACACAGCAGCTGGGTTTACTTAGACACTTCTCTTCATACTGGATGAAGATATAGGGTTAACGGTTTACATGAGTCGTGATCTAATAGGATCTGGTGTTTATTTGCGCCAACCCGTTCAATTGGAACAGCTGTGTGGCAAGTTCAAAAGCGACAAATGTTTTATCAGACGATCGGTGTCCTATCAGGTGATCAGAGCAGTTTTTGTTTTTATTGTGATGCTTTTATTGATTGTAACCTCTTGATAATGATAATTCAGGTTTATTGCCAGTGGAGGCACAGGGAGGGAGGAGGGACGGAAAAAGGGGAACACATGCAAGCCTCATCGACATTTCACAAGGGGATTACTTTGACTAACGTTGCATCATTACAATGTTGCCTAACGTTAAGGTAGCTAGTGAGGGCGTGTTGGTTGGTAAACTTACCAGAAATGTTACAATAACATCAACATCATCCGAGGTTACGTTAAAAATAAAGAAATCCAAGATCCACGCCATGGTCTGCGACCTCCATCAGCGGTCTTGCGCCTCTTCAATTACTTAATTTGTTTTTGCATTAAAAGTGGAGACGGTGGATCTTTTGTTGTTTGTTGATGTTGATTTGCAGATTTATCCTCATAATCGGGGTCTTCAAAGATTTTCAGCGGATTATAATTTGTTCACAGCTTCAGTCTATCACATCCTCAGTTTTGACAGTTTTACTTGGATTTGTTTGTTAAGTTCATTATTGTTTGTTTTTAATACAAACTCTCAAATCCTAAGTGGGCAAGTTAGAAATGATTAACTTTATATTAAAACGAACTCTGTTGTGGTTTAGTTTATTAAATGCCATCAACGTGCACAAAGGGGTGCAACGCCGGAAAACCTGACCAGGAAATATTCCAATCTACCGCTCACATACTGCAGTTGTCTTTCCCTTCAGTTATTCTGAAAGACTTGGAGTATTTAAATTTAGCATTTTCATTCTGATTGGGCATTTATAACGATTCTCATCGGAACTAGAAAAAACACTCGGAGCGCAAACTTCAGCCAAGACACCACAATACCTTACATAGACATTATTGTGATCAGAATCAATTAGATGGCTTTATTTGAGAAGAATTCATGCAGATTCTCCATTAATGTTGTAGTTATTGCCAGCCTCCAAGTCTACCGACAACAAACTCTCAGTACCGCTCCAATACTCTGTAGCTGAAGTAACCTTTGACTAACATTTCTGCGTCTCTGTTCAGTAATTGACATTACAAATTGGTCACCCTTGGATTATTGTGACTGTATGCTTTGCGCCAGGAAACCAAGTCAAATTCCTTGGAAGTGTGACTTATTTGGCAATAACTTTTTTCTGATTCTGAAATATAATACGCCAAAGGTGTCAACTATGGACTCTGTTTTAAGTGAGCGCCTTGCCACTTAAGACTTGTAAGGCGTGGTGTGGCATCAACACACCAAAGGGCTTATAATTTTTTTTTCGGTAAAAGGCCTAACGTTCAAATGTAATCATCTGTAGGACATACCAACCGTAGCGTTGGGTAAAATTTCATGGAAGTCCGTCTTGTAGTAATTCCATAATCTTCTGTAGACAAACAAACAAATTTGGATGAAAACATAAGCTCTTTTCTTGGCAGAGTAATAAAGGAGTCCATATAGAGCCACCTTGTGGCATCCTGGTTGTTTCATAAAATGCCCAGTCATTGCTATGTATCTAGCACAAAGTCCAAACCCACCATAGGTAACCGGCTTGTCGGACCCCCTCCATCAGCAGTCATCAAACCAAAATCAACGTTCAATCCTCTAAGTACCAATACCACATATTCACCAAGAAAGTTGACTACGAAATTGAAAATCTGTTCACAAAGTCCCCTTATAGAGCCTCTTCCAATCCTTCCACTAAAGATCGGATCGCTGTGTATGATATTGCAAAAGATTACAGTATTATCGTAAGACCAGCTGACAAGGGAGGCTCAATTTTAGTGCAGGATAAAAGCAAATAGACTGAAGACGCACACTGGCAACTCAATAACAGCACTTACTACCAAAAACTCACAACAAACCCCTCCATACTCATGAAAGCGGATATTCCCAATTGTTTCAATTAAGCTAGACAAGAACAATGCATCTCAGACCATAAACTCTCAATAAACACCAGTATTCTACCTCTTACCCAAAGTGCATAAGGATCCCGAGGACAACCCTCCAGGCAGACCCATCATTTCTGCTAACAATTCAGTTTCTGAGCCAGCCTCCAAATTCATAGACCATTTCATCAAATCCTTGGTCCCATCATTACCATCCTATGTCAAAAACACCAATCAGGAACTGAAAAAATGAATTACTTAAAAAACTTGGACTTCCCAGCCACATGTGATGTTGAATCTTTATACACCAATATTGTCCACACACAGCGGCTCCGAGCCATAGGACATTTTCTGAAAGATTGTGGGGAAACTCAGTGAACATAAGCGCTTATGTTCACTAACAACATTCTGTACCGTATAGCAAGACCCCTTAAGGAACATCACAGCAGAAATGAAACCCACATATCAAACCAACAATAAGAGGTGGCGACCGTCTCAGAAAAATCCTTCAAAGAGAGACCTTTTGGATTTTTAAGCTGGATGCAATGGTTTTCCCAGGACTAAATGAAGAAATCTACGACAAACCCTTTTGGTAAACACCTTACAGATAACTTTGGACCCGTATCAACATCCAGCTTGTTTTTTTTAACATTTAATACATCCTACACCAAATTCACCACACGAGTGTGTGGTTTACCTAAACTAACTCAACTGTGAGATTTATGTATTTTTAAACTGAGTCCTCATTTTCCATCGCCCGAAAAAAAAAAAAATACTGAAATTTTAAATATTTTCCTCGCTGCACTTTTTAAATTTTAAATTCACATATTTCCCCATTTGTTTAAAACTTCTGACTGTTAAATGACAACACAGGAAGCAAAATTGTGAATTGTGTTTAACCACAATTCACCCGAACAGCCAACCCCACAATGCCCTGACGAAGGCCACTGTGCCAAAATGCGTAGACCAAATATATCTAAATTTTTTTTCCCCTACTGTTGCCTCCATAACAAGAGTGCCTTTGACCAAGCTGGTTCTAGACCATATCACTTCACTAGTATGCAAGTTTTCATTTCAGCTTTCTGTTTTTCTAAATGATTTAAACCCAATAGAGCACCTTTTACACAAATTGAGATTCAACACACACTGAGCGAGCCACTTTTGTTGCATTTTGGATGTCTAGTTAACTAGACATCCTGTATGTTTAGGAACACATTCACAAATATTTCTTTTTCACATTGATGATTTCTTGAATTTGATATATTTTTTATGAAAAACGGAGAAAGTAGCATTTTCATTTGCCATATTATTCTATTACATTTTCGTGGTGTAGAATTCTCCATCTTTATTCTGCAGCTTAAAATCATGTTTCGCTCAGAGTTCTTTGTTATGTAACTGACATTGTCATTGTTTCTTGAATGAAAGAGTGTCATCCTCTAGTGGCGTCTTTAGCTCATTACACCAATCCCCTCCTCGTACTTGTTTTGATTCTGACAGCACACTTCCAATATTTTACTGATGGCCTATAAATACCATGAAGTGAGGCTGTATTTTGTGGGTAAAACTGCTTCTTGCCTTGAGATGTACTTGTGGGAATGGACTAGCTGAGTGAGGGAGGGCAGAGAAAGAAAGAGAGAGAGACTGTCTGTGTTAGTGTGTGTGAGAGAGTGGGTGGGGGTATATATAAAATGACTTGGAAATCCGACCAGCTCAGAGGCAGACAGCTGTGCGGACCAAACTACCGTCTCCTCTATGAGGCTTTTCAACATTCAGAGAAACCCCATATAGACAGGGTTTGTTTGTTTTTTTCAACAATCCTGGAAAATACATTTTAACAACAAATAACAGAGATGGCAACAATGTTTAGATACCAGGTCTTCCCTCATCTGCCGGGTGAGTTCAGCAAAGATTTGGTTTTGCGAATTTTAGTAAAGATGGATAAACTTGTTTTAGTCTTCTGCTACATATAGTAAATGTTTCAAAAAAGGATAAAACAAATTTTCAGTCATATTTTTACTGCTCTCTTTTTCATAGGGTCATATTGTAGATTGTATTTGTTAACACGATCATTCAGAAATATCTGATTGATACCTCTAATGGAATATGTGGGCATCCCTCAAATGCAGGTGGTTATATTTTTTGAGTAATGGAGGACCGTGTGTGTGTGTGTGTGTGTGTGTGTGTGTGTGTGTGTGTGGGAGTGAGTGTTATGTGTGTGTTTTTGTTGTTGGTGTCTGCACCCTGTGATGTCACGAAGCAGTGGTCAAACCTGACCTGATCTTTGACCCCTTTCATCACGAGGAAATTTCCAAACATGAGCCTCTTAAATTTTTTTATAATGTTTTTATGCAGTCAGTACTTTTGAAATATAGAATATCTATGATTTTAATTAGCACTTGAAAGGCAGTATGGCCACCAACAATAAGAAATGTTTTTTTCTGGGGTCATTGAAAAGTATACTGAACTTTTTTGATCAGTCGTTATTGTCCTTCATTTGGCTAGGGATAGAGTTAGAAAATGTTCCTCTTCGCTTAATGTGGCACAAATATGTAATTCCAGCGCTGAATCCCTTCATCACTTTGAACGGAGTACCATTAGACATAAAGGTTTTCAGCACAGATTTTAAGACTCCTGTCACCTCTCTGTTGATGTGTCCAAAACTGAATGGTTAAATGACGACTTTTTTTCATTTGATTTTTGTCGATTCAGATCTGTGTGACCCTGGTCTGTCACTGTCACCAGGGAGGAGTGTCATGGCGGAACCAGACTATCTGGAGGGAGACTGTGATGAGCTCATCAAACCCAAGAAGCTGATCAACCCTGTTAAAAACTCCCGTAATCACCAGGACCTGCACCGAGAGCTGCTCATGAACCAGAAGAGGTCAGGAAGCAGGAAATTACACAAATCATTATCAAGTCAATATTTGAATGTTTGCCTCTCCAGTATGTTTTGATGTGTTGCTGAATAACCTAACCCTGACATACATGGTATGGTACCTCTTCAGAGACTCTCATTTTCCAAAAGACAACTTCAGTTTTGTATGTTTTATTTTATTTATAATGTTTTAAGCATTATTGCCAATAAAAACAAGTCAATGCTCCAGAAAATTGCCAAATACCAAATCTGATGGGGAAATAATAAAGTAGCCAAGCACTACTATTTGTTTATCGATTGTGTGATAAATCTCAATAACAGTTTTTAGATCTTCACCTCATTGTATGTTGTTGGTTATTACATAATGTTTTCACCTATCCATAACTGTATAAACAGTGTCCAGATCCGCAGTGATTTAGTTTAACGTCTGACAATTTGAAGAAGTGCCGATACGGAAACCTGCTGCTTTCTTCTCACTGGTCTAACAGCATATGTGCAGACAGCACTGATGGTTCTGCTGTTTCAATTGCGTGTCCTTCACTGGTCCCTCCTGCCTCTTGGAACAGTATTACTTAAAAGGACAGGAAACTTTCATTTTAGCTATAATATATAAACGTCAAGTGCATTAGGGTGTCAAAAATAGGTTCTATAAAGGTCACTCAGATATCTGCATAAGACAAATGGATCCAACTGTAGGCATTAGCGTTAGACTCCTGTAGGTTTCATGCCGTCTGCTTAAGTTTATAATGCATTAATGTGAATATCTGTGTGAATAAAAGTGCATACTGGGGCCTACAATCACACCTGAAACTTTATATGCGCACTGTTTGTATTTTCTGTCACCAATCGGCATAGGCAGCTTTATGCCCAAACTATAAATAGCTATGAGAACACACATGCTGCCGACAGCTGTTACATCACAGCAGCGGTGCCCTGTTTTGAATGGGTCGGAGGGGGAGATGCCTTTGTAGTGATGGAAGCAAGGAATTAATGAATTATGAGAAAGGGGCCCGAGTGGGCACAATGAGGACATTTTCTAAAAATATTTTGGTCATAAAATCCTTTTTTTCCCATTTCAAGTGCGGTTGAATCATGTTTGTAGTTGTCATTCTCGGTATGTGAAAAAAATCTAAAGGTTATGGGCGAAGAGTTTGTTTTGATTTGGCTCTTTGCCAATGAGCTTTCAATACTTAAAACAGAGTGGATTAGTCACACTGAAGGGTGGGTGGTATGGAGGGGGGGTTGAGTCGATGGCTGCATGATGAGAAAAAAATGTGTTATGTAATCAAGATTATAAAACAGTCTCCAGCTAGGGGCCTTTTACTGCCTTTGCTGCCTTCACTGCGTTGACCCTTTCTATACACAGATTAATATATAGGGGAATTTAAGACATTCGGCCGCCGTGGCATTTAAGATAGAGGTGTTGATGTGAGGGATTTTGAGCACACATTCTTCCTAGTTGGAAAGAGGATGTGCACTCATGAGGGGGGGTCACAGAGAGGAGTGTCAGCGATTACATAAAAGTTGCCCCCAGTAAAATGGGAAGGCGTAAACATCCTTTCAGTGACCTTGACCCTCCCCTTTCTGTACGAGCATAACCTGAACATGTCTTGTCCCCTCTGCTGTGCGTCGGCAGTTAAGTGCTCCTTCAGTGTGAGGACACAGGCATTTCACTTCAGCACTGGCTGTAGGTAAAGTCGTGCGTTTTTTGCAAATCAACTCCCACTCCTACTTGGAACATTGAGGGTTCAGTTACATAATCTTCAAGCTGTAACAATGCATTTAATTAAAGGTCTGTTGTTACTCTGAAGAAGCAGTGCAGCCAGTGCAGAGTCAGGCTGTTGTGAAGGAAAAATCACTTGCCACAAGAGATACAAATAATACAAACATAATTTTCTAATTACATTCCTAAATATCAAAGATTGGTTGTTGTTGTTTTTTGACAAAGGGATAGTTAATTTGTATAGTATAGTCATTTATATAATATAGATAGTATAATTTTGCTGCTCTTTATATTTTTCTTCTGTGGCTTGTTGAGTGCCTCTTTAAGCCTATGAGGGCTTTTGCTGGTCGCATTTGCATTTCCTTGCAGACTTCAACCGATCTCTGCTCCCCCCCTGTTTTGGGTACCCCTTTTTCCAAGTATATTCCTCAGCCCCCATCCTTCTCTCTCTTAATTTGGACAGGTTTGGTGCATTACATAACATTTGGTTTTTGTTATTCTTCGCATGACACACACACACATTGCTAAAATGTCCCGGTTCTTTTTCTTTTTTTGAATGTTGCTGCACATACCCAGGCGGTTGTGTAATCCCTCTGATTTCCAAGTAATTTACCAAAATAAGTCAGCATCCATGGAAGGAAATGTTTCAGTTTTAAGATATGGGTTTACAACTTTGGATCCTTTAGGTTTGCAGAAAAGAAAAAAAAAACCAGGCCCATTTTTTTGGGCCTTGGGCCAATGCTCTTTTCCAAAATTCCAGTTCCAACACCGGCCACCATCACATATGCAGATTTAAAAATGTGGAACATTCGGTAATTGGCTCAAATTTTAAACTTTCCTGTAACAACACTGACATCTGTAATCCACAACATCTAACCCAGATATGCGTGTCAATCCAGATTGAGGTCATGGTCATCATCTGTTACATATGAGAATTAATGCTAATCTCTCTCTCTCCCACTCTCTCTCCCTTCTGAGGGGGTTTCTGATGTGTCTTCAGTATGGCTAATCTGTGAAATTGTTTTTGAAGCTATGTTTTTTGTAACATGCTTTTCCACTCAATCTTGATTCTAAACAGGGGTCTGGCTCCTCAGAACAAACCTGAGCTGCAGAAGGTTCTGGAGAAGAGAAAGAGGGAGCAAGTTCTCAAGGCTCAGAAGGAGGAGCTGGAGGCCCACAAGAAGAGGAGCGACCTGGAGATAGAGCTGATGAAAAGACAGCAGAAACTAGAGCAGGTAAATGCTGACAGCATGTATAGACACGCAGATGGATGCACATTGTTCTCCCGTCTGACTGATCCTAAAGATTTAAATACTGTCTGCCGGTTTTTTACCTTCAATTGCAGGTTTTCTACGTCTTTTTGACGTGAATTTGACAATGTCTTTTTCTGCAGCTGGAGTTGGAGCAACAGAAAAATGAGGAGGAACAAGAAAACACCCCAGAGTTTGTGAAGATGAAAAGCAACCTCCGCAGGATAAAGCAGGAGGCCGATGGCGAGCAGCGAGCCACCTAAACACCAGCAGGGGTGTCTGGGTCGGGCTGACTGAATGTGGGCACAGAGGCATCAAGACAGTGCACAAGAGAGTGTGTGTGGTGGTGACCTGAATGTGGTCCAAGATGAACCCTCTGGCTTTCCCCACTTAGCTGTTCCTACTTGCAGCATGGAGAGACACTCGACAGACACAAGGCCACCCCTCTGTCTGCCTGCCACTGACTGCCAGTACTCCACCAATCCAGAAGTACACAGCACCCTCCACAGGAGGGACTTAACAGACACGTTATACTCTTTTTAAAGAGGGCCAGCAAGCTTTCACTGAGCTCCGATGGAGAAACAACCAAACACACAGGATTTCCCATCCCTCTCTTTTTTTTCTCCTTTCCTGCTCCGCAAGCTGTCATTTCTCTTTACTGTTCTAGATGTTGTTGTCATTGTTTTGTTGTTGTTTTTTTGTTGTTGTTCTTACCTTCAGAATCAAGTAAGGAAAAGTGGACACTGGATGACTCTTGAAGCTTTGTAATGTAAAAGCCAAGATGTGCTTTTGTTATTTATGTTGTACCTTTTAGCCCAGGTATATGAGAGGAGACTTTTAGCCGTTCTGTATTTTAGTTTGTTTATGAGGCCAGAACAGGACAAAGGGAGTGTCTGGTCATGTGAAATGCTCAATTTTTATTTTGGTTTTTTTTTTATTAATCAAAATATGCCATGTCATCAGCTAATGCAATTTTGAGCAATAGTAAAACTCCCAGTCGTGAGGGTGACCTTCTTTATATATTCAGTTTTTTTTGTATGAATAAAAGTGTTACTTAATAAATTAATTATTTTTTGATTAGGTTGGTCAATAAGAACAAGTGTCAAGTTCGGTTTGATCAGTCTTTGTGTACTTAAATGAACAAAGGGTTTAGTGGATATGTGTCGGCCACTATTCACGAAATAAGACAGGATTTGTAGTTTTGGAAAATATCTTTTAGGCTCCTGTCACAACTCGGATGAATATCCTGGAACTGTGTAACCTCACTGTTTTTTCTTTGGTTACAAGTCGAGCCATTGAAGATCATTCAAATTAATAAATCTGAATGGATTTGGAACTCTGCTACTTCATACTCCAGTATGTAGCCATTACCATTACTATACACCTATTCCAAAATGGCTTATTAATCTAAGAAATTAATAACTGGATTGTTGAAGTGCACAAGTGGTGGTTATTTAAATATTAAAAAATAACGTTATGGGTTCTGGTTTGTGGATTTCATGGGGATGACGAATTGTTAATAATTTTTAACACATTCCCATAATATATTCTTATTTTTTTTCTTCAGGAATCTTTGGATTTTAATTTTTTTTATCGAAGACCTGTCACTTATTTTCTCAATGTAATGTGTAGAAGTAAATGAATCGCAGAGAGCATAACAATAATGATACGGTAACGTTCTTCAGTTCTAAACCAAAGGTGACTAAATTGTTCAGATGTTTATTAGTGATTATTATAATGATATTTAAAAACAAATACTAATGAAATATTTGATTTGTGGCACAACCAGAAATCCAGTTAATAAATCAGAAATCTGACTTTTTTCCTGAACGAAAATAATATAGAATGTAAAATGCTTAAAGAATTCTCAAGTCCGTTTTCTAACTCTAAAGTCAAGTCTGAGAATAAAGTCAGTTTTTATTTTTTTCCTGACATTGTGTTTACTGACTCTTCATTGGTTAAAACAAATGTATATATTCTTTGTAAATGTTTACAGTAGGAAGTCTAAATGAAAATGATCAGGACACAGTATTGCTTTGATAAGCTGCACAAATAGCTGTTGCCTATAATTAAAGATGAGCATTAATATTACTATATTATACTATGTACGAATATTTATATATTAGTACATAGGAAAAATAGATGTCAGACTAGCATTAATTGAAAACCTCAATTTTAATTATACAGAGCCATCAAAAGTTTTACTCAATGAAGTCAAAACAAACAGCTTCACCAGCTGATTCAGTTAAATTTCAGTCACAGACGTTTATTTGAAATAGTTTTTGTTTTTGCGGATTTTCAGATACAATGAAACATCCCACTAGATCAAAGTAGAAAAAGCACTCCGTTGTCGCAATCCTCCATCAAAACCCACCTCTGATCCTTCTCTTAAACAGATTATTGTTTCTTCATTTACTGTTCCTCTCCAGCATAAAACGTCAAAGGAACAGGGCACAACATTACCCAAGGTTTAGAGAAATTCATGCAGATTTTTCAATTAATGTATGAGTTATTGGCATCCTCTAAATCTACCAACAACTCGTTCAAACTTGGGTGAGTATCGATCCATGTAGAATCATACAGAGGTTTACTCTTTATAACGCGTGTCGTGTAATCTCCTATTCCTCTCCACAAAAACAGACATTTTTGCATAATCTCCTGTTTCTCTACCAGCCCCCAGCTCCTTCCCCCGCACCCTGAAAGAATGTCAAAGGCTGCAACAATAAAGAGCCCTGCTTCAAAAACAACTTAGATATTTTTGTCAAATTGATGGTTTTAAAGCCTTTGCCCCTGTTGGCCACTGTAAAGATCTACCTCTGGATAAGATTTCATGCAAATGTGTCACTTTGTTTTTCCCTAATCTTGGTCACAGACAGACTGACAAAGAAATTGGGATGTAATAATATTGGACACTACTGCAAATAATGACAATAATGGTCACTACTCCAAATGCTTTATTTTATTATTTTTAAATGCTCTGAGAAATGTTACGTCACCAAAATGTACTCATCTTTAGTATATACCAAAACCTACCTCTGGTTAGATTTTCATTCAACCGTCCATTGTTCTTTTCCTAAATCTTGTAAATCAGAATGGCAAACGTACAGATAGACGGACAAAAAAACAAACGCGAGTAAAACCATAACCTCATCCCCTAGCGGATCTAATAATAAAAATGATGAAAAAGAACTTTCAGATCTATGTCCTTTGTACTGGACTAGCTGATTTTTGGTTAGTAGAGGGGATTAAATAGCTCCAGTGACGCCTCTATTTTCCACGAAGAAGAACTGTATGACGCCACCAGTACGCGACAGACATGGCCGCCTGTGGGCTACTCCGCTCCCTCTCTTCCAACTTTTACAATGTTTTGCCTTTACTTAGCCGCCCTGCACCACTTTCTCCTTTTAGGCTGGCATCTAAACCTTATTTCGGAAGAACACTAGCCTCTTCTAGTAGGATAACAGCAGGTATTTCTCACTGCGTGTGTTGTATTGTATCATGTTAGCTAACACCTTCAGTAGCCAGAGGGTAACCAGAGCTCGAGAGAAGGACGAATGTTGGAGCAGTGGTGGCGGGTCTGTTTTTCATCTCTTATAGTTGGAGGGTTTTATAGTTTTAATGTGTTCTGTTGTTTTGCAGCACTTAAATTCACAGACAAGCATGAATGGATACGAGTTGAGAATGGCGGAATTGGGATCGTTGGTATCAGCAAATTCGCACAAGTAGGTTATCCAGTCTCGTGCGTTCTCAGACTAACACCACGCTGATGTAAAGATTTTATGCCGCCTCTGACCTTGCTTTCTGTCACTTGCAGGAGGCTCTTGGAGATGTAGTTTACTGTGGACTGCCAGACGTGGGAACACAGCTTGCTCAGCAAGGTATGGCGTCCAGGGTAGCAGTGGTCCTAAAAAATGAATGCCTTAAAAAGACAAAAATATGGTAATATGTACGAGGAATTAAATTATTAGATGTTCATATAACGTAACTTACCTTCCTTTAACATTTTTTAATTTGTTACATTGGGATCCGACAGATGGTGAAATACACTAGGCCAGGGGTTCTCAAACTATGGTACGCGTACCACTAGTGGTTCGCGGGCTTCCTTTAATTGTACGCGGAGGAATCTCTGAAATTGCCTACTTTTACTAAATTAAATAAGATTAGTTTAAACACGAATGTTGCAAAAGTGCATGGCCAATTTAAGAGAGCCTGTGTATCTTTGTGACGAGCGGTGCTGAAGCATGAGTGGCAGGAAAAAGACCGCGTTAAAGAGTTTGGAGAAACTAAGTGATTTTGTATGTGTATAGCAGGGCACAGTGGTCTGAAATAATGGCTGCATCTTCCAAGAGCACGTGGAGTCTCATGTAAGCTAGACGGACAAAAAAAACAAACGCGATTAAAACCATAACCATAACCTCCTCCCTTAGGTTACATAACCTCCTCCCTTAGGTTACATCAAATATGATGTAACCTGAGTCATATCTGGGGGACCTAATTGTGCATTGTGTAAATGCACAACTTAATTTGCATTTACACATTTAGTTGTTATTGTAAATGTTCTCACTTGCTCTGTCTGCGTACTGTTTGTATGTATGTGAGGGGCTTCCCCCTGCATTATAATTATGTTAAGAGTTTAAGTTCTAGTACTACTTTGCACAGTGGACTTTGGCTGACTAAACAATAAATAATATTCTTATTTGAAATATATTTTCTTCCTGTTTGAACTATGTTGACCGGAATAGGGTTAGCTAATTGTACTAATGTATTTTTACATGGGTCATAATGGTGATACTTGAAAAGCCTTATATATTATGAGGAGGTACAGCGGTTTAACAAGTTTGAGAACCACTGCACTAGGCAGCAGGTGAAATTTTTTTCATTTGAAGTGTTTGAACCAGGAAAGAACAGTAATCTTTAAAATCTGAACAATTTTGACATAGGCCAAATTGTGAGAGCTAGGTTACTGGGTCAGAGCAGACCTATTACAGCTCTTCTGATAATTGTGCCCACTGTGAGATTCTGTTACGGCTACTTAAATTACCTTTAATGTTAATAGGCTTTTCTCTCTGCAATTTTCTTTGACAGATGAGTGTGGCGCTCTAGAAAGTGTAAAGGCAGCCAGTGAGCTCTACTCTCCCCTGACTGGAGAAATTTTAGAGATTAACACTCTACTGGCAGATAATCCTGGTCTGGTAAACAAATCTTGTTACAAAGATGGTAAGCACACACATAGTCTAAGGATGTATTCTATAAAGCAGGTTCAACTAATTCTTAGTTCAACCCTTAGCGCTGGGTCGTTCAACTGTTAGATGTGAAGTTCAGAGTTCTCACTTCAAGAACGCCTGATATGAGTTGAGTCAATCAATTTTGAGTTTGTTAACTTTGAGTGAATTTTGTTCACGAGGACTATCAAAAGCCATCATCAACAGGGCACAGATACTGTTATTCACCATGGCAACCAGTGGAACTTCCCATCATTTCAGCTGGATGCTTTAATGTGCATGCAAGCATATTTATTCGAAAAACACAACTTCATAAGAGAAGGAGAGTGACTGGCACGGGAGAAAATTGCTTCTTGAGTAAAATCTGTATGTATACATATTATAAAAAAGTATTTAACATTATTAAATATTGTATTTAATAATGTTAAATACATATCTATCTATCTATCTATCTATCTATATTTAACTACACAATATGTAAGAACCTTCCATTGAATAATTACTGCATTGATAAAAAGCTTTCAACTAGCTACAAGTTATTTAATCCTAACTGATCAACCTTGCTTATTGAAGCAATGCAAATGTGTGCCGTATTCAAAGCTTAAGGTGGTCCAATTAAATATTAGTGGTGGTGACCTTTTTTTTTTTGACCTGGCAGTGTACATTATAATATTGATAATAATAACAATCGTGCCCTTATTTATCACATACACGTACACACAGTACAACCTTCCTGAGGATAAATTTACTAAAATTCATGAAATTGATGAGGTAAAGCATTAAATAAGCTGACTTTGGTACAACCATGGTGTATATATACATTTTTTTTTGCAAATGTATCAGTGAGTTATGTTTAACAAGGTCTCTCATTTGGATGCTGGGTTGTTTTCACACCGTCATAAAAAACAAAGTAAATAGTTAAAATGATGGTGATATTAAACAGATGTGAACTGAATTAAACAAAAAAAAAGTTAATATAAAATCTGGTCATTGACTGTTACTTTAACTTGGTTTTTGCAGGCTGGCTGATGAAGATGACCATTGCCGACCCAGCAGAGCTGGATAGTCTAATGGATGAAGCAGCCTATGAGAGATACATCCGCTCCATCGAGGACTAACCTAACAATTCCTAACAAGTGCTATGTTCCATATCTCCTATCCAAAAACAAATGGCAGGGAGACCCACGAGTTTTGCCATTGTCAGTTACAGCACTACACTTAGCAGTCACCAGAGGGGAGCTCAAAAGCTACACATTGCTGACATGCCAGAGTTGCAGTGTTGAGAACTTTAGAAATCATTTCTCAACTTTTTAAGACTTACTGTAGGGGACCGTTCTGCACTGATTTTTAGCGTCCAATTTTGAGTTGTTGCAGCCTTAAATCCTCAAACCGAAGAGACTGAGACTCAGTGAATAGAAGTTGTTTAATATTTCAGTCAGTATTTGAATTTCTGACCAAGACTAGTTAGTATTTAAAAAGCACTTTTGTCTATATCGTATTAATCATGTTGGTCTACACTGCATGTTTGACAACACTGTAGACGTACATAAGAAAAAATAAACCTTTCATGACACATTGCTGCCTTGGTCAATTTTTTCCCCCAGAGTTAAGATTTTGGATATGCGAATAGTTTTAATGTTGCAACACACTCAAGTCAACCACCTCTGCACAGACACAGAATATCTAATCAGAAGGATGATCCCATAATGCAAATGGATACAAAAAACCCATAACCAAATTCAAAACACAAGGCTGCGCCCTATGGGGTATGATTAAAAGCACATTAAAAAATAGCCAGGTTTTCATTTAATGAGCCAGCCCAATAAAACCTCAAACCGCAGAGAAAATGAAGATGGTTACAAAAGTCATATTTATTAAATCTAGGCATACTACTTCGGGCTCTGAAAAAAGCCGCGGAGCATCATTTGAGGATTTTTCAGCAAAAAAAAAAACTAATTGTAGGTAAAGGAGTCCTGTCAATTTTCCTTAATCGATTCACATCTTTGGCTTCAGAGGACATCTAATGGTCCTTTGTGGTTGGTTTTAGCCTCATCCATTTTTGTTCTGTGAAATGTTTTAACTTTTACATTTTACTTCTAATAATAGACTGCTTGAAGGGTATTCCAGAAAGCAGTTTTAGTGGATATAGAGTCTGTCAACTCTGAGATGAGGGAAACCACGTGTTCTCGAGAACTATATTTATATATAGATATAAATATTTAGGTAAAGGTAACCGTTAATAATCACATTATGACACCAAGCCAGTTAAACCTCAGGGATATCAATCTGTCCATTTAGGAAGCAAAAGTGACTGTTAATCAGTTTCACCCTTTTTGGTGCAAATGAAAGTGGCAGGTGAAATGGAAAGGAAAAAGCATCACAACCCCCAAAAATGTAATGGTTCTGCAGGTGATGACTACAATCCATTTCTCTACTTATCTTTCCAGACTGACTTCTTTAGTTTTGTGTTCTGTTGGAGTCTTTGTCACTACTTGGGACATGAGGCAGTAATTGCAGCCTACTGATGCTGCATAAGTAGTCTAGCTCCTCCAGGATGGCTTATAATAATTATAATAATACATTTAATTTATAAACACTTTACATTTGGATCAAATCTCAAAGTGCTACAAGGTAAAGGCTGATAAAAGCATAAATAAAAAATATAATTATATAAATATATGACCAAAAAACAGCCATGTTAATTAAACTTTATAGGTTCTGCAAAAAAGGAAAGTTTTTAGTTCTATTTTAAATGTGTCAGTCGTCTGTGGAGCCCTCAGACGGTCAGGGAGGGCATTCCACAGAGCTGTTCAACGGGAGAAAGTTGTTTTTCATCCACACCTTTTTCCCATCCAGACAACGCGGAGAGTTAACAGGGGAGATGATGATGATGACGATGAAGAAGCTGCGGAGGAACGTGCTAGTTTTTATGTAAGATTTGCGTGTCATTGGCGTAGCAATGGAATGGGAGTCCATATCGACTGATGACATGGTCTAGGGCCTAGACCATGTCATCAGTCATGGTCTAGGCCCTAGACATAGTCCCCCTAGGCCCTAGGGGGAGCATGTACAGTATGAAGAGAACAGGGCAAAGGACTGATCCCTGGGGGACCCCAAAAGTGACGGTGTATGTCCAGGACCTTGAACTTCAAAGGAAAAATGTATTCTGTTCTGTCCGTGAATTAGGAATGAAACCAGTTTAGGGCGGTGGCAGTGAGTCCAATGGTGTGATGTAGGCGGTGTAGGATTATTCCACGGTCAACAGTGTCGAAGGCAGCAGACAAATCAAGGAGAATCAAGAGGGAAGGTGAACCAGCATCTGCTGCCATCCGTAGGTCATTCGTGACCTACAGATGGTCACGAATGATCAGCAGAGCTGTTTCTGTGCTGTGGGCGGAGCGAAACAAGACTGAAAGGTTTCAAAGAGGTTGTATTTGAAGTGGTCCTGGAGGTGGGCAGCAACTACTTTTTCCAATACTTTGGAGAGGAATGGGAGTTTGGAAATGGGCTTATCATTTGAAAAAACCTCTGGATCGAGAGTGGTTTATTGAGGAGTGGTCTGATTATGGTGGCTTTTAGGGCAGGTGGAACAAAGCCAGCATGGAGGGATTGGTTTATTACAGCGGTGATCAGGGGACTGATGGAAGAGATGTTACTTTTCACTAGGGCTCTAGGAAAGGGGTCGAGGGCACAAGTGGAGGGTTTCATCATCCTGATGATAACCTCAACCTACTGCTGTGAGATATCTGGGATGCACTTTAGAGGCTGGGAGATCTCAAACTGTGAGTAAGCAGACTAGATAGGTAGAGTGGATGAATCAGAAAGGATGGAACGGATTGAGTCAATTTTCGATTTGAAGAAAGCCATGAAATTATTACAGTGCTCTTCTGTAATTTCTGTAAGTGGGGGAGTTTGTGGTTTAAGAAGATGATTGATAGTGGAAAACAGCTGCTTAGAATTTCCAGGACTGGTTTTGATAATGTTCGAGTAGAACACAGTGACTGAGCCTCTCTGAGGGACTCCTGGAAGGCTAGCTTGTGGATAGTGACACTTGAAGCCTTGTAATGCCGCTCAAGGACAAGCCAAGCTTCATTTTCTGTAGCTCGCTGGTGAACCAGGGGGCTGAGCGGGAGAAGGTGACTGTTCTAGTTTTTAAAGGGGCGTGACGATCCAGGATGCTACTCAGAGAGTTATTGTAGAAATCCACTGAGTTATTGGCTGATACAAATTTGCAGAAAGAAGATGCTGGAGGTCGACTGTCATGTTTTCTGGGTTGATGTTTTTCAAATTACTGAAGTAGATTTGACGTTTGGGCTTAGTGAGCGAGGACACAATTGACAATTCCATGGAGACGGCCTTGTGGCTGGACACACCCAGATCGTATACGAGAAGATTGCTGAGAGGAGTAGAGTCAGTGATGACAAGATCCAGAGTGTTTCCCATGGTGTGGGTGGGGACATCGACAACTTGCCTAAGATTAAAACAATCCAGTAGTTGGAGAAATTCGGATGCAAAACGACATGCAAGATAGCTGACAAGAATGTTCATATCTCCAAGTACTATAATATTGGCAGAGGTTGTGCAAAATGTCGACAAAAGGTTTATGACTGTGTGCAGTTACAAGACTGTTTGCTGTGTATCCAAGCACAGTCTCAAGAGCATGGAGGAGATGGCAGGAGACAGGCTATTACACGACAAGAGCTCGACAGGTCCGTAGAAGAACAAGAACCCGGCAGCCAGACTGGTATTCGCAACTCAGTGTGAGGAAGAAGAGAAGGAGCACTGCCAGATCCCTACAAAATGACCTCCAGTAGACTATTGGTGTGATGTTTCTGACAAAACTGTCAGCAACAGACTAACTGAGGGCGGCAGGAGGGCCCGACTACCTCTACTAGGACCTGAGCCCAAAGCCCAGGATTGTAGAGCTCAACAGGTGTTCACCATAGAACAGCAGAATCGGCAGGTTTTCCATTTGTGCCCCGTTGTCCTCACAGATGAAAGCAGATTCAAACCGAGGTCATGTGGCAGGAGTGAGAGTCTGGAGACACTGTGGAGAACATAATGCTGCTGCGTCATCATCCAGCAGGACCGGTTCGATGGCGGATCAGTGACGGTCTGGGAAGACAGATTCTTGGATGGTCTCACAGACCTCCATGGGCTACCCAACGGTACCCTGACTGCTGTTAGGTACCAGGATGAAACTAAGACCCACAATCAGACCTTACAATGCTCCAGTGGACCATGGGTTCCTCCTGGGCCAGGACAATGCTGGCCTCATGTGGTCCACCCAGAGGATGAAGGTATACATGCCATTGACTGGTCTTCATGTTCCACGAACCTGAATCCACTTGGGAACTTCTGAGACGTTATTTGTCGCTGCATCAGACGCCACCCTAACTGACCATAGACTGTCCAGGAGCCCTGATCCCCAAGGACACCATCCCATATCCCATCAGGAGCATGCGCAGACATTTTCAGGAGGTCCCTTTAGCATTTGAGGTTCAAACACACTCCTGGGTCACATTATGACTTGTTTTGATGAAATTCACTCGAGTTGGATCAGTCTGTGATTTCAGTTTTTAACTTTGATTTTTGGTGTTTTTAGAATTGAGCCCTGAATGATTTAATGATTCTGATCTCCATTACTGAAACTGATTTAAGTGTTGTTTTTTTTAATGGTGTTCATAGATCTAATTTATAGAGAAAACAAGAGAGATAGGTTTTATTCAAGATGACTTTTATTCAAGAAGACATTTTCTTGTTTTAAATCAGTAGCCTGTTTGGTTTTAAAGCCACTGAATTAAATGATATTTATGTTATTTATGTGTCAAATATAATTTAAAATTAAGTAGGGACGGTATAATTAGAACTTATCTGCCATTCATCAGTTTTCTGATCTCCTTTCTGGGATCGGGTCATGCTGGCAGCAGGCCAAGCAAGATATTCCCAGGAACCCCTTTCTCCAGCTGATCCCGATTGTTCACGTATTCCCAGGCCACGTGAAATATATCATTCCTCCAGCAAATTCTGGGTCAGATAACTATAATGCTTTATCTAAAGTTGTATTCACATCAGCTTATCGCCCATAAATGAAAAATTAAATTATGTACACAATTCCACCGCTTCAGCTACAATATTCAAAGACAGTTCGGTAAAACTAATGTAAACATTTGCTCTGGCACTCATTTTTTCCCACAACCGTTTTCTCTCTTTGGCTGCTGAAGCCATGTTAAATAGGTTGGTTTTCTTTTCCTGCTCGTGATCGCATTAAAAGTATGGCCCTTATAGCATTTCACCAGTTGCCATGGTGGATCACAGTATTGAAGCTCCACTGATGATGGCTTTTGATTGTCCTTGTGCAGGGGTTTAACTCAAGAGATAACGAAACTCAGAGTTCTCCCATATCAGGATTCATTACCCCTTAGCTCAGGGTTTAAGGTTTGTTTAACCCAATTAAATACTCCCCTATTTATTTAGAGCTTGTTCATTTTCAGTTGTGATATCTAGATCCCCTGAATGATGTGACTACACCACCAGGTACTATGGAGAATCTGTCCTTGGCAGTTGGAGTTCGTTTGGCCCTGCCCCGAGGTGCAGCAGTCTGAGGTAGTCCCTCCATTCTGCGATAATCGCTCTCCAGCCTCTCTCTCCTCTGTGTCCCCTCATTGATCACACTGGCAGTGAAGTCTCTCTCGTTAAGGAATGCGATGGTCTCATCCCTCTTGCGGCTCACGTATCCTTTTAGAACAGCGTTGTAGGGATTTGAAGCAGCATCAGCATCTGGATCCTCTAGCTTGTGTTTGAATTCCATGCGGGTGATAACAGGCAGCAGGAACTGCTTCCCTGCTGTGACCACACCCCCATCCCTGTTTGATAAGCAGAGGGCCTCTGAGACCAGGCGGGGAGGCAGAGGAACCAAATCACAGCCAGAACGTTTATCCACATACTGTCCAAACTCTTTCCGCACTTTTGCCACATCTTGCAGAGACTTACTCCTTCGCTCTTCCAGGTCTATAACTATTCGTTCTGGATACGTCTGGCCAAACACAACACCTACACGGCGAGAAAGAAAATAAATAATTTCTGGATTAACATTCCATTTTAAATTTAAAAAGAACAATCGCGGTGCAAATGACTCACCAGCAAGTCGGAGCATAGAGGCAGGACATTTCCAGGGTTTGTGAATAAGCTCGTCAGGCAGATCTGAAAGTTCAGGACACCATTTCCTAACATAGCTGCCACAGGGGTCACAGGTCATTGCTGCGTCAACAGGGTGCATGACAAAGTTCCAGTGATCCAGACCACACATGCCACCGTTCTGCCACATCATAGCATCTATTGCAACATCTGCATCTACGAGGGTGTCCTAAAATGATAATAAAGTCAGTAAGTAGTACATCTTGCACAGAGCATTACCAAAATTCATGTGCATTCATGCATTCATCCACGTTTCACCTGGAACCAGCGATAGCCTTCTTGCCAGGGCAGGTGGAGATACGCTATGAGAAAAGAGGCCACCACATGTCTCATGTAGTTGTTCATCCAGCCTGTCAGCCACAGCTGCCTCATAGCTGCGTCTACTAGAGGATAGCCCGTTCGCCCTTGCTGCCAGGCCTTCAGGTGTCCAGGATTTCTTTTCCACATCAGGGCCTGAAAAAAGTGCAACAATAATGCTATGTAATGCAAACAGTTAATTTAAATATGATATAGGCTTTTGATTACCTATGAGGAGGGAATCACAGGCTCATTTAACATATTTCATTTTTTTAGGGCTACTTTGAATTCCTTCATTTTATATTAATTTGAATTTTATATAAATTTTTATGAGTTTGTTACACATTTTACTGATTTACTAATATGTAGTTTACATTGAGCTACTTTATATACATTTAGAGCACAACTTTGACTGATTGTAGAACATGTTTGAAAGATATGTGGGTGTTATCTTGTCTCAACTTTTGAATTATATTTTCGGTTGCAAGTTTTTTTTAACTCATGTTGAAACCGACAATGTGAAATTTTTATCATTTTGTCAAACACTGAAGATTGTGGCTAAACAATCTCTCAATTTGGACCTCAAGACATGGGGGGAGGTATCAGTGAGGCGGACGTTGGGGAAACTACTCTTAATTATTGATTATGCACCGAGAAGCCCCGCAGAACGCCAAAGGAATTATTTTCTATGAGTGGCTATTAAATTGCAAAACTGCTCTCTCTTCTGCAGGAAGGACATCTTACACACTGCATACTAATACAAATTCAACAATAAAACCAATAATATGTACAATTTTACTTATTCAACACTATGTCCAACATTACCTCTCATAATCATTGTTCAGTCAGAATATTAAATAGAATATCTTGCATTTATTGTAATACAACATTCAGGAGCAATATTGCTTCAAAGTATTATTATCATGTAAAACAAAAAGCTCGTTGTCATGCTGTAATGCAATATTAGATTTAGTTCTAATAAACTTTTTTTTATTTTTTTTTAACTTTTTTATATTTTTCATTCTTTAATAGTTTATTGTTTCTCCTCCATTATTTTAAAGTTCTCTCAACGTTATTTAGGAGTAATATCCAGATCAAGTATTTTTTAATTGTAAAATGTATGCAAATTAATTATTGAATTGCAATGCATTCATTAGACCCACTTAATCTGTTTTATCAATAAAATTAAAAACATAAAGAAATTCTTCATATTAGTCCGGTTCGTTGATCACAATTGTGATTTAAGGTTTGGGTGAGCAGCAGAAAATTTTTAGATATCACGACATTCCTATTTTTGGTATGACTGTGTTAGATATTACTTAAGATATCTTAAGTCATTTCCACCTTGTATGGAGGCCTGACGGATTCCCAGGGGAGGTCAGGAAACAATGTTAGCTGCCAATAAGCCAAATCCCTCCAGGCTAATTTACGCTGGAACTTTGGGGGCCGACAGCGTGCACGTTTAGCATCCCACAGTAGCCAGCGTGGGCTGAGCTGACCAAAGTGAAGGTAGGGAGACAGACAGCTAGTATTTGGAGCATCTGCCCTGCCTGACTCTTTCTCGTATCTGAAAACACCTGGGACACATAGAAGAATCATACAACATGTTAATGCCTAACTTTTCAAAATTATTCCAAATACAGTGTGTGATATAGTTACAGTGTGTGCAAATTGTCTCACCATCATGAAGAAAGGCTTCTAGCCGTGCATGAGCGCCTTCTTCACTGAAATCCCATGATTTACGAATATTAGCTGCCCAGTCAATCTGGACACGAGAAAATATTTAAGACATTTGTTAACAGTATTATGGTTCATGGGTCATCCATACAGGACTACTCTGTTGTTGCTACTCACCACTGTGCCATCCTTTCTGCAGGGCATGCGCGCCAGGCTTAATCTTTCCAAAGAGACGCCCTGTGGCCAATGAGAAGGTGCTGGCAAGGATAGAGGAGCATCCAGTGGATCCCCTAATGCAGACCCTGGGTTCTGTCTACAGCAGCTCATGAAGTGAGAAACTGAACCTATACCTTAATCAAGAGAAAAGCTCATCACAAAGGATTTTGTCTGATTTAGTTTGATTTGTCAATTTGTATAGCAAATATTTAAACAAACTTATTACTCACCTCTGAGACCCACACCCTCTGTGCTGACAGAGTAAGGATCTCGGAGACAATACGAGTGGAAAATACTGCATTCAACACCATCTTTCTGAAGAGCGGATACCACTGCGTCATCCCTCTCCTTCAGCCAGGGCTCATAGAGGGCATTAGCAACGACTGTTCTAGCCCCAGTTTGTTTCAAAAGGTCTTTTAGGGAACTCAGAGAAGATCCAACCTCATTCGCCACTGCATTTGCCTGAAGGAAAACAAGATGGCTGCCAATGCGTTCCAGAGATGAATTGAAGCAAGACAAAGCTTGATGAAGCCAGTATTTACCTATCAAAAAATTTAAAAACAACAACATGTGATTAGACAAAAGGCATGAGATTTATAAATGATAAAATAAGCTACTGTTCTGTATGAAAAGTTATACAACAAGCACAGCCACTTCTCTTAGGAAATCATGCGTTGTACTTTGTCATAATCACTGATTCCTCAGTCAACTTACAGGCTCCTCCCATTGCCACTGTATTTCCAGGTCCCTCCTCTTCTTCAGGACTCCAGATAAAGACTGGGATGACAGGTGAACCAACCTCCAATGAGGCAATGAGAGCTGGGTTGTCACACAGACGCAAGTCCCTCCTGAACCACAGCAGTACTGGTGGTGGTGCTGACGGAAAACGGGGCAAACCAACAACATGTTGGCTGGCACCTTTGCGCCGCTGTCTCCTGTTCTTGGTGTGTTTGGGCTTCTCTGAGTCATTCAAATCTCCATTGTCTACCAATTTATCCCCTTCTTCGACCATGTTTTGCTTTGGAATAGAGCCAGACAGTCTGGAGATGCTCACGGTCCGACTTGTTCCTGGCATTTCCTTACTAGGTTCAAAGGGATATGTGTTTTTCTCACGCACAGCCTCGAGGACTGTTTGTGATGGGCTCACCTTGACCCTGGCACCATCTACTGATGAGTCTGATGAATTTTGCCTCCTCGAAATAGAACTTGCTGTCTTGGCCCGGCTGCTTTCCGAAAGCTGAGATACTGATGTCACTTGAACAGAGATATTCTGATTCGATCGTTCTCCACGGTGCTGTAAATGGGAAGATTGTTTCATCTTTGGAAGCTGGTTATCTTCCATATCCAGAAGAAAAAGAGCAAGTGCAAGTTCCAGGTCGTCATCTTCAGTCTACAATTGATCAGAAAAAAAACATTTTAGTTGAAATACTATCAAATCAACTGCTTATAGTTACTGAAGTAGAGGCAACACACTTTATGTACGATCTTATAAGTTATATCTGATCTGCAAAAACAGTTGTGTTTTTTTCTGGTTACTTTTTTTATTTTTATCATGAACTAATACAATTGTTAAAGTAAGTAACAAAGCATCTGGAATAAAATTGCATTCTAAAGCTGAAGATATAATTTTCTTAAATTTGTGACAGACAGCTGTTTTAATCAATTCAACATGATTAAACACCTTTAGTGGATTCATGAGGCTACGCAGCTCCTTGTAAGCTTTGGTCGATCTAAAAAAATAAAAGAACAACAAATTCATTTGCAATTTTTGGTACTTTGTGAGAGCTGATAATTAATGTACCACTAGTTAATATTTCTGTTCGTTTATAGCAAGATATTGGCCATATAATGATTCAACTTTGATACAATCATATTTTGATACACAATAAACATCGTCTGATATTAGTCCCTACACAAAGTTGGGGAAGAACATGGAAATGGGTTCTATCCATGTTTGTGTGTCAGACTTCCAACAGTCGAAAAACTATTTTCGTGGATGTGTTTGCACTTTCTGCATAGTGTTGCAATCTGAATATGCTTGCTCAAAAACTGTTGAAGATATACAAAAAATATATAATTGACAGCTTTCAAATGTACTGTAAATTCACTGATTTCAAAATTACTGCATAGAACTATTTTTTGATGAGTTAGTATTTAAATGAAAAATGGAAGTCAAGCATATTGGTTAAGAGGTTTTTTTCAAGCTTTCTGTTTTCATTAAGACTGAGTAGGGCTAACCCTTAGATATGTTGGTATAGGTTTGGGCCCAGTTTACAGGACACATCAGCAGCTATAAACAGAATGTTTGGGGGTTGAAAGCAGCTATAAACAGAATGTTTGGGGGTTGAATAATATTCAAGTACTGTTGGGTGACTATTGAATAGTGTTTTCCCTTAAAATGCCCATCCCCAGTGATAACTATCCTCATAAATTTGAATCCATAAATAAACTAGCAAACGCACTCAAAGGAACACAAACCTCCACCCTGGCACAGCAGTAGCCAAGGTTTACGGAAAATGTATGCAGATTTCTCCATTAATGTCTGAATTATTGCCAGTCTCTAAATCTACTGACAATGAAGAGATCGAAGGCTGCAATAGCCGCATTGTGATGTCACTACTCCAAACGACTTCTTCTATTATACTTTATTTTAAATACTGCATACGAGAAATGTAATAAGAGGTGACCACAGCCTGCCATTAATATTTGAGCACAGCATCATTTGAATTACTTATTGCTAATGTATTAGTAATATATTAAATCAAAGTATAAGGCTACATTATACACAAATTACTGTTAATGATCGGTCTCTTCATTTTTTTCAGAAACAAAGTCTGCTAATATTAACAATAAGGTAAGAACAAATGTGATCCTTTGTGAGCAATTCTTCGCCCACAACCTCCCTCCATCTTCTAGCTATCACCCGTGGGAATGTCAATGCCGTGATAAGATCCTTCGGGATGTCACTTTTTTACTGTTGAGGACACATCAACTTCAGGAAAAGGTGTTCACTTGCTGTCTCATGTATCCAACTATCTTTCATGCGCAGTTGTTACGAAATAATCAACGTAATTCACTTCAGCTGTCTGCGGTTATTATGTGAGCACTAATCGGTGTAAGTAGCTCTTTGCTAACTCGTTAGCTGTGACAACTTTGACTCCCAAGTTAGGCTAATTAATTAATTAAAGGACAAGAATTAGCGAACAAGAATTTTACTCTCTTTAGTTTGGTAAGACATGGAAGGACTGCCGCATTTAAAGAGAAGTTTTGGTCTATTTCTCTTGTTAAGTTGCAATATTACGGATTTATACTAAGCTTGTGTAATAACACCTTAATTAACTATTGATAGTGGAATGATATCTTGTTTATATTACTATTATCTGATATTTAATATATGACATTCATTTTTCACTTTCAATTAAGACGCATTATTACTTATATTCCCCAATCACTCTTCACCTGAGAAAAGTATTTTTCATAGATGGAGACCAGGGTGGCGTGCAGGGATCTGTTGGCTGTGGTCAGCGGCTGGATGAGGGACAGGAACTGTGATTGGGTTTCCCGGTGTCCAAGGACGGACACCAACATCGCGAAAAATCCTTCTGGATCCTCTCGACCCACCAGAACTTCCCTCAACATCTTCCTCACCAAGGCTTTGCTGTCCTCGGCACCAGCCGATGCTGAAGGAGCCATCTTCAGCAGAAAGGTGACGAAATACTTTTAAAAAAAAGATCAGCTGTGATTTCAAATAATCAGTGTGTTATATAATTTGACAAAGACAAGGAGCATTTAACGCGTGTTGTGTCTCAGCCCTGAATCTGCCGGTAGTACTAGTTACCAAACAGCTGATTTCTCAGTTACAAAAGCCATGCGTGGATGTTTCGTAACATTCACAATTTTGGTTTGTAATGTGTTGAATCACCAATAGGGGGAGTGCTGGTCTAATAATAGGAGGGAGGCTTGTGAATCCCATGGGTGCCTGGATGTTTTACCAAAGCACGAGTAACAACTGGGGTTACCTGATTAACTTGGATTTATTTGTCATATAAGAGATGTAATCGATACAATGTGAACACTTTTATTTGTTCTATGTTTCCCTCTCTTTGCTTCATCTTCCGCTCTGCAGCAGTCAATCAACAGTTTTTTGTCTGAAATCTGTTATCTAGGATTTTGAGGGGCTTGGAAAATATCCCAAATACATTGGGCAAGATGGGTGGTGCATCCTGAAAAGGTAAGAAGTAATTTAGAGTCACCAATTAATATATATTCCATGTTTTTGTACTCACTGAGCCAGAACATCTGACAGGCGGACAGAAAGAGAAAGGTTGTGATTCCAACCCAAATCCATCTTGCTGTGAGTGCTAGTCACCTGACCACCTTATCATTGATCCATCCATTTTCTGTAACCACTTATCCTGTGCAGGATTGCGATGTGGCCTATCCCTGCTGACACTGGGCAAGACAAGGTGAGAAGATTTACAATTCATTCTCACGATTTTGACCTGTATTGCATGTTTTAAAAACTGTGGGAGGAAGTCAGAGCACCATGAAGTGAACCCACATAGACACAAACTTAACATGCAAAGTCAACTTTAGTATTAGAATTCTTCTTTTTTAAAATCCTTTATTCATCAGATACAGCCATTACAACATAGGAAAATTCTTTCCCTGTGTTTGACATGTGTGGACCTGCTACCAGAGGTAGTAGCAGGCAGCCCCCTAGAAGCCCACGGGGAGCTAGGGTTTCAGGGTCTTGCCCAAGGAACCCACGACATGTAGACCCTGGTGGGAGTCAAACTGGCCACCTTCTGATCCTCTGATTGGGAGACGGCTGCTCTACCCTCTGAGCTACAGCCCCCACCTTCAGAACCTATTTGGTATGAGTGGCTACCAAGACACAACCCTATTGCCCCTACCAAATTCTGATCATACATATTCAAAAAAAAATACCGTGACATATATTCCCCACAAGCTAATCCCAAAAAACATGGAACCTTCGTTCAAATTGAACAGATGTAAGATGCTGGGGGAATATCTTGCATGAGATAATTATTCTGTAATTTTTACATAGCCTTCATCTTGACAGGATTGGGATCCTTTTCCAGTGCACACTTTGATGTGAGACCGAAAAACAAAGCTAGTAAACAGTGTATACAGTCGTCCATTTTTAATCATGGTCTGTATTCAGGGTTTCTAAGTTGTTGTTTTTTTTTAATGATGCCACGCAGAAGCATTTGAATGCAGCAGGGAACAATAATTTGTTAAACTTGTGGATCAGACTCTAGAATTTGATTAGCTCAGTCCATAATAGCATATTACTGACAGCACTTGTCTTATTTTGTTCTTGTGCAAGTATTCTCAAGTATTCATCTGAAATTTTACTCAGGTCTTCATGTACAAGGACATTCAGTCTCAATTAATAAGGCTTTTATCTGAGAAGCCGTCACTTTATGAAGGGAAGATGTTATAAGAGCTGTGGTATGTGGAGAGAGCAAGACAGAAAAAGAGGGAGAGAGAAAGAGATTGAGAGAGAGAGAGAATCAATAGTGTTTAGACAGAGAAGTGGAGTCTAAGTGTGTGATCAATAGAGAGCAGAGAGGAGAGATTAGCTTCTTTTCTCTCTCAAACTAACACTGACAAATTGGTGAATTGGTGTATCGGCCCTTGGGCTAAACGGATTGACCTGCTGTTTCCATGTTCCACCATGTACTGTCAATAAAGATCTGTGTTCATTGTGGCTCTCGGGAAAGGAATGAATGAAGGACCGGAAAAAATTAAAAGAGGAAAGAAAGGAAGAGAAATGGACAGGTAGATAGATAGAAAAGCAAAGTGCCATCCAGGTATCCTGAAGGCACAGATCCATTCAAAATGGCCACACCTCTGTCACATTAACACATTTTTGGGCTCACATGTGCATCTTTGTGCTTACTGTTATAAAACCATAATAACATCTCTAGGAAAATTAATGGAAAGGCAGATTAAAAACTAAGTGAGGAGAAACGGGCCACTGGTGTAGCTATTTGCAACTCATAAATCATTCTGACACTCCCACGCGCATTCAGATGTATGCCTAGACGCACAAACACATACAAATATATACGTACTGTAATTAACCACAGGCTATTTACTCTTCCCTGCTGTAAATTAGACATGCAGACACAGTTATTACATTAGGGGGATCTGCCATGCAGAATACCACAGGAGGAGGGGTACACTGGTACACACAACAAACTGCCCATACAAACATAAACACACACAAGTACACGTACAAAAAAAGAGGGTATGGAGGAATCATACACTGACGGGAGTGAAAATGAAGCTGCAGCACAGAGAATAGGGGCCCCCAGCTCTTTGTTCCCTGCTGCATTTCATTATCTGAAACACCAGCCAACACACGACACACACATACAGAGCGCACCTCCCCCTTCCCTAAAGCCGTCTGCCTCCACTCCAGCACACAGCACAAAAAGAGAGGAAAACAGAGATACTGCGTCAGTGCCATTCACTGGCATCTGGACTCGGTCATGACGAGCATGTCTGCATGATCATCCTGAGCAGCAAAGCACATCCAGAGGCTGCTCTGAGTTGAAAGAGTTCCCGTCAAACTGCACTGGGCAAAAGGGCTTTCACATAAATTCAATTTTAAACAGGACAATAGGAGATAAGTACTTGATTAAAGCAACTATTGATACTCTGTCTTCAGTAGATTGTCTCCATTTAGTTCATTCGAAGTTATTCTTTTTTTCCCTGGCAGTCCCCCGTCTTTTGTTTGTGTGTGCGTGTCCTCTGGTTCCCTCTACCTGCCTCACCCTTCTCTGTCCCTCTGTTTTCCCACGGTGATCGATAGCTCATTACAGTCATTGACTGTGGCTCATCAGCACCTGTTAACGTGTGGAGAGACTGAAAGAAGGTGCATTTGTGCATTGTGTGATGCAAGCCTATTGAAGAATGAAAAGAATGGTCTGGAATAAGTTACGGGTGAAGTTCAAAAATGACATTCAGATTGTTATTTTCTGATTCACATTCATTGCTGCGGGTGTCTAGTTTGTCGCTGCTTTATGGTCCATGGTCTTGGTCTTAATATGCAACTCACGTGGGTACCATGGTTTGTTGCTATGGTGATTGCCAAGGGAGCCAGAGTATTATAGGTGTTTATCCAAGACAGGAGCAAGGCTACTAACCGTCTATCTGGACACGCTTCAATTTACCACACAGTTTGGACCACACATTAAGACCAGCATAGGGACAGAGTGACAAAGGGATAACTATCAGCTGCTGTTTAATGCACCAGTTCTGGGTTTCTTTTTGTTTTTTTGATTGCAAACAGAGAATGAGAGAGACTCTGAGAGATGTTACAGACTGCAAACTATGGATGAAGCTGGTCTAAGAAAAGAGGAGAATAATTTCAAGATTATGAGGTTTTAAGGGAAAGGGATATAAATAGAGTGAACACAATGGAGGGCTAAAAAGAGAATAGGTCCCTATGCCCATACATAAATTACACACATCATTTACATATTCATTATGTTTCATGTACTAATGAGTATTTGCTTAATACCTCATCGACCACTGGCAGCTTCTGTGTGGTATGTGGCATCAGACTTTTTAGGAAAGAGAAGAAAAAAGAAAAACAAAGGAACAGGAGTCATCTTGGTTAAGCGGTTTAAGTCAATAGTCCACAGTCGATAATACTGAATTCATGTTTTTAATAGTTTTTACATGAACAAGTACAACCTCCGCAAAGCTGCTATGGATTTGAATTGAGCCACACATGCTGAGGGTGGGTAAAAGTTAATTAAAACGCATGCTTTCTACAAACTCAGGGCTCTCCTCATATTTGTCCTCTTGCCGCTGTGGAATAACTAAGTGCTGCAGTAATAAGCTACCAGGCAGTTTTTCACAGCATTCCTTCAGGTGCTTTAAAAGTCTCCCAAATGATATGAGAGCAAGACAATTTGGATAAAAAGTTTTTTTTTGTGTTTAGAAATATTGAGTATAAAACAAAACATGCTATTGATACAAATAGAGAGGATAAATGATTCAGAAAGAGGATGAATTGAATGAGAAGAGAGGGACGGAAATGTAAAGACAGGGGGAAGGGCAATAGAGGGATGAGCTACAAATGAGAGCGATGGCGGTGGCAGGTTGGCACTGTGCCATCCAGTTAGGACTTGAGCGGGGGCGGGCATGGGCGAAGAGGCGAATCGAATAAGAATGGAAGGGGAAGAGAAACAGACCTTTACTACTACCATGGTGCCACCTTGGCACAGACACAATGGGGCCAACAGCAGATTGGGCAGAAACAAGGAGAACATTTCGGAGGAAAGAAGAGCATGATGCCAGCCGACAGACGATGACTCAGATGGAGATAATTTTAAGGAAGCCCAGAGGGATGTTGAAGCGAGGAATGGATGATACCGTGATACCGAAAAGCATAACTTCTTGATGAACATTAGTCACACTAAAGAAAATGTCTGCGGAAAATCCTGTATTTTGGTAATTTTCTGACTTTACCTTCTCTCTATGCCAGCCACTGTGCTTCCACCGTGTGCCAAAACAGCGGGCACCATGGCCGCCTTATGTCATGGCATTACCGAAGCGATCGAATCGGTCAGCGGATAACTGTTAAAGTCAACGACATGGGGACTCACCTCTGAGGATTTTCCGTTAATCGCCAATTGTTTGCTTGGAAAATTTTGAGGAGATGTGCCCAGGCAACGGTTGCCAGCAATTCTGTGATGGCATCTTTTCAGTTGCGACGAGGGCACGGATGGGAAGATGGCAAGCTGCCAAGCCAACATAACACAATATTTGCAAATAGAAACCTTTCGGATGCCAGAAATGTTTTGGCGATGGCAGCCCCCCAAGAGAGACCAGAAACAGAGATGGCACCATGCCAGACAGAAACCGGGAGGCATCCACAGGTACCACCAGAAGCCATATAAAGCGTAGAACACGCAGACACAAAACATAAGCAGAAGGTCGGAGCTGGAGCCAGATATACAACTTTGCTTGGATTGTAGGACAAAAATCACTCAACTCAAAGCCAGCTGGTGTACTGGGAGGAAGCTGTTCCCCATTGCAATAAGGCATCCCGTTATGGAGGGCAAGAGAAGAGGAATAATGAGCAAAATTTATGAAGGATATGGAAGAGGAAAAGAACAGGGAATTTTGTGCTTAACGAAGAACAGTGGGAGTGGGTGGACAAGGATGATGAAGAGCCTCTTTCCTGCACATGGACACCTGGGAAGTTCTTAAAGGAACATACCCTCAGACTGCTGTGTGTGTGTCAAAGGGAGGGAAATGTGGGCATCATCTCCAGGGTGTCAAGCTGTGTTCCTTTATTGCCAGTCAGAAAGCGTGCTGCAGTCGTCAGGGGTGGGCAACTGTCTGGGCATCTCGTCTGCGGCTAATTAACAGCCACACACTAATTCTAACAGCCGATCATAATTAGCGATTTAATCGCTCGTCAACGCTCTTCTCCCCCCTTACATTGTACCTCTTATTTGGACACGTGCGGATAAGCTAAGGAATGCTGGATCTCTCCTCCCCACCGCCTCATCCTTCTTTCCTTCATCCTTTTCTCCAGACTCCAGTGGGATCTTAATTAAGCCAGGGCTTCATTATGCAAACGGAGTACAATACACGACAGCAGAGGTGGAGCTGGATCCAGATTGAAACAGAATGGAGGGACAGCACTAGACATGGAAAATGAAGAGATGTGGATGTTTACCAAATTTGTCTATGATGTTATGGTGCTAACCATAACATCATATTGATCCAACCTGCCTGTCTTCTGTCACTACTACCACATTTGGCATAAGAACCAATATTTAACACTCAAATGCTTCATTTCTCCTGCATTAGAAAACGTCTTTGAAATTACACTGGATATGGCAAATGTTGTCTCTCAAAAAGCAAATTCATAAGGGAATGGTGACAATGAACCCCTTAATATCACCAGTTGGCGATTATGGTGGATATGGAGAAAGATGGTTGAGATAGGGAGACAGAGAGGAGGTAGACAGAAATAGTGGCAGAGGCATAGCGGCTAATGTCATCTCAGTTTAATCATCACATGGGATCATGGGGTTCATGAAAATTCATTTGCATATCATTAAACGGAGAGAGGTTATTTGGTGTGGGCAGCCAAAATGGAATTGGATGGAGGAAGAAAAAAGAAAAGGCAAATGGAGGAGCTCATTATTAAACAGCAATGTTTTATAGTCCGTCAGCCGATTCATTTAATTTGGACGTAATTAAAATGTGTCAGACTCAATCAATCATTCCAACAGGGATACTATCATGTTTTAGTCCAGTAAAAAAGACTAATCAGCCGATATGCGGCTGGACATTTTCCAATATCATTCTAAGTGCTTTGGTTTACTGTCAGCTTGACCCCATCCCCTCTTTTTCTAATTTATCTGAGGTAGTGTATCAAAACATTGACTGTGTCAAGACATCTCTCTCTCTCTGACAGGTGGTGATGCCACCCTTAAAAGGATAGCTCACGCTGTCTTCTTGACCTTAGTAGTAAGCTGTCAGTGGTGTGTATGTATGTGGGTGCATACATACCATCCTCATTACCATAAGTGATGTAATTAGACCACCCTTTCACATGCAGATCAGTTTGACAACATGGCAATCACTCCAGCACACATATCCAGCCAGACACACAGACACACGTCAGCACACGCTTAATGCCGTGACCAGCGCCATATCATGGGGTGTCTGTTGTCTGTGAGCAGAGAGTGTAAAAGATTAACATAATCCAGCTAATAAGTGTGAGTAATATTCACACAGTGACGCGTGGCGTCGACACTGTCCTGCTGATGCATATTTGTATCTCATTATAGATGTAAAGTACTAAAGGGGGCCTGACGGGGGGTGCCAGTGTGGATGGGAGATGGTCTAGAGTCACAAAAAAGTGTGGGCCTAAATTTAGATACACAGAAAAAATAAAAGCAGTATTTTTGTTGAGTAAACTATCAATAATTCCCACAGAGATTTTTTGAAATACTGATAAGTAGATTACAGAATGTTGGGGATCCGTAGAAAAAGTCTTTCTAATGTTATCACAAAATTAGAGAGAAAATCTATTCATATTTCAGTTAGTTTACAGTTCTACGAAGGCACTGAGTGTCAGTTTTTACTGCAGATTGCAGGAATTATAAATGGAGTGTATTTGCACTAGCAGTGCAGCTCTGCCACATGATTGATTGGGATGGTGTGACGACTATTAAAAAGTCATTTATAAGATGGATAGGGACCACATTTCCAAATAAAAACCACTTTATACCTGATGAAGTGCTGAACAAACTCTCCTTCAGAGACATTTACTGATTACTCTCGGTGTGTGAGTGAGTGTAATGTTGGAAATACCCGTATATGTGTGTAGCGCTGCTTCAGCTAGAGAGGATGCTGAGGCAACCTTCAGGACACTATCAGTTAGTGTATACTGGTATTTAAAGACAACATTTAATTTAATTTTAAGATTCAAAGAAGCAGCATTTTATTTGTTGGCGTAATATATCGGTGCAAACGCAATGCCGCTAACTGGCCAACACACACAGTGATTGAAGGGTATCTGATAGCAAAGCATTGCTTCCACTGAAGCTTTATCCAAAGAAGCAAAGCTGTGTCTGAATGTGTGAACCTATTACAGCTCTGTCTCTTTAACTCGGAGCTCCAACACAGCAGCATGCTTTGGGATTCATGCATAAACATGAGCTGGCCTTTCAGCTCTCTCCTCACATAGCCAATCTAAATCTAAATGAGCCCCCACTACAGATACCCCAGCAGGCAATGACATTACACCCTCTCTCCAGCCCCAGCCCAACCCCCTACTCTACCCCGCTACCCCCAGCAACACATATACACCAGCAGGCAATAATTTCACGCCATCCTTCAAAGCCCCCCTCCACCTCTACACACACACCCGTACCCCTTTTTGCCGCAACCCCACCAGCTGCACAGTACTCATTTGATTAAGAGGGGGAGGACAGGGAGAAGGAGAAATGGTGGGGGATCACTTTGTCAGGATGACTTTCTAAGATGGCTATCATCAGCTACGAAGCCATCTCGAGCCCTCTTCTAGGTTTACATTGCTATTGTTCTGCCCGTGTTTCTGTTTCTATGTTTCCTCAATCAGAACTGAGTCACAGATTTGTTACTTTGCATTGCATCTGTATGTAATGGTTCATATCTTGCAGCTAAAGGACCACAAACACATTTGTGCTTGACTCTGAATGAACACCTTTTTGTACTTGAGCTGTTCCTCTCTGTTAAGGTGTCCCATCAACCACTGTAAAGTTTAACTCAATATAATAATAAAAAACCTGCTCTACCAACCAACCTATGCTTTGGTCTTTGAAATGTTGCATATGAAAATCTGTGTCCTAAATGTGCTGTAGTGGGCAATTTTATTTCCCTCTCTCTGAGTCATAAAACACATTATCATCAGGAACAGCAGCAGAGGCAGCAGTGTAATTCATCCGAGGTCGTTAATATTCATCATATCATTTAGTCACAAAGGAAACTCATCTGGCTGACTGTCACAGATGTAATTAATGAAGTGACCCCAGAGGTCATGGCTCCATTCTCAAACGCGTTCCACACGCTGCTGTGACACCAACACACATATACACAATGTTGTAGATCTAAAGCCTTCCAATCAGACACACATCATCAAACACACACCCACCCTGGAATATGAAACACATATCAGCGGGAAACCCCCCCATACCACAACATTCACAAAATAGCTTCTCTCATTTGGACCAAAGGGATGAGACCAGCGCATGCACCAAAGCAGACTTTATTTAGCTCAGTGGAGTATGGGAAGGGAGAGGAAGAGAAACACACACCAGTCGGAGAAAACCGGGAGAAGGAGAGTATAGACACACTAACCACTGGAGCAGGACATAAGGACAGGTGCACATCACAGGTATCTTTTTGGTCATCACTATGGCAACAACATATCCAGAAAAGAAAAAGAATAATTTTACCTACAGTAAGGGTAACAGAGTCCCTTCACCACAGAGGACCCCAATATGTACATCTTACAGTCACTACGATCAAGAGAATACAAGAGAACTGAACTGACTACTAAAGTAGTCAGTGTACAAAAAAACTGCCTTTGTGGTATTTGGAATGCACATTTCTGTACAGAAAAAAGCTCATTGGTATTGTTGTAAACATTGGCTAGTTTAATAACAAAATATGACAGAGTCTGTCAGTCCACATCCTTTGGAAAATTGGTTGTGATGTCAGTCTGAGTTCAGCAAAGCTGTTTTAACAAGACAAGTGGACCAGAGACACTATGACACAGAGGGACTAACATACCAGAGGAGGATTTGGGGGCTGAACTCAAGTATTGAGAAGTTGATGCCCCAAGCAGGTTTCTCTGAAACTGGAAGCTTGAAAAAAATATTTCTATTATTATGAAAGCCATTTTTTTTCATGTTCAGAGTCCAGGTTATTAATAAGATACTGAAAAACAAACCTGATGGAATTGAACTCCACATATCAATTTGTTTCAACAGAATAAGAGAGGAGCAGTTTATCAACAGCATCACAGGTATCATTACAGTTTGGAGTCATTAAAGCCTAGTGGTAAAGCGATCAGAGCATGCATCTTTCTACAGTATCATTAGAAACTACAGTACATTAGCAGCAAACTGGACATCCTTAAGGGCTTGAGTTAAACACTATGGTAAAAAAAGAAAGAAAATAAACTGCAACATTTCTCAAGAGAAGTAAAACACTTTAACCGCTATACTACAGACTGCCATGGCTCTAGTTTTGGGTTTTGGTTACAGTCTCCAGTGTGCTTATGAGAGGCAGAAAACAGTAGCTTAGATATAGGGACTCTTTCCTTCTTTTTTTTAAAAAACAGCAATACATCAAGTAAACAGTAGCGCTTATTTTTGTAGGTCATATGGTTAAAGTATTATCACGTCTTTGGATTTTTGTCTTAAAGCATTAATTATTGTTTAGCTATTATTGTTATAGTATCATTATTACAGTTAGAATAAGGACTGGTTGCAAATGAACACAGGAATAAAGGTTGAAAGGAAAAGAGGAAGAAAGGAAGGGAGGAGGAGAGGGAAAATAAATTAAGTGTACAAAAATAACATCAATAACATCCAAAATTTTTCTCAGCTTTGCGCAGTAGCTCCCTATCTCTACATGGAAAAGGAAGTTATATCTCAATCATCCAATGAAGTCTTGAGTCAACCATACAAAAGCTAAATACTGTACATTTACCCCTCACACAATTAAACACTTTAGTTTCAACAAGGTTTTTGTAACAATCTATTACTCAGAGGTGGAAAAGCTCAGATCTTTGAAATACAGAGTTTGTTTTGTTGGTATCTTTTAATACTTAGCCAAAGGTTAAACCATGCCTTCTCTGTTTTTGAAACAGAAAATTACAGTATTAAGATCACATTTGAAAAGGGGCCATATTGAGCTGTCAACCTGAGCATAGAAAGTTTTACATTAATCACATAACATTGGTCAGACATTGGTATATTCAAATAGAATGGAAAGGCAGTAAGTCACCCTGCCTGAACATATCAAAGCTGTCATAATCTTTTCATAATCATGACACTATTATATCGAATCAAGACAGTGTATCTTAATAAGATTTATGTTAAGAAAGTATTACTTAACACACACAATGTAAGTTTGAGTTTGGTTAAAGTTTTCATTTACAGTATAATGTATGAGTGCTATAAAAAATAGTTTGCCTTGGCAGGACAAACTGACCTTTACGTTCTGTGCTATTTGGACTGTTATCCATTAAAGGAACATAAAAGATGGACATGTACAACAGAACACTCATCATTGGCTTGTGGAGGGTGAAGCTTCACTGTATCAGTCTATTGGTACTCGGTTTACCCATGCCAGCTACAGATCTCACCCATTCACTTTACTTACATAAGCTCTGCAGTTTTTTACTGAAAACAAAAATGCTGAAACTAAATCCACAAACGTGTAAAATTTTGGTTACGAGCTTTAGAATCTGAGTCAGTCTTTACAAAAGCTCTATGCGAATATCTTCCGACTATTTCATGTTGTTGTTTTTTTTCATAGTCTTGTTCCACTGTTAACCAATTTGTTTTTCTTCAAGTTTATCTTTTTGAGCTTTTTATTTACACTAAAATCTCTTTGAATTTATTCTCCAGCCTCTTACAGGCCGGAACTACTTGCTACACAGTTAGTCGTCTAGATCTGTCGGGTGGAGGGCCCACTGTCAGTCTGTCATGCAGACTGAGAGGTAGACTGCAGGTCTAACTGGGCAGTGAGGTCACATACTTAGAGAATGCTCTTTGGCCTCTGTGGCATCTGGTTGGTTTTATCAAGGTGGTGTTTGGTTGAAGTAAGGTGTCTGACAGAATAGGAAGTTGAGCTCTTTTCAACACAAATTTACAGACTAAACAGTATGAAAAGAGCTGTGGTAAAAAAAGACTTTGTATTCGCTCCAACCTTCAGTTGAGAGAGTTTGTCTTTGGGCCACTGTGGCTCTGCATCTTTGGGGTGTCAAGGTTACTGGTTTGGCAGCAAAGTGGAGATTTGTTTAGAGGTCAACAGCAGGTGTAGGAGGGGATAGGGAAAATTAATGGGATCGTAGTCTGAGTCTCTAAGCTCTGTCTCTCTCCCCTGCCCCTGCAGACAGCTCAGCCTGCTCCCTCTCTGCAGAGTCAGAGCTCAGGCTCCTGGCCCTCTTCTCCTTGGCTCTGGCGTTCTGGAACCATACCTGCAAAAACAATTTATATGACCAAATAATAGCCATTACATTTAAAATATTTATTGTAATTATTGTTTTCTAACAATTACTTCAGTCCTTAATATATACAAATAAAGTTTTATTTATATATATTCGAAAAATTTACCTGCACCACACGGTGAGGCAGTCCCAACTCCTGGCCCAAAGCCTCACACTCATGCCGGTTAGGGGTACGGTGGCTCCTATAGAAGTCTCTGAGCTGGAGTACCTGGAAGTGACTCATTTGTGTCCTTTGGCGCTGCTGCTGATGGTGGTGCTGCTGAAGAGTTTGTGACTCACTCCAATCTGAGCTCAGCAACCCAGAGCCCTCAGGACTAGGAGAGGCTTGGTCAGCCAGACTGGGACCTTCTTCACTTGTGTACTCCTCATCATCTTCGTCATAGTCGTCATCGTCTCCTGGGGTGTTCAGATCAGTGTTTGAAGACAAAGAGGTGACAGGCGGCTTCATAGATAAATCTTTATGGCTGCTTATGCAGCCATGGTTTGGAATGGGGTTTGAGATGATAGATGGGCCTGGCCTGTCAATGGTACAAGAAATGGCCATGCCAATCTGACCACTGGATCCATTATTCATTGATAAGTTGTAGCCTGTTCTTTCAGCTTCTGCCCAGTGGCGTGACCTCATATGGGCATCTAGAGCACTCTTAACCTTGAAAAGAGCCCTGCAGAAAGGGCAGCGCAGGTGGTTGAAACCCAAGCCGAAAGTAGATCCTGGTCCCATTGACCGGAACTGTCCTTTTCGCTCTCTGGCTCGTGTATTTTGAAACCATACCTGTAAAGGAAAGAGCCAAAATGCTTTAATAATTGAAATTAACAAAAGCATTGTCATTCTCTCCATCTTTCTTTAACGAACATTCATACCTGAACCACACGTCTTGTAAGGCCTACATCACGTGCAATGCTTTCCAGGACACCTCTGGTAGGGTTTGAATCCAAGCTGTAGCGCTGATATAACACTTCCAACTGTTCTGGGGTGATGGTGGTTCTCTGACGCTTATCTCTTCGGTGCTCCTCCTCAATCTCTCTATTGCCTTTTTGGCCTTCGAAAGCAGTCTCTGAATTAAGCTTTGAGTTCTGCTTCATGGGTGTTAGGGAACTTTGAGAGAGGCTGGAGAGGGTATTACTTGAGTGATCAGAGAGTGTGTTCTTAAGTTGTATGGTGTTTAGGTGTGAGATCATGGAATGCGTGGGATTAGGATGAATCGAGGACATAGATCCTGACAGCATTTGACTGGTCATCAGGCTGGGGTTGGGGTGAAGCATCATATAAGGCATGGTTCTATCTGTGAAGCCAGAGTGTAAAAACTGAACCTGGGTCTGAGCTGCTAAAACGTGCCTAGCCTGATGCTCCTGCCACAGCTGGAACGAGGGCAAGGCTATTGGACAGAGGCTGCACTGGAACTGTGCTTTGGTTTGAGGTTGGGGTTTATTGTTTGACTGGGTTTCAGAGGACTGACCAGATGTGGCATCAGGTAGCCGGATTTGGCTTGTCTCAGATTCTGGCGAAGCAAGGAAGCTGGTTGTGGTATCAACAGGGTTTTCAATAGCTTGATCAGAAAAAGAGTTATGTGTATGCCCCTGATTGGAATGAGCCATGGACGAGCTGGCAGCTACAGCTTTTTGTGTCGAGGGGGGGGGGTGTGGCTGGTGTCTTTCTTGTGTATTTTTTTGGTGTGGATCAGGCTCAAGTTGTGCGGACCCTTTCTTCATGGTCTGAACTATTTCCTTGTGTTCGGTATCTGTATATAAAATTTCATTTTTTGTTTTAGTATGTGCTTGGCATTTGCCTGCCACTGGAGAGAGTTTAGTATCCTCATGTTTTTTCATAACCGACATTCGTTCACCTTTGAGTGTTGCTTGCTCATTTTCTGTGCAGTGATGGCAAGAGTCAAGGAATGGTGAGTCAGGGTTGGTGTAATACTCATATGTCAGATCCATGGAGTTTTCATTCTGAGATTCACCTTGCTCTTCATACCCACCACCAATATTCTCATTATCATCTTCATCATTCTTGTAGTCGCCATTTCTCTGTCTGGGAATTTTATCGAGCTGGTTCTTCCCTTCTAGACAATCGTCTGTCCCCCGGTCTTGATTTTTTCGGGCTCTCTGTCGAGCATTTTGGAACCATACAACAATGACTCGGTTAGGTAAAGACAAAAGACTTGACAACCTATCATATTCCTCTTCCCTGGGGTAGGGTGTAGCCTCAAACACCCCCTGCAGGGTCCCAAGCTGTTGTTCTGTGAAGCGGGTTCGGGAAGATCGTCGGCCACCATGGGTCTCTCCTCTCTGAAAGTCTGTTATTGGAGATTGTGGGGAGTTGTTGTTTGGTGGAAGGGCCGGGATCAGTGAACATGGAGAAAGTGTATGAGCCTGATTTTGTACCAAATCCTCTCCGGACCCCTCCAGGGTTAAGGTTGGGGGGTTATTAAAATTATAAGGGGAATCCTTGTCCCGTTGGCGCTCTTTAAAAAGGGTATTGCGGAACCAGTGTTTGATAACTTTATGTGCCAGACCAGAAAGAACCGACATCTTGTTGATCTCCTCATCACTGGGAAGGCTGTTAATATCAAAGTGTTCCTTCAGAATAGCCAGTTGTTCCTCAGAAATGCGTGTTCTTGTTCTCTTACCCTGTTGTTCGAGTACTGTTGGGTTGACTTGGGGTTGTTGTCCTGTTTGAATTGGGCTTGTTTGGGATGTTTTACCAAACAATGGAGAATTCAGCTGTGGAGGTTGCCCTTGCAAAGCTGGGCTGAACTGTGATTGCTGGGCTAGGAAATCTGTACTAAGCTGTTTGTGTTTCCCTAACAATGCTGGGTTAAGTTGAGATTGGTAGAGTTTTGCAAGTTCAGGGTTCAACTTTGAGTCTAACCAAGGTTGGGACTGGAGAGAAACAGACTGCATCACAACTGGAGGGAGGCGAGGTAGCTCCAAAGGAAAAGGAAGGGGGGGTAACGGAAGTTTAGGTAAAGTCAATGGGGGTATTGGAAGCTGGGGCAAAGGAAGAGAAAGCATGGGTATCTTGGGTAAGGGAATTTGTATGGGCTGAGCTGTGGTTTGAAAAGTAGCTGTTGTGGGTGCGCATTGGATGGGTGTCTCTTGCTCTTGCTGTTGCGACTTTACTGGAGGAGAGGGCGAAGTGGCTGTTGGTGTTAAGTCTGTGGCTAGGTCTGTGGACATATTGGTTATGGAATCTGAAACTGTCGGCACAGTCGTGGGTGCAATGTTTTTAACTTCAGGCTCGACTGGTTCTGGTGCTGGTTCTGATTCTGAAAATGGGGCTAGAGCTTGGGGACAAGCAATTGAATTCTCATCAGATTGTGACTGTGTAAGAGGGTACATCTGGTCATACTGTAGTCTGTACTCTCTGGAAAATCTCTCGACTGCAGCAGTGGGAAACAGCATCCTGTGAATGTACTCCTTGTGACTTTTTAAAATCAAGGCATCTGAAAAAAACTTTCCACAGTCTCTACACTTTTGTCCCTGTCCACAGCAGGCTTTACCTTTTTTTTCTGATTCCTCATCTTTGTTTTGCTCCCTGTCTTCTTTCTCTCCATTCACATTTAGTCCTTTTTGACCATCACTGCCTTCCAACTTTCCATCCTGAAGTCCACCAAACTCAACTCTTTCTTCCTCTGAGCATCCCCCCGCCTTAATTATATCAGAGCTTTCTAATTTGTCTGCAACCACAAAGGTTGATTTCTGCTGCTGGTGTCTGTGTCTACTTTGTATATACTGCAGTGCCAACTCATAGCCATAATTCTGCAAAAGTGCTCTAAGAGGCTCCCCGCTTACAGCAGCATAGGGCACTCTGGGAGGAGGACACTGCAATCCAAGAAGATTAATTGAGGAGAAATCTGTTTCCTCCCCCTGACTTTCATCATTTATTGTCTTAGTAAGAACAAGCATGTCTTCTTCTTCTTCCTTCTCAAGACTAGAATTAGTGTGTTCTGGTGTCTGGTTGATAGAGGATCCACTGCGGCTTGCTTCAACATTGGGGTCACACTGTACATGATACTTTGAATGAGAGTTTGAACTCTCACTTGTTGGCTGTTTCTTGTGTATTTGGGGCTGAGAATCCTTTTGAACTTCCTCCTTATCGTTTTCCTTTGGGATGTATTTGGACGACACTAACTGTTCTGGGCTTGTGACAGCAAACTCTGGGTTAAGATTCATGTCTCCTGACAAGTAAAAAGGCAGAAAAAGTTGCTGCTGCAGAGAAAACAAGTTCTCTGGTGTCAATGGGAAGTGTTGTTTCAGGAGATTTTCTGGCCCTAAGGGAAGGTGCTGTATGAATTGGGACTGGAGCAAAGCTGTGTGTTGCAACTGAGCTTGAGCCTGTGCCTGAGCCTGGGCTAATTGCTGCTGTTGTATTAGCATTAGCTGGTTTCTTGATGCTAGAAGATCTGCCACTCTCTTTTTACTCTGCTGACTGTCAGAATTAGAAAGGGTTGCCTGCACATCAGCTGCCAAGCCTAATACAGAGGAAGTTAAAGGACTCACTACATCTGGCATTTTTGTGAAAGTGAAACCCTTGGATTTTTCCTCTTTGTTGGTAGAAGCTTGAGTAGCAGCAGCGGAGACTGACACTGAAGGAGCCACACTTGATGCTGATGTCTGTGGAGCAACGTTATGGGCAGCACGAGCTCTGGTCTGATGAAGGACAGAGCGAAGATGGATGTCCAGCGTGGAGCTCTGGCTATAGCCCACTCCACACAATCGGCAGCGGTAAGGCCTAGGATCTGGGCCACGGGGAGTCTCCGGTGCAGTGACACCTGTACCAGCATCCTGCAAAGCTCGTCTGGCCCGGTGGAGATGGGAAACAGAGTTGTAGTGGACCAGAAGAATGGTTTTCTGAGTAAAGGATTCTGAGCATATGGTGCATTTATAGGGCCTGGTTGGATCAAGATAGCGGTCCATTGTGGGATTAGAGTTCTTTTTTACTCTGGAGCTGGAACTAGGCTCGGATATGCTCTCCTCATGTGGCCCTTTCTCTGGCTCATCTGGCTCAATTAAATCTTCATCCCCTTCGTCAGCTACACAAGCTAAGTCCTTTTCTTTAAATGGAACTTCTTTTTGTTGCTCTTTTCCCTCCATGGCTACTGCCTCATCTTCTATCTTATCATCATCACCCTCTCCAGCTTCTTGACAAATTTGAGGTGATAAACTATCATCCTGTTGAAGTGATCTCTTACTATGCTCTATGTGTTGAACTGCATGGGCTGGTAATAATGTACCCTGCCCTTGTATATTGTCCAGCTGTGTGTGTGTGTTTTGCATGTGTCTCTGCAGGGCCTCCTGACTGCGGCATTGTCGCGAACAGAGGGGGCATTCTGTCGCCGCCCTCATGGCATGGTACTGCCAGTGCAGCTGAAGCTTCTCCTGAGTGGGGAACGCCAGGCTGCACCTGCTGCAACGGAACCGGTAACCATGGCGATCAGAAATAGGAGGGGGATCACTGGATGGGGTGGTGGGTGGGGAAGAGGGTGGGATCTGAGTTGGAGACTGAGGAGCCAGTCTGCCATTGGAAGGGTGAATATTGTTGTCTTCTAGGGGTGGGGTGAGAAGAGCTGTGACATCTTTAGGAGCAGCTCCATCACCCTCAGTGTTCTCCATTAAAATGTCTGCAAAATTCAGTAAAATGGTCGATATGAATACTGTGAATTTAACTGTAAAAATGTGTTTGTTAAACAATTGATCTTGTAATGGTTTAGAATTTATGCTACTTAAATATCTAAATTGTGGTCAGTCTTTTCATCTATTTTATACCAACCTTTTTCTTGCTGTGAATCAACAGAGGCAAGGGATTCAGCAGTAGGGGAACAATTCCCATCGCTTTCAGGGGTGTTTTTGTGACAGTTATCCATGTGTATCTCCATCCGTCGTTCAATCTGTGGCTGAAGCCATGGTTGTTCCATCGATAGTGAGACCTGGAGGGAAAAAATGTATAGGTTTTAGTCTTCCTGTTTTTCTTAATTGCCAATTACACTTATTGTTGTTCTATCAATTCAACTAAAACATATATGGGATATTACCATATTTTCTTTGTCCAATACTATTAATAGAACATGTTTAATTGAACAGCATAAAAGCAAGAAAATATCAGGATGTATAAATAGAGTGCCCAAACTCTTAGATATATCATAAAACATTAATGTGTGAATCTGTGAATGTATGATTGCAGATTGAACCTGCATGCCTAGCAATAAAGACAGCAAGACCCATCAATTTGGAAACAAGCGTATATGTACGGTTGAGATATGTGGTCTACCCTTCAGCTCCTCCGGCACCCTCCAACATGCCTCAAGGGTTTAATAAAACTTTACTGTGCTGAATAATGAATTTATTCTAAATCATTCTTCATATGGAAAACCTCCATCTCCAGAGCTTCGAGCACCGAGAGAAAATACTTTATCTATGCGAACAGCTAGCTACCCCAAGGAAAGGATGGACAGCCAAAGATGAGATTTACATGACAAGAGTTTTCTCTGCATAACAACTTCATAAGAGAGAAGGGAACTACACAGACACACATGCACACTGCAGAGAAAACTGAAGGTCAGGCTTAATCTAGAGAACGTAATTGGAAAGCAAGGTACATAATGGCCATCATCACCTCAGTCTGAATTAATGAACCTCAATTACTATAAGAGAGAGAGAGTGGGGGGGCAGTCTTGTGTGTGAGTGGGGGGGGGCCTGTAAGAGGTGTAGAATATGAAAAAGGCAAGGAGCAGGGAGAGGAACGGGCAATAAACAAAAACGTGAGTGAGTGAGTGAGTGAGTGAGTGAACGAGTGAGTGAGTGAACGAGTGGTAAGGAAGGAAATTGAGAGAGAGCTTGGGAGAGACTTAAAGGGAGGGGCAGAGTTGTAGATAACTGAATGGGAATGATAGGAGTAGCTCAAGGGGGGAGAAGAGGACAGCAGAGGGGAGAAGGGTGAAAAGCAGTCAGTCAAGTGGAGGCGAAGAGCGTAAGAGACAAAGGCCACTTAGCATACGGGCCAAGGAGATGGAGGATGGGGATGTGGATAGATGACCAGTCTTTGTTAGTTTGAGAGACAAAGTAAAAAGCGTGGGGGCCCCTTTTTAGCTTGACTGCACTTCTGGTAATAGAGGGCTACTTAAACATGCATTATAGAAAGACTGGCTTTCCCCTCACTCACTCAGTCAAACCCTCTCTCTTGCACTCGTAAGACAGGCATACACATACACAGATGCATGGTTGTGTCAAGGATGATAGTGGCGAGCTACTTAAACATGCATTAAAAAGCGCTGCCTTTCTCTCTTGTACCTTCTTAATGGAATTGTCTCTTAACATTTCACAGACCCCCATCCCCCACTGCTTTGCCTTTCATTTTGTTTTTGCTTCCTGAAGAACGCAAATACAACAAACACACACATGCATATACTCACTGTGCTGATGAGCTTGTCCACACAGTCCTGTGCCACACTGTGCACATGTGTAAGATGCTGTTGAAGGTGTACGTACCGAAGCTTAACCTGGCACAAAGGGCACTGGACAGTCTGAGGGAGTGCAAAAATAGCAGGGAGGTGAGAAAAAGTGTTTTACTGGATGATATCATAGTTATGTGTTTGTGTGTGTACGGGTTTTCATGATTATACATGCATCCGCCAAATTTCTAATTTCTAACTGTATTTATTGTTTCCATTTTAAATTTTGTATTCAAATCTGTGTCCGCCAAATGCTAACCTGCTGGTTCTCATTTTGCTGGTGTCTTCTGGGGCGCTTGGTTGAGATGGAGTTTTCCATTTCCTCACATCCAGAGGATGGACGCTTGACTGGGGGCAATGACTCTCTCTTTTCTTTTTCCTCCCCCCCAGATTCTGCCACAAGTAGCATATAATGAACATGTATATAGACTGATATCTAATATGTATGTAATACATTATCGTGCCATCATTTCAGATAACAATACTATGCTATAGAGTGTTCTACATGTCGACGCAGCCATACCTGTCTCCTTAGAGATCTGCTTCCCTGCCCCCAAGTTATATGAGTCTTTGGTTGTATCCAAATGACCAGTGGTGGTTTCACCGGAAGCTTCCATGCCCTCGCAGAGCTCTCCTGCATGCGGACAATATAAATAATTACGTTATACAAACGTTGTGCTTTGTGTAATATATTCTAACAAACTATTCGGCTGATTGTATTTTATGTCATACTCTGGACAGTATCCTTCAAAAATACTATTGTCTTTGGACCACACTTCATTCCTCTTGCCACAATCAATACACTATTGATCAAGTATTGATTCCCCATTAGATTTTCCTCAGAGGTGGAGTAGAGGTAATATGGACTTACAACGCATCAGTTCACCTCGATACGTCTTAATCGGCGCATTGACAAATCACAGGAAACACTTAATTCACAACTGATGTGTTGAACTACTCATTTTATGTCTTCTGCCAGTTATTCAGATTATGTAAAATCACTGTTTTATCTTTAACAGACTGCAACTGGTGACTCTCACCCACCCCAACATCACGTCCAAGAGATTTGTATTGAGCCATTGATTAGTAGGTGCTAGTTAGCTGTTGGCAGGGGTTATTGTGGATATAACAAGGATGTGTATTGACTTATCAATTTACTTGGTCAATAACTCAGCAACAGCCATTACTCATTTTCTCACTTGTTTTATCTGAATCCCCTGTCTGCTCTCTGGTGTTGGTGAATACATGCAATAACCCCATACAGTTCATATCCTTACCTGTGTCACCATCATGGCTTTTTCTGATGGTGAAAATAGCTGCCAGCTCCTCTCCGCCCATTGGCTGCAGCTGTAGTAGACCTTCCCTCTGCTGATGGGTCGGTGTTTGACTGTGTTTCAGTACTTGCAGTTTAGAACAGGATGAGTGGTTGCATAGGAGACAATGGAACAGCCACGAACCACCATCAACCTCACCATCATACTGCTGGAGGAACTAAAAAGAAGAAGGTGAAGGGGAGAGTGTAAAAAATATATATAAAACTGTGAGACAAAATGTAGATCTCCTCTAGATTTCCGTGAATTTCTTAAATAATTGAAAGATGGTTGCAGGTCCTGATAAAACTGGATCTGAATTTACTTACTCCGTAAACCCGGATGCTGGCCTCATGGTGGGAACTTCGGGAATGCCCTCGAAGCTTCTCCAAACTGCTTGTCACATAGTCACACAGGTTGCACCTCAGCTGGACAGGGTTGCCCTTAGCAATAAGCGCAGCCCCCTCTGGACCCCTGTCACCACCCTCCTGGAGGTGAGCAGCAAGCTGGTACCGGGTACGGTGTCGGTCAGTCTGACAGTGCAAGGAGAAATTAGCCCTAAGAGGAGTAGTGTATCCACACAGCCTGCAGTGACAGCCACCAGCGACCAGGGAGCACCACTCAGACTGGGTCAGAGAGCGAGGGGTGTTCAGGTGCTGCTCCAAAGTCTCTAAGTTGTCGGACGAAAAGCAGGTGCAAACAAGGCATTGAAACACACCCTGGGAGAGGGTTGAAGATGGTGAGAGGCATGGGGCTGGAGGGGGAGATGGTGAAGGGGAGGGAGAAGGGGTCAGTGTAGACTCAAGGCTGACGGGCTCTTCTGCGACTTGTTGACTGGTTAGACGCATGTTTAATGGCAGTTCATTGCCTAAACAAAGAGAAACTGTTAGAATTCACAAATTTTTTCAAGCTTGTTTTAGAGAGGTGATGCCTTACTCACCTGTGTTTTGGAGATGTTTAAACTGTGGGGTCAGGCTCCTGCAGTGAGACAGATAGTAACCTCTCTGGAGCCGTAGCATGTTATGTGTGTGTTTCTCGCTGGTGGTGTGTATGCGCAGGTTGCGGGCAATGCTGGTCTCATAATCACACACGTCACACCGCCACCGCTTACCATGAGAATGAGAGTGTGCAGGTGGTGTGAGCTTGGCAGGTAGTGTTGCAGACGGGGAAATAGAGAGTGGGAGCTTATATGCAGGCTCATCTACTCCATGACCTTTGGAGCAGATGCTGTTGTTGGTAATATGAGAAGTTTGCATGTGACCATTCGAGTGTCCCCCATTTTGAACATTATTAAGGTGTTTATCTGACTGCATGTGTATGCTGAGGTTGCCTTTCGATGAGGTAGCATAATCACACACCTCACAGCGGTAGGGCTTGTAACCACAGGCATAGGTTTCACCACGGGCCAAGCGAGGATGGGGTTTCCCCGAATTGCAATATCCACATACATCTCGTGTTGCACTGCCACAAACACACTTCCCTCCAGAGGCGCCACACACACACTGGCCTCCTGTCTCTGGATGTTTCTCTTTCATGTGTAGTTGTAGTGTATGCTGAGACTTATAGTGCCAGTTACATTTGGGGCATTTCAGTGTTTTACAGGAATTCCGTGAGTGCATTATGGTCATGTGACTAGTCAGTGAATTAGGAGAGAGGTCTTGGTTGAGGTTTTTAAGGACAGCTTCTTTCTGTTCTTCTTCTTTGTCTCTCTCATCATCCCTTTCTGTGTCAAGCTGGCTGTCTTTTGGTTCTGGAGCTTTGGCACCATCTCCATTTGAAATGGAAGAGTGAGGAACCCCTGCTGGACCATCATCCTCAACAGGTGAACTGGCAGGCTCCATACCTGCCAGCGGAAAAGCCAAAGTAGACTGCTGGGATTTAAAGCTCTGAGGGAACCCAGAAATCCAGTCCTGATCTCCCTTAACATCTTTGAGCTCTGTCTCGATCAGCGAGGCAGAAGCAGAGGACTGACAAGTGAAGTGCTTTGGAGAGGTGGAAAGAAAAGGGGAGGGCTTTTGAGAGTCAGAAGGTGTGGGGGAGGGCTTTGGAGAGGCGGCTATTTTGCTGTTGAGTGTGCCACTGGCCTTTGCAGTGCTGGAAGAAGAGCTTTGCTGGCTCTGTTGAGGTAATAAAGTACATTTGGATTTGGTTTGGCTTTGGTTTGAGATGGCCTCCTCCTCTTCCTTCCCCTCCTCGCCGCCTCTGCTGCTAAGGTTTTTCGGGAGGCCCCCTGTAACTGACACCTCTCCCACACCTAGATGCACCTCCCTTTCTTCCTTCCTTTGCTTTGACAAATATCCCAAGTATTCCTTCATCCCCTGCGTTTGACACGCTCCATTCTCCAGCAACTTTCTTACTTCCTGCTCACCACCCTTGGACTCTTCTCTAGCCAGGGACCCCTCTGTACCCACCGCTTCCTGCGGCTGAGGCAGGGTCAGGGGCTCTTTGGCAGGGGCCATGGCTGAGGTATGAGAGGATGACCCCTGCTCAGGAAAGACCGCCAGGGTCAGGAGAGGAAGAGATAAAGCCTGGGGACTGAGGTCAGCATCTCTCTCCTCTCCTCCCCCTCCATCCCCTCCTCCTCCCTCACCGCTGTCCATACCACAGGCTACAGCTGCCACGCATTACTACTGCACCTGTGCATTGAGATACAGAAGATGCCAGGAAAGAGCAGGATAGACAGGGATAAGAGAAAAGTGAAGGGAAAAAGAGAAAAAAATTAAATAAATGAGTCGTATAAATAGTATTGCATAACAGTGGAGGCCATTGATTACAGGCCCTGGATAGCATCTGTTCAATATTGACTTCACAGTGCGCTATACAACGGCTGGTTACTCAGGGTTTAGCGTTAGCCCTTAATGGGAAAATCAATAGTGTGAGCGCTAAACTAGGTAGAGGAATGCGTGTAAAGGCTATGCAGGAGGTCTGTAATATTCCTAAGGGGATAGGATTTAATAAAGAACTGAACGCTTCTGGGCTAAAGGGCTTCCACTAAATTGCAACACTTAGATAAAAGCAGATAAAATAACAGTTTTTAAAGCCATTGTTTCCATCTCTACATCTTTAGTTGAGCATTAGGATGGAGATATTATGTGAGAAAACAGGGACTCTGTGTAGCATAAATCATTTTGTATCACACTGTGCAAACATAGGGGAAGGACTCAATATAATACACAGCTGTTTAATCTCACTCAGTCGAAAATACAAGAAATATATGTGTTAAGTTTATATAGGTTCTGTTTTATTTCAGACTGATGTTGATTAAAATTTGTGGCCATTTTGGTAACAGTACAGTGTGTTATGACTGATCCAATTCCCCTGGTGTAGCACTTTGCCCAACCCAATAGTACTTACAGACTACAATAAAATAATAATACACAATTCTTCTGCAATGATGTTTCGTAATTAATTAATGATTGTAATAATCTGAAAGTTTATTTATCATGTATTTAGAGTCAATAATCTGTTTACAGAAGAAAATAATAAGATTATTTATCAACTTATTCTAAAAGTGCATTTATTTGGCTTATAATGAAAATAGAACAGGATTACGACAATTTTTCAAACATGTTTGGCTTAAAAGTTGTTTTTTTTAAATGCTCAAGCTATGATGTTTCACATGCACAATATTTTACCATTGAGACTCCTTAAAAATATAAATCAGACTTCTTTTCCTCTTTTGTTTCTGACTGACAGATGGATGCCACACGAGACCCATACATCTCGCATAGCCTAAGTATGTCCCGCAATGTCATTACTGACCTTTTTTAATCAAGGACAGACCTTAATGTTCCCTTTCACCTCCTCCTTCAGCCAACCAACCCCCTCCTCCTTAAACACCCTCTCTCCCCCTCTCTTCCATCCACCCCCACTCTGCACCTTAAAGATATATGGCTCATATCGGCACTCTGATAGTGCTTTAATGTACTGCATTTATGTCACAGGCCACAGACCCTTGCCCACTGCAGCTGTCCACTGTCCCGCCGGGCAGCACGGCGGGGCTGAGCCTGCCTGCCTGCTAGCAGCTGAGAACAGTCTCTAATCTGATAAAGATTTTCATTTACACTGCAATCAATAACCCGGGTGTATCGACAACGTTACTATTTATATAAACATTCCTGACTCTATCGATCACAAGTGCGGGAAGCCATCAGTTTTACATCTAGGTGTGTGTTAATGTACATCCTGTTGTTCACTACAAACTCATTCTGATAATGTCAGTAAAGTATACACACACACACACACACACACACAAACACATATATAATCAGAAAAAACAACTATAATGTATAATGGAGCTGTTGGAACAAAAATAACTCGCAGGACACCTTTGTTATTACACGTGTACAATACAGATTATGCAAAAAATAATGTGTCCATTAAAATATGTCCATTATGTGTGTGGGTGGGTGTTTGTGAGCGTGTACGTGTGTGTATGTGTTAAGAAAGGAAAGAATGTGGATGGGAGAGACTGGGTGTGATTGGGAGAGAGACAGGAAAAGAGTTGTGTGGCTATACTTAAGAAAAATAGATTTTGTATATCATACGTGGACAAAAATAAATGGACACGGACTAATTTTGTTTTGAATGCGCGAGCACCGTCTTGTTCGGATTTAGCTAACACTTGTCTAAACTAGGTAAACTGCGTTATTCTGGGAGCAGACTAGAGGAGCTGCTGAAGGATACCGGACGGGAAGCGACTAGAAGTTCACTCCCCGTCTCGGTGTGTTGTCAAGCCATTGATCCAACATAAAGCTACTTCAGCCTTTGTTTACAGAAGATCGAACCGGCCCGCAGTCAGATCTGATAAACCGTTGGCAATCTATTCAGTAACAGGTGACTCAATGAACTAGCAGATCCACCAAAAGCTTTATTTCTGTGAATTAGAGTCTACGGGTGACTAAATACCGCCACCTCCTCCCCTCAACCTGGGCTCTTCCTCCCCTTCAACATCGTAAACAAACGGCAGACTTACATTTCTGCAGCGGCTCTGGCACAAAGCTCCGGACGACGAACGCGTAGTAGTCCACAAAACAAGCGTATACTCATTCCTTAAGAATGATCCTTGCGTTTTTACGGAGCCAGGAGGAGAAACGGGGTGAGGGAGAGCCAGCAGCGGTGTCCAAGTTTTCAGCAAACAACAGAGTAATTAAAGCTACATGTAGGCTGTAGTAAAACAGGAGATGGGGGGACGGAGGGGTTTGTGCGAGCTCCAGAGGTAGAATGAGTTCTGAACACTGTGGGGGGAAAAACACTTGGCTCTTCATTCCTGCTAATTAGTTTCCTTCAAAAAATGGCTGAGATTACGCCCAGTGCGCATGTGCGTAATTGCGCAGACACCGCTAATTAGCCCGTTTGGATCAATAGGATTCCGCGACAGAGAAAGAGAGAGAGAGAGAGAGAGAGAGAGACGGAGAGCGAGACGGAGAGAGAGAGAGGGGAGCGGCTAAAGGGGACTCGGGCAGGGGTAGACGAGGAGAAGAAGAAAATGTTTAAAATAAGTACGAGAAATCAAAGCGGAAATCTTACATTTTACAATAAGTAGATTGTTTTGGATGAAAACATTTAATATGTTTTTAAATGAAATCAAGCCAGACCTGAGCTGATCCGAAAATATATAGAAAATAATATTGCCGAGAAGTCGGTAGATACGTTGAAAGGCCATAAACATAACCACAAAGTACAAAGTCATTATTGACTATAGCCTGTTTACCATAACGAAGAAGGTAATTCAAGTGTAATGGGAATAAAACTCATTTGTTTCCTGTGCAGTAAATCCGCTTAATTTGCCCATGATTTAACTTTCACGTCTAATATTAACATTTCAGAGTTTGCTTGTTTTGATGTTTTATTTGCATGATTTATGTTCAGTAAACATTTTGTATTTTATTGTTTGTTTGTTTCTATTATAATTGCTTTCTGCATTTGTGTTCTTCTGTTTTTTTTAATTTTTGCTTCGGAATCTAAGTCAAGTTTAAGAATTGAGGTAATGAATTGTTGAATTGATATTTACATTTATGTCCATATGTCCATTTATTATGTCAATTTATGTATTATTTTCACAGGAATATTGTGATGGTTGAAAATCAGCCACACAGTGCGACAATATCCCCGTGATTGACTATTCAGGACTGCGAGCGCATCCTAAGGCAAAAGAGAATTATTTTAGAAATATTATACTGATATTATTTAAGAGTAGTAGCCTAAACGTCAGCCTGGTTCTATGTCCTAGACTGAATCGCTTGTTTTTTAATGAAATATTAAAAATCTTATCCAAATCAAGTGGGAGTTATATTCCACATCATTTGGATAAGTTCTTGCATGTGATCCCAAGGGTTGGACAGACAAATATTCATATTTGACACGCAGCTAAAAGGCATATTTAAAATGGAAAAAAATCTCTTCTATGGACGTATGTATGAAAAAAGCATATATTTTAGCGATAGTTGTGTTTCTTAGGCTGCATGTCTGGCTCTCAGACATTGTCTGTGGATTCTACTTTTTCGGTTTGTGAAATATGAAAAAAAGAAGTAGAATTGATTTGTCCATTTCTACGTTTGTCATCACAGAAGACCTTCAGTTTTTTGTTTTTTTTGCTGAGGCCGTCCTGACCTCCCCTTTTGGCTCTATTGTTATGATAATAGGTATTGTGGATTTCACGCTGGAGGTGCAATCTGGCCATCGTCCATATTTTAAGGTGAAAACTGCATTTATTTATAACATCTAATAGTGAATTTTTAAACTCTAATGGGCTAGAGTAGCCAAAGCTGAACGAGATGTCATTTAAAAATTGCATGAATAAAATGTTTTAAATATATGAAAGGCAGTAATATCGCAGCAAAGGAAGCAATGGAATAAATCTAGGATTATAGGAGGCTTTTACCACTGGAGGTAAAAGGGTCAGGCCTGTAACAGCAGTAAGGTTACTATCAGCCCAGTGTTGCGTGAAACAACCGCACATGTCCATAACAGAACATGAATATTAATGATATTTCGTTAAGTTGCTATTGAGCAGAATGACATTTCGGTCTTGGCTTATCTTGGCGTGGTTTTATTATATTTTCGCATTTATTCAAGTAAGAAGGTATTGACCATTTATTTAAGTGTCACATAATTTTCCCTATGTTTGTCTTACAATTTGTATGTGGTTTGCTCGTGCCACCAGGCAAAGCTTGTTATCACACATATAAATCAGTGACTGTCCTGTTGTCCTCGTGCCATGGATGTTTTGTGTTGGGGTTTTTTTATGGCTTCTGCAGCATTGGGGATCATTGTATGCCGTTTTTTATTGGCAAAAAATATTGACAGTGGATGGGGAAATAACTTTAACATCAGTCCTTATAACAAAAACTACTGTGTTTGTGTGTCTGTATGTGTGTGTTTGTGTGTGCGTGTGTCTGTTTGTGATTGTGTGAGTGAGTTTTATTAAAAATTTAAAAAACAATATGCATAAATATGTATTAATAATAACACAGTATATGTTGTTAAAAAAAACATTATTACACATGACTTAGTGTTGCCTTTTCACCATTATAATACAATACAATTTTGATGTTTGAATTAGTATATTGTACTACATAGTGCACTTCTCATATTATCTGTGTTGCAGCTATTGATGTAAAAATATATATGTTTTAATTTACATGTGCATTTTTGGCCACAGTCAAAATAATAAAAAGTCAGTCACACATTTGATGTTTGAGTTTGTGCGTGATGAGGGTGTAGTGCTTCTGTGATTCACAATTCCTATGGATAGCAATGCATCATCCTCTCATAAAACAGCCTTGATATCAAGTCCTACTTTGCAGAATAAAATTGAAAAGCTTTCCTGATTGGTTTAAATGTGTTTAGTACCCTGAGAAAGTTTTCCTATGAGGTGATGCTCTCTTTATTACCATAATGATAAATATAGAAATGTAATATTTTAGTGATGTGTAACTGTACACTCACACCCTCACACACACACACACACACACACACACACACACACACACACACACACACACACACACACACACACACACTCTTTCTCGCTCGCTTGCTCCCCCATTCATACTCATCCACATATATTCCTCTAAACCTAAATATGCAGAGGCTGCACTGTAAAATTTGCCAAGCTTTCCGTGCCCTCAGGTGTATGCCAGGGGTTGTTGTTTTCACTGTAATATATAGTTAGCCTTCCACCAATTTACCCTGTCACTGCTAATGGGGCAATTAACCACTGTGATACCCCCCAGGCAGAAGGAGAGCCAAAAGCGCTCCAACTCCAAACTTGTCATTATGACATTTATATGACAAAATATGGGAGAAGCTTGGGACCCGTCTGACACCTTGGTGGGTCCTTAATGTCACTCCCTCTCTTGTCCCTGCCCCTCTGTGCCCCAGGGTAAGGCACTGAGGAGGATGTGTCATACATCATGAGCATGAGAGACTCAGGTCTTGTCCAGTAGGGAGAAAACTTTGTTCTCTGCATGCAAAGCTTCAATGGGGCATCTCTGACACACACACTGTCTACGTCTACGCGATTGTTATTGTAACATGGCCTTTATAGGAAGCCATACACACAGACTTCCAGGCCAACATACTCCAACTTGACCTCTCCCTTTATTTAAGCCCCTCTGGTGTCTATAGTCCCTTTATCTTTGTCTCTGCTCGCATTCCCCCTGTCTTTCTTACATCCCCGAGGAGGCAATAACCTCCCAAGCAAGTGCTTCCCCTTGAGCTGTTGTCATAGTAACTTGAGGGCCGGTCGACATGACAACCCCAGCTTGGACCAGAGATAGATGATAGGCCAGAAATGGGGAGGGAAAAGACACGGGGGGGGGGGGGTGGTTTGCACCCCCTTTAATTTGGTTTGCCTGATTCTGATTCAAAATGTGTTTTTTTTCCTCCAAGGGTGAGGCTCATTTTTACTTCAACCTGCCTTACATTTATATCGGGGTTTACTGCCAGCTTCATCGTAACCTACATCCCAGTGGCACCCGGATGGACTTATGTGGATAGAACTAAATGTAATAATTTCCCACTTGGTATTGAATAAACAATATTAGGAAATATTAATGAATTTAATAACTTACGGTTCTCTGTACAATATCCATAAAAGAGAAATATAGAAATATACATTATTATATTCCTTTAATCAAATTAATTTATTAATAATTTTGTGCATTAAAGCTGGAGTCCATTGACTCTTATTACTCTAATGTCCAAATTTGAAAGGAAATGCTTATATTTAAAAGCCAGAGGCATATGTTCCCAAACCTGTATTTATTTGATGTAAAAAAGAAAAATTCTAGCTTAACTTAAACCAGTTTGGTTTTACGGTGATTTCTTCCAACACTCTCTTTAACTTGCTGTCCGTTGAGGAGGACCAAACCCTCCTTCCCAAACGATATGTAAAAATGAATATTGAATACAAATGAATAACAACTGTAAATGTAGAAAAAGGTTCAAGCAAGTGTTAAAACAGCTGAAAGTTTAGCCAGTGGATTTAAACAAATACATTTAAATAATATACGCATCTTTTTATTACAACCGCCTCTGCTCCTGCTACTCCTGTTTTTCATAAGGGGCCCACTAAGATGGTCCTTATGGGGAGGACACTGTGAGAATAGCTGTCCGCACTACAGACCGGAGTAATGATGATGAACCAGCTCCAAAGGTGCTGCCACTCCGCAAATATATAGAGAAAAAATTGTGATAACTGAATGATAGATGTGTGAGAAACATTTCACCACTCATCCAAGTGACTTCACGATTGCATTATAGAAGAATGACCTGGCCGCTATCCTTGTTCTCCATACAGTGCACTGTGTCATTTGTTTTTTGTTTAAATAAATTGTGTTTTTCACCATCACCGTTACGTACTTATGTAGGAATTAAATCATAAAACCTCTTGGATAAATGTGAAATATCTCTATCTTATCAATGATATGCCTTTCAGAATATTATTATTTTATTGATATTTCCCAATTTATTTGTTACCTTAAGGATAGAAATAATTTTGTCTAGAAATATTTTGAGGTGGATTTTTGCCCTAATTTTTGATATCCAGCTATGGGACTTCCTCCATTCGATGTTACAGAGACCTTGCAATTCACTGATGTATTATAACTAATCTTGTCAAAAACAAAACTGAAAAACTCATTATCTTGCTCATGTGCCCCTCGCATATATCAAGCTAGATGGTAGTATTTTTTTTCTTCATTATTATGCACTTTGATTATGTTTCAGTCGTGTTTCTCATCTGGCCTCCTGTTATTGTGACTGTCTTTTTTTGTTTGCATTTGATGTGGATTTGTGTTTCATTTTTATAGTTTTTGTTACCTCTGCCTTTGACAAATGAATTTCCCCTTGGGGATCAATAAAGTGTATCGTCTCATTTTATCTCATCTCATCTCATCACCTCAGCTATGGCCTTCTGCAGGAGAGCATTAATAACATTAATGTTAGATGTAGATGATTGTGCCTACAGGTAGCCAATACTTAGATCCGATCATACTCTACATTCAGTACAATGAACAGATAGACAGATAGGAAAAATGGAACAGAATTTTTTTTTTCTGTATTTCAAGTTCACATTTACCTACAAGAAACCATACTGACACAGATGTCTTCAGTTTTAATGTATATTTTAACTTTAAATTTTCGGCCATGTTTTTGTGATCATATTTGCACATTTTAATGCATTTAACAATTTTAATGCCTTAAAGACATATCAGGAATTGCGTTAAACAGTTCCTATTGCATACACTATTACTTAGTGTTATTTATTTAGTTGTATTTTCAAATTGTGAAACCTAATCAAAAGTGTAAATATGTTAAAATTTTCTATGTAATTGGAAATAAAAAAGCTGCTTTATTTTCAAACTAGGGGAAAATAAAGAAATTACCATAAAACCTCATGTAACATTCAGCACAGCTTTCATTCGAAGTGAAATTGGTCTGGGTTCGTGGAGGTTTAATGCCTTTGCTGCAAAACATTACACTAAAACTGAGCAACAGCGCCTCTGCATGGTCCGCGCCCGCAAGTGAACACGTGACCGCGAAAAAGAAAATCGCTTTCCGGACACCGTACATTCGCAGAAGTTGTCAAAACATAGCTTAGCAAAGCAAAATTAGAAATTTCACTGATAAACACGAGAAAATTGTGTTCACGTTAGTAACATTTCACATATAATTTCAGAATTTCTGACATGGACGATGATTGGGACGAAGAGGTAAGAAATAAAATCAGCTTAACAGTGTTTACTATATATCCATAGCAACATTAGCTTAGTGTGGCTGCTCTGTCGGTGCACCCAATAAATGAACCAGCATCAGCTTTTAAATCAGCGCAATATTTCTAGAGGGACTTCAAAGCACGAAACTGGTTAAAGGCTTTATCTTGTCTTCATACTCGTATTTCATGCAACGATAAATGCCCGTGTGCCACTTTCACAAAAAACATGTTTCTGTCTCGTGTTGTTAGGAGCAGCTTGTTGTGGTTGAGCTCTCTGGTATTATCAACAACGATTTTCTGCCTAAGAGCAGGGGCACGTGCAAAATATTGGTGAGTTAAACCAAAATATGGGGAAGTAACCCAAAAGAAGCCATCGTCACCTTGGATGACATGAACCTCAGAGTGGATGTTTCATCGCTGCTTTCATCAGTTTTGTCTATGTGTTGCAGGATATTGACAGTGAGAAGCCCCTGATGCAAGTTGGACAGTACGTTTTTGCAGGTGAATATGAAGGTAAGAATAAAGTATACAAAAAAACCTTTAAGACTTCCTTGGCTTTTGTTTACACCTAAAATAAAATAAATGAAACCCTTCGCCTCTTCCAGAAGCTAGGAAGACACTTTTACAATAATCCCACATGGGAATTTAGGTGTTACAGCTGCAAAGATTGCAGGAAAAGGTATGTGAGAAAACACAACCAACAATATCTAGATCAAAGTAGAAACCACATACAAACAGAAAAGGAAAGGCACATCTGGACTTAGACGGACTCTGCCTCTAATATTTTGAGAGCAGGTTAAGGTATCCGAGTGCTGTCATAAATATGTATAACTTTATATCTTTGTACCAACACTTACTGGAGGTATAAAGGGCAGGCAGTTAGAAGTGAAGAAGCCACTTGGATGAGAGGTAAAATGTCATCAAGCCAGGACAGAAAGCCAGTTGCTTAGGATTCAACCGACATGGGAAATAACTTAGTTTTGATGGATTACAACAATCAGTCATACTATTCTAACAATGGACAATTCTAAAACGAATAAAATGGATTTTGTCATTGCAATGGCACCTGAATATATTAGCTAGCACCTGGACATTTTGTGATCAAGTGGATGTGTTTGAAGTTAAAACAATTAAGGATTATAGCAACTTTGACAAGAGACAAATTGTGATGGCTAGACAACGGAGTCAAACAATCACCAAAACTGCTGTTTCTGTTGACTGTTCCCAGTATACGGTAATTAGTGCCTACCAAAAGTGGTTTATAGAAGGAGAACTGGTAAACTGATGACAGGGTGATGGTGGCTCAATGTTCATATATGTGTGTTTGGAGCAAAGGCAAGCCAGTGTTGTCTGATCCAATTAAGGAGTTACTTTAGAACAAACTGCTGAAAAAGTTAATGGATGGAAAGGTGTCCGAAAACATAGTTCAGTACAGAGCTGTTTTGGTGACCAACATGGGGCCTAACATAGATAAGACTGTTGTTTGTTAAGTTAAGGCTGTTATTATTACTTAATTGGCATCGGCACATGAGACAAGTACTTGTACTATTTTACAGTGTTGGAATAAACTCAAATTTAGTTGGTTATCGAATGGCTCAACCTCCACATAAATCTGATGATGGCATGAACAGCATTACTGTAATTTTTGTTTTTACAACCAAGCTATTGTAAATGGATGCATCATTTTTCCAAGTAATATAGTAGTGTTCTCTAGCATGAAAGAGACTAATAACTTAAATAAGACATTTTTTCAAGAAAATAGAAGTGTGAAAAGGAAATCTTACTTTCTATCCTTCCCTCTTCAAAGACACTTTAGGAACTTGTGTGCTGTTTGAGGAAGGACCACCGAAAAGTAAGTCTTGTGTGTGTGTGTCCTTTTTTTTCTCCTTCTCTCTAGCTGTTACATATACTCAAAGGATTTTGAGAAAACATTTTTTGCCTGTTTTAAAATGTGTTTACATTTAAATGTAGTGAAGCTTTTTTGATGATTTTGAACATGCAAAGTTTGGTCAAACTTGTTTCTTTTGTGAGATTTGAGTGTAAAAATAAATTTAGAGACATGACCACAATTCCTTTATGTCCAATTAATCCCAAATGACCTATCCCTTGTTAAACTAGCCCACCAAAAGGTATGGAAAGTATATGGAAAGTATACCCAAACCTGGGTTTATGTGTGTGCCCTTCTCTGGAGGAGAATTAAGTCACCGTTTTGGACTGGCTGACGGTGAACCCTGCCCTGAACTCAAGTGAAAACCAGCAGAGTTGCTTTAGTGGGCTACAATCCAACATTTCATCCAGAGGTTATGTCACTCAATGAGGAAGAGGAGTATTGATGGAATCAATGCTGATGGGAGACACACTTCTGATTGTGTGGAAATGTTGAATAGTCCATTTGGGCAGGTCATCAATATAAGCTAATAACAAAACACAGGTTCTTACTTCCAAACAACACATACCTGCGTAGAACATTTTTAAATCCTGTGAGTGTACGTATGGGTTTTCTTTATTTCTTTTGATCACTGTCCATTTTTATTGCAGCAAAATCAGGCAGTGTTCCAGAGCTCAAGTACACGTGCCACACTGTGAAGAAACTAATGATGCAACGAATTTTCCTGACTGAGAAGAAAGATGATGAATCTGTCACAGGTCCGCCAGAAACATCCAATCTCACCATGGGGCACAATTTATTCTGAGCTCCTCCTTGTAATACATTCACTTTTGTGACATATTATACATAAAAGTTTTTTGTAAAGATCTTAATTTTTCTTTTTTACGCATCGTTGATATCATCGCTGACCATTTTTAATTTTTTCATTAGGATGTGGTGATGGTGAACAGAAGATCACAACATCTGATTCCAATCAAGAAGAAAATGTCAACCCTCGAGGAGAATCAGCAAAAGATATGGACGTCACAGATTTTAAAGACTCAGGAGTGGACTGAGTTATTGAAGCTATTCCATATTATGTACTCCTTGGTGAAGCATATTTTAGGCCTATGAGGGACTCCGTGTCTAGACTGGATAACTGGAGACTGGATCTAGTTCAGGACTTAATAGAGGTGAGAGGATCATTAAGAGTGTTACATAGCGTGTAACATAAAATGCCTATATTTCAACGAGCCTCAAAAACAATAAATTATTAAATGTACTAAAATAAAAAAACAATTGGTAAATTTTATATAGACAAAAAAGGTCTGTTAGAAATAATCATGTAAATCCATTTCTCTCAGAACACGAGAGGGGTTTTGGGAAGAGGAATGTGGTTGCTGCCTTCAGCATAGCGGCATGAAATCCTCTCTTTGTGTTTCTTTAAATCATCAATTTTTGTTCCTACTGGTTAAAATTAATAATTAATCAACAGAGGGAGAGAGATCTGCTTGAGCTCCACATTTATACTATAGTAATAATAATAATAATAATACATTTAATTTATAATGCACTGTACATTTGGATCAAATCTCAAAGTGCTAGAGATCTATACATTTAAAGTGAAAGAAACACTTGCTTAAAAATATGGACTCCCCATGTTTCTGACTTGATTAATTTTATCCAGATTTTTATGAATATGAATTTACCTATACTAAAATCATATTTTTAAAAAGGAGACTTTCTTTTCTTAATTAAGTGAATTGGGTTAACTGAAAATCTACTTATTCAGCTATATTTTCTGAGTGGGTTACAAAGTCCATCAATTAAATTTTTTATACGTTTGGATGACTTCTACTGAAATGTGTTTGCATTTTTAAGATAAATATATAACGTTTTGGTTTGATTTTGGTTGATATTACCTTTCACCAGAGGTGAGAATAAATCAACAAATACTTTATCACTATGCTTTTTACTTACTACATTTTAAAACACTAATCTGCTCTTTCTACTCCTTACATTATCAATATATGATTGTTACTTTGGTGGATTATTTTTATTTGGTATCTTTGTGTGCTCACTGACAAACACTGAATTAAATCTAAATTGACAGGACATTTAATCAAATAAGAGAAAATCCCTGGTCCTTGATGCATATCATGCACTATAAACGAAATAAGTACGACATAAAACACATGAGGCATTACCGTGTGGACAGCACAAAACCACATGGAATCTGCTCTTTTCAAATCTTATTTGGATCACTTTCATAGATGGTCTTACATGAGATGTCTGATTATTGCAAGTCCGACAGCAGTGCCAGAGCAGGCTGTTCAACAGAGGCAGAGGAGGGTTGTCCTCTGTTTTTGGAGGCCAGAGGGAGATCAAAATATAATTAGTTGGAAGAAACCATTAACAAATCTCAGTATTATTTATTAAAATTTTTATTTTTTTATTTTCTTTGGAAGAAAGTCTATTATTTGACTTCAGATTATGCTTCAACAGTGACACCTACAGGTCAGGCATGGGAACATACGTTATGTGTGAAGCGGTGATGGAGGGCGAAGGAGGACAGACTTTGTTTATCCTCTGGAGGCAGGATCTCCTAAATCAATTTAATGTATTTCAATGTTCTTTTTCCATGTTGATCTGGCATTGCCCAAAACATGTAATATGATGCTCCAAGAGAGGATAGACTTTCCAATCAATTATCAGCCACAACACAATATTGACACTGTGTAAATCCAATGAGAATTTCCACATTTTCTCTTCAATTTTTTACCACTGCTCAGTGCTTGAGTGAGACATACTGGTGGCATTGCTAACTATGCCTTGTACAAATACATTTCAGCATCACAAATGCCTTGTGTAATTATAGTAAGCTTTAATTTCTGACTTCATTAAAAAAAACTCTCCATCCTGCCCAAATTTTAAACTCACTAGCTGCCACTAATATGAGCTGTCAAATCTGAATTACTTTACTTTCTCTAAATTGAGCATGCAAACTTCAATGTTTTGTCGACACTGATGAACAAAGTCAAATTGGGACACAAGTGGTTGCAAATAGATAAATGGGGAAAAAATACTTGTTTTGCCTTCTTGACCTCCACCAAAAAGGACGACGGAGTGTCACTGCCAACTGTCAGAACAACAAACATCACAGGAAATGAATGCCTTGATCTTTGGTTTATTCATTTCATCATGACTAATACCATTGAAATGTTCTGCTCTTGTTGAGCATGCTTGTTGGAAATATATAGGTCATGATACAGTTTTTTCACACTGATATCAGATCCTTCCATTTTGGATTAGTTTATGAATGAACCCAATTTTGTTGCCTTTGAGGACGTGGCGGTTCTTGGCCAATCCAATCATTGCTGTTTCCGTGAAGTGGACCAATCAGAGAACGACATCGCACTCGCCTCTATGCATCCTAATTGGTCGATTAGCACAGGAAGTGTACGGGTGTGTTTCCCAGTGAAAGGTCTGGAATTGTATTCAAGTACTTCACTGAAGACGCCGGTGAGGTTTGTTTATAAATTCTAATTTTGAATAACTAAAATGTTTGTTTTACAGCTTTAGAAATAACTATGAACTTTAACATAGTTGTTTATGTATTTATTTGGACGACTGAAGGTTAGATGCTTGAAGTAACTGCGTGTTACCTCAGTCTGGTTCCATGCTAGTTCCTTAGCCTGGAAGTAGAAGAAAACGGTAACCAACTCCATATGATAGCGATAAACGCCCTTCTTACTTGTATTACAACGACGATGGCAACAACTGACATGACATTGCAAGTATTAACCATTTTTGTGTCATGTAACCCTATTTGGACTTAAACCAAAAGATGTCTAAGTATCAGTGGACGAGGGTGAAATAGACAAAAAATATTTCTTTAATAAAAAGAAACGCAATCAGCGAGTGTTAACCTCCGTGCCTGATCAGAAACAATTAGATAACTTGATTCAAGAAAATGTCATGCAGATACGTCCTTTAATGTAGGATTTGTTGCAAGACTCTAAATCTACCGAAAACTCCAATAAACTCTCTTAGTAACGTTCTAATACTCTGATACTGGTTATTTTGTTGCACCTTTCACTTCTTCATCTCTGCTCAGCCCCTAAGTCCATTCCCCACAACCTCCCATTTATGCCTGAAAACTGAGTTGCAAGAGAGCAATGGTCACCGCTCCAAATTTTATTTAAAATTCTTAGGCACATGTAACGTCACCAAAATGTAATCATCTCTAGGATACTATGAATGTATCATGTATTTATTATGTCATGTAATTTTTTCTTATATCTTGCTAACAGACAAACGACCAAACGTATAGATGTAGTAATAATGAATGATAGCTAATGTGATCTAATAAAACTACCCCCCATTAATGTTCAGCTCCAGGATGTGTTTTAATTGAAACAGTGTCTGAATGGTGGTGGCAAAGATTGAAAGATAATAAAAAAAAGCTTTATAATTCAATTTAACACTCAACAACACCAATTTCCAAAATAACATCAGAATCTAATCGACTGTTACAGCCTAAACATAACTAATGAATCTCATTAGTTTATGAGGAAGATGTTTAGTCGGTTAAGCTGGTTTTAATAGACTATGTGCAATGGCACCCTCCCCAAAGCACAAGAGGTAGAACAAATAAGGGATTCCGTCAGCTGGGACAGATTAGCTCAGCATTCCACCTCATAGAATGGGTATTTTTCCAGCTCTTTGAATCATACACTGGCATCATCAGAGTTGAGTAATTTCAAGTTAAAAGCTGTAATCAGTATTTACAAATTAATGCAGGGAAAATTTGCATCAACTATAACATTTTAACCACTGACATGGGATATCAGAATAACATTGGTTATCTCATTATAATGAGATCACCTGTCCAACAATATTCCTGTCCTGGGATATTTTAAGCGGCAAGTCATCATTTTGTTCTATAGGTGATATTTTAGAAGCAGTAAAATTATCAAGCAGAAGGATCTACGCGACTTAAACAAGGGCTACATTGTGACAGCCAGATGTCTAAGTCAGAATACCTCCAGAACATTACTTGTTTAGTTTTCCTGATCTGCAGTGGTCAATACCTACCAGACTAATCTAAGGAAGCACAACTGATGTCATGTGTTCCCAAGGCTTGTTGATGCATGTTGGGAGAGAAGGTAAACCTGATCCAACAGAAAATCAGACAACACAGGTTGCACAAAAAAGTATTTATTTTTATTTTTCAGATAGAAAGATGTCAACACAAAACACATGCTTTTGCAGCGAAATGGAGACATACACAGTATTAAACAAGAAATTATAATGATATGGCTGATCAGTGCATATGTGTATGCAGCTCAAAGTATGCAACTTGTTGTTTTTATTGGCATAAACTGTTTATGCAATAACTGTTGCCTTCTATTTACCCATTGATCCACAGTATTTGTACACAGGATGGAGCTGCGGCCACTTGTCATGTGTTTTGCTCTCTGTGTGGTTTATGCCACCAGCAAACCAACAGAAAAGAAGGACCGTGTTCACCATGATGAAATCCTCAGCAACCAGGAGCACAATGATGCAGAGAACTTTGACTATGACCATGAAGCTTTTCTGGGACAAGATGAAGCCAAGACCTTCGACCAGCTCACACCAGAGGAGAGTAAAGAGAGGCTCGGGTAAGAATATGTGTCAGGGGGATTTTGGGATTTTCCTTTTGGTAATGACCAGGTTTCACCTCAAGATGAAGTCAAGTTCAACTAAGGTCACATGCCACTAAATACGATAAGGGAAAGAACTGAATGTTTGCAAATGTCTCTCATTTTTCTACAGCATGTTGGTTGAACGTATAGATGAGGATAAAGATGGCTTCGTGACAGTAGAGGAGATGAAGAAGTGGATCAAGCATGCTCAGAAGAGGTGGATCTATGATGATGTTGATCGACAGTGGAAGAGTCATGACCTAAATGGGGATAACCTGGTGACTTGGGAGGAGTACAAAAACGCCACTTATGGATACATTCTTGGTATGCCTTAAGACGATCTTTATTGTACATAATTGAAGTATTATTTGCACGTATATGGTCTTTTTATATTCCCAGACTTGCACCCAAGATTCAAATTTGTGATCTATGACTTTCAGATGAAAACGACCCTGACGATGGCTTCAGCTACAGGCAAATGATGGCTCGCGATGAGCGGAGATTCAAAATGGCCGACCAAGACAATGACTTTAAAGCAAACAAGGAGGAGTTCACAGCCTTCCTTCACCCCGAGGAGTATGACCACATGAAAGATATTGTAGTGCTGGTGAGTAATAAACACACACTCAAAAAGTCATTCAATGATGAATCTAATGTTTTTTCTAAGCTCATAGTGCTGCTTATTCTTTTTCTCCTGCAGGAAACCATGGAAGACATCGACAAGAATGGAGATGGCTTAATTGATTTAAATGAGTACATAGGTGAGGGCTTACAGTCAACTGTCATATCAGCAAGAATTGGCTTACATAATGTTGCATTATGATCAGTGAGACACCAATCTGAAAATAGATCAGTATAACATACATATATAAGAAAGAGAGTACGGGTAAATATTTGATTAACAATTGTGAAATGAGCTTGTTTGATAATATGTTACTGAACTGCAAGAACTAAAAATACAAATGAGCATTGTATCACTCTACCCACTTGACCTCTGTGATATAGGTGACATGTACAATCAGGATGGAGATGCAACAGAACCCGAGTGGGTGAAGACGGAGAAGGAGCAGTTCACTGAGTTCAGAGACAAAAACAAAGATGGAAAGATGGACAAAGATGAGACCAGGGACTGGATCCTGCCCAGTGACTACGACCACGCAGATGCCGAAGCCAAACACCTGGTCTACGAGTCAGATACAGACAAAGTACGGATTATAACACAAACTAAATCAGAAAAGTATAATTAGCGTAGTTTAATTCACTCAATGTTATTGTAAGGGTTTGTTTCTGAGTTGGCAGTGTACACGAATCAGCCACACATTACTTGTCCTAATGTTGTGGGTGAATGATAAATAGGACATCTTTGATCAATGAATGTATTGCAATATTGGTTCTTTGTTTTAGATGTGATGTTGCATCTCAGTCAATCATCAAGTGGCACCTGTTGTCTCGTGGTTCAAACCGTGTGATTAGTCAGAGGCTTGAAGTCAATGCTGCTGTAGCCTGGAACATTTTGTGACATCTTTGTTTGAAAAGCAGTCTGCTGAAAGATTATTGGATTTAAGTACAGCCTAAAAGCATAATCAATTCTAGAGATGAAGGCTTTGATTGTAGCTATACTGCTATTTTAGGATGTTCAATAATAATCTTCAATTCATAGAAGTCTTACCAAATGCATCACACACACACAACATAAAAGACTCACTAAACCAAGTATCAGTTAAAAAACAATATCTACTCTGACACAGACAACAAGGTTAATCATGTTTATTGTTCTCCCTCCACCAGGATGGCCTTTTGACCAAGGCAGAGATCGTGGATAAATACGACCTGTTTGTGGGCAGCCAGGCAACTGACTTTGGTGAGGCTCTTACTCGGCACGATGAGTTCTAAGAATCCTCCTGTCCCAAAAGACTCTGAGTTCATCTTTTCTACAATTAACTCCTCTGACATTGAACGGAGTATCAAACAAGATGAGCCCGTTTAATCCAGGGCTTCAGACAGTAATTTATTTGATTTGATGAATGTCCAGTTGACACACTGACATTCTAGGCAACGTGTACATGCTTGACCAGTGTTTCTTCATGTTCAATTGTGTGTCAGCCTGGAATGTATCACCAGCTACTGCTCTGCTTCCACACACTACTCCTGCCTACTTCAGGTCAGGCGAAGAACCGATTTTTTTATTTTTTTTTAGAAAGGATTGTTTTTATAAAATAGCAATTTTTTTGTTATCAGACCCTGATAGAACAAGTTTAGTCACAACATGGTTATTGTACCATTTATGTTTGCTAAGCACTGGAATGTGATGAGTCAAGCTGATTTCTATATATTAGAATTTGGCCTAATCATGTAAGCAGGTCCATTTGTACTTGGTTCTCATGTCTTTATTGCTCATTTAATGGTATTTCTGAAGATATGTGGGATCAACCCAGTGACAATATTTTTTGCAATACAAAATCGTCAGTGTGACCACACTGTGATACTGATCCCTAAAGTGTCCGTGTTAACGCAAGCTGTGGCTCCTGCTTGAGGTCATGTTGTGCTATTGGTTGAAGGAATCTAAATGAATTTAGACACTGATGGATGCTTTAGCATCAAGGCGGCCTCCCTTTTTTTTTTGTTACCTAGTTGTGTGTGATAATTTGCGTGTGCACAAATATTTGTTTTCTTGATAATTGGTTTCCTCTTTTTTGATTTTATGTTTGATTAAGCTGAACTAACCAATTTGTTTGCCAAGCAAAAATATTTGGCCCATTTTTGTAAGCATTGGGGAAACACGATTTTTCACTATAAACACTTTGCCCGCCTAGATTCATATTTGTTATGCCTGTATTATCATTTCCACAACTTATAACCACTGTTGATATTTTTTAAAGCTATACTATAACGTATATGTGTTTTTGTTTTTTTACCTGCTCACTTAAGCAACCGCCTTTTCACCGGTGACTTAACTGTAAATATGTTGTCGGTCTGCAAATTGAGCACTCTAACATTCATGTCCCTTTTGTGTTTAAGAGGAATGTCTCAATAAAAGAATAAATACATTTAGATTTTAGTCTGCTATATTTTCTGACTATGAAGTTTAAGATGTCATATTTTTTTGCTGCTGTTTATCTCTACATCATGTGTTAATAAAAGTTGAAAGTTGTACACAATACATTATATTTCATTATCATTTTATAAGCTTTCTGTTCTGTAAATGTTCTGTTTCTTCACTTTTCCCCAATGTTCTGCTTAATCCCTCCCAAAATAAGTCATCTAGATCCAGTTCTAATATACAGGCATTGAAAGCACCACAGCTAAATACATATTCATTGATCATGGTCAAGTTATGTCACTGCCTATTGATATCGAGCAATAACTTTTTAACCCATTTAAAGCTCTTAATATATCCGAAACAGATTAATTTAGATTTACTCAAATATGTCCATGTGTGCCCTGTGATGAACTGGTGAGTCATTTACAATGTACCCTTCCTTTAGCCCAATGTCAGCTGAGATAGGCTCCATTTTGCAATGCAGAACAAAAAAAACGAACCCACAATGCCCTCTAGAAGCTGCCTTTGTCACACTTAAGTTTGACTGATTATTCAAATCAAGTCCAACATGTGCCTGACTAGACAAAACCTTCTCATTGGCAGCTCCGGTTCCCCATTATGTCATCACATCTAAAAGCAACAGCCCATTGATAGTTTGACCATAATAACAAGATTCATTGACCTTTAAAACCCAGACCTATTATAATTTGTTTGTAGTTATTCAAGAAAAATATATTTTTGTTTAGGACTTTATTATAGTTCTTATTTATGCAGACTGACCAACTGCATTTATGCTGCTACTGTCTGATCACTTTTATGTACAGACTGCTCTTCTTTTTTTTTTGGTGATTGTTACTGCTGGTCATTGATGTCTGTAACCTTTTTTCTGGAGCCAGATACAAGGTAGTTTAATTCTGGTGCGTTCTTGTCTGGTGTATATTCTGGATGACAATAAATTCAATCTTGAATCTTGAATCTTAAAAAAAATGTATTCCACTCCACAAATAGTCATAGTGATAGTCTCGTGCCCCTGTCTTTACATGCTCCTTAATAACAACTCTTGACTCAGTGATTGTTACACATAGATTTACTCACATTCAGTGAAATAAAAGCGGAGGCAGCTTTTAAAGTAGGCATGACACAACAAGTAATGCTGCAGCACACTTTCTCATGAATTTAAATAATGTATGCTTATGTATTCAATTTTAAGGAGATTTTAACTGTTGACTTTATTCACCCACAGCTACTAATTCCTGTTATGTAGTAAAGCAAATGATATAACTGAATTAACAGTATGCACTTTAATGATGTGTTATTTAATATTTAAACATTTAGTATACAGTGTACGAACGTATAGACTGATCAGCAATAACTTTAAAACCAATTTTCTAATGTTGTGTTGATCCTTTTTGCTACTAAATCAGCTCTGAGCTGCGCAGTTTGGTCAGACTCATTTCTGTCAGAATCCACATAAAGCTTTTCTGTCACTCCTATGTGGGATCAAACAGGGGCTTGCCTTTGCATATCCTCAACAATGAGGCTCCATGATGGGTGGGGTGTCGGAAGTATCGTGAGTTGTAGTACAAGGACTGGTGTCAGGTAGTCCCTCTGTTTTGTCTAGGGATGTATGAGTTATTGAACCAGAGCTCTCTTTGGGTTGAGCAGTACACGTGGGGCCCGTGTCGACAGTGGCCGGGTTACAGGTTGGAGAAATAGAGAAGCTTTTGGGTGTTGTAGAAACAATATTGAGGATCACCGGACTGTGCAACGCTTCAGGGGGGTTCTCTCTGGATGGACTGGATCCCCTACTTTTGTAGTTGGGGTTGGAGTTGTCTGTGAAGGTGTAGGCAAGATTGTAGGTTCCATATTCTTCATTGTTGTAGGGCACTTCCTCTGCTTGTGGCATGGCGGTACGCGGACTCAACTGAAGAGCAATAAAAGTCATCAGGTCAAATTTTGCAAGAAGAAAAGGAAATCCCTAATATACCACAGAGAGGAGACCTGTTGGACCTGCTAGGCCTTAGAAAAAACGGGAAGTCTTATCTTTACTGAGTGGGATTGAGTGAACTCATAAAAATGACTGCTTTTTAAATTTGTGCTTGAAAATAATGTGGACCTCAGAAATGTTTTTTTTTCCCAATGTAAGGATTAATCAAAGAGTTATTAAGGGCCTGAATGAACAATATAAGGGATTTTAGTGGGGATACAGATGATGATCGAGATCCAGAATGTTTTCAGGAATTCCTTACCATTTGATTCAGTTATAAGATTTGTTCTCTTACCTGCTTGGATGATGAATATAACTCAATGACAAAAGTAAGACAGATTCATCCCAATAATAACCACAATATGCAAAAACAGAGCGGAATCCAACAGTAAACCAGATGTTACGATCCCAATGTTTAAATTTAAAGGGCTCTTGGGAAATTCCCTACTTTGAGATTGAAATTATGCTACAGAGTTGCAAGAGTTAATATTAGTAAATCAATAAATCAGGCACTCACCATTTGGAAACAGCGTAGGCTCTGTGGAGTAAATGCAGTAACTCAAACTTAATTAGAAAAAAAAATCTTAGTAAATATGAATTGGGGTCCTAGAGACTAAGGATCTCACCACGTTGGGATGTTTGCCCTGGGCCACACAGCCTCTCTCCAGTGGGTCCCTCCTTGCCTTGTGTATTTTCTTCAGCCACATGGACAGCCACAGGACACATCCAATGGCAGTCATGAACACCATACTCAGAAACAACGCTTTGCCCACCGTGCAGCCTGTGATACGGTCTCCCAATGAACTATGAGGGACTGCAGAGTGCAGAGACAGACGATGAATTTGGTTCAGTCTGCAGTTACATCAGCCATCAGTGGTGAACATGAAAGTGTGTCTCCTCACTTGATTGCCCTTCAAATAACACTTCCACCACCACATTAGCAAAGGTGGCGTCACCCGACTCCTGGTCTACAGCCATCACCTGAAAGGTATTTTACTTTTATCACATCATCATATCATCCTCATCATGTTTTCATTAAGTTATCTATAGATCATACTTTTCCAATTATTACCAGTCCTCACGTTTAAGTTGGGCAGATATTATCTTAATGACTTAATTGATTTCGTAAGGGATTTGGTTTTGTTGTATTTATAGTAGACAGGCATGACACTTCATGGTCATGCAGGTCAAAAATAGATTATTACAAAAGGATTGTTCCTTTTTTCTGCTCTCCATGAGATCACCGTCTCAATCAGCTTTCATGTTTGGTAGAAACACTTTTTAAAGGATTTTATTGGAGGGAACATTACGGTTGTTTAAGCTTGTTGTACAATGGGTCATTGTTATGATATTTTCAAAGAAATCAAAACTTTCTTTGAAAAAGTTCTCATACATCTAAGTAGAATACACTGGTCTCACTGGGGCTTACCTCCAGGACATGCCTCTGCTTTGGTTTGAGCTGATTGGTCCTGGTGATCAAAACACCCTCCTGTGTGATTTGATAAATGTCTGTGTGATTGGATGCAGGACTGAGAGTGAAGCGGATCATCGGATTTAAACCCTGTCAGTATGTGGAGATGAAAGACGGTAAAATATAAATCAAATACAGAACTATTTTGGACATTATTTGCCATGTGGCTGTATAAATAATATGTGTGTATCGTAGAGTGTGGAGCATACATTGTTAAAATCTTGATCTTGGGAATGTAACATCAGAGCTTCGCTGCCGTAGGTATTGACCAACGACACAGGGCTCTTTCCTGCGATCACAAAGCCTTTATATTCAGCCATACTGAACTCTGGATTAAAGTTATTCACTGCCAGAACTCTGACCAACACTGTTGCAACAGCATACTTCCTGGGGTCGTCATCTTGATATGCCTGATTGCCAGACATGGAGAGAGAGAAATCCAGAGCAGTGTAATTGGCATTTCAAGTATTCCAACTTCCTTGACACATGCACTGTATGTTAAAGTATATAAAAGTAGCAGTGCAATAAAAAGAATAAACCATAATAAATAGCAAAGTGTTATTAAAACAAAAGGTCCCTGGAGGGTCCAGAGAGTCTTTGTCTCCGAGTATGTCTTACCATGACCTGTAGGTGGATGGATGGAATAATGAGTCTGTCTTGAACCCCGTGAATCAGTTTCATTTCTCCTGTCTTTCTGTCCATCAGGAAATGCCCACCTTCATCTCCTAGTACGAATACCAACATGTATACATGTAATTAAAGCAAATTATAAATACTAACTCGACTTGGTGTGTTGCTTACCTGAGATAATGGTATAGCTGACTGGGGACCTGAGTCCTCTGTCTCCGTCCACTGCATGAATGGGACCAGGAGAAAATTCCAACAGAACATCCTGCAATGAGACACATCTTTGTTATTCTATAAATCAGATCCTTCTGACGTATTAAACCCTGACCCAGTATATTATTCTGGATCTTGCAGCTTTTACTTTTACTTTAATAGGAAATGATATAGGTCTAGATGTTCCTTTTTTTTCTAACATGAAATGGTCATTGCACAATGCCAAGGATTTTACACCCACGGCACACTGTAGTACACTGTAATATTTAGGTAAATGAAGAAAATCATGAAGAGCTTGCCATTATTCACAGGAATGCATTGTAAACTTAACTTTAAGCAGCAGAGCATCATGGGAAGTCAAAAGAAAAGTGTGTGAAGTTCTACAGAACTATATCAATAAGTCCCCCCATTTGTTTTACCTAAAAGCGTCAAACTGTGTGAAATAGCACACCATAAGCCTGCTCAAAGAATATTAGTTGTCATCAATAACCTCTAATGATTCTAATGATTTATTTGGTTGTAGTTTAGCAGTAATGACAAACTTGGATTCCTCTTGCCAGGGATCCAACTCATTGAGTATGTAAAGCTCCATCAGTGGTTGGGTAATAGTCTGGATTGCTATAGCTCCTAAACAGCACACTAACATCTGTGTTAACATGAGTGGTTGTCGTCTCATCTTATGACATGTTTTCAGTGAATCCATCACATGTGTATATTTGCTTCCAACAAGATATTGTAATTGTAAACTATCATGAGAAAACGGGGGAAAAAAACAGCACCTTGCTGGCTGTACAGGGAAAAGAACTACAGTTTAATTTAACTTCAAGGGAAGATGCAATGAATGGACAGAAAAGCACACCTACCTCAGGTTTCTAGTTCACTCTCACAGATCTTATCCATTATTATACAACTGAGACAGAGGGAGGGTTGTGCAACTGACCTCTTGCCCTTCTGTGACATTGACTGTGTAGACAGGGCTGGAGCAGATGCGACTCGTCTCATCCTGGAACAGCAGCACACAGGGCAGGAACTGTGGGTACTGGTCATCTCCATCCAGAACAATGATGGTGATATTGGTGCTGGTATTGAAGCGCTCCGCAGTGCTCATTTCCTGAATTTATGACAAGAGGAGATGTCTTTAGAGGATATAATCATAGGGACTGACCAAGCATGTTTGATGGAGAAATGCACGCATGAATGCATGAATGCATGAATGCATGAATGCATGAATGCATGAATGCATGAATGCATGAATGCATGAATGCATGAATGCATGAATGCATGAATGCATGAATGCATGAATGCATGAATGCATGAATGCATGAATGCATGAATGGAAGTGTAATCAAGAGACTCATCAGTAAATTACATTGTGACTTTCATTTTAAAGGAAGGATTATGGAGCATAGAAATAAGTTTAACCAACATGAACGTTTGTGTTCACATTGACTGAACTCCATAATGTTCAAAGGCTAAATGTAGATATCTTACCGAGGCATGGATGGTGACGGCGAGCAGGGTTTTGGTTTCATAGTCTAGAGGCTTCGACAAGATCACTTCTCCACTATTTGGGAGATCCACCCTGAAGTACTCTGCATCAGGCTGAGGAACACACGCACAGCGTGTTAACAATGATACTGTGTGTGTGTGTGTGTGTGTGTGTGTGTGTGTCTGTGTTTGTATTTGTGTGTGTCTTTTTGTGTGTGTTTGTTCGCGTACGGGTGTGTGTGCGTGTGTGTTTATATTAAGAGTAGAACTCACTGAATTCTGGTCAATAGAGTAAATTATCTTATCGTTATCCTCATCTGTAGCATGAACAGTAAAGACAACAGTGTTCACCGGAATCAGCTGAAAACACACACGTTAAAAAAACATTAGAACTGTAATGATGTGTATACAGAAATACGTTTGAGTTTGTGTTGTATGTCCTACCTCACTAATAATAAGTGAGAGGACATCATCTGCAAAAACAGGGGAATTATCATTCTCATCGTGAATTTCCACCATGATCTTGAACACACTCTACAACGACAACAGCAACAGCAGAGTTGACATACGAGTTTGAATGTTGGAAGACACATTGGTGGAAGGAGCCATGCGGCAAAGAGTGTACCTGAAGTGTGTCCTCCTCATAACACAACAACTCAGCCATTAGGACGGGACCCTGAGCCTGAGAGACGAATGGAAAGAGAGACAACATAAACCTCCTTCATTCAAAATGATGAATTATTTGTAATCCAAGAGATTGAGAAGGAAAGACTTTTTCAAGCTTATTTACATATTAAAAGCACTTAAAATGGAAATATTTACCTCCAACAATTAGGGTAGGCTTTCACACGTTTTGTTGGTGTGTTGGTGGCTTGGCTGGTGGGTACTTAGTAAGTGACGTGATTGGATGTGTACTAAACAGCTTAATTCCACATTCATTGGAACAGGCTATAGTCTTGATGTGCATTGGTGAGTTTTTATTTAGAATAAATTATGCCTACACACCAGCAAAAAGGATAAAATGTATAACATAATATTTTTTTTTTTCTGCCGCAGTTATTTACTAATTAAGTAAACAATAGTGCAAGATCTCCAAAAATATAGACATATGAGGGCGCCTAATTCACTTTACAACAACAATCCTTCTTTTATTTGTAATGGTTTCAGTAGAAGAATATAAATCCCAATATTTTATAAACACGGTGGTCAAACACTGAATTAACCTCAAACATTTGCTGAAAGGGGTGAAAACCACATGTGGGTCCTCTTAGAAAATCAAAAATTAAAATACAACATTTATTCAGGGAACCTAGATTGTCATACAAAAGACTGTAATATATTTATTTAGAGAAGTTTAATAGGTAACAGGCATTATTTTTGATCAGATAACATTACTACAAATTAAGTTGTAGTATCTTAATTAAATTGGCTTGATTACTTTATTGGCAACTCTTTTAAGCTACAATATGAACGAAACATAACATTTGAGTTTTTCAAAGATGAAAATCTCATTCAAGCATTTGATTTCTCAATGTATTTCATCTCAAAAGCTCTTATTGAGTTGGACATAATGCTTTCAATTCATTTTAATATAGGAGGGGAAAATGAGTAAGAGTAACATGATTTAATAAGTAAGCAACCTAAAAAGTAATTAAACATTCCTTTCATTGTAAGAGTCAAACTAATTCTCCTAACTCACTGTAGTTTGATGGTCGAACATCATTTCATTAATAGTTGTTAAAAGATTGTTGGAAAGTGTTGTGCTATATTTGATTTTTGGCCCTATCCTATACATCTGTTATCAAAGTGTAAGCTAAAGTATAATGTTGACACTTTGTAGGTTCAGCTTAGTTACTGATTTAGTCTAGAATAGGGTGGCAGGAGCCAGAGCGACAGACAGTGACATAGAGTGCTAATCTGATTGACCCTTAACAGCTGCCATGATGTAAGACAACTGGCAGACAAGAGGATGACGGTAAGAGAGATTGTGTTTGGTCCAAGAACAAGAACGGAAGGTTCATTCTCTGATAGTTCGTGCTAAATTTATATTAAACTCTTTGCAACTCCAAGTTTTGGACAGAGTCAATAAAATGATGTTGTGCACAGCTTTTAATTCCCACTCAGCACTCAGATGGGTTCATAAGGGCATATCCTGCTCATCCGGCTCACCTCTCGGTCGAGGACCTTGTCAGCTGATGTGTTCAGCCGGATGTTTCCTTCGTCCAAAAAGAACCAGTCAGCATCCTTTCCTTGCAGACTCCATTGGACCCCCTCCAGTGTGGTCTCAGTCATGAGTTCAGCTATAACTTCTCCCCAAAGGCTATTTTCTCTGACAGTTGCAAACACATTCTGGCCATCCAAACATCCACCCCACCCTGACATTCCTGTGTCAGTGCAAACACATAATAAGACACTTAAAACCCAATCGATTCTGGTCAAAAATCTAATTAGACGTTGCTGTACCTGAGGTTGTATGCAGACTTCGGAGAAGCAGAAATGAGCAGAAAAGAGCCTTGACTTCTGTGGGGGCCATTCTTAGGCTCACGGAAGTGTTAAGTACCAAAACCTTCTGAGTGAGGAGAGAGAGATGACAAACAGGATTAACCAAATACAGTTATCATTCAGAAGGTTCGTTCTTCATTCAGGTCCTCTCCTCCTGACAGCACACATACACTCTGCCCTGTCATGCAATGCCCTTCAATCCCCTATAAGTGGGAGTTTGACTTGTATCCCCTGGTCAGAGAGAGCAGAGGAGCAGCCTCCTATGCTTTTTCTCTTCAAGTTTCTTGTACCTGAATGCTTCTTTTACCTTTTTTAGCCTATCACAGCAGGCAGGTGCTGTTTTGTCTGTAGACTCACCTGTTAATCTTGTATTATGTACAACACTTAGCATAGATCCTCTGTCTCACTGTCTGTACCTCCTGTGGATCCCTGTTAGGTAAATCTAAACCTCAGGTAAATAAACATTGATAATAGTTATTAGTAATCACGGGAATACTTGGTACAGATTTCCTGCACTATTGTATGGCTGACTGACCTGTTGCTTTCAAATCCGCTGCAGTTTGTCTGTCTGTCTCCATTTCATCCTGACTTGAAATAGAAGCAGCAGCACTGATTCCCAAAACCTGGAAAATCCCCTGAGTGCCATTTGGAAAAACAGACAGGCTTATAGGAATAACCAGTGTCACAACAATAGAAAACACTGGCTGCACACACCAACACACACTGATCTCCCTCACATACATTAAATATCAGACAGCAGCTTATGGTGTGTATCCAAGGATAAACGCCAGCTTAGAGGCTAAAGCCTGAAGGCGGGGCTTACCTGGTCACGGACAAAGACTGAGCCAATACGCTTAGTTATGGCAAGAAGCTGATGGTGAGGAGAGAGACTGGGGTCACAAGTGAAATGAAGATATTTGTCTGGTATCAACACACCTGATCTTCGCTAAAGGTTTAGCACGCAATCAAAGATGGACAGTCAGAGTCCCTACATCTTGTTCAAGCTGTTTTATAGAGCTGACAGTCATTCTGGATTTAAGGTATATCATCCTTTAAAAGAGCATGCATATTTCAATTTTAGAACTAGCTTTAAGAGTTTAAGTATGTTCTTTGGCTACGCAGCTAGTGACTATTGGATTTTTACTGTTTACTAATAGGGCCTGACAAGGGATTAGGTATCAAACATCAGCTGTTCACCTCCCAAAGATTAACCCACATGTTTTTTCCATCTTGTCCCAGAATGCACGCACGCACTCACACACACAAACACACACACACGCACGCACACACACACATTCCAGTGATGAAGCTACCTTCTGGTTGCATGAGATGTTTCTAGTTTGTGCAGGCGTGTGAATGATTTCCATTGTTGGATAAAAATAAGAAGGAGCAGATGTGCACCTTGAGACAACTGTTGTTGTGAATTGGCGCTATACATGCTCTTGCTGCTGTAACACTGCAATTTCCCCGTTGTGGGACTAATAAAGGTTTATCTTATCGAATATTATCTTATCTCATATAAATAAATAAAGGTTGATGTGTTTGGATGGAGACAAAGGTTTGCCTCTTGAAGAGGTTGAACCCTGCACCATACCCTCTCAATGCAGAGGAAAATCTTTTTCTTCTTCATGCAAGATTTTGAACACTTTTTACAAGTGTAAAAAGAGAGAGGATGGCACAACCCTGGTGTTTTAGTTTCATGGTGTTGGGTAGCTGAATGGATTACTAAAATGAACGGATTTGTTGTTTTAAATGAACATGACCACTAGATGTCAGCAGAGATGTGGCTGAAGGAGATGAATCTCCAACTAGACTTTACTGCGCACACAGTGCTCACAAATATACAGTCACACTTCATGAATATAAAATGAAAGACAATTATAGTACAATGATTGCCTCCATTGTGTTTAACGACAAGAGTGAATATCTTAGCAATCATGAGTTAAGTAAAGTTTAGATGACCTCTAATTATAAAAATAGAAATGACGTGATTTAACACTACAAAAGTGAATGCTGCATTAATGCTGTAAGACTGCAAGAATGCAGTTTGCAATATGTTGCAGGGCATTGCTCGAAGAATGTCAATGTTTGTCCGTCAATTGATCCGACTGAAATATCTCAGTCTATCAATTTCACAGATTAAGATGAGATATCCTGGTACATAGAGCATGAATCTTTGATAATTTGGGATTTTGATTAAGATTTATCTAATGGATTCAGAATTTGGTAGTTGACATTAATGCTTGTCTGAGGATGAATAAAGTTGGTGATCCCCAGTTATTATAGCCCCAGAAATATAGATCATGACTGGGCCAACTTTACCCAGGGATGTACAAAGCTTGTGTGAGTGCAGCATGTAATCCCTATCAAGGGTTCTCTGGGAAGTGAATGAATTTTTTTTTTAATGACAGCTAAATGCTACTTTGAAATCTAACAAAACTGTGTTCAATTCCTGTGGTTTCAAGGAATGCAACACAGTTTTCCCTTATCGTGCTCTTCAATCAGGCCGGGAAGTGCCATGCCCTCCTGAGTGAGTGGATAAGCCGTTGAAGCAGAGAGAGCCAGTCCAGAGAGAATCCTCCCTACTGTAACCGTCATCATTACTTACAAACTGGCTGGAACTGTAAGTGAGGTCTGAATTGATGTGTGGACGGAGAATCTGAGTTGTTCACAGATGTTTAATTTGTGCCTCCTAGACTTTGAACCCATAAGAAACTGTGATGTGTCACCAACCATGGAGATGTTAGGGAAACCTTTATTCCTAAACAGCTCATTTACAGCTTTCTTAGTTACAAAAGGACATTTTCAACAAATTTAACATTCTAATCCTTTAATAAATTCTTCTCTATTACACTAAACCGATTCGACGCATTTTGTAGAAAAAAATGCATTATACTTGTATTCATGTTAGTTTTGTCGCATTATCAGCACAGTTACAATTTTAATGTCAAACTGCAACTAGTAATATCAAAGTTTTTCACCTTCTTGATAATGTTCTTACTAAAAAGAACATTATCAATTGTTCATTATTGTTCTTTTTTTCTGTACTTTATTACATAACTTCGCTGCCTATTCTGTTTATTATTAATATTTCCATATATTCTATATTTTAAGCTTATTTTTCTGTTACCGATAGGAGAGAAGCCCTGCATAATTTCATTGTACATTGTATGATGACAATAAAGCTGATTCTGATGCAGATTTTGATTCTGAAAAGGAAAAACTGTGTTACTAAACAACTGTGTTACTAGAAAAGAAAAAAAATTTAAAGCCTGATGTACCATTTATACAACTTTAAGGATATCTGACAAGGCAACAAGCATTTAAAATAATAATTTCAGAAATGTTTTCAGTGTGGTACATTTTAAATTTCATGTTATTTCCCTTTAAGATGGAAATTGGTCTGGTTTATTTTGGGTTGAGCTTGGATATCTTTCCACGTATATAATATACAAATAGTTTAAAAGCATCTGGCTCAAAAATTCTTGTAAATCTTCAACTATTTCTTACCTAAAATAGACCACTTAAATGTGTACGTGCGTCTTTCTGTGCGTAAGAGCTGTTGGTTTGAAGGTGTTGTCCAAGAAAGACTCTGAACTGGTGAGCACAGCATAGCCAAGAAGTAGAAGGAAAACAACAACAACAACATGAGGGAAAAGCTCAGATATGGGGGTTTGGACTGGGATGCACACTAGAGCTTATTCCAGATCAGTGAAACATTACCACTTGTGTTCACCCCCTCCCATCCTCACTTACATGTAGGGCAGCCTGTGGCTCCTCTCCAGTCTCCAGACCGGGTTTTAGCTCATTACCAAACCGGGGACTCTGGGAATCAACACCGAGCAATGCTGGGTGGAGAGGGTTTTTTTCTCCCTTGACAAAATGAGGGAAAACAGCAGAAAAGAGCCCACTATCAGCCCACTATCCTACTCTGTCTGGAAACTGAACAAGACAGAGACAATAGCTGTTGACCTCAGACACTGTACATCTGAATTATCCTGAATGGTTTGGGGGGTTTTGTATCTCCTTTTCATCAGCAACTTGAGGAAGGATAGTGGATCGTCAACTTCTTGGAAGCATTAAAGTTTGGTGCAGTTCATGCCTCAGGGGGGAATGTAATTGTGCTAGTGCAGCGCAGCAGTGACGCCCTGCTTGCATCCAGATGTTTCATGTTTCTTCTTCGCGCTCTATGGCAAGTTCTGCTCGTGCATGAACAGGGGGAATCCATGTGAGATCCATTTCTCCAGATGAGCTTAAAATGACGAGGGGTGCCATAGTTTTTATTTGCATTTAAATCCCAAATGTCCGTTTAGCGCCCGGAGAATGGAGAGCGCCAAACTGAGGTCGCTCGTGCAGCTGCTGATACGTTTGCTGTGGGTGTTGGCGCTGTCTGTGCGCAGTTATGCCAGTCCACAGCAAGAGAATGGTGAGTTTACACATTCTGGTTGGGAACACTCATCAACAGGAGGACAACAGATGTGGGTACAGTATGCAGATATTTCACTTTGGATAGAAATTTACAGCAGTACTACAGAGTGAAAGTCTGTAAAATAGTTTCCAGCAAAACTATACAGTTATCAAACGTAGGATTTAACTCATTGATATTGGGTTTCGTTACATTTTACAGTATTAAATCATTATGAGTGAAATTGTTTTATTAGATTTTCCTTACTTATAAGTAATTATCTTAAATACTAACAGTTTACTGCACTTACTATGTAAATGTTTTTAAGTTCAATATTTCCTTCTGAACTGTGGTGCAAATAAAAATTCAGAATACACAGAAAGCCGCATTCACGCTTAATATAACACCACTGTAAATGTATCTGATAAAGCAATAGAAACCAGGTTAGAATTAAAGAGCTGTATCGATCTGAATTTAAGGCAGGCACATAAAGGCATATTATGTGCCTATTCTGAGGTGAGTGAGACCTGCATGTGTGACCATCAGATGAATGGAATTATTCTCATTCACTTACTCACCACAACCCAGAATCTACAGCATTATTCTCCGACAGAGCACATTTTATGTTTATGTATGCATGTGTCTCTCTAAGCATACTTTTATCTCTTTCCTAGTGATTGACCTCCTGGCACATCTGAACACATCTCACCACATAAGCGGTGTGTCCAGACTGCAGTGTGCCGGCAGTGTGACATACAGAATCCGGTCAAGAGCACCGTATCTGACGCTTCCCCCTGAATATTCACGCTCCTTGCACTCTAACCTTCAAGGTGTCATGGGGATTCAGTTGGAGGGGCTTCAGGCATCACGCTCCAGTGCCACTCTTCTTTCTTTATGCTCCTCATCCTCACCCATTCTCCAAATTATCTCCTCCACGCTCAATGACACTCTGCGTTTGGACTACCGGGCTGGTGGAGGAACTCAGGAACTTTCCAGCTTTCACTACCCCCGGACAAACCCCTTCCTCAGGGAGGAGTGGGTGCAGCTGGCCGTGAGCATGAAAACGGACAGACTGGTATTTTTTGTAGATTGTCAAGAAGCCGTGGTTCTACCTCTAAAACACGACGAGAGATTCAGCCTGGAACTAACTCCGGATGTTGTTGTCACTCTTGCCAGCACACCAGGAGTGAAGGAAAGCAAATTTAGTGTGAGTTTCTCAAACATACTGCATGCATGTCAACAAATACTGAAAGGACATCATCTTTACTGATATTTTCTCAGTTATTAGCTGTAACGTACCTTGACAAAGATAAAAAAAAAAAAAGATATATGTGTGTGTCTCCTCCTGTAAATACTCTTTTAAGCTGAATTTAATTAGAAAATAAAATAAAAAAAATGTAATTATTGAAAATAAACATATAATTATATTCTGCCTCCAATACATGCAGGGACATCTAAGGACGGCAAAGATCTCACTGAAAGCTTATCAGAAGCGACCGTGGCTCTGTGACAACGTTACAGGTGAGCAAGTAGCTTCTATTGGATTTTTCTATATCTAAATTTGAGCGCAAAATAGTAACAGAGTGCAAAAAGTAATCCATTCACCTAGATCTTTCCAATTTCACTGATTAATTTTCTTTTTTTAGATACTGGTTAATGTGTGTGCATGTTTGTCTGCACATATTTGTGTCTGTCTGTACACGTTGCTCCATTCCTGCTCTTTGTTGTTTAGTCTAAAAATGAGTAACAATTGTGTTTTCTTGTCTGAACTAAATATCTGATAGAACGGTCTAGAATGCGGAGATACTCCTCTCATTCTCACAATGAGTTGAAAAAGAAGGTTTGAACACCATGGTTTGTTTGTATTAGATTACAGTTCCTGGTCCATCAGTTTGCAGTGTGGTTACTAATTTTTCAGGTAAAAAATGTATTCTTTTTATTTATTCAAGAATTACCCATTATTCTCTTCCCTCGCCGCTCCCTACCTCCAGATGCTCTTTATCCTTCTGACAACACTGATGGTCAAAGCTCAAACCCTCAGACTGACAGCAACCTGATGTTCAAGCAGGATGTGTCCCTTAGTAGACCTCAAACAAGCCGCAGGCCAACGGGAAAAGCCAACAATTATCTCCAGGATGTCCAGAGTGACCAGCTGCAGAGAGGCTTGGTTCTCGGTCCCCCGGCATCTCCTCATGGGGTGAATCAGGCACACGGAGACGAAAGAGAGAAGAAAATGGAGAAGAGACTGGAGGAGCTAGCTCGTATGCTGGACATGGTCAAATCTCAGGTGCATGATGCAGTCTGAATATATGACTTTTCATAAATTAATAATGTCACATGATATAAAGAGATGTCACATTCTCTTTTCATTTTGTTTTTCCACAGAATGCAGACCTACAGTCGCGAGTGCAGTACCTTGAGGGATGTGAGTGTGTGAAGAAGCGTTGTGTGTGGGAGGGCCGTGAAGTGGAAGATGGCCAGAGCTGGCAGACTGACCTCACCACTGTGTGTACGTGCACATCTGGAAAGGTCAAATGTCAAGCTAACATCAAAGGTAAAAGGGAGGCAGCCTCTGACAATTCTTTTACCCTCCCTTGTTTGCTTCCTCCTGTGCTTTCTCTGTGGAAATTTGCAGCACACACAAAAAACACAGGATAAAATCTGCTTATAATGTTGACGCTTACAGTAACCTGTCTCTAACAAACATCCAGCTGGTGTTAAGAAGCTTGTTTGCAGTCGACTGTCCAGCTCCCGGACACCTTGCCTGTCAGCCCCCATCTGAAATGGAGACATTTAGTTCATCTTGACCCGTTTTGGTTTCACCGGGGCAAGGCGTGACTGCTGAGATCATTATTTTTATGCAAAGGGGGATTACCCTTGTCCTTTTCCGTCTGCCTGTACATGTAATGGGGTATGGTTTACTCACATTTAATCAAAAAACACTGTTCAGAACTAGATGAAACTTCTCACGTGTTTTGCAGGAGACCTAAAGGTATGCATTGCATGATTAGTTTCTTCAGTTTACTTATTTTGCCTTTTTTAAGGCACACTAGAAGTTGATTTTCAGAAACACTTTCAGTAATATTGGAGGTTATGGACCATCAGCATCTGAGGTATTTTCAAGTAGTGGGGGTTTTTGCAGCCTCATTCACCCGTTTCCCATATTTTCAATTATTACTGGAGTTAAATAGATAGATAAGGTGTTACAAAAACAACAATACGTCCATGTTGGTGTCAGATGCTGTGGAAAGGAATCCATGCCTGACTGTTCAGAAGCATGTTAGGCACAATGTATGGGGTGTCAGTCAGGCATTCCACTTCTCCGGACCTACTTCACAAATTTTTGTCACAAATAAACAACGTGATGAATTTCCATGAAATTTGATGTAAATTTGGCGACCATAGCGCAGTTAGTAGAGTGAGCGTCCCTACAGCCTACATATTGTAGGGTCATTGAGCAAGACCCCGAACCTCACCTTGCTCCTTGTGAACTTCACAGGGGCTGCTCACTTGTCCTCGGGGATGGGTCACATGAAGAGAATTAATTTTCTGAATACGTATATAAAAACACAAGAATAAAGGGTAAAGCTAATGATGATGATGATGTTGATGTTGATGTTGATGTTGATGATGATGATGATGATGATGATGATGATGAAAATTATGATGATTATGATTATTAGTATTAGTGCAAAACAATTGAGCTGATGGGGCATAAGACTAAATTTAGAGTTGATCTGGTCTAACAGGTGGGATCCACCATCCACCTTTTTTAGATCAGCTGTTTTGGTGGTGCACATGCCTTGTTGGGAGATAATTTGTCCTTTTTCTATACTATATATGCCTCCAGTAGTAAAAAAAAATTGAACATTTTTTTTAGCATCATCCAAATAGCTTTAAGTTTCTGCCCATTCCTAGTTTGTGCGTTTGTAATGCCTGTGGTATGTGAGTGAGACAAACATATGTCACTTAAGTTAAGGTAGGACTGGTCTTGTTAAGATTTTTATGTTTCTCTTGGTCTCTCTGTCTCTTCTAAGTTCACTCCCCTCTCCAACATATTTCCAAGTATGTCGAGTTTTTTTTTTCCTGCCTATTGAACATATTTTCACCAACATTATAATACATTTGACCTAACGTTTTCCTAAGCCCCTGACTCCACTCCGTAACTATCTCTGTTTTTCATCCATCTTGCCCCTAATTGTTTCTGTATGTAGGCCTGAAGACTCTAATGGCAGCCAGTGGATGCACACTTGAAGACTCCCACTCCCACACAGACTTTGATCTCATGCATGCCTGGCTTGCTAGAGGAAATGCCTGTCTGCTGGTGGCACAGTGGGCAACCTCACTAACTTCTCTCACATTCTGTTCGTCATTCTTTCACACAAAACATATTTTCTCTTTCTTTGTCTCTGGAGAGCTGTAATTAAAATGATTATATCCTGAAAAGTGTGTGAGCTTAGTGAAAGCAACAATTTATAAGCACAGTATAGAAAGGAGTTGTTTGTGCCTGATCTGATCTGAAAGGACAACTCCAGAAAACTCCTACCTCATTCCAGTAATCAAGCTGTTTCCCAGCGTAAATCTCTTTCGGTGTTAAAAGAGTTGCCGGTGGTATTCATTATTTTATGACCCACAAAACACTGATTGTCAGTGGTATTCTTAGTTTAACGACCCACAGAACACTGTGTGTGTGAGAGAGAGAGAAAAATAGAGAGAGAGAGAGCAAATATGTCCGTATTACATCAGAAACATGCTGTTCTGTCATTACTGCCAAGAGAGCCTAGCCATATGTCCCCTGTGACCTAGACTAGAGACAAGGGGGTGGAGAGGAGGGGGACTAGCTGTAAGATACTTTTCTTTCAGATTCCCTTTTTCTGACTCAAACTTTCATTAGTAACACTGTATATCATTCAGGATGTGTAGATACACACCCTCAAGCTCAGACATGTGTGTGTCTGTCTCATCTTCAGAGTGTGAGCTGGATGGTACCGTTCATAACGTGTCCTATGCCACTCTTGATGGCTGCCAGACATGTACGTGCAAGGTGAGTGCTTGACATACACCTTCACTAACCTAAATTTATTTTTCCAGCCTCATCAGTAGCTTTGATCGTCTTCTATTGTCCCTTCATTGCCAACAGGGGGGTCACAAGGAATGCTCTCCCCTCCCCTGCCCTCCACTTAAATGCACACAGACAGAAACGGTACCAGGACACTGCTGCCAGCGATGCAGAGGTACGGCCAATGGAAAATAATCTGTGACATTGACCTACTGTTAAGAAGAAACGTCATTAAGATGTTAGAGTGTCACTGTTGTTTCTTTGACGTCCTGTGCCAGCACAAGGTTGTTTAGTCAGACAACTCACATTCTGAAATGTGTACCTCAACAGCAGAGTAAAGTTTGATTTCATTGCGTCTAGGCTTTGGCCTTATCAATTTCTACAGACAGAGGTTTTGGGGAGAAATGATCAAACTTATTGAACCGTTTGAACTGCGCCCACATGTGGATGCTTGGGTGGTGGTGGGGCTGAAAGTTTAGGCAGCAATACAAACAGAACAGCAGCTGAAATTGACGGGCAGAGGAAGAGTTCAGACGTTGTTGCTGCCAAATTGCAGGTAATTTCTGCCCTTAGCCAATGAAATAAACAACTCTGGACTGTAGATAATTTCCGCCTGAATTAAATATTTCACAGGACTGGACTGTACTGCTCTTGCAATTTACTGCAATATGATTCTTATTTATACTCATGCAGATATATACGTGAATCTCCTGTACATACAATACATTTACATGTGCACACTATTTTGTTTATTATCCATTTAGTTTACATAATTCACTTACATTTTATCTCAGGTTGTTATGTGTATTTGTTTACCTCCCATTCTTGTGTGCTGCTGTAACAGTGTGATTTCCCCATAGGATTAATGAAATATTATTTGTTCTTATATCTTATAATTGAGATTGGTTTAACAGACGTCTTTTGCTGCTGATGTCTTTATAACAGAAAAGTAATCTGTTACGATGGTGTTCCAGGTTGCATCCACTCTGGTGTCCAGTATGACCACAGAGCCCAATGGAGGCCAGTCGGGAACCCCTGTGACGTCTGTTACTGTTTGGTGGGTCTGATATTGATGATGATTGAATCGTTGTCTATCACCTTCAACTGTAGTGAGAATGTTCTGTCCTTTCATCAGGAGGGTCAGGTTCGCTGTGAGAGGGAGCGTTGTAACACCCCATGTCAAAACCCAGCCGCTCCTCAGCCCAATACCTGCTGTCCAGTTTGTCAAGGTGGGTCTCGGTTAACCGTAGTAGCTGATGTGGATTCAGTGATCAGTTTAGACACAGTGTGTGTTTGTGTCCTGTAGGCTGTGGTGTGAACGGCCATGAATTCACAAATGGAGCTGTGGTCCATACCGGAGACCACTGCCATGAGTGTTTGTGTGTGGTATGCCATTCATCATCATTTTCATCAAACGTTTTAGTCTTGTACGATAAGAAATTTAAAAAAAGAAAAGCATTTTATCTTAAGACAACATGTCCTCCCCCTTCAGAATGGAAATGTTGAGTGTACACCCGTTCCCTGTCCTGCCTTGTCTTGTCCAAACCCTGTGCATCATGCTGGAGAGTGCTGCCCACGGTAAACTACCGGCCTCACCTCATCCATATCACTTTCACAACTGCAGCCAATGTTTATGCTGTGTGTCTGTGACCTAGGTGTGAGCAGTGTGAATATGAGTCCAAGTTGTATGTGGATGGACAGATGATCCCCTCCAGGAGAGACCCCTGCCTACACTGCCGCTGCTCTGTGAGATCAGTCTGCATATGTGTTTATATTGTGTGATGTCCGGATGAAAAGAAAAGCTTAGAAAACCTAAAAAAAAAATAGGATAATCCAGTATTGTAGGTATCTCAAGGTGTCCCGTAACATATCTGTGAAAATAAAAATGAATGAATAAAAACTAAAGTTAACACTCAAAACATATGACTGGAGGTTTGCCACCTCTAACCAAATCCTCTGCACCTCAGCACTTTCCCAAAATTCATGGATCATTAAATTTGCAATACCACCTTTTAAACTGTTCTCCAATTTGTTTTTGTCTTATTTGCTCACTTTATCTCTTTATGTTAGATCAAATACAAATTTACTTGAATGTTAAATCTCTTTTAACATCACTCCTGATCTCAAGTGAATTTCCTTTCTATTAAAATCCATGGTTCTATGAATGTTTCATACAAATGTATACATTGTTTTTGTAGTTACAAGGTTAAGTATTTTACAGTTTAGAAATGAAGTCGCGTTTTCTCTGAATGAAAATTAAGCACTGTTTAAAATGTTGATATGTCAACCTAGTTTTTTCATTTCTACTGAAAGTGCCTACGTGTTCTCAGCCAACATACACACCTACATTAGCCAAAAGCTAATATCAGCACAGAATATTTATATTATAAGCAGCTGAGCATTATAATCCTCTGTCAGAGTGAGGCGTGTAATATGTTCTTGTGTCCTACTCTTAGGCAGGTGAAGTGCTTTGTGAGCGAACGGATTCCTCATGTCCCACACCCCCCTGTAGTCATCCAGCTAAGCATGAAGGACAATGTTGTCCCAGATGTGATGGTAAGTATATCTAAAATTTTGGTCAGAAATATATATTTCCTTCCTCTTTTTTTGCCATATTGTGATATGTTCTGCACGGTGTTATAGTGGCACCATTGCTATACAGCAAGAAGTTTCCTGGTTCAAATCCACCTGATTTCCTTTTGTCTCTTTGGGTCCCCACTGAGAATGCCGAATTCCTCCCACAGTCCTAAACAGTCCTCCACAGTCACATTTAATTTAATTTTATTGTATATAACGCTATTCTGTAATATGCTCTTGCTGCTGTAATCCTGCAATTTCCCCTAGTGGGACTAATAAAGGTTTATCTTATCTTATCTTATCTTAAAACATATTGTATTGGTGAATCAGTACAGTCACAAGTAAATAAACCTCATGTAAACATAATCAAAGTTTTTGTTTGTTTTGCACAGAATGTGAGTATGACCAGAGGGTATATGCTAACGGAATTGTGTTCAGCCCTCCTGGAGGTGGACCCTGCCTGCAGTGCAGGTGTAAGGCAAGTCTGTCACGTCTTATGTATATATATATATATATATATATACTTCAAAATTATTTTACATTAAGAAATCTGAAGATCTGATCCAATCTGATGTGCACGCAGATAGTAGCTGTTATTTACTCCGTATTACTCCATCTAAACTGGAAAAACACTTTAGCTTTTATACCTCTTGTCTGTTATAGGGTGGGAATGTTATTTGCCGTGAAGAGAAGTGCCCTCCTATTCAGTGCTTTAACCCCCTTAGAGACCCACATCTCTGCTGTCCAATCTGCAAAGGTAATAATGGATGCACACAGACATACACACACATACAGGTCTATATTACTAAGGGGGACTGTCATTCTACTTTGACCAAGAGTGGACCCCTGTTTCTGGTCATTTTGAAAAAAAATATATAGAGTAGACCTTTTACTTTGACGGTATTTTCCCCTAATGTAACTGCAACTGTTCTTTTTTTTTTTTTTTTAAATGATGGTAAATTACCAAGAGGGGACTTGCATCCTTGCGTGATGTCTGCCTATCGAAGAGGGCACCTGCATATACTACAGTGGAACTGTCTGTGCTCATTATTTCACCTATTGAGTGTTCCATAAATCTCAATAGGATGTTCCATAAACTTTCACTGTTATGCAGATGGCACACAATTGTACTTATCAATGAAACCAGGTGAATCTAATCCACTCTGAGTCTTGGATCTGCTCGAGGTTTTTGCCCATTAAAAGGCAGTTTTTTTCTTGCCACTGTCGCCAAGTGCTTGCTCAGGGAGGAATTTGTTGGGTCTCTGTAGATAATTATATAAAAAGTTTGGTCTAGACCTGCTCTTTATGGAAAACACCTTGAGACAACAGTTGTTGTGAATTGGCGCTATATAAATAAAGATTGATTGATTGATTGATTTGTTTACTCCAGAGACTTTCTCTGTTTCTTTCAAAATTTATAATTTAACTTCCATGTTATCAAGTTTTAAACAATTCTCTGTGATACAAATATGACAAGAATCACCCTGGCCACAAACACACACACACACACACACACACACACACACACACACACACACACACACACACATACGTACACACACATTGATGAAGCTCATGAAAACTCCTGTTATTGTTGCAGCATGTGTCATGGAGGGTCTGGAATATGAGGAAGGATCCAGCTGGCACCCTGAGGATCCCTGCTCCAGTTGCACATGTGTGAATGGAGAGGCTGTGTGTACTCAAACACAGTGCCCCCCAACAGAGTGCCGGCATCCCACCAAGATGTCCGGTAAGACTGTTCGTGTCTGATTTTTATAAAAATGCAGTTTGTGTCACCTGTGTACTCTGTCCATCTCCTTTTCTCAGGCTCATGTTGCGCAGTGTGTGAAAGTTGCACCTATAACTACCGTATCTATAGTAACGGCCAGACGTTTATAACCCCTGACCAGCCCTGCCAAATCTGCACTTGTCAGGTGAGCATATCTTCATTTAGCCCCCACAATTACACACTAACATTTTTCACCTTCAAACCAGCTGATTACAGCCTTCCCTCTTCTCAGCATGGCAGTGTAGCATGTGAGAGGAAACTGTGTCCTCCACTCAACTGTTCCAACTCATACACGCCACTTGGAGAGTGCTGCCTTAAATGTCCAGGTACCGAACTCAGAGAGGGGTATGACTACAAATCAAGCAGCACAGGTTTTTTTTAATTGACCTGGCCTCTATGTGTTTGCATCTTTTCCCAGACTGCTCCTTTGAAAACCGTGTGTTTGTGGATGGAGAGGCTTTTCCAAACCCGGTGAGTGTGTGTGAGGAGTGTAAGTGCGTGAGCGGCACCATTCACTGTCAGCAAGCACCATGCCCTCGTCCTCACTGTAATGCTGCGCTACCTGGAACATGCTGTCAAAACAACTGCAATGGTGAGGAAATGTGCACCTTCTGACAGGAAGCGAATAAATCTAGCAGATTAAAGTCTCTCAATAATACAGTACTATTCTACAATAGGCTGCAGCTATGCTGGGAAAGAGTATCCCAATGGACAGGAGTTTCCCCATCCTACGGACAAATGCAGGACATGCAGCTGCATAGTAAGAATAATGAGCATCACACTGTGATAAACCCATAGTAGCTTTCTTGAAGCAGGTTGTCATTTCCAACCGTGTAATATCCGTTGCAGAATGGCAATGTCCAATGTCTAATGAAGAGGTGCCCCCCACTGTCCTGCTCCAACCCAAATGTGCTGCCTGGAGACTGCTGTCCTCAGTGTCCTAGTAAGGATAAGTAAAAGAGAATATTTCAGAGAGCCCCAATTGCTGCAATTAGGGTGAAAAATAAGTAAAGAACTTGCCCAAAAATAATCACATTTCTAAATTCTCTTCAGTGATACAGTGATAGCTGTTGGTGCATCCATGGCTAATGGCTTGTTCTCTGTATTTTCAATGGGGTCAAATTGCCAATTTTTAAATAGATAGAAATGTAGACCCAGATAACTATAATTATTTTATTTTTATTTATTTTTTTGCTTTCATGTGTCTTGTTTTTAATATTAAGAAGAAAGGTATAGTATAGTAACAGCATATTTTATACCACTCACATTGGGTTTCCATTCTGTGGGTGACTTCATTTGCAAATTCAGGTTTTTTGTTAGGTTTTTGTCTTGGCTGATATTACAGATTAATACTTGAGGTATTGACTGGTTTCACTGATATTCCCACAGCTCCTGCATTGGACTGTATGTATGAACAACGAACCTACAGACACACTGAGCGTTTTTACCAACCAACTGACAGCTGTCAATTATGTACCTGCACTGATGGGACAGTCCACTGTCAGCGCAAACCCTGCCCCTTTGCTGCATGCTCCCACCCTATCACGCAGGAGTGCTGCCGGACCTGCGAAGGTGCAACTTCATAATACCTACCAAAATTCGGAACTTAAAGATAGAGAGTGTTTCATATTTGCCCTAGAACATAATGTCATCTGGTTCTTAGAAGACCTTCTCACGCTTGATGTTTGTTCAGTTACAGAAGGCTCAGCACTCATTATGATTTCTACATCATTTCACATGCAGGCTGTCTTTATGAGGGGCGAGAGCTAGCTAATGGGGAGATGTGGGATAATCCTTCAGACCCATGTGCGGTGTGCGTTTGTCATGAGGGATCTGTCCGGTGTGAGAGGAAGCACTGTCCGACCTCAGACTGTAAGCACCCAATCCAGAAGCGATGCTGCATGTCCTGTGATGGTGAGTGATTAAAACGAATAACAGTATCTCCGGAAATGATGTCCCAGTTATTTAACATGATCCTCAAACCTATCTGTTACCATCTCTCACGGGAACTCTCCCTACAGTTTTATCTTTCATGTTTTTCTTGCAGGCTGTATGTTTCGTGGTAAAGAATATCCCGATGGGACTGAGTTTGCTGATGACGTTGACCCATGTGGAGTGTGCTACTGCTATGCAGGCGAGGTCATCTGCACCAAGATACCCTGCTACGGAGCATGCAGCCACCCTTACAAACCTCCTGGACAATGCTGCGGAGAATGTGAACGTATGTTAAATTAATATCAGATTCTAACCCAGTTTTGGATGAATGATTTTAAACTTTATTTTGTTCATTATTGCCATGATACAACATGTCTTAACTTGTCTTATCTGATAGGCTGTTTCTATAACAGTGCAGTCCTCGCCAATGGACAATCAATCCCTGACCAAGGAAACCTATGCTCTGAATGTGTCTGCAAGGTAGCATCAACACGGATACACACAGATTCACTTTGGCTGGCTGTTCTCTGTAGACAATATTTTGTGCTTATTTTTTTAAAGAGCGGTTCAGTGCGATGTACGAGGAAGCCTTGTCCACCAGCCCAATGTCCTCACCCAGTCACCGACCCATGTGGCTGTTCTGTCTGTGAAGGTAATCAGCTTACTTTACATCACGCGTTAAGTCATTTGGAGTAAATTAATTACTGATGTGTGCTTCTGTGTGTAGGTTGTTGGTTCCAAGATGTGACTTATGTGGACGGACAGGTCCTTCCAGCAGGGGAGCGAGGGTGTCAGGACTGCACATGTTCAGTGAGAGGCTGCCTTACATTTGGGACCTATGACTCGTCCCCCCCCCCCCCCCTTGACTGATGTACTTGTTATCTTTTTGATGTCATAGAGAGGTGAAGTGGTCTGTTCACAGAGGAGGTGCCCAGCTGTGTCGTGCCAACATCCAGCATTGGATGGCTGTGGGTGTGGAATGTGTGATGGGTGTAACTTTCACGGACGGGGTTGTTACAATGGAGAGCGATTCCCCCATCCCTCCGACCGCTGTCAGCTCTGTTCCTGTCTGGTACACTCACATACATATTTAAAATTATATTAATTGCCTTTTCGACTCAGATTTCAGGTTAAATGAAGGAAAATTATCTAAATAACTAAAAAAGTGAATAATGCATGGCAGCAATTCAATTGTAACCAACATGTTTGAGGTCATAGATTTTTCAATTACATACATACAAAAACATTTGTTCATTTTAATAGAAATAGACAAAGCTTCCCAATTAATTGCTAAAAATTCACTTGTGGCGGTCACAAGGAGGTGATTTCCAAAGTATGTCAAAGTATAATATGTGGAAAAATTAGTTTGAAGATATGAACAATGGCTTTTATGTTTTTTCAACATGGAGCATGAATAAATAGATCTGACTGTAAAGGGATTATTGTTAACCTCAGTGTGTGTGTGTGTGTGTGTGTGTGTGTGTGTGTGTGTGTGTGTGTGTGTGTGTGTGTGTGTGTGTGTGTGTGTGTGTGTGTGTGTGTGTGTGTGTGTGTGTGTGTGTGTGTGTGTGTTGTTCCCACATTTAGAATGGTGCTGTGGTGTGTTCACATATGTCTTGTCCCAGTGTTGCCTGTGTGCATCAAGTTACCCCTCCTGGAGAGTGTTGCCGTGTCTGCACAGGGATTTGTCACCATTTGGGGAAAGAATACCAGTCCGGCTCCACCTTCACTTCACCATCTGATCCCTGCTCATCGTGCTCCTGCCTGGTCAGTCAGACCGATATAACTGAATGAAAAAGAAATTAAATTTGCCTGATTAATTAACCAATCCTTTTATTGAACCACTGGGGACCCTTCTTCACCTCCTCTGATCAGAATGAAGTGGTGAACTGTCACAAGAGACCCTGCCCGGTCCAGTGCTCCCATCCTGTCCCGTCAGATACCTGCTGCCCCGTCTGTAATTCCTGTCTGTATGAGGGTGTTGTCCACTCTCACATTCGTACCTTCACACCCTCGTCCAACCCCTGCCAGCGCTGCACTTGTGTCAGAGGTACTGTCACCTGTGTTCCTCTGGTCTGCCCACCTACTTCCTGCCTGCGACCAGTTACCGAACCAGGACAGTGTTGTCCTGAGTGCAAAGGTACACCCTGAACTATTGATGTATTCAACTCTATGTTTTAATGGCATTGAAACTGCCTCTGCATGTATTGCAAGGATATTAATTTAAAAATCCTAAATTTTCAACTTGATGGATTTATTAGTGAAGACGTTTTTTATGAATATTTATAGCACAAAACTCTTTCATTATAAACAAACATTGGTATTTTAAGGTTAGTCGGGCAATCAGTCCAACCATTCATCCGTCCGTCCATCCATACATACATACATTTTCTTATGTGGAGTAGAGTATTCCAGGTTTTTTTCTCCCCAGCAACACTCTCAAGCTCAACCCGGGAGACCCTTTTGCTTAGGGAGAATCTACCAGGTGCAAAACACTACGAACAATATGCCCACCTTGACGCCAAAATTAATGAATTAATTCTGATTGGACCGCAAATTACTCTGACGGTGGTCATATTGAGAGTTTGGGAAAAAAGGGTGTCACTTTTGTGCTATGCCCAGGTTCCAACTTTACTGGGCATAACAAAGGGAAATCACAGCAAGCCATTACAGACTAATGGATGAAGAAATAGAGAAATAAATGGAATTAAATTCCTGCCAAAAGTCCACACATAAACGCAGCATGATTCCCGTGAACATTTATCCTACAACTGCACGAAAAGAAAAACCACATGTGACTTTTTGCAAAAATTATCCGCATGAGACGTGCCACTTTTACGCGATTATCTTCAGCTTTGTGCGCACACAGGTCACAGGAAATATATGTGAAGAACCAGCTAAAATAGAACAACTATTGATGCCCTATACCGAGGAAGAATCAAATATAGGAAAGGTGTCAAAAATTTACAGAGGAGAAGCGAGTGTGAAAATGCAGAAACAAGAGACATGAAACTGACTGAATAAGAAGGGAGAACACAAACACAATCAAAAACAAGAATGGAAGATGTAAAGACAAAAAAGCAGAGAAGAGTAATCACAATACCAATTTACATATGGCAGCAATAAACTTACAAAATAAAAAATTACTAATCAAACAGTTGTGATATTTAGCAAGGGAATTTGTGGCAAGTTTTGAACAGGAATAATTTAATAGATACAGAATGGTTTTATTTCACTCTGTAGTCCCTCCTTACAAGTGAAAAGATGAGGTTTGCTACTATTGTTCATTTTGTTTTGAAATTAACTATTTTCTGCAACTTAACTTAAAAAAATCAACGCTAAATGTTTCTGAAGATTAAAAGAAAAGAAAAATGCATGGTCCCAAAACCACATCTAAACTTCTGTAAATGATGTACAAAAAAACAAAACTGTGAACTTTCTCTGGTTTCAGTGTGTATGCTTGATGGACAGGAGTTCAATGATGGGGAAACATGGAGCCTAAGACCAAACCACTGCTCCACCTGCACTTGCAAGGTCAGCTTCCTCCACCTTTGTCTTATGTCTCATGTTTCCAACTTGCATTTTAGTAATTAATCTCTTTGACTCTTGCAGGCAGGTGAAGTGTTCTGTGACACTCCGCAGTGTCCCAAGCTGCCTTGTATGCATCACGTGATTGAACCAGGAGCCTGCTGTCCTCGCTGTAGAGGTATTAATAATAAAAAATAAATAAGTCACAGATTACCATACTCGCAGGAGGAAGTTGTGGAACAGTGATTGATTTCTCCCTCTCAGGCTGCGTGTATGGAGGAGAGGAGCATACCGAGGGCAGCAGCTGGTTCGCAGACTCCACTCCCTGTATGACCTGCATGTGTGTGGATGGAGTGACCACATGCTCTGAAGTACGTTGTCTATCTCCATGCATCAACTTCATCAGCGTGCCTGGGGAGTGCTGCCCCGTGTGTGCTGGTAAGCACGTCTTTGTTGCATGTTTCACAATAGAAATATTTCCTGTCTTTATTGTGCTTGCTAATCTCATGGCTGTTTTTGAGTAGATTGCATATTTGAGGGCAGAGTGTATGGTCCGGGTGACAGTTTCCATCCAGCCAATGATCCCTGTCAGATCTGCACTTGTGAGGTACGGCAAACAAACAGTTTGGTGATTTTCCTCATTTTCTTTTCAGATTGTTTGATTTATCTTTTAGTAAATAATAAATAGGAAAATATCAATATTATATTAGTGCAAATCCCAAATAATTAAAATTTCTGAGTAAACCTATGCTGACGTCCCCAACAGTGAGGGTATATGACCGAAAGCCCCCGATCCCGTACACTGTGTTGTAGAAGCCGTTCCCCTGATTGAACTCCTCAAATTGAACGTGACTGATGAATAATCTCATACAGTCCATATTGACTAAACCTCACTATTACATAGTGACATAACATAGTGACTCAGGAAGATAATTGCAGTTAACTATTTTTTCTAAGCTAAGTAATAAAACAAGACAGATTTCCCTGTGTCCCAGTTCATAATAGCTCAATTTAGATACAATTGGACTTATTGTTAAGAATTTATGGTCATTAGACTTTATTTTTTTGTCAAATCACTCCCCATAATGAATAAAACATGACTTATTAGAGAAAATATGCTAAGTCAGATCTCCTATTGTCAATTCATGTTCACCAAATTTGGACAAAATTGGACCAACTGTTGAGAAATAATGCCTGGAAGACATTTGGAGATATAACTCCCTCTAGTGTCAGAAATATACATCTGACCATTTTCCAAAATCCGGAAAGTACAACATTTGAAAATGAATCCATGAAAAAGTTTGAGTCAGCATGAAGGATCTGTGGCAGATGCATCGGTGGTGGCAGCAATGAAGAGTCCACAATATTAGACATTTTAGGGATATCATGACATAAAACAAAGAATAGCAGTACAACCTCATACCTGAGAAGCAAGGCCCCTATTATATTTTTTTGAAAATTGTTCAAATAATACTAAATTGCTGATATTACTTTGTCAATCAGTAGATAAATAAAATTCATTCTTTTACTTCTTTTCCGTTATATAAAGCATTATAGAAATAGATTCTGTATGTGAGTTGCAGTGGTTATACTAGTAGTACCTCTAATAAAGGTAAATAAAGTAAGAAAGTGATTATTAATAGTTGTAGTAATTCAACATGTGTGTATTCCAGGTGATGCCCGATGGAGAGCAACACCTTAGGTGTTACCGAAAGCAGTGTCCCAGTCTAGTTGACTGTCCAAAAAGTAACATCTTGTTCTCTGGACCGGACTCCTGCTGTCCTGTCTGTGCACGTCAGTACTAAACCCCAATCTGTCACTGTGGCTTTCTGTGTGTTATCGCTGAACTATCAACCAGCTCTGAAACATTTGCGTCTGTGTGGGTTTGTGTTTCTTGGTGTGTGTGCGTGTAGAGCCTCTCAGTAACTGCACTGCTGCACTGATTGGCAACGAAATCCTGGCAACAGATGATCCTTGTTTTACCTGCCAGTGCAAGGTACCTCATCACATTTACTGAACTCTATGCCAGTAAGAATTAGGCAGTTTGCAGTTCAAAAGTTTACTATCACTGGTACAGCATAATTGAGCCTGAATGTAAATAATAAGAGAACAATAAATGAGTAAGCTAATCAGAATAAACTTTAATTTATCTTCCTTTTTATTTTATAGCCATTCTCAGAGTGGAGGTTTGACATCTGTCCACTTTGATATCTAAGTATGAGCTGTATAGGTATGTCTCTGTTTCAGGATCTGACATGGACCTGCCTACACCAGAACTGCCTCCCGCTCTCTTGTCCTTTTATTGAACAAATTACTACTCCGGAATCATGCTGTCCTGTCTGTAAAGGTGAGTCAATCCCACCTTAAGTTAAAGTCCTTTATTCGGTGTACCACTTTAAATTTTATTGTCAAATATGCTTCAAGTCACCAAGAATTGTGATCGTCCTCCTGTGTTTCAAACAGATTGTGTGATCGAGGGCCAGAACAGGCGTGTGGCCAACGGCAGCAGCTGGACAGACAGTGAGGACAGCTGTGTCACATGTACCTGTAATGTGAGTCTTCCTGCTCAAGCAGTGTTAGAACTTTACAAATTTCACTCTGCGCTTTTCAAACAATGTTAAAACTTACAATACTTTGTGAGAGCAAATATCTACACAGGTAAACGAGTTAGATTACAAACCTCTGCTAAAGCTATACAGTTTCCTCATTATCAGAAATATTGAGGTCAAATTTCACATATTATTTATACAGATGCCTTACTCTAAGAAAACCTTGTTTGCACCATGAACAAAAAGCCAACAGTGGAATAACGTCAACAACTAAAATCAAATCAATTTTATTTATAAAGCATAATATTAACAAAAATATTCATCTCAAGGTAGTTATCAAAAACAGCAGGTGTAGACTATTCTCTTTATTCTACAGAGATACAACATTTCCCACATGAGCAAGCACTCGGTGATAGTGACAAGAACAAAAACAAAAAAGTAGAGCAGACGCTGACACAGTGTAGTTGACAACCCTGATTAAAATGGTTCTCAGAGGAACCCACAAACTGACAGAAGTTAGAGACAAAACAGGGTTGTCTGTATCTCCAAACTCAATAAATAATTAGTAAAGCCAAGATTACTAAGGAGCACATAGGATTAAGGTTAGTCCTGGTGAAAGCGAGAAAGAAAAGCTCTGCGGCCCAGGCTTAGATATTCAACAGGTGATATTGTAGCCAAAAGTACTGAAAGGAAGGGAAACAAAGCAGATATTAAAATTAAGGTATGCAATAAATACGCAAGAGCTTGCTGGTGTATCACACTGGTGAAATAAATACTCATATTATCTACATTAAGTAGTAAAACCAGACCATTTAAGCAGAAGGAAAATGTCGTCGTTCAACATTTGAAGGAAGTTAATGTTTAAATGTGGGTAAATAATCTGCTCTTTTCCCCATCATTAGTTGGGCTACATTGAGTGCACCATTGAAGAGTGTTTGGCTGCTGGCTGTGTGGATGGTCAGAAACAAGTGAAGATTCCTGGGAAATGCTGCTATCAATGCCAAGGTATCACCTCCACTCATACAGCAAGTATCCACGATAGTTTCTGCTATAGAATTCAGAGATTCATGTCTGTTTGGTTTTTATGTGTGTTGTAGACTCAGGGGCGTCATGTTTGTACCAGGGAACAGTATATCACTCTAACGAACAGTGGGAGGTGGATGAGTGCACCAGCTGTACATGTATGTCTGGAGACGTTCACTGTCACACTGAGCGATGCCCCCCGCTCACCTGCCCAACAGTCAGTATAACACACGCACACACAGACACCTCACACCTTTTCTGAACCTGCAGGCTGTAGAAAGACATTACATATCTTATACTTCTCATCACCGTTTCCAGCTCCTCAGCATTCCTCAATGTAGACATTTATTTGGCTCATATGTCTCCTGTCTTGCTCACAGTTACAAACTAGTCTAGTGACAAGTCTGTGTGTTTTTTTGTATTTGTATTTGCTCCTAGGATGAGATGCCAGCGATCGTACCGGGCCTGTGTTGTCCTCACTGCCTTCCTCGTCCAGCCACCTGCATCGCCTTTGGAGACCCTCATTATCGCACTTTTGATGGCCGCATGCTGCACTTTCAGGGAGCTTGCACATACATCTTGGCACAGGACTGTGAGGGTGGAGATTTCAGGTGATCACGCTCATGTTTAGTCTACTCCATCCTCAATTGTCATTAGTTCTTCTTAAATATTACTTTGTTTTACCTCTTTCTGTGCTCAAAACCAATGGTACTCAAAGCTTTCTCAATCATTTACCATTCTGAAAATATTTCAAGCCAAATACCTGCTGATGACAATGGCATTTCAAATAGTACTACCAAATAAAAATGTGTTTATTTGACTTTATTTTATTTATTTATTGAATAATTTTAGGAATTTTGGATGATATCTTTCAAAGCAACATTTGAAAACTTTCGTGTCTGCAGTACTCCAAGGTACCCCTAGAAGTGCCCTCATTTGACAAATAGTTCAAAACTAATCTGAGATGAGTCATTGTTATTCTCAGTTTATGGGGAATGCGTATAAATCTGGTTGGCTGTGGCTGAGGAGGTCCTCCAACTATCATCACCTTAAGTAGATGTCGAAGTGTCACCTGCAAAATACTGAACATTGGTGACCTCTGAATGGGACTGATCATGTGATTGATTTAGTGAACGGTTATTGCTCCTGATGAGCATGTGGCGCCTCACATATTTGGCCTCTACCACAACTGCATGATTATGTGAAAATATGTGTTCATATGTTAATTATGTCTAGTGGTTCGTCTATAAAACAATTTAGAAAGGCGTTGTCTAAGCTCAGTTCATTTACAAATCAAATAACTCCCCCCTCCCCAATTCCCAAGGATGACCAATAAATGCAGCCAAAACAGAAACGTTTTATTGAAAAAAACCAACACAACAAGCTTCAATAGCATAAAACTAGTTTGCCTAGAAAATACATTAAACTAAAAATTCAGGAAAAGGATTAATAATAAAAGGCTTCCTGCCTCTACAGCTAGCTGGTCTGTTGATGGAGGACTGTTGGAAATATAGAAAGAAGAAGACAAACATCCATCCTCAACACAGGAAACTAGACACAGAACACAAAGGAATGGTCAGACTGGGAGCAAGGGGGAAGATTGAAAGCAAATACTGGTGCCATATAAGGGAGGCTCCACTATTCTCTTGTTCATTCCTCCTCATCCTCCACCTGCCATTTAAAACCAAAAATAAGAATAGCGCCAGGCTGGGAGGGAAAACTTTGCAAAAGACCTAATGACACTCAAATATGAGTTATGATTTAGAATACTATCAGATATGTTGTTTGGTTTAAAACGTCCTGAGAAAGTATAGATTATGAATATACAGCTGTTAGGCTTGATATGAAAACAACATTTTACACAATACTCAAAACAGATATAAGTTATTTCAAGTCAAACCAGATCTATTTCATCTACGTTGCCCAACATCACCCATTGCCCCGGAAACTGTTGTTTTACCTGAAACTTTTATAATTGAGGTCAATCAGGAAAGAAGGTTTTGAATGAAGGTGTGATGATAGATAAGGCGCTGTCTACATGTGTTGAAAGGCCCCCGTTGATCAGATACTCCTGCTTTTGTCCTGGACACATTTAGAGAGTAAGTAGCAATAGCAGCAGTAAAATGGACTTAAAGTGTAAATCTTCTTTCGGAAACATCTGCTTTCCTCATTATGTTCTTTTTACAAACCACTCTAGACAAGATTGACATTCGCAACGGGAAGTAACAACTTCTCAATCCAATTTATTTTCATAAAATGTTTACCACTGGACTCTTTATGCCCTGCTCAATCGCTCTCCGTTGTTTATGCAGTATTCATGCCACTAACGACGACCGTGGGCGAAAAGGCGTATCCTGGACCAAAGAAGTGACTGTGTTTATAGGAGACGTCACAGTACAGCTGCTCCAGGACTGGGTTGTGAAGGTGTGTGTTTGTAGAAATACTGTAAATGCAGTCATGTGTTCGCGATGTATCCACTCAAGTCGTTGTCATCCTCTTCAGGTCAACGACGAAGTTGTGATGTTGCCATTCCTCAGAGAGCCATACATCTACGTGGAACGACAAACCAACACCATCTTACTCAACACTAACATTGGGCTGAAGGTGCCGTCTGTTATATCTCTCATTATCCTTATCATATGATTGGAAATACTAACAGTGTGAACTTGCACCTATACACCCACTCGTCCACCTGTAGGTGCTGTGGAGTGGTCGCTCACATCTGGAAGTGAGTGTTCCAGGCTCCTATAAGGGCAATACCTGTGGTCTTTGTGGAAACTTTAACAACTACTACCAGGATGATCTCCGGATGCCCGATGGACGAATCAGCCTGTCAGAGTCTGACTTTGGCAACAGCTGGAGGGTAAAATGAATATGTATATAAAAAATGCAGACATCAAATCTTAGATATGAAGTTTAAATGAAATACAAAAGTAAGTCTAACAACTAATTTTAGGTCAGAAATAGTAGCCACTCCCTCTCATCCTGTCGTCCTGGGGAGGATATCAACCCCTGTAAAGAGGCAGGCTACCAGGCCAAGAAAGGGGCCAACGCTCGCTGTAAAGTCCTGAAGTCTGCTGCCTTCAAGCCATGTCATCGTGTGGTGCCGCCGGAGCCCTGGTACGGAGCCTGTGTGTATGACCTCTGTGCCTGTGGGGCCAATACAGACGAGTGTCTGTGTGACTCACTGGAGGCCTATGCTAGTCACTGCAGAGAGGCTGGGGTCGTTCTGCAGTGGAGGAGTCAATCACTGTGTGGTGAGCCTAACACACACTTAAAGTCCCTGAGAAAATGTTTTGTTAACATCTGTCTGTAAGAAAAGGGCCACTAAATGAGAAAAATTTTAAGCCAAGATTTCTGTATATGTGTTTTTTCTCTGTGACCTCTTCACATTCTGTGATGTCCTTCTGTGAAACAATAAGCAAGGTTTGACAATTTGAGGTTATTTTCCCATACTAACAAACCAAAGTCAGTCAGATCTGGCCAGCCTTGCTGCACACAGTCCTGGTGAAACAGATTACAACAAATGGTTGTGTCAAAAATCACTCTCCCAGTTGTCAATCTAAGACAGCACGAGGGTAACTGAGCGATAGAGAGCGTACGACAAGCTCAATATGTTTTTTTTACCTCAGACAAAAAAAAAGAATGTTATCATCAATCAATCAATCAATCTTTACTTATATAGCGCCAATTCACAACAACAGTTGCACTTATGCATTCACTTGAGGAAAGAATCTCCGTTTTTCTAAATTAAAAAGCTTCATTCAGTTTTTCTAAATATATAAAATAATTATCTGGGAAATTTTGAGACAAATTTATTGAATGTGATGTCTGGGGAAAAAAACAAGGTCTCATTAACATGAGGGCGGGAATTCACTGATATAAAATGTTGTACTTATTCAGTTCATTCCAGTTTTATTTTACCCTCAGCTTGAGGCATTGGGAAAAATCATGGCATAAATATGTAATACTGACGACATTGTTATTAGTTTGTCAACTTTAAACAGACAGAAAGCTTCACTCCGATCCGGGATCAGTCCATCCCTTATGGCTTAATTCATAGATATAAGATGATGTGTCTGGAATTCATTCAGGATGGCTACATGGGGAGGCTTGGTAACAGCAGCAGGCGATTTCGTTAAAAACTGATTTGGTTCCTTTACAAAAAAGCAAAGTGGAAATTCTAGTTCGACCTATGTATTTCATAAAATGTTTGATCAATTTATTATTATAATAACATCATAATAAGAAAAAATATATAGATTTATGATACTTGTGGACTGTCATTATGTGTTATCATCTCTGACAGTTGTAAAGGAAACTGTAAAATAGAGGGTATTGCATTGTGGGATACGTCAGTGAAAGAACTGATATTTCACTGATGTATGTGAAAATCGAACTTCTTTCAGTGCTCAAGAAATGGCCAACAGTATGTATAATGATACTCTGAATAGGATGCAGATGTATGTATTTACTGTAGGTAGGGAGTGTGGCTGCAAAACGTTCCTGAGATTTTGAGTGTTAACATTTTTGTAAATGTTATACATTTCTTTTCCGAAAATTAAGTTTGCTCCCTGCTTATTTGGTCAGAAATCGACAATTTCACTATGTCGAGGACAATTATATAAGATAAAGTTACACCCGTGCGCATTTTCAGTAAAATAATCGTAGTACCTATGATTTCGGTTTCTTGATCTCAAATCTCATTTCTTTTATTTCTATCTGATGCAGTTTTTGGACATTTACTTCTTCCTACTCACCGGTAAAGGTAAAGGCCTTAAGACTTTGGAGTTATTTTTTCTCTGTCACTGTCTTCCACAGCTGTGGGCTGTCCGGTGGAGAGGGGCTTTGTGTTTGATGAGTGCGGACCTCCCTGTCCTGTAACCTGCTTTAACGCTGACGTTCCACTGGGGATGATAGAAAGCCACTGCTTCAAGCCCTGTGTACCAGGCTGCCAGTGTCCTGCTGGTCTGGTTCTGAACAACAACTACTGCATACAGCCAGAAAAGTGCCCAAAGATCATCCATGACAGCCCCTCATAACGCTTGAACTGTGCACTTTTAAATGGACAGGCACACGTAAAACTGTAATGATGCTTAATCCATTCAAGGACTACACAAGCCTGTTGTTACAATATTACAGCAGATTAAACTCAATCACCTCATTCAACACAACACCTGATGACAAATAATGCGTTCTTATGTTTTACAAACACTTTATAATATAAAATGTAGCATTGAATATTTATCTCACACTATGACTGTTGTTTAAATTCATATGTTCTTTTTTACATTCAGGAGATTTTGTCCCCATTCTGAAGATTATTTAGTAGAAAGCAGAATTTTCCCACTTAGTACGTTTATTTTAGCAGTGTATAATCTGACTGTACAGGAAGACACAGAATCTCAGGTATTCTTTTTCAATGTCGACCTTAATAAATACACAGAGTATTTTTAATATGTGTGGTGTTTAATTATTTGTTGAAGGATTCCTTTAATTTTTCCTAGACATGAGCATGAATTTTATTTTACTAATTCATTTTCATTTCTTTAGAATTCCCCTGGAAATAAATAAGTAATTTGCAACTAATTCAAGATCAAATATGTACCCAAAGCGATTAACTATTTATGTTGGTGCACAAAAATCAGTAAAATATGCACAAATACTGAAATAACCGTTATTTTGAGAACAATATTTTCCGATAAAATATTAATAAAGAACAAATATTTAGTTGATATTTATTGTCGTACTTCTTTCATGAAATCTAGTAACCGTAAAAAATCTAAACTTCAATTAAAAGAAATTTCTCCTATTTTCATTATTAATCTCAGTATCTTCAATCCAGGACATTATTGGGAAATCAGCAGAGATAACAGTCCCATATCATCATTTTTGACATAAACTGTACGACAGTAGCAACAATATACACTTAAGGGATTTAAAATGTACCTCTGTTTGTGCCTGATTTCAAAAATAATTTTAAAAAAAAATCCGAATTCTAACATTTTACTCTAGATCCATATATAATATAAAGTAGGTTTTAGGATAATTCTCAACATAGAGGTTCATTGACTTTTGTGATAGTTCGAGTCAGGACACATAACATTTACGGAAATAACCAATATACCTTTATCCAAATAGTATCAAATGACCCCTCCATTGTTTGAAAATGCACTGACATTGGGGATAAAATGTCACCCATGACAAAACCACTGCTGGGGCAACATTGGCTGGTGCCACTTTAAATGCAGGTGCTGTAGTTAACCAGAGACGTTTCCAGCTTAGTGAATGCTCACCATTCAACGACAATGCTCCCAACCGGTCCGGTCATGGCAGTTGGCCGTCCACCCTGAGTCTTGGATCTGCTCGAGGTTTCTGCCCGTTAAAGGGCAGTTTTTTCTCACCATTGTCCCCAAGTGCTTGCTTAAGGAGGAATTTGTTGGGTCTCTGTAGATAATTATATAAAGAGTCTGGTCTAGACCTGCTCTTTCTGGAAAGCACCTTGACGCAACTGTGAATTGGCGCTTTATAAATAAAGATTGATTGATTGATTGAATGCTATTGCTTTAAATAGCCAGAAGAACAATGGCAGACTGTCCGCGCCCTGGTTGGTAACACACAATGATCCAGAATCAACATCAGCAAATCTGACTGCAGCACCTCAGAACCAGGTTCAGGACAGAAATTCTCTACTGCAACAACCATCAGTGTCCTGTTCATGCCAGAACAAGAAACCATGTGAGACATGGTCAACTTCTATCCTGATGACTAGATCGGTGCTGTGCTGACAATACATCCAGATTCTCTGGAAGAGAAGGAGGTCACTGTTTTGAAGTGGTCACTGATGAGCCCTGACCTAAAACCCATTGAAAACCTGTGGGGTATGTTGAAGTTGAGCAACTCCAGGAAGATCTTTGTCCATCTGTCATCCCGTAGAGCGAGATCTGCACTGACCAATGAGGAGAAAATAACAGCTTTTTCAATGTAAAAAGGGGAGACACTAATGATGAATTGTTTAAAATGGTGGTCCTTATTTTTGTAACTGATACACACGGGTACGATTTGTTACAGGGTCACGTATCACGTCCCTCCTGCCTGTCCTACCCTGATAGATACACTGTCAATTTCCCTGTTTGGTAACCAGATCCAGCTGTTGTCCAGAAGACTCCTGTAACCATGGTAACAGCATGTATAATTTATCAGCCAACATTAATGAAAACATGGAGCGGGTAAGATGCTTTGATGTAGAATGAGAACTTTATTTGATTTCTGTGTAAACTACAACAAACGTCCAAGAATCTTCCAGGATTACATTGCCGGTCTGTACCAATCCTTGGGTCTGTCCATTGGAGCAGAGCTCTCCTCCAAAGATATGAGCCTCCTCTACTGCAAAGTGTTTCGTGTTCCCTCTAACACTGACGAGGCAACTAAAGCCATGAAGAAGGTAATTTATTCAAGATTTAAAGAACAAATATCCCGATCATCTGCTCAGTTCTTCAGTTGTCTTTATGTTATTTCTGTGTCTCTGTATCAGGTCACAGGAATCCAGTCCTGTTTTGGTGAAAATGTGTTGGATGTTCTCCTGGAAATGGAAAGGGAGAGGGAAAAGAAGGAAAATGTAGTGAATCAAATTATTTTCTTTCCTTTGAATTTCATCACATATAGCAAAATATTATTTTGTCACCCCTAAAGGCCAATGTTGTAATTACCAGCTCTACTGGGACCTCCAACTGCTAAATGCTGGGAATCTCGACACCATCTTTGCAGTTGACACCCCGGACATCATCAGTCCTCATATGATCAATTGCCGGGACCAAACAATAGAACCACATACTCTTAACCAATTAGTTCCGAGATCTGTACAGTCACACACCTTGGACACCGACAGCTCACGGGTATGTGCCTGCCGTGTGAATGAATTCTCTGTAGTTTGGAATCTCTATTCATGAATGGGTTTCACTGACAGTGGGAGATGCCGGTGGGGAGGAGAGAGCCATATGGGACTACGAGGGGCATGAGGAGGCTCAACAAGTCAGCCAGACAGTACTGGGCCAGGTGAGCATCCTGTTTAAGTAGTTCTAATGCTAAGAAAATAAATTTCAGTTGTGAGTTCTTTGTTTTTATAACACTTGATAATTGACTCCATTAGACCACAGAGAAAAAATTGTATTCCTGCACAACGTTATTTTGAATGTAATTAGTTTGAGTTTCTAGTTTTCTTGCAAATCGAGTCGAGTGGGTAGAGAATAAATATACAAAAACATGCCCAGGCGTAAGCGTTTAAACAATAAAAATCTATTCTACTTTTAATTTTCTTTGAGGAGGAATGTTTTCTTCTTTCTTAAGACTTGCATCAGAGGGTTTGCAAAGTATATTAATGCCCAGTCAGCGGCAGGGCCCAAGCCCTGGGTTTAGAAGCCAGGCCTGGGGCTGCGGCACTCTGTCAGACGCTCTCCTGTTGGTGGGAGTGAAATATGATGTGGTGACCCACCTGCTCTACACAGAAATGCTCCAGGAGCACCACAGTAAGAACATATTTTACACAAATCTCTCTTATAAAAACCTATAAGCTACTCCTCAACACAGCGCCTGGACAGATAATTCACACATACATGTTTGGGTTTTTTTTGTGAACCCACAGCTCTGAATATCTGGGAGAACATGCTGCCATGGCAACAAAGCAAGGAAGAGGAGGGGCTGGAGCTTTTCGCAGAGGAGGCTTTGGAGTCAGGTGACATTCTCCATTTGGCTGAGCTGCCAGGGGCATTAAGGATATACAGGTAAAACGTAACAAATGTATTAATGTTAAGTTGAAACTGAAATTACATATACTGAAACATCAAAACTTAAATACGTTAATATTCAACAGTTCCAAAACTAACTAAAAAAACCTGAGCACTATGAACCCCCCACCAATTCAATGAAGAACTAAATAAAGAAGTTATTTTAATTGTGCTTGATTGCCAGTTCTTTTTAATTACATATTTAAGTATAAGTTACATCTTCAAAATAAAAAATAAAACAAAACAAAAAATGTTTTCCATTCCCAAAATATCAAAAAGCTCCAATCTTATACACAGGAAACCTTTACCTTAATTTTCCTCACAAGTCCCAGTCAAATATTTAGTCTAAATTAAACTTGTATCATGGAAGAAAAAAAACACAGACATTAAACAAAAATTCACTTTGAAATCAAAGCCTAATCACCAAATTATCAGTCCAAGTGGTGACCACAGAAATGAGAAAATGAAATTAACAAAGATCTCTTAAGTTAAACACCATCACCAGGACATTAAATTACTGAGGAATGAGTTGTGTATAAAACCACAAATAAATATTGTAATACCACTTGTAAATTTCCCTTACTGGGCATGAATAAGGAATCATAACATGCAGATTATTCTCCTGCAGGGCCTCGTTCAGGAGCTCTCTTGATTGTAGGGAACAGTCTTGGTCTGCTGTTTGGCTCCTGTGTGAATTACACAGATTCCGTCAGCAAGAAAAGGACACACTGGCAGATCTGAGTCGGAGGTAAATACCTGGAGATCAAACCCACCATGTTAAATGTTGATACTGGTTGATTCATGCAGCAAGAATTGTGGCTCCAAGCAGGTCTGGAAAATTTTGATTCATCAACCTTTGCCCGCTAGGCTTGACAGGGAGAGCATGAATCTGGTGTGTCTCTACATCAGGTTGGCAACTCTCCGAGCTCAGAGAGAAAACGCGTCCTTCAAAGCTTTTCTGGCAGCTCGGCAGTCCTGGGAAGCATGGTGTGTCAGCAGACACTATGAGATAAATTTACATGTTTAACACACCATTTTTTATTTTTGCTTGAACCCTTCGTGACCTCAGTTTCAACTGTGTGTCCCTCGTGTGTGTGTGTTCAGGCCACATGTTACGAGTCCCTGCAGAGCAGACCAAGTATCTCTGGGGCTTCATGATAGAGAAGAACAGCAAGAAAGACATGCCAGCTCAGTGTCATCACAGCAGGTACTGCAAACCTGAATAGTGCACTATAAAAGGAAAACCATACAGTAGTTTCATCAGAAACAGAGCAAAACATTCATCACTGTCATAACAGGCAGTGCTACAATTGCTGGTGCTGACTCAGGAGAAGGAGAGGGAGCACCTGTTGAAGTTAGTTGATGGGGTCTCCATGGATGATTTACAAGAACCAGCCCGCAGAGTAGCTCCACATGAGGGTGATTCCACATTTTCTTCTTTTTCTACTGTGAGTTTGTTAGAATTAGTCTACAAAGTTCTCTGCATCTCCTCTGTTTCCCGTTTCTTCTGCAGATAGTCACAGCCAAGCTTCTTTAAGAGATGGCTGTATAGCAAGGCTGAGACAAATCCGTTCTGGCCAATGGACATACAGTGAGACCCCTCTGAACAAAACACATACTCAGCCTCAAATACAGGCCAACATCATCAGTAAACCGGAAATGTGGTCTCAACAGCAAATGGAGGATTGTTCCCTAGTGATCTTGGCCCATCTGATGGAGCTCCAGGATGTCCAAGCTTCTGTAGTTCTGCCAGCACTGTTGGAGAAGGTGAGTTAGTAAAAAACCATAGCATCCTAACCCAGATTATATAATTACGCATGATGTCTTTGTGTGTTTGTTAGAGTTCACGGCGTGTCCAAGCGTTGCAAGATGAATATGAATCTAAACTTCAAGCTCAGCACTACAGCAACCTGCTCCAAGTCCTGTTGTCAGATGCCCCACCTAATTCAGACTCCATACTCAGACCTTATCCAAACTCCAAACAGCTGTCCCCTGATGGGACAGCTGAAGATCAGACTCTGGATTCAAGCATACGGTCCAGCAGAGAACTGGATGAAGAACAGGCTAAAAGTCAGGCTGACAAACAGGATGTCTGCTCAGGTACTGCAAACACAGGCAATGAGATGATCATATACTCACGGCTGAAATAACAATATTTGACATTACCCCAGGATGTAGAGCTGTCAGAGAGGACCTGCCCTACTTGGAGATCTTGTGCCTGTCAGATTCAACAAGTAATACCCAAAAGAGGGTAGCTGCAGAAGGAGAAGATCAGGAAAAAGAAAGCAGTGCAACAAAGAACTATGAGAAGGAAGACTCACTGATCACCCTTGCTTGGAGCAAACCGCCAGAGGACGACGCTGAAAATGAGACAGAAGCTGCACCACAGAGCAAGGATGATGGGAGCAGGTTAAAGACACAAACTCTCCCAAGTGACATGAGCAGCACGTGCAAACACTCACACTCTGAGGGGACCTTTTGTGACAGAGAAGATCAGAAACCTACTCTGCTTCAGTCTGATTCCAAAGGTTATACTGAGGCAGACGTCACAGAGCAGCGGTGCACCACAGAGACAAAGGTACTTAAACGTAAACTGATTGTTAAACGCTGTATTACTATGTCATACGATGACTTTTATTATTCCCTTTTATGTTCTTATTAGCTGTCACTGGAGAAGAGAGCACCACCTGAGCAACCAGAGAAGTCACATAACTTGATGGACCCTACTGAGATGAAGCAGCATACAGATGACACTTCCTCTGGGTTGACCAATGAGACAACTGATGTGGGGAGAGAACTGGTTGAGGTGAAAATACTGTAGGTCCCAATGCAGCAGAGTCAGAGCTGGAGGGCATGAGATTGTATGAAGCGTCTCGCGTTAAGGAAAACAAATATAATTCACCACACACGTGCAACGAGTCCACTGTTATATATTTGTGGAACCAATGCTCAAGAGTTGTACCAATCTGATGTTTCCTGGTGCAGGATGACTCAAGCTCTGCCCAGAGGGAAACCATGATAATGGAAAGAGAGTGTATTGGAGAACCCGTCTCGGCAATAGAGAGAGAAACGACGTTGCAAAACCTGGTGGAAATGCAAAGAAAGGTCGAACAGAGGCAACAGAGAGATCGGGAGAGACAACTGTTGAGGGTGAGAGGGTAGCAGAGGAGATATCAAGGACACTGCTTCACCTTCCACTGACAGGTGGAGAGGGGAGAGGGGGAATGGAGGGCTGTTCAAGTCATGGTGAGTAAGATGCAGAGGTGCGAGAGCACTCTGACAGTGTATGTCTTGTAGGTTCAGGAGCGTCTGTCAATCATCCAGAACAGAAAGGCAGACGAAGACCTTTTTGGCCTGAAACACACAGAAAGGCTAAAGCACCTCACACAAGATCTAGCACAGGTAATACTGTACGCTGAGCGAAATGACTTCATAATGCGATATGTTTTTAAATCATCTCCACAATGTGTTTTAGGAGGATAAGAACAAACAGAAGACAGTTGTCAGAGAGCGACTAGAGCAGCTGAGAAAAGAGCGCTCCTTTGTAATGCAGTCCAAACGAGACAGGTAACTCAGATAGGAGACCCTAAATAAAGGCTGACCATCATAGCACTATGGTTAAGAGTTGCATAACAGCAAGACAGTTCTAGGTTTGCACCCACTCTTTGCGGAGTTTGCATATTCTCCATGAATCTGCAACTGTTCCTCTCAGGTGTTCCAAAATCACTAGTCAGTTCAAAAAACCTGCCATAAGGGTGAATTGGTGAATCTAAATTTATGGGCGGGTCCAGGGGAAAATCTGAGGAGATCCTGTTGTACCCGCTGTCCTGTCATCGCTTGCCTTTTTTGTGGCACTTCATACACATCTTTCAACTATAGTGATGCTGCATTTAAATCATGTGGGACAGAATGTTATAACAGGAAATATAATTGTAAAGGTATGTAGTGGATGATAATGCCAATGAGACATAAATGTGGCAGCGAGACGAAAATGGATATTCTGATGTGAACTGTTTTAGATTGTAACCATTTATTGCCAGTTTTTAAGTAATCCCCGTATTACATATATGAAAATCTTGTCATGTGTAAAGTGTGTTCTGGTTTAACATTTTATATAAATATAAAAATATAAATTTTTATTCCCCCAACTTTGTTGAGCTGCACAATTTGAAAAATAGATTGATTTCCTTTTTTCAAAAGTATAGAGCCACTGACAAAATATAGACCTTATTGATTAAACCACAAGAACCCAGACCTAGGGGAGACATACATTAGACCACATTTAACAAATTCCTGAAAAGATCTTTGAAATGCTGCACCTTGCCAGAAGTCTGTGATGTTCCATGATATATTGCCGTCTCTTGGTAAATGTTCCCTCCTTTCAAATAAATAAAATAAGGATAATAATGTTTACAGCATGAAGATATAACATTGTTTTCCTAACCTGTTCACCATGTTGTCAAAAAGGTTAAATAATACAGTCCATGATTTTCAAAGCCTAATAATTGTTAAATTGATTGAAACCTTTCATTAATAACAAAACACAACCTGAAAAACAGTAAAATTATCACTTCATGAGCCAAAAGTCAGAATAAAGCCATATACGTCGTTTTCCATAGTATTTGACAGTTCACGACCCTTGTGTCAGCGTGGTTCATTATGAGTTAAAGAAATATGGATGGAATTTGGACATACACTTGTCCCCAAGTGTGAAACGCAGCCTCTGTTCTCTTACCCAATATCAGCTGGGACAGACCCAATATGAATGTTTTTTTTTTTTAAATGTATCATAGTTTGGGATTTAGTATGCAAATTTTTTTAGGAATGCCAAATTTGCTGCTTTACTTTGCTATAGTTAAATAATTGTGTTATAAATGTGTTATAAGAAAGCTTGCTTTTTCATATTCTTCTGCAGGAATACTGTCGGATTCAAGGAACTCATGACTCCAGTCGCTCTCTGCAGCAGGGAAGCAAATGACGGAGTAGATTGAACTCCTGTACAGAGGCATGTATTGACAGAGAAATGCCTCGTAAGTCCCATTTTGTTCAAAGTGAGTGGCAACTCTAATATTGTCCAAAAGTATTGTCACTTACAAAATTCTACAAGTGTTCTTCCCGAACTAAATAATGTACATTAATATTCTGATGGTTGAGTGTTGCAGATTTTGCTTCAGTGATGCCATTCCTGCTTTCTCCGTGGCCTTTTATCCACAGTCTATCAGTAACCTTCAGAATGCTGGTTGTGCATTTGAAATTTTAAAAGAAATGTAGCAACAGTGTATTATACAGTTTAATTATCTTGACAAACACACGCATAAACATTTGTGTACACATATTCCCCAGTTGCTTTACTTACATACGCAAAGAGTCACAGAGGTGCACGTTAACAGTATACAGAGGTTTCATTGACTACCCTTCATGTGAATGCAACATTATTACTGGCACTGCTGGCCGACGCTCGCTTTTCTTCTGTAAGAAATAATGTGACTAGAAGGTCACAGCTGTAGACCTTGAATGCATATGTGGACTGGGGCTGTGTTTATTTACAGATCCATGAGAATTAAAATATTTTAATATGTCATAGGATGTGGGGAATTAGTCTAAGATTGGAGATTTGAATAATACAGCGGGTTAAAGGTGGCCCAGTGGTTATCCTGCAAGATAGGGTTATGTTTCAGTCCTGTTGAGTGAGGAAAAATGTGCACAGGAGAGATTCTCAAGAAATAAACATTGTGTTTTTCCTCTATGATTCTACCTACACTGCAGTCCAACATAAAGCAGAAATACTTATCCCCCTGGTTAGGCCAAACATTTCACAGCAGTGCACTTGCACTGTTCCACTGCGTTATACACATACATAGAAGTGTCCTCATATTATTCACAGTACAACTTAAATTCAAGGTCTGTGGCATCAGACACTTATAACAAAACAACCAAAAATTGTGCCTGACGTACATGTGCTGTAACCAGGGCTTTATTATTTTAGCAATGTGACAGCTGAAAACCAAAGTCCATTTTTCAAGAGTTGAGTCAAAAAGATGTTGTGGATTGAACACTCAGCACTCAACAGGCTGCACAGAGGTAACATTTTAATAGCTGTGATCAGGTCCGCTCTCATGATAGCAGGGCACTTTAACAGTAGAGACACACTGGAGATTCAAACAGATGAGATGACAGACTTCTCTGTAGTGTTCGGACCTTGGGTCTACATGTGCAAGATCTTCAATGAGAGGGCGGCATGCGCTTGCTTCTGATAGGTTAAACTACACCTTTAAGATGATGGTCAATAATATTTGCATTTTATACAAAAGTCTGGCTTTTCACCATGATGAAAGGTTAATAACATGGATGAAAACAGGGAGGTCAAATTCAATCAGGGATACTGAGAAACCAACTTCCGTCTGTAGAATATAATCAGCACTACTGTTCATAAACAAAAAAACGTGGTCATCACACATCCAGCATATCTTATATGGGCACAATGAAACTGAGGACAGTGGGTGTACATGTATATGTATTTATGTATATGTACATTTATGTATAACCTTTCCATGGGAATCATGAAAAGAGAGAATGTGCATGAACGTGCATCAGGTCTTGAATGGTTTTAGCAATGTTCATATATGTCTGTGTTTGTACATATCAGTCATTCTATTGGTGTGCACACTGCACGCCTGGACCATGATGACCCCCTTCCTCATCAGAACTATCATTGTAAGCCTCTCTCCTGGCTCCTCCTCCTGACCCTTGACTCCTGTCGAAATCTGTCAAGTCAACTTCCTCTGCATCTGCAGCGATAACAGGGTTCTCAGCTCGTGCAGGCAGCAAGCATTCAAGTTCCTGAAAAAATAAAGTCATTAGAGCTGCAATCTTTCACAGTAGTATCAACTGAAATTTACTAATAAGTCTTGAATGACTGTCACTCACATTCAGCTTTTCAGCACTTATCCAGTTGTTTTCAGGGAACTGGACGTCAAATTTGACGTAAAGGTCCCCTTTTTCAAATGGATTTCTGTACTGTGGCATTCCTTCTCCCTTCACCATTCGAATACATCCTGCCACACAAACACACGCGTCCCCACAAGGCCGTCAACACAAGCAGGATCTCATGATACAATAATAACCTTATGATACATTATGAGACCGTGGCCATTGTTTTATTCATATATTAGAGCACCCGATAACGGTTAAAATGGTAGCAAATTCGATTAACTTTTTAATTTCTCGACCTGTTATTTTGTGCCGGCCGTCAGTGGCCACCATCCAGACGTAGTTATACCATAACTTCAGTGTTTCCCACTATTTTCTTACTTATTTCATTCCTAAAAAGTGACTGGCAACGCCGATAAAGCTTAATGTAAACAGCAAATCAAATCAAACAAGTGTTCAATGTAGGCACCGGCAGGAGAGCTCGCTGAAGTATCTCTCAGCAACACATTGCATTACTGTAGGAAACGTTCAATGTCTGTTCAGTAACTTTCAGTTTCAGGCAAAGCAGTATTGTAATGTCATCAAGATGTGTTCAAATGTAATATTGTAAAATATAGTTTTTGCAAGAAACTTGAATAAAAGTTTTTTGAATCAGCAATTTGTAGATACTTTCATTGCAATATCAATTTGATATTAGAAAAGGAATAGTGAAGAATGTTTATTCTATTTAAGATATTACCCTTCTTGGTGTCCTGCACTGAAATTGGATTTTCTTCCCCTGCCCACAATATCGAGTTATTCGGTCAAAAAAGTACTATTTGATTTCTCCGTAACGCTAGCCATAATTTGCTGAATCCTACTTTTGGGTGTTATAATGGTGTCCACTATACTAATGACATCAGCAGTCAGTCTCCTTGCTATAACTATCGCAAAAGTTAAATTATTTTCAGTTTAACGAGTATAAAGTTGATTCATCCTGAAACTTTAGGCACTTTGTAAAGATAATGAAGTTAAATTAACACTACTGTTTTAAGAGAGGTTAGCGGCAGGGAAGAAAGGCTCCCTTGAGGGAGGAGCAGTAGGTGAGTTTTACCAGCAGGGAAAGGGAAAGTATATCAGAGATGTTCAGTAGTTCTTCAGTGTATGTTGGAAATATATATTTATGTTTTTAGGTCACCGAGGTGCAGGGAAACACCGTAAACCACCCATCATGCATTGTGGCTGCGACTTTTTGTTGTGTCATTGGTCATATCATCACAAACAATGTGTTTTTAATGACATTAGATAGGTTACAATAATAAAAAAAATTGTTAAAAGAAATTTAATTGAAGCTTTAGCCTTTTAAATTGTGATTTCAACCTGCACTAAAATGAAGAATTTAAAATTTTAAAAAACTTTTTTTCCAAGGGGCATACCCCTGGACCTCCTAACGCCTAGAAAGCTGAGGTTCTAAATCCTGTGGGAGACACTTATACCTACGAGCCAAAACCAGTGAAGAGGCATGTGACAGCAAAAGACTTGAGCACGCCGGAAGGCGTTTGTGTGTGTGTGTTGTGGGGGTTGACGGTGGCTATGGCAGATATTTAACATTGTACACGGACATCGATATATTTTGGCTCTTGAAAATCTGGTTGCTTAATACTTTGAGTATAGGAACCATTGGCTGCTAGATACATTTTTCTTGTGTGTCTGGAACCCTGTATATACAATAACCAAATTCACAGTCTCTTTTGCAATTAAAGTACATAAAAAGAAAAAACAGAAAGAAAATTAAATGAATTAAATAATTGGAAAGTCCCCCTAATGTTATGTTATGTTTGGGGTCCTGTAATAAAAGCAGTTTAATCTTCCTCAATCAAGCCAGTCATAATTTTCTCAAGCCCCTTTGCTAAAATGTATGTGTAGATTTTGTAGTCAACGCTGAGAACAGATATGCGCCGACAGTTGCTACAGTATTACATATTTTTTCCTACTTTAGGAATTACAGAGAGTATCGCCTCTTCCGATGAGAGTGGCAGCCGACCCTCATTAAGAGTCCAGTTAAAGCGTTATGTAAGGAGAGGGGTTTGTTCCTCTTTAAAGGCTCGGTACCACAGGAATGGATACAATCATTCCAACGGGACCTATGAGCCTTAAATCTGAATATGGATTTAGAAATTGCCTCAATTGTTATTAGAGGTGTTATTTTGGGATTCTTCAAAAGTTGGTAAATCAAGAGAGTTGAGGAACAGTCTTTTTTATTTTCACTAGACGAGGTTGGTAGTATATATTAAGTATTCTAATTCTATTCAAATCTTTAAATGTGTTTTCTATTTCAAAAGTGTTGAACCATGGTTGTCCTGAAGAATGATCTTTGATCTTGTGTGTCATAGTATCGTATTTAAAGTCTATTGTTTCCTAAGTCGCTTTGACAACAGCCTAGAGCCCTGGCTTCATTGTATTACAGTTAAAAAATCTGAGTTTTTTCCATATTTCTCCCGTCAAGATTTTGTCTATCTACCCCTAGTGATTTTAATCTTAAGAATTGGATTTTGTGGGTAGTTTGGAATTTTGTTTCCGGATATATATATATATATATTTTTTTTTTACTTTTCTCCTAAATTATTAAGATATGTAGTTTATTTAAATGGATTTTGCTGTAAGGTAAATCCCTTTACTTTCTCCTGTAAGACAGCCTTTGGGGTATGCTTGCAGAGCTGTTGTGCTATTATCTCCTGTATCATTCTCTATCTTGCTATTTCAATTTTGATTTCCTCAGTTATTGCTATGTTGTTCAGCAGGCTTATATTTAATCTCCAGGTGGTATTTTTCTGTCTACTATATATGCATAAAACTGCAGGTTTTGTTGGGTGTTTCTGGTCTAAAGTGGGTAGACACTTCTAGGGCTGAATGATTAGGGCAAAAACTATTTGGATCAAATCCAAAGCATAATTATTTATTACAATAATTCACTGATTTAATGATTAGACAGGCTCCTGTATGGACTTCTCTGCCTGACAATCGGTTTGTGGTCTTCAGAACTCACCGCGTTGAGATTTCCCGCTATTTGCCCTCAACGTTTTGCCGGGAGCACAGGTAACACAACCTCAGAAAAACAACTACACCAGGGGGGCACATAACTTTTGTTATATGATCTATTATGTGATTTTGTGTCATTTTCAAGTGGTTGAACAAGTTAATAGAGATGATTTGTGGCACAAACACAACTGTAAAGCAGTCTTTGAATATGAATTGTTTAATGTTATTCGCCTTAAAATGATCCACTGCATGGATAAGTATTCCTCAATTCCGATTGCTGCAGACCGTCTGTGATTTGTTGTATATTAGTGATGCTCTTAATATCGTCCTTACTTGTCTGGACTGTGTCCAGGAAATTAGTGCTCAGGCAGTGTGGTGGTTTAAGGATAGTAAACATGCTTTGCAGCGGTGCAATTTAAACCAACATTGCTCGATCGTGTTCATTTAATTGTGAGAAAACACAATTGTAATTGTGATTACATTTTGATAGATAATGCATGGCTAGTGTCTTCAAAAAAGGTATATAGGAGGACAACTGGTGAACCGATGACAGGCCATGGGCACCCACATGGGCCACAACGATTCGTGTAGGTAAACCAGTATTGCCCAATTCCACAGAAAAACTATTGTAGCCCCAATTGCTGAAATATTTGATGTTGGTTCTGATAAAATAGGTATCAGAACACACAGTACAATATCTGGCATGTGGCTTTTAATGTTATAGCTGATTGATATTGTGTGACTTTTGATTTCAGAGTTCTCAGGAAATGTATTCAATGTGATAAATGTACCAACCTTCAGAATATTATGTTTATTTTTAATTAAGACCGGAGGCCTGTACTAATAAAAAATTGTGTAATAAAAAATTTAATAATCAACAAATATAGAAGAAAAAATGTAACAGTAAATGTAAGCTCAAACCATATTTTCTTCAATATAGTAGAAAATAGCAGGAATACAAGAGATAAGGATCAATTAATAGGTTGGGAAGACATGTTTACCTGGTTCGATGATCTTGCCAGGTGGGTATTTAACAAGTAACTGACGTCCATCGAGGTGTGTGACAGTCATCTGGAAGCCACACAGAGCCTCAACCAGGCCAATACGTTGGACCATGTGAAGGTCATTACCATCTCGGCGAAATTCCTGATTTAGATTTAAATCCCAAATGTTTATCTTAGGTTAATTAGTGTTTGACAAAATAATTAGAGAAAAGTTCTCAAAATGAAGAACGTTTTCTTTGTCATTTTAATAAAAATAGTTAATAAGTATCAGAAGCCATATTTTTTTTACCTCATGTTCTTTCTCTTGGAGCACCAAGACGATATCTCCGGGTTCAACACCTGGTGCTTGGTCAGCTTCCCCAGAGAATGTTATCTTCTGTCCATGTTTCATGCCTTTGTCCACATGAACCTCAAGCAGCTTAGTCTCTTTACAGACCTTATGACCTTCACATTTTCTGCAGCGGTCCTTCTCACTAATCACCTCACCTGTAAAAGCACAAATTTATAAATTGGACAAATTCAAACTCTTGAAGTGCTCATTATTGTACATGTTCCATCTCTTTTGGAACTACGGTCAACATGTGGATGTTTGCAGAAATATTACCCTCTCCATTGCAATCTGTGCAGACTGACTGCATCTGTTGGACCATCCCAGGAGCCAGCTGTCTGATCATGATTCTCATTCCACGTCCTCTGCATGCCACACACTTCTGCACTGCTCCTGACTTACCCCCTTGGCTAGAAGGAAAACAGTAAAGAATCCGCATTTTGACAAAAATTTCTAATTAACAAATTATATACCATGTAACGTCAGAGCTTAAATATTCACTTTTCCTTTCTTTATAGATCAAAAGAAACTCACCCATTGCAGGCACCACACAGTACATTCTTACTCAGTTGAAGTTTTGTGGTTTTGCCATTGTAGAGGTCTTCAAGAGAAACTCTGAGACAGATCATATCAGTATGAGATATTTGTAATAACACTTCATATGTGGACCACATACTAAATCAACAAACTGCATATAAATAAAATACTACTCTTACTTCAGAGGGTGTATCATGTCATCTCCTCTTCTCTTGCCTCCATTGCGTCCTCTGCCCTGTGGATTCATGAACCCAAAGAGTCCTCCTCCAAAAATGTGAGAGAAAATGTCATCCATGCCAGGCCCTCCGCCTCCTCCCTCCCGTAGGCCCTGTTCTCCACAGCGATCATATAGGTCCTTCTTTTCTGGATTTGTAAGTACCTCATATGCAAAACTGATCTCTTTAAACTGCAAAAGGAAAAACAATACAGAACACCAATAAAGCCTGTGTAAGCTTTTTTAGATGAGCAATTCATACAAAGTAAAAAGAAAATAAATAATAAAAAAAGTCAAGAGGGTCTAATCTCTAATCAGACTTAGTCACTGAATCTCAAGCCACAGGGCAGTACAAATCCAACAAAGGAAGATATTTCTCCGGCTATAAGTGTCTCTTTTACGGTTCTCTGATCTGTGACGTGTGTTAATACATAGAGAGATTGACTGTGTAATAATGTAAAACTAAACTGACATCATTTATTTTTCAAAATTCAAGTTTGACTGTCTAAACTGATGCTTACAATGGTGATACCATAATTTAAAAGATGTTTTTGGGTGCATCATACCTTGTCTCCAGCATCAGGGTTTTTGTCAGGATGATACTCTTTGGCCAATTTGCGGTAAGCCTGTAACATATTAGTACATGTCAACATGAACAAAGCTGAGTCAGTGGAAACTGTGTTTAAAAGTTTTTTAAGTCATTTCAATCAGTGACCTTACTGTCTTACAACACTTATTACCTTAAGCCATGCTGTCAAAAACATCGGAACATCATTTAAGAACTTGACTTTTGATTTCACTCTAATTAATCTAGTGTGAGTGGAATAAAAAAAGAAAGCAAATGTGGATTATTTGCTCATTTTTATTTGACCAATTGGGATCACTGTACTGTGACATGGGAGAGCTGTAAAAGTGAATAATACTGTAGCCAATCCCCACCAACCTGCATTTTGAAATTTGATGGAAATAAGATGGGGTTACAGGCGATTGTGTTTCATTAACGTCAAGTTCAGGTCAGATAAAAAGTGTAGTGTTTCAAATTTGTATCTATGAAAGACGAATATGCAACCGGACATATACATGCGGTTCACTTCCTTACGAAAGGTTTAGCTAAGGTCGTGTGTTAGCGATTTATAAACTGCCTTTGAGACGCATCAACGCTAACTGTGCAGTTAGCAACATATCGGTTGGTATTGAGGTAGTGACTGCCAGTCAGGTATAACCCAAGATCATTTTAATGCCAAGTTTAGGAATTAAGTGTCACAAATCCATAGTCACCCTTCTTTTCATTGTATTTCTTGCAAAGTGAAATGTTTCGATACGCTTCCGGCGTTATAATTGATCGACTTGGGAAATGTAGCTAGTTGTAGTTTCAATTATTGTCTGGTGTTTATGACTCGTGGTAAACGTTGTATTTCTTCATTTTAGGCAGGGTAACTTCCTCCTAATATATATCCAAACGATGAAAAATGACAACCCTTGTCAGTTAGTTCAGCAACGCATATGAATAGCTTTGTCTTTAAAATAACTTCACCACCCTCGATCAAATAGTTGCGTCTACTGGCTATATTAGCTTTCATGCTAGGCTACAAACCTCGCTAGCTGCAGTAGAGCATCTTTTCCTAGCGCTCCCTGACTGGCTCGCGTTGAAGAAATTAGCTTGTTTCTAGGCCACATATTACTGCACCGGCCTCCCTTTCTAGTCTAAGTCCTCATGGTACGCTTTTCATTTTCATTTCACGTGATTCTCACCTTTTTTAGTTCATTTTCAGAGGCAGAAGGTGAAACTCCGAGAATGTCATATAGCTTAGTATCCACAACGTTCGCCATGATGCTAGCCGGCTACACGGAAAGACCTTCTGCGGGGATTCGGCTGTGAGAGGAGTAGACGCAAGAGTCACCGGATGAGGATGACCAGATACTACGACACAGAAACATATTAAAAAGCAGGAAGCACATTGTTCCAAAAAAAACAGTTACGAAGCTAATACAATCGTTTGGTTAAGTCTGTATATCAAATTCTTGTTAAAAATGTTGTCTTTAATAAACTATAGCTTGATGGCCAAACTGGTGATTGAATCTGTATAAAGTTGAGATAGCTGTATATTTTCTTAGTTAATGGGAAAAAAACGAAACAAAATAAACCTCCAAGCAATAAAAAAATTATAAAAATCTGGCAACAATGCGAAATATGTCTGTGTAAAAAAAGTGTGTGTTAGGGACTTTGGGACAACCTCTAAAATAGGCAACATTCAATTGTTGATAACTTGGAATTTCAATACAAGATTTTGGATCTATAATGTTTTTAGAGAATAAGCATTTATTTGAGGTCAGTAGTAGTGAAAATTAATTCCACAGGATATTTAGATTTTATCTGGTCAGACTCGACAACCATAAAGCCCCTATCACATACTAGTCACTAAAACTGAAATTGCGTCATTGAATTGTTATTTACAAATTTGAGGATTATACTAATACACAAGTATATTTTCGAGAGTATGTCTTTAGTTGAAGTTGAAGTATCTTGACTATGAGCATGTGTACATCCTTACTTGAAACACAAATTATGTATGAATATGTCTTTACTTAAAGACAAGAGTATCTTTACATAATTATGTCTTTATTCACAGGCACTAGTAACTTAATATGAATATGTTTTTTACTTAAATACGTAAGTATCTTTACTTTAGTGGCCTGTGCTTTCAATGTGCTTTACAAACTTGTATTTTTGAGTATTTGCCTAAAAACATAAATGTCTCAACCCAATACCAAAATAAATCTGGATTCAATTAAAATGTTTTACCATCTAAAACATTGTTCTGTTTTCTGAATAAACAACACAACTAGCTTGTTATTCAGAAAAATATGAAAATGTATTTTCTCAAGAGAATGCACTGCTTCTGCAGAGATGACCCATGAAAAGGAACGCAGGGGAAAAAAGAACGACTTCACCTAAACGCTTGTTTCATTGTGTCCAATGATAATGACATCTGATTTGTTTTTGTTTTTTTGTAATAGTACCATCTTATATTGATTTACATTTTTTTTATGTTGTTTGCCACAGTTTTAAAATTAAAGGTATTTGGCTTTTGACATATATTGGGCTTTAGAGTTCTGAATACATTTTATTGTAGCACTTGGTGTTAACATAAAGCAGCTCCAGATAAAAATTGAGTAGGTTTTGTGTTTACACACACAGTCAACGCACAACCAAACTTTGATTACGTTTAAGCTCTCCGCCATTTTGATTCCTAAATCTGCAGATTTTTTTTTGTTGCCTGCCTGCTGGAATATCAATTGAACGGCGTCGACACAACCGCCTGTCAGACCGAGCAACGTGTGACGGCTCAGTGAATGACATTGCTGCCAGGGGAGGGTTGTATCTCCAAGCTAAGGGCGCAGGCATGATGAGCCGGCTGCGGGCCTCTGAATAACCGGAGCTGCCGTTCATCCCGCAGATGACGACTGATAAATGATGGACGAGAGGTAACAGTCGCAAGCCTTTCGGGATTAGATAAATGTAACCCGATGTAAACGCTGCTCGAGCTGTCAAGTGTGGCGAGGGATGGAGGTCTGCATAAGGAGGACACGCTCATCCCAGAGAGCCATGATCCGCGGACAACGGACACAGGAGCTAGCGTTTATTCGAATTTAAACACATTTCACCATTGTTAGCGCAACAATATAGCCTGGTAACGTTAGAAACATGGAGGAGACATCGTTATCGGACAGATATGATATGGCAGATAAGTGAAGGGAACCTTTCATTGAACACTGGGAACAGCCACAGGGGTTGGTAACAGGAGCTCAGCTAATTTATACTGAAGTTAACAGGATAAAATGGCTTATTAGCCTTAATTGACGCCGCTGACACTGTTATCCTGTTATAACTGAAGTCCATTAGGTGTCACTGACTGCTGCCACCTGATCGTTAGGACGCCACAAAGGCCTACCGAGCTGATCACGGTTGTTCTTTTATAAAACTGACATCTAACAATAAAGGGAAATAAATCACAGGTTCGTGGGTTGAGCTCTTAAACACCTGTTAAAGCCTCTGCTTGTTTGAGGGATGGCTACGTGGGGTGCGCGCTCACAGAGCGTGAGTGTTATGCAATCACTCGTTCTATGGGCTTATTAATGAGCAAGTTGTGTTTATGACCCATTTTTATGCCGTATAGTATCTAAAATGTGTGACCCACGTGTGCGTGTGACTGCAGCCTATGCAGGATCCAAGATCATATTTACGGTTTACCCCACCCGACCCCATTTCCTGCATGAGCTTCTTCCTCAGTTAATTGTGCTTCATCAAATCAGTGTTTATTAAAAATTGATATATAACACCATACACATTTGAATAGAAAACTGAGGATGCATCATCCATCCATTCATTTTCTATAATCAACGGTGCTAGACAGGGAGGGTCTGGAATATCTCATAGCTGGCTTTGCGACAGAGGCTGGGTAGACCTGAGACAAGTTTCAAATTCATGACAGGCCCAATTAATTGACCAACAAACATTCACATTCATGCCTACGGGTAATTTCATAGTCACCAATTTATCTATATTGTATGTTTTAAGACTGTGGGAGGAAGCCAGAGCATCCAGAGGGCACAAACATTGGGAGAAACTCTAAGAAAGATCCAAGGTAGTTAGTAGGTAGTTCCGTTGAAAAGGTCACCAAACTAGATATAAGTGTCACATGGCTGGTAGAAGGATGGTGGGATCTGGGCAGTACATTGTATGGTGTCTTCAAGGGCAGTTTAAGGTGTTTGCTTGTCATTGAAAATTGTTTCAATATGAGCGAACAAACCTGTGTTGAGGGACCTCTCCAGTTGCCTGGTTTGTCTTGTTTGCCCCTAAATATTTGTTTTCATTACGGTTAAAACGGTATTGAACTGTTCAGAACAAAGTATAATGAACTTAAACATAGGCTAATTTCAAGAGGATGTATTATTTTTGCTTCATATGTGATCTGATTTGGTTTTATGGGATGTAAGGTGATGATTTCTCTTTTGTCATTGACCCGTGACAACACCTGCCAGCCTTCTGCAGCGTTAAACTGTGATCACAACCACACCTCGTCTCAAGTTTGCACTTCTTGTTATCACGTATTGCAAGAGTTAAATTATCCTCCTCCATCTCTTTGTTAGTTGTTGTTTTTTTAAACCCAAGTGTTCATATAACACATTATAGCCAAGTGTCTTTCTGCATGGAAATTGTTTTGTTTAAAATGTTTGTTCTTACTCTACTCAAACTTTGATGTTGAAGCTGTATACATGAGACCATGCTGAAAGCAAACTGGTTAATGTCAATGTACAAATAACTACAGATGCATTGCTTCCTGCAATTTCCAGAGGAGTACCATGGAAGCCCTTGCTCCTATGCTGATTTCCTTTCTGGCTCAAAGGAAGGCAGGGCAAATTTTCCTGGAAATTATTTTTAAACTTTTCTGTACTTTTAACCTTCTCATTATCAAATTTAACTCACTATCTCCTGGGGGTGTTGACGGTTTTGTGTCAAAGTTTGTATATTGATTGTAAACCTTTGCTGACAGCTATTTATGTCCAGGCCAGGCAAAATCAATAGGGAAAATGGCTGCTTAGCAAGATCTGACTGAGGCTACTAAACGATCAGCCTCCACCGCTGAGAGGGACACTGGAAGAGGCAGGTGTTGACCGCCTCCTGTATGGACCACCAACTACCTCACAGACAGACCACAGTATGTCAGGCTGATGAACTGTGTGTCTAACGTGGTGGCCTGCAGCTTGTGAGCTCCACAGGGGACCGTGATCTCCCCTTTTCTTTTCACATTATACACTTCGGACTTCAGGCTCAGACACAGCTCACGGCCATCTGTAGAAGTTCTCCGATGACTCAGCTATCGTCGGATACCTATCAGAGGAAACAAGAACACCATTAAGGACTTTGTGGACTTGTGTGAGGTTAATCACTTTCAGATTAACACCAGCAAAACAAAGGACCTGGTGATTGATTTCCACAGGAGGTCCTCACAGAACACACCGGTGAACATCCAGGGTTTGGAAATTGACTAGGTAAACTCATACAAATACCTGGGTGGTCACCTCAACAATAAATTGGACTGGTCTAACAACACAGATGTCCTGTATAAGAAGGGCCAACTTTTGCTGAGGGGACTTAGGTCCTTCAGAGTGTGCAAGACTCTGTTCAACACTTTCTATGGCACTTATGTAGCATCTGCAATTGTCTACGTAGTGGTCTGCTGGGGTGGAGGAAGCACAGAGGGACAAGAAGAGACTCAATAGGCTGGTCAGGAAGTCCAGCTCTGTCCTTGGCTTTCCCATGGACTCTGTGGAGGAGGTGGGTGAGAGACACCTCTCAACCCTTACATGAGACTGTGGGAGCTCTGATTAGCTCCTTCAGTGGCAGACTGCGACAACCACAGTGTAAGACAGAGCGCTACCGCAGGTCCTTTGTCCCAATTGCAGTCCGGCTTGACAGAAAAATCGCTGTGAGACTGTGTTGTGTCTGAAACCCAGAAATCTGCTACCTCACTACACACCATGTGTGTATTTGATAATCATAAACTGACTGTTTACCATGTGTCTTCCTCTAATTGCAATACTGCACATCTGCACCTGTACAAATATTGCACATCTGCCCCCTGTCAACTATTGCATATCTGCACCTGGACAAATTTTTCACATCTCTAACTGGACTATTTTTTAATTCAGATTATTTATGCCATTTGAGATCGGACTCTTTCCTTTTTCTTTATATTTGCATGCATTTTATTCCTGTATTTTAATTTACATGTGTTTTTTTCATTTCTTAATTTTGGATTGAGTGTATATGTATGTGTATATGCAGGGCTAAGTATGTATATATATATAATGTTTATATATTATGTTTATCATAATATTCTTTAAAGTATCCTATTATATAGTACTTCTTCATTTTTTGTCACCTTTAGAATACTTGTATTGTGGAGTTGCTGCAACGACTAAATTTCCCCTTTTGGGGATTAATAAAGTTTTTTATCTTTCTATCTATCTAATCCTTGTCCAATAGTATTACGAAACAAACATGCGGCTTTAGCTCAGTGGGTAGAAAAGTTGTCTCTCAACTGGGAGATTAGGGTGTGAACCCAGCCTCTGATGCAACATGCCAAAGGAGCAAGACCCAGAAATGATGGTGATGGATGGTTAAAATACAGACATAAATTTCACGACGTTGGACTTTTTACCATGTGATAAATTAAGTAAAGATTGTTATTAAATCGTAGTAAAATGGTGTCATTAACTTTTACATGTATGTCCACATCCTCTTAGGTATCTATTCCTGTGACACCAGCCATGTTTTGGAAGTTTGACTTACACACTTCCTCTCACCTGGAGGCTTTACTAGACAAGGAGGATGTCTCTCTCATTGAGCTCATGGATGAGGAAGACGTGTTGCAGGAGTGTAAGGCTCAGAACAGGAGGTCTGTTTTTTGTTATGGTATGGTATTATTATTGAATTTACTTTGTCAGTAATTATGGCTGTTTCTAACTAGTGCTTCTTTTCATTTCCCAATTTATTTGTAGACTTCTCCTGTTCTTGTGCCAGGACCAGTGCTTGCAGGATCTGGTCAGCATGATTACTACAGAGCCACCTGCTGGTGTTGAGGAGATCAAGCGCTTCAAGTAAGTGATAATGTTTATTATGTGCTTATGTGCTATAACTATGTCTTAGGCAAGATATTTTGCTGGTTCTATACTCTCGTTTCTCTTACTTACCATTTTGTTGTAAAGATGAGAGCTCAAGGCGTGCTTTCACACCTGAGCTGTTTGGTCTGCTTTAAACGAACCAGGGTATGTTTCCTTGGATAGGTTGGTATGTTTGTGATGGTGTAAAAGCTTATTTGTACGCTGGTGCAGACCAACCAACCGAACTCTAGTCCACTTGAAAATGGGAGTGTCTGTATGTTTCCAAGTGAAACCTGGTACGGTTCTTTTGCGGTCTGAAACAAAGCAGACCAACTTATAAACCAAAGATAGGAACTGGAGAAAAACACAGTGCATCATAGGATATATACGCAGTTTAATACGTTCAAATTCATGTCAGTACTTCACTCAGCGTCTCTGCAACCATGTCAACATGTAGTATGCTCTATTTGCATGGGACTGGTATTACTTGAGGACCTCATGTGATTTAGAAATTACATCCCCAAGTATGTATTTCATGCGGTGCATCTGCACGGATAAGTCAAGTCTGTATTTAATGACATTATCCCCACAGATATAAAGTAAGGCTCTGCGTAACAACCGCTGCTGCAACCTGCCTTATATATATATATACACGTATAACATATAGACGTATCCACTTGTTCTATTATAACCTGCAGGCCTCTGTCTCATCCTCTTCTTGACACCCTTTGCCACATTCCGCAACAACAACGGGTATCGAGTCAGTCTCTGCAACGGTTCCACCAACAGGTTTCGCAACTGAACAAAATAACGTAAAAACAATTAATGGAAACCAAAATCATTACCCCATTGACGACTGGATTCATAATCATACTCAAAATCCAAGTGGAAAAATTAGATCCGAGGCTGATCCAACTTTTATGAATTTCCTCAAGGCAACTCATTGTGTGGTTCACTAGTGTGTCAGCATGTGGAGGTGTGTGATTGACTAGGAGTTGCACTGGGATGATTATGTGTTCCATTTATTTTTTTGAGTTGTGTATATATATATATATATATATATATATATATATATATATATATATATATATATATCTTATTATATATCTTATCATATCTGACAGAAAAAGAACACAAACCTGTTCCCGAAAAATATTGCTTTCCTGTTGCCTAGAAATTGGACTGACAGTTAGAAAATAAGAATTGATTCTGTTTCGTTTTACTGCCAGGTGTGATCCTTTTGTTTTTACAGGTATCCAAATATAGCATGTGAGCTTTTGACATGTGATGTGGGAGTGATCAATGATAAGCTGGGTAATGAGGAGATACTGCTGGAAACTCTTTACGCCTTCCTGGAGCAGCCATCACCACTCAATCCCCTCCTGGCATCTTTCTTTAGCAAGACCATTGGGAATCTCATCACACGGAAGACTGAGCAGGTAACACACAGAAACCGTTAAACAAAGGACGTATATGAGGAGATGACAGCAAAGTTTTTGTGTTGTAATGATTTCATTCAATGTCTAAGGGGAGGGTCAATACAAGATAAATGGGAACTGCATACGTAAGGAATTACTATCAACCAAGATAACCGTAAAGTTTAATTTGTTTTGAAATGCAAACGTACAGATGAACCAACAGATAAAGCAGTACACATTGTTCAGTTTTACTCTGTGGTTTTCAAGTTCAGTGGGCGTTTCATTCTACTACCCAGTAGCAAAATATATTTCAAATCGTTCGAAAAGTTGTGCCATGGAATGATCCTATCTTATCGTGCAGTAATCTAATTTTTTTTAAATTTAATTATTTTTTATCTCGTTTTACCTTTTAGCACTTTGAGATTTGATCCAAACGTAAAGTGATTTAGAAATTAAAATGTATTGTTATTATTATTATTATTATTATTATTATTATTATTTATCTGCTTTGCTTTGGTCCATGGCACTTTACTCAAAACTAATCTCTGTACTTGCTGGATGATACCCTTTATTCTAGTAATCAATTCATTCCAGTCAAACACCTTTAGTTGTACTAACAACGAACATTTTTATATACAAATATTGTGACAGGAATTGTTTGTTGCAGTCCACACAACTCACTTCTAAATAGCATTTTGTGTGCAGATAGGAGTTGAATATATGTGTATTGTGAGCAATCTTTGAGTTTAATTAATACTAATCTGAGATATAATGTTGTAGTTGTCCTCTGAGAATTTCAGCAATGAAACTCTGAAAACTCTGACCTGAAGCAGCAACATGATACACATGTGGGTAGTTAATTGATCCACCTTTGTCGGTGATAGATATGAAAGACTATGTACAGCTGAGATGCCTGTGCTGTTCATAGGAGCGGAAGCAGAATTAAAAGAACTTTCTAGTGATTTTGTAATTGAATGTATAAATACTATGAAAAATTTACTTTTATGAACCACACGAGCAAAATTAGTTAAACCCTACTGCATATGATACTAATTGGCAAGATATACAATTCATTAGTTGTGTGCAATATGTATATCAAATAAGAACTGTTTAAGTTTCTCCAAACAACAGGTATTACAAGTCTTTTTTTCCCAAATATAAGACATAAAGCTGCTTTTTTAAATCAAAAGCATAATGCCAATGTTGGATATGTCATGTTTCCGCTTATTGATTATGGTTTGGTCAGCGTTTTCTTAAATTAGTGCCCTGGTGATTCCTCTCTTATATATGTTTTGTTCAGGTCCTTGGTTTCCTGCGACGGAAGAAAGGATTCCTGTCCTTGGTCTTGACGCATATTGATACATCAGCCATGATGGATGTCCTCCTAAGACTTATCAGCTGCGTGGAGCCACCACCCCTCCGGCTCGAGACACTCACTGTATGACCCAACTTGACCCATATTCACACTGTTACACATAACACACAGACATTGTTGTAATTATTGTGTATTATTTTTCTTACCAGTGGCTGAATGAAGAGAAACTTGCCCAGAGTCTTATAGAGCTCATTCACCCCGAGAGAGATGAGGAGGTATTCTACCATTTTTATACTAATGAGTATCTAATTTCTCCGATGAAAACATACTATTGCTGGCATTCTCACACTATTGAATCTAACTTTACCATACTCAGACACAATGTGCGTGTTTGGCTTTCACAGAAGCAGTCCAATGCGTCTCAGACTTTGTGTGACATTATTCGTCTGAGCAGAGACCAGACAAATCAGCTTCAAGAGATTTCACAGCCAGACCCCTTACTGACCATATTGGAGTCGTACGTCAGACAAATGCTTACAGTCACATACTCATATTCTTATATTGGATGTTAAAGCAATGCCATTCTCCGCTCTGTTCCTTCAGGCAGGAGTGTGTGGAGCAGTTGTTGCAGAATATGTTCTCAGGAGTGATAATCGAGAGCTGCATCGTCAATGGGATTCAAGTTCTTCTCACATTGCTGGAAATAAGGAGGCCTGTGTGAGTATGACTTTTAAAAACAATATTAAACAGTCAATAATTTATTACTGTCTAGTTCCACTTCATAAGGATGACGCATGTAATTTTTTACCAGAATCCAGGCCTCATGTTATGTGTCTAGCCCTGTCTTTCTTGTGTGACCATTAATTGAACTTGGTAATCCTCCCTGTGTTTGATTAAGTTTGTGTGTTTATGACAGGGTGGATGGTGTAATGGATGCTCAGGGATTTGAGAGAAGTTATACAGTTAACAGCTGCATTTTGTTGGCAATCAAGCCACACCTGATACACTTCCACCAGCTACTTCTGGAGCCACCCAAGGTACAGAAACAAAGATATACTCATCTATAGGGCCGTAGCTGATGTAACATGAGATAACATCAGAAATATGTACAGATATCAGCCATTACATTATGACTACTGACAAGTAAGTCAGAATAAGAATAACATTGAGTATCACGTTACAATGACAGCTGACTGTGGGTAGGCTATATTAGGAATGCAAGTGAACATTTTGTCCTCAACGTTTATGTGTTGGAAGCAGGAAAATGGGTAAGCCTAAGTATCTGAGTACTCTGACAAGACACAAATTGTGATGGCTAGATGATAATGTCATATCTGCAGTAGTTAGTACCTACCAAAGTGGTCTAAGCAATGACCAACTGGCGACTGGCGGATAATGGGCACCCATGACCCATCAATGAAAATATTAAGCAAAGGCTAGATCATGTTTTATGATCCCACAGAAGATCTACTCCAGCACAAATTGCTGAAAGATTAATGCTGGTTAGAAGGGTGTCAAAACACATAGTGCAACACAGCTGTTTTGACAGTGCAAGGGGGACCTATTATATTAAGCAAATGGTTTTAATGATGTGGCTAATCAATGTTTAATGATATGGAAGTAGTAAACTATATGAAAAATGACAAAAACAAAACAAGGCATCAAAAGGCACCAAAGTGTTATACAGCTGTTATATCTATGTAACAAAGCTTTTCTCTATCTGTATATTTTAAGCAAAACCCCATGCTGACTACTTTGGGTGTGCTGGAAGAACCTTTAGGAAACACACGTCTCCACGTAGCCAGACTGGTGGCATCCTTGCTGTATACTAGCTCTTCTAGCCACGCGGTTGTTGCACAGGAACTCTGTCGACTCAATACCATGGAGCTGCTTCTGGTGAGCAGGCATGCTGCTATTTCAAGTACAAAGATGACAGACCAGCAAATGTACCATGTCCCATTCATATCAACATGCTAAATGTTTCAGAACTTATTCTTCAAATACATATGGAACAACTTCCTACACCTCCAAGTGGAGCTTTGTGTTGCTGCCATCCTCCGGCCTTGTGCCCATGAAATGAGAGTTCAGCCTGGCTTTGGAGTGCAAGAAAATTTCAGGCCTCATCAGGATGCTTCACAATGGCTGTCTATGAGTGAAACCCCATCGGAACCTCCAGCCACTCCTGAAAACTCTGCACATAATCTAATGGTGACTCATGTATGTGTCTTTATTCGTGTTTGAAGCAAGAGACTCAAGTGATATTTGATGTTTTGGCTCTGAAATCAACTCATTCACTGTATGTCTTTATCTCTGTAAAGTTGTTTCAGCATTGTCACCTGGTCCAGAGGATTTTAGGGGCTTGGGAAGAGAATGATAAAATACAGTAAGAAACCTGTGAAATGATGGTATGCTTTTGTTTTTACTGAGTAGCACATGCACACTCATCAGTGTGTTCCTTCTGTGTTCAGGTCAGAAGGTGGAATGAGAAGAGGGTACATGGGACATCTGACAAGGATTGCCAACACCGTAGTCCATAACCTTGAGAAAGGCCCGGTTTATACGCAGATTAGTAGCCTCATCACAGGTGAGTGTGTCCATGTCTGTTGCAGATGTGTACTCACATTCCCATGAAAAGAAAAGATTTTAATACTCTGTTTGGATCTAGACCTACCGGTGGACTATAGAGGGCGCTGGGAAACCTTTGTGCACCAGACCTTGTCAGAGACCAATAGGAGGAATACCATAGACCTGGTAAGCACAAAGTCATCTACATTATACAGTATACACTGTATATGTTCCATTATTACACCCAAGCTTAATTTGTGGTATATGTGATGTTTTGTTTTTTTGTGTACCTGTACAGATTGGCTCTGGAAATCCATGTCAGTCCTCTGAGGATGATATGGAGAGCCCCTTCCCTAAAGAGCTGACCCTGCAGCAGGTCTACATACATCAGCACATATACAAAATACTTAGGGCTTCTGTTATCAGAGATGATAATCTAAATCAAGTTGTGATGTGGTTTTAGGCCTTTTCAGACTACCAGATCCAGCAGATGACGGCTAACTTTGTGGATCAGTTTGGCTTCAATGATGAGGAGTTTACTGACCATGATGGCAGCATTGGGTATAACTAACCTTCCTATTTGTATAACAGTGAAAGATGGTTGAGTGTCAACTGAGTGACTTCTATTCTTGCAGGGCAACATTTGACCGAATATCTGAGATCAATATCAACATTGATGTCGGTCAGGACAGTGTGAGTTTATTCCCACATTTGTTTGAATTCTTAGACATGGATTTAGATATATTTTATTGACCCAAATATGGAAATTCAGTCATTACACCATCAGATTGAAATACAAATGCATTGCACAGTCAGTCACATATAGGAAAATGTAGATTAATAAAGAGTGTATGTATAAAAAGTTCCTTAGAATGTACAATAACACCACACCATAAATATACAATATAGAATAATATACACTAGTGCTAAACTATGATATACTACACCACCCATGAATTTCATTATTCTTCGGTTGTGTAAATGTATTTTCAATCCCGAAACATGAACAACTTTATCAAAGAAAAATATAAAAACTACAATACCTGAAATATACAACAATTACACATAGTACAAACTCCTTAAAGTTTCCTAACGATATTACATCACAGTCATCTGATTCTATTTAACATATTAATAAAATATTAATAAACTCAGGTTTAACAATTGTTCCTCGTCTTACTTGTATCCATCATTGTGAATATTGATGTACACTGATTGATATTAGGCACATTAGATTTGTCCACCTGTCATTTGCAGGCCAGTGTAGCTGTGTTTGAAGCCTGTTCTAAGGAAAGTATTCAACCCTTTGATGATGATGAAGAGGACATTTGGGAGGAGAAAGACATTCACTTTGCAACACAAATCAAGTCCCGTAACAGGTTAGACGCTCACCAGTGGAAATACAGATGGTGTCAGCATTATGTTTTGGAATTATTTTTTTCAGCATTTTTCTTGAAGTCCCTTAAAGTTTGATAACTAGTTGTCCTTTCTCCATCGCACACACAATGTTGTGTTTGTTTGAAGGTTTGGTGTGTCACAATCATCCCAGGGCCTAGCAGCCAGTAAAACTTGTGAGAGGACAGTAGCTTCTGGTACTGAAGCCTCTGACAGAGCAGCACATTCGGACTCTGAGGAGAGAGGGGATCCTAAAGAGGATATGGGCCCTTTTTTATGCCAGGTCCAGACTGCTGCAACGAAATGTATGTGACAAATTACATATCGTGCGTTAATACATTATATTGCCTTGTTGGTTAGAAACAAGGCTGGTTTTGAGTAATTTTCTCATGTAGTGTGTTTGTATGTGGCGCATCTCAACTTCAGGCACTGGCTGGATAGCGGACTTTGGGGATGTGAACTCAAAGGCTCCTGCAGCAAGATTGGGCTTTTCAGCCTGGGAAATCCCAGATTCACAACCATCTGCCACAGAAGCAGACGACAAAGGTTGGGCCAAATTCACCGACTTTCAGCCTTTTTGTTGGTGAGTCTGGTCTAAACATGATGACACATTAAGGCATCTGCTTACATCGACTTTACCCTGGTTTTAAATATTCTGTGAAGACATATTCTTTCACATTACCCAAACTTCCCCTTTAAGGCATATTAAAAAATGTCATCAATAACTTTAACGGATGAACCCAAATAAAAGGTGCTGTAGTTGCTGCTGCATCACAGCAAGAAGGCACTGGCTTCCAATTCGTATGGAGACATTTCTTTGTGGAGTTTGCACGGTCTACCTGTGACCTGCAATATAGGTGATTGGTGACTCTAAATTGCCCATAGGTATGAATGTGAGCATGTTTCTTGGCTGTCAATATTTATTGTATACACTGACTCTCACCTAGTCTGGTGGGATAGGTTCCAGTGCTCGCAACCCTGAACAGGATATGCGGTTGGGTAGTTTGTATGACATACCGCTACAGCTTGAATACTGCCTTCACATATTGTTTGTACTCAAATCTTTCCAAAATATTTTCTTTCTTTTTTTTTTGCAAAAATTTTACTTATTAATTCATAGTCGATTTAGTCCAGGGAATCGTAATGGGGGAAAACCCAGCCTTAAATCTAAAGTGACTGCAGTTTATTAGCTGTTGTGTATCTTCTGCAGGATTTCTTATGCTTGTGACCTCTGTCTGCAGCTCTGAAACCGGCCCCAGATGCAGCTCTCCCGTAGATTCAAAGCTCAGCAGATCAGACGGCACCAAACCAAACCAGAACCGTACGTCCCTGCAGCTATTATTATATATATTTTAGGGACATATTAAATGTTTAAACATTTTTCTTCAGTAGAATGTTCAAAAATAATAAAATAAAAAATAAAAAATCATGCCAACTTAAAGACACCACACTTCACCATTGTATACACTGCTTCCTCTAGTCCATATGATCTTCGCTTGAATGTAAGATATTTGATTAACTTAACTAAGAAGAAGAAGAGCTATGACCTAAGGGTGCATAGAGTTGTGTGACCCAAACCTATATGTATTTAGCATCTCTTAACAATTGCCTCTTAATTTTTGTTCTCTGTGATGGCTTGACCTCTCGCAAAATGAATGTCCCCTCCATGAGTTCTTCTCCATCGCTCTCTGCAGCTTGTGTATGGAGTGTGTGTGTGGCGAGGAAAGCTCCATTGGTGGCTTCCGACAGCTCTTCATCCAGCAGCTCAGACAGTGATGAGGAAGAGGGGAAGACAGAGTCTGCGACTGCGACCAGTCAGACGGTGACTACAGAGTCCGTGACCACAGCTGCTGGAAAGGAGACCATTCAACTCACCATGGACGCCAAAAATGAGAGGGCAGTCTTCAGCAGGTACACATGCTAACATTTGCTGTGTTATCTGTAATTTGAAGTGCTTTTATCGAGTCTTACTTTAGCTTCCCCTTCTAAACTTTTCCTGCATAATTTTATTTCCACCACCTCTGATGTTCTTCTGATATTGCCCCCATCCTATCTGTTCCCTCCTTTCTCATCTCACCTTGACTCCAGAATATTCAGACCAGCAGTGAGACGGTATGTGGTGATTGAGGTCCGTCGCTCTGGAGTGTGGAATGGTTGTCCTGAAATTGTATGACGGACTTTAAAGGCCATGATGAAAAAAGATGTGCCTCATGTTTTTTATTTGCTTGTTGGATTAAAAAGGATGGGACAAAGCCCTTTATCATACTTCAATTTTATCCAAGAGTATTTAATTACAAAAATACATTAACCCAGACCTCCAGTCCCCACTCTACTTATAGACTCATAGAGAGCCTAAAGGCTCATCCCATATTCTCAACATGACCTTTAAAAATCCAAACACCACTGGTCCCTGCTATGACACCCTGGCATGAGGCAGTCCACTCCTCATTTAAGAGTTAATATCACATGGTGATCCCTTACATTGCTTTTAAATTCCTCCCCAAAAAGGCCCTAAGAAGTATATCTTTGTAGTTATATGATAAGATCATTTTTGTGCCAGTCACTTCGACAAGTTGATCTCATTTGTTTTCTTTCAGAGGATCTACATTACTAACCATAGCTGATAGCATGCTATTAACAGGAATTGCTACAAATACAAAACAAGCCATGTAAGTTGCATCCAAAGCAAGTGGACCTCTCTTTTGGCTTGCCAAAGTTGCTATGGATTCATCGCACATGGTTTACCATGACCTGAAAGAATGAGAATCTATACAGACATGCTACGAATCCAAAAATCTAACAAATCGAAAGTTTAGCAAGCTACTAACGTAACAGTATACCTACAAGCATGATATAATTAAAGAGATCCTATTTCGCAATTAGAGTAACTGTCCGAGAACAAAGCTTTGCAGCTTTGCACCCAACGCTCTTCAGCAGGTTATTGGCAGTTGCAGAGTGGCAACATAGGGTTGATGTACTGGTAGTGATCAATGTGTGCAGCTGAAAGCAGAGAACGTTATGTAGATTAGAGATTAGAGCCAGGAGTGGAATATGCAATTAATATGTTATAATTCCAGATGACAGTTCATGGCTATTCATTTTAGTTGTTACTGCTGTATGTGTGTTTTTCTGCAGTGAAATAGATAAAATGCCAGGAGAGGGAACCCCCATCAAAGACAAAGGGAAAGGAAATGACAGGGAGGGCGAAAAGGGAAAGATCCATGGAGACGCTCACAGCCCGACTACCGCCAGACCAACTACCCTGCTGGATGTCGTCCCACAGTAAGTGTATGCGTGTGTGCATTTGTATGCAGTTTATGGGTGCAAGATAAGGCACAATAGTGAAACGGGATGTATTTATCTTGTAATTATTCAGAAGTGCGTCTCAGGTGTAACCAAGCAGATGAATCCTATTTCATTCCACGAATATTGCAGTCGGTATATCGGGTCATGAAAATAATGTAGGTTAACGACACAGATGGACATAGTGAAATTCTCTTGAGTAACCATGCACATACAGTTACGAACCTCTGAATTATTTAATTCAAATATATAACAGGTTTAGGAAAATGTGGAAGATATTTGAGCCGACGAACAAATTTGTGCTCGTCATGATTTGTGGAATATATTTGTCCTAGTATATTTGGATGTCGGAATATACAAATCTATAATAAACACTAGATATAAAGTGTTTGAACTGCATCATTACAAAATCTGACTTCCTTACTCCACAGTCATCAATTTATTTTAGAATTCAGTTGTCAAGGTTTATATCACTGTGACCCCACAAATAATGTTTTTGACTCTAATCAAATAATTATGAAAACTTTTAATAGAAATATCATTTTCTGCCGAATAACTTTTTCAACCCTTATTCAATGTCCTTACAGAAGGGACATTTGTGGCCACTGTTCCCTGCTGGCTGGAGACTGAATCAGTGATGATAACTTTGGGTGCCCACATTCAGACTGGACATTTTATAGCTGCCTGTTTGAAGCTTGGTATGAAGCAAGCTAGTTTCAGACATTGCTGCTTCTTCTTCTTCCATATTTAAAGTATTATAGTCCACCACAAGCTCAGTGTTGGCTGATATCAGGTAATCGTGGTTACAGCAGTTTTAGGCTCTGAATCAGTCAGAATGTGCAGTATATCATGAGTCAGGACAGAACTACAGCTTGACTGGTGAGCAGAGGCAAAACAAAATACAAGGCGGTAATATTAGCTCTCTCTTTGAAGAAGTATTACTGATTACAATGAACATTTTAACTAAAACAAACCTATTTATATTGATAAAAAAAAAGAAGCCTGATTTGTCCTTGCTGTTGTTTTTTTTACCTTTCAGAGAAATGCAGTCCTCCGCTAATGGACCGACTTAGCGAAGCAGCACACACCAACACACAAAGAAATGCGTCATGCCATACAACATGCAATCATGCCACCTTTCCTTCCTATGTTCAGTCCTCCAGCGCCCTTTTTTGTGTCCAAAGAATGGAAGATCCTACATGCAGAGGTCAAACAGCCCTTAACAGTACGTATGCTGGATAACACAAATGTACAAATGAGAACCATTCTTCTCTTCTGCACCTTCATGACATAATTACAACTGAAATGCTTCCTAGGGGAATGTCTGTTTTGACAAACCATTTTGTTTGTGCCAGACCCCAAATGCCATATTGTGTCACGTACAAACTATTTCAAAATGTTATTTTTCTGATTGAACTTTGGAAATTAAAAGCAGTGTTATTTATTGTATTGAGAAGGGAATACTCTGCATTGAAGCTTTGGCACATTAATCCGAAGAAAAATTATATACTTTCTGAAATTGCCCTTTTATTTAATCAGGCAGTGGGACTTCAGATTGTTTGAGTCTGTCCGAGTGCATATAATCACAGCCCCGATCATTTGACTCTTTACACTTTAATAGATAAGACTAATCAAATAATCCTCTGAGATTACAACGATTGTTGCAAAGCTAGTTGCTATTGCTTTTATTTTAGCTGGGTACAATGTCAGGCACACATTTTATCAGTGCTAATGTGTGAGTGAGTAAACTTTTTTAACACATTGTACCTTAAGAGTCAAACAGGTAGAATTATGTCACATGGAACATAAATTGTTGATTTGGAGCATCACATTTGGGAGCATAATATGTCTCCTCCGCCTAAAACCTCTGACAGATTCATTTAGTTTAGAGGTATGTGTGCCCAGACGTGCATCTAGATTTGTGTGTGTGTGGGTGTGTGAGTGTTTGGGCTCTGTCTGAGGTACAGAGTGCATACTCATGTCAAAGGTGAGGTATGCGCATATATAAAGAAAGCACACCTGTACAAAAGACACGCACACACACACACACTGTGTCATACACAAGTGCATGCACAACCAAATACAAACTCACAGAAAAAAACCATGAAACACACAGTGCTGTGCTAATACTGACTCATATCACCCTCAGAGCTGTTTAAATGTAATATTGTGAAATTTGAACCGGTATTAGGTTGTGGCTATTCTTGGTAACATGTAAACGTAATATAAATGTAAACAGTATATATAAACATTATATCTATTTTTGGAATAAATCCAATGTTTGGAAAGGCGATTATTCTGCAGGTTGCAACGTGTGTATTTTATGTGTGTTGTACTGTTTAAATGAGGCAATAAAGCTGTATGTTTTTCGGTTAATACCCCAGCATCAGTTCCTGTCCCGCTGTTCTATGCTTCCTGCATCCAGGTTTGGCAGTGTGCATGGGTGTGTATGTCCTCTGCACCTAAAGGATGTTTCTGGTTTTGGCTTCTTTCTTTTTTTTAAAACAAACACGGAGTTAACCAACCCTATTAGGAGTAGAAACAGAATCATATACCGTATAATTGGTTTGCACATCATTTCTTGACTGTGGCAACCACCTATTATGATAGTCAGTCAGGTATCATTTTTCATCAAACCGTCGCACACATTCCAAACCTTAAAAAATGTCATCTTCGCAATATCTAGGATTCTCCTCTTTTCTATTTCTCACGCTATAATAAACTGAATGTCCTCGGGTTTAAGACTTTTGAAGAGACAAAATGTGCGATTTGATGAAAAATTGAGATTGTTTATGTTTTCACAGTTCACACTTTATTAAAGTGGAATAATTGTTGAATTACTGGCAAATAGCATGTGCACCCCTTCCTCTGAGGATCAGTGTATCAGTCCCATCACCATAAAGCAGGGATTAATGTATTTTATTAGAACCATGAATTTATTTAATGCAAAACACAACTCTTTAAAGTTGTGTGTCTTTCCCCTGCACCAAAATAAAAAAGATAAATGATCCTCGTGTTTAAAAAAAGAAAATTGAAACCGGATCCACCTCAACCCTCAAGTTCCATGAAAATCCATCAAGTGGTTTTAATGTTATCCTTGCAATTCTGTGGTGAGATAAAGCAACACAGTTTGTTATGCAGCTGCTGACAGAGGTTTTCAACGGATGGATTACAAAGCCTCTCCTACCCTATTGCTATCAAGGCACCAAATGTAAATATGAGGGTATATTAATGGACCGATTGGTATTATGCCATATCAGCTCATCTCTGCATGGTGTAATCTGTTTACATTTTTCCCTTACACGCCTAAATCATGTTTGACTGCTCTCATTGGTTATAGGTCCATTCTATTTCATCCAGTGGGTATTTTGGCCAATGCCCATGGTAAATTTCGCTTGGAAATCAAAGTTAGTTATAAGGTTCAAGACTTATCTCTATTCATGAGTAATTATCTTCTTTAAAGCCTGCCGGCTGCTCTCTTTTTTGGCTTTGTGTAACTTTTAAGCCAATCACAAAGTATAAAAATGATTGCAGAAGCCACCAAAACAAGACTCATGTAATAATTCTAACCAGAACTATCTTTTAGGTTTGCATGAGCCAGACAGTCATACTTTACTTTATCTTTCTACTCGTGTCTCTCATTCTCAGGGCAGGAGTTGACTTAAATTGCTTATAGTGTACGCCTATTAAATGATGTACAGAGATTGTTGTATTTTATTTTGAAAGCACTTTTCAAGAAGCACGTTGGGTTTGTATTTGGTGGTGCAAAGTGTCACCCCTTTTATTTTCCTCACAAAGAGGCAGGAATGTTTGACTTGGATGAGCCCTTCATATAGATATTTTGGAATACTTATTTTGTCCTATGCTTTCTGCCAAAGTGTGTCTTCCAACCAGTGCACTACTGGTTTTCATGTGGGTGAAGTAACCTCCTTTCTTGCAATAGTCTTACAGGGTGAGATCTATCTAAGGCAGCCTTCGTTTGATCCTTTTGTGTACTTCTGTGGGTCTTGCGGTTATCAGCAGCAGGAGAGGATACCATCAAGATTCATCATCACAGCTATTCTGCTTTTGTCCTTTCAGCACGTTGAGCTGTCAGAAATGAGACAGAGAGCACTGGTTTAAGTCGGGACTGGAGGAGAAAACTGGCCTGTTTTTTTCTCAGGTTGTGTACAGGGTCAGAATATTTCATAGGCTGTATAACACAAGCACTGCATCTGACCCTTACTTCGGTGGATTTGTTTGACGTTTGTGTGTATTTCTCTCAGCTTTCAGAGTATGCAGTCTTTGTTGGTGTGATGTTATGCCTAATGGCGTGAGGTTCAGCACACTCATATTTAAGTGCCAAAAAGTTTTGCACACGAGGCTCACTCCCCTCATTGGGTGTGTGCTATTTAGTACAGTGTATTCTCTAAACTTAATTGAGAGACATAAGTGTTAAATTTTTATTTCATCCCATTTGTAGTTATTTACACTGAGGCAGTTAAAAAAATTTAAATCTTACATTTTTGCTCATAACGTGTGTGTGGGTCGATGGAAGTGTTGTAAATGAGAGCTGTGCTGCAAAATTTTCTTTTTTTGAAGTGGACTGATGCTGGTGTACGTTTGTTGTTTTTTTCGTTTTGAAAGTAATTTGTCTCTTACCTGTTGTCAATTTAGCTGGTACATTCAGATATGAACCTAATAAATATGTCCAACAAAGAGGAGACTCCGGTCTGTGTTTTATCTCCCATTTCTATCCCTCTGCAGCACAAAAACACACACACACACACACGAGTACAAACAAAGAGAGAGAGCAGGACTTTGTCTTTCAAAACATGTTTACCTTAGGGGCAGGTGAGCTTGTGGATTATGTTGCTTCCCGGTCTGTACTGTATATCTCCTGCAGAAGTGAGCCACTGTAAATAATGTGACCTCACTCAATTTCCCCCCTTGGCAAATTTAAACCTACCCATGGAAATATAAAATAAATCAACAAAGGGTGTAACGGAATAAAAAAAACATAACTATGGACTATCCACATGGTATATGTTCACAGCTCATCTGCATACATATTACTGAGCAGAAAATCACTCCACATTCAACACAGAAAGTTACTTAAAATAACGACTGCAGTGTCAAAGTTATTCAACCCCCTGAACAGGACCTATCTTAAGAACATACATTTAAAATACTGCCTACCTTCGGCGATTTATCTAAACACGTAAGGTTCATCCTCTACATTACCTGTGATTTGCAGATAAAGTTATCAATGACTGCCAACAGACGCCAGATGAGACATCTTGACAGAAAAACCATCCAGATAAGATGCTGCTCTGTGGAGTGATTTAAAAAAAGACAAAAAAAACCCCACTGTCAGACCTTTGAATCAGCAGTGTGTCTGGAGGACTGGGAATGAAGCACATGCTGAAAAGACCACTGTACCTTCAGTGAAGCATGGTGGTGCCTGCTCTGGGACTACTTTGCTTCATTGGGTACTGAAACCTGCATCATGTAGTGGCTTTGATTGACTCCATCAAGCATTAAGACATCCTAAAAGAAGCATATCATATGTGAGGAAGCGTTCCAAAAATCACAATGATCCCAAGCAGACCTCAAAATCCACTAAGACCTGATTCAAGAAGAAGTCCTGGAACATTTTAGATTTGTGGACACAGTCGACTGACATGAAACCCATAGAAACTCTGGTGGGATTTGAAGCATGCACATGTAAACCCAAGAATATTACAGAGAGGAACAACCGTGGAATGCCTATAAAAAAAATCTCCACTGCCTTCAAGATCTCCTCCTTGATGAGCAGTGTTGAAAGCTTTCTATTCATTAAATTCTGCTGAAACAGAAGATGAGGAAGGAACTACAGGACCCTCTGGACGGAACATATACAAGACTCCTTATGTGTGTTAAGAACATCTGGAAAACTCACCCAACCAGAGACCAGACCTACAATCACTTGCCCGCAATAACAACTGTCAAAAGAGCAAACTTTGCTGCTCACTGTTCTCGCACAAATGATAAAACGATGTCCTGCTGTGGCAGCTTCAACATTCTACTAGATAAAACTGACCTCGTACATGGTCTGACACAATCTCAAGGGACAAAGGACTCACATTCGAAGAACTGAGAGCAGCACTGAGCAAGGAACCATTTAAAATGCGTGGCATCTGGGATCTCAACTGGGATCCAAGTACGATAATGATGACAGAAGGGGAAAACTTTTTTTCACACATGAACAGGCGAAGAGTACTGAGGACCCCTGCCACTAGCTGGTATTTGTCTAGACAACATGTTTGTAGCAGGTTGAAGCAGCAAAACGTCCTCCATAAAGTACTACAAACGCTCGTTATTAAAAGGTTGAATAATTTTGAGACAGCAGTGGTTGCTAGAAGTTCCATTTTGTATTGTATTTTGGGAAGTTGTTTTGTTCATTTACTATATTTATGATGTTAATTAAGGTTTTATTCTGAGTCACATGACCGCAAGTTAAACAGAGCACCAAAGAAAAGGTGGATGAAAACCGATGAAAACTTAAACCGATGAAAACTTAAATATGTATTTGAATGGTGTGCTGTACTTGCTTAAGGATACTTTTATCCACTAGTAGAAAATCGTCGAATTTTAATTGCATTGGCGACACTGTCTGCACACTGGTCTTAAAAAGCATCAGCTACAAAAAAAAATTCTGCCAGTGTTAAACCTTCATTGAAATAGAATCTGATGCCCTGATAAAGAATGGAAACTCCTTAATCAGCTAATTATTTCTTAAATCAATTGCTACAGCTATGAGATTCCTGATCTCTGATTAACATTAAGAGAATAAAAGTAAAAAATCTTTTGTTTTCTCATTAACAGGAGAAAATAGTTGCGATAATTAGCTTGTTTTTGTGTCTTTGAAAATTGCGTCTTGTCCATTCGTGATAACGAGATAAATATCTTCAACGATGGCCGTTCTCGGCTTCCATACATGTATACAATAATGTTGCCTCCCATCACAATCTACTGTCATCCAGAAAAGCACAGGTACAGGACACACCTGCTCCCCAGTTCTCCCTTACTCCTCCCTTCTTCTGCTCTTCCTCCTTCTCTTTCCCACTTCCTCAGAGGAAAATGACTCTTACCCTGTAGTCAGAGGGCGACTGTGTGGAGAAGACTGTGTGCAGTGGGAGGAAAGGGAAGAAGGCGGGGTTGAGTTTGTGTGTGTTTTTTAAACTTTGATAGTTGTTGAGAAACCTGCCCGTCCGCTCGAAGCACAGAGAGGAGGAGCCTGTGGGGTGTGGGACTCCAGACAAAGAAGGAGATATATTTACAGACACTGGATCACTGGCGCTTAAGGACAACTGGGGATCCTAGCTCTGCTGCGATCTTCAACTCCCCGACTGTTTTTAGAGGTCCTGAAAACTTTATCAGAGCCGTGTTTGTCAGCCGCCCGGGGTCTTCTGTGAGTTGTTTTCATCATTATATGCCGCCTGGGGCGTGTGGAAGTGCGTGGATTAGTATGTTTGGGATGGAAAAGTGGGGTTGGCACGATCAAAAGCTCTGCTCTTAGTTCACGTCATGGGTGGCTGCCAAAGTTACCCCTCGGCCACGAAGACAGACAGCAAAACTGTTCAGCATCCCGACATCGGCAGCGAAAAACAGTAAGTTGTATTACTCTTGTGTAAGAAAATTGTAATGTGCAATATAAAGGGTATGTGAAGTACTGCGTAAAGCTGGCTGTACGCAACGAGGAGTCCTCTGCAGGAAAATGTGTGCGCGAGAGAGGGCGCGCGCGCCGCATATTTGTCTGATGGCATCAATGAAGGTGAATTCCTCCAACAGCGGGAACACATGTGGAGAAGTAGCAGGGGCAGCACGACGATAGATGCATGCGAGTGCATGTTTCTATTCAAATATTTGTACCAGGATTAATTCGACAGAGCCAACTGGCTGTGCTGGAGATGACTCTCGGGCCACACGAACACACACACACACACACACACACACAAACAAACACACAGAGAAGAGGGTAACTAGATGGCAGAGAGAGAGAGCTGGGTCGGACACACAGGAGCATGTTTACACACAAACATAACAAGTAGGTCCGGGTGTAGTGCGTGAGTGAGTGTGTGTGTGTGTGTGTGTGTGTGTGTGTGTGTGTGTGTGTGCGTGTGTGCGATGACACTGGGAGATGGTTGATAATACCGTGCAGCAGAACAGGATGTTCACCAAAAGGTTCCTGTGGACATTACAGAAGTATGTCTAGGTTTCTTGTTTGACTGTACTATTCAGCTCTGTGCTTCTCTTATCTGGGTATCAAGGTCGCGCTGAGCAAACCCAGCTGATGTGTGGACACATCTGAAAGTGAGCATGGCAGCTGCTGGATTCCAGCAAACCAGGGACCTCATTTATAAAGTCTGCCTACGCACAGAAGAACGCGTTTGCCACGTTCAGCGTCATTCGTGGGTTTTGTAAAAAACAACAACACACGCTTGATGGGTAAACGTGCTGTCATACAAGCAAACTCTAACCCATGCGCACGCGCAGAAACGGATAAACTACGACTCAGGCGGCAGAAGGATGAAATAAGATAACTCTGACGCAACCAAAGTGTGTTATATTTTTGTTATTGAAAGACACATTTGGGGTTCATTTGCAGTGACGGACAGAAAGCCATTTTACAATGAATTTATACAAACGGGTTTGATTGATCCTCCCTGGAGAATAAAGACAAACAGATTTATCACTGCAAATGACACCCAAATATGTTTCTCAGTAACAAAATAAGTAATAAAAATAAGTGAATTTAGTTAACATGCAAGAATAATGGAACATAATCGATTGAAATTAAGGATTGCTATTTTATCTAGCGTTTAAATTGTTTCTTTCATCCACACTCCGCTCACTCATGGTGCAAACGTGTTGTCACAATTAAGATAGTTTCCATTATTATAGTCTCAAAACACCATGTCTCAAGTTATTACGGGAAAATTCCCGCAACATATTCCCGAACACATAATATGTTATTGAAAAGGGGAACAGCCGAAAGACATTATCATATAATTGACGTTAACACTCTCATCATATACTGTATTTTTTTTTTGTGTTTATAATTATTGATATTATTACTACAGTGTATAAAAATACAAAACAAAGCAAAATGTTAAAATGTGTAAAACAAAAATGCCATCAAATGTAAGTAGGATTAAATACCGCTTCTGCTGGCATAAAAGACATGCTTTCAGGCATACTGGCACCTCATTCACACCACAGGAAGTAATAATCAACAGCTGTTTAAGATACTTAAAAAACTGACTCACCAAAGCTGTTCCTCATTTGAAGTTCTAGAGTTTTTCCTCCTTTCATTCTTTAATAAATAGCTCAATATCACTGTCATTGACAACACCGGTGCGTATCAGTTCAATTAGAAATTGCTTTTCCATATGGCATGAAGGCCAGTCTTGACAGTCTGTCACGTCCTTTTTCGCCTATGAGTTTTAATTTGTTGAAAATTAACGCCCCGCAGGAGATGGAGAGACTAAAGGTAGTGCCTTCCAGATATGTAATACAGGCGTATCACGAGCCTACATATAGAACACGCCCAAGCCAAGCTACTATACAGTGGCATGTCAAAGAACTTGCCCTTGATGATAACTTCAAAATCTGATTGATTTAAAAAAATATGACAATCAACAAAATCCCCTCCTCACTGTGGAAGCTGCTTGCCCCAGCGCAGACGCATACAGCAAATGTAATTCTGAATCTGAAATCTGATTGGATAAAACAAAGCTCACTTTTATGAGCTGGCTGGAAACTGCCATGGAGGGAAGTAATGAAATTAATGAAAAGGATGGGAACAAACTATTCAAATACATGTAGTCTCAATTAAAATGTGTATTGAATAATGATTTCTTCTTTTAGTTTAAATGTCTGACAATGTCAGGGCTAGCAGAGAAGGCCTTGTTCGTCCCGACGATCCGCTTGTGCTGTAATTACAATTTGTAGTGTTGCACGGTGGCTGATTTGCGGAGGTTTGCACTCTCTCTTGGTTTTTCTAGTTATTGATGGGTTTTTTTATTACTGTATAAAATACCTGTAATTACAATGCATAATGACGCACAGTGGCTGATTTTGCAGGATATGACAAATTGAAGAGGTAACTATTCAATAATTGAATTGATTATGCTGACTGTGTCCGTTTGCATGTACAAAGGGACTTTGACGCCTTCGATGACGTAACTTGAGTGGGTCATCTTATAAAGGTAAATGGGCGTAAGACTTGAGTGGGCAGTCTTTTATTAATCAGAAAATATTAGTGCACACATTCCTATGTGTTGTCCGTAGGGTGTGCGTTCTGGCGTGAAACTTACGCACAGTTTTATGAATGAGTTCCAAGGAATGTCACTACACTCATTCTACTGGGGTTCATGCCCCAGAGCTGGGAGTACCCTGTGTTTATTGTTCTGTTCAGGTTATAATGTTCTGCAGAAAGAAAAGCAATGATAAAATACAAAAGTACGAATATCAGTGATGCATCTGAAGATTCAAATTTTATTATGCATCAGGGATAGGCATATAGAGTATTCTCTTAACAATTCAAATGTTATTCTACTGCACCAATGTAACAGAAGAGCACAGCAGTAAATAGCTCTGGTGTACAAAAGTCTGATTTCCCTGTACAGTGTGTAATTACAGGTGATCGTCAATTTTGATTAAGTACTGCTCATGAATCTGATCAGTCAGTTTTCATCCGAGTTTCTGTAGATGCAGTTAGTTTCTGTAGATGCAGTTAGTTTCTGTAGATGCAGTTAGTTTCTGTAGATGCAGTTAGTTTCTGTAGATGCAGTTAGTTTCTGTAGATGGGGCTGTATTCTCAGGCTTAACAAACTCCATCACATTTGGACATCTTCATTAAAGCTTAATTTGGACCATGTCTTTAGATATTCTATTTGATATGAGGAACATATTTTGTTCTGCCTGTCTTACATCGAACTTTTTAAGCCTGCCAAGAAAACAAGCCATGATTCTTATACTGTAGGCAGAGCTTCCTATGCTGGCTTTCTTCTCAAAATAATGATGATGAGTTGACATTGCTAATCATTTCCCTTAATTTTACGTTGAACTTTTTTGGCAGCTCTAGTATGTTTCTGTTAGTACAGGGCCACACTTCTGTTTTACCACATGTACAGTCATCACAACAACAGCCTTGCAGTTTGTGCGGGCTCATCTTTCAGATGGGGAGATTTTCGTTTTCAAATCACAACATTCTGCAGTTCTTCATCTGACCTGCGATGTAAAGCAGACAGGGAAGGCAGTTGATGCCCAATCAGTAGATGAGTGTTTCGATCTGATCTCCATACATGTCATAGGGTCACACAGCCACATGCAGCCTGTGGCTTCTGTGCCATAAGAATATGTTGGGAATCATTATATGTGTTTAAATACATGGTTTCATAAAGATTAATTTCTCTAGATTGTTATTATTACCAATGTTTTATTCAGTTTCAGCAGCAGCACTGTGCTCATCAAGGCTAGTTTGTATAATATATTGTACTTTTCGTTCAAGAAAAATATAAAATATTTTGAGTAATGGTTGCATGGGCCCCATTAGAGCTTTCCATCTAACATCTAACAACCTCCTGCGGGACACAATGAAATATTCCATCTAAGGAACCATGTTAAAACATTCTAGGTACCAAAGAGACGAGATTAGGTCAGAGCACCAAAAACTTTCATAGTGCATTAGCATACATGCATCTGCTTGGCGCCTGTGTTTGCATGTCAAATCATGCAAGACTTGCCAGACAGGCCAGTACACAGTGGCATTTGCAAATATCCTTCTATTCCTGCGCTCACTCTCTATCACAAGTTCCCTAACTACAGGTTCCATGTTACCGCACCCTCAAACCCTACTTGCAGTAGATATATGACCTGTTGTCTGAGACAAAATTTGGGGAAGCCAGCAGCACTCACCTTTGGTCATAACCTCACACTCTGTTAGTCCTGCTGTAATGTACTTTGTAGCACTGACCTCTGCAGGAATGAGTTTCATCAGCAGTAATTACTCTCTCTGAATTGACTGCCTTCATTACATTAACTGCTCATTTATTGGACAATCAGGTCTGCACTTACAAATCTGTTAGTGTGTGTGTGTGTGTGTGTGTGTGTGCGTGTGCGTGTGCGTGTGCGTGTGTGTCTGCACGCCAGTCACAGTAGGCAAGACCGATGAGGGAGTGTAAAACGTGTTATCTCCTGGCTACAGCAGGAGTAATGAATCCACTGACCCATCGATTGTTTTATTTTGTCTCTCTGTCTCACTGTTCCTGCCTCTGCTTCATTAACTCTGCACTGTATTTCCAAGGGGAATTAATAACAATAATCTGGAGGAGCGTCCATATCTTCAGCAGCAGTATGTGTGCCAGGGGTTCACACCCACAGACGTGTTTTCCCTCATAGCGCTGCCGCCTGGCGTCGATAAGGCAGAGTGGCTTGCCAGCAACAGTGAGTGGACTCTATTAAATACAGTAGATTCATGATTGTACATTGTCTTCGTCCAAATGTCTGAGATCAATTTTCCCCCTTCTTTTTCCTCTAATTGATATATTCCAGCGGTGGCGTTTTTCAAAAACATAAATATGTTCTCTAGTGCACTGTCCGAGTTCTGTACTCCCAGCACCTGCCCGACTGCCTGCGGACCAGGCAACACGTAAGTGACTGAGTGTTATACTGCAAGCAACTAAAGGCCCCTTTAACTGTATCACATGAAAAAAAAAAAAACTTTTTCCCAGTTGTATGTTGCGGTTAAGACTCTTCTTATTCTGTTTGCAGAGGTTCTTAGACAATCAAAGAACTTTTAGCGAATTCTTTCTATATGCCCCGAAATCTCTAACTAGTTTCTGGAAGAATGAGATAGCAGATAAAAGTGGCAAAAATTATATTCCTCTGACAACCAGAGGGAGCAGTTGGCCTGCTGCTTAACCACTGGGGGGGTTCAGATATCTGACTGGGATGCCACCTTGGTTGTTTCATTTGTAGGTTCTCAGGGTACCTACTTCTCTTACTGTGAGAAGAGCATAGAGTAGACCTCATCTAGCCTAAGAAAACTATCGCTGGTTATAGTAGCAACTGAAACATTCTGCTTAGCTTGTTGCCAGCGTGACCCAACACTGGATTAAGAGGGAGGTAATGCATGGATTAATGTATGTACCAATATCTATCAAAAAATGTTGACCAAGCTATTGTGGGCTAATCTAAACAATCAGGATTTTTTCTTTTTCCTGAAATAACAAATTAACTTTTGAATTTTATTTATTATTATTATTGGAATTAGATTTCCATTTGCTTTGGTGTTACAGGTAACATTTTACAGTATTCTTCTCCATTGTTAAAAAGGGATCGCCCGGCTTCTTGTACAAATTATGTCAAATTTACAAACACTGCTATATTTGAGGTTGATAAAATATAAATTAATCCCAAAATAATATTGCAGTGTAACAGCTTGATGCAAGTAGAGCAAGTACACAAAATGCACAATTGACAAAATAGAAACCTGAGATAAAATAAATGATCGAATGCGTGATTATTATTTTTGTCTCTTTTTACACAATTGCTTTTAAATGATGTCATCCTCTTTATACTTGTATCACTTTATTTGGTTGTTGTATTACTTCTCCTTACTTGATGCAATGTTATCTTTTACTTTGATTTGATTTGATTAACTTGTCTGTAAAAGCGCTTATGTTCTGTTATTGTAATGGAGGTGAATATATGTTTAAGCAACGTCTGTGAAATTTTTTTAACAGTTAAGAGCTAATTGATATTTAAAAAATAAAAATCACACAAGAATGTTCGCTGTTGCCATCAGGTGACCATAGATCTATAGCGTAATACTTTGCCTTTGAAAATCATGACGAGTAGTTTTCTGCTGAATTCAGGCTTTGTTGTATCTTAAATACAGTGTGTTCTGACATTGTCAGGGTTTATGTTTGGACTGATGACCATGGCAGGAAGCTGAAGTGTTCTGCTCCACTTTACTTTGACTACGCCATGTCATACATTCAGGAGCTGCTGACTGATGAAGATGTGTTTCCCACAAAAGCAGGTAAAAGGGATTTTTATATATGATACACTGTTCTGGTCAATAATCAGATTTCAGTGTTAAAGCCATTATTTTTCCTCGTTTCCAGGTTCTGTGTTTCCGACAGGCTTCGTCTTTCTTGTCCAGAAGGTGTTTTTGCTGTTTTTCAGGACTCTGGCTCACATATACTGCTCTCACTACAGAGAGACCCTTGCATTGGGCCTCCACCCACACCTAAACACTCTCTTCAAACACCTCACACTATTCTGCGAACACAATTCCCTGTTGGAGCAGGAGGACACTGAGCCACTGAAGGACCTCATCACGGCTCTGATGCAGCAAGGCTGAGCCCAAAGAGCCAACTAATATGTTGTACACTCACATTTTCATTGCACCTATTTAATTATTATATCTGATTTTAAATCAAATCGTTTTTCTTGATAATTTTGGCTTAACTTCCCTTATGTAAGGATTTTCTTTTTTAAGTTTGGAAGTTGTAAAATATAGACCACTTTTTATAAACAGTATGTGGGAGAATGAATGAATCTGTTTTGCTTTAAGAAGCAGAGAATCCGACCAAGTCAGGCGTATCCAGCTTCTGCTGCATATCTGCATCATCAGTTATTGCAATACTGTGTGAATGCTGTAATATTGCATGTATTGTAACACAAAGGTGCATTATTTTATATATATTTTGATAAGGTCAAGATCTTCAAGCTAAATTATGTGTCATTTGTAGACTTAACATTAATGAAAAAAAATGAATTGTCATCTGATTTCTTTTCCTGTAGGACATCTACTGAGCCAGACGGTTAACAGTTATTACACAAGGTGCCATCATGGATGTATATTTTATGACAAAGTTGTGGTTGCATCTTAATGGAACAGTATGACTCATATCTGCATTCTTATATGTGATTCTGTGCTGTACACGTTTGACAATTATCTGTACATGGTGTATTTAACAAATATAAGATCTACCCAGCATGTATCTCAATTTAATTTACACTTCCAGCTGCTGTATGCTGTAGGTCGGTGTATGTTTGTTCTGCTGGCTGCAGCATAGGACTACCAGATAGGAAAAGAAGTTAAAGTGATTGTTTTCAGCTTATGCGGGTAAGTAGAGAGTGGTATATGAATCTAATCCACAAATTCACATTTTCAAACAGATTGTTATTTTCTAAAGGGAACATCTACTGTAGTTGTTCATGCACACGCACAGAGTTTGCATTGATGCTTCTCAGTTTTTACAAACAAAACCCTTGACCAGGGCAAGCCAAAACTACAATATCAACACTTAATGAAATTAAATATCAAACAAGACAAAAAAATACACATGTGAATAAACACAATACAGACACAGGCTGATCAACCCTGGAAATATTTTTACAAGGTCATGATTTATAGAGAATAGTGCAACCAAGTTATATTAATTTTTCCAACCACAACAATGATATGACATATTTAGGTCAAATTCAACTTTATTGTCATTTTTCTCACATGTGCCAGACATGCAGAAACTGGAATGACGTTTACCTCCTTCCACGGTGCAAAAATGCAGAACACATCAATTCACGTACAAAATAAGTTCAAGTGATGAGACATAAAATACAATCTTTAATATATATATGTACACATACAAACAACCTTACATACACGTACACAGCAGCCATTTTGAAGTGACTTGTCGGGGGACTTCAGAGTCCAGAGGGGGGAGATGGAAGTGAGGGGAGAGAATTCAGCTTCCTAACAGCCTGATGGATGAAGCAGTTTGCCAGTCCGGTGGAGCGGGCATGTATGCTTCGGTACCTTCTCCAGAAAGCTGTGTATGGGATGGCAGGGGTCACCCACATTGCTGGTTGCTTTTGGAATGAGGCGGGTGGAATAGATGTCCAGGAGGGAGGGGAGAGAGACACCAATGATCGTCCAAGCTGTGTTCACTGTGTGCTGCAGGCTCCTCTTGTTGTGGTCGGTGGAGCTCCCACACCACACACTGATACACACGGTCAGAGTGCTCTCAATGGTGCCTCTGTAAAGGGTCTACATGATGGTTGGTGGGGCTCTAGCTTTTCACAGTTAACTGAAGAAGAGGAGGTAGAGCTGGGCTTTATTCACCAGTGGTGCAGTGTTGGTGGTCCAGGGTTTTTTTTTTCTGTGGGAGTGTACTGTTTTTTGCTTCAAACCGGGCAAAGAAGCTGTTAAGGTTGTAGAGCAGAGAGATGTTACTTCCACGGGTCTGTTGTGGGGGTTTGTAGTCCGGGACTGTCCGGAGGCCCTGCCACAGACTCCGTTTGTCCCTGCTATTCTTGAAATGGCAGGTTACCTTTTTTGTGAAACACTCTCTGGCTTTCCTGATACTGCGGGACAGGTTGGCTCTCGCTAGCTCAGGGCAGTTTTGTCCTCCGCTCTAAAGGCAGTGTTCCTGGCCCTCAGTAGCATTTGGACCTCTCCTGTCAGCCATGGCTTCTGGTTTGCCCTGATGGTGATGGTTGTGGTGTGGGTCAAATCATCAATACAGTGACCAACATAAGAACTCCTCCTCAATATCTGTGCAATTGTTGTTTGTGGCTGGCTGCTTAAACATTAATCAGTCTATCGTGTTAAAGCTGGCTTAGAGTGCAGAGGAGGCCCCCTGGCCACACCCGTACCTATTTTCGGGTTGGTTTGGTGACTTTCACCCTCAGCCTGTATGCTGGTTTTAGCATAACAGTGATGAGGTCACTTTTAAGGTTCAGGATTAATCAGGAATGTTATGTCTTGAGGTAAAATGTTAACATTTCGATCAAAACTGTTCTTTTTTTTAATTATTTCCTGTGATCAAAAGCCAAGAATTATTAGATTGATAGGTTTGTAAGCTCAAACGGGGCTGTATCGCTTTTCCCAAGGTGATGTCAGGACAAATTAATTTGATTTATATTTTAAAAACTCAAAAGCCAACATAAACTCCATTAAATGCTTAGTGAATGATAACGGTATGCTGATAGTGAGTGGAAACACGTGTTAGAGCGTGCCAAATATCAGAAAAGCAAATAGACAGAGGAGTCCAAGTTTCTTTTTGGAGATGACATAAAACACACAAAAAAATCCTCTCAAACTGCCACATTTAGATTTAATGTTTAAAGGTTGTTGAGGTCCTACCTATTAAATAATTTTGTCGTAACATCAGGTGACAACTTTGTCTCTTTAACTTTATATTTCAGTGGCTACGTTTGAATAAAGGTTATTATATAACAAAACATAGTAACACAGCGTGCTGCTAAACAACTAAAGCAGACGGATCCTTGTTCCGAGAGCCAAACATAGAACAAACACAAAGAAAAATGTTTCCATACAAAATTAACCAAGTCTCCAAAACTCTTGAATTTAGAAATTGAGAAGATGTTGGTTCCACGCCCCCCCACCCCCTTTTTTTAAAAGATGAAATCCTAATTGTATCCTTAAAGCTGAAGGTTATAGCTCACACAATTTCTGGGTGAAGGTAGACAAGTGCCACTAGATCATCATGCAGGTCTGGATGCCTCCAGACCTGCTTGTCTGGATGAATCCACTGAAGCTTGTGAACATTTTCTGCACTTGTTGACATGTGCCACAGTTAGGAATAACATATCCCTGCCTTCATTTGACCCAACTGTTGCCATCTCTTGCTCTGCTGTCATTGATCAGTTTGAGTCTGTGTCTCTTTCTTGTTTAACGGAAATTACTGCAAAACTTAAGCCTGAAGACTGTCCCACAGACGTTGTCCCGTCTCGCCTTTTTAAAGAGGTCTGGGAAACTATTGGACCTAACGTACAAAAAATTATAAACAGCAGTCTTGTGTCAGGTGTTGTATCATCCTGCTTTAAAAAAGCGGCGGTACAACCTTTAATTAAGAAAGCCAGTTTGGACAGCTCCGTCCTTTTATACTTGAGGTCGATCTCTAATCTCCCATAAATGTCCAAAGTTTTAAACAAGACTGTACTCATACAGTTACAATCTTTTTTAAACATTCAGGCCATTCTTGAGGTTTTCCTGTCTGGTTTTGAAGCCCTGCACGGCACAGAATCTGCACTTTTAAGCGTTTTTAATGATCTTTTATTAACCACAGACAGGTGATTTAGCATTTTTAATGCTTTAAGATCTAACAGCTGTTTTTGACACAGTGGACCAAAGAAATTTCACCTGGAGCACTGGGTGGGTATTAGAGGCACAGCCTTACAGTGGTTCAGGTCTTACCTGTCAGAGAGAAGCTTTACAATTAGCCTAGGTGACTGTTTTTCCGTCCATTGCCGCTCTTCCACGTGGAGTCCACCAAGGTTCCATTCTTGGGCCAATCCTTTTTTCTTTGTCTCTGCTCTGCTTAGGGGTTGATTTTAAGGAAACATGGCATCTCATACCATTTCTATACAGATGACTCACAAATTTATCGGCAACTGAAAAGAAATGATGCCAGTTCTTTGAATTCATTGCTGGACTGTCTGAAGGACATCAAAGCCTGGAGGGTCCTTAACTTTTTACATTTTAATGATCGCAAAACCGACATTATGGTGTTTGGACCTAGCGGTACCATTGATTGTCAAAATGGACAGTGATCTTACACTTGATAAACCGATAAACTCTGTGGCTGAATCCGGTTTTTGTTTTTGTTTTATCATTTGAGGCTTTTATCTTAGGTTAAGACCTTTTTAAGCTTTAATGATTCTGAAAAGCTTATTTGTGCTTTTATTACAACACACCTGGACTACTGTAATGCACTTTATTTTGGCAAGAGCCGGACCTCCCTCCCACGTTGGTTCATTACACGGAGAGATCTGGATCTAGTTATAACGAGAAAAGATGTCATGATTACGATATAAGGAGGTTTTGTTTGTTTATTTCTACAGGCCCTATAATGTTTATCAGACATCTGAAACTGTATCTGTCCTTTCACCCGCTGTGTTTGTATTTTCCACGTGAGAGGACATGCTCCATTTCCTATGTTGGGGAACTGGCATTTTGTAGCTTTATTACCATAAACTTGAACAGGATTAGCATTTCCATGTTCATCAAAACTGCCAAGCATATTAAATGATTTATAAACTTATCTGCGCTCCAAAAGATTGAATCAAGAAGAATGACATTACTCAGCGCTTTTGCAGTGTTGCACAGCTGTGCAAAATCAGGATAAAAAGTACACTTATACCAGCATCCCGACATTTATAAATGTCTCATAAATCTAATAATATGAGAAAATATTTATCACTTCTCAAACAAGGATGCAGGTACATGTGTAAGTCATATCCTGATTTAGGACAGCTTTGCATCAGTGCACATGCAATGAGTGAAAAGATGATTTTTTTTATTCGGTATATGCAATGCGCTTCGGGATCACACAGACATTAGACAAACAGAAAATGTAAGTTAGAAAACAATTGTTTGGGCCTTTTACAGTTTTAACATCTTAAATCAAATTATGACCAACCAACACACTACAGAATTAGCATTTCCGCTGTAATAAAAACAATTTTTAAGAAAAATGTACTCAATAGCTGTTATCACAAGCAATAACTTTTTTAAATGTCTTAATTATTATCGTTGTTGTTCAAACAAAATTGTCCCTCTTATTTAAATGTAATGATACTGAAAAGTACTGAAATACAATAATCATGAATGTAAACTTAACATATTTATAACATCCAAACATGTAAAATATGGCCAACTCCATTCATGAAATCATACTTATAAATATTTTTAAAACGAAAGCCTAAAATAACTTATCAACTTTAATTTTTAAACAGCATGTCTATCAAAAATGAGTACAGTAATGGTTGTCTGCACATCTACTGGGAGATTGCAAACAATCACTGAAAATAGATTTGCATCATGATGTAACTATGCTGACATTTAAACCTAATCATATACTGAAAAGGGGGAAGCACACAGCAAACTCACTGACTCCATGGCTGCATTTAGCGTTCACTCCCTAAATGTAGTTGCATAATTTAGAACATGATTACTACCCTGTAGAAATAACATAAAGTCATAACATTGGAGGCAAAAACCAAAGCAAATATATAAAAGCTACTATGGCGACACCATAACTCACCCGTCTCTGCCTCGGAATAGTTTGGTACGATGAAAGAATTTCAGCTACGTGACAAACCGTCTTCTGCATAAGCTTGAAATAATAATCACCTAATTAAAAATGAAGAATTAAAACTTTTTGAGTTACCCTGCTAGGGTCACACACACAGGCAACGAGCACAAGCACAAATCACAGAACCTCCTCCATCAATCTGCTGTCTCTCTAATGGAGGTGAAAAATAAAGGTGCAGGTAGCACTGAACTGGACCGTGCGTCCCTGTACACTCATCAGGAATGTGCCACAGTTTGCCTTGAAGGCCTTCAGGTTCAAACAGTTCTGAAGTGGTTTATATTTCACACACTGCAAAAAGATATTACAGATTAATTTCCTGTGTCCACTAGATGGCGTTAGAGAACACTGAGTTCTTCCAGTGAATTTTGTGAAGATTTCACCTTAAAAACATCATGTAGGAGTCAGGTAAGGTATGGTCCATATATTTGACTGTTGGATTACAGTAGTTTGGGTCAATTGGTGTAGTAAGTAATTATAAATAAAGTAATTTGCATATCATGTCAGCTGTCAGTTTGTGAATGGATTGCCCGTTAGAAGGCATTTCTCATTTCTCGCTACTGTCGCCGAGTGCTTGCTCGGGGAGGAATTTGTTGGGGGTCTGTAGATAATTATATGAAGAGTTTGGTCTAGACCTACGCTTTCTGGAAAGCACCTTCAGACAACTGTTGTTGTGAATTGGCCGCACTTGTCTCCTGATCGCTTAGACTTTGGTTTTTTTACTTTATCTTCATTTTTTTCTCTTATGTTTTTGCCATCGTTATGCCTTTGCTGTTCTTTTGGACACTGCTGATATACCATGGGATTTTAATTGCATACATTATCAAAGTGCAACCGCGGCGCAGCGATTATTTGTACAGCCAGCCCGTCAAGCTGACTGTTTCCCCGACTTAGCCTCTCGGTGACTAATAGGCTTTTTTGTTTAAACATAGTCGGCACTTTACATCATATATGGTCTTTCTCACAATGTTTACGTTATTTACGCTTATGTCTGGAAATGATTTGTGATTTGAATCTGTTACTTTTTAAAATTAGTTTTATTTCTCTGCTCCCTATGAAGCACATTTGTAGTTGTAGCTGTTGCAAACTTACAATAAAGTTCTGTTTAAAAAAACAACAACAGGTGTTTGTCACAAAGGCTTATCTCATGATCCTAGGGGCTATCACTGTGGGAGCTTAATGACCATGAGATCGGACCATGTACAGCAGAATAAATATGGTCTTAAATTTTGGCCTCATTCCAGAGCACACATTACCTCATTCTGAGTAAAGGACAAATATTTTTCTTGTAAGCACATAGCATCTATTTTGAAGAGAATTTATTCTTGAGCGAGGAAAACCTTACCCTGAGCAAACAAATATCTATTCAGTGCTAAATAAATCTATATTATCAACATACATGAACCATGAAGTTTGGATACATTATTACATTTCGTCATCTCTCTTTCATCTCTGGGCAACGGTACTCACCTTGTACCCACCCAGTGTGTCCCTCTTGTACTATCAACATCCTCAAGTCATGCTCGCTCTACTCTTCCTACACACTGTTCCAGTCAGCACAGCATTACTTTTCAGCAGAAATCTAATCACTCACTGAATCCTGGTTGGTAGTAGCTCACTAGTAGAAGTATAACCTTACAGATTTAGCAACAGAAAAAAAGGTAGCTAAGTCAACAGTAACTAAATCAAGGGAATCCAAATACATTACTACACATTTTAGGTCAACCTCAACATTTTAGTCCACTTTTATGGAATTACATAATAGAAAAACACATTTAATATAGTGCCTTACAAAAATGGCCCATTGTTTTGACCATATCTATACATTTCTCTGATCCTCAGCTGATCTGCTTGTGTATATTCTGATTCAGCCAGTCAGAATTCTGTTTGAGCTGTCAGAAATCAGGATAAATGTACCAGTATCCCAATTTATTTGGGATTCTCAAGGTTTGGATAAAGTCTTGTCGCGATCACTGAGATAATAAATAAAAGCAGATTACATGAGACAGCGCCAACCTTGCTGTTTCATAACTTGGTCAATGGAGGGAGGATTGAGATGATTAGCTCATTTTGCCACGCCCGTATCCTGGAACACATATCAGATCGCAATTTTTATCATCAGCTTTGGTGAGTTTCTGAACATCCATACATCCACTTTTCCATCAACTTGCTGCTTAATGGTGAAAAGAAACAGTTGCAGAAATGCTGTTTCAGTAAAAATTATCACTAGTCACATTGAAGCTGTTCTAACTTTTCTGACCCAGTTTGTCAGTATGGTTAATGCAGAGTATATCAAAATATGAAATAATGCATCTTCTCATGACACTAGGTGGACTTACAACAACTATAGAATTAATCTATGTCTTAAGGTCAGCTCTTCAACCAACATTTGAGATTTGCTACAGGTCGGACCATTGACAGTGGAGTTATGACAAGTTTATTTTTCAGAGGCAGCTGATGATGTTGAACAACTCTCAGCATAATGCAAAACAGTTTCACAAAAACTCACAATAATTTAATTATATTGTTCTCAAGGTGTTGTGGCTTTTGTGACAATCTGAGGATAGTGTAGTCAACAGGCTAGTAGGAGTTTGTCCAACAAAGTCAAAGATATTTCCGGCTACCACTGAGTGGTGCTACGGCTGTAGCTCAATTTTGGCACGTGAATGTCTGAGGGATTCATCCAATGTATGAAGTGTGGAGCAGATCTGGTCATGGAAAGCGAGTTTATAACAACTTCCATAAGAATTTCCTGCGCTGCCACACAGGGCAAGCGTCAAAATCGCTCACTTGTTCCTCTCCCCAGAGCTCATGTTTAAATAGCATTTCATTAAAATCTCTTCAAAACTTTTTGATTTATCCTGCTATAAAACACGTGCCAACAAATCACAATGGTCACATGACCTCCTCAGTGGTTGACTTTGAAAATGTATGAACCTCTAAAAAATGATCCTATGCAATCTTGTCAGATACTCAAGTCTTTGTGAGAATACTGATGCATTTCCAAAGGGGGAAATTTGAGAGAGGGGTGTTTAAATGAAATCAGAGAGTAGAGACTTGGAGCTGCAGTGCTACTAGAGAACAAGCATTCACGCTCACAGCCCTGAGGAGAATGAGAGTTGGAACAAGCTGCTTTTGTGTGCCTTTTGCTGTCAATCATAAAGACAAACAGGATATCCTGGGGTAGAAGCAAAATGATACCGAGATCTTGACCTCACTCTCAGTTGACCCCCCGTTACACTCATAGCAGAGCAAGCATATTGTACATTCACCAATCAGCCATAACATTAAACGCTCATCCCTAATATTGTATATTCACGATTAACTTTATTGTCATTAAAGATCAGTGTACCTATGAATAGTCAGATCTATTCTTAGGTACACGGCAGAACAAAATTACATTGCATTTGGCCCCATACACAAAATAAAGAAAACAAAAAAGTAAACAGGCGTGACAGTAATAGATTAAAACATGTAGAAATGAGTAGCAGATTTTAGCATGTAAATAAAGTGAGTAGGATACTGCAAAGGAGCAGGGGATTATTTCACTGGTCAAACCGTATAATAAAAGCTATTTTAAGTATAAAACAAAAATATGTTAAAGAAGAAAAAAAGAAATCCATTGTACATCACATATAGTACACATACAACTATTCATCTGCGTTTGACCCATCCCTGAGTGAGCAGTGGACAGCACCCTCGAGGTGCCTGGGGAGATAGGGTTTCATGGTCTTGCTCAAGGACCATGGGCCAGGTAGACCCTGGTTGGATTTTAACCGGCTACCTTCCGGTTTTCTGATTGGGAGACGGCTACTCTATCCACAGAGCTACAGACGCCCCAAAATTTCACAAAGGTAAGTTTTGTAGTCCGTGGAGGAGTGTGGAGGAGTTAGAGGGAGTTCAGCAGTCTGATGGCAGTGGGATTGAAGCTGATGCAGAACCCAGTTGTATTGTACCTGATACCTCTGTACATTCTACCAGACGGGAGGAGGGTAAACAGTCCGTAACAGGGGTGGATGGGGTCCCTGACCACACAGGTGGCTTTGGTCAGGCTGTGTCTGTTGGCAATGTCTTTGACAGACGGGAGCGAAGTTCCACAATGTTTTCCCGCTGTCCTCGCCCCACTCTGCAGGGCGATACAGTTCCAATACCAAATGATGAGGTTGGGAGGGGAAAGGTGTGATCTCCTAATCCGCCGTAGGAAGTGCAGCCGCTGCTGTGCTCTTTTGGTCAGAGCTGAGGTGTGCTGAGTCCAGGACTGGTCGTCAGTGATGTTTACCCCTCGGAACCACAACAAAGTCATTGATGTGATTCGGTCTGTTTCTCCTGAAGTCAATAATGATGTCCTTAGTTTTGTTGACATTCCGGACCAGACTGATTGATTTGGACTATTGGACAGGCCGTCCCGGACAACTGCTTTGTCGTCCACATACTTACTGATGTTGTTTGTACTGGCACAACAGTCATGGGTCATCAAGGTGACGAGCAGGGGACTCAACACAGCCCCGGGCGGAGCTGGTGCTCAGGGAGATGGTAGCTGCTGTGTTGTTCCCCACCCTCATCTACTGCGTCTGTCAGATAAAAAGTACAGTACCCAGTTGCAGAGGGTGTTACCAACGCCTAGAGTACCCAGATTGCTTATCAGGTGCTAAGGGCATCAGCACGTGTGTTTTCATCCTCCTAGTGGATCAGGCTCAGGTATAGCGCAGAGGATATGGTCGTAAGCGAACCGTTACAGGTAGAATAAAGGGGGAAGTGAGGGTGTGATTGGGCCTTGACTAGCCTCTCGAAGCACTTCATTATGACAAATGCTAGCACTACGGGAAGATAGTTGTTAGGGCATGTCACTGAGAGTCATTTTGGTACAGTAATGATGGTGGGGACTTGTAGCATTAGGGGATGATGGCTTGGCTTAGAGAGGTGTTGAAAATGTCTGTGAAGATGAGTGCTAGTTCATCCGCACATCCTATATGCGCAAAGCCTGTAATGCCGTCAGGGCCTGCAGCTTCCCAGTTGTTGACCTTGCTGAGCGTCTTCCGTATATCAGCCGGGTGGAGATGTAGTACCTGGTCATCCTAATGGGGGATGACCTTCGTCGCTGGGGTGACATTTCCTGCTTCAAAGCATCCAAAATATTTGTTGAGGTTGTCCAGACGTGTTTCCACAGGGTGGGGGACAGGTCTGTATTGTTGATGGATTGGATTCCTTCCTTGGTGTCCCTTTAGTCATTAAAGTGAGCTTGGATTTTTTTGTCCATATGTGCGCTTTGCATCCCCGATGGCTCTGTTCAGGTTGGCGCGAACTGAAATAAGGGACACCATATCACCTGACTTAAAGGCAACATTGCGTGCTGTCAGCATCGCAAGTACATCTGCCATCATCCAGGGCTTCTCATTTTCATGATGTTTAATGATGTAATGATGTTCTTACTGTAACAGATCCAGGCACAAACTCAGCATATTCCGTTCAGTCTCCCTGAACATTGCCCAGTCCGTGCACTTGAAGCAGTATCTCAGAGCAGCCGGGGCTCGCTCTGGCCAGACCCTGACTTGCCCCCACAGCCAATGTCTCACCCATTCATGTAGACGTCACAATTTGGCCTTTGTCAAATCTAGCACATCATTTTCCAGGACAAAATATTCACATGCTGCCTATTATATCTCATCCACTGACAGGTGCCATTTTAAGAAATAATCAATGTTTTTCTGACCTCCCCTGTCAGTGGTTATAATTACATGGCTGATCACACTACCTCAGTGGTCCATGTTCATAGGACTGATTACCTTTCTGCGACTTTGTAAAATGGACTGAGATGTGTTATTGACATGTGTGTGCTTTTATGGCAGGAGATGTTTAAGTTCATCACATATATATATAAGTTAATCCGTGATATTAATGGATGATTAATAACTTCAGTGTTGTGCAGTAGCTTTTTTTTTTTTTTTACATCTGGAGCTTGTTATCCCACATTTCACATAGAAGCATCAAAATATCACCATATAGAAAAACATTGATGCCAACTCAAAAAGTTCTAGTTCCAAATATACCGCGCCCAAACTAAAAAAAAGGAAAAATAATTACATTCAAATAAAATAAAAAAATACATATCTGCAGAATTAAGAGAGGGATTAATTCAAAAATGGTTATGAGTAATTTAAAAATATATTATACGATGTTGACTATAAGAATTGTAGAAGGTTTTAAGCATGGCTTGTCTTTTTTGATATGGTGCTGAAATGCCTGATCTGCTGAAAACACAAAAGCAGCTTGACCTTCAAAATATTTCTGTGTAAAAGCAAATGTCCTGAAAAGTATACTCTATTTTAGTTTTCACTCAATGATCCGTGACATGGAAAAAATCTTCTGCTCTTAACGCAGAGGCAACCACTTTTATTGGTGAACACCAAGTCAGCTATCAGAACCAGGACCCTTCAGATTTAACACCTTCGTTTTGTTCAAATGTTGGTTACATTTTGCTGACAGATTGGGGATGTGGTCTGATTTCCCTAAACTTCAAGTCTGGCAGGTCTAGAGGCAAAGAATATTGGGCTTTGAAGAAATCAGAGGCAGTAGAGACATGCACACCCACACACACATACACGTGCACACATACTTAAAGGTTTGTCCTTAGAACGTAAAGGAAGGGGCATGTTAATGCACATGTTGGAATGAGTTGAGGTGTTGGAAACTGAGCTTAGAGGGTAATACCTCAAACTGCTGAGTCACAGGCACACACATTGTCCATTTAATTAAGGCCTGAATTCACCTCCTCACACAGAGTACTCTTTCAAAGGGGTTCAGACGGGGAGCTTCTTGTCTGTGTTCTCCTTTGCAGAAAAAGAATATTGACTGTTACACAAGGAAATGAAGAGAACCGGATCACTCCGACCCAGAAGGAACCAGACTACATATTTATCTATATTTCTTTGGACATTTTAAATAAAGTGAAACCTTGAGGATAATAGCCAGGCTGACCGACCTGAACCCAGTTACACAACTACTTTAATTCACCCCCACTCATCAATTACGTACTGGATTCTTATGAATCTCTGTGGTAGAGAGAGCAACAGAAACTAAAAACTGAAATTTGGGGAAGGTCCAGTCAAAGGGATGACGAAGATATTTTTTATAGCAGGCAATTATAGGGCGGCCGTTGCTTCCCAAAATGTCCATATATCTGTATGTAATAGGGAATAATCTATCCGTACCACCTCTTCCTTTTCTTCCTCAAAGACAAAATTCAGAGAAATTTGAACACATGCTCTATAAGGCATCTAAATGTGTATCTGACAATTGGTGTCTTGAATTTGCTGGGGTTTTTTGCTTTTTCTTTTTTTTTACATGTGTTTGTACATTTAGACTCCATGTCTTTTGGCTCACGTTGTGGCGGTTTGGTCCATTAAGCTGCTGAAGAACTGCTAGAAAGAACTCAGTTCATCTTAAATGTTTTCTTAAACTTGCTCATATTTCTATTTTCAGCACATTTGAACTCTTTTAATTTACATTCACCTATGATAGACAGGTTAATGATTGGTGTCCCAGTACTGGCAGAATTTGCGTCCTTAGACAACAACCATGGCTCAATATTCCCATCCAATTTAAATAAAAGCGAAAACTAGGCCAGCGTGGAGGAGCAGAAAGAATGGGCAATCGTGAGGATCTGAGTCACTTTGACAAATCATGATTGGAGGATGACTGGGTAAGAGCATCTTCAGAACTGCAGTTCTTGCTGGTTGTTCTCAGTCTGCTGTGGTTACTGTTTAACCATATCAATCTAAGAAAGGACAACAGCAGGTTCATGGATGGCTAAGGCTCATTGACGCACATAGGGAATGAAGATTAGTCCGTGTTCTCCAATCATGCAGAGGAGCTACTGTACCACAAATTGCTGGAAGAGTTAATGCTGATTCTGACAGAAAAGTTTCAGAATACACAGCGCATTTGATTTGGCTGCAAAAAAGGGACATACACAATATTATTGGGATGGTTTTAATGTTATGGCTAATCAGTGTTTTTCTATGGGCTATTTGAAACAAATACTGCTTTAAACTTCTGATGCTTTTTAATTGGAATACTTAGACTTCCCAAGAGTTAAAACAATCATTTTGTTCCATCAGAGAACAGCAGAGAGAAATGACTCATCCCTGAAAACATAATTTTATCTCCTCTGAATTCAATTGTTGATCTTAAATCCCCCTACTGGGAACAAGTTGGCTACTCTTTATACAGTGGTATTCCTGTAGTCCATCTGAAAAGCAGCTGCCCTTCACACTAATGGATCACCACATGTATTTATTTACTGCGGCTGAACCAAGTTCACTCAGATGAAGCGAGCTGGTTAAATGCTGTTCTGTACAAGATGTTTGTTGCGCACAAGAACCCGGTGGTGATCCTTTATTTACTTTTTTATTGAGATTGAATCATTTGGTGGGTTCCTAACACAAATGTCAATTCAGTTTGTCAAATGTCACAAGTAGCGGTACAGCAAGAGTGTTGATGCTTTTTAAAAGGGCAAGTGAGCATAAATGTAGAGTGAAAGGTTTTACTGTGCGGTCGGCTCAGTTACCATGGGGAGCCATCTGTTAAGTGGATTTTAACAGAAATGTTTTGCCCCATTTAGCTTCAAACAATTTTAAAAAAGTGGTGTCAAATCCTGTCTCTCTTTTTTTTTTTTATCACATTTGCAACAATATTTATGAACTCAGTCATATTTACTGTCATATGAAAATATGTTATGTTGTGTTGAATTATTAAATGTTAAATATAAATATAAATGTTACAACAAAGCGTCAAACCTAAATCTTAATGTTAGACCTAAATATGAATGCTAACAAGAAATTACATATTCAGGTAATATACAAATTTACAGCGGAAATATAAAAATCAAAAAATAAAAGCTTGTTGAACAGAGCCAGCTCTATCCACCGTAAAGGTGTTTTATTTTCTGCGGTGGCAACAACAACATCATGCTGATTTTGACACGTGACAGAAGTACATCGCTGCCTTGATCCACAGGAGGAGGTGATGCAGGGGCCAAATAACTAAATTCATGCACACCATTATCTTATAATGGCTGAGTTCATGAATACTGTTATACCAAACAGGAAGAATTTCACTTTAAAAGCACCATTTTTCAGCACAGATCCGAGCTAAATGTGGCAAAATGTTGCTGTTAATTTTATCATGTGTTACTTTACAATTTACCCCATGAGATACAACATGGGATTTGGAAGTATGAGGGATCCAGGAGATCCTTCGTTCATCTATTATCAGCAAAGTTTTACTCTGACCTAATTATTGTTGGGTAGTTGCATTTGTGTTTACAGTCAGGGAAGCAACAATTACAGTCCAGGTCACACAAACACCTGCAGATATCACTGTAAACCATTATCACTCCATATTCCTACTCTTACATGGCCTTGTTGTTGGAGGCAACATTGGTCTGAGTTTAGTTTAGTTTTTTGTAGCACATGGATGGTATCCTTTTTCCAGTGCAAATTCAAATACAGCAAGTATCTATATAGTGACTTCTCATTTGTTATTTTGATGAGTGAAGTAGTGGAGTAAAGCTGCCAAAAACCAGAACACAGTACATCAAACATTCCTACAAAACTTTAGTCGTAATCACTCAAAAATGTACTATAGAGGATCAAACATTGTTTAACTAATTTCTACAATTATAAATGGTAAATAGCATTAGAGCCCAACGTCAGCACTTTTAACTCACTTGTATGCTTGTTTTTATATTCCATATATCAATGAATGAATGAATGAATCCATCAATAAATAAATCAATCAACCAATCAGTAAATACAAAAACAAAACTTTTTAAAACAAATGTTATTCAACTTTATAGTTGATTGGCAAACAGGCAAAGAGAAAAAATAAAATGCAGTTTGGAGGCCGAGTTAAAACAATGCAATATTAATTTAAGATTCTAAAAATAATAATACGACAACTTCTAAATAATAAAATTAAGATGACAAATTACGCCAAATAAAATGCTTATAGATAGATGGGAAAATGTTAAAAGAGCAGAATAAATAAATAAGTGAAAGAGATAAACAATAAAAGAAAATAACATAAAAGAAAATTAAAAAAAATTAATAACAATAACAATGAAACCATGCTCAAAACAACAATAAACTCAAGTAAATTTGTATTAAATTAACAAAAGATATGAATACAATTATAAAACACTACATAAAAAATTTGACTAAATAAGTGAGTTTATAGTTAGTGTTTAAAAACATCTACATTTTCAGCAAAGAAACAAAACATTCCAGAGGATCTGAGACGTCGTCCTGGTTTCTAAACCGTAATCATGTCTCTAAGATAGTCTGGTGCAATGCCAAGTGGTTCCTCAATAAGAAACTAATAAAAATAATGTTAAAATCAATATGAAAACTAACAAGTAACCAGTGTAGTGACTTTAAAATATTTGATGTGTATATACTGGTATAAAGTGTGATGTCCTTGTCCTTGTCAACACTCGTGCTGGAGAATTTTGAATTAACTGCAGCTGATTCATTGTGTTCTTTTGAAGACCAGTATTGAGAGAATTACAGTAGACTAACTCGCTAGCAATAAAAGTGTGCGTTATTCTCTCTGTGGTGCTAAGAGAGAGAAACAGGAAGGATTTTATAAATAAATACTTGTGAATGAACCATGCTAAATGTGTCCTCTGATCTTCAACATGACCTCAATGAGTTAATGTTGGATTCAGATGTTGGTATCTAAGCTGGTCAATCTCACTCTGGCCACAAGTACAAGTTCACAGTGTAAAAGAGAAACTAAATCCAATAATCCAATCTATGAGGACACCTATAAGGTCACATGAACACATTCAAATCACCCAAAAGAACAAATATGCTGAATATTCTTTACTGCAAATCAGGTTTGTTTGAGTTGAGTTATTGAGATTTAACTAGGTTGTTCATTAGAGGTTAGTTGGCTGAGTAGGACAGACAATAAGACTCCTTCCCTCTCCTCCCCCTCCTCCTCTTCCTCCCTCTTCAGTCTGGCTTTATAAATGAGAGCTCAAGATTCCAGTTACTCCCAATGTGAGCCTCAACATGCTTAGGAGTCTTTACATCTTTTTTCCCCCCAGTGTTTTCCTGTTGATGATGAGAAGGCCCCTGTGCAGAGAGGATGCAGCAGATAATACTGATGACGCTATCACGTTTTCTCATCTGTACAGGACAATATAACTCTTAGAAACATCATTGGATTTTTCAACTCCAGCATAGTTTTCCCTGGATTCTTACCATTTAAAAGAGAATATTTTTGGTCACCTGATATCTCCCTGCTCCAGGCAGTGCGTCTCCACTGCACCATGATGTGTGTTCTATACCTGTTGCTCAGCTTCCTGCCTCTAGAGATCCTGTCCCGGGCATTGACCCGGCAGAGCCTCACACACAGGTAACATTGCCTCACTCTACACGCAAAAACCCACTGTGGACGCATTAAAGGTTCCAGACTTTTGGAACACAATGTGTCATCTTGTTTAGGTTTTATTCAGGAAGTAATTTCCCTTTCCTTACATTAAGCGTAAGGTATTTTTTTACTGTGAAAAAGAAAAGAAACTGAATTCTTAGTTTTTTGTTTAGTATATACAATCAAGCCTAATAAATGGTTAAAGTACAGAGAAAAAAAATATCAACAACAATAAATCAAGATATTTTATCCATTAGGGACTTCTGATGAATCCATGTTACCAAATAGTGATTAAATAATTATGTTAATTATCTAATCATTGTACTTTATTGTTTTAATTGGTGCAACATTCATGCTACATACTATATATATCAATCATGTAGCATTGTTAACAGTTTAAATAATAGAAAGTCAGTCAAGTCGGTTTATCTCTGTTTATTTGCTGGAGTATGTAGCAACTATTACAATTTATAGGGGTGTGATACATATGCCACCTGTTTAATTTTGGTGCATATGCAAAAAGAAGCAGGGACACTGGGATTATTTTCTGTATTTTTTGCATTTTCTCTGATTATACATAAGCTAGTCATCCAATTAGTATAAAACTTTAAGTAGAAGTGCGGAGTGGTTCTGACAAAAGTTTTTTTGCAACATTCCTTCTGAAATTTATCTAAATCTTTACTCATTTTTTAATTAATAATCATAAATTGTAATGTAAAAAAAAAATCTTGAAAATGAAATCTTTCATGCCATGATTTTCTACTTTCAGCTCATTTATCACTTAATTGAATCTTTAAAGGTTTGGGCTTTTTCGAGGCAATTTAAGATATTATCTAGAGCATAGAATCTTGTGATGGCAGTTTTTGGCTCAGTATTTCTGGACTGAATTATCTTTCAATAAATCAAACATTAGTGAACAGCTCAATCAAAGAGGGAAATATCCAGTAGTTGGAGCCCCAATAGTAGTGAAAGGGCAGCAGTTGTAGTGAATCTAATTCATGTGCCTTGCCCTCTGGCATTCATTAATGTGAGAAGAAAAAGGTCCAGCAGCAGAATGAGGTTATTCCTCTCAGCAGCAGGAGGTGAGACAGAGGTGAAGGTGATTTAGTAGGATTTGGGACATGGACACATACCAAAGGTCGAGCATGAAACAAGCTCAATGTACGATAGACTTCAGTGAATGATTCCATGGACAGCGGTTTGTAAATCGTCATCTGTGGACGAGTGGGAATCTTGTGACTAGGCACTGCAGGCTCATCACATTTCTATAACTGTCACATGCAGGCCCGTGTATCGTCGGATCAATCTCCTTCAGTCCCTGTGGTCAGATGAGACCTTTTACTGTAGCCTATTATTTCATTCCATGGATATTATATAACACAAATTCATAGTCTTCTTAAACACTTTAATATTTTCAATCTGTAAATACGGTTTTTACATTATCAAACTGAACCCATTCTTCATTTGTCTCTGCATCCATAACATACTGTATGGGATTTTCCCCCCCTCTTCTGTTAAGGCTCAGTAAGTTTTAAGTTTATTCATTTATTTAAATATAAAATCAATCTGTAAATGTTTCAGGCTTTTCTCCTGCACTGTAGATTTCAACATATAATCCAAGGGAATATCTCACAGCGGCTCACCATTAATGGATATAAATAATGCAGCAAAGTAGTAAAGCAAGCGAGAAAGATAAATTAAGGAATAATCTGGTAATTTAAAAAGGACAAAGAAGAAAAGAGGGGGGAGCAATAAATAGATCCTGGGACTTTAACGGTAACTGTTAATGAAACAGTGGGAATTTGACACACACAAAGTTTGCTAAACTGCCTTTGCAGTTTTGAGGAGAGTGTGTGTGTGTGTGTGTGTGTGTGTGTGTGTGTGTGTGTGTGTGTGTGTGTGTGTGTGTGTGTGTGTGTGTGTGTGTGTGTGTGTGTGTGTGTGTGTGTGTGTGTGTGTGTGTGTGTGTGTGTGCGTGTGTGTGTGTGTGTGTGTTTGTGAGTGGGTGTGTGCGTGCGTGTGTTTTTGTGAGTGGGTGTGTGAGTGGGGTTGTGTGTGTGTGTGTGTGTGTGTGTGTGTGTGTGTGTGTGTGTGTGTGTGTGTGTGTGTGTGCGTGTGTGTGTGTGTGTGTGTGTTTGTGAGTGGGTGTGTGCGTGCGTGTGTGTTTGTGAGTGGGTGTGTGAGTGGGGTTGTGTGTGTGTGTGTTTAGTTAGTCTGCAAAGAAACCCATGCTGCGCTGTTGCTTGGAGGAATGTAGAAGCTCTTTTTTGCTCTAAAACTCAGTACAGGTCACACACAAGCACAGAGAGAGAGAGAGAAGGAGAGAAAGAGAGAGAGAAAGACAGACAGACAGACAGACAGAGAGAGAGAGAGAGAACAATGTAAAGGATGTGTCCTCATTTAATATCCACAGAGAAAAATTCAGAAAAATGTAATTTTCCTGTGCAGCAATGAGAGCAGTATGTCACTAATCGATGCCGATGCTGGCCCAGTCAGACTAATATCTCTAAAACATTTTTGTACAGATATTTATGGTTCCCACAGGACGAAACCTAGTGACTTTGATTATCTTCTGACTTTTGTTTATTTTCTCGTGACATGAGAAAATTAACATTTTTATATATCAATTGAAATAGTTTGGAATCTAATCAATGAATTTGAATTTGGAAAAAAGACATCAAAAATGAAATTACAATATAGCCTTAGAACCTTTACTACATTTTCTTCAGATGCTTTTACTTATATCTTCCCAAATACTTTCAATAATTTTAATCTTAACATTGAAGCGTGAGAGCGTGTGAACTTGTGAAATGCAATTCTTGTGAATCTGTGACGACACAGCCCCACTTTGTGCGTTCCTTTTACATTTCGAGCCTAATATCCACTCTTGGACTGAACAATAAGAATTACATTGGACTATTGTGTTTTGCTAGTACTGCAGACTCTGCTGAGTCTATTAATGTTCCTACAGTCTTCATCACTGGTGTTAATGTTGAAAAGTTACACCGCCTATTCTTGGCCTGGCACATTAAAATAAAGATTTTGATGGTGTCCGTTGATCCGCATGTGTGATGATTGTTTACACATCTTTGTCAGATGAATGCAGAGCTCCTATTGCCAATATGTTGTCACGTAAACAGTTCCTAATTATCTGAGCGAATTAGCATACTGATATCGCAAGGAGAGTGGAGCCTAAGAACAACCTCACACAACTGCTCGCATGTAGACATGTACGTGTGCAAGTGAGTTTTTATGTGTGGGAGATGAACCCAGTGGGAAAGTTTACCTCAGGATGCATGAGCTCAGCAGGCATTTTAAGCTAGTGTGTTCCGACAATGGGTGGCTTCATGCAATTACACTAATAAATCTTGTTTGTTGGCAAGCAGACACAAGTTACATGAACCAGTGCACCAACCAACCAACCCAACATTATGACTGTGTGTGTCTGTGTGTATATATGATTTTTGTCCAGAACGGCCACATTTCAGCAACCATTGAGAAATCAAAGTAAATGAAGTTGGGCAATCTCACAAGGTTCCAGTCACTTGTCGGCTAGACACAGAGGTGATGACAAATTAGTGTGTGTGTGTATTGTGGTGGTTTCTTACCAGATAAGTGATCAGAATACTAGTCGGGATTACTTTCAGAATAGAGATCACAATGTTTTCTGGCCCACTTTTCTCACCAACCAAGCAAACAAACAAACATTATCTGAATCCATTTGTCCTTCTTACATTGTGTCTCATTTACAAATGCAAACATCTGGTAACATAGCCCCAAATGGAATCAATAGAAAACACTCCACGTTTTTACCTTTGACTATCTGGTTTTTCTGTTTGTTTGTTTCTTTAATTATTAGAAGGATTACAAAATAACTGCAACGCATATTACCAGACATTTGGTAAAAGTGGTGATATGTGACAAAAGGGCACCACATCCTTCCAGCCAATAAAGCCTACAGTGATGACAAAGTGATACACAACATTTCAGGCACAGGCACTGCATTATTTGACAGTGGGTGCAGAGTATGAGGGTGAGTCCTCAAAGGGAGATGTGTGATCTTAGTTTGATCCCTAACCCTATAACACTAAAGCGACATGTATCAGTATGGATAGTATGGATCAGTATGCTAATTCTGCACTTTAAAGTGTAGAAATGACTGACAGGTCATATAGTTGATGAACTGCTGTGTGGTATATAATGACTAAGGCTTATGGTTAGGGTTCAGGCCAAAACGGCCTCAGTCTCATACTGATGCTTAAGAACTTGGGAATATAGGACTACTTGGATTGTTTTTGATAAATACACATAAGCTACATGATCATTTAGCTTGACATGTGCTGCAAGGTATGAATGGATTGAATCATAAAATTTCAGATTTCAGACTTGTGACATATCCTTTTCTAGTATTACTATCAAACTAATTATGATGATAACAATAATGATAGTGGCATGTTCTCAGGGTCAGAGAGTCATACTACGATGACTCACTGATAGATAGTAGATAGTTAAAAGTCTGGATTTTTGTGATATGTGGTGTCTGCTATGTTTCTCTCCTCCACCATCTCCTGGTGAAAGATTTATCAACTCAAAAACTGCTGTTTGCTATGTAATGGTTGTCATATTCAGTTGGTGTGTGACTTGTTTTTAACCCCTTTTATCTGGATAGATGCAGGAAGCCGAGCAACGCTCAGGGCTCGCTAACGGGAATTTTGGACTAAAAGTCATCTAAAGGAAACACTTCATCAATATTTCTAACTAACATGCACGGTAGCAAAAAAGCTACAGCAAACAATGTGTAGTGTACTTGCTGAAAACTCTTAACCAGCCATTTTAATAGCTTTTGTATTTGACATTTTGACCGTTGTGTAAAAGTTACCATGGGGACAACTGAAGTCAGTATGCGCGTTGGTGGATAAGAGTTTTCTTCAGCAAGTATAATATGGGCAATAAGTCGATAAGTAACTATTAATAAGCTAGAAATTAACTGAGTAAGCTGCATGGCCAGAGGTGTATATGGATAAAATTGTTTCCCATCCACTGGATTCCACTGGTGCAGACAAAGCGGTAAAATCCAACTTACACTGACACCCACTACGTAACAAACAAAGCTAAAAAATATTATTTCCAGTTAATGTGAAACAGTTTCTGAATTGATAAATCTTTGACCAGGAGAGAACAGAGCATTTAATTCTTGTTACTTCGACCTCACATACCAGTAGCACATCAGCCGTGTTTGTGTAGGTTAATCTCACGGCCAGGAGGGGGACCCCGAACAGGATGAGTAGTTAAAGTAAAGGGATTAATGAACTCTGGGCAGCGCAGGCCCCTGGTTTGTTTCTTGAAGCCCCAGATAAACATTCAATTGCATTTATGATCAAATTGTGTATGTTGCTCCCTATCAATTCACTGACAGCCCATTCTTGGTCTTTTAGTAGGCCTTATGTGCAGGATCGATGATTCGAGCAAGAATACCTTGTTCCATTGTTCAATATTATTTAAGACTATTCTGATCGACCTATTCAATGATCTCATTTTGAGAGATTCCTATAATGACATTTTCTCTCATTGAGCGACTGTCGAGTGTCATATGTGAATATCTTATGTGTGTTTGCATTGCAGTTACATATATCACTTATCTCACTTCTGTTTCTCTTAGGCTGAGTTTACCTACAACTTCAAATTTGTTGCACACCACCATTATGCCTCCTGTGTCTAATCTCCATGCTGGCCTTTCCAACCACATCGCCCCCGGAGACGGCAGACACATCATCTGCAGGGCTTGGCTTCAAAAAGTATATCCGCCTAGGTTGACCGACTCATTTCTTGACCAAAGCAACAGTGTGGTACAAGAAAGACTGGCCTGGCAGCGTGGATCTCGTGGTCGTCGTCATGCCAACAGTGGAAGTTTTAGGGTCCATGGACATCAGATGAGGGTAGGCTGTGTCCTGGGCACTTGTCAGGTTCAGAACCTCAGCCACCGTCTCTACCAGCTAATTGGACAGAGCGGGAGGGAAGACTCATCTCCCATTAACCCACGCAGTCCTCACAGCTATGGCTAACACTATGGCTTGAATCTAGCAAAACCTTTATCGACAAATGCTGGCAAGTTAACAATCTCAGCTGCTTGGTAGTAAAAGAACAATTACGGTTAACACCAGCTGTTGTTTAAATTATTATTGGTAATAATAACACTACACTCATCATATAAATACGCTTTTGGTGTTATTAAAATGGGGCAATACTGTAATTCAACCGGTGAAAAAAAAACCCAACAACAATTAATCAAATTACAAATAAACTCCCTGGTAAGGCATGCTGATGGAATAACGGAATAGTTGAAGTATCTCCCTGTGTGGCATGATCCAGGTAGTGTGTGTCTTAAGTGTCATTGCACAGTTTACAGCTCTTACAGTTGACAAGTTATCACAAAAAATGTCAGGGCGTTACCTTTAACCTGTATTAGACAAGTTGCTAAACATTTGAGAAGCAACATCTAGTTTCTTTCCCCATCAGACTCTGATTTAGCGATACCACCACAATCCCTGAGGGAAGCACATCTTTTGGTGCGTAAAATGTTAGTTATTTATACACCATCAATACTAAATAAAGGAAAATTAACTAGAATTATTTAGCATTAACTTCACAATGGTGTGGGCCCTAATTTAACGGTGAAACAGGTTTTGGCATTTACACACTCAGGAAGATTTTGACACTGTTTATGTACAAATGTGGAAAATAAAACCAGAAAAGCCTCGAACAGAGTGGCCCATCCGAATGACTACTATTGTCCTCAATGGTGATCCTGCTGAGCTCAACGCTAATCTGCCCTGTCTCTCAAAAGCACCCTCAACTTCCTCCGTGATCAAGCAGCTTTACATCAGTGTGGACAGAACCCAAGAATACCCTCCAGTCAAACCTAATTGACCCTTCACCCAAAACCCCATCCTACACACAGTTAGCCAAAATAACCACTAACCCTAATCCAGGAACTGTCTGCACACCTCTTAACAAATAACATTTTCTCTTAGCTAGTGAATTAAAGAGAGGAAAACTATAGAGGGCTTCTTCTTTTACCTTCAAAGTTCTTCAATCTTCAGTTTATTAGTTTTGTTGTTGTCACTGTGGCGTAAACTAGCTTAATCATAAGGCCTTATGTTCTTTTGCTTTCTGCATTTCCAAATTAAGCATCATTAAATTGTTGTTTGAAACGTTTCTGCTTCTCCGGGTTAGTTCAGTGTACACCCAAGTTTCAGTAGTTGTTTACACTGGTCAAATGTTACTTGTATGAAAGCACTTTACTGTTATTTACGTATGACTTGAATTTTTTATTTAACTTAAAATGAATGGGTTGTGTTGATGCTATGAGCAGGCCTTGCCTCCATGAGACGGACGGGTGGAGTTAGGTTCTCGGTATAGACCCAGACAGACTTTTATTGTCATTCAAATTTACACCATACAGTGCTCATTGGAACGAAATTACGAGGCATGGCTCGGAAAACACTTCAAAAGAAATAGGGCAGCAACACCTGTTGAACCACAAAGTCACATACCTCGTCTAGAAACTGCCAAGAGACTAGGCAGCCGCTCTTCACTTTGCCTTACTGGTTTTGTGTTATTTGTTTTGTTTTTACCTTAAGTCCCCCTTTAGCTATGGCCAATAAACTTCTTCTTGGTAACCACTCATGTGTGTTCTTCTCTAATTTGTCCAACCATGGAGCTTGGCTCATTTTAATTACAATTTGGATCATCTGCAGGTTCAGTAACGAACAATAATGGGAGGTCCGGTTCTTTTGGCTCTTACGACTTTCGACTGGCTCTTCATTTAGAATCACTCGGAGCCGTCTATTCTAGCCTAATTTAGTAATTAGGAATGGTTTCTGTGTTGGTAAGCAATTTTTCATTCAGTGTTTCATACAAGCCTTATTTTTATGCATTTTATTTGTTATAAAAAAAATACAGTGTTAATATTATTTAACATTTTAATGAAACCATTAAATGAACAACTAAAAAAAGAACCAAAGCAAACAAATCAAATAAATAAAGGCCAACATCTAAGATCTACGTATTTAGTACAGATTGGCATTGAGAAATACCAGTTGCACGGACGGCCGGGCGGTTCTTAAATGCCTGTGCAGGTTTGTTGTTTGCCCTGCTCTGACGCATATTTCCATTTTACAAATTCTACACTCAGCTTTCCAATCTCCAATATCATTGAAATGCAGCGAGAAGGTGCTTCTTTTTCGGGTTTTTTTTACATTTCTTCGCTTTCTCCCTCGCATTTAAATGAGGCTCCCAATTCTCACTGCTGCTCTGTGTGTACCTGGACTGTACCACTACACTCGCTGTGCTTCTACCGTCTGCCCCCCTTCCTTCTTTTACATAATGGCATGATCCTAGTCTGTCCGCCCATGTGATTGGGCGCATGGTTTGCGCTAAAAATAAAGACCCGCCCCTGCCTGCATGAACACATTTGGGTAGGAGCGGCTGAGGATTCGGTTCTCCACGACAGGAGTCGGCTCTTCTCGTTCGCCACAAAGAATCGGCTCTATGAGCCGGCTCGTTCGCAAACGACACATTACTAGAAACGACAGGAATGCACGAATCTACTATCACCACTCTTAATCAGTATATCTACAGCAGTGATAGCGTTCTCTTATGCAACGTTACCAGTTTTGTTTAAGTTGAATATGTTTACTGGACAAATGCAATCGGTTTTCCAGTTACCATGTTTTTAGCAGTTACAAATTAAGTGCACTCAGAATGTGCCTTATTAGCTTTTTCTATACAAGTTGCTAGTTCACTTCTAACTGAGTTCTCCCCTGAACTGAAGTGGGCAACCTTGCCTGCCAGAAAGGTCCCTGTAACCCAATCCTTTTGTGAGTCAACCAACATTCATGTGCTAAGACTGCAGTTTCTCATTTAGTATTTACCTCAGCGCTCAGATAGCTGGAAGAGAGTCCTTGAACTGCTGCAACCTCAACTCACTCTGCGAAGGTTTCAGCTAATATATATGTCAGCATATAATAACACTCTTGAACCCACTAATTAACTCCACATGTGGTGGAACGTATGTGGCTGGTTGTGAGGAGATGACGCTGCAACTGTGAAAACATCTGCGCAGAACTGGGGATTTAATTTGGAGGCGCCCTGCTGCTACTGAACAACATAAAAGGAGCTGGGCCAAGATGCTGTCAGAGCAGTAGACGTTTTATGGAAGATCTCCTCCAACTGACTTAAAGGAACAGCATAATTATTATTTATTTATTCAATGAATTATCGTTATGTCACTTACTTTGCCCACTTAATACAAAGGTGAAGCCAGCTGTCCTACATAATGTTCTTGATTAGCTATATTTTATATCAACAACAACCTGACCTTCCTGCCCTAACTCTTATTTTAAATATTTATGTTCAGTCTCTGTCCGGCATCGCTGTGTCGACTCAGCGTTCCTCCATGTGTGGGTGTGGGTTCACTCGGGGTACTCCAGCTTCCTCCCACAGTCCAAAAAACATTAAACATAGGTGAATGTCACTCTACATTTAATATATGTGGGAATGCAAATAGTTGTCTGTGTCAATATGTTGGCCAGGTGTTGAACGGGCGAATGGATGGATGGATGGTTGGATGGATGGATGGATGTCGGGGGTCAATTAGCATTACTGGGCATTATCGCCATCTACTGTTAAAGAGTGTGAATAGACGGAACTCCGCTGCATAAAAAATTCCCTTCAAAGCTAAAGCACGTTTTTTTTTTCCTGTGCTTTTATTTACTGTGCTTTTATTTTGCCCTCGACCCAATAGTGGGTCGCGAGCCACCAGTTAAAAATCACTGTTTTAGGTAATGTAATTCATTTGTAATATGATTATTTTTAATGTTATGTTGTTGTTAATTCCTGTTATTAAATAAGATAAATGATATTAATCCTCGTTATGAGTGTTGCGCAGACACTGACGTTGTCTGCAAAGGCAGTTTGTTTAAAAAGGAAATGAAACCATTAAAAAAAATACTCTGATGTCCTTGCTGACTCATATCAGTGCGGTGCGTCATGTCTCCGCCACATAAGCAAGCGAGAAGACTAGATGACAACAGCGAGAGAGAAGACTAGATGACAACTATCGAGGTCAGTGTGCTCCGACCGATGATCACTTCTGGCAATACTTTAGGTAGACATAAGATTTTAGAAAACAGACGCCATCGAAACCTAAAGTAAAAATATGCGAGTCAACTATACTTTGCTAAAGTTAGAAAGATGTTCAATAACAAATTACTGGATCGTTGCGAGAACAATAGAGACAAATCTTTCGTATCCTTGTAAGGTGGGCAAAGAGTAAGAGTCGCCTTTTCATGAAAATAGCCGTCCTCTCCGCTGAAAGATTAGCGTTAGTGCCTGATACGTACGCGCAGGCGGTTGTCTGCCAAGGGACCGTCTACAATGATTGTAGACGGTCCCTTGGCAGACAACCGCCTGCAAGTTGTCCGCCTGCAAGACGTTTTACGTCTTGTACCATGTAGACTCTACATGGTACAAGACGTAAAACGAAGGATAAAAACAGAAACACCCGAACAGATTAAGTATTCAGCCATGGAGCCTCACCAACATCAATTTAAACATCATGGGGTTACTGGTGTTTGTTAACAGCAATGTTATTTATATGTTTATTTGTGAAAGATTTCAATAACTTCACTTTTATGTATCGTAGTGTCACCGTGTTAAAGGTAATCGAACAGGTTATGTAATCTGTAGCCATTATTTTTGGATTCCCTGACTTCACCTGAGCCTCGCAGGGAATCAATTACATTAATGTAGTCTGAAAGAATACGAAGTAAGATATAATTTAAGATTGTCATTTTCATTTAGAAAACATAGAAATTATTGTAAGATTAGTAACAGCTGTTGTGAGATTTACTGCAAGGGAATCCAGATTTTCACAAATTGAATCATGTGTTTCATAGGAAGCTGAATTTCAAAATACACTGCTGATCTTACAGGGAAGTGAATCATGAGTTTCCCAATTGGGAGTCAAAACAAACAAAAAAAAGACACTGAACTTTGGAATTAGTCTAATAGGGAGCCTGAAAAATAAATACAAAGAATTTGAGGATGGCTTGCATTCAAATTTACATTGCATCCTGGAGAAATTTTGGAACAGATATAAATTTCAAATATGCCAGGTTATGTAGAGGAAAGTTTCATTTAAATACACCACTGTCAATATAAGAATGAGTGATTTACACAAAATTTGGATGAACTGGTTTGTAAATAGTCCCTCTGGACTACACAGGTATCATTTTATAAAGCACAATACCACGGCCACATAGTCTTGTCCTGTATTGAAATAAAATGTGCATATTAAACACTTTTCTACAAGGAATTTGCATTACCTATTCATTGGGCCTCAAACTGTGAGATATGCTGTAAAGCCATTATATTGCTAATGTAGCACTGATTGCTAAAAGAAAACTAAAAAAAAGTTAATTGTGGTATGATATAAATATGCAAAATACCCACAAAAAACATTATAAAGCTATTTTGGAGCCAAGACAGACCTAGAAAAAATTATGCTGGTGGTTATAATGTAACGGCTGACCATTGCATCTTTCATACTTTAATTCAGAGTGGAGTGGGTACAGTCAAGTTATTACTTGATTCATTTAACAACAGGCAGTTTGGCCAGTTATGACAACAAATGTCCAAAGCAATCGAAAGATAGAAGCTAGAGAATATGGGAGCCTACAAGAGGACTCTGGGCTGTAGTGCTTATCAGATTGGCTAGAATAAACTTAAGGGCTTCAATACGCCCCTGGTTTCCTGTAGAATTCACGAGAATTTTGCTCCAGTCTCTAAGTCTGGAAGAAACACGATGATGTCCTTGGGGACATTGCAAGTGTACTGTTGACAAAATGTCTTTATCTTTTTTTTCCCAACCTCCCACCACTGCTATACTGAGGAGTAGAATAACATTATATGTTCTGATGTAAGAGCATCTCTGAATGATGTATCATGTAATAAAGTGTTAAAGTGTTACTTGATATTTTGAATAAGAGGAGTAGAGAAACCAAACGGAAAGACATTGGCATGAGTTCTGATGTTTAAAACTGTATTAATCGTCAAATCTGGCCTATGATAACAAAAGTGAATAATGTCACATAACACATATAAAAGTACGTTTTTTCCAACATTCTAAACTGATGCATGGATATTTAAAAAGGCCATTAATACATTTTCATGAATTTTGAGAGATAGGTTCAACATTATTTCTTCCCCCTACACCAGAAAAAACCTTAAGCCCTTGGAACATGCTGATTCACTGTGATACAGTCTATGGCTTAGAGTTACCCCAGGCAAGCCCTCTATTTAGTCACTTTCACTTTCAATGTGACTGTGAGTTTCTGGCACAAATATCACATCTTATTATTCCTAGTAAAGAGATAAGATGTGTTATGAATTAAGATAATCTCTATTCACACAGCTACATGTTCGTACTTGTTTGTTTATACATAATTATGTATACATATGAATACATGTAAGACAACCAAACATATACATACAGAAACCCTTATCAACATTACATTCATAACGATATCATTTTGTGTTCACCTTATTCGCCTCTGTGTTTGAGTGTGCGCGTGTATATTTGTGAATACGTGTGTGTGCGTGCGCGAGTGAAAAAGATGGCCACTGGATGTGGATTCAAGTGGGTGATCATCACAGCGCCACGACAATCCCCAGAGATAAGCAGACAGGGACCCAAGCTTCTCTGGAAGCACCCCGGCCAAAAGCAGGCCCCCCGAAGGAGAAAGAGGAACCCTGGCCCGGCCAGAGACCAGAAATTCCCAACTCGCGAGCAGAACCCACAGGCCCAAGACCCCGCCCAGCCGAGACCCGGCCGGATCCCCGGTGTGAGGCCAGCAACGCAACAGAGACGCAGAGACGACAGAGTCCCCCCGATACCCAACCCCAAGAAAGTAGATTAAGATCCCCTCAGGGGGCCCCATAGGGAGCACCCATCACCAGGGCCCGGGGGGAGGGACAGGACACGGCAGGACCCCAGGCCCAGCCGGAACCCCCACCCCCCCCATAAAGTTCATCTCCATATCGATGTTAGTGGGGTCACCCAGAAGGCAGCGGGAGGGGGAAGCTAGACATGTTGATAAGATGTCATGTTGAAGACTTATCAACATGTTGACATGTTGATAAGTCTTCACATATCCTCTGCCAGAATTGATTGACCGGTGCACATATCAACATAGCCTTTTAAAGGTATTGCAACAGATTTGCATCCAGAAATTTTGGTCTGGTTTTATAGATAAATCTGTCTCCCATTGGGAAGTTGGGAGAGACACCCTGCAATCTGTAATACATATATTTTGGATAATAATTTGGGCGATGAGAGACTCAGTAGATCTTTTACCCTTCAGGCAAGGTTAAGGTCCGATTGGCTTAGTCTAAACCTTGATTGAATTATGGATTTACGTTGTATATATTCAAGGAATTTGTAACTGCTGATTCCATATTTTTCCACCAGTTTTGAAATGGAGTGAAGTTACTACCTCGGATGATGATATGTTGCAGATGTCTTATGCCTTTATCATACCAACAGGAGAAGTTAGGCATTTTTTGTTTTTGTAGGGAGTCCGGATTGTTCCAGATTTGTGTGAGTCTGCATGGGATAAGTGAATACCTAGTTATCTTAAGAAATTCCCACCGCTGTCAGGGAAGAGCTTATATTAATGCTTTTAAAGCAGCTATGATGTTTGACAGTGGAACAGATGAATGGCTTGGATTGTTTCTTGTATATCAATCCATGAGTGGCTAATTGTAGTTTCCAGATTGTGAATAGTGGAGAAGTCTATCAGTTTGAGTAATCTACCGGTGTTGTTAATGGAGTGTCTGCCTTTAATAAAGCGTGTCTGGTCAGGGAGAATTATTTGCGGAGTAGTTTTCCTTAGCCTTCTGCCTTGGGCTTTGCAAATAATTTTAAGATCTGCATTAATAAGTGATATTGGGCGGTAACTAGCAGGGAGTGCAGGCTCTTTATCCGGTTTAAAGAGGAAGTATATATTAGCTGAGTTCATATTTTGTGGAAGTAAAAAACTTTCCTTGATTTGCATGACCATTCTGGTCAATCATCATCTTTAACTAGTTGAGCTTTGATGTTTTTGCCTTTACTTTCTTTCGCTGATAAATCTCTTGAACACCAAAAGCCTCCTGCTCCTTCCTCAGCTGTTAACAAACCTAAAAGAAACTCTCAGATCAGGGAGACATTATTTTTTTATTTTCAAGCTGTCAACTTTCAAATCGAAGATCAAGTTAATTCAACTGTCTTGTCTTTGAGAGTCATAACCTGTTTCAAGTTTGCTGAGTTGCCCCCTAGCTAAACAATCTTAATAACAGTTGCCTGAATTTGAATGATCTATGGCCAATTATTTATTTCTAAGGAGCAAAGGCATGTTTGTCACCAACAGAAGAACTGCAGTGAACAAATGGCCGATTACAACACCATGACGCACCCTCTCATCTATGTCAAAATCGTTCAAACCTTTTTCTTTTGACCTAATGCTGGCATGTCAGTTTCTTCAGCTCTACACTACTGCTAACAAATGCAGAAGGCCAAACTGTCATTACCAAAACCACCCTGAATTACACTGAGAACACAGAATAACCATAAAAAAATCAAACCGGCAAAATGGACACCCTGTCCACATCCGGCACAACAATTATATCGGGCACACAAGGCAATATTTAATTTTTATAATAACTGGCCTAATGGTATACAGCACAAACTCCACAGATACTACAAATCCCAGAATGCCCTGCGACAGCAAGCAAGTCAATAAATATTGCAAAGCTTTCTCCCTGCTCCTCTGTAGTCAGACATTAGCATTTATCCAGTCACTCCGATAAACTTTAGGCTAATCCATAGAGAAGATGCTACGAAGAACGAGAGGAGATATAGTTGATTAACCTTTTTAAAAAAAGATAAATAATAAACGAGTTAGTAAGTCAAGTATTAGTAAATAGAAAGCAAGTTTTCATTAATTGGCGAGGTGCATTCAAGTCCTCCAGCCGTTCAACATGTATCAATGCTGTTACGTTAAAAACAAGAAAACAAATTAACTTGCTCAGATTTAATGTGAAATACGCTGTTAGGCTGTTCATGAGCTGACTGTTTCCTACTTCTACTGTTTTATTGTGAAACGAATCAGTCCAGCCATTTAAAGTTCATTGTTGTTGATGTTTAATAACAATTGAATTTAGAAGTAATTTTTGTCTTGTAAATGATTGTTTTCTGGCTGTCATTGATGCCAATGAATAAAAACTTTTCATTGGAAATTTTTTTATGACGCTGATAAGAGGAGGAGACTGAAAATGAGTAATGCTGATCTATTTTGAATTTAATCTGTAATTTCTGTATTCTCTATTCCGTTGGTTTGTTAAGAATTTCATAAAATAAGAATAAAATTGTCACAATACGTCAGATTAAAAATGGCCAATTTGAGTCCTGTTCGGCCCTCGACCTGAACTCCATCTTTAATTTTGGCCACCTCTGCCATTAAGTTTGACACCGCTGTTGTAGACACTCCCTGAATCCCCACCTGTCCATGCAGGTACTAAGAGTAAAAGAGGGAGGAGGAGAGACAGTATACGTATATATAATAGTTACTGAAGTGACCACACAAATAAAAATAATGATCAAAATGAATGTACTGTACATCGAAAAAACAATGGGCTATTTATGGCAGTTATAAAAAAGGGCTTGACTTATTGTTCATCCGTCATTGAAATAGCATTTACTTGTGCTTAGATTTGCTTCATATCAGAGCAAAATTTGTGTTTCGAAGCCTTGTAGATAGCTGACGGGTTACATTTTTTACAAGGACAAAAAGGAATAAAACATTCCTTTCAGATGCTGTATGTTTTTATGTGTGCTTTTCTGAGTACTGACCTCTCTTAAGGGAGCAAAGATAAGGACTGTCTGCCTAAAGTAGGTAAATGCCTGTCAATTATTTAATAACGTGGCAGAAGTGCAAGGGTCAAAACAAGACAGAGCAGTCCAAACTGACAAACAAATCCAACAAGCAATAGGCAAGAATCCAAAATCAGGAAGTGAAAATTAAGTCAATAAGGCAGAAATATGTTTCTAGCAAAATAGATAAAGAACATGTTTAAGAGAATCGATCCTTGAGGAAGTGAGAGGGACGACCATTTAAATATCTGCAGGGCTGACTAGGGAGGTGGGAACAGGTGTGTAACTGAGTGAAGCAGTCAGGAGAAAACTTTAGAAATTCTGAGGGTAATTCTGGTGGACTTGTGAAAATAGCACTGTCTCAATTCAGGGACGAGTATCCATCAAAGTACCCAATCTGTGAAGGAGTAATCTTCGAGACCAATGAAGCCGTACTGAGAGCGTTGAAAGAGACAAATCTAGTCTAGGGAGAATTTCATCAGCTCTTCCCACCATCATCATTGCCTTACGAAGCATTGGACCTTCAGCCGGAGTTGATAAACAGTCGGTGCTGTAGTTATTAATCCTATGTAGAAAAGTAGTAGGAATATGTAGTAGTAGTAGTAACAGCCATAAAGCCAGTGGGAAAGATGGCCCAAGAATTATAGGATGCAAAGAGTCTTATCACGCCACTGCTAATGAAAGTGCTTATATGTCAGCTGGAATAGGATCGTCTCAAGCCTAAGCTTAAAATGGTTAAAGAAAAATGTATGGACGATAAAGTGGTGAATCTTAAAAGTGACCTACTGTGTCTCACATATGGCATCTGCTTTGACTGGTAGAAATCAACAAATTATGCATAACCAATCATTGACTGCAGTTTGGTTGAGGACTTTGGTCAGCTTTATGAAAGGCCCAGCTAACAAAGCAAAAACAGATAGTGTATTATTTTTTTATTTAAATGAAAAATTAAACCAGGGCATTTGATAAAGAGCAATCAGAATGTAGGTAATAAATATGTAATAAATATTGTTCCATAAAACGTTGTCTGATTTGTATAATTCCTCTAGCTGTGTTTTGACTGTTATAAATATATATAATATATAGTTAAATATAATCAGACGTGGAACATGAAATTACGAAGTCATTCTACATCAGTCAAAACAGTAACTTGCTGATTATTGTAATACTCTTCCTGGGATTGATACAATCCCATTTACACGGTCAATGTTCAACACAGCGTTAGATTGAACCAGTTAGATTAGGTCTAGTAAATGTGTGACTGGGTAATAATGTACATTTTATTTTGGTCTAGAGTACTGTTTGAACCGGCAGCATATATACTGGCAGGGAAGTCAAGTCAGCTCCAGAGGATGGACAAGCAACAACCCAGACATCAACTGTCCACCATGAGCGTCATCAGCATTGTATGTTCAGCTTCCATACATAACAAGACTTTGTCTCCAATCTTCATTTGTACTCACCTGTCCTCACCTGTCCTCCAGATTTATTGATTGATTGATTTTTGCAAAACCTGAAATGTACTTTGTAATGTTGTATGTACGTTGTTGTAATGTATCATTTCGAATGCAGGGTCCAGACCCATCTTTGGCATATCGGCCAGAAACGGAGGAAATCAAGACTAAAAAGAAGGAGGACTACAGAAACTTTGAAGTAAGCTTGAAGAATCTCCGGCTGATGACACTTATCAAAAATTATGCATTCCGTTTTTTTTTTAAAACAAATTCTGTGTGAGGAACACAATGTTATTATGAATATACACATTTTATTATTAGGCAAAGACTTTATGCAAAGCAAACCTTTTTTATAAATATTCAAAGACTTTTGTAATTATGCAAAGACACTGCAAAATTAGCCTAAATATATTATTTCTTATTTTTATGACGAGCTCACATTCTCTTAAACTCAGGTTTAAGATATTTTTTTATTCAGCCTAGTCTCTGTAGACTGGGAGAGATAATTAATCTTATAATATGATGCTCAGGTGATAGCAATTTGACTTACAGTTCATTCAGTACATTCATAAAAGCTTCTCAGAAACATCAAATTGCAGGAGAAAAGTTTTTGAAATTCATGTAATGTAACTTTTATGTCCAGTGTGTAGAATTGTGGCGTCTGGTGGTGTGGTTCCCATATTGCAATCAGTAGAATACACCTGCGCACACCACTTCCTATCTGAGCTGGAGAATCTAAAGTGGGCTTCAAGTATCAACATGATGTCATTGTCTATGAATGCATCACATAGTTTCTCAGGTAATGGGGTATTTTGTAAAAACTGTTGACAGGTGAAGATAGATTGCTGCTTTGAATGCGAATACAAGCTAATAGTGTGTTCTTGCCACTCTGGGCAAACTTGCGGCCCAGCATGGTGGACTCTGTGGAAGAGGACCTGCCCCTCTGTGGATAGAAGGGCTCAGTCTAAGCTGACATAAATATGATCATTCTTAGTTTCAGGAAATAATATTATGACATTATTATGAATATTAAATTCAATTTATTCAAAAAGATCTCTCTAAATCCCTGTTTAGAGAGATCTGCGGGTAAATTCAGGCTTTTAGCCTTTAAACCACAGCGGCTATTGCCAAAGAGCAACTCTGCTATTAAACGGTGTTTCCGGGGGGTTATTCAGTTTATGATGAGGTGCTGTAAATAAATGGGGGTGATGCATTTCTGTGTTTTTCAGACTGGAAGTTTAATTGACCGTGTATTCCACACATACAAGTTGATGCACACCAACCAGACGTTGGACTTTGTGAAACGAAAGGTAAGTAAATGAGACACTTGAAGCCCATGGGGGAATAAAAAAACATTAAGTTCATATTTCATAGTTCCATAATTTAGATTTTTTTTAATTTTTAATTTTATGTCACTGAATCTTCTCTTATTATATCTATTGCAAATTTAAAGTGTATATTTCACAGCTATCTCACGGCCTATAAGGTTAGTTTTCAATTCTAGAAAAAGTAAAACGTTTTCTCCAGATCACCAAAACTTTTTCTTTCTATTTCTTATATCCGACCAATTCAGGGTACTGAAATTGAAACTGATGAATGTCATAAATAAATAAATTATACATTTTGGGCTCCTTGAGGAGCAGTTCCACAAAATTTATACCAGTCGGCTATGCCAGGGGTTATCACCCCCCAGTGTTATCTGTCGCCTGCTGCGGGTGAAGAGCTTTGCTCCTTCACCCCGCCCGGTCTTTGAAACATTCTAAACACTGTAAAACATTTCAAACACTACCTCATCCTCCGCAGTATATTTTAACATAAATTGTTAACTTGGCAGAAATAGGTTTAAATACTAAGTTACATGCCGATATTTAATTTGAACACTTTGAAGTTTGCACTAATTTTATTTTCTAAATAGGGATAAAATTTGTGTGAATGTGTGTGTATGTTTCTTTAAACCGGTCTCTCTTGAAAAAGATTCTAATGAGACTTCATGTTTGAATAAACGGTTGAACAAACACATATGTGAATAGTCTCTCAACTCTTGTTGATATTATATTATGACATTATGTTTTGCTCCAGAAAAATGCAGACAGTTGTTGAAGGACTCTGAAATTGATTGCAGAAAGATCCGATACCGTTATCCCTTAATAATCAGTGTAAAGCATAAACTAAAAACAGTTCATAGGTTTTCCTAACAAATTTGAGAAATACAACCTCCATACTAATGCTGTGACTCCTACTCTCCTGCAGCACGTTGAATGGGCCAGCTGTTCACACACACAGATGGGGATGATGGATGCCGTCATATCTCTGGACAAACTGGTGGATGAGTCTGATCCTGATGTTGACTTTCCAAACTCCTTCCATGCCTTCCAGACAGCTGAGGGTATCCGCCGAGAACATCCAGACAATGGTAGCATGAGAAGGGCAGAGACCCAGAGAAACATTGAGAAAGCACAAATACAAATCTAATAGATAGATATATCATATTCACTGTACTGCTGCAGAGTGGTTCCAGTTGGTGGGTCTGATCCATGATATTGGGAAGATGATGGCTCTTTGGGGTGAACCCCAGGTAAGACACACGCTCACGAGGACAAACAGGTTTTGCAGTCCGTCAAAGGGGTCCTTACGGAACATTTTCCTGCTGTAATGTCACACTTTAGTCCTCCCGGGGACCCCTCTCTGATGCTTTTCGCCTCTGTGTGATCTGATTCTTACAATAAACCCTGACTAAATTCTAATCAGTCTCTGTACCATCCAGTGGGCTGTAGTGGGTGACACATTCCCAGTGGGCTGCAAGTTTCAGGACTCCATTGTGTTCAGGGACAATTCATTCCAGGATAACCCCGATGAGAAAAACCCAAGCTACAAGTTAGTATTTTCATGTTACATTATCTGTGAATGAAGGTCTAGTTGGCTTACTTTTGACCATGTGACTTTTCTCTAAGTTACTTTTCTCTCAGGTCCTTTATTAAAAATATATTAAAGTTTTTAATCCTTTTTTTGACTTTTTACTTTTCAAAAAGGGTAGTTTCTCCTCGATAGGTCAAATACACATCACATCAAATTGGTATTGGATCAAAGGAACACCTGGTGTCTTATAAGAGGCGTACAAAACTCTTATTACAATGTTATAATTCCCATGCATTCCACACAATAATTGAAATTATTTTAATCTAGCTATGTAAATATTGACTTGACTTAAACATTTCACCAAGTATAATTTGGATTTTTTAGTCATCTTGATTTCAATGAAATTATGTTTTGAAATAATTTAGAAAAATATTTGCATATATTTGCCATGTGGCAAAATTTGACTAACTTCCAATTTAAAAAAAAATACTTCCATCCTTTAAGAAATTTTAAATATCAGTCATTGAATAATCTATGAAAAAGAAGATTAAACATGAATTCTATTGTAGTTTGCCAACCAGTTCAATCCTTAATTTAAGTCAAATTTTAGATTAAAGAGAAAAACATTTTATCATTACTTACAAATTCCTTTTTTTCTCTTTATAGTACAGAGTTTGGGATATATGAACCAAACTGTGGATTGGATAATGTCTACATGTCCTGGGGTCATGATGGTAAGAGACATTAACACACATATTGTCAAATCGCAATTACCACTGAAATATCCATCACAACCTAATAATGCGCATTAAAGTACCTGCTTATCTATGAAACTCTAGTACCTAAACTCCTGTTTTGTGCTTAGAATACCTATATAGAGTTCTGAAGTTCAACAAGTGCCAAATCCCAGAGGAGGTGGGTCAAATACTTAAATCAATGATTATTGGGGTGGTTTTTTGAGCTATCAAATGTGTATTCCCTTTTCACAGCTGCAGAGCACACTCAGTTATGGTTCTATTATTTTTCTGTCTCTGTACAGGGGTTAAGCATGATTCGCTTCCATTCATTCTATCCATGGCATTCCCATGGAGACTACATGCATCTGTGCAATGAACATGATCTGAAGATGCTGTCCTGGGTCAAAGAGTTCAAGTAAGAATATTCTTGCCTACTGCATCCCATATCTAACATGCTGCTATGACATAAAGCAAAATCTCACATCTTTCCCGCAGCAAATTTGACCTTTACACCAAGACGACTGAGATACCTGATGTCGAGAAGCTGAAGCCGTACTATCAGTCTCTCATTGATAAATACTGTCCTGGAATATTGAATTGGTGAAACAGACGACTTTGAAGTCAACAATACCATTGTGCCTTAAATCAACTAATTCATGGGATGGAAATGTGTTTTGAAATTTTGCACGATTGATGTTCCTTTTCTCTTAGAGAAATCATTATACACATGTTATACTTACATCAATATATCTACTTCTAACATTACTATATTTGTACATAATTGAAAATTACTCAATATGATCAGGGTAATAAAATCATATGTATAGAGAACAAAAAAACATAATAGTCTTAACAATTTCAAATGTAAGAAATCCATAAAAGCATTTCTATTTTAGTATATTTTAATTTGTACAAAAAAAGAAGAAATTTTACAAATGCAACGGTGATATGTGATGTTTGATTTCTGCTATGAACAGAAATAAAAGCCACATTGTGAATTTTTAAAAAGTGCAGCGTCTTTCTTCTGTACATACAGGAAGAAAACCGCAGTGACAAAATAAGAAAAGTGCATCAGCAGCTCATCACTAAGGGGGAACTGAAAAGTAACATGAACAATAAAACATTCACCCTTATGTGTCACACAGAACCCATCCTATTTCTTAAATGTTATATTTCTCTTCACTTACAACTAGTCTGCTGACCAGATTGTTCTTTGATTGCCCAAAGTGTTCATACATCGGAACCAACCAGCCCTATGAAATGTTACGAGATCGTCTGAGTTGAAGAACTATGAAATAATTTTTTGTTGAAAAAACTGATTGGGAAAAAGACTTGCAAAAAGGTGAGGGGGAGGAAAGATGAATGAAAAATATTTTCATGGTTGAAATTTAAACTCAACAACTTCTTTGGTCATTCTGGAAACATCTCTTAAAGTTTTCCCACAGCAACAACAAGCGCATCTCTATCAAATCATGCAATTTCATTTTTCTTCTTTCCACTCTTCTTCCTCCTCCTCAAATTCTTTTTGTGTCTCTTCCTCCTCCAATTCTTTTTGTGCCTCTTCCTCTTCACCATAATCAGTGTTCCCCACCTCATTTTCACTTTCCTCTCCACCTTCCTCCTCTGCCTTCGAATTGTTTTCAGAAGAGTTGTTGGTCCCAGTGTCTCTTTGATCGCTCACAGTCCTGTGTGTCAGCATTTTTTGTAACCCGAGGAGCAGACTGATGGTGCTGCTGCAGCCAATGAGGGTCCAGATGAGTATGTGGGCAGGAACCCCCTTGACCTGATAACGCACCCACCTGACCATTTTGGCAACAGTTGTGTTCGACATTCGACGTAGAGGCAATTTGTCCTAAAGCACAAGATAAATATAAGTTCTACATCAGTGGTTCTCAAACTATGGTACACGTACCACTAGTGGTACGCATGCTACCTCTCGTAATAATAATAATAATAATACATTTAATTTATAATGCACTTTACATTTGGATCAAATCTTCGTAGCATGCAGAGGAATCTCTGAAGTGGCCTACTTTTACTAAATTAATGAAGATTAATTTAAAAATGTATAATACTATCAAAATACTATGATGAATGAAAGGAAAAGATTGTAACCATGAGATAATCAAAATGGCCTTTAAAATAAGTTTAGCCTTCCGTCTTGTGTTTTTGATCAGATGCCTATCAGCGTGCTACGCTATTGTGTTGTGACGCACGCGCCAAGCCGTTACTAGCTAAACTGTGAGGACAAGAAGACTGTATAAGGAGGAGGCTAAAATGACAAGTGGTTTAACAACAACGCAATCGTGGCTAAAAAAAAGGGAAACTTTTAGGAAGATAAGTGTGGGTCAGTAGGACAATATTGTCAGCAGTCGTGTAGAAGCTGCAGTGGAAGAATGTTAACACAGCAGCATCCCTGAATCAATAGCATCAACCAGCAGTCAATGGCGAAAAACAGTATGGAGATATGTCTCATGTCACATCAAATATGAAATATGCATTTACAGGGACGTACAGTTGTAATTTTTAATGTTCTCACCTGCTCTGTATGTGCGTGCTGTATGTGCGTGCTGTATGTGCGTGCTGTATGTGCGTGCTGTATGTGCGTGCTGTATGTGCGTGCTGTATGTGCGTACTGTATGTGCGTACTGTATGTGCGTGCTGTATGTGCGTGCTGTATGTGCGTGCTGTATGTGCGTACTGTATGTGCGTACTGTATGTGCGTACTGTATGTGCGTACTGTATGTGCGTACTGTATGTGCGTACTGTATGTGCGTACTGTATGTGCGTACTGTATGTGCGTACTGTATGTGCGTTAGGGGCTGCCCCATGCATTATAATTATTTTTCCAGAGATTAAGTGCCAGTTCTAGTGCTACTCCTTCCCACTTTGTGTGGTTGTGGCTGACTAGTCAACAATAAATAATATTCTTATTGGGAATTTGTTTTCTTCCTGTTGAACTACATTTAGCTGAATAGGGTCACCTATGTCTACTAATGTATTTTTACTTTGGTCATAATGGTGGTACTTGGAGAGCAGGATATATTCTGATGTGGTACTGGGTGTAAAAAGTTTGAATTCCACTGTTCTAGATAATAACCAGAGTCCTTTGAGGGACCCTAAATACCCACCAATAAACTGGAGTACAAATGCATTAGTATATGAAAAAGCCTCCATTTTGGTGATCCTACAATGATGTATATTGTTCCGGACAACATAACCAACCTTCAGAGTCATTTTAAAATCAAATGAAAAGAAAAAAAAAAAGATTATAAGATTTTCTTTAATATAGTTTCAAATAAAATCCTTATGACAGCAGTTGTAAATAGAAAGGAAAATCATGTACCTTGAGTCCATACTGGTTGAGCATGCTCTCCAGGAAAGGGTCACCGAGGTTGACTGTGGGATAGAACTCATCATCGTAGACCCTCCGCCACCATCGCTGTGGGTAAGAACTGCCAACAAGAACCAGCCAGAGTGTAAATATCCAGCTGTTTGTGTGTGAGGGTACCGACATTATTGTATGGTTATATTGAGTAATGTTGAGTAAAACTTTTTCAGCTGTAACCTGGTGATATTAAAACCAAGGTCTGTCGAATTTCTTCAGACCTGTAGAGTGTGGAAGGGGAATGGGGAGAGGGAGAGAGAGCAGGAGTGCACTGACCCGTCAGCTTTTGGTTTAGTGAACCAGTATCTATAGCGATGGGCTCGGAGGTAGGCGGGAGGCTGCTGGTGGAACGGATACTGGGATACATCTGTCTGGATTAACTCGATCACTGTGGAACAAAAAACAAAGCTTTCAGAGATAAAATTGCTCTTCAGAAAGTAAAACAATAAAACACTGTGTCCTGTTAAATGGTTATTTAACAGACACTAAATGGAGACAGAGAACATTTTCTGCACAGTGGGTGGAAAGCTTTTATGACAAATCTCAATTCCCATTATCAATGAAAAAAATATAATACAACGATTTACAAAGCCTGGATGTAGCAGTCAGATGTAGTACAAAGAAAAAATAATTTTTGAACAATAAACTTCAGAAGTTGTTGGACTATTGCCCAAGCTGATCCTCACAAAGTGGTGAAACTCTCCCCATTTCTGCTTGTGAATGACTGAGCCTTTTGATGATGCCACTTGTAAGTTGCATACTCAATCACGATACTGCATTCCACAAATCTCCCAGGCTTTTGCTGCTGTCCTAACATTTTTGAGAGGCATGTAATAGAAGCATATACTGACAAAAATCTATGAAACTAATGCAGTTTATCTTTATAAACGTATTGCTTTTGTACCATTATCAATTTAACAAATGTCAATAAGGATTAGGAAATTCTCACATTCTCTTTTATTAATGTTTTACGTAATGTCCGAGCTTTTTGAGTCAATGTTGTACCTGCAGCAATGATCACAAGAAGTAACACCCCTTAAAGTAAAAATGGTACAGGAGCGTGTGCATTAGGGTCTCTTTCCTGATCTTACCAGCACAAATACAAATTTTCCCAGTCTACACATGGATTGCGTAGAAAGTGGCATAAGCATTCTTTAGTGCGAACGCAGTGTTTATAAATGAAGCCCCTAATCAATATCAATAAGCTGACAAGAAGTTTGTTTGTCAGGAACAACAGCATCCTTGAAAGCTAAGCCATAGAAACTATTGAAATGAGGCTTATCTTCCTCCTTTTGTTTCGGTGTTGAATTATCCCTGAAGGGGATGGAGTGACATGAGACGGAGGAACAGTTACCATCTCTTTTGCCCTGCAGCAGTCTATACATCAGGCTGGTGAACCATGGAGCTTGTGTGTGAGGCCCAAGGGCAGCAAACCACATTTGCCAGTCCAACCTGGGCTGGTGAGGCGCTACCACAGGAGGAGGTGCACTTAGGTTCCCAGGCTTGTACATAAACTCGATCTCCTACAAAAACAAAACATGCGGACGTGAAAAACAAACTACAGTTCATGTTAAAATGACATTTTCTATTCTTTCTTGTCACCATAGAGGTTATTGACAGGCCCATTTTGTTTCTCTTTAACAATGAAAATTTTTAGGCCCACCGTCCACGACATTCCATCATTGCTTCCCTCGATAACGACCTCTGGTCTCCCACCGACCCCAGTCATCCGTCTGAACAGACCATATGAGTTGACCAGCTGGTAGCGATCCACTGCCTCGTATGCCCGACGAACTCCCGGCCATAACCTGGCATGAGAGTCAGACTCCATGTAGCTAAACGGCACCTTCAACAGAAGAACATGTTCAAAAAGTGACTTCCGTCGTTTTAGTGAAAAAGTGACACAAGAAAAAGGATTAAAAGGACCAAGAAGAGAAATGATGGTGTTTTTGATGTATTTAGATATTTAACATGGATCAACATCAACAAAGGAGACAGTGCTAAGTTATGAGGTTCAACCCCATAGACATTAGGTATATGGGGAAATGAAGTTTAGCCTGTTGTTTATTTCCTGTAGCCCTCACCAGACTAATAGTGAACATAGCAGTGGTGGCAGCAGCAAACACAGTCCATTGTACTGTTCCACAAAACCTCTTCAGGAAACCGGAGACACAAGCACACCTTATAAAAAAAATTTAAAAAAACACACATCAGATATGTTATTCTGTATAGCTGTAGCAAATAAACATGAGTTTTCACAGGAAGTTAATAAAACAAGGTATCTCATTATCAAATAATACAAAACCAGAAACAAACCAGGAGGAGGTCCTTTTGAATCAGAGATCGAATGATGGCGCCGTTACGAAAAAAAAACAACATACTTTAAAGTCTAGATTTATTCACACTTTTCAAACGGACGTAGGCATACAGAAGTCAAACTGTGATTTCTAACAACCTGCTGACGTTCAGCAAGCAAAAGAGTCGTTATGTGTAACATAGCAACAGTTTTACATTTATATCAATCTGTGCGTAATAATCTAATTCAGTTATAGTTATAGAACAAGGCAACAGCATTTGTTTACCTTCTCTATTTCCTAGTTTGACATCATCATATGCTCAGGGCTTACAAAGCACCCAAAACCTCCCTCCATCTCCCCATTTTGAAAACACTTCCATGTTTTGTTTTTTTTTTAAGTTATCTGAGGACTGCTACTGTTGCCTCTTTAAATCCCCTGCATGAGGATCACACATATTAAATGTCAAAACGGCACTATCGTACTATGTAGAGCAATGGCCCCACCCATTAGGCCTTTGTTACGTTTATATAGAACCTTGGGATGGAGCTGTCCCACCTTCAACAGGCTGTGATATTGATGCTGGATCCTACCTGAACATGGATGTGATCATCTCCCATGTGAGAGAGAGTACCCCAATCCAGACACAGGGGATAGTGACAGTCTTAAGAAACTGGTTAAACTGGTGGTATGTGAATGCTGCAAGACAAAATCGTAAGCAAAAACCATTAGTGCAATTCATTCTTTTCAAAACTATGTATGCACCCGTTCGCACATCCACACACCTGTCTTAGAAGAGATGAAATTCATCCCTGTGCCCAGCTGCAGCTCAAACCACATAATGGTTCCAAAGATAATGAACATCCAGACTACCAGCTCCAGCAGATAACACAGCCACGACCATAGTTTGGTTTCTGCACAGAGCAGACAGGGTGTGTAAGGACCCTCTGGTAGGTAAACAATGGTTAGTAAATAACAGAATAATGGACAAATAGCTCAGGTCCAATTGTCAGGGTATGAACCTTTTTCAAACCACAGCATTTTTTTCGGTGGGTTCCGAGTATTTTTGTGTATGCAGATAACTGAATCGTCAAAACTACTGTCTGTGAGACAATACTGAACTTTAAGCTGGCCAAATTATCTTTTATTTAAGCAAAACCTAAGACCTGCTATACAGGATTCCATTTTTAAATATATACCATTGGTACTGATATTATCTGTCTTGCGTAGCCAAAAATGTACGTGCTGGTCATCCAGAAGTGAGAGACAAAGGGCCAAAGTCAGCAGATTGAAGAAATTGTAGTTGCCAGTCAAAATGATGAGCACTTGAAGGAGCACCTGCAAGAAATAAACCTGAAGTCAACCGATCATTTCTTCTGTTGCAGAAACCCAGACAATGGACATACAAATCTAGCTAACTGCAAGTCAAATTTTTGTCTTTTAAGGAAATGTAGAATATTTGAAGCACAGCAATCTAAGTATTGCTCACTGTAAAATCCTATAGTTAACTTTACATTTAGAGATGTAAACCTGATTATTTGAACTCAAAGTGAACACATATCTCTTCTCACTTCTTCTATGTGGCCTTTATTTAATGTTTTTGAGCAAGCTTTAAACATATGACACATTTAGATTGAGCATGAAATACTCAGGATCTTCTTGGGTTGTTCCAAATTTGACCAATGACCCAATTCCTGTTAATTGCATGTTGAAAAAAAAGGCTCAAGCTCAAAGTCTTCAAAATATCATAATGCACATCTCAAGTAAATGGGAGATATGTTAATGTATAAGTATTTACAAATATTGAAAAGTTAGTGACCCAGGAAACACTTGTCTAAGAAAAGGCCCGCTCACAGAGTCCCCATCGATTCAAACTGTAACCATGGGGCTAAAACAAAACATTTTTCAAAAATATTAAAATGCACCCAGTCGGTGCTTTGTTGTTATATGTAGAAAGTAAAAAAGAGAACGCCTCGATTTAAACCCACCTGCAGGTAAAATGTCCCAAGCCGGAGTCTGCGTAATGGGCTGAGGAAAAGCAGCGGTAGAGCGATCTCTATGACGAAGGTCCCCATCACACTCAGCTTCTGCCACCACACTGGCAACTGGTGGGCAAACCAGGCCAGGGGGGTGGGAATACACTGGGTTTCATAGTGGTATGTCAGAGCTGGTCAAAATCCAGTAGAAAAAGAATATTAATTTCAATGAAGAAAGAAAAATTGAGGGCTTACTACTTAAAGAAAGGAAAGGTAGACGGTTACATACACATAAAACATTTGAATAGACTAAATTTTAGTGACTTTACATTAAAAATCAAGAACAAGCATTAATATAATAAAATACTAAAATATTGTTTAAACATACATAAAACAAACAGAAGCAAAAATTGATAAAAAATATAATAATGATAATAACAGCTAACACAGATTACATAAAATCTAATTTAATTTATTAATAAATAAATAAAAACAAGATGAGAGAGCAAATTGAAATAAGTTATTGTCTTAGTTGAAATGGTGGGTATCCTCTGTGTTGCTGTGGACATAAACATTATGTTGCGTTGTGATGCTGCCTGATGGAAGCACATACAGAGAAAATAGCAGTGGACGCAGACAAAATCCTTTGGCTACACTTAAGGTAAATGGTAGAGGGTTTTGTGTTTTGCAGACATGTGATCCCTCAAACTGACATGAAATATTTTTATGTAATGTGTGTTTTGAAACTGATAAGTACACAGTCATAGACCAACCCACTACTGAAGATAGTGAAATACAGTGCTACACTCAGGAGCAGCAGATGAGGCTAGAAACTTGTTTTTTACTAGAGATGTTTCCATACCAAGACTGTATTTAAAACCTGATAAGAATTTCTTTCGGATTTCGTTATTGTTGAGAAAAGCATTAAGCTTATTGAAACCAGGTGTTCATACCACTATTTCCAGAACTTTGGTCAGGAATGGTAGGTATGGGCCAGTAATTATGAAGAACAGTGTTATCTAGGTTTGATTTATTTTTAGAAGCAGTTTAACTACAGCAGTCTTGAGAACAGTGTGACATAAACCTATCCCAAATCATTCAATTATGTTAAAAACTGAGGATCCATGGATCCTGAGAGAACTAGGCCCATCCCGTCAATTGAACTCCTCAAATTCAAGTTTCAAAGTTTGAAATAATGTCTAAAAAGTGTTTTTTTTTTAAAAGCTCCCCCTAGTGAGCAAAGTGTAAACTATTAGAGTAAATTACAACATATACAAGATATATCTCTGATTCATACGCACACAATTTGGACTAAATCGGACCAACAGTTGAGGAGTTAAGGTCCAAAAAGGTTTGGAGAAATGTCAGAAATATTCAACCGACCTTTCTCACAATCAATCCAGTTCTTCCTCACACTAAGGTGTATTTGAAGAAGAGTTTTTGAGTTATCACATTAACACAAATGAAAGCAAGAGGCAGCAATGACAATTCTATAATATCCTCTTAATTTTTGGGGACATAATAAAGGAACACAAATACACTGATACACACCTGTTAGGCCCCACCATGTGGGACAACGTGACGTGAGTTTCACCACACCAGATGCAAACATGAGCCTGAAGAGCAACCAGCGAATCAGCCAGAAAGTCACACGGTCGTGCTCTCTGACCCCTCGTGACCCTCTGATCAGTGTCAGGGGAGCAACAAGAATACAGAGGAACCCCGTCTCAAGGAGCAGGTTGTCCCTGGACAGCAGAAAAAGCAACAGGAGATCACTAAATGTGTACGGAAATAGGCAAATAAGTAAGTGTTATCATAGTACTTATGGACGTCTACATTTTTGATGCACAGCAGAGACAAACATTACAATAATGCTACAAAAAAAGTGGACTGATGATGACACAAAGGTTTTTTTTGACATGCTGGTTTGAATAACACAATGGAAAAAATACATTATCAAAAAATCAGCATATCATAACTTACCACTGGAAATAGAGAAATACCTGTCCCACCTAACACAAAAATAAAATATCTGTGAGAGAAGGCACCTCATGAAAGTAGGTACATTCAGAAGTTAGAAAACAAACAGGATCGATCATCCAAACTCACTTGGTATATGGACAGATACAAGGCCCAGAGGCAGAAAAACACCACACTGTCCCGGAGAGTCTCCACCAGCACAGCGCTGAGACTCAGCACAGCCCCTATGAGACACAGCAGCTCCATAGCTGTATGTGTGTCCAAGCCAAGCCGAGGTCCCAACCACAGCAGGGTGGGAGAGGTCTGCAGCTGTTCCCATAGAGGTTTACCACTGTATCGCAGCTGCCAACGTGCAGGAAGCAGCCCATCATTGCCATAGAGACCTAGAAATAGGATCACATACGTATCTATGTGTAAAATATTTCTGTGGAAGCCAAGACTTATGATTCACGTTATCGTTGATAACCAACCAAACCATGAAAAAGTCATGAATACTTGGGAGAATATTATATCTGCACAACGCCCAACTGAGGCAACATGACCGGAATTTGGCCATTGGAATGCTTACGGCAAAAAAAACAAAAAAAAAGACCTCTTACCAAAGCACGGACCACAATCCGGATGTTGTGCTAGTCCATAAGGAGGAGGATTACTGCAGTTAATAATGAATCCATGAGGATGGGGTATACACTTATTACGGTTTATGTGAAATATTATCTATTCCAGTTTTATCACCAAAGAAACCTATGATGGTTCTGTTTTTGTTTTGTTCTGTATCTTGTGTTTGTTAATCATTAAAACCATCTCTAAAAGTTAATAAAGACCCAATAGTTTTTATTTTTTGGGTCCTCCTTTCACTGCCAAAAAGGCTGTGGCCCTGGACTTCATAAGACCTCTAACGCTGTAATGTGGTATCTGGCTCTAAGACGTTTGCCGCATACCCCTTGAGTCCACTAAGTTGCCAGTTGGGTCCCCAAGGGACTTGATTTTTGTAGTACATACCATAGATGCTCAATTGGATAAATATCAAGAAAATTAAAAACAATGTTAACAGTTTGAACTAGTTATGTTCCTCAAAGTTCTCGGTGCGGTGTGGCTGGACAAATGATACTGCTAAAAGACACCACTGTCAAGAGAGAATACCATTCACATAGACAAATAGGTAAAAAGATGCATAGATAGATCAGCACAGGTGGTCCAGCTCCTCAAGGATGGCATATCCCTTCATGCAGTTGCAATACGGTTTACAGTGTCTAACAGAAAAGGTCTCAAGAGCATTGAGGAGATGCAACGACACAGGCCGTTACACAAGGAGCGCTGGACAGGTCCATAGAAGGACAACAACCTAGCAGCCAGACTGGTATCTGCTCCTCAGTGTAAGGAGGAACAGTAGGAGCACTGCCAGATGCCTACAAAATGACCTCCAGTAGGCTATTGGTGTGATGCTTCTGACAAAACTGTCAGCAACAGACTACATGAGGGCCCGACATCCTCTACCGGGATCTGTGCTCACAGCCCAGCATTGTGGAGCTCAACTGGTGTTCGCCAGAGACCAGCAGAATTCGCAAGTTCTCCATTGGTGCCCCGTTCTCTTCACAGATGACAGCAGGTTCAAACTGAGGTCATGTGGCAAAGGTGAGAGACTCTGGAGAAGCTGTGGAGAACGTAATGCTGCTGTGTCATCATCCAGCAGGACCTGCTGGATGATGTCCAGTTTGGTGGTGCAGCAGTGATGGTCTGGTGACACAGATCCTTGGATGAACCCCCACAGGCCAGCCAACAGTACCCTGACTGCTGTTAGTACCAGGTTAAAACTCAGACCCACTATCAGACACTGGTCCAGTGGAGCCTGAGTTCCTCCTGGTCCAGGACAATGCCCGGCCTCATGTGGTCAGAGTGTGTAGGCAGAGTTTAAAGATTGTCCTTCCATAGAACTCTTTGGTAGGAATTAACCACTGAAGAACAGGAAGACCCAATAATACCTGCAGGCCCTGAAGATGAAGGCCATTGAATGATTTGGCCCATGTTAAACTCACTCAGTTGCTCCTAGGACTTGCCTATTTTTCTTGCTTCCAACACAACAACTTTATGGACCAAATGTTTACTAACTGCCTAATACATTACAGCCACTGACAGGCGCCATTGAAACAAAAATAATCCTGTCAATTGTTGGAAGGTTATGGCTGACCCGTGTATACTTGGTAGTTTGATGTGAGCTCTTATAGTGTTTTAGAATTTACTTTGTCCTGTATTTCTTTATTTTACAATACATTGAAAAAGATCCATTAATGGAAAAAACACAGATTCCGAGTTGAGGTATCTGATTAAAATTTAGGCAATGGATTAACCATTTCCCACAGCAAAACAAAGCACAAGAAAAAAATATTGGCAGTGTGACTAAATATTGCAAATATATTTCTTTTACACTCGGGCGTGGGGCATCGGTTCTGGATTGTACAGAGCTGCTAAAATAACGCGTTCTTACAAGATGGAACAGGTTTGGAACAGGTCTGTGGCCAATATAGTTTCCCCTGCAGCGATGACTTTTGAGGGTAACGTGGAGCTAGGAAACCTTCAAGAAACTCCCAGGCAGCGCTCCAGTGAGAAAAACACAGGAAGACCGCATATACACATAATGACATGGACACAACTTTGACTAGCTGTAGTAAGTGACACGAGTTAGATTCTTTATCAAAGTCTCACCTGGTATCTGCACATAGAGGGAAACAAACGCAGTCAGATAAATGACCGCCATGCACCAGAGAAACATTCTCCGTGGTAGAACGATTTCGCCCATGTCTACGTGGGGCTGCTGATGAGGACAGTCGCTTCTTCCAATCCTGAAACACACCAGCGTTCATCTGGCAGGCGGGGAAGCGCGGAGCAGGCTAAGCGTTTCCGGAGGAGGCTAAAACTCGAATCCTACTAAGGTAAAGTCAGCAACAACGATGCCTGTTTCTGATTGGTAAGAGCTTGTTTCTTAAGGTAATTCGGTTGGTTAAATTTAAGCAAGAGGTGATGATAGGTTGTTATTATGATGAGTTTTATCATAATAAACCAATCAAAAGGATAGAGGGGCGGGTCATATCGCCACCTTAATAGGAGTAGTGAATACGCGGTCACGTAGCGAGGAGCTAATTCTTCAGTGGGACAGCCTCTAGATGGCGCTGCTATTGGTTTGTTCGTCGGGGTGCCCTTATAGAAAGTCGGATAAAATATTTGCTGAGGTTGAGTTGTTAGAGTTTTAAAGTAATGTCTGTGTAGATTTTCATTCATCCATGTGGGTTGAATCAAATGAAACTGGACTCCTGTTTTGGCTTGAGGATGTTTCACCTGTCTTCCCAGAGGCTTTTTAGCATCATTTGAATCCAGGCGTGGACGATGGCGAAACTGTCTGGGGAGAGATGTTAAAACTGCATTGTTTGTGGATGATAGCTGGTCGATAAACCCCCACCCGATGAGAAATGAACGCTCCAGTTTGACAGATGGCTCCGTAACTCCTCTCTCAACCATCTATCCTCTCCATAGATTCCTAAAAACTGTATCAACTGATATCGAGCGCAGAGTTAAGTTCATCATTGTGTCAAGGTTAGAGGTTAAATACTAAATTTAATTGAAATTACCTTTAAATTTGGAATTTTGAACGACTGGTAGGACAAGAGTCTTTTTGCCATAACTAGATGCAGTCCTATATATATAGATAATATAGGGTATTGTTAGTTAGCAGGTGTATAATAACTGGAAAAGGAACTCGGAAAGCGCAAGCCTCCACCAAGGTATGACAGTACCCAAGGTTTAGGAAGACATTATGCAGATTTCACCATTATATTGCCATCCTCTAAATTTACCGACAACTCCAAGAAACGTAGTATCTCTGAAATACTTTATATCCGGTCATCTTCTGTGCCCTCCAATTCAGCCCACTGAGCCGTTCCATCCCCAAGTTAACATCAAAATACATTTTCCTGAATATACTTATATAATCTTAACACTTTCCTATACCGGACTTTTACATGAGTGTAATCACTGAATGGTATTCAAACCTAACTTGTGTACTGGTGTATGTACTTCCTCCATCACTGGCAGAGTCACTACTGTATAACATTCTTTTGTAGTAAATACTTTAAAAAATCCAATAATCAACCAGATGTATCTTTGATTTTATTGTGCAAGCTTTAATAAGAGAGCATACAGATTCATGGCAATAAAAAGTTGGTCTGCATGCTGCTAGTCACAGAGCATAAGCATCCAAGTATGTACATTCAAGTTTTTGACACAAATATAGGAAAGTGATAAACTTCTGATCAGACAGACAGATTTACAGTACCACAAATTCTCCAACAGTGAGACAAAACATCCGAAATTGATTGCACATGCAATGTAAGCAGTAGTTTTCATAAATTGAATGTTACAAAAATACTAAAATCTGCTTTAAGAGGATATTTACAGTTAGGTGGCACCTACACTAAAAGTTCTTCCAACACCAGACATGGACGGAGAAGATGGACAGATCAGTAACCGGATTATTATATAGTACCCGAGTGCCAAAGCAACAGAGATGACTTTGTGAAATTTGACAATGAGTGAATCAAGTCGCTTCTAAACCAAGCTTAAAGTTTAATAAGGCCAAAAACCATATAGCCTTTATCCTAAAAAAGGTCCAAGTTTTATTAGGCTGTATGTGTTTAATTAATACATAATACCGTAATAACCGGTAGTTATTAAACATAATAACTACCGCCATCTTCAGCTCACTTACTCCAAATTTAAGTGTATGAAAGACGAACACATTATATAATTTGAAGCCATTATAAGGTAAAGCAATACAAATTCGATTTTAAATGGCGATTTTAAAAGGAAAATTATTTTCATTACATATATTTTAAGCTCATGTACTCCAGGTCTATTTCAGTGCAGATATATGCAAGAACCAGACTAATCCACAGCAATATAATCTGAAATATGTGACCAACACTGAGACAGGAGTTAGGAAGATTTCCCATCAACAATTTGTACAAAATCTAAATTAGACATTAAAACCAAGCAAACTAACTAATTAGAACAAAAATGGCATCAGACATTTGTCTGGCCTGTTTGGATTCTAGCGTTAAAATTTCCACACCTGGGTTAACTTTTTGTGAGCAAGAGCATGATGTTTGTTAACTCTGCCTAGCTTTGCCTGTCTACAGAACTAGGGGCAAGTTTTCATTAAACTTGAAAGGCGGCAATATGGGCCAAGATTATTTTATTTAATTGTGAAACATATTTTGAGGCAGATACAATTTTTTTAAATTTCTGCAACTTGCAATTGTCTAACACAGCCGCATAGGGGTCACAAGCTAGCCGATCCGAAGCCCGCATAAATGAAAAGGTTGTTAAAGGAAGTGCATTCAACGTAAAATGTATACCAAATCAATGAAACGAGATGATCCGCTTGCGAACCCTAACAGGAGGTGCCGAAAGAAGAGGAAGAGGCTTGTAAATGACTAGGATTGAGTTGGGCCTTTTTCTCCAGCTGGTGAGTGCAGTGAGAGAGAGGGAGAGGATTGAGGAATCCACAACACCGAGCGGAGATGGTGACATCAAGTGATTGTTAAGATTTTTATCTAAAGTCTGTCTTCACACCCTGCATTGTTATTGGCTGGGTGTTATCCAAAGGCTGTTGAGCAGAATGACAAGCACATACGGAGGATCAGTGCGGATGGAGAACACACTTTGAGTTGGTCATAAGTGAAGGACGAGACCTGCAGCTATGTACAACCACATTTGAAATTATTGTAATACATTGGAAAACCTCCACACCTATTTGCCTTCGCAGATTTTCATATCTTTGGCCTTGGCAAAGATATGAGGTGTCCGAGTGCACCTCGTATTGAAATCTAAACTCTAGCCTTGCATTTGGTCACTATGAATTTAGCAATAATTAAACAACCACAACACTGAGTATCTGAAAAGATTCAATGGAAGACATCCGTTTTCTTTTTAGTATGGCCACTTCATGACCATCATCATTATGGGAGCTGTGGATTGAAAAATCATCAAAACTGCATTATTTGTGCCCACAAATAACAGTGATGGTAACAAACACTAGCTTTGACTAATCCCAAAATGGACTTCTGTTACAAAGGCAAGAGTAAAATGCAGTTCTGAAACATCTCAGGCGACCTGATTCTCAAAGAGCTACATCAGTATCTCCTTAACTAATACCCTCTTTAAATAAACAAGAGAAACAGAGAACCTGCACACATATATTGATAAAGATAACATGTTTCTGAGAGTGTGAGTAATTGTTCTTTTTTGCCTCTGTCCAAGCCTCTCTTTTATAGAGTTTTAAGGCAGATATAAAGGACTCCTATTTGAACAGATATACTCAGTCAACAAAGCTAAGGGGTTTTGCAAGCGAGGTGTGGGCTTTCGCTGTCATGTAGCACCATCTGCTCCGCTAGTGCAGGTTTGTCCCATATTTGAGGAAGTGGGTTCCTGGTCCGTTTCTTTGTCACAGATGACAGCATCACCACTCACATTAATGAGACACTGAGCCTATGGAAGGACAGGGTTACAAATTGGAAAGTTCATATAAATTTCACATCAAAATGAGCACATATAGGTCTATTCTATCGCCGGTGAAAATAGGCGATCTAACCCTTTCCCGTTAACAATAGAACAGCATCTCTGTTATTTCTGTTCTTGATGTGTCATGTTTGGGGTCATGAGCATGCTGGAAAATGGGGAACAGCCTATCAAAAAAAGGCTAAAATCATGTTATTTTTCCTAAGCTGATGATAACTTAAGATGTTCAATTTCAAAGAACATCTTAGCCGCATTCCTGAAAAGGTACAAAAATTACTATGCCAACCGGTATGTCATGTTTACCTCTCATCATTGAACTCAGAAATGAATGAAAACTGTTCCATTTGCCACTGGGAACAGAAGTCAGATTTTTGTGGGTTTATTTTCCCAGTAAAAAAGGATAATAATAAATAAGTGTGACATGGGATAATGTCTAACACTGGTTGATTGTGTTTTCATATATAAAGAGACTGTAATGGATAAATACATCTTAGATCTGTTGTAGTGATGTGCATGTACCTGGTTCTTGTTTGGATTTTCCATAAACACACACTCTTTCATGCTGTATGATACCACTGCATTTCCACCCAGGGCAGCTACATGGGCTCGAACCATCGCAAACACCTCTGCTATGAATGAATGGAGGAAGCCACTGACCCCACCTTCCTGTAGGGGAAGGACACACATGTCATGTGAATTAATATGTGAACTATTTACACAAGATGGTACTGGGGCTTTTTTCATGTGTAGCATATCTTTGCAGTTATACCTCCCGTAATGATGTTGTCTCTCTGATAAAAAACATGTTAATGATCCCAAGATATTTAATGATGCATGTCCCAGGGAGGAAGGAGAGTGGTGTCATCTTCACTACTGTGATTGAACTGCCCCCGAATGGGCGGTTAGGACGCAATGAGCGGGAACGTCCCTCAGGCAGCGGACTGGAGCGCTCCAATGATGAAACTGCATATTCAGAGAGAGCAGACAACAGGCCCGGAAGAAGGAGATATGAGAAGGAAACAACAGGAGAGAAGGGAGAAGACAAAAGGGAGGAAATGGAAATACCAGAAAACACTGAACAATAGTGAAAAATGTAAACGCAGATATAAACTTTAAATGCAGAAAAAATTAGAATGTGGAATGTGAGTGAAAAACTGCAATCTTTAGCTTGCCTCTGCACAGGAGTAAAACATTTCTAGACAGCATGTGAGGATGTCAGTTGTGTTTTAGGAAGATGTGTGACTTGAGATGCATTGGTGTTGTATGGTGCCAAGACAATCAAGTGGAAAGCATGTGCTGCCATGCATCTCATGCAGTTGTGTCAAACGGACAAGACAGTTAGACAGTGTCTGCAGACAGACAGACAGACCTGGACACAGCTGTGTATGCTTACATGTGTAAGTAAAGTATTTGGAGTACAGTGAAGTACACGAGAGAATATTTGAATACTTTTTCCATTGTGAAAGGGGTTTGAGAAATGGAGACAAACGGAGACAGCCATGAGCTGAGCTGGGGACAATTACACCAGCCAAAGGGTGAAAGATGCACCACAATCTTACTGCAAATTTACCTGATGTGGTTTACATCTATCACACCACGAACCTTCAGAGCCACACAGACTGAATTTCACTTATAGAGCATTGTACTAAAAGTCATACCACACCTAACAGAAAAGCATTGCCCCCAGCCCCTCTGTGATCTCTTCCACTTTCAGATTTGTGTACAGACAGTATAGCCTCAAATCATGTACTGTGTTCTCAGAGAAAGGTGATTCGCGGTTGTCAGTGCAGAGAAAAATCAAAGGAACTCTGCCAGTAACGGTCATCAAATTGAAGCAAGCGGAGTTTAGACAAACGTAAGGCAAAAAAGGGCTTCCTATTAATTTGACATCATGGTTAGCACGGATACAGGCGTTTCAAAGCCAAGCTGCAGGTAGTGGATCCATCTGAGGGGCGGGGCTTCTTCTTTGACAGTGGCTAAAAAGCTGGCGCTTGATTAAGGATGCTCCGCCCCCCAGCGGCATGCATAAAGGGTGTTTGAGTAAATGCGAGCATTTGTGTAGGGTTTCTAATGAGACCGTGTTTGTGGGTATGATCACCAGAGTGTGCTAGAGACTGTGTCCTCCTACTTGTCTTAACTGATCCCCGCCTTATGGTGTGAGCTTTCAGCCTAAGCAGCTCTAGCCAGGTGCTGCATCTGTCTGCAAAGGAACCGTAATCAACGGAGGCAGCTGGAGAGAACACACACACAAAACCCAACATACAAAAACGCAACAGCAAAGACAACAAGAGAAGAAAAACAGTAAAAAAATAAAATAAAAAAAATAAAAATGAATCAAGACAAAGAAGAACAAACAGAAAAGAACAAAAGTGGATGAGGCTTGGGAGCTGTGCAGGATAACAACTCTGTCCGAGACAGAAGAATAAAAAGGTCAAATCAGGGCAGTGTAGTAGTTTTGGTAGTGGGGCGTTGGGTCATAAGAAGATACTTGGGGAGAATAGGACTTACCTCTGGGCGAGATGTTGGTTGTCTCAGGGACACCTGTCAAATAAACACAGACAAACATCACAGTCTAGTTTGGTCTTCGAGGATGCAGAGTATGGCGCAATTATTTACCCTCATCATGCTACCGTAGCATGTGACACCCAGTTATTCACCTACAGATATAACAGACATTGTATAGTCATTTGTTGCTAGAGAGCTACTGTTCCTGTGTTCATTTCATGTGAATGGAGGGTAAGCCCTACTGCTTTAGGCACATGACATTTAATCTAGACAATATTGCAATGCAATCTACGTTAACATCAACCATTGGGCTATGACACACCACCTGTTTATTTACCTGGTGAACAAACCAAAACAAGCTGATTTTGGCAGAGTTTTGCAGCTGGGGTGAGTAAAGAGACTTTACCTAAAGTGTTAGTGGAGGACATGGGCAATGACCGTTAGTAAGATAGGATAGAGGAGGTAGTGAGGGAGCATATTTTGAAGAAGAAAAAAAAAGTTTAAAAGCTACCAGAGATTTTGGATGTCTGAGTGCTTGTGGATGACAAGTCTGCACACAACTCCAAGGGAAATTGCAGCTGCTCCTCCGGCTCACTGCTTCCTGAAAAGACACACACAGAATCACTGTGTACTTAAGTGGGATTTCAAACACACAACCGAATGGAAGTGAATTTTCACAAATGGGAAAAGCTGTACCCAGTTTAACAGGGAAATATCAAATACAGTACCCAACCCTGTTTATTATCTTTGCATTTAAACTTGAGTTCGTCAAGCAGTGCTGCAAAAGAAACCACACATCCAGTTGCATTCATGCAAGGTATTAATGACTGTCAAGTTTCTTATTTTTATCTCAATTTGGTTGAAAATTAAACGTTTAAAACTTATCCAAAACTTAAATAATCTCTGTTAACAAGACATACCTTTGGTGATGGGCTTGTCCGTTAACTTCTCCTGAGTCTGATCTTTGTCAAACGTCATGGCAACAGCTGTCACTGCGACCTATAAAGACAGATAGAGGTACAACAGTCATGTTTCAAAGAAAAACATTTCAATTCTTTTGTTCATGCAATTTCCAAAATCAAGGATGTCCTGAATCTTCTCACCTGTATAAGATCTTCCTCTGGCACTGCTACAGTAAAGTTGAGATGGCACAGGCAGCAGGGGATCATAGACCGCAGCTTGAAGTAAAAACTCTGCAACAAACACAGTGAAATGACTAGTAGCTCCTCATTGAAGACAATACTGAACAGTGTATGATAAAATCTAAACATTATTTTTTACTTATCATTCATAGTATCTTACCTTTAACAGATTCTCACACAGGTCAGTGAAAATCTTATTTAAGCCTTGGTTTGTAAGATTGGCATTACTCAACCTGAAGACCCTCACCGATGTAAACATCTGGAAGACGGAAACACATAATATAAACTAACAACAGCTACCTGAAGAGGACCTATCGACCTGACATCCTCCAACAATGGCATTGGTGTATGACATATCCCAAATTCTTTTGGTAAGACAAGAGTCTATTTTTTTTTAATATATGCTGTGGAGAAGATCACCATTCTTCAGCCTCTCCTTAAAATCAACTTAACATTGATAACTGAGATAAATACTACCTTTGCCACACTTGTTTTCTGACGTCTTTCCTTTTGTTATATCTGGCGAATGATGTGGGCACTGTTCTGTCTGAAGTACAAGATAGACTGACCCGGTAGATTTGCTGACATTGTAAGCATATAATTATCCTGTTGTATCTGAATGGAAAGATTCTGAGATCAAACTCGCACCTTAGCATGTTGGGATCTTCTCTGTTATAACAGATCTGTCTGTAATAAACCCATATATCTAAGAAAGATGAGTGAGTCTCCTCAAGTTAATTCCTTTTCCTTAAATAATCTGAAGATAAGATTTATTTTCGTCATTGTCCCTTAGTGGAGGATCTGAGCTGCTAGAGACTATAGTTTCTGTGGGAGATATGCACCAGACAGCATGACTACCGTTCAGAGTCAACGAAAACAACATTCTTCAATAGTAAAAATGGAGAACATTTTTCCACAGTAACAGCGCTGTAAAATACAAAATATAAATATAAAACGTCAAATCTACTCACGGTCAATATACAGTACCAGTCAAAAGTTCCCCCATTTGCTTAACTGGGAAAATGTATCAATGTTTCCATGGAAACATACCATATGAATCAAAATGAGTTTAAAATTCTAAATAACATGAGGCACAACTATGTAAAATGGCTAAAAATGTTGTATAGTTTGTTTAAGCTAATATGCATTGTCTGTGAAACATCTTCTTCGATAACAGAAGTGATGTTACATTATGAAGACTTACTTGTACTCCTGATGTCCAGTTGTATATCCCAGGCATGACCTCAGTGTTGCAGCTGTAGAAGCCTGTAGAGGAAAAAAAGTTGAATTTGAACAGGTAAGACGAAAAGAGAGGAATTATAGTTCTATGAACCGAGAACTAATTGGAAGATTACTGTGCATGTCCAAATTGCATGATGATGTAGCTAATTGCCGCTAAATCAGCAGATTGAACATACCTGAAGGTGTGACGGCATCAGTGAGAAGAGAGTGGATGTCCTCCACAGTATCAGTGTCATCAATCTATGTAAATTGAGGAAATTATGTCCATTGACTTTGTCAATACTATCCAGAAATAGTTTTTATTTTTATGTATGCACACCTCCAGGACAAAGGCGTCCTTCTTGCCATGGGAGAGATCCAGTTCTGACACTTCGTCTGAACTTTCTGAATGGGAGCGGAAAAGTCTGGATCGTTGCCTCGGCTCAGGAATTGGAGAGCCCACCACTTCTTCTGGTTGCTCCTGCAAGCAGAGAGAAACGGAAGGCCTGAACAAATGCAAGTCAAAGTGAACACCACAACAGCAGCCTTCATCATCATCATCATCATCATCTGTCCAGACTGCAGAGCTAGTAGAAAGACTGTTAATAACACACCACAAGCTCACAAATAATAAAGTCAGCAATCGACTGCTCGACTACACAGACTGGTGTTAATTTGAATATGGATCTGGAGAGGTGGTGTGACAAGACACAAAACACACACACACACACACACACAAACACACACACACACACAAATGTGTAGAGATGAGAAAGTAAACATTCATAATGGTCCAGGTAGGTATTTCAGGAAGCAGGCTTATTGGAAACTCTTGAGATGGTTAAGCCTGAGATGAAGGAAACTCTGGCTTTTCTGTTCAGAAAGCAGGATATGTTCAGCTTTCTGGTTCACATATCAGGTACCGTGTTAACTTATTCAGTGAACCTAACTTGCTTCCTGGCAGGTTTAATTCAAGGATGGGGGAGAAGCGTCCTCATGAAATATAAAATTCCTCCAGTGAGCTTGCTCTGTGTCCACCCAGGATTAACTCAGTCTTTAATTTTTGTCGCATTCCGCCACCATGTCACACACAGTATTCAAAGATAATACTGTGGAACTTGTAAATACGTTCACTCAAGCATCAATTCCCTCACACGTCAGTATTCTCTCCTTCTCTGGTGAAGCCGAGTTCTTCGTTTTAAAATAAATATAATTCTGTGAGGGCATTACAACTTCCTGCTTAATCAGCGGAAGTATGGCGACCATTCATATCAGCTGTTCTAGAAATCAGATTTCCCGAATTTCTCATTTCCGTCTTGGACAAGCTTAAGCTCAGTCACTAACTCAGAGTATGTTAAGCCCACTTCTTGAAATACCCTCCAGGTGATCTACAGAGGGTTACACATCGTCCTGCTCCCAAACGTCCCCAGTTAAGAGCAGTTAACCAGTTATACTATGAGTGTTGTAGTATTGTGATTAATGTAGTGAAATATTTTTCATGCTTTGCTGTTTCTCACAGCTAAAAGTTAGCTAAAAGTTGCTGTGCTCAGTACCATGTTTATGCCGCAGAACGCTTCGGGGTCCAGGGCAAATAATTTCTTTAACGACCAGAGAGAGAGATTTGTGAGTTTATCATGATCCACAAAAGAACAGAACATAATTGAATTCAGTACAGAGGAGAGAATCATACCTAAAATGACGGTTATGTAAAGGAATCCTGACATTGTGTAAAATGCAAGTGTATTTATATAACACTATGTGAAATTAAGGAACAAATAACTGTAAATATTATTCTGATATCTGACATTCAAGGCCTACAAACATATTTCAGAATCTAAAATTTGTCTTAAGATACGGCTACATAAATATTCTAAGGTTCATACGGGTAAATTGCATACAACTCCCAATTTCAAACCATGTGATTGAAATCAGTTCTCAAATCTTTTCATTTTAAATCACATTGGCTGTTGGCATTAACAGGATACACAATTTCCCACTTCACACTCTTGCTACAGTGGTGTTGCAATGAAATGCTATAGAAACCTAATAAGGAGTGACGGTTTCTGTCCTTGCATGGGATGTGTCTCTCACCGGAGGATTTATTTGATGGATCTCTTTGTTCTTCGCAATGGTATCATTGATCCTTTTCTGGATAGTCAGGATGTGTTGCTCATTGCTCACGTCACCAGGAGTCTTGCCTGCAATTTGGATGCCCCCTGGGGCTGGAAGGGCTGTTAAGTACACTCCTGTAGCAGACTGAGCACATACATATAAACATTTTAAGCATCCTTTTGTTGCACACAACCATATGTGCGTTTAAGCTATTAATCTAAAAATGTCAACCTACAGCAAGACCCAGCAGCATGTTCTCTCCAACACTGATCTGAATATGTAAACCAAAGAGAGCATTCATGCTTCGCAGCTTCAATTTGTTCATCAGCTGAGTATGTAGCTCATATTCCATAAAAGGTAGCAGGTTGGAGATGGCCGTTGCATTGATTTCACCTTGGGCCTTCTTTTTTAAACGACAGAGTCTAAAAGAAAGCAAAAGTTGTCATTAAATGGTAAATGGACTTTACTTATATAGCACTTTTCTGGTCCGCTGAACATTTCAAAGCGTTTCAGAACACAAGCCAGCTTTCACCCAGTCACATAAACATTCATCAGGAGCGGTAACCACTAAAGCCCACATTCACGAACCAATGGAACAGCCCTTGGGAGCAACTTTGGGTTCAGCATCTTGCTCAAGGACACTTTGACATGACAGAAGGTGACCAGTCATGTCAAATTGGCCCACCGTCATCCCACTAACTCACTTTAATCAGTGTTTTTGAAGCAAGGTTTCATTTTGGTAAGCATACCATTCAAAATATATTCTGCAACTGGGAAAACAGAGATATATACCATCTATTATTATTATTAACTATTATTAGTTAATCTATAATATTTATAGTACATTGGAACCATATAACTGAGGATTTTTACCTAGCTTGGATAAGGCAACCCTTCCCTGTGACAGCTGCTTCTGGTGGCAGGTCAATGGTTGTGAATAGCACATCAGGAACCTAGAAAAACAAATCAATTATCAGCTTTTATTTGTAAGATTACCAAAAATCACCAAGCTGCAAATAAAACTGTATGCAAATCACATCTGAGTCATTGATTTAGGTAAACAAGAAAAAATATTCAAGACCTTTTGTCGCCTGCAGTGGTAACAGTAGGTGAGTTGGGTGGGAAATGGCATGTTGAGTTCATCATATGGGATGTGACAGAAGCCACAACTTGGGGGAGATGGCTCCTCAAACCTTCCAAACAACACACACCATCTGGTATCAGTTGTACATACCAGTCTATGCTGCAGCACTATGAGCTGTGTACAGTATCTATCTGATATTATCAGTCAGTTGTTGTAGTCTCTGAATGACAACAACCTGTGGTCAGCGATTCCAATGTCGAGGCAACCCTCGCGCATATATCGAGGATTCAGGATGGCAGCTGTGCCTGATGCTGACAAGATACACACCTCCTCACTAAAATGAGGGGAAATGGACCGATCATAAGAGAAAGAAATGGAGATGTAGGAGAACAGAAACATGTGACTTTAACATTTTTCCATGTGTTCTATTTAGTAGTGCACTACATACCAAATACTAGTGCTCTCGCTATACCCAACAACAGCATGGCAACCAAGAGCTTTGGCATGAGATTTGATCTCCTGGCGAATCTCCTCCCACCAAGCATCACGAGTCTCTGGCTCATCTGCAAAACATAACATTCTGAATCAAACAGATGGTTTGAACAATCTGACTTAATACTTGTCTAGCTAATGATAACTGAAGGTTGTAAACATAGTTAGATGATGACATACTGCTCAGACAAGTACGAACAAGAAAAGACAGTTTTGATTTATCGGAAAATAAGCAGATGGCAGACAGTACAGTTTGTATTTTTTGTTGGCAGGTTTAAATGTAGTATCAAAGTCAAAACCAACCATCAGTTTGTGAAACAAAGTGAAGATGAGGATGGTTTCCTGAGAGACTTAAAAGGATGATGAAGGCAAAGATTAGGCTAGTCATGTGTGTTCTCAATAGAATTTCTTGAGTGGACATAAGTTGAAATGTATCATCTCCCTCTTTTCTAAATCTCCTTGTCAGAAGTCTGTGGTGGGCTTTCCTCTACAGAACCCTTGCTGGCTTGCAAAATAGTATTTACATAATATCTACACATAAACAGAATCCTCTGATGAGCGAGAACTAATTGCTACCCTTTTGACAAAGGGTTTGAACATAAAAAGAACGAGCCTTCATCATACTGGCTAAAATATGGGTGTTTTAATAGTCTCATGAGGCTTTAATCCAATACCAACTCTGTTTTGCAAACATTGCTCAGAAGAGCCTGCTAATTTCTGGTTGCGAGTTTAAACTCACTCAATGGGTAGCTATGGATAACTTAAAGAAACCATATGAAGAAACAAACATTACAAGTATTGAGCAGTCCCCCATGATACCCTGAGAGGGCTAAATCCAGATCACCCCCCAGAAAGAGAAGAACTCCACTGCCAGGAGAGACGGGGAAGAGGATTGAGTGAGTTGAAAAAAATTGGGAGATATACTGAGGAGATGAATGTCAGGCTTCAGGCCAAAGTGTGTTCCTTCAAATCAGAAGAATGTCACACAGGCGGAGGCTCACCAACGTGCACGCTCATGACCATGTGTACGCCCATGGGCAGAAAAGGGCCATGTTCATTCATCAACTTCCAAAAAATCTACTTTTTAAGTTAGAAAACCCTGAATGATATCCTCCTTTTACCAGGCACATATCTTTCCTTCCATCCTAATCACACATGCAAAATCTATTTTTCATTTTCCTCAATTGCAATCCAGTCAATCCACCAGCTTTCCATGCATCCATCCATCCCACCTTTTTGCTCTCTCTCTCTTTCGGTGTGAATATGGCCCAGTGAGTTAGGGACGCACATGCCCAGTCAGTGGCTCTCTGTCACAGAGCAACCTCCTAAACCTCCTCTGTTCTAGACAGGTTTGACCACAATGCTGATTCAGGAAGCGTTATAACAGCGCTTGGACAACATTGAAGTAGAGCTGCAGCTCTTCTGTGTAGCAGGATGAGCTGGGAAGGGGGTTCAGGCTAGGCTGGATGTGGTGCGGACAAAGCGCATGCTCAGCTCAGCTCCCGACACACTCAAAAAGATTGAAGTGAGGAGAATGGCAGCTAACTGAATTCAGTAAATTTCAATGAAACGCTATGCAGCTGATGTTGAATTTGTGTATATTTAATGTAGTTGGTCTACAACAGTAAGATGTCAGTGTTTGGTGTATTTTAAGAGGTTCAACTTCACTAAGCTGCCAAGACTCCCATGGGTGAAAGCAGTAAAAGGGGGAAAATACCTGCAGTGACACTATTCCAGTCTAGCAGTTTGTATGAGCGCGTGTTATCCAAGGCTGGGCCAGAACACACCGTTAGTACAGAAAAGAGAGAAAAAGAAAAGAACAGATAGTCTAACAACAAGCGCAGCACAACAGCAGCACTTCAGAGTCACTATGCAAAGACACACCGCACATCACAGTCACCATACAGTGATAAGACAAACTAAACTGAGGCCTTCAAAATTAATTCCCACTCAGGCAGGGAATTGCTGTCAGAGTGGGAATTGACAAGGAAAATAGGAGCATAGAGATAAGTAAAAACAGCTGGCCGAAACCTTGAAGACGTAGGAAAATAAAAAGTTAAATTATACAAAATAAGAACTTGCGGTAACAATCTAGCCCTATTATAGTTTTGTTACGTAAAATGTGCCCTGTGCAGTTCGATTTATTGTAAATAAACATGACGTTAACATTAACAGCTACAAGAATGAGCCAAAGCCATGTCCTACATATAAACATGGAAATAAAAGGAAACAGAAAAACAGCAGAGTCCCCAAATAGAAAAAGGCACTTCTTTGGGGTATGATTGATGAAAACACAAATCTTTGTGAAAACATATCAAAACATTTGCAAGTTATACTTCAGAAATAAATATGAGGGACAAAGTGACGGACACATGGTACTCATACCCATATGCCCCTCCTTATTTTGTTCATGGCGAAGGATAAAAATGTATGCATATGTGGGATGATTTCATAAAATCCCTAAGAGAAGAATTTTCATATTCTTCATATTACTGCATCAACTTTCCTTATCATACTTGTGTATGCTTAATATTGGATTAGGATTGCCTTCTAAAACAATTTTGTCATAAATCATTATTGCAAGCATGTCTTACAGTACATGTCAAATTGGATTTTCAAACAGCATGGATAAGCGGTTGTAGCTCAGTGTTTAGAGCGGTTATCTCCCAATAATCTCGCAAATCGGAAGGTAGCCGGTTCGAGTCACACCGGGGTTTGCTTGTCATAGGGTCCTGGAGGAAGGCCCTGAAACTCTAGCTCCCCGGGGCGCTTCAAAGGGCCCGCCCACTCAGTGGTTATATATGACCCTCAGGGATGGGTCAAATGCAGAGAAATAATTTCAATATGTTGTACTGTGTATGGGTTTATTTATATCGATAAGGGATTTCTTCTTCTTAAATTTGACACTTTGAGCAATACAATTTAAAAAAATCGTACTCTGGTGAGACATCATTCTTCGCATCTGAGAGTAAGACTATTTAAGCAAACTCATCTCACTGATACATCTATATTCACAGTACAGAGTGTATCGCATATGAGCAATGAAAATCAGGATTAACGGGAAGTAGCTAAGGTAGAGTGGTTCTCCCCCAATCTTCCCCCAATCTTCCCCCAATCTTCCCCCAATCTGAGTGTCTGTGGTTCCATCTCTGGACTGGCCCTGCAATCTACATGACGTAGGCTCCTTAATTAAGACCAAAAAAACCAAACCAAACCAAATTTGCTCTCAGGGCTTGTCACACTATCCTTTACTCCTCAGAGATGGGTCAAATGCAGAAGAATAATCTCACAATGTTGAAACACATATTACTGTGTAGCAGGTGAAAATAAAAAAGTATAGAAAAATCATAGCATCATAATGCTACTTGTTGCGGAAAAAGTCGACACAGGGTACCTTTATAGTTGTTCTTGCTGAGGCAGAGGAACAGTGAACGGGGCCCATTCCAGAATGGTTTACGCAGTTATAGTCAAGGAAAACTAAAAAAAATAAAGAGGTTTTAGCCTAAATGAACTAATTAGAATAATAATTAATCTAATTTTAAAATAATACATGGAAACAAGAGCACTTCACAGAGACAAGAAGCAAATTTTTATCTCACGGCAGCAGAGTGTGTATAAGACACCAAAGCGCCACCAGCGTCCGACATACCACACAAAGAGAGCAGCAGGTGACAGACTGGAGCCATGCATCACTATTGCACCTCACCTCCAATGAACAGCACACAACATAACGACTGGATCATAAACACACGCACACTAACACAGACAGCCAAAACACAAGGTGAAAGCTGGACCTATCCGCCAGAGTATGAGGTAGGTACAGAGCTCTTATCCTAAAATGCAGACTCTAAGTGTGACCAGGAATAGCTTTCCCCCGCTTTAGGACATAATCATAACTCAAATCTTTCAACATAAAAGCTTCAACAAAAAAAAGGATTTGGATAAGAACCACACGCAGCAAAAATATTCAACACTAGAGGAAAATGGAGCGCATCAAACAGCCAGTTGCAAAAACACTCAAATGACACATAGGTCAATGAAGGAGCCCACTCGTATCGTTGACATGACATTGGACAAGCTACATAAGTGTATAATGTTTTTGAATGCAATGAACTCACCTGGATTGTGTATACGGTCCAGTAGCTTCACAGAACGAGCACTGACCACTCCACCGACATGAAGTAGAAAACCAGGTGGGAAAGATGTCAAGGTGAAGAATGGGAACTCCTGCAGAAAACAATGTCATCACTTAAGAGTAGGGTAAATACACTGGACTTTACCAGTATATTTATGTTCTTATTTAGTGACTGCCCATTATAACTCATCATTTAAAAAGTCTAGAATATCATAATAATCTACTTAATTTGATACTTTTTGTTGACTTTTTAAATATCTTGATGTTCTGTTTTAGCGATGAGGGTCAAAACATGTGGAAAGGATAGTTTCAGACATATCAACCAGCAAACCTGCTCAGGCCTACAACAACAGAAACACAATTAAAAACTTATCAAAGTTAAAAAAAAAAAAAAACAGTGGCTCAAAAAAACTGGATGACAAGTCTGTCCAACAGGATGTATTGTAAAATTTTGTGAAGTCGTAGACAGTAGGTGTTGCCACTTAAAGAGGCTGTAGGAAATCCTTTCAATTCTATATGAATGTGAAAATTACTACAGGGTTGGACTTGAAAGTTAAGAACACAAACAAACAATGTCCTGTCCGATGTTCAAAACTCTGTCTTACAGACTTCTCTCAACATAAAAACGTGACTGTTGGACTTCTGTGTCGAATCAAATACAGCTATGCATAACCCTGCAGTCACTTACAGGAACAACTGGAAATACTTCCACTGCATACTAGGATCTCCATACTTAATCAAGGAAGAAGTGACGGCAACCTTTACAGAAAAACTGACAGACCCATTGTGATTTCCAGCCATGCAGTTAAATGTGTCAAAAATAAATGAGATCTTGTCCAATACTCCTGGGAGGAGGACAGCTACAAATCTGACTGATAGCTCCTCGCATCACAGTAAGAGGTCAAGAATGAAGTGACGTGGCAAATGTGCTTATTCCAGTTTTTTACAGAGGTTAATGGAACAAATGAGTAGAAGACAGAAAGTAGAGGTGTCAGAGCATAAAGCAAACACACACTCAATCATACAACTCGTGGACTTAAGACCTTCACTATACATGTCCGGGTATCTTTTGGAATGGCCTCAACCAGGTTGCCGTTTGGAAACATTTTTCCTTCAGGGAAGATGAAAACGAAGGAGAACCAAGCCTTTTAACTAAAATCTGTTTGGCACATGCAGCCAAGTCAAAAGACTTGTCATTGTTGTAACAGGAGCTATTAATAGACGCACATGATATTTCAAGCCATTGTAATTATGTTACCGTTATTGACTAAGTATTTGTGTGAACTGCAGTTTTCAAGAAGAAATTACATCAAGAAGAGTAGAGAATGTAAAAAATGGCTATGGACCAGGAACTCCATATCTGCTTCTCAGCCAACCCTAAAAGAGTAGGACGTTTGTATGCATCCAATCAGGTTTAGGAAAATGGAGGAAAAAGGAAAAGAGGCTCTTACTCGATCTCTGACATGTCATGAGCACTTTGAGATTTGATCCAAATGTAAAGTATATAAATTAAATGTATTATTATTATTATTATTATGAGCAGAAATCTCATGCAATCCTCAGATCTTTCAATACTGGGGTGACTGTAGATTAACTTCATACTCTTAAAAGGTGACATAACTGTAAAAAGGTTGAGAAAAGATCCAGGATGGTCCAGTTGTTAAGGGAATAGTATAGTAATGGTATAGATTGACTGTCGCGCTGTTGTTAACAACAACCCAGAGGAAGATGCTCCTTTAACAGCAAAAGTAGTCAAGAGGATAGAGAAAGGAATATTACTTGGTCTAACAAAAAGTCCCAATTTAAAAAAAAAAAACAGGGTAAATTAGTAATGTTTCACAAAGAATGCAGCTGTGTGAAAAGTGTGAACTGCATATATTTCTGATGTCTCGACATCTTGATATAGGGTCATTCAGCTGCTACTATTAAATGCAGCTCAAAGACTTAGCTGTCAGAAATGACATCCCTAGTTCATTGTTTGAGTTGTTTTGGTGTTTGTGGGTAGAAAAAATACAGTTTTTCGACTGTTACTGAATTATATAACACAGCATTTTGCATGGTTAAAGTGACACATATCAACAAGAATACATTGGTAAATAGGTGTATGAGCATGAGTTCAAGTATTGAGTGTAGTCGTACCCTCTGCTCGAGAGCTGTCTGCGTCTGTTGTCTGAGCAGGATCTTCAGGGGACCTGCCTCCTTTCCAGCACTGCCCCCGCTCCCCATTCCTGATCACAGAAGAGTCTAGTTTCAGGTTGTCACTTTGTATACACAGGTCTAGAAAGCTGTCCATTGCTTACAACATTGCTGTACTAATGTTATGTCAAATTAATTGTACGTTTCTCTTGAATCTGCATACAACATCACATTCCCATCCAAGACCAGCCTACTCTTAACCTTCTCTTTTCCTAAGCAACAATTATTAGACCCAGAGTACTGCTTAAGTAGGACTTCATCAAACCACATGTTGAGATAGGAGTATACAGAATAGGACTTAGCACTATCAGTGAGTTATATAGATTCACCCTTAGCTCTGGGCAGTAACAGCATTCTTGATGAGTTAATGTCTCAGGTAGTGAGTGAGTGTGAAAACCCTTGCTGTGGACCAAATATGAGAGAGGTGCCAACATTATTGTCGTAAGGCTCTATTATTTGATCACACAGCAGTCCTACTATACCGGAGGCTGCCAGCAGCAGGTCCTCAGTGAAGGAAACGCTCTTTCTCAGCAAAGCAGAGTCTGAGTGGATGGAGTGAGGGGGCGGGGTGTTGGCTCTGGGTGCTGAGTCATGACCACAGCCCACTGAGCCAGAACCAGGAAGGGACAGAGTGTCTGCGGAGAGGGTGGGGGAGCTGGGACAGAGAAAGATCCCAGGCCTGCGTCTGACTGACTGGGACCCCACTATCCAGCAGAAAAACAGAATGAGGGTACACCAAGAAAAACAGATATATTGAGAAGGAACAGGCAGAAGCAATGAGGATAGTGAAAAACAGCAACCAAGGAAGGGGTACAAGGATGTGATGGAGAGAGAGTTTACAGAGAATTAATAATAATTTTGATAATTATACTGATTTACCATTTTGCAGGACTTTGACGATTGAGTGTGACATTTTGTTCGCACTGGCCATTTTCTTGCTTATCAATGTTTACTTTGATCTACTAATATAGCTGTTCACTTATATAAAAACTCATTAGAAAATGATGTATGTATCTTAACTGCTACAAAAAATTAGAATCTATGGGACAGCACCAGAACTATTTAAATTACCAGACAAATTGAGGTCAAGCTGCAAAAAAGAATAAAGGTTCAGCAATTTCACAGAAATGAGAGAGAAGGAATGGCAGAATACGGAAGCAAAAAGAGAGACAGAATATGGGAAATAGACAAACAAAGGAAACACGACAAATAAAGGTGAAGAAGTGGAAATAGTGGGGTGGGTTTTGGCTTTGGGGCTATCGGTCTCCTCCAGGGGTCATGGTTATGGCTCTGATTGGAAGATTTTTCAGGCTGTAATGGTATTTGCAGCAGACCTGCATTAAATGTGCTTAAGTCATCTTTGGAGCAGAGTTTGCCGTCACTTACCATTTCTTCAATGATTAACCATAATGTCTGCTAATAAACAAGTGATGTTTGATCAACAACAGACCCTCATGAGACACAGTGCTTCATTGTAAGCCCACAACAACAGGGGGATAAATTAATACAGGGAGCTGGTGTGTCTTTATGCAATTAAATTCATGGTTGATACAAATTAACAGCTGTCTAGAATATGCTTTTTCAATACTATAAAAACAAACACACCAGGCCACTGAGGACAAGAAGAGGATGGCACCCGGCTACACAGATATTTAGAATACAATTTACAAAAAATAATAAACACAACTATGATAAATTATAAAAAAAAAAATATGATCAAGAATATAATTCAATAAAATAACAAACACAACCAGAGTAGCACCACAATGAGGTGAAGGAGAGGGAAGGGTTGAGAATGGGAAATGGGTATTGGGCCAATTGTTCTTACCCGTCTTGGGTGTCAAACTGAGGTCTGTGTCTGATGATGAGGACTGGCGGCTGCATGGCTTGGAGGGAGAAAACGGGGGAGGAGAGGAGGAGGGAAGGGCTCTGAAAGGGGTTGTTGGGCCGGAGGACGACAGCAGGTCCTCACCAAAAACTGGCCTGCCAGGAGAACACCACACATACACACACTCACATCAGTAACTAACTCACCCTCAGAGCATATGTGAGTGCACATATGGGAGTTGTTCAGTATTGTCATTGAGTGGGAAGAGGGGGTTATTTTAATGTGATTTGTTTTCTTTAGGTTGTGTATGTTTGAGGTGCTACAGATGGCTGGAGAACAAAAAAAATCAAGCTTGGAAAGAAAAGAATTTGAGAAACACAACAAAAGGAACTCACACAGATGAAACTAAAAAAAGCAAGATGGCAGACAGAACGTCGGATTCAAAAGAAGATAACGAGCTGAAGCATGTGTCCCAGTAGAGTGATGCAAAGGTCAGGTAGAGATCAAAGGGCCTTCGTCATTGTTTAAACTCAAGCATTTTTGTTGCAAACTAATCTTTTTGTCTTTCCTTATATGGATTTTGTTGGTACTATGAGGCTTTCAATCTACCACACTACAGACTTGTCTCCTTCCAGTTGAAAATATATGCATCAACTTTTCATTGCGTATTGATCTTCTTCTCTTTCTCCTGACTATTTACTTTCCTGTCTCTGCGTACCATTGAAGATGAGTGAGGGAACAGAGACAGAGAAGTTCTGGGACAGTCTCTGTGAGCTGCATGCTGAATGCACTGGACTGTTGTGGGTGGAGCGGCATCCATGGGCAACAGGAGACCTGGGCCAATCAGCACGAAGAGAGAGGAAAACAGGGGGCCGATTTGGACATAAGTCGTGAGAAGCATCCGAATCCGAATGTTGCAATAGAGGAAGAAAGAGATGCACACAAGACCCAACACCACAACATTTGAAATAATTTGAAAAAGGAGGAAGAAAGGAAAAGAGGTTCTTACTCGATATCTGACAAGGCAGAAATCTCATGCATACCTCAGATATTAGTAGGGATGCAAACAACAGCAATAAGGTGGTAAAGGCCAATGCAGGCCAAGGGACAAGGTAATCAACAGAGATTGTTTTAAATGTCCCAAAATGAAAGGTCTAATGGGCCTATGGTTTCAACTTCTCAAACATAAAAATCCCTTTTCTATGAGGTCTTGTAAAATGTTTAATGTTGGGGCTTCGGCCGGTCAGTCTAATTGAAGACCTTATGATAGGCTATGGGAAGGACATGAGTCATTTTTCTGACCTATAAATATTGACTTCTTCTTCTTCTTCATTTAGATTCAAATACTTATTTGCAGGGTATCAGGAAAACATGAACACCAAGGAGTCATTTGTATTAATGTTTACAGTATAAAAACATCACTTTTTATCTAAAAACTAATATAGCACATTGTGCTTAAACATTCAAAGCTTGTTATAATAGAAAGGTGTCTGACCCCAGTGTGCTTCAGAATTGTTTTGGCGGCAAAAAATTTAATTTTCAATATTAGGCAGGTGGTTTTTAACTTACAGTTGATCAATTCAATTTAAAAAAACTTATTTTTAAACTGAAAAGCTGAAAGTTTTTAAAAAATTGTATTTCTAAGAATGTAGTGTCAGGTAAGAGGGGGAATCACAGTCATAGGCCTATTGTGTTCAGGATCTATGATGGCTCTACAGTGTCCCGCCAAAACACAGCGCATTTGTTATCATGTAACACATATATAACCTAAAGCATTTAAACACAAACACACATTTAAACAGATGTATTCTTCATTTATGCTATTGCTAATTTATGGTCATTGTTACTTATAATATCTTATAATCATGTTCTAAGATGAAAGGAGGCATAACATACATGATAAGATCTGTTTAGAGGAATGCAGAATGATTGTTTCTGTTTTGGATGCCAGTGTTGGAAGATATGGCCTTAGATGATCAAGTCTAACAGGATAAGAGTTTGATTGTTGAAATACAAATAATAAAAAATTATTGTTTGATTGTTTTGCATGACAAATGTTGGAAGACACAATAATAATAATACATTTAATTAACGCACTATACATGTGGATCAAAGTGCTACAAAGTAAAAGCTGATAAAAGCATCAATATAAAATATAATAACAACTATATAAAAACATGACATATCCTTCCATGGTTAAGATTTAAAAGAGTTTTGATTGGAAAAGAGAATGACGAAGCGAGAAATAGGAGAGGCTTGCAATGGTTATACAATGAATTGTTACAGGAAGAAATTTCGGAGAGAGGACTTTTTACCATCTGGGACTGACGGAGTGGATATCTAAGTCCAGAAGACATTGATGTCCATGGAATCTCATCACTACTACGTCACTAGCTTAAACAGTCCTTAGGATTTCCAATAGGTCAAGCCCCTTTAGAACTTTAGATCGGATCCTTTAAATAGAGAGATGGTCTAGTACTCCTCCACAGGAGTTACTGGAATCTTGGAGTATTTAAGGTTATTTTCATCATTTCCTTAATACCATCTTCAGTCCCAGTAAGCCTGGGGGGTATTTCAGGAAGCGGGTTTAGTGGAAACTTTGAAATAGTTAAGCTTGAGATGAAGAAAAATCTGGGTTTTCAGTTCCATAAGGCAAGTAAAGTTAAACTTAACTCTGTGAAACTAACCTGCTCGCTGGAAACAAGCCTTAGGTTGTTCCTGATTCTTTCTCCTACTGATCCTGAAGCAGAGCCGTCACATGTGGCGTGTCCATCTCTCATTTGTCACGTTAACATATTGACGACGGGAGAGGACTGAGGGAACTGAACCTGCTTTCATTCCACTATTTGGTGTCCATTATCTGAATCTCATTCTCTAGCAGTACACTTCAAACATCAAACATAATGGATGTCTCTTAAATCCGTGCAAAGCCTTTGAGCTGCTCTCTTTCTTTCTTTTTTTAAAACGGTAGCCTATTTTTCCTCCCAGGGGAAATACATTATTCCACCAGTGAGTTCTGTGTCCAACCAGAATTAATAAGGCATGTCGATTTCATTTTCAGCTGTTTTCATGTGTGCTTAGTGGCCGAAAATGTTCAGATAATCTGTTCAATATCAATCTTCCCCCTTTTCATATTCAAAGAAAAATACGGTAAAAAAAAAAAAGTAGATACATCATGCAGAAATTCTCCACCAAGTAAGTTTTCTGTCCTTCTCAAATGGAGCCGCATTTTTCTTTTTTTTAATATATATACTCTTGTGAGCGCATAAAAACTTCTTGCTCAAATTGTGTGAAGTACGGCAACCATAGCATCTCACTGGTTGCCATGGTAAATCATAGTATCTGAGCTCCATTGATGATGGTTTTTCATCATCCTGGTGCAAGATTTTAACTCAGAGTTAACAAACTCAGATCAGCGGTCCTGGAGAAAATCCCGAGTTTCTTATCTCAGGCTTGGTCAAGCCAAAGCACAGGGATAACGATAGCTTCCTGAAATACACCCCGGGTCAATGTCTTCATGATCAGATCCAGAACAAAAAGTTATCACCAAACTGTGTTTACATCCCAAAAAAATAAACAACTATCACACATTTACACATAGTTAAAACTGTATTTATGCATATAAGAAGCACAATTGCGCTCAAATGTAGTTATGACATGGTGAGGACAATAAAAAAAATAGAAGGAACACACTGTTGGGAGGATGAGCAGAACAAATTGATGCTAGATACTCACTAACAGATGCGGCACTAGAACATGCAGTGGCAGATCAGAAAACCATGCAAGAGCGGTCTAAAGGAGCAAAGAAGGGAGGGGAGGAGGTTGAAGATGGCTGTGTGTGTTCTGTGCATGTGTGTGTCTCAGCATATGTTGTGAATTGTTAGTTTCTTTGCGAGATAAACAGAAAAATTACAAAATACAAAGGGTAATCAAAGACGCTGAAACACACACAGGAATAAAGATCGACCATAAAATAATATTAGATAGTGTATACTTCATCCACACATGTTCCTTCTCATGCACACGCATATCATGTCCCCAAAACGGATTTGATTTTCCATGCTTGTGTTGGTGGGTCATACTCACTCCTTTCCATCCTTAGAAGGGGAATTGCAGGCATTGGAAGCAGGGGCGGTGTTAGGATGAACATGTGAGCTGGTGTTGGGTGCACTGCCGGAGCTGAGTTTATCCAGTGTACAGGATGTACCTATGGCTCGGACCACCAGACCAGACTCTCCTTCCAGGTCAAAACACTGCAAATAGCCTACCACCGCATTCCCACCCATCTCCAGTACCTTAAGCCCTATTTTCCTCTGCAGCTCTCCTAAATAATGGGTAAACAGACATTAAAAAAAATTAAGAGAGGGAAAATCCAAGTGACAAAATTTCTCTTCCTTAATCAAACATGAAAAGTGGACCACCGGGGTTTCCCTTACCGGACATAAGAGAGATGAGCCTCTGACGAGCCTCATTGGATGCCCGAGGAGTTCTAATACGGTCGATCCACTGGTACTCAGGATCTTCATTCACCACAAGTTCTTCCACAAACCCATGCAGCATCGCTGCCCGGTAGCATCGTGGAATGGACGCAGCTAGCACACACAATTACCACAAAGAATAGAGACATACTTTGAGTATGTAATGCATCAATGCTTGTCAATAAATAATAAAGTTCTCAAATGTATCATCTTAGATGAATTATTTTTAGGCCAGTAATCCCATGTATGGCCAATCTGCATTTTATGTGCAAATATCCGTCTTGTGATGAATTTTTTAACGGAAAAAAAAACAAATACTCAAGTCAAACATACTGCAGAAGAACTTAACCCCGCAGGAGGACTGTCTGAAGCGATTCAAATCGTTGAAAAGCTCCACTTTGACAAGGACATTTATCTCCCCTCTGATACCTGATAGGAAAAAATTTGAAGACATTTATTAGGAGGAACAATACTAAACAAGGAAGAATATATTCAAATTATTATGATCACAGTAGTTTGTTCTTGTACCATGGATGGTATCATAGATGGGAAACCAGCCAGAGATGACAGAGGCAGCCTCACTGCACAGCAGCGGATCAATGTCAATGTAAACTTTCCCTATGGCATCATTAGCACTGTATGTGTCATGATCCAACACTGTGACCTGCAATGGCTCGTCCTGCAAATCCTCATCATCAACCTGTACAAAAGGAGAAAGTAGGAGAGAGGGTACAAGATGAGCAGAAACAGGGTGTGAGAGAAGATAAAGAAATTGAAATGAATCCACATTGTTTGATGTATTAAAAAAAAAATACTGCCTGCCATGTCAAAAAAAAGCGCAAATGCATTTTACCTCAAATTTGAACCACTCTGAGTTCCATTGAGGATTGAGGGATTTGGGACAGACATCAGTTTTGAAAGTTGTGTTACCAAATTTGACCTGGGAGATAAAAGGCAAAAAATACACATTTAAATGACTCATTGCTCCTAAAAGCAATGGTGATGAACTACACTGAAACTAAAGAGCGTTAAATATGTGTCTAGAGAGGTGACTATGAAAATACAGAGCTTCCTAACCAAGTATTACTCACCTCCACAAATGCATCAGTAAGGTCACTGGCTCTGTCCATGACAGGCAAGTGCCGCCCTGCCACAATTTTGGCCTTCAGTTTCCCAGGCATTATTTAATTTGAGTTGATCTGTTAACAGATGATAATAACAAGAAACAATTAATGAAGTCGCTGTTATTCAGTAGCTTTAATTAGCACCTCTGTCACTAACAACAATGGAAACTGAATAGTGGGTCACCTATGACATATGTTGTTGACGATGTGGGCAGCCCCCCTCCTGTATTTAAATGCTAATGGCTAGCTTACCACAGCTAAATGTAAAGTCTCTAGCCTAGCTCTAAATAGCTTATCTTCACCAACTCAAAATGATCTAATACACCAACATTTATACTTTAACTATTAACTATGTTGCATAAGAAAAGCAAGAATAACAGGAAAAGCGACTTGAATTAACTGCATTGCAGTCACAATCTCCTTAGCTTTACCTGATCGGCCATGTTTTAACAGCCCTACACACAGACAACGCCAGTGTAACAACATCATCCGATGTTATTCACGTTGCAAACTGTATCAACCTTACCCTTTCTGTAACGTCACAAAAGTCTGTCAAAGCTGCAGCGGGGCTCGTTTGACTCAGACATTATTGTTGACAGTCCACCTTTCGCCTGACCTCCGTGTCTCCCTCATTACACGACACGTTATTTCCAATACACCACGCAGGATACGGTCGTCCCTGGTAGAGATACTCGTCAGTGCACAAGACTACATAGATACAGCTGGACGTGAAACGTTACGATACACTTATGAAGTTACAAATATGGCTGTTTAGCTCGTGAAGCCAACGGTTAGCGCGTGATGAATGAGATTTCCGAGGTTAATGTGTGCTGCGTTCAAGTACAGCTCGGATGATTGTTCAAGCGCTACCACTATGACCCTCGGTCTATGAAAGAGCATTTGATGTTTTTACTACACCGTGCAATGAAAGTATTAATATGACAACATATGAATCAGTAGCGTTATAATTTTATTATTGTTTGTTTTGCTGCAGTTAAGTTACGAATAACCCACAGCACACAAAAATAGCGCCTGGCTTGTATTGGACAAGTGTATTGACAACGGATTCCTGCTGAATACTTAAACTGACACTGGTAGAGGAATTCATATCCTACTCACATTTTGTTATAGTAGAAATACAAAGTCTCTGTGGCAGTCATGTTTTGTTATGCAGCTTTTAGATCATTTTACTTTAAGTTTGTTTAGGCCTGTTGTTAAGTCAACACTCACAACACAGTTCACTACAGCTTATTTCCTAAGTCTGAAAACATCCTCCTGATTGGATGGTCACTGCTGACCGTTGCTTGCACCTGACATAGTCAAAGTTGAAAAGATGAAAAGTTGCATGTTTATAATGAGCAAGATGTGACTGTTATTCACTCTGTGCAAGTTAAGAATAGCTGAAAAGTCATTTGAAATTGTTTTATGTAGTCCCTTATCAAAAATTTGTGGTAAAAGATATCACAATCAGATAACAGTCTCTATCATCCGAGCCAGAATGAAAGATTTTCCAGAAAAACTTGAACAATGAAAAAATACAAGGATCCTTGGGATTAATGAACAAGAGGGATTCCCCCTTCTTGATAGGTTGACCAACAATAGATCTCACGTGTACGGAATCGATCAACATTGTATTAGAGTTTGAACTAGCAGGATGACAAAATTATTGAGTGAATCTAAACATATATAAGAAGAAGAAGAGAAAGAAATCCTTTATTGATCACATACAGCCATACACAGTACAACATAGTGAAACAATTTCTCTGCCATTTACCAATCCATGAGGGGGCATAGAATGCATGGAAAATGGATCTGGGAGTACGGTGAAATGTGAACTGCATTTTGAGGAAACAAATTGGACGAACACCTAAAATTAATATTTGGTTCACAAAAACATCTTCAAAGAGAGAGCAGCGTCTGGTTTATTTTGCTGCACAAAGGAGCTTAATTTCTAGCAGGATTTTGAGTTGAGTGATTCATTGTCGTGACTCATATATAACGGCAACCCTAAGTTCAATATCATTCTGATTTATAACTCTTGAACATTGATGTATGCACTGATACTCATATTTTCTAATCATCACAATATTTTTCAAGTCTCAGCTTCCTAGCCCTTTCTCAAGGGTTCAACAATTCTAATGAGGAAGTATTCTTATCACTCTTTAATTCAAAAGCTACATTTTTTCAAAGTCATTATTTGTCTGGGAAGGACATTTTTCTCTTGTTTGCGTCTGTATCTTTGATTCCTCCGGGCCAACAAATTCCACTTGGCCATCACAGTGGTTTTAGTAATAACCCAAATGTCTTTTTATCCTATTTAACCTATTCAAATTTCATCCTACAGCTAAATTTCAGGTGTCACATTATCATATGGTATCAGAATGTCATAAATCGTATTTTTTTCAGGCCAAATGCAATATTTCAGCTTCCAGCAAGCTCTCACTAAAGGTAAACACTTAATCCAAACAAATACACATTTTAATGGTAAATGTTAAATGGACTGTACTTATAAAGTGCTTTTCTAGTCTGCTTTACTACTCAAAGCGCTTTTACAACACAAGTCAGCATTCACCCATTCACACAAACATTCATACAGTGATTATAGAGGCTGCCATGCAAGATGCCACATGTTCACCAGGAGTGGTAACCATTCACTCCAACATTAAAACACTAATAGAACAGCTATTGGGAGCAACTTGGGGCTCAAGGACTCTTCCACATGTAGACTGTAGTGGCTGGGATTTGAACCATCGACTTTCAGACTCTGGGGATACACATACCCCCATCTCAGAAACATTTCTATGTTACAACACAGAATCTCAGAACTAGACTAAAATATTTAACAGATCCTTCAGGTGCAATATTGAATTTAACCTTTAAGTGTGCAATAGCCTTGACATTGTGTGTACAAGTGTCTCACACACATGGTCTAGTAGAATGTCCTTGGACTGACATTAGAGGGTGTCAGTAAGACAGGTTGAAAGATGGTTGGTGACGGTATGGAGTCTACGTAACCTCCAAGGAATCTGTTGACAACTGAACAAATATAATATGCTCCTGTGTGAATGTCAGATAATAGTCAATGGCTGTTATTCCTACTACCTAGAGAGTTCTCACATCCACAGTAAAAGCTTATAATCCTCTTTGTGTAGCCTCTCTCCTCAAACTTGTGTCTTGTTGAGAGTTTTGGCTGAACAGCAACTCAAACAATCAACAGTGTGGATTTACTCGTGTGGGGACATGCATCATCTAGTTGGAGGACATCCAAAACGAATGGAAGCCATGACAAAGTAGAATCTATATGATTAAACTCCACTAGAATATATTTGGTTATATTTAGAATACATTATTTCCCTACACTTAATGTGGGATGAAAATAATCCAAAGATCCACAAGCAGGAAGGTTGATTGTGACCTCTGATACAAATGTGTTTGCTAAAGGTGTGCCAAGATTCAAAAAGACTAATAAACAAAGTGATTAAATATGACAAATTTACAAACAAAAATGACTCAAAATACATGGAGGGCCGGTTTTGGGATGATTGTCCACACATGTTTGGGCACACTTGACCGATGTCGATTATGTGATGTGATCTGTGAAGCCACAACAGGGTCAACAAGACTTATATAGTGCCACTGCCAGACGGTTCTCCATGGAGGTAAACGCATATCATTCCACAATAGTTAATCTTGTCCAACTTTATTGAGCCGCAGAAACAGAAAGAGACGGCTCATCTGTCCTGGTTGACAACATGTACTTACGCAGAATCAGGATAGACCTGGCTGCGTACTGCACCTCAAAAACAGGCCCTGGTCTCCTACTGTTACCCCAGTGTCTGGTCAGACCCGCTATACTTGATACCCTGATAACAACAAATCACTGTGATGACGTGCTGAAGGGCCATGCCATGCAGTCTCTGGAGACAAATGTGGTCACAGGTCTGGTTACTCCTTAAACTTCAATTAAAGTTTTATACAAAATGATGCGTAGTTGTTTTTATAAACCACAAACTAAGAGATATATTTTTTAATTCCCTGTAAATGCAAATGAGAGCATGGAGGAATTTCAGCATTCATTTCGTACGCCACCAATCTTAAGTACAAATGAGGCACAATGTGATGAAAATGAAGATAAACACCATTTATTGGTTAAATTTGTTAAAGCAATGTGAAATGTGGAAATAACGTCCCTGAGAAACGAAACTGCACTACACAATGAAGCAGAGTTTAACTCCCAGATTGCAGCGAGAGACAGAGGGATGAGGTATATCCAAAAAACGTTTGACAGAGGAAAACATTCTGGTTAAACCAGAAACTGGCTTTTTGGCTGTGTAACAATTCAAATTACTTACCAAGGCTAGCATCACACAAGAAAATGAAAAAGTTTTGACATGTATAAATTTCATATGACTGATAAAGACACCGGAATGGGAGCACTCAGAAAATGTTGCTACTCAGTATTTTCTTAAATAACATCAAAACAATATAAAACATGTATAATTTTTTCACACACAGCTTTTTCCTATCTGTATATATGTTTACAGTGGAGGCACTTCCCACTGTTAGTAAGGCAAGCTTCATAGACAAGGCACTGAAAAACTAGGTTTTGGGATTCATAAAAACAAATATACTATTAAAAATAAAGATCAACTATGAAAGACAACAAATAACACAAAATTGCAGTTTGAACTTAAATGTACAGAAAGTAAAGTTGCAGTTCTTGACTAAAACTGCCCTCCATGCTGTATTTACACAAACTAACAATCTGTCATGTTGGTAAACAACCCTGCTTTTTGATTGTTCCTCTTAACATCTAGGTATCATCTTTGGTGAGTCGCAGTGTAGGAAAGATTTGTGCACATGAAAACATCGTATACACAACATTATCAAAAAATCCAATGTTACAGTAATGTCATATTTTATCAGTTTCATAAATGTGTGATGCCCTGAGCAACACTGACATACCTGTTTTAAGGGAAAGTCACTTTTTTGAATCAGCTCTCCTTCCTTGCCTAAATTTAACACAACAATCATTAACACAACTTTAATGTTTTATTCCTATTTCAGTTTAAGGCTTTTCGGATTTTTTATTGAAAAATTCTTATAAGTCCTTGTCTCCCTGTTCTGTCTCTGGGCGTGGCGCTCACATGGCAGTTTAGCATAAAACAAACCAGCGTCTCATCCTAAAATGAAATGAAATGACTGTGAAGTATTTGACCCCAGATTCAACCAAATGAAATTGATCTGCCTGCTTCAGTGTATACTCAGGGTTTCTCCTAATAATTCCTAGTGTGATACCTGTGCCACATATGCCCCACTTTACTGATCCGCAGCTTGCCAGCGTTCAAAGGGCTTGTGATTGACTGATTTAGCCTCTGAGTCTTGCTTCTGAGTCCGGATTCTGAGTAAAAACTGTCGCTAAACCAAAAACAGCCTTCATGTGTCGGGGTTACATGAATAAGTCTCCCCAGAAGGCACTTTTAATAATTGGGGTGGCCACCAAACTGAGGTAATGCTGTTTTTGTTTACTGAAACCTGTTAAATTTTCAAAATAGAATGCTCAAATAGAAGAAAAAATAATAAATATAAAATTTAACATAATATACAACATGACATTCATAACATATAGACATTCTACACTGAATAAAATATTTAATTTTGTAACAACAAAACCCTTTTTTGCTCCAGTTAAGACTCCTGTGTGGGACTGGTGATAATTTGATATAGAACACATCCTTAGAGTGCGACCTTCAATCAGATCTGGTTAGTTTGTCGCATCAATTAAGAAGATGATTGTTGATGATGAGGATGGTGCATAGGAGTATGACCATATGCACCATCACACGGTCAGTAGAGGTCACTGAGCAGTACCCTTATAGTAGTCAACAGTATATCCAGTGAAAGAAACTCTGAGCACATCAGTAGTATCTCATTAGCAACTAATAGACAGTTCAGTTTGAAAGCATCATATGTCAACATCTTGTGTCCCCCTCTCTGTCAGTCAGTAGGCATTAATGTTGTAAAGGATGAATCCTCCTCTCTCCTTAAAGTGCGCTGGTTGCTGTGGTTAAAACCATGGCGACCAGGGTCATAGTGCGGCAGCAGATGACAAGGTCACCTCTGTCTGAGAGATATCCGCCGGTTCCACATGCCACGTTTGGAATGATAGTGATGAAAGAAGTTCCTTAAGTAGATCCTCTCCACTTCTAGTCCTGCCTGGAGGATCCTAGAGTAGAGAACGAAGGATAATAATGAACACATCATTGCAAATAAAAATAATACCAATTTTATGTTATTACCTACGGGAAAACGGGAATAACTTTTTCTTTCCTTTGGGCTTATGCAGAAAATAGTTGTTTCTTTTCCTCTTCACTCTCTTATAACTCTGCTTTTGGTATCTACCGAATCCTGAGCGAAATATTTGTCTCTTTAAATGTTAAATGTGCAAATATTTTAACGAGCTAGTCGTACCAGATCCATTTAATTAAATAGTAGAAATTAAATGTATTATTATTATTATTATTAACATTTAGAAATAAACACACCTGTCGAGGAGCTCCCAGTCTTCTCCTCCCCAGCGGTCAGTGAATTCCCTGGTGTTCATTCCTCCTGCTGCGTCCAGATCAGATTTATAGATTCCCAGCAGTCCAAAGCCATTGACCTCCCAGTAACCTGCAACACACACGGCCATATTTTAAATAAATATCATTTACAGACAAAATTCTCTTGCAAAAGCTGGAAATGGTTACATTCACTTAAGGATGTTTGTTTTTCCTACTTCAGTTCTCATAAACTGCCTCACAGGGACAATCATTAACACAACCTATTGCCTTATTAGACTCTTATTTATCAAAACTCAAAATCTCTGTTTCGATTGGGCCACCAGTGGCTGCTGAGCCAGTGTTTGCTGCCAACATTACCGCTCTGTTTATTTCTTGGGACTCTTTAGGTTCTTGGCTACCTAGGGTGGGTGAACAGAACACATATCAATACACTGCTCATTAGTGCATGTCTTTTCGTCCTTGCCTGCCTTTTCGTCCTTGTTTGTCTTGTTTCGTCTTTGTGTTTTACACAAGGTGAATCCTGCCCTCTTTGATGAGAAAGAGGTATTAGTTCCATATGAGAATGGAGGAGACTCCCATTCACCAAAACATGTCAATGCAAGATAAACATTCAAACAGATTCCACAGGGGGGATATGTTATGCTGCTTCTCAGGGCAGAGACCCTTCGATCTCAATCTCTCCCAAAGAGTCTGATGCCAAAGACCTAATTACCATACATCATCCGTTGTAATAAATCATTCATCTTTTCTTCATACTCAGTCTTATCTGATTGCATTATATATAGATGGAAGGATATACCTATAAATTCATAATCTTCAAAGGAATAGGATGACATCAAGATTGAACTAAAGAGTAGTAAGGAGTGTCTACCTCTGGCATCTAATGGCGTAGCCCCACAGTTCAGTCGCATGACTATTGGAGCAAATGCCATGTATCCCTCCACACAGTGCTTCCTGATGGTATCGATGATTGAGGGAGGGAATTGGATGTGGAGGTCACAAAGAAACACAATGCTGTGTTCATCCTGAAAGAGAATCGATATAATACAATCTAGTCATACATTTACAACTTCACATTAACGCCTTATTGCTGTGTAATGATGGAGTACTCACATCTATAATGTCGACACCTGCCTGCAGACCAGCCGAGCGCTCAAAGTTTCCAGAGAGCTTCACGTACTTGTACCTGATCAGTTCCACAGCCATAATTATAGAGGATACATATCCAACATGAGCTTCAAAGTCTCTGTGAAGAAGTGAGACACATGTATTTACCTTGGGAGTGAGGATTTCTCGAGGGCCATTCTCACATCCATGTCCGTGCTGTTGTAATCAGTGATGATGAGATTGAAGTTGGTGTCTTGAGTATCTCGAAACAATTGCTCCATGTCAGCAATCAGCTGCTGGACCCACCGGGCCTGGTTCTTCACTGAGAGATCAACAGACAAATGATCTATTCTTTCAATAATGTATACAAAAAGACAAAAATATAACTAGCCTTGTGCATTAAAAAAAGCGCAGCCACAATCAAGCTTTTCAGTTTTTATTCACAAGCATGTTTTGAAATGTACTTTTGTTTAAAATATGGGTAATATTTAGGCAGCTCTTTACTTTTAAAAATTTCATCCCAGCAAGGCATTGCATTATTCCCATTTCAGACACTGGCTACTATGAATTGGTCCCAAAATACCTTTTCTAAAGGTGCATTGCGATTTGATACAACTAACAAGGATTCTGTGGTTATTAATAAATGAAATTAAGGTCAACATTAAATTTTAGGTATACAAAGTAAAAGTCAAGTTACAGAGTTTATTGTGTCATTTTTGAAACGATTCCAATGTCATGCCATCCACTGACCCAGGATTTTAAGCTGATTCCGCCCAGACGCAGAAGATCTTTACCGAAGTATCGGACGAGCAGGTTTAAAAACTCTCTTATACCTCTTGCCATTGGTCTTCCACTTTTCTTTTTTTTTTTTTAAACATATTCTTATATTACTTATTTGTATAGCCTGGGCAACTATTTATTTTTATATTTATTTTTATTTATTTTATTTTGCATCTTTTTTACTATTGGCTTCTCTGTGGCACGGGTTCCCGTCCTGATGTATGGATTTGAATTTATGTTTTTTTTTATTGTTGTTGTCTTGCAGTCTATGTACTGCTGGCTGCGCAACATCTCGGATGAATAAAGTTATCCTTGAAACTGCTACATATCTGAATGTGTATATCTGAGTAAATCACATGTTTTCTTGAATAAAAAAGTTGAAACAGAAGCCAACACCCAGAAAGAGGTTAAGAAAAAAGTTGATGAATGGGTGTACCAGGTACTATGAAGTGGACTGTGACATCCGGATTCCAGTGGATGCCCACCGGGTTACACAGTAGCATCGGAGGTTTCATCCGTTGGAATCTGAACTCCCTTCTGCGTTGCCTGCTGTAGCTAATCAAAGTGTAGACGTAGTGTGACAGACGCAGCAGCTGGCCATTTGCATCTTTCAGCTCCAGCTCCAGAAGGTAGCGGTTGCCTTTGGCTTCGTCCACACGTTTCACCACATTGACAACATTCACTAATGTGAACTGCCTGAAAGATCAGAGATCAGACAACTGATTGAAATATGCTGAAAAACACACTATCTGTGAACATGATTTTATTGTGAGGTTTTAGTTGTATTAGAAGTGTGGTTGATTTCAAGTTTGGATTGGGATATTGAAAAAAATAAAAATTGAAATAATGTTCAACCGAGCGACAAAGAAGTCGCAAGTCACTAATGTCCTTCTAGTGTTCGACCCAGGTCCAAAGAAATGGGGAGCATCAGGAAGGGCAACTGCATAAAACCTATGCTAAATAAATATGAACTGATTTCCAAACCGGAGCCGTTTGAGCTCGGGCTACCAGTGATCGGACCAGAACTGTTAGCCAGCAGGGGAACTGGCAGAAAGTATGGTGATCAGAACAGGTGATCCACTGTTACGACCCCAAATGGGAACAGCCGAAAGGCAGACAAAATTTTAATTAAAGTGTTTTGTAAGAGTTTCTCGAAATATGTTCATGCATTTATTATTCAGTTATGTTATTGATTTAATAAAATTTAAAATTGCGGAATTCACCCTGGTGAATGCGTTTTTAAGCTTCAAGTGGATCTCTTATTGTGAAATACTATGTTTTTATGCCTGTTAAACGATGAAAAGCAGACATTTGGTTCAACTCACAGATAATAATAATAATACATTTATTATCCAGTATAAGGTGAATCATTTTATTCCATCAAAATTCAAAAGTATGAAAAATTTAGTATACAAGTGTAGGAGAATCTGAGAACAAATCACACCACTGAATCTGGAAAGTTTTTGTTTAAAAGAATCATTAGTCATTTATCTAAGGAGTATCCATTTCTGTTGATAAGATAATCAGTTAACCGACTCGCTATAGATATATGCGAAGAGCAGTTGCTAGTACAGCACGTACTTACCCATGGTGCTTTTGGTTGAGCTGATCCATGAAAGCCTTGACAACATGCAGAGAACCAGTGGAGTGGAGCAGCAGGTTGCCCGAAATGTTGCAGCGTAGGTCGATCATATCTAGTCGCTGTGTCTGTAAATCCAGGTGGCTCACCTGAAAGGTTTGGTTCCAGTTGACCTGAGAGTCAAACACCAACGTGGGGCTGAGGTCCTCGTCATCTGTGTCTTCTTGTTGTCCCCATAGAGACTCTCTCTCACCCTTCCTGAAGTCGCTCCTGCTCAAATCCCTGTTGTCAACATTGTTGTCGTCCCATGCTTGGTTTTCCACTCCTTCAGCATCCGACTCTTTCATGTCCATTTTTCCTCCTATGTTTGATTTCATTTTGTAGATACTATTTTCTTCATCCTGTTGTGGAGGCATATTCATCTGAATCTCCTTATCCTTGAACTGTCTTCTGGCGTGTGCATCCTCCTGAATTTGCCTCACTACAGGGATTTCTGTTTTGGGGGTAGTACGAGTGTTGTTTCTGGTTTCAAACCTCTGCTGCTTGAGTTGAAGCTTTGACTCCTTGAGGGTCAGGACATGGTTATGGATCATTTTGCGGGACCTTTGTTTAAAATTGAGATGCTCAGGTGGTTCCTTTGCTTTGAGTTGCTCTTTGTCCACTGGTATTACTGGATTTATCTTTACAGGTCTCGCAGTTCCCTCTGATGATTTAAACTTTCGTCTCTTTGTAGTTTTTAAGTTTACTTTTGGTTTTATTTGACCTACTCTTCTGACTTGTCCCTCCGGGTTTAACTTTATGTGGTTGAGTTTAGAGGCTTGTAATGGTACTTGCTGCAAAGTCTCAACGGGTTTGTGCAGCTGCCGGTCACCATCTTTCCTTTGCCTCCTCTGCACCACATCTATGCGCGGTCTTGTTTCAGAGGTGCTCTTAGCTAGAATTTTGGTTTCTTGAATGTGTAAGGAGAAGAGTTTTCGTCTACGTTTCTGAGAATAATCATCAAAGTCATCTCCATAGTCTGGGAAAAGGAATTTTTCTCTCTGATTTGGCCTAATTTCTTTTCCTCTTTGGTAGGCTGCATTGTAAAACCTATCCTCCTCCTCATGTAGCGCTGATCTTTGGAAACCAAAATCTGACATATATCAGAATAAAAGACAGAAGGAGTGAATGTAACAGACTGACTTTTAAAAGTGGATGATTTTTTTTTTCAAGAAAAGTGACGTGCAAAATACCTCTGCCTTTATGTCCTTCTTCCTCCACATTAGGACGATCTAGTCTCATGTACCTGGAGAAACCAAACCTGGAGAACAGAAAAAAAAAAAACATAAACCTATGAAAGATTTTGAAAGGATTGGTTCGGAAGATGCTTCTGAAACATGCAATTATAAAACCGCGGTTACAAAATGGTAGGCATGGTATGTAATTTCCTGGTTTTGTCAGAGAAAGAGAAGTTGGTCCCACAGTTTGACAACTTAAAGAAGGATCCTTTTTTAGTGTGACTAGAATTTTTCTTTGTATCATCCCATTGTATCATGGGACTTGGGTGGGAAACAACCTTTTTCCCCTTTCCTGCTGTGTAAAATCTCACAAGACTGAACGATACAGTGCCCTCTGTTGGCAGACTCTACACCTATTTCTAATTCTGCTTTGTCCCCCTGGCTTTCGATTCATGTGTGATCTCACATTTTCATGTAGTAAGGGCTCTCTGGGTAGAAGCAGCTCTCTGGGGACTCCATGTGTGTGAGTCGGGTGTAATCGTTAGGGTAGACATAGGACATGCGGACCTGGGAGAGAGAAGATGAGATGAAATTTTGAATGACAAAAGTTTTCAAACCATGAAGCTAAATGCTGGGCTGAGGTTACAGCACAACATATTGTGTATTCATTGAAATGTCTCTTAAAAGTTGGGGTTCTTATAATAATACGGTGAATATGAATTCAAATTATTAATTAGTATTTCCTTGTTGCATTAAATCCAATCACGATGTACAATTGATTATATCATCCACTGCATGCTCAATACTCAACAAGATGCAGTTTGTATGGTATGAAGAGGTTCACCCATCATTGTATGACTGTAATATCAGAGAACATTTTCATGGAAACTTTTGATTTCTTTTCTTTAAAACGTACCGCTTTTGCAATAAATGACTGTTTTTTCCTTGAATCTGGATCAATCTTTTACACTGGTTTATACTTTATTTACTAATCTTGCCGTAACATGCAGTTGTATATTTAGCTGTATCATATTACAAATAACAAAAGAGTCCGTTAAAGGAATGTGCCGCAAACAAACCTCCCTGGTTTGTAATGTATACCTGTCTCTTGTCTCTTCATAAAGAGAAGAGAAAAATCAGAGAGAAATCATTTCCTTCATATACTGTCATATTCCAATATTTTACCATTATATATTCTTCTACAGATAAAATAGAGCATGAATCATTATGACAAAACCCTGTTTGCATAAAGGGTTAGAGTTACGGCACATATATATGCTATACAAACATGTTTTAACGCCAATTGAGATGACAATGTATCAACATCTTATTCCTACTGGAAGGAATTTTAAACATTCCGGGCAATCAGTTTGTCCTCTCTTGATTTCAATTGATGACCCAGATAAATCTTACAGTACAGCTATCTTGAGCTTTGCCAATAGAAGTGCAATAGTAAAACTACATAAATACATACAAACTGCAGTCCTTGGTAGCGGAGCAGAGGCAAGTCTTTGATTGTGTAGCTGGGTTTGTATGTGCAATCAGGTAAAACGCCTTGGAGGAACTTGCTGTTTATCAAGGGCACTGCAGTGAAACAAAAAGATTGAGATAAGATTACTGAAAGTATGTATTCAGTAGAAGGAAATATGTTGCAAAATAGTTGCATATGGGCTGGTAGGAAACGAGAAAATGAATCTGCTGTGTGGAAAGATATTCCGAAACAGATCAACATCTTTCACCTTGGTACAGAGTGTCTCGCAGATCTCCCCTGAGCATGTCTGCTGGCGCATCCTGCTGTTTTGTGGCGGTACGTTGGTGGCTTGCAGCCGTCAGTGGTATGTGGGTGACATCACTCAGTAACAAGGCAGACTCGTCTGTGGGGACAATATGACAAACCCAATGACTTTGGGCTTTATTCTAATCAAGTCAAAAAACAATGAAAAAACAGTGTGGTGAACATTTACCCACAGTTTGAGACTTTTTGTTCACTTACTAACATAGAGAGAGATGTGACTGGATTCAATAACCATGAACCTAAAGTCTTGGTCCACAAGCTGCCACTGTGTAAAAAACCAAAACAAAGAATGGCTTATCACATCCACATTATAACCAACATTGACATAAAATTGGACACGGACCTGACATCCGTATATGGAACCAGTGAAATAGGAAAAATTCAGGACTGCTGAGTCTAACTACTTACTGCCACCTCCACATGATCAGTCCCTCTATCATTTTGCTTGTAGACAACTTCAAAAAAGTACTTCCTCTGTGCAGATAGCCTGTGAGTTAGAAAAACAATTCTACATTCATGCTGATCACAGACAAAAGCCCAAATTAAACAAAGAAATATATTTATATGGTTGGTTAGGGGTCTGTTGTTTTTTTCTGCTCATCTTAACATAACAATAGCAGCAAATCCCACATTCCAATAAAAATCTGTTTCAGTTTCTTCCCTTTTATGTCACTTAGGGCATATCAAGATAATGTCATAATTGTTCTGTATTAATCCATTTTAATTAAAGTGAAGTCTTCTGATCCTGAGTTAGGACGAATCATCAGTGATGTCACCTGAATTCATCCATTTTATAAGGTCTTATTTGTCATAAGACCTTATAAAATGGATGAACAGGGTCACCTCACTCAGGTAACCCTGTTGAGATTGATAAAGCTTCAGACTGTGCCGGAGCAGCCCCCTCCCACTGATCTGCTTGCTTAATAAAGAGCCAACTGGAGGCTTTGTCTGCAACCTATGTGCTCTAAGAGATGGCTGTGTCCTCTTTTCTGTAATACATAGTGCAGTGTTTGCTCTACATAAAGACTGTCCCGTGAAGCTTCCGCAGGAAAGCACCTTGACTTGCAGCGTTATATGTTACTATCATTGACAAGGTCCACATACTTTTCCCTCTTCCAATTAATGCCTAATCTGTCCATTTTAACATGGCACATGCCGATGTTCTTCGTGGCCTCTGACATAAGGCCATGTCTGAGTGTGGTTTTCACGACTGTCCACCGCCAGCTGCCAGTCCTCAGCAGTATTAACAAGCCTGCATGTTTTTTTGGGTGCTGTTTTGGGCTTCTCTCCAGCTCTGATGATGATGATGATGGTTTGCTTCATGGGTTTTGATCTCTGACAGCTAGCAATGGCCCTACAGATGCAGCAATAGCTCAGCTCTTCCAACTAGGATGCCATGACATAGCTGTAAGCGTAGATATCTACTTCCTGTTTATCTGTCCCTGCCGAGAGATTTAAGGATCTAATGACTCCCAGAGCTGTAGTACCTCCCTTGAACTCCTCCTCTATAGATATCAGTGGGACTGTCAAATGGCATAGTCCTAGCAACCTCCTTCAGGTAGCAGTTTACTTTCCTTGCCAGTTCTGAGATGGCGATAGGGAACTCGTAGAGAAACAGGGGCCTCAGTATCCTTGGCTGAATTTCCTTGGCACGCCTATCTTGACGTTATTTTTCGGCCATCCTCTTGCTCTGCCAGAGATACCCTTTCCTCTTCACTTGCTTCCTTGTGTATTTCGTCACGGCTTTTAGTTCTTTCCTAATGTTATGGACTTTGATTGCTATCTGGATATTTATTAATTCCTGCTTTCCCTTTCACTAACCTTAATCTTCACCTGAAAAACTCTCGGCAGTCAATGCTCACATTGATAGTTTTCATCATTTGTAGTCTCTTATCCACATCCCCTTTGGCTGTTACTTCACACACCTCATCAGCTATAACAACTTTCTGCCTCCTCTTCTGGAACTGCCTGTCTAAAAACACTGTTTGCATTACATGGAGTTTCTGGGTTCTGTGGAGTAGTTCCAGGCCCGACTCCTCCTCTCACCAGGTTCTAGGCCTGTGCCCTGTGCCCTGTGGTGCCAGCAGTTGCTCCTTCCATTTCATCCTTGACTTTTAGACCTTCAGACCAATCATATTCTTGTAAAACTCACTATTTTTCCGTCACTGTTAATCATTATCTTTATATCGGTCCGGCTGGGGGTGTTCATTCCGAGAGGCTGGGTACACCGAGGAGGTGTGGATGGTTGTTTGTCTCTATGTGCTGGGGCTTAGGTTTCCATATATTGAATCTTGGTGATATATGCATATATACATTTGTCTCTTTTTAATTTCAGGGAATATCAGCATATCACACAGTTAATAATTAATAAACTCCTATTGATTTAGTGTAATATATCATACCATTCAAACATTATTAAAAAACACAAACAAAGCAACAGGGTATGTACATATAAAATGTTGATCTTAATGTGTGATAGATACTTATTATTGTTAGAGGTAAATAAGAGAACTGGTATAGATTATGAAGTCTGTAAAATTCCCTGCCCAGTGAAAGTAAACCTCTCCCACACACGGTGTCAGAGTTTGAATTTTCCAGCATCTATCTTCGAACAGTTATGTTTTTCTGACAGTATAAATATTTCTAGGTTGGATTTCAGAAGAGCATTTTATGTTTTTACATATAAATGTTACTGCTTGAGTCTTTATATTAGGGGTGTTCATTTTTCGGCAATGGTCTGATGAGATTTAAGGGTTTATTCCTGTTATTTTGCCATTATATAAAGGGTCGGGCCCAGATTTGAAAAGATAGTTCGCTACTGGTGCAACAGAGAATAATAATAATAATAATACATTTAATTTATAACACACTTTACATTTGGATCAAATCTCAAAGTTCTACAAGGTAAAAACAGATAAAAGCGTCAATAAAAAATATAATAATAATTATAGAAATATATGACCAAAAGGCAGCAATGTTAATTAAAAGTTATAGGATCTGCTAAAAAGGAAAGAAGGAAAGAAAAAGGAATACAATATCTTGACTTTTAGTCTTTGTATTGATAAAACATTTTTCCAATGCAACTCCGCAGCTCCTATTTCATTTTATAGTGTAAGCAGTAGGAGTACTCCCTATGATGAGTATATGGATTGTCAATGTGGATTAATAATATGAAACTGGAAACTTTTTATGGTGGTACAAAGGACAAAATTAAATTTGTATTATGTACTCTCATAAGCGCTCTCTCATAGACGCCCGATGGAAATTACCAATGGGGCATTTACATGAGAAAATTGTAATCCGATATTAGAATTTTAGTGACCATGTCATTGGCAGAGTCCTTTTTGTATTATATGTGCGCTCCTCATTGGTTTGAAGTGGAGGAGAATCAGCTGAAGAAACATGATATCCTAGCTCGCACAAACCGGACTTTCAACACCAGCTGAATGACAATCTAACAAAAGTGAGAGATGCCACTGTGGATGGAAAGTTTAAATAGCTCTATCTGCATGTTCATCTACTCACAATGCTTTCAAAGTGATTATCTGAATATGCAATGTGGTATTTTCGACTTACCAAACCGGTTTGGAGGTCTGACTGGCATATTTGTCAAACTCGCCTGGGATTGTCCACTCTGCCCCAGTCTGGGGAAACCCCATTTGCAAACAAACATCAAAATAGCATGACGTTATGCTCAATATTACAACAAAAAAGAGGAAATGATCATCAAGTAATTGAGAAGAGGGCGGATGTAAACACCTTTCCAACCCATGCCAATAACTGTACATTGAAGGGAGAGTCATCCGTGCTGAGCCAGAATTCAGAGTTGTCATCAGAGCTCAAAGCAAACACAAATTCACCTGGGGGATAGAGGAATGAGAGAAACAAGAGCTAAATAAACAACTTGAAGGAGAAATAAAGGAAGACATTTGTGAATACTACGCAGTGCGGTAACAGAAATAAATTAATAATGGTAAATATATGTAGCAATACCGTCAATGTATGGATGTAGATAACCAAATATCCTAAGGCCATAGTTTGTCCACTGAGGGGAGACAGCCAGCTTTGGCACTGTAGTCCTGGCCTGAATGAGTAAGGAAAAGAGAACACAGGAAATCCGCCATGATGTTTACTCAAAGTGTGATTGCAGTCTAGGGAAATGAGGATCTAGCATGTGGATGTAGAATGAACCTTGGTGTGTGTGTGTTTGCCTATGTTTGTGTTAGAGTAGGCAGGGATGTATTTGGCACAAAAGCACTCACTGCATTTCAGTCAGATGAGCAATTTTATCATTATACTTCAAGAACACACAAATAAGAATTCAATTAATTGAAATGTATCTTGAGTGTGTTTAAGACCAAATTGTTTTCTCCAAACAGCTACGATACTTTAATTCATTTCCTATTGTCAATTCCTGATTTTCCCAAATGAACATGACACATCATACCAATACCAAATTGTTGCAGACTGTGGGAACTAACAAAAATAAGAGTGTACTGCCTGGAAGAAGCTATGTGAGACAGTAAATAAACACATCTGTGTTTTGATGTAGAAACCTTTTTTTTAAAAGCATGATCTTTACTGTATAGTTTAGCATTATAGCTCCCTAATATTTGATTATTAATACAAAACACGAAATGCTCCTCCCATCAATCTAAAGTATTGAATGAATAGAATTTTGTATAAGATAATTACACTAAACCAAGACTAAATACACCGATCTACCATACACATTTAATCCCTGAAGTCAGATAAACATTGATTATCTCAACATAATGACACCTGTCAGTAGGTAGGATACATTAGGCAGCAAGAAAGCATTTTGTTCTCGGCGTTAATGTAGTGGAACCAGGAAAAATGGACATCCGTAAGGATCTGATTTGACTTTATTAACGGATGAATTTGCGATGGATAGATGATTTAATGACATCATTTACAAAACTGCTGAACCTGTTATTGTTCCCAGTCTGTAGTGGTCAGTACCCACCAAAGTGGTCAAAGGAAGGTCAACTGGAGAACCGGCAAAGGATTCATGGGCACCCATGCCCAATTACATGTGATGTTATGGCTGATCGGTATGTAGTTTGTAAGATGTGTTTCAGTATAAAAATGATTCTGAACAAATGGCTCTGTACTGACAGACATATAGCTCAATAAACATCATCATTTTCATGTTGGGGAGATGATAAAAATCCGTATTATCACAAATGAAAACACATTAACAAACCAAAGAGTGAGTTAACTTCAAATAGAAAAGATTTACTCACATGAGGGTACAGCGGGTAGTGCATGTTCTTGCAGAGGTCAGCTATAGAACTTCCACACCAGTCCTCAAATACATGCAGATTGGCCAGTCCCTTATACTGGAGGGAGAAGAGAGTGTTTGTGCTCCAGTCCACCAGCAGTGAAACAATTAACCATCTGGACTCACTACTTAGCGATATAAAACCAACAAGTACAGACTTCCTTGGATACCACTGGACAATACAGTGACAGGACAACACATTTAAGCTGTCACCTTATTCCTATTATCTAGACATCTTCCTAGGATAAGACATTTAGTTAAATGCATGTTTTGTTTGTGTAAGAAATACATTAAAAAAAAACTTTAAAATGAGTAAGTGACCATGTAGAGTTCTCTTTGGAAATGCTTTCTACCAAAATATATTGCCTGTTAACCGTGTCTTCTGTCGATTAGCAAATGTTACTTAGCAGTTTTTATGAAAATTTGTAACTGAATTTAATGTAATTGTTATTATTCTAAACACCACAAAAAAAAACCTCCTCTAACACTCAGTTTGAGCCAAGAAAGCACTCCAATTGATATTTTTATTTTTTAATCCTATTCACCTTCACTGATTTAGGCTAGAGGTTCAAGTCTGTTTTCAATATCTGTATTAAACAAGAGCAGTGCAAATAGATCAATACAACAGTTATTGTTTTTCCAGATACAAAATAAAATGATACTTTTACGGATTGCTGCATTGCCATTATTAATCCATGGAATAAATAAGCATATCCCATACTTTACAGTGCTTTCGTTTCTTTGGAATCTTGACCTATTCCTCAGACGGAATGGGTCTGAGGACGGGTGAACAGATCACATGAACAGATGGTCTCTGTTCATGTGATATTCCTGGCACCATGCTGCGACCACCTTCTTCAAACCCCAGTCAAACTAGATATTTCCAGGACTTCTTCTGAAACCACCGCCTCAGTAAAACTTGAGGTCTGCTTGGAATCATTGTTCCTTTAAAAGGTCCAATGATACCAAAGCCTCAACTTCCTCATTGACGTTGATAAATTTTCTTCTAGTATCTCCTGAGTCATTATCTTACCTTCAACACGCACACAAAGTTTTCCAGTGTCTGAGGAGCCCAAGCAGGCGCAGCAGCCTAGCGGAGCCATTATCAGGAGTCACTGTGCTAAGAGTTCTTTTAGCAGGTAACCCCTTCTACCTCTTCCCAACATACTTATGATCCCTGGTGCCAAATGATACAGTTTTGATTCATTAATTCCCATCACAGCATTCAAAACACATGTGGCTTATCTAGAAAGAATCTGAATCTGTCTTCTCGTGTAATCTTGGGTCAGCAGTCTTGGAATTCAGGCATTGAACCTGCAAACTTTAAGGTAAAAACTTTGGGAATTTACTGCTAAACAAAATTTATGACGGTCGTCACAGTGATTTAACAACATCTGATTTGAAAATGTGGGCTCTTATATGAGGGATGTTATTCAGGGAGTTGAATCATTTTGAAACTTAAAATCTGTTGTATTGTGCTATTTATACTAAAAATGTGATTCTTGTTTGATTTGATTATTGCTATCTGCCAATAAATAGAATATGTTGCCAATTAACCTGTACAATAAGGGTTGAATAATTTTGCTTCAACTTTATCTCAAACGTTATTGGATTAGGTAAACTTATTGGCTCATCACAGTTAATACATTTCCGGTGTAGCAATTTTACTGTCAACAAATTTAATGAAAATCCGCCCAATTAATAACAAACCCTTTATGGTTAATGGGAGTATTACAAAGCTTACAGGGCTACCCATAATGGTCTGTAGAGTAAGACACTGCCAGAGCTTCCAACAATAAGTATGGTGTGCAACTGGCCAGAGCAACGTACTGCTTAATATAGTGGAAATATGATAACTGTATTAGACAGTCGACATTGCCAAGGTAAACTTCTGCAAGAAATGTTTAGTATACATAGTGAAAAGCATGGAGATCAGAGAGGACTGGGCAGGCCTAGGCAGGTTATTCAGAGTTCAGAGGAGGTGAAAGAGTGTTTAAGCATATGCATGCACCATGGACCCACACACACCTCTGGTTTCCAAGGTTGTGGAGTGTAGCTGGATTTCCAAGCGTCTGAATCCCCCATAGAGTCTAGCACACGGTCCTTTTTCACCTGAAAAACACACCAAATTACTAACTTCAATATCTTTTTTTCCACCTCTCCCTGCGCAAACACGCACTCCTTACATCACCATATTTATTTCTATTACCACTTCTTTCAACGCACTGCCTTACCCTCTCGTCAAACATGGCTCTCCTCCAGCTGCTGCTGTCAGGATTCATACCTGAGGAAGCGGGCGAAAACAATCAGATCAGTGCTGAGCTGACAGACAAATATGCTGTCACTGTAAACAAAAGGCTGGCTCTCAGAGTAGGTGGTGAAATATGTAGCAGTTCTCAAACGTTTTTCCTGACTTTTCCTTCAAACAAAATGCATTCTAAATTGGTGCAATGTGACTGATCTGGTGGCATTGAATTTTTTTTACTGATTTGGATGTGAGGGTGTGATGGGGGGGAGGTCAAATGTAGGCTCATTCTTGTAATAGGGAAGCCAAATCTCAAAAGAGGCTGCTGTAAATGCTAGAACCACAGAAAAAAAAACTACAAATCTATAAACCAATGCAGACCAAAGTCACACAAACTGTAATAGATCTGGGTTGCTTGGTGCATGCCAGTAGTTCATTATCTAGGTGTTACAATATTTCCAGTACTCCATATGCAAGATGCCTTTTCATCTGTTTCTTGAGGTCGTATGTCGCTTGAACAATGAGGCCCAGTGTCCCGGTGGAGTCCCACTTACTCCTTGTTCCAATTCACTGCTGTTGACTACAGAATTTAACTCATGTCAGTAACAACATTTGGTGAGGCGCTGTGGCAAAATCCCTTTGCAGGAGCAAAATTATTCCATCTACCCTCATCTTTCAAATTACAAGGTAGGGCGCATTCTAAAAGTTTAGCACACTGGTTTTAGGAGCTTGAGGTGTCAGCGAGGGAATTGTGGTTACAGTGAACTCTTCAGTCTTTCATTATCACCAGGGTGGAGATCTCAAAGCACACACCCTTGAGACGTGGAGGGCAATTTTGGCAGCACGAGTAATTCTAGACTGGTGGTTAAGAAAATGAAGAGACGAATATATTTATCTCGATCTGCACTCATCAAATCTTCCTTCAATGCTTCTTCTGCGGCCTTTTTGTAATAACCCTCATAACAGCATCAGTAATGCTTTTGTTTCCAATCATTTAAATTGACTGTTGTTTCTTTGCATACTGAAATACCGTTAATCAAAGTTTAAATCGCTGCGTTGAGTTTACAGGCTTTAGGCCCATGAGGTATGAAAACATCCTGAAAGCCAGAGGGCGTTTCATGTTATCGTACTAATGGGACTTTTTTGTCTGATCTGCCTATTTAAGATACTATCCCAGATTCGGCAGAGTTACAGTCCTTAAACAGCACAAAAATGTTGCTGATATACATTTTGTTATAGTTATATAGCTTATAGACACAGCGCTAATCCTATAAGAAAATTTCATGCGAGACACTATAAAATACAGCAGTGACCCGTGTGCAGATTAAATAGTCAAACATTTATATCATCGCAAACAGCGTAATACACAAATGTCTGTTCCAGGAAGCATTGAAATTATCATATTATTGACGCTACATCACATCATTTATTTTTCTTCCAGTGGATTATTAGGAGTGGGGAAGCATCCAGTAAAGATCACCATGCAACAATCATTCACTGACACAGGCAACCATTTCTCCTTTGGGACATTTATTAACTGTGGCACTTCATATGTTATCTATGTTCTCAAGTGCCTATGTGACCTACATGAGGTAAAAACAAGACATACCTTATAGACCCAAACATGCAGTGCTGAGTCTAAGAGCGCTCCTGTGGTAATCGTTCTCAAACTGTGGTTGCAGTCTTAGTCACCCATTTTACTTTAGAGTTTTTCAGGTCATGATAATGTTCCTGTTCTGCAGTATTGAGGAACTACTAGCAGAAAGAGAGCTGTTAGGAGTTATATAGTTTTAAAATACTGAGCCTAAGTGTTTTATGTATATTGTAACTTTTTATAATAAGGAGGGCAATCTTCACCTCTGTTAGACAAATCATTGTGTCATGATGATTTTCAGTTAGCTTTCTTTCAATTTAACACTCCTGTTTAAAGATTTTATTTCTACTAAAAATGGTTGTTAAAAGCTGATGGCAGGATTGGGTATTGGCACCCACGCTGCAATAGCTGTATTTAGTTAATAAGTGCTGAAGCTTAAGCAATGGAAGGGAAAAGGGTGATTAATTCAAAACAGTAATGCTCAATGCAGCTGGTGACTTATCTTAGACTTTATGATTTAAGCGTTATTACTCATGTATTAATAGCATACTTCTATATATAGAGGTAAGGATGTACCAACTGCATTACTCACAAGTCAGCTATCCATAAGTTTGTTTGTTTGTGATATTCTAAGGTTTAAGATGGGTTTTTAAACTATTGCCACATCATCAAATGCATCCGTCCAAGAAGAATTTTGATGACCCAGAACACAATCAATCTAAAATTCACTCTCTTTAAATACCATCCTTGCATTTTCAGAGATTTCTAAAAACATGCTTGGGCAATAAAAAGAGTATGATATAAGTACGAGGAAATATTTAATGTTTTGTTCCATGTAATACTCTGTACAAACATGTATGAGTTATAACCTCTGTCAAGGAAGGACATTATGTTTTTCACTTCTCTGCGTTTGTCTGTAAGTTTGTTTGTGAACAAGATTGCAGAAAAAACTAGAGGACGGATTGGCATGACATTTTATGCAGAGGTAGGGTTTTGGAATGTCCTAGAGGTGATAATATTATGGTTATGTTACGTGTTTCACAGCATTTGAAATAAAGTGAAATAAAAATAATAATAACCCGTTTGGAATAGTGATATCAGAATATGGCTATTGCTGCCTTTGTTCCTTTGAATCCTTTGATTTTCCTTTGGGGGTCAAGATGGGCGATCAGTGCGCTAAATTGAGATACTGAAGTGGAAGGCACTGGAGACAACCGGCCTTGGGAGATACCTCAGAGGGTTCGTTGGAGTTGGTAGATTTAGAGGCTGGCCTTAACTCAGACATTAATTGAGAAATCTGCATAAATTGTTTCTAAACCTAGAGTTCCATTGTTCCTAGTTGCAACATTTTAAATGCTGTGAAACACATACAATCCCCAAAATGTAATAATCTGTAGGGTATACCAAAACAAAACCTACCTCTGGGTATAACTTCATGCAAATCCATCCATCCAACGCTAAAGTGAAAGGCGCATGAGAAAGAGGACAGACAAGGTTACACAGTATTTTAATCCGCTAATAATTTAGTCAAACCAGCAGAGAAACAGGTGGAACCAATTTGAGCCATGACACCACCCGAGCTGTTGTTTATATTATTTATTCATAAATTTCTTTTACCGTTTGTATCAGCAGTGATGTGATGCAACATGAAAGGACTAAATTCCAGTTTTCTTTTGTGGGTTTCATCATTTCAATGTTTTTCCCTTAATGACTGGTTAGTTTAACGACTTAAAATGAAAGAGTGGAAAAGGATAAGTCTATTCATTGAGTGGACCCCAATTTAACTCTGGGTGGTTGATCAAATCCCTTTGAGGTGGGGAAGCACAAACACAAATAACTTGATAGCGAAAAACTGAGCCAGTGATAATTTGGGAAAAAACCCGGCTGACAAAGATGCAAAGTCAATCGAGCAACCCAAACGGATACAACAGCAGCAAAAAGATCATTCACATGCCTTGTCAACAATACAACAGGACTCACAAAGAGTCCTGTGTCTGAAGACTACCTCAGAGACAGTTTCAACAATCCGACAATAGAAGCCAGGAGAGTGATGGAAGCCAATGGTGACATGGAGGCCTGATTCATTGTAGAAATGGAGGTGGAGCTGGACACAGATGACGCTTTGTTATCTGAACAGCAAAAAGCCAACCTTCAAAAGACTGCAAATGATTGTGAGGTGTCACTGAAAGAGGTCAAAACTCTATTTTAAGAGACACTTTAGGTCAAGTTCAGAGTTGTTGAAGTGTCCATAGCACTGCAAGTAGCAGAAACAGAGTGTGACTTAGTTGCTGCTGTAAAACCCAATGCCAACTGGGAACAAGATGACTTAATGCTTGACCACCTGCAAAGACTGATTAGGACGACAAAAGGGATGCACATTCGGTGGAAACGTTGGAACCCACAAAGTGACCAGCAGAGCCTTCAGAGTCACATTAGAGGACTAGAACTAAACATTCCAAAGCTGGTTTCCAGGGAAGCAAAGATAAAGGTGAGTGCTGAACACCTGACGCCAAAAGCATTGAGTTCAAATTAACACCTGCCATCCATCAAACTCAAACCGTCAGCCCTTCCCACATTCACAGGTTACAAACTTGACTTTAACAGGAGTAAGAAGGACTGGGAGGAACTGCAGGACTAAAGTCAAGATACTGGGTCAAAAGTAGTCAAAAAGTTCCAATTATTGGACTGCATTGATAACAAAATCAAGAGAGTCCTTCCCCTCACTGCTTGCAACACCGCAGATAACATCTTATATGTCCTGGGGATCCTTTATGGAAATCAATTGACCATTGCCACTGCAATTGTGGAGGAACTGCAGAGATTGCCAGCTTTCAGAGGTCATCAACATCAGAGAATATTGGAGCTGATCCCAGCATTGGAGAAGGCGGTTCAAGACCTGGTTGAACTTGGAGGTGTGTTCAAAAACAAATTCAACTGAAAGCAAGCTTTCAAAGAATCTTCAAAAAAATGGCTTGTTTATGCAGCTTACAAAAGAAATGCTGTTGCCCAAGAGAATTGGTTTGACAGTCCACCGTCATTCTGCAAAGAATAAACAAGCATCCAATAACCGCTTGAGCAACTGAGGGGTGAAGAGCCATATAGAAAAGACCAAGATGGAGCCAAGTCATGAAAGAACCAAGTCCAACAAGACAGGCAAAAACCAAGCAGGTTGTGTTGTCTGTGGTGATGGTAGCCATAAAAAGAAAACTGTACTGTTGCATCAGTTCCGAGTGCTGAGGCTAGCTGAGAAAAGGGATGCAGTACAAAGTTGGGATTATGCAAAAAATATCTTGAATGTTCATGATCAACATTCATACTGTAAATCCTCTTATCTGTGTATAAACAATGTCTGCGAGGATGAAGATATTCCTGACCATCATTACTTCCTATGTCCCAATGCTCAGGTAAAGCGAAGTAACCTAGATCAGAAAACAGTAGATCCGGGCAGGTGAAAATAAAAGCAGGAAGGGATACAGACGCCCATGAACAGTTTTTCAGCAAACTATCAACAGAACTGGCTGAACAATGCTGAAATTGTTTTCAAACACTGCATCCAGACCTTCCTGTACTGTAATAGACCAGCCACGCCTTCTGGCACAAAGTGCGTTGCATGAGCTGCCAGTCCTCGTTATGCTTCTGAGATTACAGCTAACGTTGGAAAGAAAATCGGCACATGAATTGACCTGGCTTCAGACACAAATCGATACCTTTTAAAGATCAGTGTCAACACACCTAAGGGCCAATTTAAGCCACATCAATGAATCTGTTATTGACTAGATAGTATTGCAGATGTCCAAAAATATATAACCCCAAAACAACTGCAAAAATTCTTCCCAAAATGCCACTGGATGAAGCCACAGAGAAGGTCATCTCGCCCCCCAGACAATCAATGCATTTGGAGACCTTGTGCTATGGGATGGACTGCTGGGAAACAGCTGGAGGTAAACATCCCGAGCTCTTTGAGGAGCATGCTGTTTCAGCCCACATGTCCAAGACACACTTTGAAAGGTCAATGCAAGCGACTTCTGTAAAACATGAAGCTGAAAGCCCCAAGCCGTGGGCCTGTTCTGAGTAAAGTGGGAGTGAGAGAGTGCAGTGACAACCTGAAGAAAAGGAAGATAAAAACCATGGTTCTACCAACTAAATTGCAGAACAACAACATAGCACTTGGCCTGGCCCTCACAGAAGGAAGAGACAAGCTCCATGTCAGGATGTCAAATATTTCCACACGGAGAAAGAAGAAGATGCAAAGTCAAACTCATGAAAGAGCCCAGACGCCAAACCCCTTGACACAACAAGAACTGCTCAGTCAAGCACCAGAACCATTTGGCATGGCAACTCCAGGTCCAAAAGGAATATGGGCGGCAACCTACAGAGTTCCTAAGCCTTGTCGTGGCAGCTTGTTCAGCACGGAAAATAGGAATTAATATGGCAATTTATGCAGAACTTTATTATAAACAAAATAAAATACTACAATATTACATTTATATTAAATAATCAAAAAAATAATCAAGGGGGGGGATGGCCACACAACAGCTGGTGCCCAGGCCTACACATAGCAGTTCCACTAGAGAGAATATTCCCCTCGTAGCCGTTGTGCTCAGAGGGATAACCTCAAGATGGCTGGTCCCCAGGCACACACATAAGAGATTTTCAAATCAGCAGATGCCTCCTAATCTGTGCAGTTTTGCGGGATTAGGATATTTGCTCATCACTTCCCAAAAATCTTGATGTAAATTATCGGCGGGGAATGATGAGGTCGGAGCCTAGACGCCAAATAACATGTTTGCCATTGTATTAAACAATGATTACATGAGTTGTCTGACTGAAACGGAGTGACGCCTGACACGCCACAGCCTCCAAAACAATTTACCAATCACGCCCTCAAAATTTTGGCAGTGTATTTAAAGTGCAAAATTTCTCATCTCTCCCCTCGGCTCTGCTTATGCTGCAACTGCCCTGTATCAGCATTTGATACCAGCTTGTTAAAGATTTGCTACCTCCTCGTTAAAGCCCCACCACCACCCCAGCATCCACCTAGAGGCCTCGACGGGGGGTTAGGACATTTGCTCGTCACTTCTCAAAGACCTTGCTGTAAATTATATGCGGGGAGGGTTGAGGTCGGTTGTTTAACCTGTGTTTGAACCTGGGAAATCACCAATAATGTGTGTCACTGTCTGCAACAGAAGCCACAGAAGACAAACATAGGTCACAACTTCACGGTTCTCAGGTTCAGTCCATGTGAATCTTAATTTCAGTGGGCCAAAAATGTATCATATAAAAGTGTATGTTAGATCATATCATTTGACTAATTGTAATAAAATGAAATAAATATCGAACAGAATTGGCTTTAACATTAATGAACGAGCTACTGGTGCCACAATAACATGGAACAATGCTGACATTCGTTCTAGTCCACCTCACACAAGTCTTCGACACATTTTTATTTTCTCTTGCTGCTTCACTCTGTTTGAAGGTGGTGTCCTTCCTCTGAGAGAAGTCCCACTGTGACAGGGGGCTACAGCACAGGAATGCGTTGATAGGGAAGCTCTTTAATGTTACATCTCAGGCATGTGCTCACACGTCCGTCTTTATTCAAAGTGCCTGTGTCATGTTTTGTTCTTCCTCTCATGTGGGAAGACACCAGCCTTACTGTTTTCATCTTCCACCATGCCAGTGTGGTGACAACCCCGTGTTGAACTTAGGTGTGTGCAATACAACAGATGGTAAACTGAGGTGTTAATAAGGTAAAAGCCAGGAAGTGTGGTAACACAGTGTGAGACAAGACTTCCTTCTGAGTGCAAACCTGAAGACTGACCTCCCCATCCCCCTCTCACTCTAAACACAGACACAAACAAACTGCTCCATCTCTTTAAGTCACCCTGTTGTTTCACCTGCTGCTGGCTCATGTTTCCTGTGAAAATGTGTCAGCAGCATCATTAATGAAACATGAAAGCAGAAATAGATCACAAGCATACTTAAACTTAATAAATAGATATATAAATACAGGAAACACCCTGTAAATATAATCACAAATGTGGTGATAATTTGTGTTTTTGTGGTAATTCAAACAGTTAGCAAGTTTCAACCTTGTGCGTTAAAACCTTCAGTTAACCCTGTCGCACAGATCTGATGATTCACCTCAAAATAACTGAAGCTTTACTTTGTTGTATGGAAATAGGTTTTATCTCGAATTACTCAAAATCAACAGATTATCATAAAACTTGAGTCTTATGTCAGAAAAGACTCAATTCAATTTTGGTTTTCAGGCAAATCAAAACTTTTTTTACTTCAATTAATGATTATTATTATCATTATCATTATTATTATTATTATTATTATTATTATTATTATTATTATTATTATTATTATTATTATCATCAATTGCAAAATTGAAATTTTTTGGGGATATAATCTATCAGTCCCCAGGTAATAAACCAAAGAAGTTACTTGGTGAAAGGAAGCACATAGATACTTAAAGGGTTCACTTCTACTAGTGTGGACAATCCAGGTCAGATATATATGCCTGATTGTTAACATTAAATTATGGTTAGAGGGCTAGCAGTCGGATTTTGGAAAAGTCTTTATTTTTAAAAAAGTTAATTTTTTCAGATTTACATGTTTAAAATGAAGTGGAAAACATCAGAAGTAACTTATTGAAGTCCCTCTCAACACCACCAGGAACTCTGCTACCGCAGTAGACTCAATAAACAGTGAAGATCTTAATCAAGGACCTTATAATAAAATCACTCTGCATGATGTTGTTGTACATCGAACATCAATTGATGTACTTTCACCCAGTCGTCTATTCATTTCTTATTATTTCTTGTTATTTACTTACACGCTCTCCAGCTGGCAACAGTAACAGGTTTATTAGTTGTGAATAATGCATCGCTTTGACAAAATTTAAGCACAACCGCATGTTTAGTAAAAAGCAGAGATGAGGGAATGTAGCCTCAAACTTACTGGACTCGCCGCTCCACGCTTTCACAGCAATCATTTCGTGGTAGACAGCAACTCCGACCAGCAGGATCAACCCAAGCAACAGGTATTTACTGTAGCGCCTAAGTTTCTTCAAAGGGAAAAACATCATCTTAACTCCGGGACGAACCTCCAACCGAGTTCCTGACGGGTCGAGTCACCGCTTTGTCCCCAGGAGCGGGCCGAACCCACGTTGAGCCCGTCCGCCTGCCACCCTCCTCCGCTGCCAGAGGGTACACTCTACCGGCGCCCTGGATATTCCCAGCGCGCGCGGCTCCTAGTTGCTCTCATCACGCGAAAAATCCCCCCAAAAAAGGACAGTGCTCCGCACTGAGTGCTCTTAACCATTAAAAGTTTTTTCCTGTCGCTCCGTGTCCTGGCGTGCAGCCGTCTGAAACCCTCTCTCTCCAGACCCACGGTAGAAGAGGTAGAAACAACGGAGTAGACAGTGAAAACCCACACCACCCCCTCTCAGACTCTCATTCTATACATCTTCATCAAACTAACTGCACGGCAATACCGGAAGAAGGCATGCTATGCCTTTCAAAATAAAAATATGGAGCGGGATATAGAGGATTGCCTTCAAAGTAATGGCATGCGCGTATCACAAAATAAACAAAGAAACAAATAAAGAAACAAACAAAGGAACAAAGCTTGTGGCAACGATTGAAGGTTAATTGTACGAGAGGGACGGGACGGGAAAAATCTACTTCTAAATTTGGTGGATTGAATCCCACTTCAATGAGACTTGGAGGTGGTTATGATCACCCATGTTTTTTTGTCCCCTCCTCCAAGCAGGTTGTGTTTTCACCATGTCTGTCTGTTGTTGTTGTTTGAATGTTAACAAGACTTAGGGAAAAACTACAAGAAGGGATGCATGAAAATTTAATCAGAGGTAGGTTCTGGTATATCCTAGAGATTATCATCATTATTGATTATTATTGACATGATTATTATCATGTTGGTGATCAAAGCCACTGTACCTTCCAATCATCAAACTTCAAAGCCAACCATGCTCATATAACTCTGTTATGACCTCAAAAGAAATCACCTTATAAACTGACAATATACTGGGATGTCACATCCACTAAAGATCCTACTGGTCCCTCCAGAAGGCAGCGAAAGGTCAATTTCCACCATGGCCTAGTCATTGATTGATTATTAGAATTAATTAAATGAAGTGAGGGCACTTACAGTCTACTACACTAATCAGAAAATGCAAGACGAAACAATGACCTCATGTTTTCAACAGAGGATCAATAGATTTATTTGAATCAACTGACTGGAGTGAGGACATTTGCTACACTGATCAACAACTGGAAGACATATTTGTGTTAATTGAATTGTTTAAAAATGAACTCCAAAACTGTAATAGCGGACATCCTTACAAAGACGCTATAGCCTACAACCGGCAATCTCAAAGAAAACAAACAACTGACAACTGACAACTGATCCTTCTTGAAAAGAACTTGATTTCCATGGGCTCAACACCATTACGGTTATAAACAAATGTCCTCTCCTCAATTCAGCGTTCGATCCACTTCACAATGCAACTGTGTTCTCCAAGCTTTCCAAAATATGTCTATTTATTTTTAAAAGTTTAATTTACAGCCCTACATACATAAATCAGGCACAATAGAGGGCAGCTTTATAATACAAAACAAAACAAACTAAAATAAGAAATAATAGGAACAATAACATGTTCCTCCTGATTTATCAATGTTAAACTAAAAGAGTTGAGTTGCAAATGAAGTAAAACATTTTAGAAAAATTAAGTGACATTTTTTACAAGCTCGTAAACTGCTGAGTTTACACAAATCTAATTATTCACTTGGTCACCTGTTCAATCGAAGTCTTCTACATAGTTGATGAAGGGCGTCCATATTTTTTCTAAAAACACATGCTGTTTAGCCTTTATGTTATCCTTTCTAATGGCAGAGTTGAAAACATCATCTTCATCCAATTAATAAGGCTTGTTCTGTTAACTGTTTTTAATAACATTGCAATATGTTTTTTGACATTAAGCAAGCCGAGGTCTATAAAAGCTTGTTCTGTTTTTCTATATTTAAGTTTCTTTGGTTATTTCCCCCATGATAGTTCTTACCTCTTCCAAAATTAAAAAAAATCTTTTTACATGTCCAAATATAGTGATACAATGTGCCTCTATATTCTGTACATTTTTCTTCATAAGTCTGGTATATTTCTGTTATATCTATTCAATTCCACAGGTGTGACATATGTTCGCATTAACCATTTACATTGTACTAGTTTGCGACGTGTATTTACAGATTTGATAAGAGCTGCAGTGCAAGCCTTTTCCCAATCTTCATCTGAAAGATTACATCGAAGATTTTCTTTCCAGGCATTCTGTTTATACCTTGAGTTTTCATTTGAGTAAGATGTCAACAAATGGTAGAACTACCTTTTCGGACTGTCCTTTTATCATAAAATTTTCCAGCGATGAGAGTAGAGTTTGAAAAATGTATTATTTTGATTTGTTTTAATTTAAGAGTCTGAGCAAAGAAAATCTTGTTTAGATCAAATTCAAATTTGCACTTTTAAAAATACATCATTATATTAGATTCAGGGAAATAGAGCTCTTGTATCATTTTAAGTCCCTTAGTGTTCTATTATTTGAATTTTGCATATGCTCTTCCTGGCACAAACAGTCTATTACCCCATACCGGACTAAATTGTGATAGAGAATGTAATTCCTTTACGTACCTTTTTACATTGTACCATATCCTTATTGCAATTCTTTTTTACTGCGTCTTGGTGTCCATTGCCCCTCTTCCATGTGGAGTCCCCCAAGGTTCCAATGGACGTCATGGTGTTTGGACCTAGTTTACCATTAATGCCTCTGCTATGGATCTTGGCTCCCTGCAGCCATTTTTAAAATCTAGTGTGTAAAACATTGGCGTCAAATTGGACAGCCATTTTAAACTTGATAAACATTGTGGTTAAATCCATTTTTTATCAGTTGAGGCTTATCTAAGGTTAAGACATTTTTATCCCTTAATGATTTTGAAAAGCTTATTCATGCTTTTATTACAACCCGCCTGGACTACTGAAATGCACTTTACCTTGGCGTAATCCAGACATCCCTATCACGTCTGCAGCAGGTTCAGAATGCCGCCGCTCAGGCTTTTAACAGGCTCACGCAAGCGGGAGCACATCTCCATTCTGAACTCTTTTCTCTGGCTACCAGCACGTTTTAGGATTCATTTTAAGGTTTTATTGTTTGTTTTTAAATCCTTAAATGGGTCGTCACCCACGTACATTCCTGACCTCTTACAGACTCACACTCCGTCGAGGTCACTGAAGTCAGTTGACCAGTTTTCTCTGGTCGTCCCTATATCAAAACTGAAAATGAGGGGCGAACAAGTTTTCTCTGTTGCAGCCCCTAAACTGTGGAAAGAGTTGCCCCCTCATGTCATGGCAGCCCCCACTCTGTCTGTTTTTAAATCTCGCCTTAAGACCCTTTTTTATTCCTTGGCTTTTAATCCAGGATGAGTTGTTGGACATTTCTTTCTCTCTGGTCTTATTGCTTTCCTTGTATGTAAACATTGTGTTTTAATCATGTGCCTATGTTTTTATTGACCGTACAGCACTTTGGACAACTCTGTTGTTTTTTAAATGTGCTTCTAAACAAAGTTGAGTTGAGTTGAGTTGAGTTGAGAGTATGTATAGAGGAAGAGATAATTCTAGATCATGAGATTCCATTTCAGACCAATGAGGACAATCATTTCTTGAAAAGGGAAACATCGTAGACTTCAGTTGTGCTGACCAGCACGTACAACATTAAGTATGGACAGTTCAACCCCCCTGTATCGTAAGGTAAATAAAGTTAAGAAAAACTGAGTGTTGCCCTCTTAGTCTTCCATATGAATTCAATAAATGTATTTTTTAAGTTTGAGAACAAATCTGAGGGTGGTGGCAGAGGAATGTTTTGGAACAAACAAAATGAAGCAGTTTTGACAGAATATTCATTTTTAGGATATTTATTCTCCCAAACACAGATATTGGTAATGTCATCTATCTATCCATTGATACGTTGATTTCTGTGATCGTTCGTAATTAACATTATTATGTTCCAGCCTGGGCACTATCTCAACTCCCAGGTACACTATTCAAACTGTTCTGCTACATCATACCTAACTTACCGCATTGACACTGAACAACTAACAGTCCATCCACAGAACCCACTGCTATCAGACCACTGTTTGAAATCTTTTGAATCTGCAATACTAAATCACTCACCACTAGAAAGTCCTGTGAGAAGCTCCATGGTTAAACAACCTGACTAGAAACCTCAAACTAATAACACATAAACTAGAAAGAAATTGGCAACATAGCATTGACACATATAGGAGAGCCATCCGCAGCGCTTGAGCGGACGATTACTCTGCACTGATAGGGGAAAATAAAAATAACCCAAAGGTTTCTGTTCAGCACTATAGCCAGGCTGACTGAGAGTCAGAACTCTGTTGAGCCCCGCTTTCTTATAACCCCTAGTAGCAATGACTTCATGAGTTTCTTTAATGACAAAATTATACTTACTAGGGACAAGATCGACAACCTCCTGCCTTCAAATGGTTCTAGTTTATCCAGCAGAACTATGTTCTTTGAGACAACAGATAGCTTTGAAATACCCGTCGCACATCTAGACTGCTTCAGTGTTATTGTTCTGAAACAAAACTAAAAGTAAGGAGTTCATTCCCATAAGTTTAAATGGCCCACGTGTTGAACTTTTAATTGACATGACCCGGCAAGAGTGATAGTAAAACTGATTACATGTTTTTGTTCGCTCCGTACCACCGCTGTACACATTCCTAATACCACCAAGCAAAATAAAAAATCCAGGGATGTGCTCACCTTTTCATTTTTTTAGAATATTAACTTTTTGTTAGATACTCTACTGAAGATTTTTTGTTGAAGCACAACTCACTCCTTAAACACAGACCACTTATATCAAATTTCAATCTTTAGAAATAGTGAATGATGTAAAGGTTAAAGTATATTACCACATGATAATAACTGGAAATTAGTTTCTCAGAAAATATTTGGCACGTATCTGACTCCTCTGGGAAATAGTGATCAAAGGGTATCTGTCCTGAACAGATGTAGTTATCTGATCTGATATATCTGATCTGATATCTGGATAGTTCTGAAAATTAATGGTTCACATGAGATATGACTTTGAGAAAAAAAACTGAAATTCATTGGTTTCACTGAAGATAGTGATGCTACCCCAAAACAGAGGAGCCCTGTTCAGAGGTGTACATTTTTCGCACAAGATAATAACTTGTACACACACAAGATAGTTATATTGTTCCCATACGATAATAGCTTGTACCCACAAGAACATAATTTGCACAAACAATATGACAAGGCCTATGCTGTCGTCCCCCGACAGCAAGGGTATCACTCTGAGAATTCCTTAATCCTCATTATGCAAGCAGTCCCCACGATTGAACTCCTCAATTTAAATGAGAAGTTATGTCGATAGTATATTTAGTAAAAAAGCCACCTGAAGTGGGGGTAATCATGTTTTATGATCAGTAGCTCCAAGATCAGGGGGACAGGTGAACATAACACTTACTTTTCATTTTGTAGTAAGCTTGAATAGGTCCAGGGCACATGTACGCTTGCTCATTTTTTTTCATTTTACCAGTATCAATATATAATTTCACGGGCAGGCACTAATTTTATTTAGCAACAATAAAGATTAAAAGAAAAATGTATGCTTGATATGCTACCTAACCCTAACCTTTTCGATTAAAAAAAGGGTGTGTTTAGATGATCTCAGGCCTCTAGTTTGACTCACTGCTGTAATGCTATGAACAATTGGTGTGCATGAAGAAACCCACCATAGTAAGTTGTATTCCTATAGTGAAATCACACCTGTCCGTACATGTCACATTTATGTGAAACTACTTTGCGTAATCCCATATTTGACCGGTTCCCACAGTTTTTCATTCAAGTAATTATGAAGCAAAGGAAAAATAAATACGAGCCAGCAACTGAGAGAAACAAGGTCAAAAGTAAAGAATTTCAAAAACAAAGAAGTTGAAATATTCTTTATTATCTATTGTTCTGTCAGAGCAGACCAAACAGCTAATCTTCCAGCAGAGAAAGAGCAACTCCCAAACCAACAGAGGTTGAACTCAAGAAATCAGCCTCCTATTGCAGGTTCAGTCTGCAATGGGAGACAACAGGCAGAATTCCTGCAGAACTCCAGGTGCTGTTGAATAAAATGAACAGAGCTAACCTTGCTCAGGTGTAACATCTTATACAGCCTTAATCTGATGAGCCACATATGCACAGCTTTGTACTTTTACAGTAAACAGTAAAGACTAGATTTAACTCTTAACTCTGATTTGAGAGTGCGCTCAGGAGAAACAGAATAACATCCTATCTGGTAAAAAAAAAAGGACATATTCCAGTTACGTCATTGGTTGCATCAATGCATCAATCACAGAAAACACAAGCAGATTGGGAAAAAAAAGTACAAAGTCATTACTTCCAAATAAAAAGGTGAATAGTCCTGTACCCTGTGGCTTATATGGGATCTTTAAATTTAGATTGAGACAGTCTATCTGAATCCAAAAGCTATTCCAAGTCAGCATCTTATTATTACTTTCCATAGCCACAGTGCTGCTACATGCATACTTGGGGACACAGCCCAAAAACATTCTGACATATATACACATGCGCAAAACCATCAACTCCAAGAATTGATCAGTAGGCCCACTAGAGAAGGATTGGATGAGTAGCGCGAAGATTTGACAAGAGGAGGGGTATATGACTGGAGAGAACTGGAAGGATAATGGGTAGCCCTTTATGGGTGAGCTTGGAAATCTGCACTTAAAAATTTTTACTACCCAGAATGCTGTGAAAACACATGCACAGTTAAGCTGTGTATTGAAAGGGTTCAGGTGTGAGGTTGTGGAATAAAATGTATTTATGCCATGGACTGGGGAAGCCACCCCTGCTCCACTAGCAGCCACATAAAAGCCCAGATACAGAGAAAGCCAGTGAAGACACACCCAAAATCAGTACTCTGATTGACAAATTCACACACACAGGCAAACACACATGGCTGAAATTACAAAAGTCTGAAGAGAATAATTCCATCTTTATCTAGGACTTTGCTTCACTCGCAACTTCCTTTTCTCCGTTCTCCATTTCCATCTCGTTATCGCCGTTCTCATTGCTCTCACTCTTGACCTTCTCCACTTCTTTGTGTTCATGAGACTGAAGATGAAAAATCAACACAAATCAGCATTTTCTTCACTAGAAAAGTGAGACACTTCAGTCTCTACTACAGCTTATTCCTCCCTCTGGTAGCTGGAGGAGATAACTAACTTACTTTTGAATCCCTGTCGGCAAACTTCTGGAACATGTTGGCGTAAATTAGTTTGTCCATGTCGTGTTGCTCTTTGATGCGTTTCTGACAGACAGCCACCTGGTTGAACATAAAGGATGGGTCATGAAGGAGATGTCCGACAAACATTTTTGCATTCCCAATTAGAGAGGTTGTATTTTTACACATAATTCGGAACCACAATGCTTCCAAACCATAGCTATCACAGGTGGAGGCATAATACTAATGTCCTCCCCTATTTTACAACTTGTATGTGGTTTTTACAACCACCAAAAGCAGAAGCAACAGTACCTTTGCGACATGAACTCATACCCAATATTAAACGACATAGCAATATATTATTGAGTAAATAATATGGTAACTTTCACAACAAACTTGTACTTTCAGGAAATTGTATTGAAAAAAAGAAAATGAAGTCTTGCGTCAATGTCTTCTGTTTGCCCCTAACACATGTTTGAGCATCAAAATTGCAGCAATGTTGTTGCTAGTAAGGCAACATTATGTTTTAAAGAAGTTTACTTATATAGCAGATTGAAAAAGTTGATAAACGACTTAAATCGCAAAAGAAAACTTTCGTCAGTTTTCATCAACTGAGGGTAAATGCACAGAGACAATTCAAGGGTCCAACATGGTGAGGCTGGCAGAAAATACTAATAATATTCCCCATAGGCACAGAACATAATAAACAAAGAATTTTTATAATTTCCTTATAAACAGGGGAAGACCCTGAAACCTCAGCAGAGATAAATTTCACAACATTGTACTGTATGTATGTACAGTGTAAAATGTAATAATAATACATTTAATTTTTTTTAATTTTTGGAGACAAAGCTAAGATTTACGATGTTTCACGTAATTGTCAGAGTTCCGCCTTGAATTGCCTTTTAAAAAATAAATAAAAATAAATAATGTGACTACACTAATCAGGTTCTCTCAAAGATGTACTAAGATTCTAAAATAACATGTCTTTACGCAGGAGCAATGAATGCACCACCTAACAATATTGCTGGAATAGCAGCTGTGTAATGTAAATGGACTGACTGACAAAGATGATGTAGTGACAGGCCTTCTCGGCAGTGAGAAAACAAGAAAACAGAAGGAAATCTTTTGAAAGAGGTGGTCAACATTGGCTATCTATAATTCAGAAATGGTAAATGAGATTTTGAGCCTGATTCTCTCCTTTACACAGATGACATCATACCTGGCTCTTTGCTGCTTTATTCGAGGGATACAGTTTAACAACATATTGGAAGTCATCTCTTGCCCTGTCAAACTCCTTCATGCCACACAGTGCCTCCCCTCTTCGGAATAAAGCCTTCTCGTTGGATGCATCCAAATCCAGAGCCTAAATGACAAAAACAAAGTTTGATGGTGTTTATAGCATACTTAGGCTAAGAACACAATTACCCTTTAACCCAACTAAATTACCTGAATGTAAAGTTTCATGAAATATTATACCAACACAATGAAAATGAAAAACAATTTCACTTAATTCTTTGAAAATTAGCCTTGCCAATTTTTAAGCTTACTAGAGAGTCCAAATAGGTTGCACTGTATTACTTTCAACACACATTAGTGTGGTTTCAATGAGATTAAAAAAAGAAAAAGAGAGGACTTCTCTCTGGCCACATATTTTGTATACCACAAAACCACTTTCATCAGTCTGGTCCCCAAAATGTTTATTCACCTGTTTCACGTGCACTTATTTTTTTCATTTCAGCTCACTTTGAAAGGCTTAACTGTGTTTTGCTTCCATTTATGATCAAAAAAATTTTCTTCTCTACTCTTGTCATGAATGCAGGGTGAGGGGAGACAAACTGAAAGGAACCTAATTTCAATCAAGTTGATCATAACTTAAAAATCAAACAGAGGGGAGTAAAGGATCATAGATTAATTTAGCCATCATGGAAATTTCCTGCAACTTTAACTTTTTTTTAAATAACCATTGCTAAAAATATGAACAAAGCAGTTTGGTGGTCTCAAGAATTGTGCATCTTCAAAAGTACTAGACAGGTATTCATGATTCTGGAGCAGCGGAAGATCTTGAAAAGTCTCTTGTAACATTTACATTATATACTGTACAATAAAATCAACATTATAACCATAACTGTGTGTTCACCGTTTTGTGCAGGTGCGCGTGTGTGTTTATGAGAATGTGCGTATGTTAGAAAGATTGTCACTGAATGTGGTTTTAAGTGGGGGTTCGTTACAACACCATGACGACCCCCAGAGGTAGGCAGAGAGGGAGCGCCCCGGCTAACAGCCGGCCTACAGAAGGACAGGAGATTGCAGACCCCCGGCCCAAATAGAGGCCAGCACCCACCAATGCGAGAGCAGTACACACAGCCCCAAGACCCAACCCACCCGAGACCCGCCCAGCCCACTGGTTCGAGGCTATCCATGCAGTGGAGAAGACAGGTCCCCATAAATAATAATAATAATAATCGAAGAATAATTTCCAGATAATTCTTTTATGTGTCTTCAACCTTGAAAACCTATATACCTTGTCACAGTTTTCTAGGGCTTGGTTTGGCTCCTGCAGTTTAAGGAAGCACATGGCCAAGTTCAAATGTGCAGCCAGCCGCAGTGCTTTTGCTTTCTTCTCATCCTCCTCCGACAAACCAGATTCATGTTCCAGCCATGACACGATTCTTTTGTACTGCACTGATGCTTGCTTGTATTTCATTTCCTAAAGCATATGGATCAGCACATTAGAAAACATGAAACGGTATGTATTCAATTTTTTTATTGGCTGAATGTTTTGTAAATCCCCTCTGCCTACCTTAAAATACTGTGTACCTTTGTCTTTGACAATGCTGCACTGCTCTAGCTTCTCTGCTGTGTTCATCTCCCACGATTCCTTGGCCTAAAGAAAATAGATCCGACATTAAGAGAAGGGAGAAAGGGAAATATCATTAATTGGTCACATACAGCCAAACAGAGTAAAACATAGTGAAATTATTTCTCTGCATTTGACCCATCCCTGAGGGAGCAGGGGGCTGCCCCTTTGAAACACCCAGGGAGCTAGGGTTTCAGGGTCACGCTCAAGGACCCTACGACAAGTACACCCTAATGGTTTGGATGATCAGAATGTATTCTGATCATCCGATTGGGAGAGTCGCTCTACCAACTGAGCAGCAGGCGCCTCCAATTTAAGGACTTCTTTTAGGGAAAAATGTCACCGTTAACAATAAGACATTTAAGTGGCTCGTGTGTGTCAACATTTGCATACCTTTTCAAAGGCTATTAGCTTGATTTTGTACTGCAGCATTGCTCCACCAGAAATGTTATACTTTGTGTTTCCGGCATTTCCAAAGCCATACCTGTAAAAACAATAAAAAGATTATTTTTCATATCAAATATACTTTATAGAGCTTCATGAAAGTTTTGCTGCTTAATTGTTAAACAAATAATTTGTAAAATAATTTTATTTTCTTCTGTTGAATTTATGACCCCATAGAAGTGGAAGTCAAATCCTGCGTAATATAACAATACATGTAATGAAGAAGAATAACCATTCATTCATCAGAGATAGAGTAGTAGATTAAGAACACAATAATTGCTAAATAAAAATATACAAAATAAAGCCAGACTACAACATGGCAATACAGTGAGTATTAGTTTTTGAGGTGATCGTACTTAGGCTTCATATTGAAGAGTGCCTCCTCTCCTTGCTCCATAGCCATGATCGCTTTCTCCAATCCAACTGGAAAGCCAAGATTCTCTCCCTCTCCGATCTCAAACTTTACTTCTCTCTCATCAAATACACGTCCCTCACAGGAACCCTCCACCGATACTGCAAGGAGATGAAATATATAATGGATAATGCAACAAATCGGTCTCTTGCTTTGAGGAAAAAACTGCCAAAATACAATAGAGTGAAAGAGGTGGAGAATAATCTGTTGAAACCAAGAAATGAAATGATGATCGTGAATAGATTAAGATTTACTGAGTTTATCTTCCCTATCAAGTAGAATAGTAATCGCAAAATATGATGTTGATTGTGATCTTAATTATAGACTAGATGCAATTAGCTGTAATCTCAGTAATAAACTAGAGTCAGGAACAATCAGTTATATTAGTAGAGGCTGAGTGATTTCATACTCTGCTTGAAAACAAACAAACACAAAAAACACGGTTTCAATCTGTAGAGAAAAACCGTTTCCATCGCTTTTTTTCAATATCTGGAGTTTAAATTTTTTTCTATGAAGCTCAAGTTTATTTCAGTTATTACAGATACGTGGATGTGTGTGTGGGGAGGGTTGATGGATACTGAATAGCCTAAAAGAGACTCATTAATTTCAAGTGTTCAGGTAGTAACACATTACTTGACATAATAAATCTAATATGATTGCTGAAAGCAAGTTCCTAATCAATTGTATTACCCAATTTCTGCTTAAATTAATATATTACTACAATGTACCATGCTACATTGGTAATGCATTACATCATTGATCAAACATTGGGGGATACGTTGTAACTTACTTGGTGATATCAAATCATGCGCTACAAGTAAATCCTACGACAAATAGTTATAGTCCAAGTTGTTCATTGAGAAAGAGGCTAATGTTGCTGATAAATCAATTTGAGACAATACCATTGTTGCAATATTGCAAAACCAATTCAGCAAGTGTCAGTAGTTTGATGACAAAAATCTAGAACTTCTCCCACTTTATATATGCTGCATCAGATTTCCTCTATTGGGGAGGAACCAATCTTACAATTTAAATACTTACTCACTACAACATTTCATACTAACTATATGTGGTGAAGAGGCTATATTTTTTTTAATATGTAGCAGTATGTAAATGCAAGCAAAGATTCAGCTGTGGCCCAACCTTCCACAGCAGCTCCCTCATTAGGCTTTGAATACCCCCCGCCTTTAGTGATAATGCGACGAATGATTCCTCCGTCCTCATCCTCAGTTATGTCCTCGCCTTTGAATTCAAACAGCTCCACCTGCAATCGTGCAGACACAATCCTTTCACTAAGTGAAATAATTATGAATCGATCAACAATAAATCTATTCCAAGAGGAAACCATGGAGTAAAAATGCTCAAAATGGCCAGACGACACTGACTCTTACCTCAAAAACAAGAGTTGCGTTTGGTGGTATTTTGGGTGGGCTGCCTGCAGATCCATAAGCATAGTCTGATTTACAGATTAGCTGACACAACTCACCCACTTTCATTGTGGCGATGCCGAGGTCCCATGCTTTTATCACTTGACCTAAACACAGAAGACAGGTTACCAGTGCTGGCTGTGCAAAAAGGTGAATATTCATGTCTTAGCTTGATAATAAACCAACCTTTGCCCAACTCGAAGGAAAACTTCTCTCTGTCTCTGCTCGAGTCAAAAACAGTGCCATCCGAAAGTGTGCCCACATAATGTACAAACACTCTGTCACCGATCATGGGCTGCTCCGTGCCTGTGCCTTCCCTTTTCACCAGCTGGAAAAACAGGCAGCAAGAAGACAACTTAAAAAAATTGTAAATTGATTTGTTTTTACAAAAAGACTATTTGGGCATTAACTGTAACACGTGTGTCCAAACCATCCATCCTGTATTCAACTGCACATGAGGCAAAGCTGTCAAATCATTGTGAATTGCAACGCCTCCTTCAAATCACTATTTAAGTCAATGAGTGATAGAGAGAGGCGAGTAGTTTTTGAGTCTAACTGCATTATAGAAATGTCGATCGTAACAGTACGTAATTGTCCCAAATTGACCTGGTTAGAACGAGAGTAAAGAATCAAATGCAATCCTGATCGATGAAATACAAACAATCAACACCGGCTCGCTTTTAACTGGATGGTTGTGCAGAATTGACCGTTAAAACTGAACACCTAGCTAATGTTAGCCTAGCTGAATGAGTAAACACTGAGGAACCGGCTAGGCAGTTGCTAGCTGGGTTAAATATAGCACCGCCAAAACACCGTAACCAACCTTTAGAACGCCGCCGTCTTTCTTCTGGGTTATATCTTCTCCCTCCATTGTGTTTGCGTGTTGTCCTTCGCTTGTCTGCTCCCCTGCAGTCATTGCCATGAAATAACTTTTCCCCTGTCGACCTACGTTTCACACTAGCAGCGATTAATAGCAGCGAAGGCTAAAGCGAACTAAAGCTACTCACAACACGCTCCGTGCAGCGAGTACAATCTAAGGTCAATTTAGCTAGCCAAACAACACAGGCCCTGTGGATAAAATACACGCTAATGCCTACAAGTAGCCGTGGTTTCGTTGTGTACAAGTTTCGCTTGTTGTGGGCTTTACATCAGTTTGCCTGAGATCCACGTTGCCTGGCAGACGAGCCACTGACAACCACTTCAAGGAGGGTAGAGAATTTTCCAGACATTTCTAGGAGGAAACGGGGGATAGCCCGCTTACGGCGCTACTGAGAAGACAAGCTTATCCCGGAAACGCGGTGCATTCGGAAAAAACGAGGAAAATGCATAATTTGCAGTTATATTGAACCCTTTCACAAATAGTAACCCGTGCACTTGATGCATATATTATATGATAACTATGTTTCCTTGAGTTAAAGGACAAAAATCGGATATGGATTAATCTAACCCCGTCCACGCAAGCGGTACATTGTAGTAAAACAGACACCCCTTGTTTGTCTTCCACCTTATTGGTTAGATTATGGAGCGTTGCTCTCTGTTGGCGCGTTATTGAATCAACTGGTTTCGAAAATATTCACACTTAAGGTAAAATATTACTTATTTTAAATATATCTGGCCGCGATCGTTGTCAATTTATGATTATTAGTGATGTAATTATCTTCAGCTTGGTTACATGCTTGCTATTTAAAATGATAGACATATAGTTTTGAATCTTTCGTCTCAAAAGATCATAAGAACTCGTGGTGTCAGCGTTACAATGAAATGTTAGCTCCCTGACAAATTATGCATACTGGTTGGAAAGCGCTGTAGTGAAATAATGATTTGCGTTGCTGTTTCAAAATGAATGTATTGTCCGAAAAGGGGGTAATATTTATGTGAAAAGTATGCATACATCTCGTAAGCAGAATTTGACGCCTGCCTTAGTGCATCATGATATGCATAACATCACTGAACAAACCAAGTGGTGCAACCAGTTCCTCACGTCGTGATGCCATGTCAGAACCGAAACGTTCACCGTGTTAACTAATTCTTCATCTTCCAGGAAGAGCATGGAGAAGGGGAGGACTCATTTTCCATTTCCATACCAACCCTATTCCATCCAGGAGCAGTTCATGCAAGCCCTGTACAGTGCACTGAACCAGGGCAAAGTTGGCATCTTTGAGAGTCCAACTGGGACGGTGTGTTTGTGCAAGTATATAAGGGGAGCAATTATAACTACTTGTATTTATTGATTTGTGTCGTCAACATATATTTCCTATGTCCAGGGCAAGTCTCTGAGTCTGATATGTGGAGCACTGAGCTGGCTCACAGATTATGAGGAGAAGAGAAGACAGGAGTCTGTTGCTCTGCTGCAGGGAGAAGCAACTCTTTGCGCTTCTGCTCCATCCAGTACAAGCAACACCTCAGCTGAGCCTGACTGGATCACTGATTTTGTTCAAAAAAAGGCTGAACGTGATTTGGTCTCAAAGTTGAAGGTGATAATATCTTTGTATATTTCAGATGTGATCTTGACATGGATTCTCAATATTTTTAATGTTTTGTTTAGGAGGAAGAACTGAAAAGAAAAAAGAGGGAGGAGCGATTGGAAATGATCAGAAACAATATTCAACTCAAGTATGCAATGAAGAGAAAAGTAAGTTATTTTGTACAGTGGCATTTCCAGGATCTCTGCAATTAGAAGAAGTTTCACAATGTACACATGACATTCTGTGTGTGTCTGTAGAGCTGTGAAGATGACGAGGCATTCAAGTTGCTGCAGCTCAGTAAAGAGGAGCAAAAGGATACACAACAAGATCAACAAGATGAGGAGCTTGTTGTTGCAGATTATGAGAGTGATGACGAGACAATGACCAGGAACAGGTTGCCAATCATATCAAGTGTCACATCACATTGGGGGACTGAAATGAACCATAGCAGCTGAGTGTTTTTGTTCTTATACTCAGGGTTTATGTTGCTGAGGAAGACACAGATGATGAACTAGTTGAAGATCATGTCACTAAGGTATGTGAGCAATTCTCGTATTATTCTAAATTGTTATAATGATTTGTGGAAGAGTTAATCTGAAGTGAGCCTCTATCTACATTCATATTCCTAGATATACTACTGCAGTCGCACTCACTCGCAGCTGGCCCAATTTGTCCACGAGGTTCAAAAGAGCCCTTTCAGCAAGGATATCAGTCTAGTAACACTGGGTTCACGGCAGGTATGCACACACCATACACACCCCAAGATATGAGACAAACAGAGCCACCACGTAAAGGGGATCTATTTAAAAAATAAAAACAATACTTGTAAGTTAAATTAAATGAATTGTGTAATCCTGATCATAAGGTATCATTTGGAGACAAAATTGGATATGCTGTGATGTTCACCGTTCATTTATAGGTGTCTTCTTGTCAGAATCCTTAAAAGCACGCTAGCTTTTTATTATGCAAGCACCAATAGAGCACATACCTCCACAAACACCATTGTGACTTAAACTTGAATAACTGCAAAATATAACAAGACTATCCAAAATTTAAATTGTTAAGATCAGATCTGCGTCATGACAAATCTATTAAAACCACCTACTTGCTTGACCCTGAGACTCGTCCTAGCATTTGGAGTCATGTGTTTATCATCAGTAGTTTATGAGTTGTCAACCAAAATATGGCATTCCATACAGTTGGACCAGGATTGTTTCGCATTTTGATATAACTTCTTACCTTTCACAGACACTTGATATCCATTTGAATCTGACTTATTTCAGCTACATATTGGTGGCCAATGTCCCTCTACCCCTCCACGACAGTTTTATGACGCTTACACATACTGTGCACCCTCTAATATGTATATTTTGATCACCTGGATTTTGATTTTGATTTGATACGATCTGCACGTTTAGTGGGACATCGTGAGCTGACCATTCATGCGTAATTTTTTACTTTCATCAGCCTATTATTTGCAAAATTTAAAAAAAAGCTCTATATTTCAGTTTAGAAAATTTTGAAGAAAAAAAATAAGTCATCCAAAATCTGTATCCTTTTAGAGACAACATTTAATATAATGTCTCAATGAACTGCCAGAAAATGTAAAGAACTGTTCTTTCATCCAAGGTTCACCTTGACACAATTTCATCAAAATCCATTGACAACCAATATTTTGTTGAGATATGTTATATAACCTCCTCTAACTCTCATTGAATGAAGTAGTTCATAGCTTGAGTCCTTGCTTTCATCAACATGTTAACAGTTGTTTGTTTTACAGCTGTTCTACTCAGATGTCTATGTTTCCTGCTTAAGGCTGCTAGGATTATCTAGAATAGACTATAGTAGTATTAGCATTATACACTAGTACATGGTTTGAGGTGAAATAAAAATTTATAAAATCCACGTCATTTTGACACTACAGTATATCCAACCCAAAAAATATTTCTATGCATTTTCTTTATCAAGGACAGTCCAAGAAATAATAATATAAGTTTTGATTACATGGAGCCAACATCTTTGACACATATAGGTAAAATGTAAAGTGTCTGTAGCCAAAGCTACTTTATAACCAGTAATTTAGATGATTTTTTTTTTTTTTTTGAAAATAGCCATCATAACATTTGATGAATAAGAGCAAAATACAACAGAAAAGAAATCAGTAATGGTCAAAAGCATATTAGAATATTTGCATCACTAAAAAATTTTTTTTCAGTCACTAGTAAACATAGTTATCACAGTTTTGGTGTTGTTTAAGCAAGTGCTTCACCGTAGCATAAAACACAAACTATTAATTTTATTTTCCCAGCTAACCAAAAATTGTGGTTTTCAGAATTTATGTGTCAATGAGGAGGTACGGCATCTAAGCAGCATCCAGTTAATTAACGACCGCTGCTTGGAGATGCAGAAAAATAAGCATGGTGAGAGCTACTTACATACTGAGTTTACAGAAGAAGTCAAGCTAATGTCAAGCTAGTGAGAAATTTTTCATTTCCAATATTTTGTTTAATCTTTAATTTGAACTACGAATACTCTATAATAAGTGTCTTGTTAAATATAACACTAATACAGTCAAAAAATATTAGACACAGTACTAAAAATGCTAAAATCAGAATTAAACAGAAATGTCTTGATAAATAAAGTTTGTAATGTAATCAGATAATCACTGAAACAAACCAAAACCTGTCTTGTAACAACAAACAAACAAATGCCTTTTCTTCCATTTTGCAGAGAAGCAGCCTGATGAGGGTGTAAAACGTAAGCGAGGCCCAGCAAAGAGTGTGTGTCTCTATTACAAAGCTTCAGCTATGCAGCAGATGAGGGATGACATTCTGGGGACAGTCCACGATATAGAGCAGCTGCTGAAACTTGGCAAAGAAAGACATTCATGTCCCTATTACTCCTCACGCCTTGCTATTCCATCTGCACAGGTAATGTTTTCCCGTCAAGTTCATCTAGTCTTATTTGATCTCATCCCGTCGAGCATAAGGCCATCAAATATTTCTGTTGCTCATTAACGTTTGTATGTAAGTGTCCGTGTTTACCTGTGTGATCTGTTCTTATTGTGTCTCTACAGTTGGTCGTGTTGCCCTATCAGATGTTGCTTCATGAAGCTACAAGAAAAGCAGCCGGAATCCAGCTAAAAGACCAGGTAGGACTAGATCGGTGCTTTTCAACTAGAAGTATGTCAACTCACCCAACCTGCTAAGGTCAAGTTCTGATGTCTGATAACCCTAACCCTGATAATAAGAGAAAAAAATAGTACTATGAAATAAAATGTCAAAATGTCATTTAAAAACAAAACACAATATCGAAAGACTTCATGGGCCTTACGGAGGATTCTCATGTTCATGATTCGCCTGCTCTCCAACAGTTAATGAACCCTGGAATTGATGTTATTTTTCAGCTCTTCTATTTCTATTGGAGATTTCTTTTCTGTGCAGCACTTTTCAGTATTATCATGACATAATAGAAACTAACTATCCTGTGCAACTGTCTGGTATCGCTTATGTTTTCTGAACCACGATAGTTACCTATTTAAAGTGAAAGGGATTGGTATACCACTGACCAGACACATTCTATTTGCAGGTTGTGATCATAGATGAAGCTCACAATCTTAGTGACACACTCTCTTGTATACACAGTGCAGAGCTCACTGGCGCCCAGGTAAACACAGTCATGCAAATCATGTTCACAATGTTGGTTCTAATAATGCCAGTTCCCTTTTACAATGATAAAATGTGGCCCTTCCACAGCTTTGCCGTGCCCACTCTCAGCTTACGCAGTACTGTGATCGCTATAAGTGAGTACACACAAATTCTTAAACCATGCAGTCCTTCACAAATTACACATTTTATTTTCTTCTTGACTAATATTTATATGACTAAAAACAGGAACAGACTGAAGGCAAAGAATCTGATGTACACCAAACAGATTCTGTTTATGATTGAGGGGCTTGTCCGGGTGTTGGGAGGTCAGTGAATTTGGGCTCAAATTGTTTTTTAATTATTGCAAATATGCAACATGTGTAGTAGAAAAATTAGAAGTAGAAGAAATTGCTGGAAGTGTGCCATTTCTAAATATGATGCAAATGTTGTTCTTGTAGGCAGGGTGGGTCAGAATCCACAGAGCCAGACGACACAAACAGGTTTGTGTCAGATAGTGCACACATCAATACACTAATACACACTTAAGCAGACATTATTAACAATCAGCTTTCACCTTTTAGCGACAGAAATGCTCACCATCAACAACTTCCTTTTCAAGGCTCAGATTGACAACATCAACTTGTTTAAGGTAGATAAAACAAATGTGTTATAATGCTGTTAATAATAACAATGTCTTCTGAAAGCATATTGAAACTACAAACTTTTTGTTTTAACATCGTTCTCATCTTAGTTACAGAGATACTTTAAGAAAAGCATGATTAGCAGAAAAGTAAGTTTGATATGCAAAAATAAAGGCCTAATATTAATACCATTCCGTTCTAAAGGTGATCTGTGAAATTAAATGAATACCGAAATCGTTTTTTTCTTTGCAGCTGGTCGGCTTTGTGGAGAAGTATGCAGGATCAGGGATGAGTCTCCACACGCACAGTAACTCCAACAAGGAGAACCGTCGCACTGAAGGCTTAAACCGCTACCTTCAAACGCTAGAGAGCACAATGATCTCATCGCCAGGTCAGAGGGCTCACTGTTATGTCACCAACATACTAAAAACACATTATAACATACACATCTTCTTTACAGACATGCAGCATGATATATTGAAAATTTTATCATATCCAGTATTGAGAAATATGTTATATCAGACAAAATCTACTTGGCTGTCACGCAACCGTTTTTTGACTGAGACTCACTTTCATCTAAACAGACCTTTTTCAACAACCCGTCAACTTAGTGTAACACACAACGTGGCTACTATCATGGAAAATCTCCCACTACACCTTATTTGTAATTGCACAGGAAGGGGTTTCTTGGAAATCTTCTTTTCAAAGTTGGGTTCAGGAACATTGAGCAGTCTTTGAGGTGTCAGCAAAAAAAGTAACAAAACATTTTTCCGAGAAAAATTAGTGACAGAATTGAGGGCGGTTTTTCATCTCGAGTTTCACTTTCTATAATACATCATTTTAAAAAGAAAGCCTTATCAAATGGAGGGGAACTGGGGAAAAAAAACTCATCAAGAAAAGATGGTGGTTTGAGTTTAGGGGTCTTTGAAATGAGAAACCTTTGGGAACCACTGTCTGAATAAGCATTACAGATGTGACTGACTGAATGAATGAATGTATGCCAAGTTTCAATAAGACCAGAGTTTCATTTGTTGATGTTATGTTCTTTTTATGTTATAGCCATACCTTTCACTTGCATCCATTTCTCACACTCAAGCATTCAAAAAGAGAATGAGCAATCTGTTTTCCCCGGGTTGTTTCTCATAATGATTAATCGGTTCTGCGTGCTCCCGCATATGTAGGGCCTTCAGCCGACCAGCAGGGGTCTGTGGAGGCGGGGGAGGTACGGTCTACATCTCCCATGATGCAGGTGGAGGGTTTCTTTTCTGCTCTCACTAACAGCAACAGTGATGGAAGAGTGGTGGCGCACATACAAGGTACCATTTTAATGGCACACCTCCCAAAAAATATATAGTAGGTGAGGTTATGGAAAAATAATTAAATGAAAGCGTTACATGACTCATTTATTTTATTTTTAGGCACTTTATCAGAGAGCAACGTGAAATTCCTGCTGTTGAATCCAGCGGTCCACTTTGCTCAGGTGCTGAGGGAATGCAGAGCGGTCATCATTGCAGGAGGAACCATGCAGCCTGTAATTTATTTTAAAATAAACAAAACCTCTGGTCAACTTGTGTTATCATTCTAAAGTTTTTTCTATATATAGGTTTCAGACTTCAAACAAGAACTACTCTTCGCTGCCGGGGTGGGAGAGGAGCGCATCACAGAGTTTTCCTGTGGTGAGTGTTCCATTTTACAACACTGCAGGACTTTATGGAGTTTTTTTTGTCGGTTTATCAATATTTCTGTTTTCAGGATTATTTCATGAAAAGTATAATGATTGACACAAACTCAGCTGATATTTGATATGACTCATTATTTACTACTGAGACTATTTAGATACAAGAGGCATGTTTCTGATTCAGGAGATTATAATTCTATTAAAACAGAGCAGGGGCAGATGATAAATAATGTGAGCCAACATCCCATGATTTAAACAGTTCACCATATACAGAGAGTAGACTCTTTGTTGGGGAAGCTCTATGTTACTGATTTGAAAACGACATTTCAAATACATTATCACACAGGATGTGTGTTGAGCAAGGACGATTGTATCACAAGCCTCTGAACAAAACGTCTACTGTTGTGGCACTGCCATGGAAACTTTCGAAAACGTTCTATGTTCACAGACTCACAAGCTCTGGATATCATCTGAGTATAATGATCTCACTTTTGCACTGACATAAAAGTAACAGTATATCACATGCTGCATCTTTTTGCTTGCTAACTTTGTAGGTCATGTAATTCCTCCTGAGAACATCCTTCCCCTCGTCTTGTGCAGCGGTCCATCTGGTCAAGAACTGGATTTCACTTTTCTAAACAGAGACTCTCCCAGCATGGTAAGAGACGCACTCTTACTATTTTACCAATTTAAAATGGTATTTTTTAATTCAGCCATATTGTTTGCAGAAGCATTACAGCATATACATGTTTGTTTGCCGGCAGATGAATGAGACTGGACGCATTCTCTCCAACATTTGTAACGTGGTCCCGGGTGGAGTTGTGTGTTTCTTCCCTTCTTATGAGTACCTGCGGCGGATCATTTCTCACTGGGAAGTCAGCGGCACACTGTCTCGCCTGGCTAACAAGAAGAAGGTATGTCGGGAGGTTGTGTTTGTGCGACACCTTCCAGTGGAAGGGATGGGGCTCAGATGACTGGGGGCTGGGGTCATGTCTTGGGGGCAGGACTTCCTGACCCTCATAATAGAAGAAAGAAGGGAAGGATGTCCCTGAAGGGCAGACTCCTTTCTGGCAGTTTAGGGGACGTGTAGGGCGAGACAGTCAGAGGGATGCAACGGCCATTTGTCTACCCCAGGGTGGGGGCACAGCTCCAAGTAGCGGAAAGGTAATGTGTGGAAGGAGGTAGGGGATGTCGTCCTCTGGCTTGCCTACCTCCCTCCGGGGTTCATGATCACCTGACTATGTTTTGGAAATATCCGCTCACTCGCTGGAACTTTGCCCAGGCCTCTCTACTCCTCATCAATAAGAAAAATTTAAATTATATACTGTACTTCTCACACTTATTGGATTGTATTGAATGTGATGGGGCTAATTACATAATTGTCCTTTGATAATAATATTTTTACATATAACATTGTAATTACATATGCCAATGTGTTTGTGCATATACATGAATATATACGGAAATATTATGGTAATAAATCATCCTTTATAATAATTTTTATTTAAATTCTAAAAATATTTCCTGATGTCACTGATATATATTATTTCTATGTATTATATATTATAACAGCATATTTAACTATTTAAGGTAAATCATGAATTTATTAGTTCATATCAAATCTCATTTAATAATGTCTATTATTAATACTATTTTGTCTATTGCTGCCTCACATATGATGCCTCACACCAAACACATTATACACATTTCTGTGTGTTTGTCTCTGTTTGTAGTTATTTAATGTTTGCTACGTTATTTGTCATCAGAAACTCATAATAATAAAAATAAAGGTACATCAGATCCATTTCTTTTATTCAACTATCGGAACAAATCATCATCATGCCTCCAGAAATTCTTCTTAAAATGAAGACAACTGTGTTTAAACACATTTATTTTCTCAGATCTTCCAGGAGCCAAAAAAAGCCGGCCAGGTGGAGCAGGTGCTGAATGAATTTTCCCGTTGTATCCAGGTAAAACTAGCGAGACTGAGTCGACAATATTTTCATTTTTAAATCTTTCAAGATGTGATGTGCCCCTTTAATTGTCTGTGCAAGCTGGATAATGCAAAACCTGTTGAACTGATTTTCATTAAGTTTGGTGGAAAGGTGGGGCTTGAGAGCGCAACAGGTGATAACATGTTAAAGCTTATCCAGAAGATGGCATGGATCCAGGCTGAGCCTTGGTTGACGCTCTCAAGCGCGTTTTGAACTGTTAAGCAAATTAATTAAATTTGTTTCAAATTGTGTAGATGGATCCTTGCAGCAGCCATACATTTAAGTCAGAATTGGTTGTGCCCCATCACACAACATGGTGGTGCTTGTGGTGCGCCTAATCACAAGTGAAAAACTAATAAAGTGAATGATCCATCGCATCAATGGTCAAACAACATGGATATCTTTCTTCTCAAAAAGTAGATAAGAGGTCTCAGCTAATGTGCAGCCTGACAGAGCAGGTGCAATGGTCACCTGTCCGATGAGATGGAAGGGTCTGGGTACGCCTTCATAGTGCCAGTTAAGAACCCAAATACTTTGAAAAATCATAACTTTAATAAAAGTAAATGTAGGATTCAGAAAATATTGAATATTCTCCTGATAAACAATACTAACTCATTCTGACTCCAGTAATTCAAATCTAATTGGTTTTGTATGATAACATTTTCTTACTTAGTCAAATCTCTTTTAGGGAGGGGCGGAGTGAGAAACATTTTGCTCACTTGCTGTTGTGAGGCAGAGGATTGGTTCATGGCTTCGCCATAGTATTACTCAAAAATAACAAGTCCTGGATCCATACAATATTCCAGATAAGCCTGGAAATCGAATTACTACAGCCAAACTTCCTTCAAAAATTTCATTGAAATCTAATAAAAACTTTTTGGGATATCTTGCTCACAAACAGGAACAGACAAAATAAGTTTTCTTGGCAGAGGTATGCGCTGTCAATGTGTCCCTCTTAATTATATCATGTTCATTTTTACCCATTTCTTACTCTCGTTAGAGGTGTGCTGCCGACAGCGGTGGCCTCACAGGAGGGTTGCTGTTCTCTGTGGTTGGAGGAAAGATGAGCGAGGGCATCAATTTTTCCGATGATCTGGGCAGGTGTGTGGTGATGGTGGGAATGCCATATCCGAATATCAAATCGCCAGAGCTTCAGGAAAAGATGTCCTATCTGGATAAAAACCTGGTGAGACTCATTACTGCCTTCAGTCTCAATACTGGCAAAACAGGCACCAGGTGACCGTGGTAGTGACATGAAAGTCATTTTCAGTCTAATCATAGATCCATTTTTAGCTACTCTCTTTCTTCTAGCCTCACAGTGGAGGGAAGAGCCCCGGCCAATCCTTAGTAGAAAACGTCTGCATGAAGGCAGTCAATCAATCAATAGGTAATAATTCACCAACAGACAAAAAAAGAAAATTTTGATTAGATATTCACTGCAGAGATCTTTGGACAGTAAAGGTATCTGACTTTATGAACCCCAGGTAGAGCTATCCGTCACCGCGGCGACTACTCCTCCGTGGTGCTGTGTGACAGACGTTACTCTCGACCTGCTACACTCTCTAAACTTCCCACATGGATCAGAGAGCGCACCAGCACCCACACATCGTTTGGCCCTGCTTTTGCCGCCCTACGGAAGGTGAGAATCAATTTAACTCAAACTTCAGCCTCATTTATTAAACTTACATGTTGTTAACTTCTCTCTCCTAGTTCTTCCTGGAGAAGAAGAAGCAGCAGTAATCAACTGGTAGTACAACTTTAAGAGACTGGAACAAGGAACAACTCTTTGGAAAGTCAGTGATACACGCACAGCTGTTTTAACAGCCCGTTATTGACTATATTAAAATGAAAGGGCCCCATTAATCAATTGCTTGTTATCCGATTGCTGCAGCCTGTTTCTGCTGCTTCGTGTATTTATTCTTAAATATCTTATGTCTGCTTTAGAGTAGTAAAGATAAATTAGAGAATAATGAACTGCAGATGGAAGTCATGATTATGATGGCATTTATCAGAGTGTCTGTTCGATGCATTGGTCCTTCAGTTTCTTAGAATTAAGAGTGGATGATGTTAGAGACAAAAATAGATCACAAATAGTGAATACATTCTGATGCAGTGTGAGTGTGTGCACCCATGTGAGTGATACAAACTTGAAGATATTTTGTACTAAAAATACTTAATGTAAAGTGTTATGTAATGTTTGGTTAATGGAGACGTTAGTGAAAAGTTTTCAGCGATTGTTCTGATTCTGCCATATATAATGAAAATGTTCTATGAATGATAATCAATAAACATTTGTGTTTTTGTGATGCTCTGTTTATTTGTTAAGGTAAACATATACTTATTATGAAATCATTTATTGACCATTTTACATTGAAAGTGTCTGTAAGCAGGAGAACGTTTCATGACATTGAGAGGTCTGAAGTCTTTTGTGCGGAAAATGATCCAACAATGTTTTCACTTTCAGCAGTCTTAGTTTGCATTGTCAGTTTATTATGCCTCCCAGTCCTCTTCGTCTGTTGTTGGATGTGGGGCAGGAAGCGGCGGGATGACATCAGACATCCTGGCGAAGGCACCAGCAGTACCAGGAGGAGCATCACTTGACTCCCCACCTGCTGGACCTTTTCCAGATATGCCTGCATACAAAACAGGACAAATTGTTTATAGTCTCCAGCTCCATCCAAATGCAATAATATTTTAAGGATCCTCACCCTTTCTTCGCATGGCAAGTTTATGGAAAAGGTCAGACATGAAGTTTCCACCACTAGATGCAGCTCCCACTGCTGAAAGACAAAATGGAAGTTTCTAAATAAACAATCGATTGAGATTTTTCCAATCTAGATCAGTGAAGCAGTTCAGTCGTTCATTAGTGCTGCACTTCAATTATTCCTATAAGACTTTTACTAATAGTAGTTTCCTCTATAAAGGGCATGTTGAGTCATGACCTGTCCAGTGAACCAGAACTGAAGGCAAAGATATGACGGCTAATTTTAGGTCAGACAAAACAGAACTCTTGTCAAGTTGACCTTTTTAATCAGGTTGGCATTTATACAACAACGGTCACCATGTTTTGGATTCTGATAAAGTTACGCTAATCAGCCATTCATTTACACCACCTGCCTGATCTTGTGTATGTACCCTCCTTGCCTCCCTCGCCAAAACAGCTACAATGGAACCCTACCTCAGCTGACTTTGGGTGTGAGGCAGTGTAAACCCTGGTCGAGCAGTCAGCTCATCACTGAGACAGACAAACATTCACACTCGCATTCATACACGGACTATGAAGTCAGCAATTCATCAATTGGGGCAGGAATTAACAGCAAACATATATCTTTATATCCACAAGCACACATATCCACACACAAATTCCCACATTGACAGGCCTTGTGACACTGTAAACACGGCAAAATCCTAACTAGGAACCAGTTATAATCTGCTTTAGTTGCATGATGATTACAATTACCCTTTCGGATTAATACATTCTTATACCATATTTTTTTCAGTTTGCATCTTGTAGCTATAGACCAGAACCCAATCCCAACTCAAAACAATCAGACACCTTGCTCTTGCTCTTTCTGCTTCTTCTTCTCCATCTTGCGCTCTTTAACGTTCCGTAATTGGGCTTTGCCTATGCCGCCTGCATTGCGGATGGACTCCAGGAGGCTAGCACGACTGTTTGACGGCTCAACCACCTCGCTTGGAGCACCAGACATGAGACCTGCAGCTGGAGAAGTCAGTGAATTTAAACCCATTGATGCCAAGTGAGAATCAGTAGTGAGTGAGTACATTTTCTCAATGTGTGCTTGCGAAGTGAAGAGCAAGTTTTTTCATAATTTTGCTACACGGTCAAGATCAATCATATTCCTCCAAGTCTGAGGAGAGTAGCTAGTATAAGATTTCAGACAAACCTGAACTTGATGTCTTTGACACTTGTTCATCAACTAGAGGAGGAGGAGGGGGGGGGCGGGGGAGGAGGGGGAGGGGGAGCTCCTGCACGAGCGGCAGGAGCAAATGCAGGAGGAGGGGGAGGGGGTGGTGGCGGAGGAAGTGGAACACTGGGTTGTAGTTGCGATCCTGAAACAGACATGATGAATCAACATCAGCTAACTGACACAAGAACCACAATGAGATAGGGAAAAATGTGCTTGATGTACCAGCAGAAGTGCTCTCCTCAGAAAAGGAGGGCAGCTCAGGGATGTTGTGTGTGGGTCCTGACGGGGCGAAGCCAGGTCCGAGGTCTGCACTGTAGGACAGGTCATCTGCAATTCCTGGAAGGTCAGGCAGGTATGAGGGCACATCTATCTCTGGTACCTGGCCTAGGTCTGGCACATAGAAGTAAGACTCTGCTGTCTGTCAGAGAGAACAGTTAAAAAGAAGGAAGACATTAAATGTATCATTAACTGCCCCAAATATATAAATTGTTAATTTAAGAATGTATTTTTGTTGTCAAAGGGAGTCTTGGGCACCTGTCTCTCCAGTTGCTCTCTCTTTGTAATGGACAATGGCGCATCAAAAGGTTTCTCTTCTTTTTCAGTCTCTAGTGTTGTGTGTGTTTTTGTCACTGCTCCCGCCAGAGGATCAAGGAAAACATATTTCTTATACCTTTCAAAAAAGAAAAATCCAAATACATAAAGAAACTATTTCAGGGTCGTCACTGTTTACTTTAAGCGTGCGTACGTGTGTAGCGGCTCACAGATTTTCTGTAGTATTGAAGAGCAACAGGGAGCTGACAGATGATATGTTGCGGGGCAGACCGCCCAGCCCCTCCTCTGTCTCATCCTGAAACCTCTTCTTATTGCACAGACACACAGGGAAATACATCAGTTTCTCCTGAAAAGAAGATAAGCAGACATCAGTGGAAGGAAGATCAGAAAAAAGTAAACTAAATCTTGACTGACTCAAAAACCACAAAAGTGCTCCTGCACACATCTGCAGGTACGTACACAAACTGCAACACAAATTATATGGCCAGGAAAATTGCTTCTGGGAGAGTGAATAATACATTACTGCACCAGAGAAAATTGAGAGCTGTGTTTTCATTTTTCTTCCTTTGATAAATACACACATGCACGACCGAGCACATGTAGCAGAAAATATACTGGTTTTCTTAAAGTTCCCTGGGATGGTAGCAGAAAAACTGCAATGTTCTCTATGAATAATGCAGTAGTTTGTGCTTAGCAAAGGAAACACGCACACAAAAAACAACTTTGACGATCAAGCTAATAATCCTGTTTACATTATTTGTCTTCTGTGAGTAACTTAATACCTGTTAATATCTACATAGTTAAGACAGGCTCAGGACCATGGAGAGATCTCAGGGAGTTTTTTTGTTACAGTGCTCCTGAAGTCCAACTTGATGATATAATTTTAAATCTTTTTCACACTGGATAAAAAATGCCACCTTAGAGAATTCTAGTGATATGCACTGGTCTCCTCTGCTACATCTTCCAACCAGTAAAATAAATGACAGTGGTCTGATGAGTATTGTTCTCCAAACCCAGTAAAAGTTATTATATTCAGTGTAAGTTTTCCACTAAGAGGATGCAGTTGGTTATTTATGTCAAGGTTTTGCAATTCATGGTGCTAATCATGAGAAAAACTGCTATTCATGACAGAAGATTAAATAGCAAAATAACAAAAGTGCAGCAAATTTGCCAGCATCGTGCAGATATTAAGACAATCATGTGAAGGACATTCATCATAGATTGTGTCATACTTATGACACAAAAATATTCAGAGCAGTGTCTCATCAGCAATTTCTCAAATTTAACCGACAAATATATATCAATTGAAATAGTTTATTTGTACATACTTTTTTATATTTTGATTATGGTTGCGCCATTAATGCTAATTCGGTAAGCATGTATACGGCAATTCCAATTATATGTTAGCATTAAGCTAAAGGACCAAGTGCCGATTATTTTTCCCTTCTTGTGAGGCAAAAAAAATTCAGACTGCACCTGGAAGCTTTTGTCTCTTATACGAAGAACTGGTTATCTGCCGAAGTAAACTAACTTTAAAGGAAAGCAGAATAAAAAGACACAATTAAACTGCAGCATCTGGCTGTACCCATTGGTACGCAGGTCGGTGTGCATCTCCTCTTGCTATGCTAGGATTGCATTATGAAATGAAAATTGTGCTTATTGCTTGAATAAAATAATGAAATTCTGATTGTATCTACATGGGCAGGTCTTTATTTCCTGGGCGGGCAGCCATAGTGGAGCCTATGTATGGGAAACTCTATGGTATATAGTATCCAGATCAAATCAAATAATTAATTGATTTACTCATGAAAGTTTTAGATTTTGTCATTCTGAAAGTCTGACGGTTCAGCTTCACACGTAGGCTGGGTTTTTTTTATTTTAAATTTCAGATCACCAAAACCTGACCAGATTATAATTGCTATGGCAAGTTGGAATTTATATGAATTAATTTGATAGGGACAGATAGATAAAACCAGTGGGACGCTGGCTCAGGAAGTAGAGTGGAGTTCGGTGGTTTGATTCCCAGTCCCTTAAGTCATGTCAAAGTGTCAGTTGCTCCAAAATGGCTGTTCCATTGGTGTGTTCATGTTGGCGTGAATGGTTACCTCTGCTGATGATTAGGTGGCGCCTTGCATGGCAGCCTCGGTCATCACTGTATGAAAGTTTGTGTGAATGGGTGAATGCTGACTCGTGTTATAAAGCGCTTGAGTAGTTGAGCAGAATAGGGAAGCATCACACACAATATTTAACCATTTAAATATAGGGACTTTAATATAGAAAAGAGCATGAAGCAAATTATAGAAAAGGAGAAACTGGCTATATTTAAAAATGACATGAAAATATAGACACAAGTGAAGGTATGTTGCAGTGTTAACCAAGATTTAGTAGCTCTCTTGATCATAGTGAGTCTGGGGCAGATTTCAAAATTTGAGGTAGCAAGTAATCATCCTTTTACTGTATTCATTTTACCTGCAAGGCCTTCTCATCAAAGGGACGAAGTTTATTCTGTATCCTGTGACGGGGGCGGTTTTGTGAGGAGGGGTCTGTAGCCTCAGTAAAGATCGATGAGTAATCCTGGAGTCGATCTGGGGCAGGATACTTGGCACTAGAGAAAACCTTTAAATACATGAAAAAAGGTAACTTATTTGGCAGACATAGGAATAATAATTGTTTTCAAAGACCTTGACACCTTAATATGTTTCTATTCTGTATAATATGGTGAAGATTCCACCCAGAGGGAACATGCCGTGTTACCTTGGTGGCCTTCTTACTGCCTTTAATCTTGTCGACACGGGCCTGAGCGAGTTTGATCCGGCCAGTGATGATCTGCAGCTGGCGACGATTCTTCTCCACACTATCAGATACCCTGGAAGCAACACACACACATACAGTACATAAACAGAGCTATATGTCCGTAACACCCACTCTCATGGAGGTAAATATTCCTGAGACCTTATTGCATAATCACATATAAAGGAGTTTATTAAGGCATCACTGTCTAGTTCCAAATTTCTATACACTCTAAAGAGAGTTCAACCCAAAAATTAATCAAGATTTCTTGCATTTTTGATTATTAAGTTCATTTATTCCATATTTTTTAGGTTGATATTGGTGGTCAAACCCATCATATTTCAAAGGTTATACGTTGACAAAGATAATCTGTAATTATCATAATGCAGCATTTTCATGAAATTTCCCTCATGATACATATGATCATTATCCTTATTCTTCAAGTTTCCAGACGGGACCATTTTAAAACCAGTGCCATAAAATCAAGCTTAGAATATGTTTCCAAATGTATTAGACTGTAATCCATTAAATGATGAAGACCCTGAACCCCAATCTGCTTTCCAGACACTGCAGATAGCTGCAGATAACTGCCCACTGCTTGTCAGAAATGGGTTAAATGCAGAGAACCAATTTCAATATGTTTTACTACTTGTATGATTGTATTTGACAAATAAAGACCTCTTCTTCTTCAAATATGACAACATATCTTTTTTGTCAACAAATACCTAAAGCTGATTTTGTGACATCAACAACCTTGTTGACGTTGTTGAATGAATGCTTTTTTGGTAACTGGCCTTATTAAATAGGTTTTTTATTACCTGTCAATATATCAATAACTTATAGATATGTGAGCGCTGTTCAAAATCCTTAAAGATGTAACTACTATAAATGTTTAAAAGCAAAAAAAATATACAACTCACAACATCAAGTGAGAAATATATTTAATTAACAATTTATACCCATCAGCCTCATTGTTGAGGATCGATGCACATCAATATTTTCTAAAGAATATTGATGTTTTTTGTTGAACTGAGATAAATCACACATTCAAACAAAGAAAAATCTAAAAATACACTGAAACATAACTGAGGAAACAAGTAATATACACTGACCAGACCCAACCTAGGAACAGTTTAATGGTATTAATCTTGTAACTGATCAGTGTAATTTTCTTTTTAGCGACTAGTGACCAAGATGGTACCACCTTTGTGGAAGCCTGTTACAAAAGCTCCTGCTCAATGCTGACTGAGCTTTCGCTTGGTTTTCTGTTATTTTGTTACTCTATATTACTCTTCTGTATTTATTTGGTCTTTTTTAACCTCATACTCATTATGGTTATCAACCCAGACAAAGACATCTGGTGCTAGTCCTAAGCCTGGATAAATGGGGAGTGTTGTGTCAGGATGGGCATCCAATGTAAAAACCCATGCCAAATTAATATATGGAACAATAAGATCTGCTGTGGTAATCCCGAAAGGGAAGAGTCGGAAAAAAAAGGCTCATAGTGAGTATCAATCAAGCTGTGCTAATGGAATTTCACCGCTATAGGATGAATAAAGCTCATTTTATCTTATTTTAGCCTGACTGATGATTATTATGATGATTATTTTAGCTCTGCTTATATATGATACATATCATGTTCAGCTCACACTTCAATATCATACAAGCCAAAAGTGACAAGTACTTAACAGCAAATTCCTTGGTGTTTCTTTATCATACCAGGGAACACCATGACACATGATGGATAGAAATTATGATAGTGGCTTTAATTACGTTCCTCTAGCTGCTCTGATAGTGGCTTTAATTACGTTCCTCTAGCTGCTCTGATAGTGGCTTTAATTACGTGCGTCTAGCTGCTCTAGCACTGTGCATATATATAAGTGTGCGTGTGGTTGATTTTGAACATACCTTTTGAAAATATCTGTAGAGATGGTCTCCAAATAGAGCAATGCATCTGCTATCTGATGGACGGCCTCCTCTCTCCTCAGGTCTGGCTGAATGAGAGGCACGGAGTACACCTGGCCCTCCAGGCTGTGCTTCTGGGTCATCCTAAAAATAACAAAGCTCACACTCAGGAATGCTGTGATACATGCTAACTCTTCATCTCGGTAGTTAATTATAAAGAAGGAGGCAATACTTAGAAAACCATTATAATAGTATAAATATTGCTCAAAACTTGTAGGAAAATGTAGAATTTTAATAAAAGATGAATTCGAATCTTTAAACATCGTCGTAAAGTCATCATCATATAATATCATAACTACTCTGTAACCTCTTTAAAAAACACAATTCTAGACCTTGTGACTATCACATGACTGTAATTTTGTAATACAGGCACTTTAACATGTGATTTTATGTGCTTCACTTTAAGTGAGTAATCAGGTTTAAGTAGCTAAAGCATAATGTGGTAATAGTAAGTGTTAATGAAACCATGATATGACTGTTTTCGGGCAAAGTATTATATCCTAAACAAAGTTAAGACAGCGTACAGCGTGCGAGCTAAAGGAAGCTCAGTTTGACCCATTAAATCAATTAATAACCGTTTTGTCAAGTTAAACTACGAGCCTGGTGGCTATATGTGTCTTACCTGACCATGGAGGTTATTTAAGGGCTCGATAACGGTTAAAGATGAGAAAGAACGCTATAAAAGAAGGGGTGCTAGCATCCAATGTAGATAAGCAAAACAACGGTGGCTCCTACACTTCCGCCTTTGCTTGTCACGTGAAGAGATTGGAAATTGTTGCGTTCAAGTGCGTTAGAAATATCTGTTGTCCGACTGTAACACACCTGAACGCCACCAATAGAAGTAAGAATTGGCCAAAGGTGAAGGATAATACTTGGAAATCATTTTATCTTAAAAAAATAAACAAAAAACTGTGCACCCAAAACAAATGTATTATTATTGCCCTTATTATATTGCCATTGCATGTATCTGTTAGTTTGTATTGCTACCTTGTTGGGCTAACTGTACATGCTGAATCAGATATTTTGGAACACTTTTTGGTAAATAACAAATATACCAACCAAGATATACCAAGATTCTGAAAGCTTGTTGCGGTTCTCAGATATATTTATATAAATAAAATATGAAGCAAACTTAAACATTTTTAAAATGTCCCAATTTCAAGCATTATTGCTAGGGCGGAAATGAATCATGTACAGTTGGACAGTAAACTAAAGTAGCACTTATGGTTAAAAAGCACACCAAAAAAAGGAATCTTAATTGAAGAGCTATGTGTTAGAAGTTTGAACTTTTTGCAGGATTTTTTTTTCATTGAGGGTCTGTTATTACTTGGCTGGAGAAGTGGTCGGCAGTTTGGCCCAAATTTTTAGCCCTCTCTGTCTCTTTGGGAGATTGAGATGATGAAGGGAAATGATGGTCCTGCAGTCCTAATGATGAGAACAATAAAATAGAGAAATTTTGGCTAGAAGATTTATTAGGAATACCCATTTAATTCAGGATTGTTTGGCATGTGGTAGCCATTCTTCTTTCTTTAAAAAATTAAGTATATTTTGAACATATTTGATTGTAAGTCAATTAGTCAATAAAATGTAGATTGCTACAGCAATTTTTCTTTTTACCTGAAATATTTAGTTGCAATCCATAAACATACTTGTTATATTATTTTATATACTTATTCTATTATATTAATATCAAATTGAATCAATCGATGTAATTTATTTTTGTATACTTAGCTCACTTTAGCAGTTATAAATTCAAAATTAAACTTGTTAGACCAATAAAAGCTGATTAATTTGACAATTTAACAGAATTAACTGAATTGTACAAGATAATACAATTAAGTGTCCCAGATAAGGTCATGTAGCAGAGAATAGAATGTAAAGACATAACTATTTGACGGCATGTCCGTCATTTTAATCTTAATAGATCGTTATAAGCTATTCAGTAGGGATATAAAACAAAACTCAGTTTGGTGGGTAATGTTTACATTACCTATCTGGATTAAGTTAAATACAACAAATTATGTTTTGACTGGTTTGGTTATTGCAAGTAATCGATATAGTTTATAAAATAGAAATTAATTTTGAGATTTTATGAACAGTATGTTAAACCCAGAGGTGCTCACATGCTGAACCTCCTCCGACTGTCTAGAGGACGCGAGCTTACTCCGTAGTTTCCTCGGCTCGTGCCCCTGCGTTATGACGCGTACGTCCTCCCCTCCTCCACGCTTCTTCTTGTCACATCTGGATCTGGCTCCTCTCATCAGCACCACTCAGTGCATTGGGGGAGAGCGACAGGGAGGGAGGGAAAACGCGGAGGAAGCGGAGGATAGCTCGGTCGGTGCAGCCTCCTCGTCCACTACCGAGCAGAACCAAGTAGAGGAGTCCAAGGGGAAATCTCACCTTCACACGCGGGTAATTTGCATATCATCTGTCCTCCATCCGTCAATCTAGTCTCCTTTTCCTTGTCCCTCTCTCACCTCCTCTGGACTTGAATATGATGAGCTCCAGCCTGCTGGAAAACCCAGTGCAGGCGATTCTGTACCTGCGGGAGCTCACCACCATCGTCCAGAACCAGCAGAGTCTCATCCAGACGCAACGCTCCCGGATAGAGGAGCTGGACCGGCGGGTAGATGAGCTCATCGGCGAGAACAGGCACCTGCGGAACGTCAGGGTACAAGAACACCATCCTTACCATCATCACTATCACCATAACATCGACCCCAACAGTCTTCATCACCACCACGCTCAGGACCCCCAGCTCCCGGCTGTTGTGAGCTCTCCGACAGAACATGACGATGCACAAGCACAAGTCGAGGCAAGTCCGGTGATCCAACCTTCGCCTACCGATACAACGGACCCGGGCGACATGCAGCTGGTCCCGGCCGACCCATCCATGCTTTTCCCGGTAGAGAGTGACCCAGAAAATGATGGACGTTGGCAAAGCTGCCGCTCTTTGGTTCCGATGACACCCACAACTCTCGGTCGATCCCTGGCCTTGGGTAGAAAACCTGAGTGAGTACAGGTGAAATGACTGTGTGTGCGTATATGTGTGTGCGTGTGCGCGTTGGCTTGTGTGCGTGTCTACACTAAATAGGAGAATACAACTATGGACTACAATGTTGAATTTTCTGGTTTTCTGCACTATATATTTTAATTAAATGATTTGTATGGTCATATATGTGTATATGTGTGTATGTACATTATACAACATGGGAGCTATTGACATATTTAACGATTATGAAGGGAATTATCTGCACTATACATTTGTAAAATATATAGTATAAAATTATACATATATGAATGTATATATAAATATAAGGCAGGCTATTTACACATATAAAAAATCTATGGATTGAATTATCTTCTATAACCAAAATAAATTTCCTACCTTGGTTATTACAGACTGTTTTCAATCTTTTACTTTATCTCTTTGGCAGCCGTTTAACAGGGATGTGCATGTGTGCGTGCTCCAGATTGAGAGGCCTTCATGAAGAAAAGGCGATTGCAAATTTCCAATTCCAGCAGTGTTTGTCGGCTAAAGACTGCTGGGCCAAAAGAGAAAGAGGTGGATTATTTAAATGAGAAACTGGCTCACGATCACTGGATCATTACATAACAAACAGCTGTAGGCCTGTGGCCCAGTGTGTGTACATGTCTGTTTGTGCCTGTGTGTGTTTGTGTGTGTGTGCGTGTGTGTGTTACAGAGAGCGAGAGACTGAGACTGAGATGTTGAGTTGTCCATGGTGCTGGTGGTTCTTCTATTTACTGTTTGGGATCTCTAAACTCTCACAGGACCTCGGAGCCTCTGAAGTGTTAGATGACACACACACATACACACCCACACACATCACAATCCCCTGCTTGACACCTGTGATTCATAGTATATCAGCGTATCACCTACTGTAATAAGAGTAAACTAATCTTTCACTCTTTTTCACATCCTGTGTGTGTTCTGTTCATAAGTTCTTTCCAGGCAGGAGTCCTGATTGGTCTCTCTGGGACTCCACCCCCCCTGTGTGGAACAACATAGAACAGAGGAAGAGCAGAGAGGAGCAGGGGGCTGCAGGAGAGGATAGCCTATTTAAAAAGGAGTTGTTGGTATTAATGTACAGAAAAGGATCCACCTGGATCACATAGACATCCTTTTACTTGAGTAATATGCAGCTAAGTGTTAGTGTGTTTGTAGTGTCTTCACTCCTAGGGCTATACTCTGTACTTAAATGAGTTCTATTGGTGTAAGCCGAGAGCAGCACAGCAAAACACTGGTTGAATCCGTAGGCTACTCGTTTACACATGGTTTTCCTGTTCCTTCAGTTGATGATGTTATGTCCTTGAATGCAACATTACACTGCCGCTTGGGACTGATTTTAAGTGGTTCTAAATAAAACCTACCTAATATCTAACTCTATCTCTGGTATTCCAGGCAAGTGGGGCAATGGGTGGTGGATTCACTTGCATTTTTACAGGATTCCTTTCATTTACATCGCCTGCTGCATCCTGTTTGCAGTTTACTTGAGATCCGATTTTTCCACTCCTTTTTCTGTTTTTCCATGACTTATGTGTGTAAACATGTTTTGTGTTAAACATTTTATGTGCACATACAGGTGCATGTAATGAGTGTTCTTTGCCTTCTGATAAAGCACAGTGGGCTGTATACGGTTGGCTCTTAGTGTGGTTGTGTACTTTACGTTGTTGTTAGTTTGCTGATGCACATGGAATGGCCTATGGGGGCAGAGACAGGATCCACTCATTCACTGTCTCCTTCTCCAGCTGAGTCGCCGATCTGCCCCACTTAGCCCATGGAGCGAACGATAATCAGCCATTCTCAGGAGAGGAAAAAGGCAGGGAGCTAGAAAGAGAAAAAAAGAGGGATGTAAACTCAGTCGTTGTCTTTGATGGAGCCTTTGGAGGTGTCAAGAGGAAGGAGCTTGAGGCTGACATTGGAGTGGACATGAAAGAGAAGGATGATAACGGACATGTGGGGAAAACTGAGAACATGGCAAAGAAAAAAAGGGGAACAGGGAGGGTGGGTGCAGTCCATCGGAAAAGACCAAAATAGAGCAGAGAGATAAAAGCATAATAATTTTCAAGAGCTGTCTCCTCTGTTTATCTATCTTCCTCTTTAACTGTTTGGCAACCGATGCCAAATTGTCTACATTTTCCAGCAGCCATGGCAACTGGAAAATGTACACATGTTGTTATGTTTTAAGTTATGTTTTAAGTCAAAACTGAGCCAATTTGTGTTGCTTGTCAACACTCTCTATTTAAAGTACACCTACAAAACAGGACAGATGAGACAGTATGGTGTGAAGGAGGATGTGGCACAGAGATAGCGAGAACAACGCCCAACAGCTTGAATAATGTACTGTTAAAATATTCAGCTGCTCTCTTTGTAAGCGTTGTTGGAGGTGTATGGCCACTATTTGAGTGTGTTTTGTACAGACAGGTAGAATGACTTACTCGGAGTATTTGACAAAGAGGGAGAAGGAAACGGTTTGTGTCTTCGTTTTGGCTGAACTGTTTTGTGTCAAACTGGTGATTTACATAGCTTGTATACTGATGGTGGACAGGACATTTTATCTTTATCCTAAGAAAAGTACCAAACAGCTAGCCTTAGTATGTCTATGGTTAAGAAGATCTAGCTATAAAATGTGCTTATATGTTATATGTTTTTTCTTTAACCAGTTCAAAATCTATAGTGTGTAAACACAACAATTTCCTCTCCTGGGGATCAATTAAGTCCTAACCAGCTATATTGTTGACATAGATATGCATTTTTACTGAAATTAGAGCTGACATTCCCTTGAACCTTCTATCATGGAAATTATTTTTTTTTATCTTATCAGGATGTACATAAAAATTCCACAAGACCTCAATGAATCATAAGGAGTCTTTTCACCTCAAAGCAGTGCTACCATATCTGTACTAAGAAATGTGTATCAACATCCAGGCAATGTAAAGAGTGTTGAGTGTTTTGTCTTAAATAAGGCGTCACTTCAGCACAGCTAGATTTTAAATGACAGACCTTGTTTTGAACTATCTAAAAATATTTCAGAGATGGATTGTGATCAAAGGGTTTTGCCGTGAGCGGCAGCAAAAGAAATAACGTGGAGTCCAGACTTTGGTGTTGGTGGTGGCTGATGGCTCTGCTGAGACTCATGAAATTATGAAATTGTTAAATCCACAAAGGCTGGGCATACACATAAACCGACATGAATAGGCTTTAGGTTCAGATAGAATAAAAATGTAGGTGCATCCTTGTGCTACTGCATGAGTAAGTTTGAAAGAATTGTCTTATAGACCGAAATTAAGGTAGAACAACATAAATGAATCAGCCATAACGCTGACAGTGTGATGAAGTTCGAGTAACATTGTTTATCTCGTTCCTTGAGATTGATGTTTGGAAGTATAAAAAATGGGCCAGCAAAGGGATCTGGGATGGCTGGATGGCTGGATGACTGCTTTAAGCATCTCCAGAACCGCAGGTCTTGCTGGGAGTTCCCAGTCTGCAGTGGTTAGTACCGACCAAAGCAGTCTAAGGAAGGATAAGTCTCTGTTGTCCAATCCTGCAGAGGTTAAACCTTTTTCCGATAGAAAGGTGTTAGAACACATGGTGCATCACAGCTTACTGCATATAATACTACTTTTACTACTACTTCTACTACTTATTATAATAATTCATTAAAATAATTTATTTTTATAGTACTTTCGAAACAAAGTTATGAATACTTGCAGGGTAAAAAAAGGAATTAAAACACACCAACAATAACAATAAATAATCATACATTATATTAAAAACCATAGGAGGGGATGCAGTGAGGCGAAGATGGGTCCTTGTTAGCATGGTCAATCTGGAGAAAAGTTCAGAAATGGACCATGGAGTAATGGAATAAGGTGGCCTTGTCCGTCACATTCTTTTTTCATAATTTTATATAATTCAAAAATTCAGAGATGACACACTGACCATTCAAAGGTGGTTCCCATATTTCAGAGACCAGGACCAAGAACCAAGTATTTATACGCAGTGTATTTGTGGTTGAAGGATGCTGGTAGGCATAACAAAAGACCAAGTGGAAAAGAGCACAGCAGAAATGCTTAAAATATGAATGTAAATATTAAATGAATGAGATAGAAAATGTCAGAGACAAGCGTAAGAAGAGACAGAGAGGGATGTAAAGCTTAAGTAGCCATTTGTCCTGATTGAGTTTGAGAATTCTGCTTAATCACCACAGATGATGAATTTAAGGGGAGGAGACTCAAATGTTCACACAAAAATATAAATACCCACAGTCATTGTGAGGATTCTCAATCTGGAATTGACCTATATAGGATGTATACCACAGGATCAGTGCAAAATTATAAACAGAACTTCTGGAAGTAATCCAGGACAGTCTAATTTGAGCCTCTGTGGGATCCTTTAAGAAGTTAGTCAAATAATTAACATACGGAGGAATGCAAAAACATTGCAAACAACCAGCAACAGCAAATAACACCTTAATGACATGCTGCCCCTCCAAATACTGTCTGTCTTTCCACTTTCCTCCAAGTTGCTTATCTCTCCATTTCTCTCATCTGCCCCTCCTCAGGAGTGAGACCGTCCTACATCAGTTCTGCTGCCCCGCCCCTGAACATCCAGAAGCCGACACCACGGGCTCATGCAGGTATGATCAACTAATCTTACACTTTTAATTCTCTGCAGTCTTGCCCCCACAGCTTATGTTCCTTCAACCATAGAAAACTTGATGTCCGTCTGGAGATGACTGTCACTGAACTGAATCATGTCCACACCCAGGCTTTTAGTCATGCTTGTTTTTGTGTGCACAGAACTGTGTGCGACTATGAGATGGTCTATTTATGGATGATTGAAGCCCGGGGTTACTGTGAGAGAGAGAGTTTAATGCTCAGTAACCGACCTATAGTTCTTCCAGCCTCAAGAGTAGCTGGCATATAGAGACAGAGATGGGTTGGTGGGAGTAGGGGGGCTGGGCTATGAAATAAAATTGCCATTAATAAAAAAGTGCCCATGGCAACCCAGTAATGGTGCTATGAACAGCTACCACTACCATAGTAACTGGAGAATATCATGTTGAGCATATTTCGTAGTCATTTATGTTATTATATTCTGTCTGGGTAGTTTGTCTGTTAGTTGCATGAGTTTGTTCTTTTTTTCCGCATGTGCAGGGTCATCTGAACTCATGATGTGTGACTGGGGAATTTGTAGGGCTCTGTTGTAAAACTTTGAAAAGCTGATTTATTCATTTTCCCAATGATTACCGTTTGCCCTCCCTGTTCAAGAATTTATCCCATTTCTCAATACCTGTGTTTAAATCCAGTTTTCCCCCGTCATGCCTATGTTCTGTGTCTCATATCACCGTTTATTTATTTCTGTGTGCACCTGCACTCATTATTTATCTCTCAGCTTGAAGACCTTAACTCTTCTAATCTTCTCTATGATTTTATTGCCATGACATCCCTCCAAATGAACTCTCCCTCTCTCCCTCTGTTTTTATATCGCTTTTTCATTTTGGAATCCCTTTCTTTTTTCGGATCTAATGAATTACCATCTACACTTTATAGCCCTGATTGGATGAGTTAATAGCACAGCAGCAGAGGACAGCCACCTGAGAAGATTAGATTTAGGGAAGTCCTGTAACACCGTAGCTCATTATTATGATCACATGGTGAGATGTGTGTGTGCGCCTGGTGGATGCGAACCAGCCCCATTGACTGCCTTCCACCGGTTCCATCAGAAAGACTGAAAATCAGACAAACCTTATGGTATGTTATCATTGGATCCACCTCTTCCCTAACCAGTCATACCTTTTCTCTCCCATACTCAGCATTTGGGAGTGTGGGTTTCCCCGCTGACTGTACAGTACTATAAGACTCTCAGGGACCTTGAAAGAGGCTATTTGACAGATTTTCATTCCTCTTCCTCGATCACATCATTCAAGCAGGCGGAACAGGAGTGCATGCTTGGTGTGTTTGCTGGCACGTATATGAGCATGTGTTTGTGTGTGTGTGTGCGGGTGGGTGGGTGGATGGTTGTTCTCTATCTTGTGAGACAGATAGAGAGCAACCATATCATTATGGAGGCTTTTGCTGTCCAGATGCGTTAATAGCTCAACTCAAGTTTTTAAATCCTTTAATGCATTCTAATGTTCTCTAATGTATTCTGATGCAGTGCAAGGCATGGCAGTGTTTTAATAGCGGTTTTGACAGACAGCCTCCCGCCTGCACACACCAACACACTCTCCCTCTGTATCTCCTTGTTTCCTCTCTGTTTCTTACTCAGCCTTTCCTCTAGATTTATTCCTTTCTGCTCTTCTTTCTTTTTTGTCCAACTTTTATCTCGTTTAAAATATGACCAAGCTTCTCTCGCCCTATCTTGGACTTTCAGGACACAGAATATTTGCTTGCAAAGCTATCATAGAGACAAAGAGCAACTTAAGTGATGCACTCATTATTTAACCATGAGCAGGCTTTTTAGTTCCCTCAGTCTTATTTTGCACTAGTCCTCTTCGTTTAAAATGATTTGGGTAAGCATTATCTGCGTGGCAGAAATATTTCACATCACACACATACACGCACTCACGCACACACACACACACAAACTGACACACGCACACACACACACACACACACACACACACACACACACACACACACACACACACACACACACACACACACACACACACACACACACACACACACACACACACACACACACACACACTCATGGTTACACACCATTATAAAGCCTCTTTTGATGCAATCAAACATCCATGCTTACACTCTAATCCAGGCACTTAATATCAGTGTTTTCCATCTCTTAGAAGTTCTGTGACTTCCACATTTCACCTAAATTGACAATGTTTGAGCTGTCCAGAAAATAAACATTCTGTATGTATAATTACCATGTGACATGTCAAGCTGTATCTCATCGCTATTCAAAGATTTTTTTCATGTTATCATGTTAAAAAACATTGTTAGTTCCATAATCGAAAGCTTGAGGACATTTTATGGTCATAGCCGTTGGCTAGTCTGTGCGTTTGTATGCAGGATAACTCGGACAATATTTCAATAAACTTTTGTGGAAAGGTGGCCCCTCAGGGCTACCTGAGAAATGTTGTCATCATGCCAAGGCAAGCAGAGTCAGAATAGGGTGGTTCATTGCGTTCACCATAGGAGGATTAATACATTCAGTGGTGGAGGTCTGCTCTCAGAGTGCCTTCTAGTGCTTTCCATCTGTCACCTGGAATTATGTGAGGAGGATGGGACATTTAGCCAGAGGGACAGGGATGAGCACTCTGAGACTGCCTCGACAGTCAATGTTGTTGAGTTAGATTCAGGCCAGAGTTTTGTTTAGTTGTTGCAGAGGGCAGTTGCTGTATTACATACATTATTTTTCATTAATCATGTGTTCAGTCAGGTTTGGTTATTCTCCCACACTGTTTGGTTTTCAAATTATGTTTGACATTGATGACATGGACCTGCACATAAACTTGGCTCAGACATGCAGTCAGGACTGGGGAGACTTTTTAGGTTATGTTTTATTGTGGAAAAAAAAAGGAGGAGGCTTCAAATCTAGTCAGAGAAGGTCGAAGTGGGAATGGAGAGTGATTTATGGGCAGTACAGTGATTTAGTTTGGTGAGACACAAAAGAAGATGGTGAAAGGAGTGCACCACAGTCTTAGAGATCCCTGGGGGCCTTCACCTATAGGCACAAGCATGTGCAGACCCTTCAGATCAAATATTTGCCAGGTCATTTAGAGTGGTCAGCACTGAGATCCAACGTGGCTTAAATGAATGGAGATCGAAGAGATCATAGCCAGAACTGAGGTTAATGAACTTATATGGCAGAGTGAATCATAACAGGGTGCCTCCTCTCATTGGTTGTGGGAATTGATTTGAGTTTACATCCGCTTGCAGGGACATTATATGGCCAACTCTGCTGACCTGACAGCTGGAGATGGTTAATGGATAAGGTTTGAACTATTTATTATGGTTGGGACTCACCCCTGATTACATCTTCTCCAAGTTAATATAGAATAGACAGATTGTCTCTCTCTCTCTTTCGCTCATATATATGTATATGCATATATATAGATATATTTATATCTATATATAAACAGGTTTGACACTGGCTGTCTGAGCTCCCATACCTTCCTGCCAGAGTATGACATAGTTGCTGCAAGGTTTTATGTATGCGACACAACAAGCCATTGAACAAACCCTGAAGTGTTGATCAATGTCCACAATGTTAAATACTGCTCATAACAGCAAAATTATTAATTGAAAGAAATATTTAAAATCACTGTCATTTAATAGAAAATTCCATCAATTATTTGATAATTAAGTTCAAGTAATTTATTAATAGAAACATGATATAATCTCTGTTATCTGCTTCTCAAATTGACTGCTAGTCTTCATTTTTGACGTGTTAATGGGAATGAAAATATTGATTCATGCTGTCCCACTGCAGGGTAAAGTAGTTCATGTAAGTCATCATTTGGTGGTGATATGCTTGGGTTGCAAGTTTGGCAGGGTGAGTAGTGATCTGCACCGATGTCTATGTACCAGAAGGCTAGAATGCGGACATAGAATTTCCATGCTCTCCCCTTGTGTGTATGGGTTCCATGTAGTTGTTCCACTTCCTCCTGCTGTCCAAAAACATATCTATAAATTGGTGCCCATAGGTATGATTGAGAATGTGAAAGTTTGTCTCTCCAAGTATCAGCCCTGTGATGAAAGTTCCTGATACGCAATGCCAGATGGCATGAGTTTCGTCCCAGCTGTGAAAAGAGAGGAAAGGATACCTGGTGTAGAAAATCGATGGATGGGTTAGAAAATAATAGTAATACATAATAACTATTGTTGTGGACATAGGACCACCTTTTAAACAAAGTTGTTTTGTTTCATTCCTGTTACCTGTAGTAGAACTGTGAATTCTAATCAAATAGGAGTGGACACATAAATTCAGTCATCGTTGCCCAGAGCCACCAGCACCACAAAGCACTCTCCAACTGCTGTTTCCCCCTGAATGCCCTCAAACTCTGTATACTTGATGACCTGCCATTATCGCTAGAGTTTTGAAGGACAGTAGAGACGACTGATAGCTTTTTGCTTTTTCATTTCTCTAACAGTGGACAATTGCTGAGCCTGGAGGATGGAACGTCTTTTGGTGGTGGACAGGAAGAGGAGGGGACCAAGAGAGAGGGTCCCAGTGAGTACGAGATCAGCCTTGAAAATAAAAACAAACAGGTACGTTCTATTTATTAAGTGTAATGTGTGTGAGTGTGTTTTTTTGGAACCCTTGAACAAATAGGGGGACAGAGGGTATTCAGCTAACTTTACTTTTTTATAATAGGAGAGGTCAAATGAAAGATTATTTTACATTCACCTTGCAAGATTTCCGTTGAGATCCGTTTTTTTCTCTGTTGACATGAAAAAGAACACCAGCGATTCTGAAGCCACAGCACACGGAAGATGCTAGGTTGTCATGGCAACAGCTAATAACTGCTTCTGGCGACTGGAGATGTCTTTATTTCTCGTACCATAATACTGAAGAGGTCCTCTGCTGCCATTGCTATAGCTACTGCAGTTCAAGTGTGTATAGATGAGTCCGTGTGTGTGTTTGTGTGTGTGTGTGTGAGTATGCAGTTTTTGCGGGCTTGCTTGTTTCAGCAGACACACACCCACAGACTGTTTGGCTGTCCTCCTTTTCTCACTGTCTGTCTCTTCTTCCCTTAACTCCCAACCCCCCCCTTTTCACACCCCTTCCACGTTTCCCCAAAATACAGAAGCGCAAAACAAAATTCTGGATAAAGTGGAGATCATGGGCCAAGTGGCTCTTCCACTGCACAGAAATAAGCCTGTGTGGTTGTTTACTTTTCTATTCATTTTCTCAACAGCACTTTTGTCACACCTCATTCATCCTCTTTGGCCCTTCACACAGCATTAGTAGTTCAGTGATGATATATGATGCTTATTTTGTCTCTCATACCATAAACTCTCCACGGTTTAAGAAGAGTTCACTGGTAAGTTAGATGTATAACTTCTAAGAACGGTGTGTGTGAGAATTTTGTGACGCAGGCAGTGCTCACATTCTTTTGATCTTTTGTGGGCATGTGCAGAAAAGGGCAATGTGATATTTGCCTGCTGATGGATGAATAAATATTTTCCAGTGGCAGCTGTGTGTTTGGCAATATCATTCCTGGGGTGAGTTTCATAACTCTGTAAACGTATTTGATGTTTAAATTTACAACCACCCCCTCACTTGCCATCCCCAGATAGAGGAGTTGGAGCAGAAATATGGAGGTCATCTCATAGCAAGGCGGGCAGCCCGTCGCATCCAGACAGCCTTCCGTCAGTACCAACTGAGCAAAAACTTCCAGAAGATCCGTAATTCCCTGTCAGAGAGCAAGTTGCCCCGTCGTATTTCCCTGCGCCATCCCAGCCCTTCAGGCCGAAATCGGAATTCAACCCAGAGACACAGTTACAGCCTGCATCCAGGAGGAGGGCCAATACCATTACGCTCCAAAACTCCTCCTCCACCCCCGTGTCGCTCCACCTCTCTGCCTCCTTCTCCTGCAAGCGCCACAGCATATGTTTCCTCTCCTGTCACAGGCCCTAGTCCACCTCAAACATCTGGACCAACCCTCACACAGCTGGAGGACTGCTTCTCTGAACAAGTGCGTGTGTTTAAAAATGTTATTGCTCACATATGCTTAGTTTAAGAAAGGATGCAAAAAAAAAAGTTCAACATAGAAAATAAGTTTGTAGTCTATGAACCAAGAAACACCTGATTCAGCAGCATAGTGTTGGAAGATGAGAAAAAGAGCCCTCTCTCAGTTAAAGCGGAAAAATCTTTTTGACCGATTGCCTGGAAAACTCAGGCAATAAAGGTTCCTAGAAGATGAATATCAATGATTTTAGTGATTGACTTTTCCTGTAATGCCATCAGCAGGTCAACTATTACCTTTTTCTTGTGAAATATCTCAACATCACCAATGTAGATTGGCATAAGAAAGCACAAAAAAAGCATAAAACACGTGAAAGAACCACCTAAAAACGAAAAACCCATCATTTGAATCAAATGTATTTGCTTTGAGCTGCTAATGCAGATATGGGGACATTTAGGGCCGCCTAGGGCTGACTGTTTGAGAGGAGAGCAGTCAGTGGTATATATATTCCGTTCTGCTCCTACAAACCATGAATTCTAATGACTTTGGTGATGCCTAGACTTTTCATCGAATGTCATTATCAGGTCAAAATTTTTATTGGTCCAATCCTGCATTAAAGCAAAAACCAGACACTCAGCTCTTAAACCTAGATTTATCTGCTGAGGCTGCACTCTCTTGGCTGAATTCACAGTCTTAATAGGCAGTTTCCTCTGAATGCCATGGTCTGCTAAGCAGCCAACCACCGTGGCTGCTTCTAGTTGTACTAATCTTCCAAACAGCGGCCAATTTGCAACCCCCCCATTAGAACTCTTTCTCTGAATCATTTGTGTTGACCTGATTAAGTCATTGATTCTGATGTGCATTTTAACTGTAACTGTCACTATATTTGCAGCTTCACTCCTTGGCCCAGTCTATTGATGATGCCCTTCATGGTTGGAGCTTGTCAGAGATTGGAGAGGGGAAGGGGCTACTGATGGACCCAGGAGCACTTCGTGCGGCGGCTGAAAGCGCTTGTCTGCCCCGCAGTGCCAGCTCTCTGCTCATGGCCTTCAGGGATGTCACTGTTCACATAGACAGCAATAGTTCTTATACCATCTCCTCTGCAACGACAACGGCGACCACCTCTCTGGGAAATGCAGGTGTTGGACAGCCGGGCAGCAGGAAAACATCAATGAGTGGCATGGCTGGAGGAGGAGATGGCCCGTCAGCAGAGGAGCCAGAGTTCCCTGCACCACCTCCCAGCGAGGAGCTGGAAATGGCTGATCTTGGATCCAGGAGGGGTTCAGCAGTACCAGCTCCAGGATTAGGAGGGATGGAGGGGGAAAGCAGCTCAGACAGACAGGGGTCCACCTCCACTTCTACCTCTACATCCACCTCTATATCCACTTCAGCCCAGTCTAACCAGCAGCCTGCTCAGATTTACACCCAGTACCAGCAGTACCACTACACTCACCCTCAGCATATCCCCGGGGGGCCCAGTCCTGAGGCTCTGCAGGCACTGGTGGTCTCTCTGCCCAGGGACCGCTGCCAGGATCCAGCCTCTTGCCGCTCGCCTACGCTGTCCACAGACACACACCGCAAACGCCTCTACCGCATAGGACTCAACCTCTTCAATGTGTAAGTGGGCTGAAAAATAAACATTTGAGCTTGCAGAAAATTGAAAAAATCTTTCTGTACCCTGCGGCTCAAGGATAAAAAGCCAACTTATTAATGTTTGTGTCTAACAAATTTCCAGCTGCCCAGAGAAACTGCTCTTGGTTGCTGCTCATTAGCGATATCATAGTTGGGAGCTTCCTGATCAGTGCCATGTTTGATGTCATGATATCAGTGTCAAAAGGGCGGAAAGGGAAAAGAGAAAGAGATGGGGGCTGAAGAGAAGTGTAGTTGATGAGCTCATGAACGATATAAGGTTGTCTCTGTTTCTAAAATAATTGTCTATGGTTGGCCTGTGCTTATAACCGGATAATACAAATTAAAAGAAATTAACTCGTATGCATCAGTGAGAGTGGAATTTCAGACCTAACAGCTTTTGTGCATGAATGCACCTTTTCTTTCTTTTTTTCTTGTTCATCCTCTTACACACGACCACGCACACACACACACCTACACGTACACACACATTCTCATACACATACACACATACACCTACTGACACACACACACACACACACACACACACACACGCACACGCACACACACAGACCTACACACTCACACCCAAACCCACACACACACATTCACATACACACACATACATCTACTGACACACACACACACCCACACCCACAGACACAGACACACACACACACACACACACAGACACACACAACCACACGCACACACACACACACACACACACACACACACACACACACACACACACACACACACACACACACACACACACACACACACACACACACACACACACACACACACACACACACACACACATCCTCATACACATTCACATTAAGTCCCATTTCTCAGTTACACATTTTCTTTCAGGCATACAATTGTGTCCGCTTGAACGCACAAACTCATAATACAAGCTCTATTTAACTTGTAATGAAACCTGTTTTTCTCATATTGGCTATCTGCGTGCAGGAACCCAGAAAGAGGCATCCACTTCCTGATCACACGCGGATTCGTCCCAGACACGGCCATTGGAGTTGCTCACTTCCTGCTGCAGAGGAAAGGTCTGAGCAGACAGATGATTGGAGAGTTCTTGGGGAACAGCAAGCTGCAATTCAATAGAGATGTCTTAGAGTGAGTCCTAACTATTCTATTCCATTCTATTCTATTCCATTCTATTCTATTCTATTCTAGTGGATAGGAGTTTGTTCAGTTCTCATGGAGATAATTTTACGTTGAATGTTTCAATAAGAGGTTGTAGTAAGGCTCTTTCTATAAATCATTTCATAATTTTTTAAATCTAATGATTCTTTCTAATATCAATAGATAATAACAATAATAATAATGTATACTTTTTTATTATCACTTGTTATGCACAATACAATTGTGAAATGTCTTCTCTGCATTGGAGCCATTCCCTGCGGAGCAACGGCCGGGAAGTCAATTGGAGTTCAGGGTCTTACTGAGAGACCCTATGATATCTAGACTGCAGAGGCGGTTTTGGGATTGAACTGCTGACCTCCCACTTTGGGGATGACCACTCTCCCTACTGAGCTACAGCTGTATATATGTTGAGGAGAGAAAAAAGAAATAAATTATTAAATTATAGATTTGCTCTACTTGGAAATCAATGAATTCAAGTACATTTAAAGGTCTAAAATAGAAAAAGCATATTGCAACCTCACTTGATAAACACACATGATAACACACACACACACGCACATACACACACACACACACACACACGCACAAACACACACACACGCACACACACACACGCACACACACACACACACACACACACACACGCACAACCCTTGACATGCAGGACTTGCATGCATAAATGCAATGTATCCAGGCGAAGACTCATTTACTTTACACTGTCACACTCACCCTTTTTGCAACCAATCAGTGCAGACATAGATCCAGGACAGAGAGGCTTTTTTCTGAAGTTGTTGGAGAGATTCTAGAAAAGCCCTGAACACATACACGAACACAAAGACACACAAATTCACCCTCGCTTTCTTTTAATTCTGATGCATAGACCATACGCATAGGCACATCAAGTAAACATATATGCACAATCTTTTTTTACGTACTTCCTCCGTCGCTGCAGCCGGTTCCCCGCCTGATATATACCTCCATTATGCCTAGTCACTCTTAAGATATTGTCTCTTAATCTCACTCTTGCCTTCTCACTTCAACCAGTGCCCCTCTCTCCCATACAAGTGTGCATATAATATATGTGGATGAGTATAAAATGGTTGTCTCTATGCGCTGTTCCCGGCCATTGCTTCTGTAATTTAAGTATGACTGTGGGAAGGATATTTGCCGTCAGCACTTGGGTACTCATAGTTTGCTGCATACGCTCAAACACACTTGCTCTCGCTGATAACCTCACCTTACAACACAGTGACACCTGACAGCTCAATGCAGTCACGCTCTCCTGCCCATTTTGCTTCTATCTCTCTTTCTGTCTCTATCTCTCTATTTCGTCTATCTGTCTCCTCACAGTTGTGTGGTAGATGAGATGGATTTCTCAGGCATGGAGCTCGACGAAGCCTTGAGAAAGTTCCAGGCTCATGTTCGTGTTCAGGGAGAAGCACAGAAAGTGGAAAGACTCATCGAAGCCTTTAGGTGAGACTGTCAACTCACTCACAACCAGGCCACAATGAGTAACAGGCTCAGGCTTCATGTTTTAGAGCAATTCAACACTGCACACCATCACATTTTTGGAGGGAACACTGTACTTTTTTTTTCTAAATGAACACGTCTTTTTCTTGCAGTCACCTGCTGAAACAATAAATAAACTATCACATGTTACCAAGCTTATTTTGAAATAAAAGGGAAGCAATAGAAGTTGTTATTGGTTTTGCTCTTCCACTGTGACAGGCTGGGATCAAACCAAAGACTTGTGTCTTTACAAATGACACTGATTGCCTGTAACCTTTGACTAAACTCAGCAGTGTTTGATTGTCAGCCAATTATACAAGAGATTCAAGCTGCAGGCAAGCAGTGTTATTTGAGGGGAAAAATGGATGCTCTATTTCACAACTTTCTCCCATGGATGACACAGAGTTTTATATATGTGTTTGACAGTTTCAAATGACTTACAAATGTGTGAGTGTTGCAGCACTCATGAGGGTTATTTTCTGGTCATTTTCTCAGTACTGACTCCTGCTCTCAAGTTCAGTTTCATGAAAATATTTTCTGCAGAAATAAGAATAATTTAAATACCGAAGGGGGCTTGAGATTGTAATTGTTAATTTTAGCCTGAACACAGGACTGTCTACCTGTGACTCGAAAAAACTTCAGGGACGGAAACTTTTTTTTATGGTTCTATTTTAACTTATGACATTGGACCAAAAACAGACAAAGTGCTTCTTAAACTGGCGCCTTATTGTTTGGCGGGCACTGTCCTTGAAATGTCCTAGCAATAAGTGAAGATTGCTCCAGGAACTAAAAACAATAAAAATGCCCATCATTGTTTTCCTTTTCAGAGTAATTTTGTTGCGTTACCGTGTAAATTTTATCTCCCACCGCTGCTCTCCTACTCAGGATTAGAAACAATGTCGCCACTGGACGAGTTGAGACACTGCCCCTTCAAACCATTAACCAAGATGTCCTTCTGAATTACACTACATTGCTGGAATAATTCAATGCTAGAGGAGTGCTATGATCATAGAAAATGAGCTGCATATTAATTGTCTGCCAGGGAATAGTAGATAGATGGTTAGATTGGTTAACCTCCTCCTCTCAACCACCTCTGCCACAGAGACCAGAACACTGAGGAGTCTTTCTCCTGTTCCTTTCTGTACTCCCTCCATCCCAGCAATCACAGCGTAGAAGATCGCTGTGATTCAACAGCAGTATTGGTCAATGTTTTTGATAGAGTTCTGCACCCTCCGAAAGACCTCAGTCTCCTCAGCATTGGGAGGTGACCTTGGCCCTTCTTGTACAGGATATATACAGTAATTTCTGACCATTTAAGTTAATTTTGTTTAGGTGAATGCAGAGGTATTTGTAAAGTTAAGATGTTCAGTGTCCAAACCCTGGATACCCACTTGTGTGTTCTTTGAGGTCCTCCTGCAAAGTTCAACCATCAGCAACTTCATCTTACCATTCTGAAGATGACCGGCTTCACAACAACTAAAAACCTCCGTGATGATGTTCCTCATCTCCAGAGCGTTCCCAGACTAAACGAGGCAGATCTGAAAGAAGTCAACATCATGGTTATACAAGTGCTGTGTGCTATGCCACAGCTATAATAAAAAAGACAGGAAAATGGAATGCATGCATTTGTGAATGCAACTCACCAGAACTTCACTTTCTTACCTCAGAGGCATGCTGACAAAAATTTGTTTACGGATTTTCTTTTGACATAGACATAGGTTTTAGTTACAGCGACGATGGCGGACGTACTGCTCTCTGAGTGCTTTCTCCCAGGATGAGAAACCACTATGAAGAAACAGAGACCATTAAATCACATCCTATCAATCAAGGAAGGGGGTCTTATGCCTAACCAATAAGTGCTGAGGGAAGAGAAGAGAAGGAACAATCATAACACTTCCCCTCTCTGCTTCAGAATTTAGGGCCAATTAGCACACCCACTGTGGTCATCAGTTAATGAGATCACACTCATACCTACGTGCTGAACTCCTGAGTGCAAATTATAAATTCATCATTGATCTGAGACCTCTTTCTGTAGCTGGAACGTTGAGTACAGGTTCAGAATCAAGCTAGCTTTTTCGGTAAAGCCAGAAGGCGAATCCCATTTAGTTACGTAACAGTTTTTATGTCATCTGTCTGAGGCGTGTTTTACTCTTCGTGAGGGAGTCATGAGTAGTTCCTTTTATACAAAGTGGTATTTGTGCCAGCTGGCATGCAAATTTCACATGCAGATATGAAGAAAAGAGATCAGGAGCGAGTGTTTGAATACATTTGTTATGTAAGACAAGGATCTGCACTTGAAATGTGTGAATGAAACACACATACAAACAAGCGTACACACACACACACACTATTGTTTATTAATTTACTGAACTATTCCCTAACATATGAACTTACACTTCCCTCCGTTTGGATAGTGTAAGTTCGCAGAACTAGTCTTGCATTTATCTAAGTTGAAATTGGCACATAGTTACATCAATTTAGTAAATCAGGTTTTTCTCTTTGTCCCTCTTTGTGTGTCTTTGCGTGCCAATGCCTATGATAACTGTAGCAGCGTTTGTGAAAGGCAGACAGGCTCCATTCTATTTCAAACAAAGGACGACTGCTAAACTCCACTGTTGTCCGTCAGTCCCGATCTCTGGCTTTAGATCTTATGTGTCGTCCGTGGAAAAGCTTTCTAGTTGTGCATCTGATTTCAGATGTGGCTTCTCACTAGCACGCGCACTGACAAGTGCATCATCCGTCTCCAGAGAAACAGCCCTCTCAGTGTCCACGTTGTGTCTGACTGCAGAGCTAAAAGTAGCCAACCACCGAAATACCCCCCTGTTTTAAGTGTAAGTGACTGTAAGACAGAGAGATGTGGTGGAAGGAGGGGTAGAAATGGGAGATGTGTTGCAGCAACTCTTTGCTTTGCCTACGTAGGGCAGAAACATTTTGGACTGTCACCCTCCTGTCAGTCTAATCTAGCTCGAGGGACCAGTAGAAGTTAAAATCAGTCAGTCCCTGAGTCAACTTATAGCTGGTGCGGTGGCACATCAATCTTGAATTCCTCCACTTCGTAGCAAAGAGATTTAGCCTGTTAAATACTCTTCTCCTCATTGTCTATAAAATTCAATAGGCTCTCTTACGGCCAGACTCCCTAATTTTCTTATTGTGCATAAAAGAACTCCCAGAATCCCTAGATTTCCCCCAAGCTCACTATTGATGACATAACAACGATTGAGCTGAGAGGAATTCTTGTGTTGGTGTTGCAACTGGGAACAATGATAAGCTCACTAAAAATATTGTTAAGATTTGCTTCATTGGCTCTGTGAGCCCGAGGATAGACATTTGATGCAGTGATTTTGAGATTTAGTCTTCTGTAATTGATTATGAAGGTGCTTTGAAGCAATATCATTTCACAAAGGCACAGACTACATCATCCAAAATCCGGCCAGAAGTTGAGTCAATACAAAATAGATACATAAAATAGTTTGAATATCAAAGCCTAAATGGAGGATCATTGTAGTACAGTTATATCAGGCTACCTTACTTTTAGCAAAGGGTGTTAAAAAAAGTGAGTGTGATTTTTAATCAGTCCTCAAGGTTTGTAAATCCTCTCAGTTGATGTTCAAAATCATTAATTGTATCGATGGATTCCCCCCCAATGTGTTCTGTGCTCCCTACGTCACCTTGTGCAAAACTGATTCATTGAAGAATTTTAGTTGAAAAGATAAAAATTGTTATTTGTCCAGGATAAATTGAAACCAGGAATCTAGCAAAAAAAATAATATTTGCAACTATTTTTTAGACAGCATAATTGTTTGTACACCAATAGCATTTGGTGAGTTTAAAAAAAACAGGGAGGTTGTGAGTGGAGCATGTCTCATAAACCCTTGAGTACACAGACAAACAAAAACACTGTTGGAAATCCCTCCACGCTGGGAAAGCTTTTCAGAGCTTCTAGTTAAATATCAAGCTAAAAAGCTAACTACTAAAGCGGAACAAATTAAATTTATTTGCACAAGGACTTAATGAAATCCATTTTTTAAAGTTATGTTTGAAAGTAGTTTTCAGTGAAACAATCTCTCCTTTACCAACAGATAATCACAATCAGGCACCTTACAGTGGTAGAAAATTGAGGAAGAAATGTTAAAAATTCCTTATTACACCAGTGCGATATCAATATTGTATTCTGTTTTTTTATAGGTAAGGGAGGAAATCTTCCTTTAAAGCATCAATTTAGGTGTCAATAGCAGATCAATGTGAAAAAAGAAGCAAATTGAAATCTCATGTTCTTGGAGTCATAGGATAAGGGTCAAACTGTCAATGGATAATTGTTTTTGGCTGCAACAATGTAATGAGGAAACTCCATTGGTGGATTTTGCACTCTTTTAGAGCCCTATTGTTTGTCTTTTGGTTTGTTTGTCTTTTATCAGGACTGCACAAAAGCTTGGAATGGTGGGGCATGTACAGTGGAAGAAACCGTCACATTTTGGAGTGGATTTTTTCTCTCTCTGTTGAGAGTACCCTGAATATGGCTTGTTGGAATTTACAATTATGGTTTAATTTAATTAAAATTGACTGCTGGCCTTGGTACAGATATGCAATTATGGGATTGACCTTCCATTATAATCTGGAATCACGGTATAATGGCCGGTAGACAAGACTAATATCGCTGGTAAAACAACATGATGTTCGGGCAGGCTCGAAACTCGGGTGTTTTCTTTCTCCACAGCCAGAGGTACTGTATGTGTAATCCTGATGTGGTGCAGCAGTTTCACAACCCAGACACCATCTTCATCCTGGCCTTCGCTGTGGTCCTCCTCAACACTGACATGTATTCACCCAACATCAAACCCCAGCGTAAAATGGGCCTTGATGACTTTATACGCAACCTAAGAGGTACTTGAGAACAGTATGAATGTCTCCCTGTATGTGTCATATGAGGGGATTCGAACTGACCCTGCACACAGCTGTTATGATGAATTGCAGTCATGTTTCAATATTTATGGCTTTGAGCAGAGATTTTCAGCACAGGTTATGTGTAGTAAAAATCACACTTACACACATTTCAAACCTTTTGCTTCAGATCATAATTAGGAGATCTATTTTAGAGATGTGAAGAGGGGAACGATAAGGGAGATAAAAGGAGAGCAGAGGGCAATGGAAAGTTTCAATGCAAGCACTCTCTCGTCAACCTCACTATCAGTATTTGGAGTGACAGCCTCTTGAAGAGAAATAAATTACCCAAAGAGGCAGCGGTGCCTGCTTCTGCTTGCTACCATCAAGAAAATCATCAGATGTGCACATTAAGATTTCTGATATCCTTGAATCACTGCTCTATCCCAGAGGGTTTGGAATCGACCCGTTTAATTGAGGCGTACCTGATGTAGATTTAAAGATATGACCTCTGGCATAAAGAAGCTTTTCTTCACCAGCCACCTTGATGTTCAACTGTTCAAGGAGGGGGTGTCCAATATCTCTGCTATGAGAGTTTAAAACGAAGCTAGTTGAATTTTATTTAAACTGAAGTTCTATCAATCCTTTTCTATAACCAACCAGGCCTATGCTGTCATCCCCGACAGCAAGCGTTAACCCCTCCAATTCCCTGTGTTATACAAGCAATACTCCCGATTGAACTCCTCAAATTAAATGTGAAGTTAAGTTGCTTTAACATGACCTGGATGAATGAGAATCTAAGTCATTGTTTCACTTTACATGTGCCATGTTTAGAAATAATACAAATTCCATTATTTTCAATTATTATAGTTGCGTGAACTAAATTAATTACATAGTTACTAGAGTAAGTTTGCTATCGCTTGTGATAATTATTGAATTGTTTATATTGTTATCATGTAAAGAGCATTCTTCAGTTTTAGATTTCAGTAGTTTAGGCGTGTGTTACAATTTGCAATGTTTCAATGTTTGAGTCCTAAATGTAGAACTTTCAACAGCTGGACTAAGGGGGTGGGGCTTAGCGAGCACTTGTCCTATCATCCTATCAGTGTGTCTGTTGATAGTTTCTGTACATTTCTTACATTTTTCACGTCATGGATTGTTTTGTTGATTGTTTGTCATTGTTTCTTCAGGTGTGGATGATGGAGCAGACATCCCCAGAGAGATGGTTGCAGGCATTTATGAAAGGATCCAACAAAGAGAGCTTCGCTCGAATGAAGACCACGTCACCTATGTGAGCCGAGTGGAGCAGTCCATCCTGGGCCTAAAGACTGTAATTGATATTTCCCTTTTACTTTTCTTATTTTTTATATAGAGACATCACTGAGCTGCCATCTCATATGCCAGGCATCACTTCACTGCAGACTGTGATATGTACTATCTGTCATCTCCATCTCTTTGACCTCACCTCTGCAGATCCTCGCTGTGCCCCACAGACGTCTTGTGTGCTGCTGCCGTCTGTTTGAGGTCCCCGATGCCAACAAACCTCATAAACAGAAACTGTCGCAGCTCCAGAGAGAGGTGTTCCTCTTCAATGACTTACTGCTGGTTAGGAAACTCTGCTATAGAACTATAAATATACACCGGAATTTACAGACGCCTGATCAATTATATGTTAATTCAGCCAAGTTGCGTGTTATGTGTTTCCACTATAGGTCCTGAAACTCTGTCCCAAGAAGAAAACTTCAGCATCCTACACATTCTGTAAAGCTATGGGTCTTTTGGGAATGCAGTTTCACCTCTTCAGCAATGAATGTGAGGTGCTTTTTCGTTTACATTGCACAATTTATTATTTGTGCATATCCACAATGGAGTTAGAAAAATGCTGAGTTAAGTACCAGAGAGAGAGCTGTATGTCAAGTCGGGGTCAAAACCCAGACTTTGAATGAATTACAAAGAAAAAAATAACAAGCAGCTGTCAACTTAAAGTAAAGGTGCTGGTACAGATTTTCTGATTTACAATAATTTATTTTTAAATAAAAAGTATGTAGATGTTCTTTCAGCTGCTGGTTATGAGGAAATGCAATGTTTATGTAAACAAACCTGTACTGGAAACTATCTAATAGCAGAAGAGAGGAAAAAACGGTAAAGTATAAATACAGAGAGAGTTTCTAAATGTGTGGAAAATTATTTATTTCACCTTTGCCTATTAGCTGACTCACTGTGACGTTTCTGCTCATCTTGTTCATGTTCATAAGGCTCTGTTACTGTGCGGGTCAGTAGTAAATGCTAACATCAGTATGCTGAAAATTACAATGCTAGCATGATTAGAGGGTAACCATGTTTATCTCCTGAGTGGAGCTTAGTACAGCTGAGATTAATGGGAATGTCACTGTAGGTTTTAAAATAATGGACAGATTGAAAAATTTGACTTGGTGATTTAGCCCATCATCATTATTGGCAACATTATCATAATTCCTGGTATTGACATGAATATCAGTACAAATCCCACATTGGAGTGGATTTTATTAGAGTCATAAAACCACTATGACAGTTTCTCCAGTAAAAATAGAACACTTCTGGTCATCAGTTGATTCTCAGCTTTCTAATATTTTTGCAATCTTTTGAGGTAGGATTATCTTATGTTTCAGGGCCACACACACTGCCGAATAGTCAGTACGCAAATGATCACATATGGTGGTTCCCTGTTTCCGTTTAATGTAGTATAAAGAAACTTTCATTCATTTAGAGCCTGGCTCTGGGTTAAATTCCTGTAGTGTATTTGACTCACCCATAACCATCCTTATCCCATCGACACCAGGACCGACATTTTACCTAACGTTTGTGATTTTAAAATTGAATTCAATAATTTCAGCCAAAAGGGATGTGTTTCTTATCCCAATCAAGTAGTTGCGATGTTGGAATAAAACATTATTGCAGTACTTTAATGTACTTAAGATACATAAATACTCAATAACCTCCATTCCAATGGTGTTGTTTGAAGCAGACATACTTCAGACTTTGAGCTCAAATGTGAAAGAAGGCGGTGCTGCCCTGCCAACGGCAACAAACATTTTTTTGTTCAACTACAAACTGGGAATTCTTGTAAATATTCATAACAGAACGAAAGAATCAGAGATCAGAATGAGAAATACTTTATTGACCCCTACTAAAAAAAAATGAAATTGGAAAAAAATAAAAATAAAATACATACATATATATATATATATATATATATATATATATATATATATATATATATATGTATATATATATTTATATATATATATATATATGAATACAATAAAATAAATAGAATGAGTAATACAAGAATAAGAATACATGAGATATACTGATGTAAAAATATGAGAATAAGAATAATACTTTGTACAGGCTTAGTGCAAACAGGCATATGTGCACAAAATAAAAATATCCCAAATTTGCGGTGTATTGCATTGACCTGTCTGTTGACTCCAGCTTAGTTAGTAAGTGTTTGCCTAAGTAGAAAGGACTACAGATTACAACAGGATAGACTTCCTGTGGCGCACCGTAGTGCATTCTGTTGGTATGAGTGTTGTGCTCCGAGGGCACTTGTGCTCGGCTAGCTCATCATCGCGGGGGTGTGATGTATTTTCCAAGGTACTGTGCAGCTTACCCAGCATCCTCTTCTCTGAAACCAATTCCGAAAAGTCCACGTCTACCCCAACAAATTCAACGGCCTTACGGATCAGTATGTTGAATATGTTGCCCTATGTCACCCTCAGTTTATTAACCCAGCACGTTGCAGCAAACAGGATAGCACTGGCCACCACTGACTCATAAAAGATCCTCAGCATCGTTTGGCATATGTTGAAAGACCCGAGCCTCCTCAGAAACTACAGACGGCTCCGGCTGTTCTTGAAAGGGCTTCAATCTTCCTCGCCCTGTCCAGTTCATTGTCAATATAGACACTAAGATATTTATAACAAACTTGTGAAGAAGAAACAGAAGTTGAAAAAAACTCATCAACTGTGAGGTGTTTTGAAAGTTCCACCAATCTTCCATCCATTTTCATGACATATTTTTGTTCAAAGTGCTCCTCTTTTGTCTTTGACACTTAATCTGTTCTTTTTATTTTTTTTATCAGACTACGCCCATGGCATCACAATGCTGAGCCCGTTTACCTCAGAGAAGAAGCAGCTTGTGAGTTTTTGCTCACCAAGCGGAGAAGAGCTCAGGAAGTTTGCAGAGGAACTTCGCGAGGCTATCACAGAGGTGAACGAGATGGAGCAGATACACATCCAATGTAAGGAAAGAAGCTCCTTCTCACACACACCACAGCATTTGCAAATTCAAACACACACATCCTTCAGTGTCATGTTAATCGCTGTTTGTATGTAATCTATGTCTTGTGTTGTAGGGGAATTTGAGAGGCAGCAAGGAATACACACCAATGGTGGGCAAATGGACATGCACACAGGACACGGCTCTCCCTCAGGTGATGAGGTTTTTTTTGCCCGTGCAGCGTATAATGCATAATGCAGTATACATTAGGCATAACACTACAAACATTACTTAAGGCAATGTGGAAAATAGGACAACGTCATGAAGTTGGAGGAGCATGAAAAGCCTGAAACACTATATAAAAAGAGTTATTACTTATTATTAAAGTTAAAAATAGTTCCAGCATGTTACTTTCCCCTGTAATTGTTGTTCAAAGGTAATTAGTTTGTCTTAAAAGATGGTGATTGGTGGAATTTGAATCCTTTGGATGCATACACGAAGCTGCTTAATTATTTATTTTTGTGCAAGCTCTAATAAACAGTTATTCAAATCATTGAAGCCAATTGATTGTAGATCCCAAAAAGATTAATCCTTGAATGACCTGCTCGACTGTTGGATCACATTTTTAGTCACTATTTCTTACTGAATAATGTGTGTCACTTGATGAACCTATTTATAACGTGACCCAGTGGCAGCATGTTTATGCTAAAAAGATAGGGGCCAAGGATTGAGCCTTGGGGAACACCACAGATAATAATAATAGTAGTAGGATCTATGGTCTTCCTCCTTTTCTCCTCCCTACCCTCTCCAGCATCATTCCCCCCAATATATCAACTATCCCCCCTCTTCACGTGTCCAAACCATCTAAGTCCGGCCTCTCTTACTTTGTCTCCAAGACGTCTGTCCTTGTCTGTCCCTCTGATGTGCTTGTTTATAATCCTGTCGATCTTCATCACTCCCAAAGAAAATCTTAACCTTAACCTCTGACCATACAGCAGAGCTGGTCTCACTACCATCTTGCAAACCTTTCCCTTCATTCTTGCTGCTACTCTTCTGTCAAAAATAACTCCTGACTCTCCAACCACTCTGCCCTTCCTGCACACGCTTCTTCACCTCTTTTCCACTCCCCCCTTGCTCTACTTAAACTCCTCAACGCTTTCCTCCTCTGCTCTATGCATCCTCACTTTTCTAGCTAACTCAATTTCATTCACACATGCATTTTGTCTTGCCGCGACTGATCTTCATTCCTCTTCTCTCAAGCGCATACCTCCACCTCTCCTGGTATTCTTCATCTTTCCCTAATTTCTCAGTACTGATAACAATGTAATTCGCAAACATCATAGCCCTTGGTGACTTCTCTCTGGCTTTATCTTTCAGCCTGTCAATCACCATAGAAAACAAGAAGGGGCTCAGAGCCGACACCTTCATTTCTATCTTCATACTCATCGTCCTGTCTGACATTCTATCCACCACTAGAACACTCTTCACATATTTCTCCTTCATGATCAGTTTGTACCCTCCTCCAATACTTCTAGCCTGGCTGCCTTTCCAATTGGTCTCTTGGATACACAATATATCCACCTTCCTTCTCTCCATCATATCAGCTAGGTCTCTACCTTTTCCTGTTATTTTGCCAACATTTAAAGTTCCTACCTGCACACAAACACTCCTGGCTTTCCTCATCTCTGTACGTCTCCTGGCATGTTTTCACCCTCTGAATCTTCTTTGGTCTGACCAACAGTAGCATAGTTTTGCCAGTACCTTGCTTGTTAACAATGCCAGTGGTGGTTGTTTTTAATACAGACCACGATCGATCCGGTTTGGAAATCAGTTTTGTGTTCTGCATATTTATTTGGCATGGGTTTTTTGCCGGGCTTGGGATCGATACTAGAAGCACATTGACTTTTGACTCCTTTATGGCTGGGTTCTAATTAAAATAGACTACTTTGGAATATTTTCCATGAAATACAAAATGTTATCATGAAATAATGAAACAACAGGCTAGACCAAGCAATTAAATAACCATTAAATATTTTTTGTCACAATTATATATTTTTGTGAATTTATGGTAAATTAAGCGTGCCAAGAATTAAAATAATTCCCAAAAGAAATAAAATATAATATTACTTTATATGCTAGATATTTTCCATAGTCTTTGTTTCTTTGTGTGGTAATTAAAGGGCTATTGTATTCCAAGAAGCGGATTATTGGCTTAAGACAGTACTTCTATCTCTTTATGAAAGAATGAGACTGGCTGCTTTTCCCTGACTTTACACTTTGTGCAATCTTTATGAGAGCAGAGTCCATTTTATCTCACTCTATTTAAAAGACCATTTTTTTCCCGATGACGTCAAATGAAGGACACTAACGAGGTGGATGCGATCACTTTTGGTGTCTTAAGAAACAAAAACCAAGTAGTGTAGACAGAAGGGCAGCACATACTAGCAATTTTACTACTAATAGTAATAATATATAATTGTAATATTTGTTCCAGTAAGGACAGAAAATCTGATTATGTTTTGCAATGTCAAACCGTACAAAAAAGCTGTTTCAAAAAAATCTATCGATTGTTAATCTTGGACTGAAGTCTTTTCTTCACAATCAAAACATCCTCATATTAATTCAGATTATTTCAAACCAGATGTGATTTGCTTTAGTAAAATTGATTTGTTCTCCTCTTGAAGACGGACAATTGTACAGATTTAATTTCGACAGAATGTTTGTCAATTAATGAAATATACAATAAAGTTTACAAACGCTATTACTGGTTTGTAGAAATATATTCTTCAAATATTACAAATATTGTTATTTCTTGGTAAACCTGCTACTTTAAGGAACGGGATGCTAATATAGACATACAGCGCTAAGTTTAGGATATAAGCTGTATAATATAAACATATACAATATGAGGAGCAAGGTCTAAAGTATCAAATTTCAAACCGTCTATAAAAAATGTCAAGATAATTTCGGAAAAAAAATCATAGGTTTAGACTACAAACTATTTCCCCTTGCAGACATAACCCACATCTTTCTGTGGATACATCCTTCACCTGTCAGACATAAACTAGTAGTAGGCTAGCAAGCCCTTGAAGGCTTGGAAATCCTTTGTGATATGTAATATTGGGCCCCGCACTCATGTCTGCCAGTCATTGTCTTTTCTTCACCTTGTATGGACTAAATATATCTCCTCCTGATATATCATTTGGCTCCAGCTTCTCCAGATAGTATCATTTAATTCTAGAGCTTTGTTAAGGCGTGCTATTTCTCTCTGTAGACAGAGAGTTCATATAGCTAGCAAAAAATACTGTTTGCTCACTTTTGCTGACTGCAGTGGCAGCTGAAGCAAAAAATCCTGGTAAATATGGCGTAAAGGAAAGAGTGTGTATGTTTCCAAAAACTAATACTTTCCTTTAATCTGATGACCATACCCTGGATGAGCAGGTGTTTATCCGTTTTTTTTAACATTATGTTTATGAGGCTGAAATCTACCCCTTGACTCACCAACAGACTAATTTGTCCCCCCAGGCCAACAGGATCCGTACGATAAATCAGGCAGCAACAACAACACAGTAGAGGTAAGTGATAAAGACACATTTGTCTCTCTCAGGTAAGAGCATGCATCTCCATCTCTGTGATTTTGTATGTGTGTTTTCGTAGTTAGACAGCGACTTTGAGTCATACCCAAAAAGAAAGCGTGCTTTATGCTTTGCTTTGAAAGAGCTCCGCCTGAGGCACATCCCCACTATGCAGCCTGAGATACAAAGGCCGTTGAAGGGAGTCTGCTTTAGTAGCACTTGTGTGCCTCATGAGTGGATCAGCAGCCGCTCCACTCACTATACAACTACCCTTCTTTCATCAGCTGCTGCTTGCCAGCCTTAGTGTTTAAGCTCTGGCAAGGAACTATAAGCCTGGCTGACTCCTAGAATACCATGTACAAAGCCAGATAAGCTTGATTCAGTTAACATTTTGAGTGCGTGGATGTGTGTCTGTATTACAATCCCTTCCTTCAACTATCACAGTGAAAGAATCTGGTCCACCCTACCCTTTGTTTTATGACTTTGCCCATTCTGTCCTCTCTCTTTCCTGCCTCTCAAACAATCCTTCAGTAAATAAGTGTTTTAATTAGACACCACGCCCTCGGTGTCACCTTTTGCCTCTCCTGACACTCCCTGTTATGTAATTCTGCTACCCCTGGATCTACTCGGACACACAGCCATGACATTGAATCAAAAATGTTCTTTCTGTGATCTCTGACCAAAATTCCTCCCACCCTGCAATCCTTTTCTCTGTCTGGGTTTGTGTTTGTGTAAAAAGTATTGAGAGGAAGTGTAGATCATGTAGAAAAAAAACATGATTGAGGGAAAAAGAGGGAGCATGTGTTTTTTTTTGCATGCACTCGACCTACCTGCATGCCTGCATGCCCATGTGCGCAACACACCAGAGGGCTGCGTAGAGGCTGCATTCAGGCTGGTAACTCCTCATGCATTCTTTGACTGTTTCTAAACTAGGTGTCAATTCACAACAGGCTGCAGACCTATCAACTGAGCCAGCCCATCATTGAGTCCGCGCCCCTGGCCCTGGCTGCGCCACCCGCCCTAATTAGCCCCATCCAGCCCGGGGATCTCCGCCCAGAAACACTCATCCAATGCCAGCAGATTGTCAAAGTGATCGTGGTGGATCAGAGTGGACGAGGGCGGATGGAGGCCTTCTTAAGCCAAGGCCCAGCCCCCCATCAGCTCATCCAGTCAGCCATGTCCACACCTGTGCATGTCAGAGAGGGCGACGGCCCTCAGCCCCCTCTACCGCCACCTCCTCCACCTTACAACCACCCCCATCAATTCTGTCCCCCAGACTCACCCATGCCCTTCCACCACACCCTGCCTCTCATCCGCAGGCGCAACTCCAGTGGCTCCCGCAGCATCGTGTGAGTTAGCTCTACGATCCCTGGGGGATAGAGCGCTCCCAATCACACACAACGTCGAAAACACACACTGGAGCACTAATCAACTCACTTTGAATGGTAATATAAAAAAATTACAAGGAATTTAAACTCTATGGGCCAGAAAAAGGGACACCAGTCAAAAAAGCCAACGAGAATCTAGTTATATACTGATGGCAGTTGTTTTGAACATGAACTAGATAAGATCTGTTTCTGGAGGACTTTTCTACTTTCTTTTGTCTCCAACATGTCATCCAGTATCTAAGAGTGTTGTCTGCCTAGATTCCATACACTTTAAGTGTTTTTTGACTTTGAATTTTAAAATGTCAGCTCTCCAACAAATGTGTCTGTGAGATCTGATTGTTAAACAGGTGGACCATGTCAGAAAAGAAAAAAGCAACTATGAAATGAAAAGAGTTGGTTTGGTAAAAAAAAAGGTTTTGAAATCATTTCCTGAATTCAGAGAAGTGTATTTTCAGTGGAATTCTCCTCAATGCAATCATCTTTTTTATGTTATCATCTTTGCATAATGTGAAAAAGTAGTGTACCAGCTTTTTTTTCTACTTTATTTTCTATTGAGCATATAAGGAGTACGTGGGTTAAAAGCTGGAACATCACTACACCGTCATGTGCAGTGTGGTGTCGTAAGCAAGAATGTTTCCTCTCCCCATCCTAAAACCACACCCTGGCGACAATCATATTTTCTTGCATCTTTTTCTGCTTTGTGTTTTGAAACTTGTGTGAGCAGATAGTGTATGTGTAGCGTAACTGCTCTGATTCCGTAGCTTGTTGCTCTCAAGGAGCTCAGGAGAGGTTTGCTGCACTGTAAGATGCAATTTCTGTAACTTTGAGTTGTGCTGAGAGTGGCACGCTTGTGTACTGTTTATTCAGTCTGCTTACTCATACGCAGCAGAGAGTTGGGCTGGTAATTCATCCAGGGTGGGGCTAAATCAGCCACCTGAAGCCTTTCTCCTTTATATATACTCCTAACCGCATACCTAGTGTGAATATTGTTGTTACTTTAGAATTGTGGCAATATCTCTTCCCAGAAAGCTTTTATTTTTAGTTAAAATAGGAATAGAAATGATTCCCTAAAGGGTACAGATAGACCTGGTCACATCACAAAGATATATCTCTCTAATCTATTATATTTTTCCTTGCGCATTTGAAATGTTTTAAAAGCAGAGATGCATTCCTTTACTGAATGATAATCAGGGGGAACACCTAAGATGTCCAAGGAATACTTACTGATTTCATCACCGTGCCATCTGTCCAGTGTTCGACTTTGTACAGCAGATCACACCAAACATGTCTTGTACCTTTTGCACCACAGTATATATTGGATATATTGTAAATAGATAATATAGATTTATTCTGAAGAAGTGATTGGTTTGCCCAGTGTGTGTATCTACGTATGTATTTGTACAGAGAAAATCTAGTTTAAAAAAAAGAAGAAGAAATTATAGAGATATTATTATCATTCACATTTAATATCAGGAGCGTCCTAAATCCTACTGGTACAAGAGACAGGAAACAGGCAGCTTTTATAGAAGATACTCCACTTACCCTGTTAACCCACAGTGATATTATTACAGAGCCACGTCCGTCACCGGATTATCATGTTTTATTATTATAGGATTATTAAGAGATGGCTGTGTTACCTGTTGAGGTGCGTAAAGGGCTATGCTGTAGTGGCGAATACGTACGGTTCTTGCACAAATATACACACAAAGCTAAGTGTATACAATATGTGCATAAACAACCACACATTGATGTAAACAAAGATGCTCACAGCTGCCAAAGCAACAACCGATTTATCTTTTATCATTTTAGAAACTGCTTGATTTCTCAAGTCACGTCAGTTAGTGTAAACACTGACTGACTTGTACTTTACAGCATGATATCTTTGGCTATTGATTTTTTTCATTTACAGTGCACAAGAAGAGTTCGATTACATGTTTGTATCATTACTGTCACGGCATGTTGAGTTTATTGATGTCATTTTCTCCTCCTCCCCTCTCTACTTACTCTCTCCTGTCTGCCCGCCTGCTCCATGGTTGTCATGGAGATGCACCGAAATTAATCTTTGCACCCTCACAATATTTCTTAAAAAAAAGAGACTTCTTAGAGACTGACACGTTTACAAATGGAATATTTCTAATTTTTTTTCAGGTTGAAGAGAATGAATGAGTGAATGAATAAAATAGTTTTTACTCTCGGGCTCATAGTGTCTGGCTGTGTGTCTTGACATCAGTGTTGCCTCCACGATGCTTCGCTAATGAATGGATTTGCACCAGGTGTTCAAGAAGAGCAGTGGCATGAAGAAGCTCATGGGAAATCAGTCCAGGCAGGCACTCGTGTGTCCTCCCAGCACACCAGCTCTGAACTCATTCATTAGTGGATGAAGTCAGCGACAAGGAAATACTGAATCTGGCTCCTGCTTACGGAATGTCAATGTTTTGTGTTGTGAGTCTTCACTCGTTTGTAAATGGACAAATAGACACATTTTGGTCACGTTATGGGTGTTAAGTCTTGTCTATAAGTAATGAGATGCCAAATTCATATTATACAGAACAAATGGTAGATACAGATACAAAACAATGGGAAATTTAAGAGACTCTTTCCAGAAGTTTTTTTTGTCTCAAAACGTAATCCTCTCAAGTCTCAAGTTTTTGCATTAGAAGAGTTGAATAAAATATATTTATGTTAAAATATTCCAACCAAGATTGGACCAGATTAGAGCAATTACAGGGGTGCTTTGGATTAACATTCGTAGTCAGCTTCATCAAGAGACTAAAATACTCTTTTTTGACTTAAATTTTGACAGTTTATTTAAGTTTAAATAAACGTTTAGTTCGGATGAAATAAGTTTAGTTTTCCATCTGTCCATTTTCTGTAAGCGCTAATGTTCCGGGTCTTGGATGGCATGGAACCAATCTCAGCAGACATTGGGTACACCCTGGACAAGTCCCCATTTTACCACACGGCCGACACAGAGATACATTCAGGCTGTTATTTGCACCTACATGATATCTGGAATCACCAATTCACCTTTGTGTTGGAGAGAATATGCAAACGACATGCAAAAAGTTCCCAAGGCAACCCAGAACCCTCTTGCTGTGATGCAACTGTGCTAACCAAAATTTGGATAATATTTAAGAAAAAGGTTTTTTTTTCTTCCAGTATGGCTATTTTTGTACTATAAAAGGCAGCTACAATGGATGCAGAAGGGTCTCAGAAGAAAAGTTACTGGTCTGTGTGTTAAATGTTGAAGCTAGAAAAATATGACTTCATTTTTATTTTTGCTAATCACTCTTGAAAAGGATAAACAAAATGAAAAGCTGTCAATACTTGGACTCAGACAGAATTACAAGAATTACAAAGAGAGTGAACCAAGAAAAAAACCAACAGAATTTTGGCTGAATAAATTATCCTATAAAAACATATATATAATTTCGTCCTTATACAGTAATTACAATACACAGTGAAATCCATTTGTGCAAAGTACCTGAAGGCTTACAGATGAGATAGCACACTGACATTCGGCCTACTGCTTAAATCTCTCTCTGTCTTGCTTTTGTTTTTGCTCTCTTTGAAGACAAGAGGTTTATTAAAGTGGGGTACTGGACGGTGGCCAGAAGTTGTTTGAAGTGGATCAACAAAGTCTTAGTGGACTGACAGATCATTTGGTTCAGACTGTGCCGTACCCTTCCTCTCCTCCCTCTAACCGAGCATGTTCCACAGTCGGCCTCTCAGGGACCCTGATTCACAAGTGTCACACTCTCTCAGGCAGTTTTCACATAGTGGTCTCTTCCCATTCCAGCTCATCGTCACCTGAAAGCCGGAGAAGAGGGTGAGATATATTTGACTTACAAGCGTTTTTGTTCTGTTTTGAGGTCTTGAGTTATTTTACCTTCCATGGCATCCAAGGAGTCCATCTTCTCCAGAGCGGAGTAGCTGACAAACCAGATGGATTGGCTGTTGCCTTTATTGTTTAGAAGCTCCAGTGTACTTTGGTGCAGGAAGATGTACTGCACCTATAGCACACACACACACCCACACACATATAAGCAAACACTGACATATACTGAGCACCTATCCTTATGAATTAATATCATAGAACATTTTCATAAATGCTGACTGTCCTCAGGCTGTCCTCTCACACCAAAACAAAATGTATACAGCAACAATATTCTCACATTGCATAAATAGAAAGTTCATTTGGGTGCATTGGATAAATGAGATCAACATCTTCCACTCCTTTCAAGATTTTATTCTTGACCTTTCAGTGTACGGAGCCGTCAGAGCTGATTTGCAGATTCATTTCCAAGTTGTTTATAAAAAACTGACATTTGGGAACTCAAACCTGAACTTAATTGGGATATGTAAAATAATTTTCCTGCTAATTCTTTAGCCATGGATGTAGAACGGTCATTTTCAAAGTGTTTCATTGAAATATTTAGAATTTGTTTGTGTGACCTTTGATAGAATTAAACAAATCTGACATTTGTTTAATTGCAACATGCCGATTTTCATGGAAGGTATGTGGCCGTGAAGAACTGATGAGAGTTTTGAGTGAGTCTGGATTAAAAAAATAGATTTCTAATACTTTATTCTTATTTTTAAAGGTACAATGGGGCTTATTGACAGATTTTGCCAATGACTTCAATACGACTTGATGTATAACAATGAAACCAGTTGGAAGAGTATTTATCTTATTGTCTTAAAGAAGGAAACATTGAATTTCAGAACAGATGTGGAGCCGACCTTTAAGTTGGATCCATAATCCTTTTCATTAGCATTTTTTTTATTTTTAGCAATAACAGTCCCAGTAGGGTTGCCATTTTGATGGTGCAGGTATGCACTCCTCGGAGTACCTATTCCTGTCTGCCAAGGAGGTTACATACTCACCTGTGGTCATTGGTTGGTTTGAAAAACTATCGGAAGGATTTCTACGAAAGGATGGGGCAAGCAATAGGTGACAAACCAGCAGATATCATTACAGATCTGGTTCTTGATTCTTTGAAACAAGTTAACACACCTGAAATGCTGATTATGTTAGTTATTCACTGTGTTTTTATTGAAAAAAACATCAGGACAAATGATGGAAAGTATAGGAGATCGGAGTGAAACTAAAAGGAACTGATTTTGTTTAGACCTTCAGTGTTTTAGATATTTCAGATAACGTGTATGCTTACTTAGCTGTCCGTAAAGACATTATGCTCAAGTATCAAGCACTGAAATTTGTAAGATTATTTAATTCGACTTGACTGCTATGCTAATATCAAGCTCTCTGGGATACTGAACACTGCTGTCTCAAAGAATCATGCCCTCCCTGGTTGGAAGCAGCTCTTGTAGCTGCAGAAACGGAAGGCTCATACTTCCCCATCTAAATGTCGCATAGAAAATTAAGGAATCATGAAAAAAAAATATAGAGAAGGAGCACAGGCACCTGGCAGAGTGTCCTAGAGTGAAGTGAAGACTAAATCGGGTAATTTCAGGATAAGTTTATGTTGTTTTTAAGACGGGGACTCCTTCTCAGTCCATGCCTTCAAACCGCTGCAAGATTGATTCTTTTGTCAAATGAGAATTTTCCAAATATTTCCTCATGGGAATGTGATCATAGCAGGATACAAAGTAAAAAGTAAGACAACTACATACGCTGCCACTGCAAAACTTAAGAGAAAATAGTAAGACTTGTTCTTGTATTTTGTTTATTCTCTCATGGCTGGGGAAACTAACGACAAAATAAAATACAGTGTTGAATGTGAACTTACCAGATTTTGTACCATACACATCCGCTCGCTGCGCAGTTCAGCCACCAGGCCATAAACATCCACAAAGTCGTGATCTTGGATGTGCTGGATGAGGTGGTCAAGAGCAATAAACACACCTGTTCTGCCCACACCAGCACTGAAGAGCAGAGAGAAAACAACACACAATAACACTGTCTGCTCTTCCAGCATGTGACTAGGGGTTGTAACATATCTTTATAGTAATAACTTTTATGGCCCAACTTGACTTGTACCTGCAGTGGACCACTATGGTGGTGTTTTCATGCCTATGGGCTCGGACAGCTTTGACAAACTTAATGAAAGTGCTGCAGGACTCTGGAACTCCGTGCTCAGGCCATGAAGTGTAGTTGAAATGGCGAATCAGGATGTAGTGTCCATGCTGCTTAGATGAAAAGAAGGAGAGCGAATAAATTTTGTGGCACTGCCTGGGTTTACAAACTTCACTGTTTACATTTTGATAACAAAACTTACAGGAGTCATACAAGAGTCCCCGCCAAAAAAAAAAAACACCTTTAAAAAAATAGCTCTCAAACCTTCGGTGGGTATAGAGAAGTGACCAAATGTATAGAATACCCAGCCTCTAGAGTAACCCTATGGTATTGCATAGAAAACAAAAATAAGATTTGTGGAAAAGTCAAAAAGATATCATTGTTAATTTGTATGTAAATTGTGCAATATCATCAAGACAAGGAGCCATCCTATAAACTCAAACTTAAATCATGTTTCCATGGAACAACAATATCAAAAATTTTAGAAGATGCAAAATGTCAAAAAGCAAAACTGCTTTCTATGCTTACTACGTATGTAAAAATTGTTGAAGCAATTATGTTTGGGGGGAGGTCTCTGTTGAATTTGCCTATATGCGTAAGAAGTGATGCTACAAAGAACTGGTCATAGAAGCAAGACAACATTGTTGGAAAGCAATGGAATTCTTTGCGCAAAGCCACCAGACGAGTAAAGACGTGTCTGAAAGAACCATCTGATGGAAATAGTTCAAGCTGAATGACCATTCCTGGACTGAAACACCAAAAACATAACCACTTAAGAGCCCTCATTCTCAACAAGGTGAATCTCGACCAGTTGGGTAGAGGAAACAAGTTCAGATTTGATCACCCTGTAGTTGACCACCACTTGTGAGGTGTATATTATTGAAAGGGGGAAACATCCAATGACCCAAAGGGACATTACTGACAATGTATTTCCTCCTACCTGTTGCTCATCCCGACACCTGCTGGAAGAACAATCTATTTGCACAAGTAATGAAGATCACTCCCTGAGAATTTGTTTGTCAGTTTTATGCAGAGGGGATAAAAGGCAACTCAAACTAAAATTATCTTAAGTTCACATATGGTGTATACTAGGACTTTATGCTGTTGATATAATGTTCATCAATCATAATACAGGGATTACCATTCCATTATTTGTGATTTTGTAAGTCAGGCTAGTATGGTTTCAGGGACCTGTTTTTAATAGTGATATACAATCATTATTTTTTTTGTCTTGATGTTTCATTTTAATAGAAGAGTCAAAATGATGAATGTAGATTAAAACACTACTATCTAGTGATCATTTCAGAATAATCTTGCATGTAAACTATTAAGTAACATCTGATAGTTTTTGAGAATGGATACAGTATTAAAAGTAAGACATTTTTCTCACTAAAACAATTTAAAGATACTCATATATTATGATATATGTTATATATAACTTTATAACTATTCATTTCAGTTGCTTTCCTTTAGGCACTTCACCTGCAGAACAAAAAGCAGATGAAGTGGCTATAGGGGCAGCTGTAGCTCAGTGGGTAGAGCACCCATCTCCCAATCAGAAGAATAGCAGGTAGGCCCCAAAAGTCCAAATGTCGAAGCATCCTTGAGCAAGTCCCCGACCCAATCTGCTCCCCGGGCCCTGCAGATAGCTGCCCATTGCTCCTTAGGGATGGGTTAAATGCAGTGAACAAATTTGTGTATGTGACAATAAACATGGGGACGAGAACAATAACATTTAATTTGATTTAAATTATGTGTCTGACTTCCATTGTTTTACTTTGTACTGCATTCAAATGTGAGGGTGATGTTTGTGCATTTGAAACTGCGTGTGAGGAGTTATTAGCTTTCTTACCTTTTCAACTTTTAGGGTTCTGACAGTCCAGTCAGGAAGGACTTCCTCTGACACCTTTGAAATGAGAATGTCACTGAACACTGACATAGGCTTATTGTCCTCTGGCCAGTACTTGTGACAGCGAATCTGAAATGTCATACAAAGACATCAGACACAATCCCTTCTGGTGACAGAGCTGGAATCATGACAGCGGAAAGATCCTTGATGACGCACCCGGCCTTTTTCATAACACTGTGTGAGCATGGCGATGGTCCGGGTTCCTGTTTCCCAGATCATCCTCCAAAAGTCAGCCACTGTGCCAGGCAGAGGGCCCTGGGTGGCTATGAATTCATTGGGGCAAAGGTAGCCCTGGAAAAGTAAGAGTGAGATGTTACATTAGTAATTTAGAAATGTACTGAAATTATAAATGTACACGGGTCACTTTGAGCTACTGATAGCTAATGCTTACTGAAACAAAGCTGGCGTTGATGTAGTCGGAGCCTGCAGTGCCTGGTTCTGAGAGCAGCTTCACTCGGTTGTTATTGTCTAAACAGTTTATTGAGAAGCAGCAGCAGAAGCACATTGAACACGAATGTGTAACATCCATTTGAAGTCAATATTATAGCTAAAACATATATTGTTATACTGTAGGTATCATTGTTCTGGAAAAATAATTTTCAGCTTGAGTGCTTACAAGGTTTGATGTTGGGGAAGCGGTTTTTTGATTTGTTCCAGGGTAGGTCAGCATCTGTGGTGCCCAGGTCCTGCAGCAGTTTTGGAAGCTCCTGAGGAGATGCATTGTTGAATATCAGTATTCACATGACATTCTTGTAAAATAATAAATATACAGAACATAAAATAATAATATAATATACTTTAAAATAATAAAAAGTAATCAATTTTCTCCTTTTGAGTTGCAGTCTAGAAGCTGAAGGGAGAGGACGCTGGCGTTTTCTGTTCGGCGCTTTCTCCGTCCGCCGAGTTCTACAGCCTGCATACTATAAACCGACAAGTTTACCTTTATTGTTGCTCACCGGCAAACCTTTTGGATTTATATTCATATTTGAATATATTATGCTGTATTTGTATTTGTATTTGTACGAATTCTATCGTGTCAGGTGACGGTCTGCCTACCTGTTGCTGCAAGTGTACCATCACCCGGAGACTTCTGTATCTGTTTGTTTCCCCCTTTTATGTCCATTTCTGTTTGTTCATCATTGATGCCAGTTTGTTTATCCGTCTTGTTCATCACTGCCCCGGTGACACTTTCACCAAAAGCCGTTGTTGATCACTTTTTTCTCGGCATCATTTCCATGAAAATAATGGCTACTAACGTCCTCTGTGTGTCTCGTCCATGGCTAACGGCTAATAATGGGCTAGTCTCCACGACTGGCATGATGATAAATTATTCCGTCACCGAACTGATGAAATTCAACAACTACAACACTCCGTTGTGCATATCGGTTATTAAACAACTTGGACTCCTTCGCCGGCCCTGTTACATTCACAGAAGTTGCCGTTCTAAGTTTGTTCCATCTAGTATTAAAATCAAACCCTTTAATACACAATCTCTCACAAACAAATCATGCCTCATACATGACCACATTCTGGTGAATTTTCTGGACGTTATGTGCCTTACAGAAACCTGGCAACAACCAGATGATTTTTCTGTCCTGAATGAGACCTGTTCCCCTGGCTACTGTTCCCTCCAGAAAGCCCGCAGCACTGGTCGTGGTGGTGGTCTGTCTGTCATCTACCGCAGTGATTTGGACTTGTCTCCACTGCCGTTGCCAGAGATGTCTTCTTTTGAATGCCTGGTATTTAATTGTAAGCCCCCTTTCTCCATGACCATACATCTAATCTACCGACCACCCAAACCAAACCCAGCCTTCATCTCTGAGGTGTACAACCTTTTGTCGACATTTTGCACAACCTATTATAGTACTTGGAGATGTGAACATTCATGTCAGCTATCTTCCATGTCGTTTTGCATCCGAATTTCTCCAACTACTGGATTGTTTTAATCTAAGGCAACTTGTCGATGTCCCCACCCACACCAAGGGGAACCCTCTGGATCTACTCATCACTGACTCTGCTCCTTTCAGCAATCTTTTTATGTACGATCTGGGTGTGTCCGACCACAAGGCCGTCTCCATGGAATTATCACTTGTGTCCCCTCTCACCAGGCACAAATGTAAAATCTATTTCAGGAATTTGAAAAACATCAACCCAGAAACCATGACAGTCGACCTCCAGCATCTTCTTTCTGCAAACTTTGTATCAGCCAATGACTCAATTGATTTCAACAATAACTCTCTGGATAGCCTCCTGGATCGTCACGCCCCTGTAAAAACTAGAACAGTCACCTTCTCCCGCTCAGCCCCCTGGTTCACCAGCGAGCTACGGAAAATTAAGGCAGCTGGGCGTGTCCTTGAGCGGCGTTACAAGGCTTCAGGTGTCACTGTCCACAAGCTAGCCTTCCGGGAGTCCCTCAGAGAGGCTCAGTCACTGTTGTACTCGAACATTATCAAAACCAGTCCTGGAAATTCTAGGCAGCTCTTTTCCACTATCAATCATCTTCTTAAACCACAAACTCCCCCACTTACAGAAATTACAGAAGAGCACTGTAATAATTTCATGGCTTTCTTCAAATCGAAAATTGACTCAATCCGTTCTGTCCTTTCTGGTTCCTCCACTCTACCTATCTAGTCTGCTTACTCACAGTTTGAGATCTCCCAGCCTTTAATGTGCTTCCCAGATATCTCACAGCAGTAGGTTGAGGTTATCATCAGGACGATAAAACCCTCTACTTGTGTCCTCAACCCCTTTCCTAGAGCCCTAGTGAAAACTAACATCTCTTCCATCAGTCCCCGGATCACCGCTGTAATAAACCAATCCCTCCTGGCTGGCTTTGTTCCATTTGCCCTAAAAGCCGCCATAATCAGACCACTCAAAAAACCTACTCTCGATCCAGAAGTTTTTGCTAATTACAGGCCCATTTCCAAACTCCCATTCCTCTCCAAAGTACTGGAAAAACTAGTTGCTGCCCACTTCCTGGACCACCTCAAATACAACAATCTCTTTGAAACATTTCTGTCTGGTACAGAAACAGCTCCGCCCACAGCACAGAAGCAGCTCTGCTTAGAGTCACGAATGACCTACGGATAGCAGCAGATGCTGGTTCACCTTCCCTCTTGATTCTCCTTGATTTGTCTGCTGCCTTCGACACTGTTGACGATGGAATACTCCTACACCGCCTACATCACACCATTGGAGTCATTGCCACAGCCCTAAACTGGTTTCAAACCTAATTCACCAAAAGAACAGAATACATTTCCCTTTGAAGTTCAAGATCCCGGACACACACTGCCACTTTTGGGGTCCCCCAGGGATCAGTCCTTTAGCCCCATTCTTTTCATACTATACATGCTCCCGCTTGGCCATGTCATCAGTCGATATGGACTGTCATTCCATTGCTACGCTGATGACACGCAAATCTACAAAATCAAAATTTTTTTTTACACATTTTCCTCCGCAGCCTCTCCATCGTCATCGTCATCGTCATCTCCCCTGTCAACTCTTCGCACTTGTCTTGAGGAGATAAAGGTGTGGATGAAAAACAACTTTCTCCAGTTGAATAGCTCCAAAACCGAAGCAATTTTAATTGGCACCCCACATCAGACCCAGTTTTCCTCCATAACCAGTATTACCTTCTCTGGTCATGACATTCCCCTCTCTTCATCAGTCACCAACCTCGACGTAAGATTAGACCCTCAACTCAATTTTGAGTCCCACATCAAACACATCTGCAAGATCTCCTTTCACCATCTCAGAAATATTTCCAAACTATTTTCTTCACTCACCTTGAGTGATGCTGAAAAGCTGGTTCACGCGTTTGTCTCCTCCAGACTGGATTACTGTAACGCACTTCTCATCGGGATCCCTGATAAAAGTCTTCAAAGACTTCATTAAGTTCAAAACAGTGCTGCAAGGATCCTGACGAGAGTTCGTCAACACGAACACATCACCCCCGTTCTTCATTCCCTTCATTGGCCTCCCATCTCCACCAGGATTGATTATAAGATCTCTCTCCTCACTCACCAGTGCATCCATGGTAACGCCCCCCCCCTACCTAAAAGAACTACTTACCCCACTGACCTCAACACGATCCCTCCGTTCTACCCCCTCATACTGCCTCCTCCTTCCCCGGACTAAGCTCAGCACCATGGGTGATTCTGTTCTGCTGACCCTCATCTATGGAATGCCCTCCCTGACCATCTGAGGGCTCCACAGACGACTGACACATTTCAAAGAGGACTTAAAACTTTCCTTTTTAGCAGAACCTATAACTTTAATTAAAATTGCTGCTTTTTGGTTATGTTTTTTTAGTTATTAATTTTTTATTGATGCTTTTATCTGCTTTTGCTTACTTTGTAGCACTTTGAGATTTGATCCAAATGTAAAGTGCGTTATAAATTAAATGTATTATTATTATTATTATTATTGAATTCCTTCAAAAATGTATTGTGCTTTAAAATTAAGTTGAATGAAAGAGAGTTCCTTCGTGGTCTTGAGAATATCATTGCTGCCGTGAAGTCAGGGCAATTTCTTAAATGTTGTAATGACTCTACAAGATTTACCATAAAAATAATAAATAATAATAATAATAATACATTTAATTTATAATATAAAGTGAAATTCATGAAAAGAAAATCCTATCTTTGAATTAGGGAATAATACGTCATTCAACTCAAATGGTCCATACTTGACTATATCTATACACAAATCTGTATTGGATAAGATCTTATTATGTTTTGTGCATATGAACATAGTCACACACCAAGAACTTAAATTCACATTGTACTCACTCACTCTTTCAATAAAAATACATCTTTATAATCATCATATAATATTATCACCGTCCAGATCTTCTATTGCTCCTGGGTAATATGGGGTATATGGATATGTGTAGGGCACGTTGAAGTAAAAGATTCAAAATGATTCTGAGTAAAACTTAACTAAATGTCTATTTTATCCGGAAGCTATTTTACAAAGTGCTTTTGCGGTTTTTTCTTGAAAAGCACATCCAAACCCTTGTTTTATAGGATGTTATAACCTGTCTATTGTTCTTTTGAGAGATGTTAAACTAAAGGGAAAAGAAAACTCAGATGATTTAATTTGTTAAAACTTTCTTCGCCTTTTTAGCGAAAGCATTATACAGTCCTTAATCTCGTCACGTACCAAAGTTCCTTGTTGTCTTCTGTCAGTTCTGAAATTGCAGATTTCTCTATTATTTTTTAGTATTTATCCAAACTTGGGTGCAAACACTTACAGCAAGCTCTTCTTGAAACTTTGCGTTGTCGTTGGCACACAGATCCTCTACATGCTGCAGGAAAGACTTCTTGTTGACAGGCCTGGCAGAGAGGTAAGAGAGACTTAACACTGAATATGAGGAAAAGATAGAAATGAACAACAGCCCTACAATAATATATTATTTTTTGTTAGTTTATTCAAGGTAAGAACATGCAATAGAAAGCGGTACAGAATATGATGATCAACAGTGCAGCTACTGTTTGAATATTAAAATTATTTACGCAGGATGACTTACTTGAGTGATTTCCTGTAGCTGAGCAGCCTGCTCAAAAAAAAACAGCAAACATCAACAAGAGTATCCAAATTAGCTCTATATTCAAACAATCTGGCAATTGTTTAGCCAGATTGGTAGGTCTGTCCAAAAAAGTTGGACAAATTTCATACTGAATACGGAATTATACATTTAATTGTAAAATCAAGCAAATACGTTCTATCATTAAGCTGATCCGCTATGATTTAACACATGCGTTAAACAGAAGATCATACCCCTGTGGCTAGCTTTCCTTTCCTTGCAGCTCTGCAGGCCCTTAGCTATCAATAAATCTTCCCCATTTGTGTCCCCTATAAGACCACTGAGCAGTCCAGGCAATTTGGAGATAGTGAATGGGTAAACAATTTAAAAAGGTCTCCAACAGAGGAGTGTAAGCACAGCTCTGCAATCTCAGGGCAGGCAGGGGTTGAAGAAGTTGAAAGCTGTTGGCAAAATTTGAGGTTGCAAAGAAATACATATGTGGACCTCCACCCCATATTTAATATTCAACACAGGTGGACAAATGAATGCAATTTAAAAGGTAACACGATATTGATACCCTTATAGTTAAAAGTGAAAGATGGAGTAGGGATGCAAAACAGAATTCCGCACACTCATACCAAAAAGCAAACTTACTGGATCACATAAATCTCCTTCCGTCTAAAGAAGAAGGAAGAATACCTGGTGAGAGAAAAAGTGCTCGGTGTGAGAAAAACAAAGCAAGTCTATACAAGTGTTTGTGGGAGGATAATTGTGCCATTCGTGGGACAAGAAATAGAAAAAAGTGTGTTATTTTTACAAAATGTGTGCCTAGAAATGTGATCAGACTGATATGAGTTTAGTAACCAAGTAAGAGAATCTGACTCAAACAAGCAGTATAACACTTTTTTTGATGAAACCCCTTTGACCTTACAGAGAGCTGGAAAAGCTTCATAGTGATAAATAATTAAAGCTGTCAAAAATCAACAATACCATCTCCTAGAGAGTGTGAAACAGCTAAAAAGGAGCAGAAAGCAAACTGTCTTCCTTCTCAGCATCATTTTTCAGGACTATGAAGACTCAGAGCAAATCAAGGAAAACATATATATTTATAATAGTAAAGCATATGATAAAAATGTCAAATATTTGTTCAGGTAGAGCAGATGTATTATTTTTACCCAGACGAGGTGCAGGCATCTGCCGAGTGGAGTCACTTTTGAAAATAATATCCTCTGGATTGAATTTATTCAATGCTCAATCAGATCCTCGTGAAGAAATCCAATATCAACCTAGACTCCTCTATTTTTGGTTTCTTTTTGTACGTTGTCATAATGTGGCTATTCTTCAGATGTTGGTTCAGATAACTTTATATGCTTATTGCTAGTCCCAGTGCTATTGTTTATTTATATTGCCAAATAACAGTACAACTGCAAACATTTTTGTTTTACTCATAATGACAGCTTTTCTTTCTCTGATTTGTCTTATTTTCTCTCAACAGCTTGACACACTAATTGTTTAAGCATTTATTTGTGCGAAAAAACTTGAAAGGCTAGATGTTGAATTTGTGTGACAGGCGGGTTGGAGAGATGCAAACTGCAGGACTTGTCTGCTCTGCAGACAACTGAAGCTCAACTTTGAAGCTGCAACGACGCCGCGTTTCATAGTGCTGCTGCTTCTATTTTCTGCACTTCAACCTACTGCTAGAAGATTTATTGTTGAGAGCTGCAGCAAAGCCATTTTTGACTTGTCGACTTGGATTTCAAGTCACGGCTGAAGTTATGTACCATGCACTCAGCTTCAAACACGTGTTTTATTTTGCAAGTTGACCCTTTTGGATTGAAACAAAACACACAGACTAACCGGTTGAGCTTTTCTTGTTTAAGTTCCAGATCTGCAACAGCAATCAGTTGATCCAGTTTACACTTATTCTCTATGATCTCTGCCTCTCTGGGTGAATAAGTCCCGCCCTCTTTCTTGCGTTGATGGATTCTGATAAGTCAATCAAATATAGAATCAAAATGAGTAAAAGCTAAAGATCTTCTTGTAATTTTCGCAATACAGAATTAGCCGAATGTAACCAAACTTGCATATTTGCATTTTATAGTGATGAATAATCTTCTTACTTGACCGAGCAACAGACGAGGATGATGAAGAACATTGCCAAGAAGAAGGAGAGTAAAACTCCCAGAATGATCTGCTCATCTCTGGTCAACAGTCCATCCACTACGGAGAGAGAGCGAGGGGAGAAAGACCGTCCAATGTCACAAACGAAAACACAGGATATGTTTTCAGTTTTTGTTGGCGAGAAATACAGGGCTTTATATAAATACCTGCAGTTTTGACGTGCTCTGAGTAATCAGAGTCTGTGGATTGACCATTGATGTTTGTGGCTCTGAACTTAAACCTGGTGGAAATAGCCCAGTGTCAGGCTGATATTGTTGTAAAACATTAAGTTACAGCAGGTTTCAAGCCATTGTGCTGTGTGTGTGGTGTACTCACACATAAACCGTGTTAGATTTCAAAGGCCCATTGCAGAGATCAGAGTTGTTCTCCGTCATACAGTCATTGTTACCTCCAATCATGTATGTTCCAGCTAAATTGCTGTTTTGCCTTACTGGAGGCCAACCATCTCCAGATAAGCTACGACTACCTCTGACATGTGCAGCCATGCGTGATGACCCGTCCGCTGATAAACATTGCGGGTTGGGGAAACCCTTGTCTGTCAGGTAAGGGGCAGGGCGATGAAAAAATGCATTCCTCCAGTTGGTCAGATTCTGGAACTCCTTCACTGTGGCAGGATGAGAGTAAGCGAGGAAATGAGATGCAGGGGGGCTGGGTCACATATCTGCAGATGTAAAGGACTATTTTGCCTTGTTTAGAGCTTAGCAAAGGGTGACAAACTGGTGAGATTCTACTCCAGGATTAATATAATATATATTTGATTAAACCAAAGTGTATTAATCTAAAAAGGGATGGAGTAATTGTTTTTTAAGTGTCATACCCCCTGACTCGGCCACGATGACCTGAATCTTTGTGATTGGTCCATTGTCGTCACTATAGAAACAGGCAGGCATGCGGATGGTGATACTCCTTCGGGTTACCATGGCAACCCCTTCGTGGCCAAGCACTGCCTGGGGTCTTTGGGTGGGTTTGGCTGGAGCTGGAACGGAGAACACAAGTGTGAACACAAAGGAGCATGCACTAGCAAGCAAATACAAACACACAAACACACACACAAATGCATTATATGTATTTTCATATAAGACATGACAAACAGGCCGTTGCTCTGTGTTGAGAGAGGGAACCTGCATATCATCACACACATTTGACAAAATGGCAGATGTGTTGTGTCAGAAGAGGCCTGTACACTGCTCTACTTAATGACAGCACTATGTACCAGCAATTCACTGTCTCCGATCTGTGCATCACTGCTGCAACAAGGAGAGAAACTAAGCGCAGTGCAGAGAAAACACTAAGAGGAGGACTTATACCTTTGATCCCTGTGGTGATCTGAACATGCGGGCTGGGTGGACTCCTTCCCGCCCCATTCTTGGCTGAAATCTATAAATGTACAAATAAAACAAGAGTTAGCTGGAGCTTACATACCGCCGTGACATTCCGTCGAAGCACTTTACAGCAAATGCATCAGTCCATGTTCTCAACTCCTTTGATATTGTTTTGGATATACAGTGTGCTATAGAGAAGGTGTCAAAACATCATTATCCCCTTAAAATTCTTTGTTCGCGGAAAGATAAGTTTTGTAGAAAAATGTAAAGATAAAAAGGCTGAACAACTTATCATAGAAAATTTGTGTTTTGTATAATAAGGGACCACACTTAGGAGTCACCCACAACAGCATATTTCCATGGAAACAACCTAAATACGGTAGGATATCCAAATTATCAAACGAAATTCATTTATTCCGTTTTCTTCTGTAAAGCAGCTGCTACCTGGTGTTTTACTATTTAAACCAAGTTGTGCAGGTTGAGCAGTCTTACTGCCTTATGCCAAGTTTGCTTTGTTTCTTTGTCTCTCATACCCAGCCAACGTCCTCCCCACACTCTACCCATTTCACACAGGCATACACTCAATCTCACTACTGAATAATTTTCAAAGTTTGTTCAGTTATTTATAATAATTTTCAATAATTATAAGATTATATTACAAGCTGGAGTATATATATTGCAAGAGTTTGTTTGCTCCACACAGGTGAGAACAATTTATTACTCAGTCATTTTTATGATGGGAGTTAAAAAATGATAGACAACCACAGAAGTGGGGAGTAGAACAGACAAGATTAAAGAACTACTCTCTAACAACTAATTGAACAACCTCGATTACAGCTCACAGTGAGGGTGAATATGCATCTGGATGTGTGTGTGTGTGATCAGTGTGTTATCTTCACCTGTATACTGTAGTTGTGCCCTCCCTTTAGGCCCTCTATGATGGCTGTCATCACGTTTTTGTCTTTGTGAGTGACATTAAGGCTCATGTTCTTCACAAGCTGGTTTTTTTCATAGATGAACACAAAGTAGGCAGTTATGTTTCCATTGGGCTCCTCCGGAGGGGTGAAAGCCACCGTCACACGGTTCACTTGCTCTGGGATGACTGATACAACCACATTTTTTGGTGGGTCTTTGGGTTCTGTAAACAGAGAGGAAATAATAATATATAAATATTCTTCTTATTCTCAACTGGGTAGCAGCTATCAGAGATGCTCCATTATATAATTTCTACATACCTTCCTCCAGTGTTAGAAATTCAATAGGACCTATGGCTTTGCCATCATTGGCAGCGTTCTCCAGTGGACCAGTGAAGGCAGTGATGGTCACAAAGTAACTGGTGAAAGCTGTCAAGTTAGTCACAACAACTTTTCTCAATTCTCCTGGAGCTCGGACTATTGAGAAGTTCAGATCAGGACCATCAACCTGGTACAACAGGGGGGTTCATAGTAAGATTTATTACGTGTATGTGGATGTATCTAAGGATTCATTTTACCATATATGTTCACCTGCCTCTGAACTGAGACTGAAAACCAATATGTTGACTTCCTCTAATAACATCTAACTCGTTAGTTTGTGTGTATTTAAAAAATGTAACTGAATGAGGTGACCTGCACAAGATATGAAGTTGGTCCAGAGAGGACAGTTGGAGGCTCCCATGCTACAAGAAGGCCATTGGAGGTGGGATTCACTTTCAAGTCACGAGGAGGAACATCAGGGTCTGAGGAAGGTTACAAGAAAAACACATCTTAAAATGTGTTACTGGTGGAAAATAAGTAAAATCATCTCAATGTACAAGTGATATATTCAGTGCAAATGACTTAAAAAGAAGCATCCGTTGGCATTTTTCTTCCAGATACTGAATTAACATACTAATGAAATCTCCGCATTAATATACACAACCAGAGGAAGTCAGGTAAACAATGATTTCCAACTCTCCCCTATCAAACACAATAAGGGCATATCACTACTGAGATGTTCTTACTTCCAGCTAGGGTTTGCGCATAATTCCAGTGTGTATATTCTCCAACCCCAGCATTGGTCACAGCAGCCACTTTGAAGCGGTAGTATCTGTATTTAGCCAAGGACTGCATTGTGATGCTCTCTTCGATGCCCTCTGAGGCATTCACTGGCACTGTGGCATTAGAGTCCACGCAGTCTGAGCTCAGTTCTTCCTCCAGGGCATGCTGCACAGTAGTTAGTATGTTTGCTTCACAAACAGTGTTAAGCAGGTGTGCGATGATGTGGTAACCCCTCAGCAGACCTGGGATGGAAAGTGGTGGTGCCCACTGAAGCATCACATTGGTAGGTGTGACATGAGAGACATTGAGGAAGCGGGGTGCAGCTGGGACTATTGAGGGAGACAAAGGTGGTTTAAGTAATCATTCAATCAGTTTTAGAGTATATTCACATCTCAAATGTGACACATTACACACATCAGAGTGTTTACCTGATTCAGGCAGAGTGGTAGCTGTACAGTTTACTTGGTCTCCAGTTCCTGCAGAGTTGACTGCAGCCACAGTGAACGTATACTCCTGGTCTGGAGACAGCCCAGTCACTGTATACTCTGGTGCATAAGCCTGGTGTGTGTACGACTGCATGTCTATCTCCGGTAGAATCTCATAAAAAAGGACCCGTCCATTTGGGTTGGCTGGGAGTTCCCAAGACAGCAAAAGTGAATCCCAGTTCACTCCTAAGCAAGACAGGTTGGCCACAACATCGGACACTGCAGACAGATAAGTTATTATACTAGCATAAGCATTGGTTATCATTGTTCGGTATCCATATGGTAAATGATAATGGTAAATGGACTGGACTCAAAGCGCATTTACAGCACGAGTCAGCATTCACCCAATCACTCAAACTTTCATACAGTGATGATAGAGGCTTCCATGCAAGGCACCAGATGCTCTTAAGAAGCGGTAACCATTCAAGCCATTATTCACACACCATTCACACACCAATTGCAGCCCAATGGAACAGCCATTGGGCTGCAATATGATTTGAAATTGAATGAAGGTATAGAGATTAACAGATTTGTCGATTAACATATTGATGAATGTATATCTTTTTGCACTGGGTGACATGAATCTATGGTATTTGACACTGCTGGCTAGCTTTGGATGGGTCACCACTTACTATCGTGTCTTTTAACTTCCTTAAGTCTTTTTTATGTATTTTTTAAGACACAGGTATGATATGTATGCTGCGTGTTTCAATGTTTTCTGCATTCCTTGATTTCATGTCATAGAGAAATAAGGCATCTTGAATTGGATTGTACAAATATCAGTTTTTAGTACCAGCCATTGTTTGCCACAGAGTGACATACTGCGTCAGTGTAGCATTTCCTCTGTGTTGACGGTGTGTTTTTTTACCTGACTCGTTTGTGGTGAAAGTTGCCGGTCTACTGATCTGATTCCCGTGGCCCACACTGGTGTAACTGTAAACACTGATCTCATAGGAGCTGTGAGGCCTGAAGCCTGATAGATACTCTGTGGTTGATGGATCAGAAGAATTCTGCATTTGTGCACACACAAAAAAATGATACAGGGAGATCAAATCATTCAATCTATAAACTGGATTAGCTCATATTGTAACAGCGTGCACTTGTACGTATGTGTGTCTATGTATAAATGCTTCTAGTGAGCGGTATGTGAAGTGTGAAATTAGAGCAACAGTCTGTGACAGTGTGTATTCTTACTAAGTGAGGGTCAGAAAATGTGTTGTTGTTAGTATGGAGTATCTTTTGGTGTGTGAAATTAATGCTACCCTATGTGAGACAGTCTGCTTGATGAGGTCCAGGATCCTGAAGCCGTACTGTATCACTACTCCATTGGGCTCCAGAGGAGGGTCCCAGCTCAGCCACACAGAGACTGCTGTGGTGTTGTATATAGTCAAGTTACGTGGAGGGGACATGGGGCCTGAAAGAGAAAAAAAATAGATAGACAGCAGAAACACAATCACTGTTTCATACATACATAACATCTCATTAGGAGCTTATATTAAATCTACTTTCAAACTGACCTCCTTCATCAGTGTGCAACTGAAGCAGCAGATAAGGTCCCGAACCTTTACGCGTTGCAGCCGTAATTGTGAGGTTATAAGCTGTGTATGGAAGAAGGTTGGTGAGGATGAATGAGGTGCTATTGGCATTAGTTGTGCTAGAGCCACTTGGGCCAAATAGAGTGAGAGTATATGCTGTTATCTCCCCATTTGCTTCAAGAGGGGGCTGCCAAACTACTGCAATGGAAGATGATGACACATTTCTGGTGGACACCAGCAATGGTGCAGAACTAGGAACTAAAAGGAAAAAAAAACGCACGTCAGTGTCTCAAAAAATTCATCCTCTCGATAAATGTGTGAGCAGATGAACTCACTATCATCATCCGTTCTCAGGTATATTGTGCTGGTGTGGTTATAGGCGGGGCCAGCACCAGTTGCCGGTGTAACAGTTAACACATATGGGAAATACTTCTTGAGTTTGGTAAATAGGAAGACATTGTCAGTCGTGGTATGCTTGATGGTCTTGTTGACAGCTGGACTCCATTGGCTGGATGGGTTTATGGGGACACCAACCTCCTGTAAGGTGAGCAAGTAGGAGGGACGGCCGTTTGGCTCCAGTGGAGGGTCCCAGCTAACAATGATGGCTGTGGGGCTGAAGATCTGTGCAGTCAGATTTCGGACCGAATCACTCGGCACTGAAGAAGGAAACAAGTAGAATGGTGTTAGTATTTCAAAATGATTAGCCTTTTGATGTGATATTTATCAAACTATGAGATAGTAAGATAGGGCATCAATGAACCACACACTCTGACATTTCAGGGAAAATGAACACTGAGCCAGGTCATCATCATCATCTGTGACAAGCACCATCATACTCCTTCGTGGTATAACCAAGAAAATAAACAACAGCACATCAAGTCCAGCAATATATCAGGGCATTACATACGCAACACAAATACACAGGAAAGTAAATAGCGGAGTAAACAGTTACAGAAACATTAGCCTACAAAATGCACAGTTGGAGACATACAGGCACATTGAGGAGAGAAACACTGAAAAACTTATGAAAGACGGGGGTTGAGGTGAAAATACTCATCCTATCCATCGTCTCAGCTCCTCTGAGAACAGTGTACGGTTCAGAGAGTAGAAAATGAAGGGGAGATAAATGTAAAAGAGGGGATAAAACCAAAAGAATTGTTATGAGTGGATGTAAGGGGCCAGGTGTGCGTGGGGGTCTGAGCCCAGGGGAGTGACACCCTGCTGAGCTTGGCTGTACGGGAGAGACAAGGTGCCCCAAGGTCCGGTGCTTGTGCTGAGAGCGGAGCAGCTGGAGCACAGGCAGAGATACAGAGTCAGTATGAACAGTAATCATTGAGACAGAGAATTCTTAACAGGCTAAAACAAAAAAAATATTCCAAACATACAACTATGATCTGTTTGTGACACAGTGTGTGGCAGATTTTCTGCACCATTTTTTCCCAAAATCAAATAAGAACAAAGAGATTCAGTTTATTTTATACTTCAATTTATTAACTGATGATAAGATGAACAAGGTATGACTAAAATACAGTATAAAAATGTTAGTATCCATGACAACAATGCTAATGTTGCAGTCTGCCTGTTTTTAATCCCTAACATCTTTCATCATGCTTAGAAACAGAAAATATGAACAGGCTGTTTTCAAGACACAGTGTCAAATGCAGACTAAAATAGAACCAGATTGCCTTACCGGCATTTTTTTCCTTCAACAAGCAGGCTCAAAAGTTTATATTCAATCGCTGAGTTTTTATGTGATTTTATGAAGGTAAAGAGTTTTGAAAAAAGAGTGCAGAATTATCTTCCAGTGAAACTCTGAATTATTGAATGCGATAATTATCTGTCGTCATTTGATGTTTTTTGATATTCGCGCAAAATCTTTTTTTTTGGTAAATGTACAATTGTTCTTGTATGAGTTTGTGTGTGTGTATGTGTGTCTGACTGACCATCCTCTGGTAGGAACAGGGTTAGTGGCTCGCTTTGGACCCCTCCGTCCCCCTGCACGGTACTGGAGGTCATCCAAACTGTGTAGTTTGTGCCCCCAACCAGTTGAGTCAGAGTGTAGGAGTGGGCTAAATCAGGAGAGGCGAGAGCAGGTAAATCTGAAATAGGAACCCTCTGTGGAAGAAAAAAGCAGATATAGGATAGTTTTCATGAGAGTAACAGAGACATTTGGAATTAACTTTTAGAAATAACAAATGAATGAATCAACCAAATGTATAAGTGAGGATACAGATGCTGTAGAAGTGAGGAACGAAGTAGAAACTATATAAACACAACACTGATCAAAGCCCAAAAATGTAATTTATCAATGTTAAACAGAATTCAAGGATTGACAAATCTTTTTCTCAATGTATCGGCTGCATGCAATGACAGAATATTTAATGTTCAAACTGAACAGAGTAAGCATTTGGGAACAGAGGATACTATTTCATTCTGTAATTCTCTCCAATTCTTGCTTGCTCTTTGACTTAGTGGTTCCACAGTTTTAGGGTGTTGTATTCAATAATGGTGTATAATTTGTTATCACATTTAGTCATACACAGTAATAATAATAATAATAATAATAATACATTTAATTTATAATGCACTTTACATTTGGATCAAATCTCAAAGTACTAACACTGCAAGATTATTTGTCTGCATTTGACCCATAACTGAGAACAGTGGGCAGCCTCTTTGATATTTATATTCCGGGTCTTGCTCAATTGGGACCTTACGACATATTGACTGCCAACCGCTTAACATTTTTAGTGACTCTTTTACCCAGACTCTTTCATTGTGAAGTCATCTGATGTAAGATGGCAAAATGTGACACGGAACATAACACTGATGTTATGTGCCATGGGTAACTTGCACATCTGTGCTTTTCAGAGATGTGCAAGTTACCCATGGCCATGAGCACCAAAACATCCCCACACCATCACACATTCTGGCTTTGGAATTTTTCACTGGAAACAATCTAAATGATTAATTTCTTCTTTAGCCTTGCAGTCATGTCCACAATTTCCAAAAACTATTTGACAAGAGAACTCTTTAGACCAAAGAACTTTTTCACTTTGCATCAGTCCATCTCATATAAGCTCACATCAAGTGGTCGACAGCATTCCTTGATGTTGATTATATATGGATTGGTCTTCACTTGCATTGCATTTACAAACTTACATTTGTAGATACAGTGATGAACTATGTTTACTGACAAATGTTTCCCAAACTGTTCTTGAGCCCATGTAGTAACATGCTTTATTGTCAGGCCATAATTTCTCAACCATATGCCTGACTAACACTAAATTTGGTGCAGATGAATAGACTCAAGGAAATATATCTTGTATACATTGTGATTTAATCGAAAAGTTCATATTTTGCTCACTGGGAGGAGGTTTTTGTGAAAAATTCAGTTTTGTGGACATAACTCCAAAAATATTTCTTGAATGGTTTTCAAGGTTCATACCTACATAAACCTTAGTGCAAGAAAGAACTCGATTGATTTCCGGTGAGGTCGGTCATAAGATTCCGACACTAGGGGAGACTTTATCTAGTTGTTGTGCCATAATTTCTCAACCGTTCGACCCATTTAGTCAAAATTTAGTGCATACTAATCAAGTCAAAACGATTTATCTTGTGTAAATCTTATTTTACTATCAAAGTTCATATTTTACTCATTAAGTAAAAAACAAACACTGTGTATTCAGACATAATTTCAGAAGCGTTGATTTAATTCAGTCAAATTCATTCGGTGCATGTCAATCGAATCAAGGAGATGTATCTCTTAAATATCATATTTTACTCTAGTAGTCCATATTTTATCACATTTTACACTAGTAGTCTATATTTTATCATATTTTACACTAGTAGTCTATATTTTATCATATTTTAGACTAGTAGTCCATATTTTAGTCACTATGGCGAGCCCTCCTATGAAAAAACCCTGTTTTCCAGAAATAAGTCAAAAACTGTCATGGATTATTGTCCAATTATATGTCTACAAAGACCTCAGTGCGACAAAGAGCTGGATTAATGTTGGGAAAGGTCAAATTTCTGACATTAGTGGGGGCTTTAGCTTCAAAAATTTTCAGCACATCATTTCGCAAGTGTTTGTCCCATTTAGTCACAATTTTGAACATATCAATGTACTTCAGGAGATCAATTTCGTATATATATATTTTTCTCTTAAAGTTTATATTTTACCCACTAGGGCGAGAATTTTTCGGAATAACACTGTTTTCAGCCGTAACCTCCTAATTTTTTGTCCGTTTTTCTCCAACTTTGGTGCATATGAATCAACTCAAGGAGATCTATCTGATATATATATTTTACTCAACAAAGTTCCTATTTTCTTCACAGGGGGAGCTTTCTTTATGGAATGCACTGTGTTTCAGTCATAACTTCACAATAATTTGGAAAAATTCAATCAGGGGGGTTGCTTATACAACAAAGGAGATTGGGGACTTTTCCGGGATATACTCTTGCTGTCGGTGACGACATCATAGGTCTAGTTTCACAATGTAGTAAACCTCTTGCCGTCTTTGTTGTGAATGACTCAGCCCTTTGAAAGTGCCTCTTTCATACTCATACATAGAAACCCGACCTGTTACTGTTGAACCTCTTTGTGTGTGAAATTGTAGGGTTGGATGTTTCTGAACGTTCCAAAACCTTCAAAGACATTTACTGCCCCTATGCAAGTTTTCGAGATATATTGCTGGCATAAAATCCATTTACAAAAATGAATGAAGCTGATGGGTTATAACTTTTAATATATTGCCTTTATTCATATTGAATGATTAAAGGATTAATTAATGATCACATTCCAACTTATTTGGAATTAAGGTGGTAATGCCAGGTTATAGATATAGTAAATAATTATACACATAAATTTAAATTTAGTAGATTTAGGGTCAACCAGCTGTGAGTTACAAACTGTAAGTTGATTACAGCTGCAGCAGGCACAAAGTGACATTAGCACTCAGTTGTCATGTTTGTGTCCACTTAATGAATGGAATATGTAAGTACAATACTATCCTCTTTAGATTTATTTTGGGATCCACCTACTCCTGATAAAAATAACTGCCAAATGCTCCTGTATGTTTAGCAGCTGACCACTAACTATTATGGTAGCTGACAGAGCAAAAAGAATGAACCAAAATAGAAAATCTTGTATAGACACCCAAACACATTCAACATCAGAGTAGAGCTGAGAGAGCAGTTTCATGATAATTCCCTTTGGCTCTGTCACTAAGGGGGAAAGTTTTTCACATTACAAATCATATTTTTATGCAAAAATAAAAATGAATGCATGATAATTATGTCATGTGACTCTATGTTCCATACACTGTATGTGTCTTACCTGCTCAATCAAAGTGTTGTTATCAGAGTAAAAAATAGTGTAATCTGTAAGGATTCCATTTGGTTCAGTGGGCGGATGCCAAAGCAAAGTGACTGTGGAGGTGGTCACATTAGTAAAAGACACATTCTGCGGGGGGTCAAATGGTTCTGAAATCAAAGAATAAACACACACAAATATTCAATAGGTGAGTAAATCATATAAATCCATGGTAAAGAAAGGACTAACCTATCATCAATACCTGCATGGATGGTGGTAAAGCTGATGTAGATCAGAACACCTCCATCTCCCAGTCTGGTCCAGCTGGAGACAGAGGCGTTGTACCGACTCTCTGAGTCTACATTAATAATCACTGACGTCTCTGTTACGTTCTGCCAGAGTTCAGTCGTGTCATTCCTGACAAAAATAGCAAACATATATGAAGCAAGCTTTTTTAAAGATGTAAAGTTAACAGAACAAGAAAGGCAAACTCACCAAACTTTGACACTGTAATACAGTATGTCTGAATTGGCTTCAAGTGGTGGTTGCCATGACAACTCTACCTCATAGTCTGAAAACTTCCTGGCATGGAGGAACTGAGGAGGTGTGTCTGGAGCTGGGATGCAGGAGAAAGACTTTGCAGCAGCATAATACCAACAGGAGAATTGCCTTTTCTTGCAGAGACTTAAAGAGGATGAATGTGTTTAAGGGAAATCAACGTGTCAATAAATAAAAACATCAGACGGCTACTGAGGAACACAGCCTGAAAGGAAAAACCTGGTTAGTAGTGATGACTGATGTTGTTTGCGTCTCTCCGTCCTGTTAGGACACAAGTGTCAACCGAGCTGAAACAGAGATATGTAACTGAAGAGGAAATATGAGTGCAAAATCAGATTTAACCAGATGCCCTTCAAACTCCTCGTGTAATCATGCTTTGTGCAGGAACCTAACAAACAAACCGTACTCTTTCCCCCACCCGTGCCTCTCACCATCTTCCAATGTGGTGATGTTTAGCGGCTCGCTGTAGTTTCCGGGCCCAACTTGTGTGTGTGCTTGCACCATGAGCCGGTAGTTAGCATATTTCCTCATATATGTGATGTGGAAGTAGCTGGTTGTAGAGGTGAGGTTCAGGGAGTGACTGGAATTCCAGAGCTCCATGCTATAGTGGGTAATGACTCCATTGGGTATCAGAGGAGGCTGCCATGTTACATTGACCTCACTGGGACTGACTGATTCAAACGTAACACCATATGGAGGACTGCCTGGGACTGGAGAGACAACACAAAAAGACATAATTTAATTACAACAGGTATATTTAGAGGTTTGTATTCATGTGGGCAAATCCATCAACCCACCGTCCTCTCCAGATAGTAGGTATAAAGTGTCTGATATTTGGTTGCCATGGCCGTAACGCGTGTAAGCCTTCACAGACACATTGTAGTAGGAGAATGGCTTCAGGTTGATCAGAGTGACTCTGTTAGAGGATGTTATCACCACTGCAGAGACGGATAGGTTCTCATAAAGGACTTCATAATGTTGAATCACCCCATTGGCTTTCTCTGGTGCTGACCATGCTAAAGTGGCAGTAGAAGGGCTGGTGTCACCCACAGTCAGGTTTACAGGGGGGGAGTCTGGCTCTGAGGATTGAGTGAACAGAAAGTGAGAGTTCATTTGATAAATTACCTCAAAAGTTCCATATTGGTATTGCAGACTGGTATTCTGTCTGCCAAGAGGGAGGTGCACGCCACAAAGAATCCACCAATAACAACTGAACAATGGCTCCAAAAACAAAACACCGGATTTTTTTTTAACTAAGAAGCTTTCATTTATTGATTTACTCCATAATTCTTATTTTCTTTGGAGCCCCTGAAGTCCCTCAAGAATTTTTTTTGTTCTTGTGGTCACAACGTATTATCTTCCGCACAAAATATTATTATCTTACGAGATAATTATCTTGTGAACACAAGATAAATTCAATATGACAAAGGCAGGCCTACTCCTTGAAAACCATTACAGTAGAAGCTCTCTGTTGTTTTTCAATAGGTAGAGTCAATGATTCCTGATGATCCCATTCCTACGAAAAAAAGCTGTTAGAGTATTACTCTGTTACATTTTTTCCTGTTTTAGGCATTAGCAGCATGCTTATGTCTCCGTTTACTGCTTGGTGTATTTCAAGTGGTCTTATCTTGAAGGTTCACAGCGGAAGCAATGTTGGTCGGCATGTTGCATGTGTTCTGATTTCATGAAATTAACATACGCTCCGTCTTCCACGCTGTGTTTCTTTAACCAATTAAATGGCATTTCAAAGTGAAAATAAAACTTTGTAAGCACTGGTCAGCCAATTATATGTCATATGGTGGCTTTGGCTATCCAAAGACGCTTATGGATTAACAGTAAATTATCTTTTGCGCACAAGTTGACCAAACAAGATAATCTTTTTTTCTCATTGGACTTCAGGGGCTCCGTATATTTAATTTATGCAAACATTTGTTCTCAATTCTTTCTCATATACAGAGTTTGAGTTCAGCACATACATACCATCCTCTAACGTGTAAACAAAGATGTCATCTTCCTCAGACAAAGAGCTTTCTCCCACAGCTGTAGATGCAGCTACACGTATCTTATAGCCAGTATACTTCTCCAAATCTATACATTAGAACAGATCAAATTCAGTAACAGTTTAACAAAAATAATAGAAACTGCATAGAATTGTGAAGAAAATGTTATAACCTGTTATAAGTATTCCGGTTGTGTTAGAAACCCACTTCATGGCCTGAATACTGTGCAGTTTGAGACCATAGACAGTGTAATGTGTGATCCGCCCATTGGGGCTGAGTGGGTGCAACCAGGTCACAAGTATGGAGGTGGAGCTGATGTTTTGATAGGACACATCAAGTACTGAGCTAGGGACTAAATAAACAAATACAGTACAATACATCATTCAGAGAAAGAAATATTTAAAAGTTGTGCACCTAAACCTAAATGTTTTGACCACCTACCTTGCTCCCTGGTCTTCTCAGTGATATCAGTTGCTGGGCCCTCTCCCACAGGTGTGAAGGCAGTGACCCTGAACATATAATCCGTGAAGGGATTCAGATCTGACACCAGGTAGGACAACTCCTCAGAGAAAACCTCCATCACCTCTTCTCTCACTGTTACACCTGCAGCGTGCATGCAGAGCCAGATGGATGCACAAAACCAAAGGGACAGGCAGCATTCATAAGCAATGGACAGTTAAGAACATGACGTAAGGAGCAGCAGTATTTATGATTAGTGCTCTCCCACCTGTGGTACCTGAAGCTGCTGTACTGTGTGTTGAAAAGGCACCAGTAGTTGATGCAGCGTGTGTAGATAAGCGAAGCTGCCCTGGGGTCTGGGTCAAGGAGGGGGAATCTGAGATCACATCCCCATAAGAATGTGACGGCTTTGTTAGCCAGGGTGGAGTTGTAGCAGGTGGCACAGACGTTAGAGAAAAGTCAGAAGTCTCAAGGACTGTCCAGTCAGTAGAGTGAGTATTTATGCTGCCAGGGTGTGAAGCAGATGTGTAACTGGTGCTGGGCTTCTCAGTGATGGTGGAACTAGCAGTTAGCTGAGCATCCGTGTTTGTGATTTGGTAACTGGAGTGTGTCAGGTAGGACGCAGTCAGCTTAGTGGTAATTGTGCGATCAGAAATGGTGGCCGTGAAAGTTTGTGGTGATGTGACCAGACTGAGCTCAGCTGTTCTCTTACGTCGCCCAGGATTGTTTGGGACACCAGTGGGAGCCATCTCACCTTCATTCACATCAGTTGCATTCTGAAGGAAGAGGGATATTTTTTTTATTCTGAGTGTAGTTTTGATTTCTTCTGGTTGAGTGTAGTACACATGACAACCTACTATTTAGAATTATGAGGTTATAATCAGCAGTTTCTGAGTTATCATATTCACTTTTATTTTTATTCTAATTTCTTTATTCAATAATTGTATTTTTGTTACTAAAATTTTGAGCAATCTCTGGCACAATAATTTCGTTTGGGAGCAATAAAGTTTTATCTTATCTTATCAATGCGAATATCAGTTTCCATAATATCAACCGGGTCATGGGTTCCCAAGGCTGGCTGATGCACTTGGAGGCAATCCCAGCCTCCAAGTGCATCAGCCAGTTGCATGTTGTCCATCCCAAAAAAGGGACTTGTATAGCATACTTTCTCACCACTGATCAGCTGAAACTTCTATTTTACCTCCTCTGCAGTCAGCGTAATGTCCTGCAGCAGAACGTCATCAACTAGAACCTGTACGCGGTACTGGATGATCATGCCATTGGGCTGGGCCGGGCTCCTCCAACTCACACGGATTGAAACTGAATCCTCAGCTTCTGCCGTTAAGTTCTGCACTGCAGTAGGTGCTGCTCAAATAACAGAGACAGAAACATTAGTAATGAGGATGCACGGGTACCACACACTTAAATTTCTCAGTAGCGCTAAGGTGGCTTTTGAAAGCATTGCCTTCTTATATTTGTTTTTCCTTTTGTGTTTTTTTTTTTTATTGATCTGTTCTTAAGACTTTTTTGTATTCTCTTTAGCTGTCTTATCATTCACATTTATATATATTTTATGCATGTAGACAATAATCTGTTAAATAAAATAAACTAAATGAAATAAACTAAATAATAAACTGTTTTAAAAGTAGTTGGTTAGGTGGTTAAGTCAATTTTCAAGCAAACTGCCAAACAATCTTTGGGCTTGGGAAATAAGGTCTGGTCTATAATCTTTCAATCAAGATTTAAAAAGAAAGGAAGATGTGATTTGAATCCACATTGATGTGTTAGCAAATCAGCATTCTCCTTACCCTCAGCAGGTGTAATTACATCTTCACGTGCTGCTGGACCCACTTCTCCAGCAGCTTTAGCGCGCACCATCAGCGTGTACCTTGTGTATGGGGTCAGGCCCGTAAATGTGAAACGCATGTCACCAGTGCTATTGTCATACAAATATCCTGTTAGGAAGAATTGATAAAAAATTGTATGGATTTATATCACTTTTCAATTTGTTTATACATACATGTGAGTGTGTCAAGAGCTTCTATAATTACCTGTGAATCCGTAAAGGTACAGCATGTAGGTTAATTTTCCTGTAATAATGTTGGGAGAGTTCCAGGACACAGAGATTGATCTAGACGTTATATTCAATATAGAGAAGTTTTGTGGGGGATCCTCCGGGGCTAAAACAAACAGACATAACTTATTTTATAAATTGTACATGCTAAAGATGTCATTCAGAAAGTAAAAAATAAATATAAAGCTGCAGTCTGGTTTGCTAGTCTTTTTCCCCTCATACCTGATTCTGGCATACGGACCATAGAGGAGGCTATCTGTCCCTCTCCATCAGAGGTGAATGCAGATACTTCAAATAGATAGGCGGTGTAAGGTCGTAGCTGATCAACTCCTACTGATATGGGCACACTCCAAGACGCTGCAGGAGGCACAGCGGAGAGGGTGATGGGTGGAGAGGAAGCTGTAATCTCCAATGGACTGAGAGTTGCACGTGACAAAATTTCAGCTGCATCCTAGGCTCAAGAATCATATAGGACATACAGAGAGGAGTAAGAAAATGAATGAAAATCAAATCTCGGCTTTATGCCATACAACATTTGACAATAGCATTTCAGTTAGAAGGACAGAAGGTGACGGGATTATGCAGTACATTGCAGTGAGGGAGTGCTACGGTCACGAGGTCCTCAGCATTGACCTCCAGCATGCGGACAGTCTGCCCTGTACGAGCGTGTTTTGCTTTAACAGCAAACTTTGTGATGAGGCCATTGATGCGGTGTGGCAGGTACCAGGTAACCAAGACAGAGGTGTGGTTCTGAACAGACGTTGTTAAGTTGGTCACAAAGCCAGGGGCTGCAGGGAGAGGACATTTAAATGAATGCACACACCCATAGACACAATATACTGTATATACAGATCATTGTGCAGCACAAATACCCACGGGATTCAGCGGTCTTGATGTATAAAGATTTGCTGAAGGCTCCTATTACAGCTGTAAATATGGCTGCTACCTACAAGGAGGCAAGAGAGTAAGAGAGTGAGAAATGGCAGGTAATACTAATTATGATTAATTCATGCTCCGGCCAATACAACAGTGATCGGATCCAGGTTAAGAGCTAATCTCAAGCAATAATCATAGCTGGAACAGCACTCTGTTGGAGGTGATTTAGTGACCCGAGAAACATATGTGCAACAATGACACCTTACATTTCAGGTATCTTATCATAATGACGTACCAACCTCTGAACTGCAGAGGAATTAATTAAAATGATTGAAAATTAAATAATAATGAAAATGAAATTGAATCAATACTGCAGGTAGATTAGAAGGCTTGTAGTGAATTCATAGAGCAGAGTGTTTTCATTGTAAAAATAGGAAACTTGGAAGGGCACAAAGAAGTGCATTAAATAGAGTGCATACCTCCATCAAGGTAAAATCGTCCCATTAAATCAATTGAACAATAATAAAAATTCAAACAAGACTTAGCATACAAATGGCTGTCCTAAGGGTTCCATTAAACTGACAGGAAAAAAAATGCACCCACCTGGTTCTACACATAACTGTGAATCTGGTTCTACACAAAACTGTTCTACCAAATTTCAGTGAGGGAATACGAATGGGGCATGTGACAAATAGAGGAACAATTGCATTTTGGAGTTGCTTACGGGTCTCATGATTTGTTTGTCAACTTACTTTAAGGGAACCCTTAGCAGATATTTGATAGTGCACGTCTTGTTGGAATTTGCATTAGGATGTTATTTAGAGACACACTAGTGTAGACACTATTGGAGGATTGTGGAGGTACACGCTCTAATATGTTGGCATTATGCTGGCCTTCAGGGCAAACGCACTGCATACATCAATTTCACGACAAACACACTTCAACCATCAATATGATAACATGTGCATGCTGCATATTAAGAAAACATTCAATTAAATTTGACAACACACATGTGCGCATTAAATAAAGGAAACATCTTCATTTATGTCACAACATGCACATGCTGAAAAATACACAAAACAATAGATTAAGAAAAGCGATCTGCAAAAGCCACAAGAAAACAGATATGTTTATGAAGGACCATCAAAAGTGATGCATCCCCAGACTCGCTTTTTTAATGCTTAATTTAGTAAATAACACAAATATAACGCACAAACCTTTAATTATATTTTCATTGGCCGTGGTAGCTTCTCTTAACTTGCGGGTAAGGTAATACTAACCTTAAAACGCACATTACCTAAAGTTACAGTAAACAAGGTGTATTGTACTTGTTGAAAACTCTTAACTGGACATTTTAATAGCTTTTATATGAGCTATTTTGACTGTTGTTCACGGGTTGCCATGGCAACAACTGAAGTCAGTATGCGCGGTGGTGGTTAAACGTTTTCCTCATCAAGTTTAGTACACATTGTTAACTGCAGCTTCGGGTAGTGAGCATGTTAGGGTCACCATTACGTTTATTTGTTGTTTTCACGATTTTGATTAAAGTTTAAACGTCACATAACTGCAGAACTAAGAAACTTAAGCGCAGCTAACACTGCCAATCAAAATACCAGGACACGTTTGTGTATTATAACTGTTTTATTCACTAGTTGAAGCCATAAAAAAAGTGTCTGGGGATGCATCGCTCTAAGTTTATTTCGTAAACACTTACGTTGTCTTGTGGTTTTTGCAGCCCCATTGTCTTAATGTGATATTTTGTGGCTTTTGCAGCGTGCTTGTGTTGTCAACTTCATGAAGATGTTTCCTGATCTACGGTATGCGTATGATGTCGGTCACCAAATCTTCTAGCTTTTTAATTAAATTTAAAAACAATCTTAATGCCGAATTAAAAACACAGGAGGATGCCTAAAGAGTTACCACAACACTGGAACAGTATGGACTAGAGCTTAATAACACCATAACAGAAATATATTAGTTGACTAGAAGAAGCAGTCATTACTTGAAATCATTAGTTGACATAAATGGAGTTGTAAGAAACAGCGTGCTTACAGTGGATTTGAACTTGGACAATTCTTGCTCTAAGGTAGCTGCACAAACCCAATATGCTACCACGATACCCTACCTAACCTCGAGGATGCAGGCATCACCCACCAGACTCCACATAGGACTTGTCCAGACATGCCCCTTATTGGCCCCTCCCCTCCTGGGCCACTCCCCTTCCTCTGTGCATAACTGATCTTGGCTCAGCTGAGCATCCCAGTAACTAATGTTATTTTGTAATGAGACCCAGCTTTTACCAAACATAGAAGAATAATTAAAGATTGACACAAAGTTCAAGTTCTGTCAAAGTCATGGTTTCGAATGGAAATAAATAACACAAATATTATTTCCACAGGTCTCACATTCAAGAGTCGACACTTAAGACAACGCTATACTAACTCAATTCCGTTTCTTTGTTTTATATTTTTTTCTATTATTTTTTAAGAAACAAGTTGTAATATCTTGTGATAATAACAGGGGAAATGTGTGCACTTTCATCATGAATAAATTGCTACAGATTCTCCAAACTCTTGAGGAAAAATATCTTGCGCAATTACTTAAGCTTTCCAAAGAGTAATGTAAGGGTGTGTGCAGTAATTTCCCAAAGCGCTTTCAGTCGTGGAGCAGAGTAGAAAAGCGCTATTTAAGTACAGTCCATTTACTATTTAATTTCAGAAACTGATGCGTTCACGTGGTTATTTTTGCATAATTTATTATTTTTAAAGCTTGGATAAGCTAACTTAGACAGACTTACCAATAATTAGTTATTAATATTATATATTCTGATTACATGTGTTATTTTCATGAATTGTATTGATTAATTCATGTTTATACGGTATGTCAAAGTAAGAGAAATAAGTTGAACAGACACACACACACGCACACACAGAAAGACAGTGTATATAGGTATAATTATGTGTCTCAGTCTCACAGAGTCCATTTGTATGAAGGTCAGTGTGGGTTAATGAATTCTGAAAACTAATAAGCATTATCACATTCAACCTCAGTGACAACAGGCAGTGGAAAGAGCCAAGGCTGATCCATAGATCTGTTTACCTGATTAATAATGCAATCAGGATCAATTACCGCTATTCAGCCAAATCAAGAGAATAGTATGGGCCTCTTGGCTCTGTGAGAGAGCCATACCCCCATGAACACACACGATGTTACGTGATGTCAAGGGGCGGCTGGTGGGTTGAAAAAAAATTGAGGACATTCAAGATCAAATACATATTTTTATTTAACTTATTTATTTATTTTATTTGTTTATTTGACAGAACTGTCAAACAAAAGTTAAAAATCCGAATCATGCTACTGAGATTTCGTAATGGTTTATTTCAGACAATCACTCATTTTACATTTTGATCTCCATCTTGACCAGTCTCCTCTAGTATACACCTACATCTCACAGTAATGTCCATTAAGTTTGTGTATCTTTTGGTGATGTATAATAGTTTCATTGTTTGGTTGCTGTTTTTATGATTTGTAGTTCCCAAGAGGAATTTCATGCCAGCTAGACTGCCAAGACAATAAATGTTTTCAAAGACAATCCTACCTCAATGTGGTATGTGGATCCTGATGTGAAGTCAGTGAGCAAGGTCTCTGGTATGTCCAGGTACTTCGTCACCTGGGTGAAGGTAGGATCAGGGTAGGGACACACCTCCTTGTACCTAGGAAGACATCTCTTTTTAGATCACATTTACTCCGGTTACTTTATTCCAGCAAGTTCAGTGCTGTGGGAAGGGCTGGAGCCTATCATAGCTGACATTAGGACGAAAATGGGGTTCCCCATTTTGCTTCAATGATGTGGTTACATGATACATGATTTTAATTACACAGAATTATATATTTCACTATATTGTAATAAACTAGATTTTTATGATTAAACAAATTCTCCATTTTAAGAATTGTATCATGTAAAATGGTGCGATGTTTAAAACCTCCACCAAGATGATTTGGCATAACTAATATTAGGTTAAATAGATGTAGCCATAATACTTTTGCATGTTCAGCTTCAAGTTTAGTGAAGTTTTGAAGGCTTTAACTTGTATCCACCCTTCTCATCCCCTGAGCTCTAATCTGAGCTCCATCTGGATGTCAGAGCTTTTCGACTCGAAGGCTGAGCCCAGCCACCCTACAGCGGAAGCTCCTTTCACCCGCTTGTATCCTGAGCTAATGACCATAAATGAGGGAGGAAATGTAGATCGAGAGCTTTGCCTTACAGCTCAGCTCTCTCTTCTTCATGATGGTCAGATATAAATCCTACATTACTGCTGAAAAAACTGTCTGTTCATCTCATGCTCCATTCTCCCATCTCTCACCAACTAAACCTTGTAGTGAAATATTTTTTCATTCTAGTTTTGCTTCTTTTGTTACCACTACTCAACTAATGGATATCAGTACTTCATTCACCTCTGGAAAAAAAAGTATTTGTCACTGAGAAAAACAAATCAACCACATCAACCAAATTTCTGGGGTAAAACAACCATGTAAATAAATACCTTTTTGTATAATCTAATTTTACATAAAATTAACATAGAATTATATTGATGCCATTACGTTACGTTGGAGCAGCATTGGCAGGACTGACTTACCTAATGACATATTCATCGATATTTTTGGCATCAGCTGGCATTGTCCAGGAGAGCAAAATGCCATTTGAGCCCACGGCCTCTCCTTCCAGGTCAAAAGGTGGACCAGGAACTGGAGAAGATGGAAAGCATGTGAACGAAAAAAGAGAAAGGGAAAAGTTCCTCATTTCATTTGTTTGTCCAGCACCCTCATTATGTTATAAATCCAATACAAATATTTTGATAAATTATTTCTGCATACATCAGAGCGCAACTGAACATAATACCAGAGTCGATAAAAGAACAGTGTTATTAATACTGATCCTCCAAGCATGTGTGTGTGTGTGTGTGTGTGCTTGTGTGTCCGTGTGCTTGTGTGAGTGTTTTAGGCCTAATTCTGATGAATAAGGCCTCACACAGCAGTGGCATTTTACTGACATTCAGTGGAGACCCATTCATTCTGCAGTTCAAAAGCCCGGGCTTAAGTTACCTAAGAGGAATCAAACAGAGAGGGAGTGTATCATCATCTCATTCTCTCTCTCTCTCACACACACGCTTACACTCACACCCACACGCACGCACGCGCGCGCGCACACACACACACACACACACACATACACACACACCACACGCACGCGCGCACACACACATAAACACACACACACACAGACACACACACACAGACACACACACACACACACGCGCACACACACACACACACACACGCGCACACACACACACACACACACACACACACACACACAGACACACACACAGACACACACACACACACACACACACACACACACACACACACACACACACACACACACACACACACACACACACACACCTGTGCTGATTCCTTTCCTTCAGTGAATGTGCATTCATGTAAGATAGAGAGGATCTACAATGTCATGCTATTTTTCAGAATGAAAAACAAATCTCATCCTATCGCCGTGTGCGTTTCTCACCACTCTCATTAGTATTGATCATGCGGCTGACTCCAGGCCTGATGTTGGAGGATGAAGCAGCAGTGACCGTTACAGTATACTGTGTCCCCGGACTGACATTCACCACATCCGCCTGTGAAAACAGCAGAACACAGAAACTCACACTAGAGCATCAGTCCAGATAAACAGAACCAATAATGCTCCAAATCATACATTTTTATTAATTCATTTTAGGCTGGATGTTATTTAAAAATAAAAACTACATTAAACATTTCTGTGATCTCTCAATTGCCAGTAGTTTTGGACATTTTCATAGCACTATTAAGATAATCTGTATGTGTAAAACAAACCCTCTATCTCTATCTAACTATTTCAACGTTTATGCTGATTAGCCTACTAGTGTTCAGGCAGAATGTGGTATCATGGCTTACTCTGAACTTTTTGTAGATCACTGGTTACTGTAGTGATGACATATCATTCATCTCATGCAAAAACATTTTAGTTGGAGATTAATCTTGGTTTATTGCTCATAAATACAATGATCCAAACAGAGTCTCCTGAAGTCGAAGGTCACAATGAAGCCCATTGTTCTAGACTGTCATTTGTTCATTCATCATATCATTCATTAAATGACAGGGGAATTAGTCATCAATGTGTGTGTCTGTGTTTGCATAATCATTCTTTATCAGGAACATTTATCGTAAAACTATACATTCTAGCTTCAATTAACATCACACACACCAATATATTAATCATGATAATTAGGTGTGACTTTGACATTTTGCATTTTTTGACACACATTTGATTGTTTTCGTGGAAAAAAGTTGATATAGTTAACACTATTCAGTAGCTATTTTCTCCAGAGCATATCTAGAAAACTATACATATTAGCTTCACCAGACTTTACACTTATAGTAAACATGATAAAGAGTTATGGGTTTCCCTGTGTGGATTAATAAAGTTTGTTCTATTCTATTTTAGTCTATTCTACTCTATGAACCTGCTTTTGATAGTTTTATTTTTTATTTTGTCTAGCGTATAAATACAAAACAATATAGACTACAGAAGAGATTAAATTCTGTTAACTTAATTCAATGCCATAATTCTTTAAATAATATTATGATATTGACATTTCTGTTATGCCATGTATATAATAGTACCCAGAACTGCTCATTTCAGACATATTACTATTACTATTATTATTATTATTATATCTTTTGTCCCCGCATATCACTCCACACATATATCATGCACACACAATTCTTTAAGTCTGTGTCTGTTATCATTGCAATTTAACCAAACAAACAAACGAACAAACAAAACAAACCCAAAACACTATTCTAGGCTCTGGTGGGAATATGTCGTCTCCCATCAACTCATTCATCGCTGGTTTTTAGTAAGAGCCCAAAAGCCTAAGATATGCTTACAAAAGAAAAGGCATAACATTTAAATTATTTCTTAAATGATGGGAATGCTTTAAAAATATGTTCCAGTTAATTTTCTGTTGACTTACAGATAAATCAATTAAATGTATCAGCAATTTGAATTTAATTCAAATCTTTCTGATATAGTTTTTCTTTTGCATATTTATATTCTTTCAAATGATCTGGGATGTTCCACCAAATTATTATCTGTGTTGGATGATATAGTAGCCCTCTCTAAAATTTCTACAGATAGTGGCAAAAATAAGCCAAAATCATACAGTTGTATCATGGAGCCTATTGTAGAATAACCACTACTCTATCCAATGAGGAATCCAAGATCATCAACCACCAGCAATATCAGAACAGGTGGCTGAGAGAGTATGACAGAATGTTTTTGATGGCACTTACTTCTATATTTATGTACTGGTTTATGTCAGTGTGACAGAACAACAGTGTTGCCTGAATCACAGGAAAACAACATTCACACCTATGACATCAGTTTGTTGGATGAGTTTGTTGCAATAATGCCTTATTTTACCTCCCAGAAATATGAACATTAGTTCCTCCTCACTGCATATTATTTGGATAATATTCACATTTATGTGCAAAGCAATCCTAAATACTGAGTGTTCAGTTCTTACCTGTGAGTATATCTGTCCAAAGCATAGTATGAGCAGAAGAATATGTGAGAAGAAGGCCATGTTGTGTTGTGGTATTGCTTTTCTTGAGACACAGCAGGTCAGAAGCCTCAGGAGCTGTGTTCGGAGAGAATGGTCTACAGGTAATCTTATGAGCTGAACAGGAATAACTCCAGGCTAGACACTGGTTAGTGGCATGGGTAAAAGTCACAGTAATCCAAGCATTGATATGAACATCTCTTGGTCTTGAGGTATTCGATTGTGCCGGGCAGGATAGAGGGTTCTTTCATTAGCACCAGGCTAACATCCTCCTTAATGTCTCTTTCTCTTGGGAGAGCTGCTCAAGCGAATGAATGATTCAGGGTTGAGCTTATGAAGCTAACTTAATAAATAATGAGATCTATTACTCAACTCTGTGCTTCGTGTGCTGTGCGTGTGTCTGTGGTGTGTAAGGTTACATTTTTGGGAGTATCTGACACCTGGCAGGCAGAAGGGCCGGAGTGGGGTGTGGATTTTTCTGAATAGGAGGGGAGATCATGCATATATGTTGATGTGTGTGGTTCAATTGCACATTTAGTATGAAAAAAAACCCGTCTTCTACCCTTTACTGCTTGAAATAACACTGCAATCATTGTATTTGGGCGACCCGTGTTGTGTGGTTGTCAAAGTGTATCTAGGCAGTGAGATCCCTGGGCATGTGAGAATACCTGGATGTATCCATCACGAGCAGGGTGCACTGTGATATCTCCCTGGTTTGGTTTCAGATCCACCTGGTAATGATCCACACTCCCCACTGCCTGGTCCCAACGCAGTAAAAACGTACATTCAGATACGTTCACCAAACACAGTCCTTGTACCCTGGCTGTCATTCATCAAGGACAGAAGAGAGAGAAATATACTCAGAGAGAAGATGGAGAAGGTTTCAGTATTATAATGGAGAAGGGTTCAGGGCAGGTGAGCAGCGTATCTCTTGTAATATGGTCTACCTGTGATTACTTTGAGAAAGGCAGCGCTCCCTGATGTCTCTCCTCTCACTCTCTCTGCACTCAAATTGTAGCTGCAGCCGTCCACCAGCCCTGTAACCACAGCAACCCACTCCCTCTTGGGTATAGTGAGTACGTCCGTGACGGAGGCGTTTGCCACAGCAACTCCGGAAAAGTCAAACTCTCCGAAAGCATAGTCCCAACTCACAGACAGAGACAAACCGTTCATGTCGGTTAAATGGAGGGCAGATATTCCTGCTGGACCTGAAAACCATTTTTAGTCACTTGTTTTGTATAGCTCTCATCATTTAGGCCACAAATGTTCATTCACGGCGCATTATGTTGTAAATTATCCCGACATACTGAACAGAAATGAGAACTGTGTGTTTGAGTATTTCTTACGTGTGCTGAACTCTTTTTGGACTGCCGGACTGGTGTCTGATCCCAGCGCACATTGGATGCTGAAGCTATAATCTGAACCTGGGATCAAAGCTTTGATCTCATAACTTGTACTCTGGATAAACTTCTCCGTCCATGATGTCCAGTACTGGGACTGCAGGCCAAAAACAACCTGAGAAAGAAAGAATGTGTCTTTTTCAAGGGCTTTTTTTGCTGGCATTGAAAACATGAAATTTTACTAATACCATGTTAATTTCTGGTAATTTAGGTTTGTAATGCCTATATATGTTATGTGCTTGGTCAATCTTCCTGGTCTCGGCTCTACTGAGGTCATGTATCTTTAACGAGGAGGTAACCGAATCCCGGATGTGCAGTCAGTGTTTGCTAGGTAACCAGCAGCTGAATAGGGAACCCTGGGGTTGATTTAATGTGTCTACGATAATACTGAATAATTTCAGGTGTAATAATGGCAAGGATGCAGATTATCACAACCAGTTGACTGGACGCTACTGTGAGAGCCTTCAATGTCTTTCTCATTTATAGAGACGTAACCTTTTATCTTGAAATCACTAGAATAAATTGGTGAAATTGAGTGTTCATTTTGTTTGTTTTACCACTGCTATAGTTTTACCACTGGGTATTCTAGAATTCTAGAATTCTATTGGCTAGTATCAAAAATAGATACACTGAGATGGTGCTATATTCTGTCTATTTCATTCGAAGATCTATCTTTTACTTGTTACATGGACCTTTACAGTTGCAGCAGTATTTGTGTCTCACCTTGTACCCATCTACCTGTCCCAGTGGTGGTCTCCAGGTGACCAACACAGATGTCACAACGGGCGGCAAGTCAGGGACTGGAAACAAGATAAAATTCAAATTTGAGGCTGTGTATTAACACTTAATCATCATTATCTGCCACTCATTGTGATACACAGTTGGAAAATACTGTATATGTGGTATGTATGTACATGTGTGTGTAATGTAACCTACGCTTTGCTATTCTCAGAGGTATATAAAAGTCGAGATGTGAACATAATATTTTAGTGAGTACTTTTATTAAAGTATAGTCAGTATAGCTATTGGAAGCAAATGTTAAAAAAAAATAATACTTGTATTATTTACATTTTAGATGATCCCTCTATTGTACTAAAAGCTATACATTTTTATTAGATTATTTCACACTTACATCCTCCTCCAAGACAATATTCTAATAAAATGTTATCAGCTAATTGAAAAAAGACTGAAACCATTTGCAGAGCACAAATAATTTCTCTTGTTATCACAAAGGAACATGTGGAATCAACAATCGTCCTCCCCAGTATATGTGATCATATTGTTTTTTAATGTGTATGCATTTTCAAATCTAAACGATCTTGTACCTCCCGCTTCTCGTCTTACATATATGAAAGACTTACCAGTGTGGAGGATCATTTTAGTGGATTTACTCTTTTTTCCATTACCGGTGCAAGTCACTTCAGTTGTATATTGGCTTCCTGGAGCAAGGCCTTCAAAACTGGGAAGTCTGTGAAAACAAACAGCTCTGGTCTAGATTTTTAAGCAAAAGCATGAAGTAAGTTTTGATATAATTTTTGTTGTTGATATATTCTTATAAAATTGTTCTTATTTATTCACGGTCTGGCAATAGTGTAACTAACCTGGACTCCTGATGAGAAATGGTCACTTCTTGATTGGATGTCCTGTTTTTGATTGACAGGACGAGTCCACTCAGCACTCCTCTGATTGTACTCCAACAAATATTTATGGATGTTGTGGTTTTATTGACAAGAGAAACCACCACTGGGCTTTGAGCTATAGGACAAAATACATTACATTAGTAGTTAGAATATTGGTGTGTGTGCATATGTGTGCCTGTATGTGTTTACCTGCGGTGATGTTGATGGTGAAGGGCAAACTGTCTTTGAAAGACTCCTTCTCTGTTCCCAATGAGAAGTGGTAGAGTCTTCCTAGAGTCGGACTAGAAAAAACTGCAGTATGACTGTAAACCTTCTGAACCTGTTGCATACGAATGATACAACCAAAGACTTAAAGCTTTATCAAATGTTTAGTGGAACAGCTTTAATTAGGGGAGAATAGAGGAGGCGGATTTTTGATATTTACCGCCCAAACTCTAAAATTAATGCTCTATCAAGCATTTATAAAATAAGGTATGTTAATGTTATTTAATTTTTTAACTGTAAGTCCAATAGTGATCAGCACAAAGACAATATATCTGAAGGATCTATTATTGTCAGTATTTTCTTTTTCACTGAAAAACCCCAGATTGGACCACTGGATCATAAGAAGGGTTTTACTTTAAACAGGCGATGGAATCGTGACTGGGTAAGAAGGCTCAGTCATTCATAGAAAATGGGGAGAGGTTCACTACCGTGTGAAAATCTGTGTGGACAAACAATGAAATAGTTTAAGCATTTTTCTCAACAGACAATTGCAAGAAATTTGAGGATTTCACCATCACAGTCCATAATATCATAAGCAGATTTAGACTGTCTGGAGAAATAGCTACATTGCTTTTACAGGTGAAACCTAACATATAACCCTTTAACCTTTGATCTCTCCGAATTACAAATGTCATTTTGTGAAATATTGTACTTAATGGGCTCAGGAAAACTAGAAAAGTTTTGTAAGTAAACAAAGGTTTTCACCGTATTTACAAATGCAAGTGAAAAAGTGTCTTTCCAGGTTTGGAAATATTGACCGTTTTGTCCCTTATTCTGTTTTCATAGACATTCTGCATATTGTCACAATTTTTCGGGAAATGATGATTGTAAAATCCTGCCAGATATTGAGACTTTCCTTGCTCAATGTTTGTCTTTCATTATTGTCTGTCCTTGTCTGGTACTCTGGAAAGTCCAATATGACCCTTAGCAAAGGGGAATCAAGTGAACATAAAAAATATAAACATTTTTAAAGAGGTTGCTATTAATTTACCATGTGTGGATGTTCACAGTCGAGGCAGATGACCTCGTAACTGTGAGCCTGTCCTTGGGCTGGATCCCAAAGCACCTCTATGGATGAATCTGTCACCACACCCTCCCTCAACCTGTTAGGAGGAGCCACACCTAAAATCATAGAATGTTTTCCAAAAGCATTAAACCTCTAGCATTGAGTAGGGTAGAATTAAAAAAATACATGGCTTCTGTCTGGTTGTTTAATCTATCAGACACAACAAAGCATTCACACTGGGTTGTTTACACTGGCTAGTGTTCACACTAAGGGGGCAGTCATCGCTCACCTGTTTTAACAGGGCGGGCGTGATAAGGTGGTCCCATCTGCTTGCGGCTGGTGCTGTACAACATGAGCTGGTATTCTGATGCTGTTCTGAGGTCGTGTAGGGTTATGATATCAACATGGTCAGGGAGGAAGTACCTATGGCATGTGTACACACATGATTCGGCACACACGGTGACACACGCTCCTGGACATATACACGTTTTTACTCCATCAATCAGACCCTGCTGTGGACGCTGAATGTACACCTGTGCAGTTTTTGTTCCCACCGAAAGTGGGAATGCTACCTCAACTGCCGTTGGATCTAAACATAGGGAGATAAAAACAGATCAACAAAATTGTTTGTAAAAACAAAGTTATTTTAATCATTTAAATTTGGCTTGCTGTAAACCAGAAGGAAACAGGAAACTGTGGATGGCTTGCTGTTCCTTCATTTGAGCTCCTCACTACAGACTGGACTAGACATGAAAGGCAGCATGCAGCTTGGTTCTCTTACCTGTGGTGTGGGTGATGCTGCTCCTGTCCCTTCCCCTTAACGACACCACTCCAACTTCATAAGATTGATCTGGAGTAAATTTGCCAAGACTTACACACACAGACCCATTTACCCACTGTGTAACCGGGTTGGACTGGTTTATCCACAATGAAGTTGGAGTGGGGTAAAAGAGTGGGTGGAATGTGATGTAATAACCATCAGTTGGATCATCAGGTGGACTCGTCCAGCAGGCCGTCAGATTTTCTGTCTTATACAACACCACCAGACCAGCCGGAGCCATCAAAGCTAAAAGCCACAAAAGGAGAAAGTTGGTTATGTTAGCTTAGGTAGGTCAAAATTCATACTGTAGAATAGTTTAAGAAGGAACACAGTCTGGTAAAACGGCCATTACTACACGAACCATACAAACGTTGTTAGCAAACTAAATGAATCGATCGCTATCACTTTAAAGTTACAAATGTCAACTAAACCCTTGACTGGAACGTTGGTGCGGATTTAAGATTTTAAGCTGCTTATCCAAATTACCTTTCCATGCAGTATTCATCTCAAGAGGTCAAATCACTTTAACTAACTTGTGTCATTCACCAGAACTGAAGACACCAGTTAGTGCCGCAAACAGGTCCAACTACACAGTAGAACCAAAATCCAAAACTGAGATGTTATTGTTACGTCCTGGATAAGTAGGATAAACTGTTTTTGTTTACCTCTCATGTCATCTGAAGAATTCATTTTTATCTTCTGCTCTAATTGTCAAGTTAGACCTTTCTAAGTTTCACAAGTATGCATATTGATCATTTGGACTAGTTGCTACATATAATATCGACTGTAAGCAATCTGTGATTCTTTGCGCTGAATGGTTCCACCTCATTCATCTCAAAATGGATTGTTTCCTGCTAATGTTGCCTTTATAAAGGAACAGTTCCCTAAATATTGATGCTGATTTGCAGCATAGATTTTGCATTACTATCCACGTTGGCTAAGTTCTCTTTTACAAATCATAGCAGGAAAAGCGCAGGTGTAAATAATAAAAATCATCATGGTTAAAATCCTCTTACTGCTTCAGTTTTTAGGTCCTGGTTTTGGGCGGACTCAAGATCACTCCATCATGGGTTATTGGAACACTTACAAACCTGTGTTTATTAGCTATGACAAGTCAAAACATCTGTCCTGTAAAGGGCCTCCTGGATGCTTACCAGTCCGGACAGTAATTGGTGCTTGTCTACAGTTCTCTATCCCATGCCTGGTGACTGTGAACACTTCAATCATGTATTTCCTGTAAGACTCAAGCACTCCGATCACAGCGGTGTGTAACTGCAAAGAACCAGAATCAGATATCCTGGAGATGTTGTTCACTCCAACTATCATCTGTTGCATTGTAGACATGTCCAAATAACAAACACTAAAATTCCATCCAGCATTGAAGTGAGTTCTCATCCAGGGGACACTCATCTGACGGGTGGTGATGGATCCAACCGTGACATTTTGAGGAGCAAGTGGTCCTGTAAGAGAGATAACATAAACAGTGGAAATGACACTTGATTTTATACAGTATGCTGTTTCTTTTAAATATTTTGCTTTCAGATTGTCTCAGACTCACTGGAGTATGCAGTCCGTAATTGCCCCAAGCTCCAGGTGGAGCCAGCAGGGTGAACAGCTCCAAGGGTGAAAAAGAATATACTCCCTGGAGACAAACCTGCCTGTGTCACCTCTCTGGAAGTGAGGGAAATGGGGACCCTGACATTTTTCCAAGGGCTGCTCTGGCTCTTTTTTCCTTTTTGGTCCACTGTTTTGCTTTGTCTGTCCACTTCACCCTGACCCAACTCCTCATTTCCCTCCTCTTGATTTTGGAGGTATATTTGAAAAGTTGAAAGGTTGGGTAAGTTCAGGGGTGAGAGGTCACTCCAACTAAGCTCCACCTGTTGCTCTGTCACCTGAACCAGGTCAAATAAGAATGAAGCTGGGACTGGAGGTACTGTGAAAACAGGAAGAAACCAAGCAGTATGGTTGGAACTTGAGGAGGAAATAAGGGAGAGTGATGCTATACCGATCAGCCATAATATTATATGAACAATCATTTCCTTTTTTCTTCATCATGTCCACTGTATTCATGCTCACTCACTGAAGTAAAATGTCTTTTCTTCAAGAACAACATCATTTTTGTTGACTCTCAGTGAGATAATATATCCACTTGGGTCCTCAACCAATCGAAGTGGAACCCTGCAGTCTGGTAAGCATGCTGAACCATCAATGGACTCCTCATAAACCTGCAAAGATTTATTATCTTACCTCACAAACTGATGAAAAGAAACCAGATTATATATACTACCATCATATGAAAAAGTACCCTCACCAAACAGTTATTTCCAGTTCTGCATGAGACTGTCCAGGAGTCCAGATCTTTAGCAGACAAAAAGGACTTGAATACAAGTTCAATTTCAACAGGGTTTAAATGCTGTTCAAAGAAGAAAATCACCTGGAGAGGAAAAGGAGGAAAACAACTTTCAGTGACAGTAGTAGTTCTTAAGTTAGGCATTCATTTAATATAGATATCCTATGTACCTAATGTAATAACAATGTGATTAAAATAGTCCGGGAAAATAAGAATTATGGATAAAAGAATGAAGTGCAGAGAGCTTAAAGGTTTGTTACCGAGGCATTGTCTTACCTGACACAGACAAGCAAGAAAGCAAAGACTCTCTCTTTCACCCATTGGAGATGCCACTGTACCTCATCGAGCATACCCTACAGCTGGTGCTGATGAACAGAAGTCCACACTGTGCTCTCTTTCACGGGAAGGCTCATAAATAAACTCAAGATAGTCCTGCGTAAACACTGGTTGTGGAAAGTCCCACACTATTTTGGCACACAGCGGGTTATCAAAATGTACTTAAAAAAAACATCAATTGTTTTGAAACGTTAACTAACTCCCTAGCTATCTTAAATCTCTGGCGAGACTCAACGTTTTTGTTCAACGAATTTAGCCAGTGGCTGGACATTGAATTTAGCACACACTCAAATGCTATACCTCAAATGAGGGCCGTTTGCACCAGGAGAAAGCCCTTATGTGCATGTGTAAGAGAGAGAGGGAGAGAGAGAGAGAGAGAGAGAGAGAGAGTGAGAGAGCGAGGGAGGGAGAGAGAAATTGAATATGATTCAACTCAATTTCTCTCTGACGCTTTGCTGGGATTAGAGCAGCTCACCATGACAACTAAAGGCACACTGCTTCTTCAGAGCTTGGCTCCTGAGGAGAGCAGAGGAGAAGAGGTGGGGAAGCATGTCACAGTAGATAAGGAGCATACTGAGAGGAAGAGGGGATGTATGAGATGCTGTATGGGTTTCTGGGAAACGGAGATGTTGTAATGGTAAAGTGTTTAGTGGTGAGAATGCTTTGGCTTGGACTTGGAGTGTGGAGGAACCACTGGCTGGTGTGGAATGGCAGGAATGTGAGAGGGAGAAATGAATGACAGACAGAAGGCTGAGACCACTGAGGGGTTGTGTTTTGCAGAGGTGACTCCCACACAACAATTACCACTCAGACGTGAAACACAAACACATATCAGCACTAAAAATGCTGAATCAGAATCAGTACTTCCATGTAATAACAGAGTGAGCTCAGAGGAATGTGGGAATGTGTGTGAAGAGGACATATCGCAGGACTCACAACAAATCAAACAAATGGAGTATTTAAAAACACTTTATTAATCTTTTTTACTTCAATATAAAGAAACTACAAGAGGATTAAGACCAAAGTTTTGAAATTCATTAACATATCCAAGTCAAAAAAAGCATTGCATAACACAACCATTTGTACAAAGGTTATAATGATCCCCTAATACAAAAAGAAATGCAGTGTTTTAAGCAACCAGCCGATACAGGTCGTACAGTAACTGCTGTGTCAACAAGGAATCGACATTATAATATACAGTAAATAAGAGACTAATGGCGTCATGCTGTCATTTAAAAGTGTAGGAAGAATGAGCTGGCAAATATGTTGACAGAACTACTTGAGAGAGTTATCTTCTTTATCGCTTACTTACAGCTACAACATTAGCTCAGTGTTGTAAAGTGAATTACATGGAAAGGTAATATGAAACAAGGTTGGTCGTTTCATCAGAACTGTGAAGATCTGACTCCACATTTATCTCTCTGTTCATACATCCACTTGTTCAGCTCTCGTTCCATTCAGTTCCACTGACAAGTGCAGTCCAGAGGCTCCTGGAAGATATATTCCACGATGGTGGCGTTGCGAGAACAGTAGAGTGTGATGGAACGGTTTTGGAGTCCACTCTCGCGGCAGCACTTACAGAAGCGGGCGTGACTGTTGATGTTAAAGTTGAATATGGTGGCAGATGGACATTTGCCATCACAAGAATATACCGTTACCTATAAGACAAGATGGAGACAAGAGGAAGCACAAGAACATGCATTATTGAGAATTCTCTTAATTTTAATTTCAAGCTTGTGTAACTCTTTTCTCTCACCGGTACGTTGCTCCTGCAGTCGTCTTTTCTAATGGTTGTCCGAATGGCCACACGTTTGCACGTCTTACCATCCTCTTTACCTACGCACATGTTCACACAGACTTAAGATGTGACTAAAACTAAGAGGTACTTTTGGACATACATCATATAAATCCCATCAGAAACACAACATACCTGCAGTAGAAAAAACATGAAGTTCAAGCTTACAAAAAGAAATGCACACGCTGGAAAACAGGCTCGCCTATAAACTCGCTATTTTTGTAAATTTATTCAAAGGAGGCCTGCTGGTCACATAGCTCTATGGAGCAAAGATCTTTGTTGCCCAGCAGTAGGAGTTTGCTTTTACTAACACTTGGGCGAGGGGAGTCACAGTTTTCACCCCAGAGAGCCGGCTCTCCTACTGGCATATATATATATATATATATAAAGATGATCTCCAGCCTTTTTTTAACTGTTGGCCAATGTACAAGTCAATCTTATTTTTACATTAGCATATGTGTTAAATATCAAAATCTGCATATTGTCTGATACATGACTGAGCCCTACTCTAGGTGTTATACTGTGTTTTCATGGAGGATAACCAATGAGTGGAAGAAAATGAAAACACAAAAAAACATCAAAATAAAGTCACACTGCACACATTCATACAAAGGTTAAAATTGTAAATGATTCACTATGGCAAGGGATGAGTGGAAATAATGGAGGGTACTGGTACCTGTGTCACAGTTAGTACTACCAGTGGGAGTAATGGGATTAATGGTAAATGGTAAAGCCCCCACTCCAGAACCTGGGGTGCATCGTTAGGACAGCCATCCGGTTCAAAGAACGTCAGGAGGACACACACAAGGTTACGTTTGGATCAGAAAACACAGCTCGGCATCACAGACAAATACACAATGGGAGTAAACAGTGCAGCCTGCATGCACATGGATTTCACATGTTTTCTGATTTACTCCGGGCGACCAACCATCGTACTCAGCCATTTGATGGTGAAGCTCAGATGGTGAAGCTCAGCAGGGCCGGCAAACTCAAACACCTGAAATATCTTGCATCCTAAATGGTTCAATGGTAACACACTCACTGTTGAGCACCCTGATTGGCCCAACTGCAAGTTCAACGCTGAAGCAGGCATGCGAGCAAGGCTGCAGCGCCAAATCCCCAAAGAGGCAAAATCTCACCACTGCATTTTGGTCAAGATTTAACCCATAAAACTTAGAAATATATTTTCATATTATGCAAAGAATAAATGAAGAAAAGCTCAAGTAATCAATTTGAAAGCACAAGGTATTAATGTGTTAACTAACAGTAAGCTTCCCTAATGTTAAAGACTGATATGGACAGTCTGAATTCTGCGTGCAGTTTGATTGTATATTTGTGCAGATATTCGGAGAGTTTGTGGATATGGATGAGTCGGATCAGAAAGTACTGGATATCCTTTTATGACCATAACTCAAGCAGGACAAGACAAAGAGGAATTACAGCAAAGTACATCACAATTTCCTTCCTTCTTCTTCTTTTAATGTTGTTGAAACGTTTTTCTCAAGACTGAATGTATTGACCTCAACTCTTAAGGACACATGGAATTATTTGGATGTTGAACAATACACGATACAGATGTATCCATTTACTTACATATCTGGAGAATAATTTAGCCTATTGTAAATGGTAAGCGTAGACACGTTGCATCATTCCGCGTATTTTTCTTTTATTTCCTGAGTTGTTTTGCTTCTCTTCTTCCTGGGTTGTGCTGACTCCGAAACATGTCAACTGAAGATTAAGGGACAAACTGGGCAGGCTAGGGATTATTGGAAATGTAGTGATAGGCCAACAGCAGAATCTCCACCCTCTACATTAGACTGCAACCCCAACCATTCAGCCAATAAGCACATCCACTGCCAGGCAACAAGGCGCTCACCCCTCCGATTGATGGCTCAAAGCATGAAACCCTGAATAGAACTGGAGACTCACATGTTTTGCAGCAACCATCCACATAGCTCTGAACTACACCGCCGTTCTACAGGAGGAGAACAGGAAAGGAAACAAAGGTAACAGGAGACAACATTCAAAGAACTCCAGAGCGGCCAAACTTACATTAAAACTACACAAATATTTATACATACATAAAAAGATTTAAAGAAATACTTTAATAATAAAGTTTATGACTGTAAACAGTAAATGGTTTATCTGGATAAATACTTCAGAGGTCCTGACCTGAGTACACTCTGTTTCATTGAAAGGCGGACAAACCACTCCAGAGGCAAGTATCACCGCTCCCACTGCGGTTTCTATGCAGTCGTGCCGTGTACAGTTATCCACCCAGGAGCTCCCTGCCTGCACACACAAGCAGAGTCAGTATCGCTCTAAATGGGGAGAACTCTGAACATGCGGATGTGTTTAGTCTTACAGCGAAATGCTCTGCCGTCCCGTTTTCATTGGTGAATGTGCAAGAGACATTTTTACAGGTGCCACAGCACACCTGGGGATCGGTGGATAGGACGTATACCTGGTGCTAAAAAGATGATCAAATTCATGAATAATGAATGTGTAGAAGATGCAGTTGGCAAAGAAAGACTTGAAGAGGCATGGTGTATGAACCTGAGCTTAAGAGAGAATATCAAGGAAAACATGATTCAAATAATCAACTATCGAAGAATGTTAAATGTGATGGATACGTACTGGCCCACATTTCTGGGAGCAGTTAACGGAAGAAATTTCCATGGCAAAGAAGCCGGAGTCTGGATCTCTGTTATGCAGGCAGTGGACTGTGTAACAGAGCTCTCCTTCAAGGTACTGAACCAGAGATTGGCCTGGGCCCAGCACTGTTACTCCTTGGAATAGACACACCTCTGCCTTCTCTACACACACACACACACACACACGATACCAACCATGGGATAAATAAGGAATACATTAAATGGTAAATGACAGTATTAGTGTCAGGTTTGTTTCTTTGAGCTTGGATGCTTTCGTTACTCTTACGGCACGAATGCTGAGGACAGCCGCAGTTGATGCTGCTGTCTGGAATTTCGACCAGTGTCTCCCCCTGAAAGAAAACAGAGTGCTGATTTAACTAAATTTTCTCAGTTTTTCTTCATTCCAGCAAAAAACCTGATTAGGCAGTGACTTATGATGCAGCTTTTCTGCCGACTTACCACCTGACAGAGAGGGAGAGCGCTGTCGTCACATTGGCATTCTGGGAGCAAAGGAGAGAATGTTAAAGAGAGAGTAGCGTGAAGATTATGCAAGTATGTGGCATGCATATAAAATTCTGAGATGATTGCAATCAACTCTACAGCAGGATACACCGTATGTGTATGCATGTGTGTGTGTGAAGTTGTAAGTAGTTTTAAGTGTGTACCGCAGTGATGCTCCGGGCAGCAGTGGCCAGAGACAGTTGTTTGAACCAAAGAGAGACCCGGTGCACAGCTCAGAGATGATTCAGGGCACAGGTTGACATCACAAACTACAACACATGAGTCAAAGTATAATAATATCTTTGATGTCACAGATACAAAATCACACACTCTCTAATACACGCTCTTACCACAATGGTACTGAGGACAGCAGTTGTTTGTGTTGTTAAAATCCACTGCCAGAATTTCTCCAGATGAACACATTGGGATTGGTTCAATACATGACTCACACACTACCCAGACAGAAAGAAACACATTTAGTCCGGTTGCTGTAATTAATGAAAGACTGACCTTTAAACTACCACGAGAAACATACCACAGAGGTAAGAGTAGCAGCAGGGTTTCTGTCCTCTGACCTCTACTAGGAACTGATCTTCTCTGCAGTGGGGGGCAGACACAGGTGGGCAGGCCAAGGGGTCACACTCTGAGAATGAACAGTTATAGCATTTAGTGAAAAAGATTACAACGTGTCTACAAAATGTACAGGAAAGTCAGTAGAAAGTTAAATGTTTTTTCCCACCACATCTGTACTCTGGGCAGCAGGAAAGAGCACTGTAACCGATCACTAGCCTGTTTCCATTGTCACACGGCGGAGCTTCATTGTCACATATAGTAATGTTGCACTCTGACAAATAGTATACGAACAAAAAAGACAAGGAAGAAAAACCACTTCATTGGGTTATTTTTCACGAAAACTTGGAGATTTTTTGTCACCAAAGTATTTGGGAATGCTTGCTACAGACAATGCTAACCAATGCTGTTAACGCTATGCTACAGCCATGATAAACCAACTTCAGGAATAGAATACAACTAAAAAGGGTGAGATTTAAATGCAGGTCCTGCATAAATTCATGTTTGAATCAGTTGCTTTTCTAGGCAAACAAGAAGTTTATTTTCAGCCTCACCACAGATCTTCTTTGGGCAGCATGCTCCTTCTTCCACCACATCAAGTACATATTCTCCTTCCCTCTCACACAGCGGAGTGGGGACAGAGGTGCAATCTGGCTGGATTGCCACTACAGAACCATTTTCCATACACTTGTACAGGCAGCAGCTGCGAGCGGAGCCGTTCCACACCTCACCCGGGGATCGGGGGTTACCCTCATTATCTGTGCACACTGATAAGAGCTGAATAAATAAACTGTTGATACAGCTGACTGGGATAATTAAGCAGTAAACACAGTCAAAACCCCAGACAAACTCTCGGACGATGCAGTTTTTATCAAAAGGCCTGTAATAACTGTCACTAACCACAGCGATCCTCAGTTACACAGTAAGGCGAATCAGCACGGTGTAGGATGGTTCCTCTGCGGCACACACATTCTTCTCTGATGAAGGAGCAGGTGGTCTCCTCATAGTACTCTCTGTTCAGACAGGTACGGCTTGTGCAGGTGCTCACACATGGCTGATACTCCTTACCAGAGGGACACCGCAACGCTACAGGATGACAGGCACTTAGTTACGCATGAGTAAATGAGAAACAAAGAGAGTAAATCTACGTTTCATTTCTTTGTCTCCTTACGGCAGAAGTTGTGTCGCCTCCAGCTGATACAGACTTGATGTGTGTAGCAAACTGCCACATACGCCGCCAAAAAGTCACATTGATGGTCCTTGTAGTGGAGGTCGCCAGCCCACATGATGTCACAGAACTGCTCCGGATTGACCTGCAAACACACAAACCCATGTAGGTATTTAATTTAGGATTATTTCCATTACAGGTGGATTCATGAAAATCAATCCATCAAACCTAAAAAAAATCATGGTTCATAATTTTCAATGTATTGTTGTAAAATATCTTGTTTTTTTGTGTGACTGGGATCAAAAAGAAGAAAGATATTGAGTTATCAGTTATCATAATGGCATAAGATACAAACAAACCTCTATCCTCAACAACAAGTAATTTTGACATTTTCCACGTTAAATTTCTTCGAACTGTTATTTTCAGGACAGAAGTCATGGCAAAGTAAATACTTATTTTTTTCAATCAGGCATGGACTATTCTGTCTAAAGCTACCTTGCTGTGGCAAGGGGTGAAGGTTCTCTGGTGGAGCATTGACAGACAGGTGGAGCAGTTCCCAGTGGTGCAGTTGTCTCCAACCCTGCGAGTGTGTTCTGTTTCATCACTGGTTTGGACTTTCCAAGCCTGAAGGAAGAGCATCATGTCTCCCACCTCTCTGACCACTGTGCCATTGGGCAGCTTCAGATCATCTTCTGGATTCCCATCACAACAACCTGGCATAATGGACAAACAGATGTTTGGGGAATGTGAGGTATATTGACTGTTAACAATGTAAATTCTTGTAAGTGAAAGAATGGGTATTTGATATTGCGTAACTTAACCGAATAGTTCTCCACATATTCATTGTTTATATCTTATCATATTCAATTTGATTTGCAACAGCTAATCAGACACTAAAGCTTTGGGTTAGCTTTAGCTGACACTCAATGTGGCTGGTTGTAATGCAGCTTAAGTGTAAACTGTATGTATGTGTGTGGACTCACCACACAGGCCTCGAGTGGGCACGGAAGCATTATAGGGGGTAATGTACTGCAGCACCATGATGCCTGTGCTGTGATACCATTGAATGCTGACCCCTCCAGGGGTGTGGATCAGATACATGCTGCCTGTGTCTTCCACATAAAGAGTGTGACGGGAGAACGGAACTCGCACAGGTCTGTAGTTTACTGTAACCTGGAAACAGGTGTAGGATAACCAAGTTATTTTTGTACTAATAGTTGTGCTCTCAGGGGTTAGTCAGGTAAGGATGCTAACCATGCGATCCAGTCGGTTGATGATGATTCTGTAGGAGGACGTAGTAATGTTCAACTTCTTAAAACACAGACCAGATGTTCCACCTGTAGGACTCTGCATGAGATTGATATTAGAAACTGTTTTTAGTGACACTTTTAGTGACTGGAGGAGCTTTTGATAAGGAGACAATTATGATTGTGGGGAACAATAATGACGAGGAGAAACTGTACTCACAGTTCGTCTAATGGAGTTCACACTCTACAAAGGAAACAAAGCATCATAGCATACAAAAAACCCCAATTGTTTTCAAATATCTTATGACACAATTGAAATGTCATTATTTGTACGAATATTACCTGGCTGGTGGGACATTTCTCCACAGTGCCAATAATAGTCTCTCTGGGCAGGTTAACCAGGATGTAAGAGCCATTATCATACAAGGCCACGTTGTTGCCGTCAAAAGTGATAATGCGCAGGTCTGACATCACGGTGCAGCGACCTGTAAAAACCATGTTGTATATAAAATAATAAAACATAGACCATAACAGCAAATGATGGATTCTAATAACCCCCCATGTCTATCATTGAATCTTTAGGAAAGCTTTTAAACAACTCAACTCACATGGACACTGCCACTGTGGACAGCAGGGGTCCATGTTCATGAGGATGGGCAGGCCAAGCAGACTGCACTGCGGTTGGGTGGTGTTGTAGCGACAGTGTAGAGAGGAGTTGTGAAGCAGAAACTCTCCATTGAAACAGATGAGTTCAGCACAATCATCAATACGGTAGGAGTATGGGGGCTGTGGAGACATTTTTTTGATCACTTAACACAAACAATTGCAATTAATTCCCATCTTCTGACCTATCCATCATTACAAAGTGACCACTTTTACATGCAGGTTGATTGAAATTCATATACAAAGCAATAATATGAATATAGATAATTATATAATGTACACTCTAATGCTTGGTCTGATATTTTTCATACTTCAAGTCACTATGTCCGCTTTCAAAACAGCCTTTATACATACAAAACAATGGCTTGAAAGTACAGCAGGTACAGTAAGTAATCAATTACACAGTGAACCTGACATAACTGCCACAATTGAAAAAACAAGAACAGTGTGGGTGTAGCTGTGCAATGACTTTCAACCACTTACGATGCAGGGAGTTGTGGGAAGGAGGAAAGGATGTGTGGTAGATGCTTCCTCTGTTATAGGTGTGGTGCTGGGGCTTGTGATTATTTCCATGGTAACTGGCTTAGTAGTGGCCTCAATAGTTGTAAGAAGTGGCGGTTTCACAGAAGCAGCAACTGTTGAAGTGTCCTTTGGGGTGGTGGTGTCTGTGGGGACTGTTGTATCCGCTGGTTCAGGCTGAGCAGTAGTGGTTGTATCCGTGATAACTTCTGGGACAGAAGTGATGGAGGCTGGAGCAGTGATGACAGCTGGAATTAGTGGAGACTGTGTGGAGATGGTAGTCAGATGAGGTGGTGTTGGAGTTAATGGGGATGTAGGAGATGGTCTTGTAATTGTGGTGGTAGGAGTTACAGGTGAGGTGGCAGAGGCATGAGAAGTAGGTGATGGAGATGAGGAGGTCAAGGCGAATGCAGTGGCCTCAGTGGTGGAGGATGTTGCGGTGGGGACCGCCGTAGCGACTCGTGTGGTTACTGTAGTTTGAGTGGGGGTCAACTCAGTCATACTCAGGGTGGTCATATCTGGCGGGGTTGCAGGTGATCGAGTGGTTGATACAACAGTGATGAAAGGAACAGCTGCAGATGGAGATGGAGTGAGGAGAATGGGGGTATGCTCAGTGGCTGAGGTTGCACTGGGAGAAGAGGGAGTGATCGTTGTGGGTCTAAGAGTAGAGGAGGAAGTCGTTGTTGCTCTGGTTGTTGTGCTCCTAATGGTTGTGGTAGCAGCCTTGGTTGTGGTTGTAGACCGTGTTGTAGTAGAAGTAGTAGTAGTACTTGTGGCGGTTGTAGTGGTTGGAGATGTTGTGGTAGATATGTTGGACCATTTCACATATGCAAATGGTGTTGGAGTTGGCGGAAGGGATACACCTATTGGATAGGATTAATATCGTAATTACATATTTTGTATTGGTTTTTAAAAAAAAAACAGAAAAGTGAATACTGTGCATATTTCATGAAGAGAGTGACATTTTAATGTCATCTGTTGTACTCACAGTCCTCTGTGTAGACACATCTTCTAGTGACTTCATCAAGGACCATGTTCTTTGGACATCGTGGGAAGCATCCCTCAACACTGTAACATACCAAAATAACTTCAGGGATCTAAGTTATGCACAGATTCTGTTGGGCTGAAATCATTTGAACAAGCCAAGCCTCTTACTGAGGCAAGAACTGGCAGCGCGTGGCATCCGGGTCACTGCACGTGTGAACACAAGGGCTTGCACAGGCCAGGTAGCGCCACTCACACATCATTCGGTATGGTATGACAAAACTGCTCTCTGCCAGAGATGAAGATAAAACATCTTATTGGATTTTATTGTGTGCATGTAAATGCATGTGTAAAAGTGTGATGACGGTTCTTCATTGTATCTGACCCTCCAGTCTGAAGCTGCCGCTGCCTTTGAACCCCTCTGAGTTGTCATATCTTTGAGCTTGCGCAGCGGTGCGTGTCAGCGTGAGAAAGAATCCAGGATGGCCGACAAGCTCAAATGAGGTGTGCCCTGGCAGAAACAGCCCCTGGTGCTGGATAAAGGTTGCCCTTCGACTGAAGTCCACCCCTCGACTCCAACGCTCCATCTGCAGATGGTTGCTACTTGACACGACAAGGAAGTAGTTTGGTCTTTCTGCAGACTCCAGCGACACAACAGGCACACCTGGGAACAGGAGCAAATGGGGAAATGGGGGTAATTGACCCATAATGTAAATTATAGCACGAGTAGAATGATATAATTCTGTTAATGTGTCTCCTCACGTGATGTTCTTTCTTTCTGCAGGCCTGTTGTTATCATGAAGTTGAACAGTATGCCTTTTGCAGACAACTGCCCCTGACTCTCTCTCACCAGAGGAAACACTGTGCCACTAGTGCGATTCACTCCAAACATAGTGTCATTAAAAACAGCCGTCACCAAGGAAAACGGGCCACTGCCTAGCTCTATGTGAAAGTGAGAGAAAGTCAGCATATACATGTTCTTATAAGCAGGGAAAGCTAGGATATTAATTAAGAGCAAGTAAGGTTTGAAACAAGAATCAGCAAAATAGCTCACTGAAAACGACTAACCTTCACTCATACATACCTTGATTGTAGTATTCACAGTCATAGGCTGAAAGACAGAAGTTAAAACATTTTAAGGCAATGCCTCTGAGTTTACTAGAAATGATGAGAAAATCGAACTATGGTAATGATGTTACTAGAATGGAAAATAGCAGAATATTGGCTGATACTAAGATGCAAGAGGGCTGTGTGATAATAATCTCATATCGTGTCATTTCTTATTCACGTATTCGCCCCAATCATCTAGCATATTTTCTGCAATGAATACATATTTCAATAAATACATATTTTGAGGCTTTTAAGCTTTTTAAATCCTACAGACCAATTAAACTTTTTCCTGTCCGTGTGAGACTCTTTATAGTCATAGTCATAGTCTCTTGCATATAGTCACATCATGCAAGAGAAGTAGCCCTGGTTTCATGTGTGAGCTCCTTTATTTTGACTTGGTTGGTTGAAGTCCATCTCATGTTATGAGTTACCCCAGTGTGTGACATGCAAATTTCTTGTGTCATGCGGACAGATGTAAAGTATTGTCGAAATGACTGAACTTAAAGCTTAACATGGTTAGTAAAATCACATCACTTTTTAGTGATCTCAAGCCCTGTAAAAACATGTTACAAACAAACAAACAAAAAATGTTCCTTGAACCTCTGGGTTCTGGCTGTTCAACAATCAGTGGCACATAGGGCCCAATGTATGTCATTGCAACTGCAAACATATATCAACCTATTAGGTTTCTATGTATGTAGTGAAGACTGGGAAGGATTTTTGTAAAGTCATTCTGTATTTTGCAAAGTGGAAGCTGTGACAATATTTAAGTTGAAGATTCCAGTAAGTATTTTCCGATGAGCAACATGCTGTCTCCAAGCAGAGACCATTTTTATTCAGGAATTTGGAGGACTGATCGGGATCAATCAATCACGTGAGGTTCAATATCTTCAATAAAAATTCATTTTAGGGAATATAATGCTTCAAATGTTGATGTTTCTGTAAGATAAGATAAAATAAGTTAAGATAAACCTTTATTAGTCCCACAACGGGGAAATTGCAGAGTTACAGCAGCAAGAACATATTAAAGAATAAAGAAGTTCCCTCCACTAAGACACATAGGCTACCTATATTTTCATCACAGTTTCAAGGTGAGCTGCTTAGATGAGTGACCAATCGAGTATCTAATTGGGAAAAATCCGGATCTAACAGTGATGTTTGAACTTCTACATATGATATGTGACCATCACTTACTTCTATCTTGTCAGATATTTAGGTGATGTTTTTAACTATTAGATTAATTCTTATTTAACGGTAATAAACTTAGTTTGTGAGGTCGTAGAGAAGGGAAATTTGGGATATGGAACATCATGTACGACAACAATGATGTAAACAGTGGAACGGTGTAATAAATAAAGTATAATATGAAATGACACATGATTTTATAATGTCAATCCTTAAACTCCTTAACAACAAGCTGTGATTAGTGTAAGCATATTTGTGTGTCTGTGTGGTTGTGTACTCACGGCAGACAGAGGGTGATCTCCAGTGTATAGTAACCCCATGTTGACAGCATTTGTGTGCATATGCGGCGATGGATGTACAGAGACACTCACAATCTCCACCACGGTTACAATTGCATGTGTCTGTCAGGCAGTTCCTATAGAACCAGGCTACATCCACCTGGAGGGTGCAGAAAATATGTACACACACACAAAAATCATAAAGCGAACCAGGCCAAATTTTGCTGGTAAATGCTTGGGAGGTCTTGTTTGGAGGGTGAGTTGTTTTCAATTATTCAGGCAGTGAAGGAGTGATGAGATATCAGGACAAAGAATGTGGGTCAACCTCTGGTGCGGAGGGGATCAAATGAGCTCTATTACAGACAAACAAAATGCATCATGAGTTAGTCTGTCCAAAGGCAAGGTTAACTGTGCCTCTGCACTTGTGTAGACAGAATGTCTCAATTGTCTTCTGGACTTCAAAATGCTTAAAAAAACCCTGCAAATCCAGGCATTAGGTTTTTTTTTTTTTTACCACACTACACTATGAACAAATGTAATACTACAGAAATACTGCATTTAAGGTAGGGTTTTCACAATATCTGATTTGCAGGTCACGTATTTCTGGCCCAACTTTTAAGATAACAATGTCATTGCAATATCTCCGGAAGTATAAAATAAAGATCGGAAGTAAAAATAACACTATCAGCCACATCCATTTTCAACACTGCCTTTTGTGTGATTTTTGGTATACAGAGAGGATACAATTTAAATGCCACCAATAATGTAGAAATTATTAAAATGCAAAAAAACAGACGTGAGAGCCACATCTACAGATCATGTGAGCAAATTCTCTGAATACAGAGTTTTTAATAGTTCCATTACTTATGGATCGGAAGAACAAGCATAAATACTAAAGAACAGAGCATCTGGGTTGACTGGAAGTATTGAACTTTAGACAATCTCTTATTACAGGAACATAACAAAATAGCAAGATTGATCTTAGAAATAAGTTATAACAATGTAACGTAAAGGATTCATTGCACTACCTTATTATCAATTTGCAAATGTTTAACTGTGTCTCCATATACTGAAGAATCACAAAAATCCACAGATATCAACTGAAAGCACGAGGTTTTGTATGTCCTTTATATTCGTCTGTAGTGAAAGTGTTATTTGCATATTATTAAGTTGAACAAACGAACAGGGGTTTGCAGCGTTAGCTTTATGAGGAAGGCCCCTTTGCGTGTGTATACAGGGCTCCATCTGCTGGTCACAAGGAGAAATACTATACTGTAATAAATCATTTACGCAAGAAGGTCTGATTTTGGATGTGGACATGGTTGCCCTTGCATCTAGCTTGGAATTTTTGGAATAGAGTGAAAAATAGTGGGAAGAATAGTGTAAACGATGGGATCAGTAAGGAGTTGTTCCCATACATATTGTTCCTCACTAACCCCCTGGTGTAAGTCAAATAATCGTTGTAAAAACTGTATTCACTCTGTGTGAATGTTTGTGTGTGTTGGTTCAATGACACTCACGAGGTTGTGACAGGGTGCAAAAACATCACTGTACAGGAGCGCACACTCCCTCTTGGCATACGGCTGTCTGCCTAAGTCCCCTTCACATGGTGGCTCAACTACATAGTCACTTTCACACTAAAAGACAGAAAACACAATCACAGAAGGTGATCAAGTCTCCGATTACTCTTAAATATCACAGAGAGCTCAAGGGGAAAAAGCACGCATAAATTAGAAGCTTGAGAGGAGTGAAAGGGGGAGGGAGAAGGATGAATGAAGACAAAAAAACGCAGGAGGGTAAAAGGAGGAGCTTAGCTGAAGTATACCTGTCCCAGGGACCAGCTGTCTCCAAAGGCCTGTGCATTATTGACTTCCATGTGGCTGGAGGTTGTCATATCATTCACTGTCACACTGTCAAAGTTTCCACACAGTCCACTGAGAAGGCCCTAGAAAACAGATTTGCAGGCATGTTTCCTGATTCCACTACTCTTTCATTTGCCAAATGTACTCCTAGTTCAGACCTTCCAAAGCGGTCCAGCTCTGATGTGTACTGTTGTCTTGCGGTCCCAGAGGATAGTCAGGTCCTGGTTAGAGAAGTGGACAACGGTGTAGTAGCCGGCTTTCCAGAGCTCAAACTCTGACCCGAGACCTACAACAGTAGAAGGGCTCTAAGGCACGACAGACAAAGCAGATTGGTATTAGCAGGGCAGTTTCTTATAGATGTGTTTCATTTTAATATTTAAAGAGAAAAGAGAGACACAGGTGTGTGTGGGTCTGCATACAGGGTTGCCAGAGTTGTCAGTGAAGTAGATCTTTGTAAGTCCCACGTGAATGACCAGTATTTTCATGCACACAATGCCGCTCTCATAGCATTCTTTGTTTTGGGCAACAATGGACACCTCCATTTCTCCTGCACTCTGGTGAGAGAGAGGACAAGTTATTCCTATTTAGAGGGAAGAAAGTCTCTTAGGCTCCTCTCCTCTCTGTCCTAAGTACAATATGACGTTTGTTTGTTCTCAATTTCCAGCTAACAATAACCACACCAGCCATAAATGCAATATTTCAATGTCACTAGACAGGTTCACATTGGAATGTAGTTCCACCTCTAAAGGAAACTGTGTCGTTCTCGATACAAGAGGTGACAAAAAGAGGAAGCAATTCTAGTCCATCAATAAAAAAAACATCTCTGACCTGCTTTCCCATTCTTTTGCCTACTCTCCAGCAGTCTGTTGGTCTGAATTGATATGTCCGTTTCACTAATTCTAATTCTATATCCCTGGGAGCGTAGGAGCCCTGGGGTTTGAAGTGAACACTGGACTCTTTGTGTTTCCACAGCTTTGCACAATGTCTGCTGGCATTATCACAGTGCACATTCACCGATACAAAAAACACATATACACCTTAATCTTTTCTAATTGACCAATTCCACTCTTTGTGCCAAGGTTTGAAATAACCATGGGCTTTTTTCAGTCAACGCCAGGGAAATGGAGAAGACGCTCCTCTATCTCTCATGCATTTATTTGAAACAGTGGGCACAAAACTGTCAATTAGCATTACATTATTAAACTGAATCCGGATTCAGTTAATAATGTAATGCTAATGACAGTTTTGTGCCACTGTTTCAAATAAATGCTATGAGAGATAGAGGAGGTCTTCTCCATTTCCATGGCGTTGACTGAAAAAAGACCATCGGTTATTTCAAACCCTTGGACACAAGAGTGGAATTGGTCACTTAGAAAAGATCTAAGGTGTATATGCTGTTTTATGAACCTCGGTGACACACACTGTGGAGATGAGAATAGATAGGAGACAACCAAGGTTGAACAAGGTTAAGAATCACTGACATGGAAATTTGCAAACACTAAATGAAAAGAGCGAACTTGTAAAAATGCAACTATATTGCTGTTTATTCTAGTGATTCTTGTGTACCTATGAGAAATGTGTAATACAGTGAAGGTGTATACCATTTGTAACATGGTGTCTCCACATTTTCTCCAGGCAGGTATTCGAGGCCTAACCACATACAGGGGCAATTCTGTGGATAGTAACACTCCCCATGGTGCAGAAACAGCCTTCATAGATCAAACAGGACGCAAGTTAGAAAAAACTGAACTAAAGTAAGAACAGAGACCTGACATCAAACCAATATCGCAGGGATTCAAGTCTCCTGTTCTGGGTTAAATCTTTATGTATTATTTAGTTCGAAAGTCGTACAGACTTGGGAAATTAAAGCCTCAGGGAAACAAAGAAAATGTGTTAGTTTACATTGAAAAGGTATACCTATTACACACTGTAGCTGTGTGCTATAAATTCTGACTAACAAGGTGTCCAGACAGGGTTGAGAGTTATGCTGCTATATGCTGTGCTACAGTAGAAATGCCTCTGTTGGAAAATATTTGATAATGCCTTCAGTGTGGGAAATGATGGATATATAAAAATCTAAATTTCCCCGAAGAGATGAGTAAAGTATTTATTTATCTATCTCATGTTCAGAGCTTATTCACAGACAGCCGACATATTAATGACAAGTGCATCTGTTTCATTTAATTGCTGCTTCACATTATATTGGATTCTGATATTTGCTTGATATTGCAGAATTGTCAAAATATTGTTCATGTAGCATTAATAATAATGCTTGCACATAATCAATGCTCCTATTTGGTCCACAAAGGGCCACTCCTCAACTAAACCTTCCAGTGGGTCAGAACGTGACCAGTTCTGACAATCTTATTTTGTGTGTAACAATTGTGAAAGGGCAACCGTGGTCCAGATTCTGCTTACACTGTCCAGGATTCACATGAGAAATATCTGTAGAGTATAATAAAATATCCTCACAAATGCTGTCTCGCAAGTTAATGTAATTTGGCTGCCAGTATGGTTGGCAAAAGTAATCCGCCTCTGTTACGTCTCAGTTGTTGACATTACATTACATCATATCTTTACTTCATTTACAGAGCAATTATTTAGGATTGTATTATTTGTCAGCAGCCACTCAGCTGCCCTCAGTAAATAAATAACAATTTTCTTCCTATCTGCTCATTTGTTGCAAAAGTTACTTTTTTGTATGGTGGTACAAATACAAAAAAATACACTACACTTGTGATATTTTTTAAAGCACTCTTTACATAATCTGCAATTAGACCTTCATACACTAATGAAACTCTAAGACTGTGCTCAGTAAAGTACAAACTTCCATCAAGTGTTGTCAAAGGTGTGTCAGGTGTGGAATGGATGGGTACATTCTGGGGTGTCTGGGGACCATGTACAGGTCCACAGACACCAGTCAATAGTCAACTACAAATAGAACTACCAACAGTGAATCAGCAAGTTGTGATGATACTGACAGGTATGTTTTTTGAAATGTAGCCTTAACTTGCTGATTAGACCAAGTCAGGAGTAAGTAAAAATTGTAAATTGTTCAAATATTGTAAATTATCAAAGCCATGAGAGGTTATTGAGCATTACAGTAATGAATGTGCACATAAGATATTAGACTGATGGTGAAGGATCGTTCAAAATCAACTGGAGACAGATTTACAGATGAACAGTGGTGGAGATAAAACACAATTAAGAAACAAAAATATATAGATAACATCAAATGTTCCAAATTATATGAAGTGGATGTTATTTTACCCAGGGGGGCACACACAGCCAGGGATGCATGGGGTGCTGGGAGGGCAGGTGAGGTTCAACATCAGGTTACGGCACGTTGGTGTACAAGCCATGCTTACTCTCTGCTCTGTGCAGGTATGGTACACTTTTCCCTCTGGACAATCGCCGACCTCTATGCTGTCTGGCTCTAAAATATGCATGCAGACACACAAAACAAAATCCCATACCCACTCAAGACAATCATTGTCTCAATCCCCTCAAAATCTACTGCAACAGCCAGTCGTGGGAAACAAGTTACAACCACAGACTTGATTTCAGCAAGAGGGACACCGTCGAAAAATGGCACATTGTATTTGGGACGAACAAGAGCCGGAATTGTCGGGAGGGGCAAGGTCAGAGAGGTTACCTTTTTCCTCTGGCACACACTCCATCTTCCCATTTCTGCACAGGCTGATGGAGGAGACAGGAAGGGAGTGAAAAAGGGGTGAGTGTTTGGGCAAGAGTGTAATGTCACCAAGCACAAGCTTAGTTTAAGTGTTCTATGCCTCATTTGACATCTTGAAAGCTTTTATTTGTGTCTCAAATGTATCAGACAGCTTGTTCAAGGTTGTCCCGGTCCGTGCAAGCCAAACAAAGTCTTTACTTTTCAGTCAAGGACATCGGTGACTCACCAGGGACCAGAGGCGCTGAAGGTCACTTCCCCCGGCTGTGACACACCACCCATGGAGTAACAATGGCACTGAGACCTGTTGAGGAATTCATGACATTATTTTAATTATGTTAAGCAGGGATTATGCTTTCTGTCTATGTGTTTTGTCTCTTCCAAACAATTGATGAGTTTGTTAGAGTGATATATGAGATTATGCAGCCTTACAGTTGGACACAGCGTTGGCGTACATCATCAAAGTATCTGCCATCTGGACATCCACACCCCTCAGCACAGTCATCAGGGTTACATGTATCAGTGCTTGACAGAGCACGACAGGATCGCCCACATAACGAGACACAAGAGTGGTAAAGCATTCCTCCAAGACACACCACTCCTGTGAAAGGGACATATCATTTACATGTGGAGTCAAGACAATGTCACAAACCATAAATTGTGAGGGCCATGTCAAATTTCCATCACCAGCATGGCACATTATAATTTCTAACCATACTTAAAATTGTAAAACACTTTTGATAAAAGCTACCCTGAAGCCAAACAACTCACCACACTCAGAGACTTGTGATCGGAAATTAATGTGAACTCCGTGTTTGGAGCAGAGGTATGCGTAGTGAGCCAGCGCTGTGCACAAACAGCTGCTCCCACATCGACAGGCCTGGTAGCGACACTGCTGCTGGTAGATGTTTGGACTCATGTAGCCATGGCATGGGGCAAACACACTCCCTAAAAGTACCTCGCAACGTGATGCATAGAATACTAGAACACAAACAGAGAAACAACACATTCAAAATTGCAGTCAGTGCATTTCATTGCTACTTAGAACATCAGGAGGCACACTGCAGTCTACAGAGCTGTTCATATTTAAACCAATGAAATTTAACATGTTTATATGAGGCAGTCTGTAGCTTGGTTTCAGGCAACCAATTTCATCATCAGGTTCCATTTTCCTAACATAAATTAGTTTAAAAATAGTAAGTAAAAATAACAAACATACATCCAAAATATTTACAAAAGTGAAGAGATACGTTTACAAGATTTTGATGAGACCAGCTCTGCTGTATGGTCTAGAGACTGACCAAAAGACAGGATGCAGAGCTGGAGATAGCAGAGTTCAACATGTAAAGGTTTTCTTTAGGAAATGGAGATTGTCAGAAGAGATAGGTTTAGAAACAAGTACATCAGAGGGACAGGACAGGTTAGATGTCTTGGATACAAAGTAAGAGAGGTAAAATTAAGATAGTTTGGACATGTGCAGAGGAGGGATAGTGAATATACTGTTAGAAGAATGCTACAGATGGCGCTGCCGGAGAGATTTCTGGAAGTGGTGAAAGAGGACATGCAGTGGGTTGGTGTGACAGAGGAAGAAGCAGGGCAAGATAGAAAGAGAAGATCCACTTTGGCGACCTCTAAAGAAACACAAGTACATCCCTTACTAGAAAAAGCACTCAGAGAGCACAACCTCCGGTAAGAGCCAAAACCTACCTTTTAACCTAATTTATTTCTTCGTTTCTCATTCTCTTCATTTGTTCAGCAGCGTGTTTTATTATCTGTTCCACACTCCTAGGCTTTTTTTTAAGAGTGTACACAATATTTGATTAAGATTTAAACTTCTGTTCCTCTCCAGTATAAAAAAGATCAAAGGAACAAGGCTCAACAGTACCAGAGGTTCAGCAAAATATCCTACAGATTTCTCCTTTGATGTCTGAGTTTTTACCAGTCTCTAAATCTGCTATTCTCCTACTAGTCTAATAGTCTCTAATCTGCAACTCCAAAAAACTCTGAGTATCTCTAAAATACTCTGTAGCTGGCTGTCTCTTGCACCTTCCATTTCAGCGTGTCTGTTCAGCCCACCTAGCCATCATCTCCACCCCCAAAGGAACATCAAAGGAATCAAAGAACAAAGCACTTAGCTCCCACCGAAAGGACCATCAATGGACTCAAGGGACCAGACACATCATTAATGGACAGAGTTTAAAGAGAGCTCCTCGCCTCCTACCTAATCAGAGGTAATGAGAGAAAAGTTGTAGCAATTATTACCATTGTTTTGGTTCATCTCACATGGGTCTACAATGGGCAGGTTGACTGGAGCAACACAAGCAGATGAAACCTTCCAGGCATTAGCATGAAGCTGAGGAGTGCCTTCAATCATACCTGCTGGAGATCTGCTCGCACAAATATGAGCAGGTTAATGAATAATCTCAAAGTTGATTTATATTTGGGAAGAAATACTTACAGGAAGTCATCGCGCAGATTTCCATTGAAGGTTCCACAGAGGCCTAGAGTCTGTCCGTGCCAATTGCTGTCCAGCTGCAGGTAGACCCGCCCACCTTGACCATCGTAACGCAGCCCCAGACCAATTGGTGTCTTCAGTAGTGTAAACACAGAGGTCAACTTCCGCACCTCCACTGCATCTATGGCAGAACCAATCATCAAAATTCAGGATCAAAGATTGAACAACCTGTTAAAGGGTAAGTTTAATAATAATTTTATTACAAAAAATCAAAGAGATATGTCTGCATTTGATAGGTAATCTAAACCAGTGGTGTATCCAAGGACTCCTACCATGAACATAGGGTAGGACAGGAACTGGGTTGACACCAATTATAACCTCCCCTTCTCTGGTCAAAGTGATCTGATGAGTTACGTCTTCATCCAAAACCACTGTCACAGACTGAATACATACATGCTGCTGCTCGCGCACACACCCCCACGCACGCACGCACACACACACACACGCACGCACACACACACACACACACACACACACACACACACACACACACACACACACACACACACACACACACACACACACACACACACACACACACACACACACACACACACACACACCATACACAGAGGATGGTTACATTTATGTAGAAAGAATAATAGAGGATAGGAAATTAGACATGCATGTGTTATCTATATGCAAGTATCTGGTCATGCTACCTCTGCACAGGTAGTGTACTGTAGTGTAACGGTAAATCTGCTGTTGCTGCGGCTCTTTGCCAGGACGTACTGGCACGCCCCTGGCTGGAGAAACGTCCTACCGTCAAACGTTGTCACAAACAAGTCACCTATAACTGAACACTCCACTAAACAGAAAAAAAGAGATACATATAGGTAAATGCATCCACAGTGGGCCCCCTTCAGCAGTTTACTGTGCCTACAAACTCACCTGTGCAATTGTTCTCAGTGCAGTTCCACACTCCTCCCATGCAGACACTAAAACCAGAACATAAAGCAGGTTGACGGCACATTGAAAAGGCTGCAGTACATAGTCGCTGCTCATACTCACCAAACACTACATCCTTGTTGAAGTACATGTCCTTGCACATATGACGCACCATGGTAAACACACGGACACTGAGACCCAGCGATACATGTTCCATTTTGTAAGATAAGACCTGTTGGAAAGATGAAGCAAAGTTGTGTCTGTTTGGAAGTAAATCAATATAACTTATTTGAAGAGAAATTAGGAAGATAATTAAATACCATCAGGGCAGTAGCAGCCATCCAGGCAATGCAGGTTGGTTCCCAGACATTCTTTTTCAAATGTGCAGGTGGGTGGACAGCAACTAATGCAGTCTCTGTAGACAAAACTCTCCTCACAGCCATCATCTACAAATATATGGCAGAATCTCACACAAAGGCAGAATACAGATCATGCAAATGTAATTGATGTTGACCTATTAAGGAAGTGACTGATCGGTGGGACCTGAACTAATCTCGCAGTGGTAACTTACTACATGAAGGGAAGCTGTCTCTCCACTCTCTCACTGGATATCCAACATGTGAGCAGGCACGAGTGTACTCAACCAAGGCTCGACAAAATGTCTCCTCGTCATCAGATCTAAAGAAAAGCGGTTACTGCTTTTACTGGGCTTTCAGTAACAACACAGAGAAAATGGGTTTTAAGAGTACTATGTGTCAATAATACAAATGTTGGACTTACACACAGAGGTCAGAGACACAGCTGGCCACAAAGGGATTTGGGTCAATGTTTTCATGACAGGACAGAAATGGAAAAAAAAGGAGTGCACTGCATTTTTCGATTGCATCCTGCAGAGATTCATAATGAACACAATACTGTATGAATATAATGCATATGATGAAATAACAGAACAAAAATGAGGCAGTAATTGAACACACCATGACCACCTGTTAAAATATCATCGGAACAGCTAGTTTGCAAGTCAAAAATCATAGAAATGGTCATTTAACTACTGTTTTATTTTAAACCAGGCAGTAAAAATATGCATGTATATCCTGATTTGTCTTATCAAATTACATCACTTGCAGTGTGAGCATCCAACTGTCAATGTTTAACCCGCATGTAAGAATAGCAATACAGAGAGGTATGACCCCTTTTCTATGGTTCTTACATCCATGTCTGATTCAGATTGGCAGGGCCCATTGAAGTCAAGATCTACAGAAGGACAGGATCTCTCATGAGGTAGATCCACTGCCCAGCTGTTAGCAAAAAGCACAGGCTCATCTGTCCGAATTCCTTAAACACACAGCCGGCATAAATACATTAGGGGGGTACAAACAAGCCACAATAAAGAGGAAGAAAGTGCACAGTTAAACAAATTCACAAGGTAAGAAACTGAAGCTAGATGAACTGTACAAATGTGTACACAATGACTTATGTTTCTATATTCTCAAAATATACAAAAATACAATTTGCCATACAATAAAATGTGTATGTAAATGATATAGTAATTTTACAGACAGAGCCTTTCACTTGTTCTATGAGTAGGGCCCAAAGTTCATACTACTGGTGGGAAGAAGGGCTTGCTCCTTCCATCCAGCTATTCAATCCCCCAGACTTTCAGTTCTATCCCTCCCCTCTGCTCTCCTCAGGTCTCACTGCTACCACAATAGTTCGGGATCAGCACCGAGTGTACAGTAATAATAATTGAGGGGAGTAGGTGCTGAGAGAAAAGATAAGAGGATGTGCAGCTGGTCAGGCCGGTCTTACCATGAGTAGTGGTGAGGTCATCACCGGCAAGGTGGTTGAAGTTCCCACACAAGCCACAGGGAGCACCTTGGTGCTCCTCACTCATCTTCAGATAGACCCCAGACTCTCCATCCCAGGCCAAAGAGAAGCCAAACACACTCTTCACCAGCAGGTAATCAGCCAGTCGTTCAATAAACACACCGCCGATAGTTTGAGGGAGACTTAACCTGACATTTCAGAGAGAGTAACAGAGAAAGTCTAAAAAAGATGCCGTGATTGTATGGTGGGGCAGTTTTCAACTTTCTGTTCATACAGTTTTGTAGCTTTGTAGATGACTATGTTAAAGACTCTCACTTTTGATCTCTTTCTTTATTTCTTGCTACATCTTGTCAGAACATACACACATACCTGCGACCTCCCTGGTGAACCTGATATCCAGAGATGTGGATCTCTTCCTCATTAGAAAAGAAAAGACTGAGTGTTCTTTGGCATGAATACACACTTCCGCGACACACTCTGCTGTTGTGGACCTAAGAAGAAAACGGTAATGTTGAAAAATAATCACAAAAAGACAATACATAGATATATAGAAATGTAATCAAAAGGAAAAACCACAGTGTTACCTAGATAATTGTCAAAATGTTACTACCAATGGTCCCAAAGGATTACTTTGGTATAAACTCTGAGGTTTGCTGAGTAGTTCTATGATTATCAAACCATATATGAAATAAGATGCATGGAACAGACAGTTTAGTTGTCAGCTTAGTTGAAATGTGGGGGCTATATCCTAAATATAATTATGTTATTGCATGAAAAGACCACTGCCAGCAGACCTCTCAATCGATTGAAACCTCAGGGGATCTCAGGGGATCTCAGCCCCCTGAAATAATACATTTTTAAATACGGGTTACATGCCATCGCCACTAGGAATAGGAATAGTGGACTAGTAGGAATAGCGCATTAATTGTGGACAGAAGGATATGACATGAATAAACATGTCAACACGAACAGTTCGAAGGAGTACGTTATTATCAGGCTTTAGCCAAAACAGGCATTATGTATGACTTACCAGATTTAGTGTTAATATTGTTTTTTTCATGTTATTTGTGGGCAACAAAATATACAAACATCACCAAAATTATCCTTGAATTAGGAATGAAAGAAACAGCTAATATATAATATGTTATAGGAGCTTCTAAATATTACAGTATTTTTTTTACTTTTTGCAAATTTATATATAATTTTAGTGTTAGTATAAAAAAAAGCCTGAAAATACTGGCTGGATATGTCAGTGAGAAATGTCAACATGCATTTTCTTACCCACACTGTGTACTGTGGTGTAGCTGAGTGGCAGTCCTGGGCTAGGACATAAGAGCAGGTCCCAGGGAAGTAGTAATATATTCCATCAAATGTTTCATAGTGGTGCTGACCCCATGACCTGCAGATGCCATCTCTATCCTTGCCCTGGTTAGGTACTGAGAGAAAAATGGGCAATTCAATTAGATATGATATTTGTGATGATGAAGTGGATCAGTTTCACGAGCTGACACAAATTAATGTCAGCAGAAACGGACACTTTACCAAACTGAAAGAGCATCTCTTTTATCATGTTTTTGTCTTTCATCACCAGTTATTTCATTGAAATTATCTGTGGGAAATAAATATCTGAATTTCTGAAAAAGGCCTTTGATGCAGGAATTCTCAATTGCTGGCGATACCTAAATGTTGCAGAAGACCCAACCACATCACGAGGGGGTGGAAAATGTTGACAGTGAATAACATCTTCTAATTTTACCAGTGAAAGCCTATTCATGAGAAATGGAATCCAAAAGCAGCATTTTGCATGAATTAATTACAGGAATCCGTGTTCTTCCCAAATTTCCCAATCTTGTTTGATGTTTTCAGAATATGGCAGCAGCTCAGTTTCTCTGATCAAATTTGCAATACAGCTTGGAGGATTTCTTTTTTGCCTTACTTTTTTACTTGCTTGAAATATTTACATTCTTTATCTCCTGGCAAAGAATGTTTTTATAGAATTTCTTTTAATCCCTCAGTTTTGATCCGGGTCCCTAAGGAACTATATTGTTTCCAACTTGTAAGTCTACACTAAATTAAATTGTCTAAATGAAAGATGTCTTTACAATGATAATGACCTCAGATGTCCTGATATACTGTATAAGGACTTTGTTCAAAATACAGAAACCAGAAACTCCATCACTCAGCCCTTATCATATTACCTTAGTGCAAGAGATTTTATATCTGCTGGTGAAGGGGGCAAAGTCTCTGTGTGTGTGCGTGTGTGTGCGAGTGAGTGTGTGTGTTTGTGCGTGTCTGTGTGTGTGTGCGTGTGTGTGAATTGGATGAGATTGGATTTGTTATAAAAGGGAGAGGCACTGACATCTGGGGAAATGTGATAATTAATATTGAATGTGTGCAGTGAATGTAATTAATGATTGCTGAGTGTAACATTCTATACACAAACACACACATAGACTTATCTCTGTATCATTATTGCATAACTCTTTACTTTTATTACCTCTGCCAAAGAGGTTATACTTTCAACCCAATCTGTTGGTTTGTCAGCACATTTAGGCAACAACCATTGAAAAGATTTTCATGAAACTTGCAGGGAAGATTTTATTACATTTTATTAACTATCTTAGGGAAATGAGTAGAGTTTATAGCTCTTAAAGGTCCAATTCTGCCATTTAAATCAATCAAGCCTTCTCCAATGTAAGTCTCATTGGCGTATAATCGTAAATTAGAGTGTACAGATTTACAACCAACCTTTTCAATTTAGGAAACCTTATTTTTATTTGGATCCACACATTGTGGAACCACATTGTGCACATTGATAGAACAAACTCTTAATGTGTCAGACTTTTCTCATCGAGATTCACTGTAACATGAAAAAAATGTTCAAAAAAAACAAACAACAACACCCTTTAATACAAAGTTAATGCTAATATCCTGGATCCACTCCTTTAATCTAAGCCACAATAAAACCGAATGAGTCCTAAAACCCATCCACCCAACAAGTGTAATGGGAATCTATTCAAGTTTTTGCATAATCCTGCTGAGAAAACCTTGAACGAGGTGAAAATAACAATGCATGAAACTCTATGGAAAAAAAATCTGGTATGGATCAGAATAAAAAAGAGATTTTTAAGGTTTTCCATTGGGTTAGTTGGCCTGGTAAATTATAGTTAGAGCGCTATTTGATTTAACTTGGGTGTTGAGCATCACTCAGTGCTGTTGCAATTCAAATGCTGTAAGCATGTTATGAGAATGGTACATTAACAAGGAAATTCAGATAAGTAAGACTTGTAGAGCTGCTGAAGTGTATATTTGTATTACTCACTGATCTGGCAGCGGTTTCCCAGTGCCTGGAACTGAGCACAGTCACACACCCCACCCTCCTGACACCAACCACCATTGAGGCAGCCACAATGTTCTGGGAAAAATGCATAAAAGTTAAAAATCTTAGTCTTTGTGGGTTTCATCTGTTAATGCATTAAAGAACTGCAATTACCTGAAGAGGCATCTCTGGCTGTGTAGTTGCGTAAAATGCTATGTGACAGAGTACCCTCCGACAGCAGTGGCGTGTAGGTCTAACCATGAACAAGAGACAACAGAGACTTAAAATGGGTACCTTACCGAAGATCTCGAATCAGTGACTCATAGCTGAACCATTGGTAACCTGCTGCTATAAATTAAAAGTTGCGTCAGGTTGAGAAAGAGTGTGTCTCTTTCTGTACAAAGAAAGCTCTGTGCAGGTTAGGGTGTTGTGTGCATGTGGGTGCCCTGACCTCCTCTGGTTCTCTTAGGTGTAGTGTACCAACCTCCTCCCCAAGGAGATCCCGTTTCCTCCGAAGTGCATTAGCCCTTCTGCACACACACAAACATTCACATTAGTGGGAAAAAACAGTCAGAGGGGAGACTTAAGTGCACTTTACACCCTTTGAATTCAGACTCCAAGCTACTCTTTCCTGAACGCTCATACACACAAGAGCGCAAACACACACACTCCATTGCCAGAAACAGAAAGTGCCCACTACATCCTACAATGTCACTATAATATCGCATGCATAAAAACTTTATTACTTTATTACATTTACATCAAATTTACTCTATTTTGACACAACTTACATGATAATTATTAATCATTTATTCCATTGACTTACCTCTGTAGTCTTCCTTCTGCCAGTGACGGTCGGCTCTGAGCTCCTGGACACAATATTATAGGACAAAAATTAAAGTTACAGAATGAATATTTTTTTATCTGGAACGAAATCATCCACTTTCATATTGTATTTCATACAATATTTTTGGATACAGTGTAATTAAAAGGAAGAAATAATTAAAGGGAAGAATTAGTTTGTGCCCAACCCAGACATATTCACATCTTTGTCATTTCTAATGGTTTTGCAGTTAGATGCCTGTAAGGACACATCAATATTAACAATAGGAGGATAAATGCAGTGTATGCTGCTTCTAAAAATAATATATATATATTTCTGACAGGTGCTATAGATAAACAGGAAGACAGACCACTCCAATGATATTCTAAGAGAAATTATTTCCATTAGTTGTAGCAGAACGTTTAGTAACACTATGTGAAAACCCTATATGTTGTTACATTTAGAAAGTTCAGAAGCAGACCACTAGTGGATTTTGAAGAAGTACACCTGTCAGACTCACCCTCCAGTAACAGTAAGTGGGAGATTGAAAACGACATAAGAAGAAATCGTTCCACTGTCCTCTTCAAGTTCATCTCAGAGCCAGAGTCAGTCCCGCTGAGACGTCAACGGCGCATCTCAAAGGATCCGGGAGGCAAGGATTCAGAATGTCAGCTGGAACACCGGGACGATGCGTGGTCCTACCTGTAAAGCCTACCTGGAGACAACCCCCCCCACTCCCCCCGAACAGAACAGATGACGACTAGTTAACACATGTGGGGGCAGGTGAGTCCGCACCCAGCAGACGCTCACTCTCCCAGAGTTCTGATGAAGACCGGGATGAGACAGAGGGGGAATTGACGATGCCATTAAACAGAGGAAAGGTGATCTAGCTTCAGAAGAAACCCATCTCTCTGCTCCTTGGGACCCTGGTAGAAGAAAAATAATGACGTTTGAGGAAGCCACAATTTGTTTTAATAAACAGTTGCAGCACACACATAGGCAGTTAGTAGACATGCTAACGCTAATAGAATAGGACTGAAAACACCCTCAATTACATGTGATAACTTAAGTCTTTTTAATCATACAGCTGCTAGAGATACCAGAAATAGTTGGGAAATTTTTCCTGGCTGCTGATTGGGGAGAGGTCAGGTAGAGTCCATTATTTAAAGCAGGGGTGTCAAACTCAATCACAGAGGGGCAACAATGTAAAATTGAGACCACATCCAGGGCTTAATTCTCTTAACATTCGATTTTTCCCCCACAAGGTTACCCTAATACTCCTTCATAGACCAGGACTCAAATTGGGCATGTTCAATCAGGGGTATTATGACAGTTTATTCTAACAGTAATATGTACCTAACTCCTCTTAAGACATCTTCATGCATATCATTTAGAACAAACAAAGGGAATAGAAAACAGGCAAATTACAGAGGAAATTATAAATAATTTCTTTGTCAGCATCATTCACTTTTATATCTCCCTCTCTATCAGCAGTGTTTCACAGAATCATGTGTTTTCAATGAAAACTTTTTATTCACAGGCAAAAAAAGCCAGAAATCTATGTGTTTCCAAGTTACATTTAAATCATTCTGTTTTAAATTAATAATAACAACTAAAAGAAACTTTAAATTACCCTTGGTAAATTGTAGGGCTGATTTAGCCTTTCTTCTGCCACAATAACACTCCAAATGTAGTCTGTTGCTCCTAGTATCTGTTACTGCAGCCAGGAGCACCTGCACATTTACTAATACAACTCAGCTGTGAAGGGCCCACATATCAGTGCACTTTTTGTGTTGATTCAAAGCCCTGATAAATGGGCAGGGTTGTATGAGTAAGTGTATCTGGATTAAAGACAACAAAATCAAGATGCACCACATTTAACTGATTTCCGCTATATTGCGCTGCCATATTTGTTTAGTAGCCTGGTAAAAAGCATGGAAAGGTTGAGAGGACGACGGCTTGCTGCTCTGGCTGCAATCTTTTACAGAGCGGGTCATATTATCACCATAGAAGGATTCATACATTTGCCATCCTTACAGGATTTTTGTATTGCTTTAATAAAATTTTCACTAATAATACAAAAAACATTGGAAGTTAACTACATTCAGTCAAGATAAGGTTAAATTGGCCTCCTTTTATGAATTAGCTAAATGTGATTCAATCAGAAAAACTTCCTCCTTACTCCCAATTAAGAAAAATATGTCCCTAATTTGGACAATACTCATGAGCGAAGTCAAATCACATAATATAGAAAAATAAAGTAATAGCCAATAACTTTCTACAAAAAAAATCAATAGAATAATTATTAACAAACATAAAGTAAGAACATTTATGTGATTTCCAAAATAAGACAATGTTTGAAGACAATAGTATCCTCTATGTATTACTTAACAGATTGTTTTTGTGGGTTTAAAGAAAAAAGTCTGTTTATTTCTCTCTCTGATATTCTTGTAAAACATTTTTCAAGCTTAAGAAGCCCAAACCAGTTAATGTCAACATTGATATTATGAATATAAAGTTTAGATAAAATATCAGTCATACGAAAATGTCTTGTCATTGTCCTTTGGATTGTCTCCCACAATACGTTTATGATGTTTGTTACAAGTGTTTTGGGTGTTGTGTATTTGAACAGGCAGAACCGAAGGAAAGCACAAAGGTTTTAAAAAATCTCTTCATTTTTAATAGTGCTGTACATGGTGATACATCTCTGATTAAATCCCTTCGTAGCTGTGTCAGCAGAGGCAGGTGGAAGGGATTACTGATGGAAGAACACTTTAAGTCGCTAAGAGTGTCTGAGTGTAAATGTCAAAGGTAAAATGGGGTATTAATTGGGTAGATTTACTTAGTTAAGTAGCTTAAAAGTGTTTTCATGGGAATTAGGGGAGAGGTAGGAGCGAGTTAGAGAGTAGTTGAAGGAAGTGGTTTCATTGCCCACTGAGGTGATGGTTTCATTTCTTGTTGGAAATAAGCGCGTTGACATCATCCTCTGGTTGGAGGCTATGCCACTGGGCTATCGGCCTCCGTGGGTTAGCCAGCATGTCTGACCAATGGCATTGCTCAGTCCCACTGCTGTCGCCACCCAGCAGCAACTTCCCAATGGCATCATTCTTCCCAATCTTATCATAATCCAACACAGTCACTGCAACCTGCACCTTCTATAAATGAAATGAAAATACACACAAACACACAATGAAAGTGAATGCATTTCTGATCAACTGCATTCTTGTGTATGTGTGTGTACAAATGCCATGACGCGTACCTCTATCTGATCAGATGGCACTTCAAAGCTGAAAGACTCGTTGTAGTAAGGGTTCAGTGTGCTCTTCTTTATCGTTGTTTTCTTTTTCTTGAGTCTTTTCCCATTCTGCATTAAGTGGATCTTCACATAAGGGTCTGATGGAGAGAACAGAGAAGAACAGTTTGGCACTGATGTAAAATCTCCATCAGTGAAACAGACCATCTATTGTAGCAGCTCCTGATGGTTTTCCTCAATAGAAACTGCTTGATTGTGAACAACCTTTGAAAACACAGTGACCACTTGTGCTGTGTCTGGATACCTATTCATATTTTAACATGTCCTCAATGATTGACAAATACTTATTTTCTTTTCTTGAATTGCATCAACAACGGCTGTATTTTGAATCAAAAGGACTTCATATGGAGCATCATTTTTATTTATTTGAATTCTTTTTTGGCCCTTGCATAACTCACCTGATAATCCACCCACGTCCATTTTCTTCAGGTTTTTGGCCTCCAAAATCACTACCGTCAGCTTCCCTGCTGTTGGCACATACCTCAAAGACAAACATACATCTCCAAGCTCACCGCTCTAATGAAAAGAAAAACAAGTGAATAGCTTTTGAGGAATTGCCTAAAAAATCCACTTAGAGTCAGTCTTTACAGTTCCCTTTATGAAATATTGCAGCAGAAGCTTTACACAAGGTTAACGTCTTCTTCAGAGAAATGCATGAAGTGGTTCAACTACAGGTTGACTATACTTTGTTGTATGCTTGGCTATGAAATTAATAATGAAAAATATAAAAAAGAAATATTTTTATTTTATTAAAGCTTCAGAACAATTAAAGCTTCTCTCATGGTTGGCTCCTACCTCCTCCTTCTCTGCCTTCTGCAGATCCCTCCACTCCTGCAGAGACTGGCTGAAGTCCACGCTGCTCATCGGAATCTTCACGGCTCCAATGGCATCGTGTTTTGAGAAACGGTCAAAGTCATACACAGTCAACACCAGCGTCTTCCCACCCAGCTCATTGTAAGCCACCTAGAGCCCACATCAAATTCGCTAAAATGAAGCACCTGTGCCAAGTGCTGACAGTGAACTCCCAATCAGGATCAAACACATACAGTACTGTAATTTACCTTAAATGTGAAGGTCTCATTGAAGTTGGGTTTGAGAGTCTTCCTATGGACCTTGGTTTCAAACTTTTTCTTTTTGTCCGGAAGTATATAGAGTTTAACATAAGGGTCCGAACTACCTCCAACATCCATTGCAGGGAGTTCAGCAGCCTGCAAAATGCCTACAATCAGCTAGAAAGTGATAGCAGAAGAAAGTAATACAAAGCAATTAGAAATGGAAACTATTAATATATGACATTAGATAACTGGACAAAAAAAGGGATTTGCAGCATCCTACCATATTATCCGTGAAGTTGTAGTCTAATGTGAAATGCAGCCTTCCCAGCTTCTCGTTGTTTGGCCCGTTGTCTGCCAACTCTGTTTCTTTGTTACCGTCATCTTTAAAAAGCTGCACGCACAAACAAACAAATATATCACATATGACGTGCAGGTTTAAGTGATCAATGATGAACCTCTTTCAACTTGTGGATTAACCATTTGTCTCATCCGTTAGTTTAAGTTCACAGTGGCAATTTATTTCTTTTACTGGGTGACCCCCAATGCCTTGACTGATACACTAAAAGGACATTACATCTCCTGGGGGAGAGTGTGTGTTTCTTTGTGTCTTGTTTATGTACCACGTTTTGACCTCCATTCATTTCAGTGTCAAAGTCTCCCTTGTTCTTCTCTTTTCCATTTTTCATGTCCTTTCCTTCGTCTTTGTCCTTCTTCGTATGACACTTCTTCCACACGCACACAGCACATGATAGCACCACGCAGAATCCCATGATACAGAGAGCACTAACAGCCCAAGATGGCACTGCAAATACATACATACATGATTTATTCAATTAACATTTTAATCAGCCAATTTACGGTGTTCAAAATATTACTTACATTATACAGTTTTGCTAATAATAAAGGGAGTGAACAAACTACCAGGAACATTGTAAAATGTAACGTTATCCGATACTAACACTATTGTCACAGAGTTTACAGGTTTGATTACAATATATTGGTCTTTTATTTGTGGTAATTTTTCTTTTTACATGCCTTCATCTTGTTATCAAGTGCCATTGTATGACTGAATTGCCAATATCCATTTACAAATTCAGATATAAATTGACATTTTTAACTATGCCAAGAAGATTGTGTTAGGGAGAACCCATATCCTTGGTTTGGTTGGTGGGCGGCTTGATTTGTTGGTGATTGGGTTGCTTTGTTTGTTGGTTGGTTGGTGGGTATGTAGTTTGGAAAACGATGAATTACTGGTTGGCTTTCCTTGACATTTTGTGGAGCGATGGTACCTATACCAAGAAGATGACCAAGAAAGTAGCCAATGAATTTTACATCACATCTGGATAAATGGGTCTATCTGGGAATTTTTTTCATTCTTAAACTTCTCTAGACAGGATATTGCTGTATTTTGAAAAAAGCCCTTTCCCATGATATGTTGTGGGAGGTTGGATCAACAAGCTAGATGTACATGTGTAGAAGTTTGTAGCCTTGGAAGACAGACTTACTCTACAGAGTTGTGGAGAGTTTGGACTGGTTCCAGATGCAAATCCATAAAATGTTGATGTGCGATTTTAGTCAGAACTGTATCATAGAGGGAATATTGCAAACTGACATATGATTGCCTGTTTGGACTTGGTAGGGGTATGGGCTCTACCAAGTGATATACTAGTTTATCACATGCAAGTTTTATCATCAAATATACATTACTCAAATATATTATAAGCTGTATGTATATAAATCTCAGACATGCCATGACTAATGAAAAGGCGTTTCATCTACAGGTACAAGGATATGAAGAATGAGTTGAATGTCAACCTTACTGTGGAGGTTGTGGATTTCACTCATGAATTCTTGGGGATTGTGGCTTCCAGATAGCTTTGCATATGTGGTTTTTTTCACATTTGGCTGGGTCGGGTCAGCCGGGATGTCCGGGGCATAGGTGCCAGCTTGACGGTTCCCAGTCATCTTTCGATGAGTGACTGGTAATCTATAATAAACTTGAAGAGAATCAGTTACAGAATATGATGTTTAAGCCCTTAAAATTTTCAGCTTGTGCAATGTATTTGTAAATGCCATCCAAATGGGCCGAAATCAAATTTTCTCTAACCAAATCCAAACAAATATTAAACACACATACACACTACACTTAAGTTTACATCGATCGAATTGATCAGATACATATGACGCAACATTGTATGACCACCAGGGTCAAACGACATCTCCTGTTTCTGCTGGCCTGGCACTAACACTTGAACACAGGATATGCAAGCCACTCTGTCTCTGCCAAATCTGCTGACGAAGAGGGGGGAAAACAGATGCAGGAGAATAAGGGTTGAAGTGAAGATGAAGTGTCACGCGTAGACCGCAGCTGTGCCACAGCGAGCTGCGTGAGGTACGAATCTTGTGCTAAAGTAAGTTCAGTGCAGCTTTACGTTGTATAAGAGAGACAAGTCCCACTGCGAGGACTTGACATCACAGTTATTGAGCGCTTGGGTTTGAGTCAGCAGATGTGATCTCTCACACAACCCAACACCGATCGTAGTTTTGTCCAAATACAACTAAGTGAGTGTATAAATTATCATCTGATTGTCATTTTTCCCACAGAGGTGATAATGATTGACTCAGTATTCATGCTCTGGTACCCTAAACTCAGTGAGTAGTGCAGCTTAAAGTCTTGAGACCTGATCAAACGGAACGGCGAGAGTATAGTGTCTGGAATATAATTTAGGGTCACAGCAAAATGAAAGCTCTCAAGTCAAAAAGGACAACTTTAACACAAAAGAAGCCTCCTTTTGAAAATTTCCCAGCAAATAGAAGAAGCCAATCTTGCAGCAGAAGCAATAGATCATCTAAAAAGGGATTTTCAAACGACCCGTGACAATTGTAGTGTTGCGCTGCAACCTGTAAACAACAGAATGACCTACTTAAACCTGATTAATAATATTTATCTTTAATTCAACCATGGGTTACCAACCTCTCCGCGCATTGGAGGTAGAGATAAATGAAAGTGATTTTGATGAAGAACAAAAGACAAAAAGAGACATACCTCTATTCAGTCACGACAGCTGTGATGTTCAAACTCAAAGGTACTACTACTCCAAACAGAAAGGGGGAGGAAAATGAGAAAAGATAACAGGACCAGAGACTAGAAGAGAGGTGGGGAAAATGGTGAGGTAAGAAAGTATATCATCAGTTCAAGAAGATAGGTGTGAGAAAGCCCAGTCCAGAGAAAAAGAGTTGAAGGTAGGACAAGATAGCATTGAGGATGGGATAGGTGTCACTGCAGCCCGGTCATCTTGTGTTGCCTCCCTCTGTGTGTTTGTGTGTGTGGGTGAGTGTTTTATGGATGGATGAATCTTTTCTGTCCAATCAGGTCTCATGGGAGGATTTGGGGTAGGTTCTGACACCCCACCTTTTGTGACCTATATTCAATCATCCCTAAAAGTCACCCTCACTGAGCCACTGTTGTATATTCATTAGTGTAGTGACAGCGCTTTTCAAAGCCTTGTTAGCATAGTGAGAATTCAGTAATAGAGGGCATTTACATTCAGCATGGATAGCTGAGTTGATGTATGCGCAAACATAGATCTGGAAATCACTGCAGTTCTGCCTCATATAGATGTTGCTTGATTTAGAAACTTAGGATGTGGTTTCTGCACCAACACAGAGATCAAGTTCAGGCCCCACCCCATTCACCTTGAGGTGCAGAGACACACGGAGGCGCTGTACAGAAGGAGGGATGAGAGAAAGTGGGGGAGGGATGAGCGGGTAGGAGGGATATAACCTCTGTCTGTAACTTTTTACATTTTACATCAGTTGTGTGTATCACTCATAATCACTCCTAGGTTTTTATTTTTTCGTGGCACAGTAAGTTGGAATCTTGAGCTGACATGATGAAAATCCTTTTACACACAAGGAAACACATTTAGATGTGTGGAAAATACTGTTTTCCTACAGACATACAAACAAATGTGTTTTTAAAAATTGATGCTGTGGTTATTTGCTCTGAAGGCAACCAATGATGTTAAACAGTACATACGGAAAATAAGGGAGTTTGCTAAAATTTGGGTATGGTTTAGTAGTAAAGTATATTTTAGATTATTTGGTTGGAAATAGCTTGTATCTTTCTTTTTATTTACAGCAGACATTTGGCCTTGCCAAAGTAGGAAAAGCATGAGTAGTTAATAATGGATGACTTGCCAAAGTAGGAAAAGCATGAGTAGTTAATAATGGATGACATGAACAATGATTTGGTTTGCCAGGATGCAAAGTGAAGCCACTAAATATATTCATCCATCATTGTATAAAGGGAGAAAAGGACAAAGAATTAAGAAAGGGAATAGCAAAATCCTTTTTATGTTAAATAGCTGTGGTGGACAGTAATTTATTCCAATACTCTACCTAAGTAGGTACTTGAACTTGAGTATTTGTACTTGATCATTTCCATTTTATGATATTTTATTCTTCTACTCCACAACAGATGTCTAATAGCTGTATTTTTCAGTCACTCTACAAATTATAATTTCATCATACACCTGTCCAGTGAAATCGTGTGTCTCCAGATATAATCAGTTTTGAAGCATTGTTGTTAAGTGTTTCATTATTGAGGAAAACGTTTTGAGGAAATTCTGCTTAGTACAAACACAGATTTTAAAACCTTCTTGAATGGTCCAAAACACGATTTACACAAAACTTAACACAAGCTGATGTTATGGAAGTAAACTCTGCAGAAATGTGTTATTCTCCCTAGACAGAGTCGCTAAAAACAGGCTGTGATTATCTTAAACTGGTGAGAGGCCTACTAATTAGTTAAAAATACCTCAACACAGAAGTAAGATATAAAGTAGGCCTTCACCGAAATGCAGCTATGATACCAATCCAAAAACTTTAAATATAATAGTGAAGAAAAATGAGTTATTTTGCATTTTGATTCTTTGAGTATTTACTGATAATACATTAAATGTAGGGTAGGGTTTTAGCTTTTAAGTGTTGTGTAAATGAATGAGTAAAGATCTGAATACTATATCCACTAATGTTTAGTAGTGGTAGGCAATCTGTTGATCAAACTCAGAGCTCAACCCTTCTCTTGCTCAAACTCAGCAAGTAGTCAGTGGCTCAGTATGGTAGGAAATTGTCAGAGTTACACCTCTGAAGTAACTTGAAAAAAAAAAAAAGCTTCTGCGCACAAGATAAAAAAAAAATTCTCGAGGGACTTCAGGGGCTCCGTGGTCTCTGAAACGTAACTTTCTGTAAATAAAAGCAATGAAAGCGGTTTATTTCTGGACTAGAAGCCAGTTCAAAAATCCGTCCGCTAAGGGGCAACAGTCAACAAAAATCCTGATGAGATTTCTGGTATAAAAACTAGGGAAGAAGAAGAAGAAGAAGAATCAACGTTACCAGGGAGACGTTCACAGGGATGCCGTGTTTCTGCTAGATTGATGTTAGTTACCTCGGGGTAAAGCACTTTTACATACTAAGAAACTGGCATTTGAATGTTTTTTTTAAAGATATATTTAGTGTGGTTTAGTATGTATTTGTTTTAGGTAAAATGTGGAGTTGCTTCATTGTTTCAGCTAACTTAGCTAGTTAGAAGACGCTAACATCACAACCTTAGATAAAACTAAACAAGAGAGATTAGCACTTTTACAAAGTTTAAACTGACAAATGTTTTGTCAACATTGAGCCGTTAATACTGCTAAGCCGTTAATACTGCTTGTATTGACGATTACTACAAACGTGACAGTATATAGCAAGTGTCTGTAATACAGTGTTCGTTGCTGTAAAGGTGAAACGTTGCAACGTAATGGTTGGTTGATATTAATATTTCATCGTAGGTATGAAATATTACCTACCTAAAGGTAGTCTTACACTTATGGTCTGCTTCTTGACAATTATAAATTATATACATATATATATATAGATATATATATATATATATATATATATATATATATATATATATATATACCAATTTGTTGACCTGAAGTGTACAATAATATTATTTATGCATAAAATACTTATAAGATTTACAATGTTTCCCAATAATTCCACATTTCATCTATGCATGTCATATATGTATTTAAACGAACAGAGAGAGACAATGTAAACCCAATCAGTCAACATTATAACCACTGACAGCTGAAGTCAGAATAACATTAATTGTCAAGTTTCAATGGCAACTACAGAGGGTAGGATATTATACAGCAAGAGAAAATGTCCGTGAACGTCATACATTGGAAAAGGCCCAATGAACAAGTGTTAAGGTCTGTGTGACTTTGACAACAGCCAGATTGTGATCGCTGACCAACCGGGTCAGAGTATCACCAAAACTGCAGGTTTCGTTTGGTGTTTTCGGTCTGCAGTGGTAAATATCCAACAAAGCGGTGTAAATATAGTAGTGTAATGGTAGCCAATGGCTCATTAACACACATAAGCAAAGGCAAGCTGTTGTCTGATCCCACAGAAGAGCTACTGAAGCACTAATGGCTCAAAATTGTAATTCTGGTTATGATAGAAAGGTGTCTAAACATACATTTCTTTGCAGAGCTATTTCGGCAGCATAAGCGCCAGGAGGCAGGTGATTATAATGTTATGGCTGATCAGTATAACTATAAAATAGTGTTTTTTTTTGATTCACTAAGATTTAGAAATTGAAAACCTGGCAATTGAAATTCAGGCTAAGAATCAACATATGTGTTTAACATGGGTCTGCTGCATTAATTATGTAGTTTGTACCCACTTCTTACTGTGGCATATTGAGACAACACTTCAGTTACTGTTGCCTTTGTTTGTTACAATCTGTGATTCAAAAACCAAACAGTGGAATATTAGGATTAAAGATCCTGGACTTGTTTCATGTTTAACCTTGGAATCCTTCCCTAACCTCTTTTTGGGGGCCAGGATGTAGAGATGCTGCCGGTGAACCATCTTCACTTGACGGATGTTCTGCAGACCGTGAGTGCATTGGAGTCAGTAATACTCCGCACTTTCGGCCCTGAAGGAGGACAGGCTCTGTTCACACGAGACACAGGACAGGCGATGTTGAGCCGCAGTGGCATATGCATTCTCACTGCACTCCGACTGGAGCATCCATTGGCCAGGTATTATACAAACGTGCATCTGCGCTTTCAATATGATCCTATTTGTGAAGTGACATTTTCTCTCATGATGTATTTGTGTTTTTCATTTAAGGATGGTGGTGGAGTGTGTCTGGAAACATAGCACTTTGACAGGAGATGGGTCAAAGACTTTTATCCTACTGCTGGCATCGTTACTACGGATTATTCATTCAATGGCCTGCAAAGAGTCTAATGTTTCTCAAACATATAACCTTAAACACGCAGTAGAAGCTGCCACTGCCAGGCGCTTGGCTGATGAATTGTTGAAATTTGCTTTGGAGGATCTGGTTGATGTAATAGCTAGGGAAGTGGTCCCATATGGACACTGTCTTTCGTGGGATGATTGTACTGTAAAAACACAATTACCAGCCCACTCAAAGAATCCCTATGTTCAAAGGCTGCTGGCGTCATTCTATTATTCACGTCTTGGTCGCAGCCACTCTGACTTTATAAACAACCTCACCTATGATTTTCTCACTCACTGCAAATCTGAAAATGGCCAACTGTCATTATCACTTCAGTTTGTAAATAAAAACTTTCCTGCAATGCATACACCTGTTTCAGGCTTCCCCATTAGTTGTTCACGTATAATCGAGGGGCAGGTCATTCACAGGGACTTTGCTACGCCCTGCTTTTACATTGACAACCAGACCATTAAAGCTGTAGTTTTCACAGGGTACCTGCAGCCTAAATTGCTCAGTGAAGGAGAAGTGCTGGAACTGGGGTGTGGAGAGCACAAGATGGAAAGGGGAATTATGCAGTTCAGTGTCTTGGGAGAAAGCTTGATAGAATGTATCATTGCTAATCTGAAGAGTTTGGGTGTCTCTGTGCTGCTGTCTGCGGTCAAACAGTCTGCTGCTGTCCTGGCTTTAGCTGCACAGGCAGACATGTGCGTTGTGGAGTGTGTCAGTGAAGATGAGCTGTCGCTCTTTGCCCAGCTAAGTGGGGCCAGACCTGTGACAGACTGCAGGACGATTGAACCAGAGCATGTTGCCGCACTGACCTCTTGCCGACCAATACTGCTGGGAGCCCAAAGGTATGTAAACACATTTCTGTCAAATTAATTTACTGTGGAAGTCTGAAATCATGAAGAATACAATGTGCATTGAATAAAACAATTTTCACGTGTTTTTTTACTTTTGTTTTCTTCATCTACTATGGATAATGAAAATCAAAATTGTACTTTTTTTTCTCTTATGCAGGTATGTCCATTTAGGTTTCCATGATTCAGGAGAAAGGGTCATGATCCAACCCTGTAGTCTGATAATTTGTGGTCCAGTGGAAGGGCAAACGGATCAGTACGCCTGTGCTTTTCAAGATGCAATCCGGATGCTGCTTTCAGCTTGGGAGCCAATGAGTACGACTCCGGTCACAACATCAAAGAAGACCTTGTTGTCCCAGAAAAGGATATCTTTACAAATAGACGACCAGATCCACCGGGCACCTGTGTTGGAATCTGGCTGTGTCTTACCCGCTGGTGGGACATTTGAGTATCTCCTAAACCATGCCCTTTTGCAGTATGACCAAAATTGCTCAGTTTCGGATGGCACCAATAAGATTATCAATGTTGTTCCCAAACTCTTGGCAAACGCTCTGCTGAGCGTCCCTCGACAGATTTACTCACACAGTCCGCGATGTTTTCTGCAGACACAAGCCAGGCTTTTGAGTCTTATTCAAAACTGTCCACACCATTTCAGTGTTTCACATAAAGAAGAAAACACAATCATCCAACAGGGTCTGGGTAGCAGTGGATGTCCTTTAGAGGAGTGTAAACAAAACACGCATTATTGTCTTGAGGCTTACATGTCATCTAATGGTTTTATGTTGAACTCGGATCTTGAATCTGTCTCTTGTAAATTCCAGCTGCTTCTGGCTGTGCTGCAGTGTGCCTCAAGTCTTCTCCAGGTGGACGCTGTGCTGCACACACACACTGCTTTACACACACAGTCACACAGACATGCTAAAAATTCTTGGGAGGGCACAGAGGACGAGCCCGAAGACTGAGAAGCTATAGTGTCCCAAATTGTAAGCCATTAACTTATTTTTCTATGTACTTACTCCGATATTGTTCTAAAGGAAGTCATTTAGACTTTAATGAAGACAACAGCATTTTTTAAAAATTATTTTTCTTTTCTGTATTTTTAATGCTGTTATTACTTCCACTGAGAAAGTAAATCAAGTTTACAGACAGTTCTGTAACATCCTGTCCAGACTGAAGGCAGTAAAAAGAAAAACGTCAAAGTATTCCGTGTTAGTCTGTGTCCAGGACAGAATGTGCAGCTGTTATCAAACATGTCAGTCTTTATCTCCTTTGTGTTAATTTGAAGGAGCGTGGTGTTGTGAGAGTCTAAATGTTTATGTTGGCCCCTCTCCTGTTGCCCTCTCATCATTGTTCCAGCATTTTTCTTCCTTATCTAATTTTTCCTGCCCTCTTCCTTTGGCCAGTACATGTTCTATTATATAAAAAGGCATAGACAGTGAATAACATGATGTAGTCTCATTTTTTTTTATAATCACTGTTATTTCCATATTTTTGGGTGTGAGGTCTGAGCGGGAACACCCGCCTGTCAACAACAAAATCAAAGTAGATTTCCTGCTGCTGTTATCAGAAGAACTTTACTTACCACTTTTTGGAGAAACAGTGAGTCACTAGGAATCACGTAGACCTATTACCATGCAGAAATGGGTGCCCTTTACTTTAATCAGTGGGTGATCCCAGTTGCTCCAAATTTCCTTTGAATATTATGGAATACCAAGCTACATGACTCACACTGGATAATTGCAAATCAAAGAAGAGGGAAGCGGGGGAGACCACAGAATGTTTTTTCCTATGTGCACAAGGAAATAACCTGATTGTTTCTCATCAAGGCATGCTTGACCTTGTAGCCCATACCCTCCCCTGTGTATATCCAACAGGGCTCAAACTGACACACCAAAAGAGTCAACGTGATTGTGTGTCGATTTAATAGAGAAGATTTTGCTACACAGTTGAGTTGCAGTCGTTGACAAGCTGAGAATAGGTCTAATCCATAGATAAAGCTAATTGGACTCGTACCAGTTGTACACAGAGTCTACTCTTGACAGAGTCGTTTGGTTGATTTCACTCATTTTTTTATCTTTGAGAAACAGTGCATATGGTATTAATCAATCAATGTCAATAACAAGGATATTCATAAAATACACAATAAAACCACATGTACCATAAAAGCACGCTGAGTGTAATATAAATCTTTTACAAAAAAAAAATACATTAACATTACCTGACAAAATAAGTGAAAGGCAATTTTCAAAATGGCAAGTGAGGAAATGAAAGAAAGGAACAAATCACCACTAAAGATCCAAAATGTTGCTCTAATACTAAACTAATAACTTAAAAACCTTACAGAGTACAATCACCACACTTAAAAGCTTGGCATTCACTTGGCCTCCAGTCACCATGGTTTGACAGCATATCATAGGCTAGTGTGTGATGTGCTCAGGCAGTGATTTGTGGGAGCCTTTTTTAAGACCCTGGTCGACAGTTCCTTTGTGAGAAACATGATCGGTAAATGTGATCAGTATACAATAAAATGATCTTTCGCTTGGGAAGCTTTTCACATCTACTAATTCCAATCAAATGACCACAGAATTACAAGTTAGTCTTCTATAGGGCCATGTAGACGACACCCATGCTGTAGTTGGGTAAAATAACACATTGCATTTAAATGGTCCAGGAAATGGGGTTAAGTGTCAGTGGAACAGTTATAACGAATTTATAACTCAGTAATATCTTCACCCAGTTTAGCTTATGCTATTGTCTCACTTCAAAAGCTGTGTTTCTATTGGCAGAGAAGAGACATGTAACTCTGGGAATGACATCATGCAACATTTATAGGGATTGTGGGCTGTAATGGTGGGTGTCACACCACCTCCCGCGACTTCCTGATGGCGCAGCACAGGAGCATGCTAAAGATCATCCCGAACACCTGTAACAGAGAGGGAAACATTATTTGTATTTGTGTAAGTGCATGCACAGTGTTTGTCCTCCGGGAAAACGGACATACAATTCGACGAGTTAAAGTCAAACCCACTCACCATTACAACACCGATAGTGACTCCCACTCCACCTATGATGTGTAACTTGGAGTCAAACACCTCCTCGATGGAGTCAGGACAGCTCTGCAAAACACCAGCATGACTACATTTAAGCTTTTTCTAAAGCTGTGCTGAAGATGACTTGGCATATGGCACATTTAACAGACAGCCTGAGAGCATGCCGGCTTTCGTAAGCCTTTGTTGCCATAGTAACTCTGAAAGGAGGATAAAGGAATTAGTCTGCTAAGGAAAGACAAACTTGAGGCACATGTACCATCACTATGGACTTCTCACAAGGCCGACACAAGTCCAACATCAATAGGTCTTTTAGATGTTGCCTCAAACTTAAATATCTTCTTTTCTCTCTCTTCAAGGGTGAGTTATACCTTAGTAATGAACTTCTCAAGTGGCTCTCCACGGGGACAGGTGTCTTTGGCTGCCTCTACAACACTACCAGTCGGTCCACAACAGTTTAGCTGTAAACACACACATTTTCATATTGTTAGTGAACAAGATGATTTTGAGGAAAAACATGTTATCAGCAAACACTTTATAGGAGTCGATCAAGATTTTAGATAAAGTCTTATCACCACCGTGATGTGTCCATGCAGGATATGTGTTTTAAATGCCCATCAATAAATAGATCTAGCCCACAACTCCCTCTGAAGGAGACAAATACATGCATACATGTTGATTATTAATCTTCACAGTTGCTTGTAGGTAAGCTCTCGACCTTTGGACAGTATATAGGGTAAATGCCTCACAGTTCTAATCTCCGTACTTAACACTCAAAGGTATATTGATCCTCTCTTTAAACTATCATAAAGAAGGCGAATAAGTATATTTTCTACACATAACATAACACGCAAGTAGGTAAAAGCTTTGAAAGCCTTTTGCGGTGTCAAAAACAGCTTCCTATAGGAATGCATTTCATTAGCTCCACCAGTTTCTTTTGAGGTACGAGTCATTCTGAATTGGAGAAACAGACATGGCTCACCCCAGTTTGGATCACCCGCAGTGTCTCTTTGAGCCGCTCATCTCCCGTTGTCTTGAAGTTATTGTAGGTCTGCATGTAGAATGTTGTGATATCATTCACTACCTGCAATACAAGACAAAGTCGGGTTGAAAATAATATACATTACTAAGTAGAATAAAATTAAATCTAATCTCACTGCCTTTTAATGACTAACTGCAACAGTTCATGTTATTCTTTACAACAATAGTTTCACTCACTTTGTTGTTGCCCCTCAGTGTCATTTTATGACTTTTATGACTATTTTGGTTGATTCTTCTCGAATAGTCTTCAACATTCTTATTTTGGATCTTTGTAAAGTGCTTTTAAATGTGATAAAATATGTTATACACTTTGACATTACCTTACTTTGGTTGGAAAATCCCCAGATTCCAGCTGCCACCTCGACTGCAAATATTATAAGTAGGAAGAAGAAGAACTGCACAAAGGAAAGACAAAATCATCTCAGCTGATGCTGTGAATGTGGTCTGCCATGCTTGTGAGTGTGTGTACATGTATAAACAAGTAAGGTCATTTCAGTGTGGTTGAACCTAATTTAAATAGAGTCCTCCTTTTGATGGATTTAGTACAAGAAGATTAGGGCCAGACAGAATAAAGGGAGAGAGGAAGGGAGGAGAGGGGCTGAGTGAGTGGACTCTCCTTGATACCATTCACTGTACAGGCATCAAAGCAGAGAATATCATATTTGTTAGTTGAGGTCATTGTGATAAAAAAGTCCCAAGTGCAGCTGAGTGAAATCTTGATAGATTTCGAAACACTAGGAAAGAAAGACACTGTTTGTCAAAAAGTTAGGATATGATCTCAACTTAGGCAAAAGTAGCTAATAAAATAAGATGCAGAAGTACATTATGCATAAATAAAGTGGTACAAACCAGTCCCAGCATACATGGGGATTCCTGGATAGCCCCACAACATCCCAGAAAACCCACCACCATCATCAGTGCTCCAGCTCCAATCAGGATATACACACCTACACACACACACACACACACACACACACTTAGTCGTAGCGGAGCATCCATAACACCAAACTCAATTTAAACTTTGCTCACATGATAATACATGACATTGCTGCTCCTTACCTGTGTAAAACACATATGGCGAGTCGGCTCCTTCAAACAGGCCTTTGGTCTTTGGGTCAAATCTCAGCCAAAGGCCTATAGCGAAAACGGCAGTGCCTGCAAGCTGAGATACCGAAACGTGTTAAAATATAGTACCCACTTCATTATTTTAAGCAAACCAACATTCACATCGACCTCCTGGATGTGTGGCTTCAGGACAAAACGTATCAGAGAATGATAGAAATTAAGCTGAACCAAAGTACTGGGTAGCGGAACTTTTTTCAAACATAAACTCCATATTTATATGTACTACCTTAATTAACTGACTACAGAGCCATTTATATTACTGCACTTTTCTCAGTGCTTCCATTTATTATTTCAAATCTGCAATGACAGGCCCAAAACACATTCCCCTCTTCCTTTAAGTTCAAAAAAAAAAATGTTCAGTGTTCCATCAAGGAAGACTTGAAGATTAACTACAACTTTGACCAATATCTACATCCAGTCTTCGCAGAGATGACTTCACAGATCATAACCGATGTTGCATCACATTTCAATCAGGAAATGGATATGTCAAAGCAATATCCTTTGTTAATTTAGAAAAAGGGCTTTAAGAATTTGTATCAATCAAACATTCTGCCAAGATCCATCCGAAGACAAACCCTTAAATAAAATAACATCTCTACACCAATTTCATCAAAATTCAATGACAACCTTTCAAATTATCTTGCAAACAAATTACAACTAAACAAACACAGAGATCACATTTCCTCCTCCAAGTCACATCACCAAAAATATGTTAACACATGATAAGCATGATACGCTGTGATGTGCATTATGGGTTAATGTATCGTGCGCAGAAAGTGTTTGTACCACCCTTGAATACAGGAAGGACATGTATGGAGAGGGAGAACCGCAGTAGCATGTTTATCCATCAGTGTTTGGCTGTTTGCATGTCATTATGCATGCATGTTATTATCCTACAAACTGTTCTCAGTTGGTTCAGTGTGAACAGCATATGAAAAAAGTAGAAAATTATTCTCTACTTTTCAGTTAAAAAAACAGGTAGTTGCATTGTGTCATATTGTGTAATATGCATTTAAACAGGAACAACAATCCTTGTCGGCTGAGAGAGACCTGTGAATATTTAACTTTGAGGGCTGAGCTAAAAAGGAGGCAATTTTATTCAAGGGTAGTTTGAGCGGCAGAGTGTTATTTCTACAGTTTGTATCCTTTCTGATATTTTTCGTATGATTTTATGTTCCTTCGTATGAACAAAAGGGCATAAGAGTATACAGGTGAAACTTAGAAAGTTGATGAGGCTTCTCCAGTTCCTGCTCTTCATCTCTCTTTCTCACACACGATAATTCAATAAAAGTAAATAACACCTACCCAGAAGATTACATTGAAGGCAAACATTAGATATTTGACACACTTCATCCCTCCAGCGAGAGCCATGCTGACTATGGTGAATTAAATGCTCCTCTCAGTGTTCAATAACTAACTTCTACCTAGCAGGAAGTGAAACATTAAGTAATGGCGTCAGTTAAAAAGGGCAGGAGAAAGAAAAAGCGTGGGAAATACCACGCCTTCTTGTGATCATCTAATCGTTCCGTTAAGGAGTGTCGAGATAGCTGAAAAAACTGACTTGCAATGTGTGTGTAATGTGAATTCCTACCTGCGTTCCTTCCTCTTTGTTGTTCTGTGTTTGTGCATGCAGACGGTGTCTATAACTGCTTGTGTCCAACGTGTGTGGGCATACAGGATTCTGAGATCTGGGAGGGAGCTGCACTGAGGGCTCTGCTGAGACATGTCTAAAAAAAACATTTTCTTTAGGAAAAAGCTAAAAAAATACCTGCCAACATATTTACTGGCGTAGATCTATGTGACTAGAGTTAAGAGACTTCTCTCAAATAGAACTACTTCTCATTCCAACTGCCAAAGGCTTTTTTGGTTGAGAGCGAGGCTCATGAACCCACCTGTTGATGTAGTGACACACAGCTTCTTGGCCTGTTGCAACCCAGACTGAACCGTGATCAGACAAATAATTGTGTCATGTGATTTATGGCTGCTGCATGAACAGTGGTAAGACTCGAGTGATCTACATCTTCCGTTATTAGCATGTCTTACTCAAATCAGTAACATAAGCATTTAAATGAGTCTGATTTCGGTTTTCTTTGTCTTGATGAATTTAAGTTTTTTTTTCTTCTAGAATATATACGGCTTAATCACAACAATGTCAACACTTTTTTTTTCAAAAAGAGTAAGTCTAGACCCCACTCTTTATTCTACAGGACCGTAGAATGCACTCACAGTTGCGAGGAAAGACTGCCTTTTAACAGGCAAATACCTCAATCTGACCCCGGCCATACATTTTATAGTCATCTTGTTGGAATTGTAAATGCTAATTTAACACATTCCTGACAATCTTGATGCCATTTAAACCATCGAAAAATTGAGCTAAATGTACAGTAATTATCACCTGTCATACAAATGACTGAGGGATAAATTTGTCAATATGTACACCCATTTGTCGAATCATTTTTTTGTTCTGAGCATCTCAAAACTGTACACTAGAGGTGCACCGATACATACATATACACATACATACATAATTAGTTACATACATACATACATACATACATACATACATTATTAATTACTTGCATACATACATATATGCATACATACATACAGACATACATACTCAATACCTGCATACATACATAGATACATATGTATGCATATGTATCTATGCATACATACATATACATTCATATATACATACATACAAACATACTTAATTGCTTGCATACATATATACATACATAGATACATACATACAGACATACATACAGACATACATACATACATAATTAGTTACATACATACATACATACATACATACATACATACATACATACATTATTAATTACTTGCATACATACATATATGCATACATAGATACATACATACATACTCAATTACCTGCATACATACATAGATACATACATAGATACATACATACATTCATATATACATACATACAAACATACTTAATTACTTGCATACATAGATACATAGATACATAGATACATACAGACATATATACATACATAGATACAGACATACAGCTGGCTCGTGGCTGACTGTCGCTAGCTTTAGCCGCTCTACCAACATTAGTTGCTTCAAACTTGCTATGTTCCTCGAAGTGATTCATTTTTAAATGTCTGAATAAGTTTATTTTCCTGGGGTTGTTCCTACGCAGATTATTTTGACCTTACAGGTGTAAAAAATTGCGTGCTTTGGGTTTTCTTCAATCACTTTGAAAAATTTCCACGCTGGTGAGAGTTTTGTAACCATGGTAACTCATGCTTAGCGTGTATGCGTGTGCAAGCAAATTGAACCATCGTGCAGCACACCCGTGTAACCGACATGAAACAGGCCTTACTGAGACTCCCCGGTCTATCACTGATCAAATCAGAAGTAAGCCTCCCGGCGCCTATCCATTGTTGCTCTTGTACTGTACACTATTAATTATGATAAGATGAAACATTCTAACTTCAGCAAACTTCGTACATAAATATTCGGGAATGTAGTGGATTTTAGCATTTTAACTTTTACATTTCTTATTTTTAAACGATTTTATGGATTCTGAAGTAAAACAAACTAAAACAAAAAAAGTTGTATAACTTTTTAAAAAAAAAATATGGTTACCATGTACAAGACATTACAGTGAATTAAAACACATACACCGTAAAAACTCGTTATGCTTTAAAGTGACATGCTTAAATTGACAAAAAATTACAATAATGTCAGATTTTTTTCTATTGTAAAATCAACAGATTTTCAAAGAATAAATCTTATAATTTAGAAATATTTTTTCGTAGGTATGAAGTGAGAATGACGGCATGTTCTTAGTTTTTAACTGTAAATTCAAATGTACATACCAACATATTCTGAAAATAAAATTATTTACTGTTCCTAAATATAGGGTAATCATAATGATTTGCTATTTTGAAGTATTTTACTTTTTCCATTTAATAGTTTTTACCATAAATTTACAGACGATCTCCATACTACTGTAATTACGAGAAAAGGATCTTGTATGCGCTTCCATACTATACATCCCAAAGTAATATACTTTACTATTAGCCCACCAAAGTAATAGGGTTATGGTCATATAAATTAAATGTATTATTATTATTATTATTATTATATACTTATGTAATGATTTGGGACATGTGTGTGTATTGAGGAGGGGGTAATCTTCATCTTCAGAAGTCTCTTCTTTGAATAGACCTACCAAAGAATGGATGTTTTACCTGGGTAATTTATCTTTCTTGTACTTAGTTGTACACACACAGTGTGGGAAACTCCTGTCTGTCATGTAAAGAATACACACTTCTGCAAAAATTACAAACGTTCATAAACGGACAAAACAGCCATCTGAACTGAAACCACCCACACACACATACACATACACAAACACACACACACGTACACGCAAACAACACAACACACTACATATAAAACGGATCCAAGACACACCCTTCAGGTTTAGTATAGGATACAAATAGCCTCTATGGGATATCCAGGAAATACACACACAGTCACACAAACTGGCTACCTGACACGTAATTCTTCACATCCTCAAGGGTAGCAGAAGTTTTAATATCAACAGTCAGACAGTCACACTACAATCAAACGCACCCCCCACTACATCTATTAGGATCTTTTAATTAAATGCAGTGCCTTCAATCTCCAGAGTGTAGTCCGAGCTGGAAGTGGGTCACTTGCCCACTGGGGATTATTCTTCCTGTCCGCGCGGTCTCCACACGCACTGGGACACAGGACAGTGTTCAGCTGTGGTTAGTGCTACACAGTCGGGATATGCTGTGGCCAAAACACGGTTCGTTTTGTCTGTACTCGTAGTGCAACTCTACATTTCGGTAATGAATGACATTTAATTTAGCAACCTGGTCGCAGATTAATTCCTCTCTCTCTCTCTCTCTCTCTCTCTCTCACACACACACACACACACATCAACATAGGCAGGATGTGTGTTTTTCTTGGGTCAACAATACATGCTGCGGCTGTAAACTCACCCAGAACACCAGGTTGAAAGCAAACATTAGGTATTTGATGCACGTCTCTCCTCCCGACAGCGCAGCCATGGCGGTATTCGACCTTAGGATCACACGGTAGTGTTCAAACCGACGCCAAAATAGGGGACCGTCTAAATAGCCGTCTGTGTGCAGTATGAGGTTATTTGCAGACGCGTCTGCATCGATACATGCGTCATACTGTGCGCGCGTGTAGTGGTCCGCCCCCACATACACCGGGCAGCTGTGGCAAAGGCACCCGGAGGTTTGATCGTTTTAAATGACTTTATGTTTTGGATTTTAAATTTGATAAAGGCAGTATTGTTATATTGTCCCTGTGTTGGACTTTTCAGTGGTGCCGCTGACATTCTTCATGGCGCTATCATCACTGACTTGGACTAATACGCGCCACTCTTGATTGGCATATTCCAGTTTTGGTGCGCTATTTTCAATTTCCTTAAGCCTTTAAAAATGAGATGACATGGTTGCATACAGCAGTCCTAGGAGAGGTATTATGCGCTCTGTCTGTCCTGCGCACGGTATTGCACTTGCGGTGTTGGCTTTCCAGTGCAATTACGTCATTCTGCTAGGGTAAGAAAGGGGCGTTCGTGGATTGGATATAACCACTATACATGAATTAACACTGTGCAAGAGCTTGTCCAAGTAAGCTAATCGTGATCAGTGATAAGTCTCCTATTTCACAAAATAGCAGCTTGACTATTTTTAATAAACGGACTTTTACCATGGGTATTTTGACCATTCCTGCTGTAACGACCATAATACATCTACATACAGTCTAAACATATTATGTCTGTGTAAGGTTATGGTTTAAGGTTTTTGTTAAGTGTCTTTGAATACAGGCAAATTCACACCCACTAAAAAAGGTTTGTAAGTTTAACCAAAAGGAGTTATTAATTGTTAATCATTATTCACTAATTCTTTATTTGTTCTTATTACCAGGCCTACAATTATGATTTGATATATACTGTAGACCAAGGACTAAAAACCACAACTAAGTGTTTATTAGTTGCTCCTGATTTAGCAAAAATATGAACACCACATATTTCTTTGGTGACACTATTGAAGTGTACAACAATATTACCTAATCATTGATTGATGGGTTCACCATCAACATTGATAGCAATCCTAATCTCCAGGGAATATTACAACCTCCAGATATGATCTTGTGGAATGGAGGCCCCACTATTCAGACTTGATAGTGGGACCGCTGTTATGAGCTGCGAGTAGTTGCTGCTGTTTTTGGATCATCATACCGAGTTTCTCAATCTAATCTTTTTAAAGTGGTGGATTATTTTAAAAACTGAGTCGTCATTTGCAGTTATTTGGATAAAGGCATCATGGCTATTTCTCTAAAAATAGTTTTCAGACTTGATCTACCCACAACAATGTATAGTGAGTCAGAGTTTCTGGATTATAGCTTATCCAAAGTTCTTATTTTAATAATTTACAAACATTTAGATGTGATTACAAACATTATCAAAATGCATTATTTTTGAAAAGTAATGCATTATTTTTTTAAAGAATCACTGACATGCAATTTGTTATTAATCATTACACATATTCTCGTCCTCTGTTATTACAGTCTTTCATTAAGTCAGACTGCAATAACCGCTGTGTTCCTGCCACTATGCCACTATGCCACTATGGGACAATACAATACTCAACATGTCCACAACTGCACATTTAATTTAATTTAATTTAATTGTACATAATGTTATTCTGTATTCTGTAACATGCTCTTGCTGCTGTAACACTGCAATTTCCCCATTGTGGGACTAATAAAGTAATAAAGTAAATAAAATACTAATCTTATCTTATCTTATCTTATCTTATCTTATCTTATTTTATAGGAACAGGGACCCCTATCCCCATCCTACTGCACACCTGTTCCCACATCCCAATCAGCCCCACTTCCATCTATACCCGATTACATTCCTCTTTGTGAACCATCCAGCTATTTGGAAGTGAAATCTGCCTGTTATGACCGTCTTCACGTTTTTTGGACTCCTGCTTGTGACCTTGGTCAAATATTAGATAAACTTATCTGTTCTGCCCTGCCTGGTTTTGGCCTTTTCTTGTTTTCAATGTCGAGTATTTTTAGGCTTTGTCAACAAAGGAGATGTGAAAGAGATCCATTTATAAACGTTAAAGTACCTGCTGAGCTACAGCTGCCTCTGTTATCCACTTATCGATGGTTGGTGGTTCGATCCCCTGTCCACGTAATATAAATATCATTGAGCATGATACAGAATCTGAGTTTGCTCCTAAATTTAGTTCCATATGGTTATGAATGATGTTGTGAGTGGTTATAGCTCCTAATGAGCAGATTGACCCTTGCATGGTCATCCATAACCAATGGAGCGACTGTATCAAAGTGGGTAGAGTGGCAGTGTCCCTGTCGAAAGATTACTTGCACTTCGAGCCCAGTAGTCCAAATGTCGTAAGGTTCTTGACTACGAGCCTGATCCCCTATTTTCCCGCTGGGCGCTGCAGAAGGTCGCCCAATGCTCCTCAGGAATGGGTTAAATGCAGAGAAACTAATTTCACTATGTTTCACAACTTTTATGTGACAAAATAAAGGCTTCTTTCTTTCAATGTTTGTGAGTCGATGAATGATGTTCTTGTAAAGAGGTAAGACTTAGGCCGAACAGACTAGAGACACACGATATAAGTACAGTCAATTTACTGTCTTTTTTGTTGTCACCTGACAAATTAGGAGACGCTCACTTTAGAAACGTCTTTATTCCATTTTACTGCAGATTGGATTTCCTTATTTTGAAGTTTCACATTCACCGCAACAAGTGACTCAATTCTTCTTCTATTGTGATTGCATCTGTCCTCAAAAACGGCAAGCCTTCGCATCATACATTTTTCAACGCGTCATCGGCATCACCAATATAAAAAAACATCATATTATGAGACAATTCCTGGTCCTCAAACTGAAAATTATAGACTAGTAGCAAATGTTTCCATGAGATTTTGCGTCGTAGGACTGTAAACACTGGACAACATGTCATGACCACAACAAGGTGGACTGCATTCTTGTTGTAATCTTTCGTCTCTGGTTCTACCGTTTTACTGTGTTGCCAGTTATGGCTGATGATAAAAGTTAAGAGTGCATATTTACACTCAAAAAGCCACATGAATTTCAAACTGACTGTTAACATTAATGTTGCATCGCAAGTCAGATATGTACCTGAGCTAGGAGCACGTATTAAAGTGACTTAGATCTAATTAGAGAAGACTGGACTTTCGTGTTCACACAACACTGTAAACTAATCTAATTTGTGTCATAATGAGGCAGAAATTGACTTTGAGATACTTTATCCTGGTCTTGTGAATGTAGCCATTGTTGCAACGTGGTAATTCACTGGGACACTTGAGCAAAACAGAGCCATCGTTAAGGTTATCAATACACCCGTGACCCAAAACAACAGGATTTATCACTGATTATAATTGTGCTGGATTGACATCATACTGAAGATTTTTCTCCCTTGATAGTCTCCTGACATTAGTTTATCATAATTATATCATATATATCAGCATATTCAGACATGTGAAATCCCACTGACTTCCAGCCATGCAAAACTAGGAGAGGTCAAATGAAAGCCCCTGTGAAAGAATGCTGGGTCTCCTAACTGTTTTAAAATGGAGTTCACTGTTTTTTAAATGGGATGATAGATTGGCTACATCAAATACTGTGTAGGAGTATGGCACGGTTTATGAATATTATTTTTTCCAGATGACAGACGAAGTTTGCGGCACAGGAGTGTGCTGATCCGTGCACATTCTCAGTATTTTTGTGTGAGTGTGTGTGTTATTGGTGCAGCTTAGTCATGTATTTGTACTTTTGGCACCACCGAAGCAATGCTATTGCGTGAGATATATCCAGTAGGTGTGTTTTCCAAGAGAATTGTTTGGGTTGGCACGGATATGTATAGACTAATCAGTCATCCGGGCGATCAGCGGGCATATCCTGGCATTGTCTCGTTGAGTGTGTGAGATGTTGTCAGTCTGCAGGCACAGAGTTTTGGACGGAATGACATTCTGCTCTTTTTGACAAAACCGGGCAAAGGGGAGGGTTTTTTATGGAAAGCCAATGGCAGCAGAGCAGGGTAACTGTTTTTTGCTATAAAGAAGTGTCCAAGCATTGTCTGTATGCTTTTTGCACAGTGTAGCCTATCATTGACACAGACACTCACCTCAGTATGCCGTGACTGTGTCAGTGTCAAACGCACAGTATTTGGATTCTCTGATTTTGGATTGTCCTTACCTTTTCTCTGTATCTCTGTGGATTTAGTGATTCTGGAGCCATGGAGGTAGGACTAAAACAAGCTAAAAGAACCTGAGTGGGATTTTTGAAACAGGCCGTGCAAATACAAAAAGTCTAAGTAATATATAGCCCTTAGATAATGATAGTGTTCGGTGCTATCAATAATAATATAGATCATATTTCTCTATGTTTAAGGCATGTATGAAGAGGATTTTGCAAGAAATTTTGGTCCTCCTGCATCTCATAGGTGAGTGTCATAGCTGGTTATTTAGTCTGGTTATTTAGTCTTGTCAGTCAACAGCTTATTGGTGTGTTTTCTCCAGCTTGTGTGGCTGGTATGACAGGGAGATGCAGTTTATTCGCACAACATCATGTTCACACGTTTGATGGGGTATTGTATGAGTTTCCTGGAGACTGCAGCTACCTACTGGCTGGAGAATGCAATCAGCGGTCATTCACATTGCTGGGTGAGTAATGCTGAGACAATTCAACGAGGAAACATTATTATGGTGTCTGTGGCTAACATAGTTTACATCAGTGCTGGTGTGTAGCCAATGATGTGGCAATACTATAACAGTGTAAATAGAAGTAATAATAATAATAATAATACATTCAATTTATAATGCACTTTACATTTGGATCAAATCTCAAAGTGCTACATATTTGGGATTAATCCTTCATTCTTGCTTAGAACTGTCTGAAGTTTCAAAGACAGTAGGAATTATGGGAAAAAAAAGAAAAATATTGGCATGCTCAATGTGTGTTGAGTCTCTGTTTATGTACAAGATGCTTTATTGGGTGGGTATGATTGAAAAAAAAACAAAACTCAAATATCAGAACCAGCGTAGCAGTGAATATTGATGTGGTCTGGAGACATCTAGGTCCACGGCATTTTTGTGTGAGAGTGCCTTGGACCTAGCTGTCCCAGTCACCATAATTGTACTGTTGTATTGAACAGTATTTATTGGTTCAATCCCACAGGTGACTTTGTCAATGGCAAAAGAACTGGAGTCACTCTGTTTCTGGGTGATGCCTTTGAGCTACGCCTTTCTGTAGAAGGACTGCTGTCACAAGGAGACAAAAGGTTTAGTAATTACAATTTTTCTGGAAAAAAATCTAATATAGTTGGTATTATTGGAGGAATATCCCTCCATGGTTTGATTTAAGATGATCTTGATATGTGTTTCCATTTTTGTAGACTACATCTGCCCTACGCCTCTCGTTCTGTGTTTGTGGGCTCAGAGCTCGGCTTTTATAAACTGTGGAGTGAGGAGTATGGCTTTGCAGTTACCATCGATAATGCGGCTAACATTGCAGTGAGACTAACCAAACACCATGCCAACCGTACCTGTGGCCTCTGTGGCAACTTCAACTCATTAGCAGCTGATGACTATACCGCTCAAGAAGGTAAGCTCATGCGGAAAAAATGGTAAGAGTCAAAAGTATGTAACTGTAAGCATGTAAGGAATATGTTCAAGAGTGAAAGCATGGAGAGATCATTCGTGCTGGAATCTAGGAAATGGTTTTAGTCACCAGTTCTCAGCAACAGGAAGAATAGCAAATCTGTACATGAAAAGATAACGAGGTAAAAGTACGCAGGAGAAACAGTCGTGGTAGGATGAGATTAAGGAAGTCTCGGTCAACTTGTTCTTTGTGTGTGTTTTCAGGATTTCTGACAGAGGATAGCTATGACTTTGCAAACTCCTGGGCAGTGAAGGGTGCTGGTCAGTCATGCCAGCGTGTGTCATATCCCAGCCAATCCTGTAACAGTACTAAAGAAACTTCAGCGGTGAGAGGTCATTTCACACACATACATGTTCATGGTTACGTGTGCCAGGATTAACATCAAGATGTCCATACCCGACAGTCTGTAAATGTCCGGGATTTTCTCATCATATTATAAAAGATTATGTTCAGAGAAGTAGACTGGCATAAATAAAAAACATACATATTGAGGCATTGCAAGATATATACCATTAATGCCAGAACAGTTTTGTAGTTTTTGCACGTTAAATAAAAATAAAACTGAAATTATTTTATTTTGGAGATTATATATATCTCCAGAATATGATATATTCTGGGATTTTTTATCTACTTTTTAAATCTTGTAAGATGCCTCAGTGACCAAGGTGCCAAGTTGCATGTCGTTACCCGTCCTTATCATCTATTGTCTTCCCTCTTATTTCTTCACTTTTGTTATCTAACTTATGCATGAATGCATTTAAATGTACTCTAAAACTTATTTTATGGTTTTCAAATAATCTAAATGCTACTTAAATAAGGACGCTAGTAGCTGTTACAGTCGTAAGAAGATTTAATAATTTCTTAAATCCTACTCACAAATGTCATTTTTAGAATTTCAATCCTTATTTTACATTAACTGACATATATATATATATTTTTTATAATGATTTCCCAATTTGTTGCTATGTTTTCTTTACGAAAACTTATAACATAGAATGAACTTCCCTGTCTATTACCATAAAGAGAGCAATTTCTTTGGCAGGAAATACGTTGTTCCCAATTTACTTTATGCATTTGAACTTAACTTTCCGGTGTTTGTGTGTGTGTGTGTGTGTGTGTGTGTGTGTCTATGTGTGTGTCTGTGTGTGCACATGTGTGTGTTTGTTGTTGAAGATTCTCTCTGGCTGCAGCGTGTTGCGCACGTCTAGTGTGTTCCTGCATTGTGCCCACCTGGTTTCTTCGGAGGCGTTCCTTTTGCTGTGTCAGGAGGACGCTTGCCAATGTGACCGAAGTGATGGGGAAGACTGTTACTGTCCAATCCTGTTGGAGTATGCTCGCACCTGCCACGCACACGGGATACTTCTTCACGGCTGGCTGGAGGAGAGCCAGTGCTGTAAGCTTGTCAGTCAGTAAAATGGTTGTTGCACGCGGTAAATTATTGGTAAAACACTGTGTCCTTGCATTCAGTCCCTAAGTGTCCAATTGGGATGCTGTACAGTGAATGCACCAAGTCCTGCTCTACAACCTGCCATAGTCTCAACATCCAGGAGGTCTGCAAAGAAGAGTGTTTGGATGGCTGCACATGCCCGGGTAACCTCCTACTCCCTCCTGGATCTTCCTTCTCTCCCAGTCACTGAAGCACAAGTGGTGGTACAAAGTTGTTGTTTTCTTTTTTTCAGTGGGTAAAGTTTTGGATGGTAATCGCTGTGTGGAGGTGTCTCAGTGTTCCTGTGTGCACATGGGACGACATTTCCCTCCAGGATCCTCCATCTCTCAGGACTGCAACACCTGGTCAGAAAGGAATATGTATGCAGAAACATGAAAGAAAAGGATTACAGTATCGGTTACTTAGGTAAATTGTGTGTTTCCTGCAGTGTTTGCCAACACGGTTCCTGGGAATGCACCAACCAAGGGTGTCCTGGTGAGAGAGATCTACAGCAGTCGTCAGTGTTTTGACTCACATGCTCTATCGGTAAAAGAATGTCCTGAGTTGCTAATTTGTGGCGTTGTTTATGCCTATTTGTAGGTGAGTGCTTGGTGGTTGGCCAGTCTCACTTCAAGACCTTTGACAACAAGTTTTTCACCTTCACTGGACGCTGTCAGTATCTTCTGGCAAGAGACTGCACAGATGATGGGTTTTCTATCATCATCGATAATGTACAGGTAATGGAGTGTTACATTTCTTAAATTAATGAATTGCTTTTCACAATTTGTCTTTATTTTCCTTCCACTGGCTGCTTGTCGTCTCATGTGTTTTGTCCGTGTCTCAGTGTGCAGACGATCAGGATGCAGTGTGCACGCGTTCAGTTACGCTCAACTTGCCCTCTCTGGAGGACATGACAGTGAAACTGAAGCATGGAGGAGTTGTGTCTGTCAACAGCATGGATATCCAAACCCCAATGCACCACGGTATGCCACTTTGGCAGAAAATTGTACAAGATTTTCATTCTATTTTCTCACCAAGATCATTGAACTGGATGTTGTTTTGCACTAAAGATATTGCACTGGAGTATATTACAGAAGTTAGCTTTCTTAACTTTCCTCTGACCTCTGCATCCCTATCCGTAACACCCGTCAGCTTCATATCTTCTCTCACCAGATCCATGTATCTTCACTTAGGCTTTCCTCCTTTTTCTCTTGCCTGGCAGCCCCATTCTTAAGATGCTCAAGTCCTTGCATCTCCCCTCTGGATGTGTCCATTCCTCCTCAACATTCCCTTCCTATGTTCATTTGCTTTAATGAGATTGAGACAGATTGTCAAGACAATAATGTAAAATCAGATGGACTGTTATTGTTTCATTCAATCATCTACTCATTTGTTCATCATTTGGCAGGCCGTCTGCACATCCAGAGATCTGTTCAATCCTCTCTACATGTGAAGCTTGGAGACGACCTTCGTCTGGACTGGGATGGACGGGGCCGCGTGCTTTTAAAGGTAGGTATGAGTGGATGAAGGTATATTTTTGGTTGAGAAGAGAAGACTAGCAAACTACAGTGAATTGTCCACTCCTCCCCAGCTGGGACCACGATGGGCAGGCCAGACCTGTGGCCTCTGTGGTAACTACAATGGTAACCAAGGTGATGACTTCTTGTCTGGATCTGGGCTAGTTGAGTCGGGTCCACAGGCTTTCGGCCAATCGTGGAGGATCAATGGGGACTGTGAATACACCTACAAACATGACACTGATCCATGTGCCATTAACCCCAAACGAGGTACATATTTCAATATAGATGTGCTCATGCACAGAGTGACTCAAGAAGTTCAAACGACTAAACTCTAATCACTTTTGCGTCTTTTAGTGCATTTTGCAGAAGAGGCTTGCGCAGTGATCATGTCAGATGTCTTCCATCCATGCCACTTTCTGGTGAATCCGGGTCCCTTCCAGCGGTTCTGTCGTTTTGATGTGTGTGCTTGTCTGGATGGCGAGGAGTGTCTCTGCTCTGCTCTGTCTGCCTATTCGGCTGCCTGCGCAGCCAGAGGAGTGCTGCTGAGCTGGAGGTCTCCCTCACTGTGTGGTAACTCTCACAGCGAAATCATCTTCAACTGATCATTCAGACACACACACACACGCTAGTAAACATAGAAATATTTCAATGAGGAGCGACAAGTATTATTATGAAGTAAATATATTCCTTTCTTTTTCAGTAGACTATAATTGATAATTAGTTTGTTAGAAACTCTTAGACCCTTCAGGGAAATTGTGACCAAAGGGCATCTGCTCTGAGCAGCACTAAGAAAAATCCCCCCCATTTCTGATGACAGGTGTTCATTTATAAACTTCCTGACTGAGCTCTTCTTAAAGTTTCATTTCATGCTGTATAATTATAGATCAAATGCAAAAGTAAATGAATGATAATCTCTGAGCCATAGTTTTAGATAGGTGAAAAAAAGGACTTAAAAATGTGTCTGTTTGTATATTTTGACAAAAATATCACTTCCTTTTTATTTTATCTTGTCAGTGCTGAAGTGTCCTGTGGGTCAAGTGTATGAGGCCTGTGGAAGTGTATGTGACCGGACATGCCGAGCTTTGTCCGGAGCTGAGGCTGGCTGTGAGGGGGAGAGGGTGTGCGAGGAGGGTTGTTTCTGTCCTGCTGGAAAGTACCTGAGTAACTCTGGAGAATGTGTGACTGCTGACCTATGTCCCTGCCTGCATGACGGACAGCTCTACCAGCCTAAAGACATCTATGCGGATCACAACAGCATCTGGTCAGTGACCGTTCATGTGCCGAACCTATACCAAGTATAATAAACCAATGGATATTGCGTATCATGGATAAACTTTCACTTGTTTTTGTGTTTTTAATTTCTTGTTTGTGCAGTTATTGTGAAAGTGGTTCCATGCGCTGTAGCTCCTCTGAAATGAGTACTTCACTATCTGACCTCTTCTATGATGACGACCTGGCACCATCCAGAGGTGCAATTTAATTATTTTTTTTACTATTGTTTGACCATGTGTTGAATGTACTGTATTTACTGTGCTCTCTGCATTGAAGAGTTGGACAATCTTGGCATAGTATCTCTCTGGACTGGATGACCCTAAAATGTCTTAAGATAAATTAACGTTTGCAACTATCCAATTAGATATGTCCCCTGCTCACCAACTTCATGTAAAGCAATGATACATATCACTGTTTTATTTTGTGCATGCAGAACGCCGATCAGCCCAGTGCCACCCTCCGCTCATCCTTACTAACTGTGAAGCAGGAGAAAATGGGCTTGAGTGTGCCAGAACCTGCCAGAATCTAGATCTGCCCTGTGTCAGCCTTGCCTGCATCCCTGGCTGCCTGTGTCCACCTGGCACAGTAGGTGGTGTTATCTTTGCATGTAAATAACATAGTTCCCAGCGTCTGAAATACAGCATATTGATTGATTTACAAACGGATTTCAGGTACGTCACCGAAGAGACTGCATTGCACCGGAACAGTGTCCCTGTTACCATAACAACAGACCATATACATCAGGGCAGACGATCTCTGTGGAATGCAACACCTGGTAAAAGGAATGTCTGAATGTGAAGAGGAATACCTGTATTGTTCTTGTTTAAGCAGTCTTTCTCGTTTACAGTGTGTGCGAGAACAGGAAGTGGCGCTGCACAGAGAAAGTGTGTGATGGCGTGTGCCGCACTGTTGGGGAGCACCATTACATCAGTTTTGATGGTATCAAGTATTCCTTCCCTGGTCTTTGCCAATATGTCCTGGTCCAGGTAAGTGATATAGAAACTGCCAATGTACCTGTGTCAAATCAGAACCATGATGCATTCATTTCATGTCATTTTTTCTAATTTATTTAGCCTCAGAAAAAAGTCCCATATTAATAAGGCGCACCAAATAGCGTTCTTACAACTAAATAAAGTTGCCAAAGCAAGGCCAGGTTTAACAAAACAGGATGCTGAGAAAGTTGAAGTCTTTTCTGTACTTATTATTATTCTAAGTACTTCAAGCATATTTTTTTTTGTTCTTATTGTGTTTTACCGATTTCCACTAATTTGTTTCTGAATGTATTTATTTATTTATTTTACCATCACTGTTAGATTTCAATTAGTCATAGAGTTACAAGGAAATGCACTACACAATATACTATTTTCAAAATTATGTTATTTATTATGATGATGATGATGATGATGATGATGATGATGATGATGAGTAGTAGTAGTAGTGGTAGAATACCCATGTGTTTATCTTCTTCTGCTTCAACAGGATATGTGTAATGGAGATGAGGGTTCATTCAGAGTGCTAGTGGAGAACGAGGCCTGTGGAATTGTGGGACATCGCTGTGCAAAAGCTGTCACAATCTTTTACCGTGGAGGGTTGATTACAATGCAAGACGGCGAGGTTGCACACCCATAAATTCAAACATCTTCAAACCAATTCAAATAGACAGAAAATATGGTAGACATGAACATAATCACCACCATTCAACATTAAAATGGATACCAAGAGCTTGTGAAAATTACACATTCTCTGAACACATTGAGAACACATTCTCAATTCCTTTCAATCTTGCATTAAAAATATGTCATCAGGAACATTTTTGCTCCCCTTACATCATCATATATGGTGTGAGTGAGAGGATGCCTGAGGGATGGAGGAAAAGTGTACTTTTGCCAATTTTCACGAGAGAAGGGAAATCAAGTCAGTCAGTCAACGCAAGATAAAATACATGTGTGTGAATGAAACGGAGAAGGTGGAAGGTGAAGATGCAAGCAGTAGAGGTGAAGAAGGTGCAGGAGTTTAAGTACTTGGGCTCAACTGTTCAGAACAACGAAGAGTGCGGAAAAGAGGTGAAGAAGCGAGTGCAGGCAGGGTGGAGTGGGTTGAGAAAGTGTCAGGAATGATCTTTGACAGAAAGTAGCAGCAAGGGTGAAGGGAAAGATTTACAAGATGGTAGATAGAGCAGCTCTGCCGTATGGTTTGGACATGGTGGACTCAGTGGCGGATTTAGCTATGGGCGACATGGGCGGTCGCCCAGGGTGGCAACTTGCCGTGCGGCGGCATGGCACACTCATCAATTAAAAAACATGTAATGGTGATATCTCAACAGTTTCCTATCGCTCATGCTGCACTTCATGTTAATTATAATCAATAATAAGTTTGGGGCTCGGTAACGACAGGGAAAGCCCAAATTGGGTTTGGATCACATTCTGATCATTCAATTACCCGCTTTGCTATGCAGGAAAAAATATGTCCGCTCACAAACTAAAGGGGCGCCCACTCCGACCAGCGTCATTGATCATGCTCACCTATTTATATAATAATGCAATGCTGTTTTGGTTGCTGATCTTTGAGCCACAGAGCGACAAAATTCAGTATTCTGTGCAACAGGAAGTAATATTGGATATAATTACACATCATTATGATAATATGTTTAGCCTGCGGCACAATTATTGCAACTCTTATACAAATTAGATAACTGTTGACTCCATCAAAGTTTTCTGTATTGACCAAAGGTGAGCTTGTAGCAGGGGTAGTCCCCGAAATTTTTTAATGGGGTGGCCAGGTGAGAGTGTGGGGGTGGACAAAGACATAAGTAGAGTTGACCACAACATACAGTTAATATTTGTGCACATCCTGCAGAATTTGTTGTGTTTAATGATAAAGTAATATTAATAAAACAAAACACAGTACTAAGATACATTGCATACTATTGCCTGTTAATGGTTGGTCTCTTATTTTTTTCTGAACCAAAGTCTGAACAGGATCCTTATCTGAACAGATGTATGAGCAAACCATTAAAAACAAGTAAATAAATATGTGTTCATGTATTATATTAATAATAATAATAATAATACATTTAATTTATAACACAGTTTACATTTGGATCAAATCTCAAAGATGTGATTTAAAAAACCCTGGGTTTTATCTTCCTATTCGTTAAGTGAAAATGATCCATCTTAATTATGTAGCATGAAAGGGAGGTTCGCCCCGGACGCCACAAAACCTAAAACCGTCCCTGGTGGCACTGAACTGAAGACAGGCGGCATAGCAGGAGGTGGCAGAGTTAGAGACGTTCTTTGGGATTGAAGAGGATGGACAGGATAAGAAACAAGCACATCATAGGGACAAGTTATCAGGTTAGACGTCTTGGGGACAAAGTAAGAGAGGCCAGATGGAGATGGTTTGGACATGTGAAAAGAAGGGATGGTGGATATATTGGTAAGAGGACATGCAATCGGTTGGTGTGACAGAGGAAGATGCCAGGGCAAGATGGCGATCCCTAAAAGGAATGGCTGACAGAAGATTTAGGCTCACACCTAAATTACACAGCAAACAATGTAATTTAGTATTTTCAGAGTATATAAATATATATATATATATATATTGAATATGGTTTATTATTACATGGTAGCTTTTGTATTACATTTGGAACAAAAAAAAAAGAATGTTAATTGTTAAATGCATCCATCTTTGCCATCTAACTCTCTCAAAGGTGAAGATGAAGAGGCCGGTGCTGCAGGATTCACAGGTGGAAATTGTGCGATCCGGTCAGTTTTACACCGTGCTGCTGGGAAAACACATTTCTCTCAGCTGGGACAAGGGAACCCGTCTCGTAGTTCATATCTCAGCCACTCTAAGGGTACTAATGTGTAACAGGACGTTCATCTTTTTGTTTGACCTTGGTATTATTTTATATTTAACATTCCATTTTTGTTGCACTTCTCTTATCGTGTTCAGGGTCGGGTGTGCGGTCTGTGTGGTAACTTTGATGGGAACGTCAACAATGACTTGGTCAGCAGTAACAACCAGCTAGAGGTGGACGCATCACACTTTGGGGACTCCTGGAAGGTTGCCCCCAGTTGTGCTGATGTAACACAGGTAAAGTCCCGTCTTAGATTAAAGGGTCAGTTCACTCACATTATGAAAAATTACAATGGGATCAAATGTCTTTGATTACCAGTTAGTGAACACATTTTTGATGAATGTGGCATTTATATGTTTAATTGTTTATTCTTTTCGGCCCCATAGGTGTTTATTGATAGAACAGCTTGAAGATATGTCAGGACATGTTGGACATTTAGCTACATTTATTTTCTAACGTAGTGTCTTTATTCAGTTTTCATTGGAGTTTTGTATTGTTTCAGTATCGTCCCCTGAAGTTTTAAAATGACTATTACCACAAATTGTATAGACTTTGAAGGACTTTTCTATTCTAATTCTGATAATATGACTAGCTTAAATGTGGCTATACCCAATAAGCATCCTTTCCTGCACTACATTGTGACATAGTGTGACATCATGCTTGATTCATATTTAATGTTTGAAAATATGTAAAACATGCCAAAGCTAATCCTGTGATTTATTGTGTGTGTACAGTTGCATGCACCTTGCAGTAACAACATTATGAAGTTGGTAACAGTGGAGCAGTCATGTCGTGTGTTAACTGGTCTGCTCTTCAGAGACTGCAACAGTCAGGTGAGTGTAACAACACACATGCTTTATGTCCCATGACACCTCATGCATTGTTAGTTTTACTCCCTGTCCTCTCTGTGCCTATACCTGTGTGGCTGTAGGTGGATGCAGAACCATATGTCGAGATGTGTGTGGAGGCTGCATGCTCCTGTGCATCAGTGGGCGACTGTGGGTGTTTCTGTGATGTCATCGCTGCCTATGCTCAGGCTTGTTCAGAGAGCGGTGTAACTGTCAAGTGGAGATCCAATGATCTTTGCCGTGAGTGTAGAAAATGTCTTCATGATCCATTATGTATCACTGTGGTCTCAATTTTCCCACTCTCTCTCTCTGTGGCTGACTATAGATGGACCATGAGGTGTTGTAGATAACCAAAGCGCTCTCATGTGACTCAAAGTCATACTGTGCATATAGATATGAATACTACGGAAGAAATACAGCAAATTTAATGGGCGACACATATACAATCCTCTAAACTAAAATGAGATTCGAGTCCCCATCTCTGGTAATAATTGATCTAAGTTATCAAAAGCATTTGTACACGAGAAATAATCAGAATTTAAGAATTCTGCCTGAATGATAAATCGTCCCAATCAGTGCAACTCTTTTTTTAAGACCACCACCTTCAAGTCCAGTTATTGTTTTCTCACTAGAAGGTCTGTGTTCTATCAATGGTAAATATACTTTTTTGTTTTTTTTGATATTTTTACTCTGATATTAGATTCTCTCCTCTGAAAAAGTGCTCTGAATGGTCTTATTTATGAACGAGTTTTTCTGTGGCTCTGAATACTTCATCGTGAAAGTCACAGACCACTTCATCTCAAAGCAAGAAAGCTTTGCATTTGGAACTGGTCAAATGGATTCTGTTTAAATTACATTATTTAACTTTTGTTTTCCTAGCTGTGAGCTGTGAGGACCTGAACCCCAAGGGCCCAGGTGTAGGAGAGGAGTTATGCCAGTGGAGGTATAATACTTGTGGCTCTGCCTGTCCAATTACCTGCCAGCATCCAGATCCCCTCCACTGTCCACTCACATGTGTGGAAGGTTGCCATGCTTTCTGCCCACCAGGTGTCTTTCTTACATATAATGTTCAGTTCATAAAAAAACAGAATACATTTCTTTTACAGATATGAAACTAGAGAGGGTGATTCTAACCTTCACTCCGCTTTTTATCAGGCCAACTACTGGATGAGGTAACCATGCGTTGTGTGAATCCTTCTCAGTGTCAGGTGTGCATTCATGAGGGTCAGAGAATCTCCCACGCTAACAAAGTCGTCCTGAACCACGATGACCCTGAACACTGCAAGATATGGTAATTTTGCCTGACACATATTTTTGAATTTGTAATTAATGCATTGCAATATGATTTATGCACATATTAAGATGCTTTGTTTTGTCTTCGACAGTCACTGTGACAACAACATCCTTAGCTGTGAAGTTTGTTCATCTGTCACCTTGTCAAATACTCCCACACCATCACCCACATATGCCGCTTTTACCACATTCCCTTTTACCACTGTAATGCCCGAGAACACATGCGAACGCGCCATGGATCTCGCTTTCCTGTTGGATGGTTCTAAAGCTCTGAGTGAAGATGAATTTCAGGCAACCAAAGAGTTTATCCTGGCAGTGATTGAGCGATTCCGAATGGGCTCGGCTCACACACGAGCGACAGTCCTGCTTTATCACTCTGGAGTCAAAACATATGACCTGCAGGTAGATGAACTTATATTGTATGCATGCATGACACAGCGCCGTGTGTTCATACATGAAGTCATATGTGGGTTTTCAACCCAGCGCATAAGTCATGAAAAAAATCAAGGACACGCAGTTTTAAAATGAAATGTAACAATTTTGTTACTTAATATAAAATAACTTGAAACTCACAATAGCTATACAAACAGTGTTAGCGGTCTGTCAGCAGCTGGTTGACTTTTTAAGTGATGTATAGAAAGTGTGGTATTGCACAAAACCCTCAATTCATAAACATGAAATATTCAGGATCCCATAGGTTATTATTAATTTTAAATAAATTATTAATTTCATTTTCATATCTGAGATAAGATTACATTATAAAAATAAATAAAATGCTTAAAATTTTCTTAGTCTTGCCTTGGAAATTTTGATCTGAAGTCAATATGCCTAAATCCTGCTTTTAACCATGGAAACAGAATAACTGAAAATGATATTCCCTCTAAATAGCAAAAAGGACCCACTACAGTACTTGGTTATTGCTTGTAGAATTTCTTTAGAGAAAAAATAGGTAACTGTTTTGAAGTTATACTTCAGCAGTCGAACGTGGCAGACAGACAGATGGACAGAGCCCATTTGTTTATTCCCCTCCTTACTCCGTTAATGACAGGGGATGATAAAGTCAGGTTAAAGCCAACCCAGGGAAATGTGGCGTTAGAGGGATGGGGGGATAGGGGGTTGTAGCCTGCGACAGCCAGCTCTTAGAGTACATCCACAACAAATTGGGATTTAGGGAAATTGAAGCTCAATCTCTGGCACAATAATTGGAGGACATTTTTGGCCTGGATTGTTTTCTCAGAAACTCATGCAGAAATTCAAATTACAATGCTTCAATTTACATGATTACACTGACATCATGACACCCACTGATCATGATGTCAAGAGTTTCAACTTTGGCAAAGATGTCTGTGTTATATGATTTTAACCTCAAATCTACTTGCGCTTCTTAGATATGATTGGCTATTGATACAGCCAAATCTGTCAGATATCCATGTTGTTTGCAGAGTCGATCATTTTAATGCATTTGCCAAATTAAGATTACAGAGTTTGCTGCAGCATTAATGATGGACAGGAGACTGGACAGGTGTTCAAACCTGCAAGGCAGCGCAGACATACAAAACAGGAAACCCCCCACAGAAAGTGTTGCTGAGGCACTAGGCCATAGTGGAATAATACTTCATATTCAGACTGAGCTCAGAAAGAAGCACCATTGTTGTCTTTGAAAAAACAACAGCTTTTTTTTTTGTTTGTGTTTTTAGGTCAAGAAGTGGCTGTTTAAGAAGACTGTGCGTGAACTGCATTACACAGGAGGAGATTCAGCCTTTGTGGACGAAGCTGTTAAGTATCTAGTCATCAACATCTATGACAAGAACAAGCGTGAGCATGCCGGCCGTGTTGCCATAATCTTGACTGCAAGTGCAAACCCTCGCCCCGTTCGTGCCCTCACCAAGATGCTCCGCAAAAAAACCATCACCACCCTGACAGTGGCACTGGGTCCTGGGGTAGACATGAAGCAGATTAATGAGATCAACAAGGTCAGCCCTGAGAACAGGGCCTATGTGCTGAGCAGCACAGGTGAGCTGCCTGATCGTCTGTTAGAGCTGACAGATTACCTCTGTACCTTGGGGATGGATCCAGAGGTGTCAAAACCTCCAAGGCCTACTCTGGGCAAACCTAACCAAATCACAACCACCACAACACTGGCTCCTCATTTGGAGGCCATCCCCACAAAAACTCTCACGAACATTCCTACATCCGCTGCGCCCTCTGGCACGTCCCCACCCACTCCAGTCAAAGATGTTACGTTCATCCTGGAAGGCTCTGATTCAGTCGGAGAGGAACATTTTAACAAGTCGCTCCTGTTCTTGGAGGAGGTTATCTTACAGTTGATGAAGGAGGAGGAGCTCGTTCGTATCACTGTGATCCAGTACTCGGTAACCATCACCGTGGAGATCAGTCGCTGGGAGCTGAGGACGCAGAGTTACCTGCTGCTGCAACAACTGAGGAAGATTCATTGGAGGGGTGGCAATAAGACAAACACAGGTGCAGCTCTCACTATGTTTCAAGAGATGTCTACGGTCCAGCCTTCACCTGTCCCCAACCCCCCTCAGTTGGTCTTCCTTGTGACAGAAAACCCACCCACTGATACAGTGATGCGCCCACCATCTACAAGCACCCATACACATGTGTATCCCATTGGTGTTGGACCAAAAGTAAATGAAATAGACTTGCTGCAATTCAGCTTCCCTCAGCGCCCACTGATGGTTGATGACTACAAACACCTGACGACCCTGGTCCACCGTGTAGTCAACATCACAAAAAGCCCTGTCAGGCCCCGCTTCCCTACACTACAACCACTTGTCCGTCCAACGCTCTCCAGCCTGCCGCCCTCGGGTATAAAAAATACTCTTTTCCATCATCCAGTCCACAGGAGCCGTTGGAGTGTGTTAATTTATGTGTACATCTTCAAACAGTGCCGTGTAAGAAGCCCGTGGATGTATTGTTCCTCTTGAAGGCTGGAGAACAGCTGGAGGATATGAAGACATTTGTCAAAGCCTTCATCAACAGCGTCTACATTGGTAGGTACAATTAAGCCCCTAAATGCCTGTTGTAATGTGCAGTGCATATTTCAATAATTGATAATATCATTATTAGGATCTCTATCTGTTTTAAATAAGTGTGTATTTCAATTTTAAAAAAATTGAGCTCAGATTTTCATGAAATTTAGGAGACAGGTAGGACTTTTGAAAAGAAACCTCTATTGACTTTTGAAATTAAATATAACTTTCTTTGTCTGCGCTATGGAAGTAATAAAGATCATGAAATCCTTGTTTATTTGTGCAGGGTTGAACGGAACTCAGGTGAGTGTGGTACAGTATGGAGACGGCAGCACAGCAGAGGTCAACTGGAAGGATGAACAGAGCAAATCCCACCTCCTGGACCTGGTCGAGCAAATACCAAGCAGGACCTTTGCTGCATCCAAACTAGGTAGTGATTACGTAAGGAATTGAGTCCCAACTAGGACTTAACACTGACATTTGAATTTTGGTATTCCTGCAATACGCATGATGCTTTTTAAATTGTATGTCACTTGATACTTACGGTAAAAAATAGACATTTATTTATAATTTTAACCATTTTTGAGGATTTAACACCAACAAAAAAAACCCCAGTAGTTTCTGCTTCTACTACAGTGTTTGCTTAGTGTACGCAGTCAAACAGAAAATGGTTTGAAAGAAAAATATAATTTTCTTGTAAATCATTCATAGAAATGAACAACAAATTTCCGTGTTATTTGACCTTGTGTGTCATTTTGTGTGAATATCCCACACTAGAATAATGGGGTATTGATGTTTAAATGATATATAGTGTAATGCACCAACCATAAAGCAGACACATATTCACTGTTGTATCTGTCTGCAGGCTCTGCACTAAAGTTTGCTGTACACACCGCCATCTCACCTGGAAGTGGTGGAAGAGTCGGTGTGCCCAAGGCTGTGGTAATGCTGGTGACTGACAAGTCAGCTGATGATGTGAAACACGCAGCAGATGAGGCGATGGCAGCAGGTCATTCAAGTCACCACTGACATGATTAACACTGGACGTGTCAACTCAAAGCTCAGCGTGTGTGTTTTCAACCTCTTCTGTCACAGACCTGGTATAATTTGACTGATATCAGTCTTTTCTCTCAGGTGTGTCAGTGTTCCCCATTGGGGTGGGACCAGACTATGACAGGAGTGAGCTTACTGTGCTTGGCCACCATGGAAATCAAGACAACACTCTGTACTTGAACAGCATTGATCAATTACTGATGTTGCTGTCTCTTGACCATGGTTACACTGAGAGAATATGCAGAGGTGTGTACAGACCGCTCACAGTTTAGATCGTCGAGGTAAAAACCAGAACATCTATAAATTAAATACTTGCCTCGGTTTTCAGCTGGTCCGCCAGGGGTGTGCGTTGATGATAATGGGAATGAGAGAAAGGTGGGTAATATCTGCTACAGTTACAGCAATCAAAAATGATTCTGCCTTTTACAGTCATCACAGCATTATTTATGATCATTGTGTTACAGCCGGGTGAGTCATGGTTACTGGATGATGGCTGCCACTCTCTCATGTGCCAACCCAGTGGGGCAGTCACTTTACAAAACCACAAAGTCAGCTGTGACAAACTGGAACCACCGGCCTGCAGCAACAACATTCCACCAATCAGAGTTCAGGAGACCTGTAGCTGCCACTGGGAATGCCCTTGTAAGTACAACTATAGGATCAAATAGCTCTGGATGCTTTCAGCAGTGTGTTAAGTCTATTCGTATTTATATCGGCTGCACATTGCTATTAGAAATGAATGGTTTGCATTCCTGTCTATTTTTAGAAACTGTTGATGGATCAAATGTTTCTTCCTTCTTCTTGGTGTGGGCTGACAGGCATGTGTATGGGCAGCTCCACAAATCATGTTGTTAGGTTTGACAGCTTGGCGCTTCGGCTGGATGGGGTGGGTTTGTGCACCTACACACTTCTCACTGCCAGCGGAGGCATCGGTGAGGGTTCAGAGGTCATACTCCACAATGGACCTTGTGAGGACCCAGCAAATTACAACCAGGTCTGCATGAAAGCCATGGAGGTGATCCATGGGCAGCATAGACTGCTGCTTAAAGATGATATGACGGTAAGACATGTATTTCTTGTAAGAACCGGTAACTATAGGTTGTTCCATGAAGGATTATTTACTTTGCCTGTTTAATTGAGCAGGCAGTGATTGATAATGAGGAACTAGCGCTACCATGGAGGTTTGCTGGCCTGGAGTTGTTGCGTTATGGAGGGGTGATGCTGCAGCTCAAATCCGAGCACGGCTATATCCTAACCTTCACCCCTCAGAGCAATGAATTTACCATCACAATGACCAGCTCCCCCACCACGGGCCAAACAGCTGGACTCTGTGGTAACATAAAAACACCATACTAATTTGCCAATCATTCCTCTTCATCACTCTTTATTTGCTTCTATCGCAGCTGTAGCATTGTCTCCTCCGTCTGTGTCTTTCATCCAGGTGCTTGTGGGGAGGAGACATTTAACATCCTGTCTTTACGTAATGGCAGCTTAACCACCAACCAGCCAGCTTTTGTCTCAGATTGGACTGTGACTGCTCATGGTGGAGTGTGCCTGCCAAAGCGAAAGGCAGTGTGCACGTCCGGAGCAACCATGGCATGTCAGGCCCTACGATCTGAAGTGTTTGAACAGTGCCACGCTCACATTCCTGTCCAGGTGTATCTGGCCAAGTGTGAGGAGCAGGCCTGTGAGGAGTCAGATGTTTGTGAGCTAATTTCTGCTTATGCACGCATCTGTAGACAAAGAGGAGTGTGCGTGGACTGGAGGAGCCCCCATCTCTGCCGTAAGTCAGTCATGATGTTTGTATATGACAGTTCACCTGAAACATGGAACTCATTTTAAAATCCAGTCAGCCATTCTACAATCTACATCTACATTCTTAAGCCTGATCTGTGTGTTACAGCGTTACAGTGTCCCAGCTCTATGGTGTATGATGCATGTCGGACAGGGTGTGTTGAGGATTGTGGAAGCTTGCAGCCGTTGCGAGGTGACTGGTCGGTTGCCAGGGGTAACGAGTCATCCTGCATGGACCAACCAACGGAGGGCTGTTTCTGCACTCCGGGGACAGTTCTGCATCATGGACAGTGTGTGCCACCAGAAGCATGCCGACAGTGTGTTGACGATCGGGGACACACACATGTGGTGAGACACATGACAGAAATAACACTGAGTTACACAAAATATAATCTAGCTTAATTACAGAGACTCTGTTAATAGAATTAGACGTGCAGCCGGACATGTTCTCGGTTAAAGTGTGTTGTGACAACACTGCACTAAAACTGAACATGGTTTTATTTGTTTGCACAGTATATGCAGAGCTGGGTACCAGATGAGAACCCATGTTTGATTTGCATGTGCTTGGACCGACAACAAATCAACTGCACTGCTCGGCCCTGTAATGAAATCAAAGGCAGGCACCCATTATTTTAATTCCGGGTTCTTTCGGTAAACTTGATAAAAAACCGTGTGTAATAAGTATGTTTTTTTAGCTCCGGTGTGTGGACCATGTGAGATCCTAAGAGAGAGAAGAGGATCAAAGTGCTGCCCAGAGTATGAGTGTGGTATGTGTCTTTATTTTTTTCTATTTCCAGATCCAATATTACAGAAGCCTCATCAACAGATCTGTCAGTATTTGATAAATATAGACTGTGCTTGTTAGCTCAAGTTTCACTCTGTGACCTTTCAGTATGTGATCTGGTGGGTTGTGACCTGCCTGAAGTGCCACTCTGTGAGGATGGTCAGATTGTTGTTCTGAGAAACCCAGGGGACTGTCGGCCAATACACGAGTGTGGTATGATGTTTATGTCTTATCTAAAAATCTTCAACCTTTGCTTTGTCTAACACACACACACACACACACACACACACACACACACACACACACACACATAAAACAGCACATGTCCATGTGAGCTCTTACATTTTTCACTTTACCTCATTTCTTTTAGTTTGCAAAAAGGAAGAGTGTCCTCCTCAAGTTCACCCCGATTGTCCCTCACATCGCCATCTGTCAGTGAAAGAGACAAAGTGCTGTAATACGTATGAATGTATATGCAACTGCCAGAACTCAACCCACACCTGCCCAGCTGGGTTCATCACATCCTCCTCAACCAATGATTGTGGCTGCACAGATACCACCTGCCTTCCAGACGAGGTGATTGCATGCCTGGACTTCTATTTTATGTGCCTTTACTTTTTAAACAATTGTGTTTATTCTCTGTCTCTCCAGGTTTGCGTTGTTGGTGACACGGCTCACAGAGTAGGGAGTGAATGGGAGGAAAGGTGCAAGAAGTGCAGCTGCACCCAGCTAAAGGACAAAGCGACATCACTGCACATTGCTCAGTGCATCCCGCCTGTGTGTAATCGAAGCTGTCCTCTGGTGAGACGCACACACATCAGTAAAGACATTTAAATTATGTTTCTGTATTCTTAATTTTGATGTATTTTTTTCCTGTTTCAGGGTTCCACATACATTCCATCAGAAGGAGAGTGTTGTGGGAAGTGTACACCAACCAGCTGTGTGGAGTCAAAGGGAGAGATGCGGGGAGACACACTAACCGGGAGGAAACTCAGACAGGCATGACAATTTTGTTATAGAATGTGTAGATTTTCAAATAATTCCTTACTTTAACAATCAATCTGCTTAGGCTATATACACCAGACAGATTTTAAAAACCTCCAATGTGTTTTTACGTTGAATGTGTTTTTGTAGTTTGTGTTGTATGGGAAATAAGCAGATTTAGTTAGTTACTTAGTAACAAAAACAGAGACATAAGAACCAAATAAAACATACAGAAATAAATAAATTCATCAGGTGACACAACTTGACTATAAATGTTTCACATGATCTACATACATTAAACCGTGTGTCCCCCATCAGAATTTTTAATCCCAGTAATCCTCCTCCTCATGGACTGCCACATCCTTCAGATGGCATCCTATGAGATGGCATCCCATTCTTCATTCAGACGAGATGAAGAATCAGTGCTGCCTGGACTTGCTGCTGTGTCTATAGAGGATGTTTATTTGCACACTCAACTAACCCCACGGGCTATACCAGAGCTTTCAGACTCAAGTCTACTGAAAAGAATCAGTCAAGCATGACCAAGAATCTTCACTGATGATTATCTCAGTCAGTCATATATTTAGATGTACAATTAAAATAGAGAAAATGTTTTTCTCAAGTTAATTCAAATAGATTGGTGTCATCTGAAATTCCATGAATGTATTTCCAAATTATGAAAAAAAGGCATATTGTCTCTCTTATTTGACTTTAATTTCTGTTTGTTTATAGGTGGGAGAGGTTTGGCACTCTCCACAAGACCAATGTGTGTTGCAACAATGTGTGAGAGTAAAAGATGAGGTGTTCATCTCTGCAACAAATGTCAGCTGCTCTGCTGTGGAGACGCCATCCTGCCCACTGGGATCTGAGTTACGATGTGACACACAGGATTGTTGCCCCCGTTGCCATTGCGGTAAACACACATGAATGAAAATCACACACATTAATCGATATAGACACAGACTTTCGTATTAGTAAAATCATAGATACACTGTTCATTTTATTAGCTGCAATTGCCCAACCTGTCCAGGAGATGGCTCTCTTATACTGTGGCCCTCCCATTGCCAGCTACCCTGACCTTACCGTATTCAGCCCTGAGCTAATGTCTAATGAATGGCATGAAAATTATTTGTAATTTCCTCCCCACAGCTCCCTTGGATGCCTGTGTTCTCAACCACACTCTAATCGGAGTAAGTCATGCAGAAAAGCAGCACCCATCCTTTACTTCCGCGTACCCTGAATAAGTTTTTTTAACTTTGTTTCCCCATCTACGTGTTTTTACAGGCCGGAGAGAGGCTGATGGTGGATGTGTGTACACACTGTGACTGCATGGTGGAGGATGGCGCTATAAGAAAATACAAACTCGTTTGCAAGAGATTCACCTGTCCCACCTGCCCCATGGTAAAATTCATAATATTTTATCAAAATCATTTAATTGTCATCATCCTCATACATCCATCAAAAATTCTCCTTATCTGATGAGTACAATTCCTCACTCTTCATCAGTATATCCTTAGTTATTATCAACGGTATAAAAAAAAGTATAAATAAAATGTATGTCTATGAATTACTGTAAAGGTTTACTGTTTGAACAAACAGGAGATACTAATCACAATGTTTTCAGGGATACACTCTTCAGAAGGAGGATGATGCTTGCTGTGGTCGATGCGTCCCCACTGCCTGCTTCATGCAAAGATCTGATGGAAAACTGATCAGTCTCGAAGTAAGTGCTGTGTAGAGAAGACCTTTGGTGCCCTGCTAATGAACCCATTCTAGCAAATTCAAACACGCGCACGCACACACACACACACACACACACACACAAGAACCAACACCCACACAAACCCACACCCACACAAACCCACACCCACACAAACCCACACCCACACAAAACCAGCAGTATTGTAATTTCGCTGCTCCTATACTGGTCCATGTAAACTATTTATATGATATCAAGCAGCACATGCTCGAATTGTTTCTTATGATTTCCTTCTTACGTGATGTAGTTAGTTTTATCTTTAATGTTTTGTTAGAGAGCTTTGTCCCATTTCAGAAGTCACTGTACTGTATATCACAGCAGTGCATATTTTTGCATATTTAAGCGACAGCTATAAACTGGGGAGAACAGATGACATACTCTCAAGGACATTCTGAAATATATTAATTTTGCACAGCTCTGATGGCGCTGAGGATATTCACTGTATGAATGTAGACATTGGGTGAAATAAAATCAGTCATTATTAGATCCCGACATACGTGTCAGGATATTTTATAATGGTAATGTAGTTAAGCTGCTGTTCTGTGTTCATAAAGGGTCGCAGCGACAAGATGAAGGATTTTAATTTCAGAGAATGTAATTTGTGCTATATCTTACCAACCTGCCACTACAAATCTGAATGTTAATGTTTATGAAATGGTCCGCCCTCGGATGTTCCTGCATTTTGCACATCCTTATCTTACAACATTAATTAACTGTTGCAGGAAAATTTACAGTACTGAATATGTTGATGTTTACAATAATTTGTATATTTTTCTATATTTTGCTATATTATACCAAAATAAGCTATGCTGTGCCGTAATGTACTGTGCTGGACTGTACTATACTGTACATATAGAACTATATCATACCCTACTGCAATAAACTATCCTATGCTCAACTCTTATACTCCTATGAATGCCACTCAGCACGCTAATAACCCTCAAATAAATATATTATTCTATACTGGAAAATAGTAGCATAATGTTCTATACAGTAATATGCGATATTCTCAATCCAATACTATACTTTAGTAAGATAAATTAAAATATATTCTACTATAATAACTAACAAACAACGTAATTTAACAAGCTTTACTACACTGTAATCAACAGTACTTTATTAAACCATAATATGATAAACTATAATCAACTGTATTATCATATGCTATAGTTTAATAAGGTATGCCATATTATACAATTCTACTCTGACCTGCAAACTTTACAATGCTATATCTTACTATCCTACATACAATATATAAAAACCATATGCTAGCATACTTTACAAAACTGCAATACTATATCATATGTATACTATTCTATAGTTCACCATATCATACCCTTACTGTATACTATTCTATAAAACACTAGACTCTGTTATGCTATGCCATACAATACTATATTATTCTACAGGGCTATAGGCTATACTACTATGTTGTATTATAATAATTCCTGGCCTCCTGGCACCAAACTGGCCTAATCATTTTTGTTTCTATTAGAAATATATTTTCCTTACCTGTTTCCGTTAGTAAAGTTAAAAATGGTTAGATCTTCTTTAAAGCCTGAGGAATGGACAAAGACACATGTAGATAATTGCCTCTCTGTCTCTCCAGGTGAACACCACCAGTGAGGAAGGTTGTAACCTCTATACCTGTGGTCTAAACAGTAAAGGGGATCTTGTCCTGCAATCCAGAGTCACCACCTGCCCTCCTTTTGACCGCCAAGCTTGCCTAGACCAAGGGGTATAACCAACACCAAACCATCCTGAATCTCCCAATATTCCCTCATTGGCACCTCTTTACCTGACATTAATTTCTATTAAAGCTTGTCTTTTTTGATTTCAGGGTAAAATTAGTCAGATTGGAACAACCTGCTGTGAGCTTTGTAAGTAGAGCTGAACCCCCTGTGAACCTAAAAAAAAACAAAAATTGGATAGTCTAATTTTAATAGGAGTGTGTGCATATGTGAAGGTACGGAGCCAGAATGTCGAAGGACGGCAGGAACACTGAACTACATAAGAGTGGACGACTGCCAATCAGAACATCAGATAGAATTGCACTACTGTGAGGTAAGAGACAACACACACACACACTTTAAGGATGATGAACAATCTTTTTTTCTCTCCCAGGATTCAATGAAATTATTGCACTGTACCTCACCGTGACAAACTTTCTCTCTCTCTCTCTCTCTCCCTGCCGTGTTGTCCATCTGTTTGTCTGTCCGTCAGGGCAAATGTCGCAGCAAGTCCATATACTCCTTGGAGAGGGCTGCTGTGGAGCAGGACTGTGTTTGTTGTTCTGCTGTGGAGACGGAGCCTGTCAGTGTTCCGGTTCTGTGTGCCAATGGCACTAGAAGCCAGCAAACAGTCCTGTCCGTCACTGCATGCGACTGTCAATCCAAACACTGCACCTAGAGGCAGAGTTTATCGGTGTATAGGAGGTATGTGTGAGTACCCACTCACCAAATGCTATTAAATTAAATACAGCACAAAATCAAAACATTAATAACAATACATGTTTTTTGTTTGTATTTTATTGTAACCTTAAGTTCTAGGGTATTTTGAAATGCATGGCTTTAAATATATTAATTTTTCTCTGAAAGTGATAACAGGGCTTCAGTTTTCTTTTTCATTAGGTTGAGGCAATTGGAAAAAGATTGATAAATGTCAAATAAAAAAGGAATTGGTAAAAGAAAATTAGGTAATTTTTAACTGAACTGATCGTATTTGTGCGTTTGATCGGTTTTGGTCACTTATAACTTTGACAGCTAAGTTTTTAATTTGGCATTTGACTATGTTTTGATGAATCTTACACATGATTGCATAATCATAATGATAATCACGAGAGTAATACATGTATCACTTACCAGAAGTATATTTCCCTACAAAGAGTCTGCCTACTTTAAGTTCCCTTCTGATTTTGTAGTTTTGCCAGTATTACTTTTTTTTTTTGCACCACTGAAAAATGTACCGAACAAAGGATTTTCAATATACTTCTTTTCATGAACCCACAAAATTAATTGTGTTGTCTTCAAATAAAGTGCTGCTCATCTTTGAACTTATATTTGGATTTAGATCAAATAAAATCATTTTAGACCAGTTGACATAATAAAATTAACTACATTCAACAAACTTTTTTTCAGTTTGCACTTGCACTGAAGTAAAAGGGTTATAAGTGAGTGGATTTAACCCATTTACAAAAAGGCCTTTTAGATTTTAGTTGTTGTTTGATGAATAGAACTGTTTGTATATCAATCAATAAAGAAATACATTTTGTGTAAACTTATTTTGGTGCTGATTTATTTTTCATCATCAGTGACGCTTGTCTGCAGAGAGTAGACACTTACTACTTACTCTCTGCAGAGAGTAAGTTTACTTACACGGCTGGTCACCTGTAAGCCTTTCTTCCCTCTGTGGCTTACATACACATAGACATAAACACAAGCACGCACGCACACACACACACAGGTAATGTGCATCACATCTTCCTTCAGTCCTTTTTGAAACGGTCAGGGAATTAGCCGGCCTGTGCGCGCGCGTGTTAAGCTGCGGGTTCCGGGAGAGCGCGCGGATTGTCATCTCAGCCCCTTGCCAGACTGTGCTTCTCCTCGCGCCTCTCCTCATCCATGTCCATACTGAAGACCGGATCCTACATGAGCACTGGTGAGTCCACTTTGTCCATTTCTTCAGTCCGAGCCGTGCCATACGGGATCATCTGTTCTGCGTAATTGACCTCTGTCGCTCGTGACCTCTCTATGTCAACTCCTGTGGGTTCTGACCACTTTGTACTTTTTACCTCCGGTTATTTCAGCTTTAGCTCCATAAATACAGGTTTAGCTGAACTAAATCATTTAATCATCCCGGCGGCCCCTCTGGGTTAGCTCAAACCTTCCGCTCATGATGCTTTAATTAAACACACTTTTAACGACTCTTCAGATCGTGACACCTGCTCCTGGATTAATTAGCCCAAATCTAAATCAATTCATTTAACGTGTGCTGCTCAGCTTTTTTTTTTGTTCAAACTCGTGTCTTTACAAAATAAAACCCTAATAGTCCCATCATTCATGTTTGCATGAGCTGAATATTTGTGCCAGCTATGGGATGGAACAGGCAGCTGTTAAAATTAGCGAGGTGTAATCTGCTGTCAGGAGAGAGTCTTAGAGCGCTCCCTCTGACGCCCTCTGCCCTGTTAATGTCAGGGTGTAGCTGACCCTCCTGTCGCTGCTGGTGAGCTGTCAGCAAGCTTATGGCCTTTAAGCCCTGCGCTCAGACGATCATTTCAAGGCATGTGTGCGCACTCGTCCTCCTTCTTTTGTGTCCACACAAGGACATACACAAACACACAAACATATATCTTAGAAGCTGTGTTAAAACGTCATCAAAGGCTTTATCATAAAACAAAGATATATAACCTTATTCTGAGATGCCATAGAATGACCCTCTGTTGGGGTGTTTTGCGCCTAAGCTGCCATGTGCAAAGTTGCAATTTTAGCAGCATTAACTAAAAAACGGTAAATGCTAATTTATGCTCATAGTATAAGCTAACAAAAGAGGTATTTATTTACATATAAAAGAGGTATTTATTTACATATAAACAATTTCCATTTCTGAGGTCATGTTAGAATGAACCCAACCTTAAGTCTTTATAAACTTAAATGTCTGAGAAACAGTGTTTTGTTTTATTTTTCAACTCCCTCTAATGAGTAAATATGATGTATTCAAAATAGATCTCATCGAGTAGATTCATAAGAACCATATTTTGACTAAATCGGACCGAAGGTTAAGAAATGATGGCCCAAAGATTTTAGATATAAAGCTCCCCGTAGTGTTGTAAATATACAGTCGGCCTTTCCCAAAACAAACCCAGTTCTTCCTCGCACCATGGTCTATGTCAGCATAAAATATGAAAATGATCCATGAATGATTTTTGAGTCATCGTGTTAACACAAAGGATCGGCGACGGACGCAGACACTGCAATGACAGTGACTATTCCATAATATCATCGACTTTTCAGGGATATAATAATTTGTTGTATTTGCTTAATCAAAAATATGTCGACAATTTCCGCCAATCTCATTTAGGTATAATTTAATAACAAAATTAAGATAAAATAAAATAAATGACTGTATTGGGTAATTTCAGCCTTATCTATTTAATATGGATAATGAGAGTCCTGGTAAATAAACTTCTAACATAAATTAACCAAAAAGCTCTTATCTGGCTTTACTTAAGATCTGGTGTGTAAAATATTGCCGCAGGGAAGTGCTTCAAACTCTCTCCATCCACGTCTCTACTGGCGACTGGAGGCGAAGCCAAGTTGAATCTTCGGGGCTGCGTATAAAAGTGGAATCTTGGAGTAGAAAGTTGGCGTTCCATTGCTTTTTCTTGTCTCACTAAAACTAAAACTTTTCTTTCTACTTTCAGGTAGTTATGAGTATTATTGTCTATTTATTCAAAGAATATCCCTAAATAGACCCTTAATTTGACACTCTGGACCATTATCTGTGTTTATTCTGTTCTACATAAACTAATCCAGGACAAACTCAATAAACTGTTTTGGTTGTGGGATTTACTCAAAACTGTAAGGTTGTGTCAAATCAGTCATGTTTAGTTGGTCTAACATGTTTAATTGGTGTTATAAGTTTGAGTGAAGGGAACATGCTAACACCTTCTTACCTTTTAATGAGGGTGGAAAAGCTGACCTCATTATTGACAGGTACTGTGCAATTGAACCCCAATTGATTTTTTGCATCCTTATGGCAAACATGTGTGCTAAAAGTCCCAAAATTAATGTATTTTTAAATTGTTCCCCTATTTTTCCCAGTCAGAGTCATCATAGATGGAAGGCAAACATTACACACAACCTGTTGTCAAACACCACATCCATTTTAAATTTCCAGTTCCACTATCTAATACATGGATTAAGTATGCCTATAAATTTAGACCCTCGCTGAGAAGGAGTTTTCTTTTACCAAAAATCCCTATTTTTTTGAAATATGAGCCAATAGCATATTTAAAAAACTTCCTTCTCCAAACACACCTTTTCATAATTTATTATGAAAAGGTGTTTTCATAATTTATTATGAAAAGGTGTTTTTGGGCACCTTTTACAACCCCCCAACCACCACCACATACACCCAAAAAAGAAAGAAAGGAAACACATGGATTCTGATGGATGAATGATTTACATAAAGTCCTGACCTCATGAGCTCTGAGGGACATTTGTGTTTACTAACACCTGACAAACAAGGGATTACCTTGGAAGTATTGGCACATGTGTAGGGAGATTGACAGTTGAAGTCCTCAGAGAGTGCTATTTGTGTATGTTGTTTGGTCCATTACTGATGATACATTTACATCATGGGACAACATCAACAGTCCATTGGACCCTTCTTACAACAGAGAAAGATTGCTACTCAATCTTTCTCTGTCAATACGACCTTTTTGATGGGGGAAACTACATAGAATTTCCTCTTTAAGATTAATATCATAATTGATGCATAAATAAAATGAGAAGGGTCACTAATTGTATGAAATGTGTAGTTCTACCAGTGATCACTTAAGTGACTCCACTTAATATGTAAAATAGTCAACTTCTAGTTGAGAGGCATGTCTAAAGATTTGTATCACATTATGAAATTATGACCTGTAAATGAAAGTTTAGAACCTCAATGTAAAATTTGTATAAAATTTTTTTTTTTTGCAATTAAGAAATGGCAATACAAGTCCCTCATTTTCTTAATCTTTTTGTATGTCAAGTCGTTTCCTGGACCGCAGGTGAGAGGCTCATCTGGCTCCCAGCTTTAAACTATAAAGTCTGAGGTAATTATAACATGTCATAAAATAACAAGAACTTATGAAAAATGTATGTTTAAGTGTATTTGCAAGGAAACAGACTTTATATGGCAGTCTAAAGAAGTCAAGAAAAATATCAGAACTTCATATATTCAAGTTCAAGATATATTTAACTCAATCGATTTAATAAAAAAAATTCTGGGTGCTACGGGTGTTGTGTATCTTAGCTTGAGGAGTCATAATTTTACACTTTTACTCTCCATCTGCAGAGAATGAGCCCAGTGACCAAATTTCCCCCAACAGATTGTGAAGTGTGCAGTGGGTGCTTAATCTGGGCCAACAGCTTCATTTGGGTTAAAAAATAGATGAGACAGCTTAACTTTGGCTTACAGTGGATGTGGCCGTCTAAAACAGACACCAGTGAATGTGATTCTTCAAACCGGATCTTCAAAATTATAACTATAATCTATATCACATCTATGAGCAACAAATAAATACCACGGGGTACTATCAACTGTTTCAAACAAAAATAAACTATTTCATTAAAAGAAAAGGTTTATGGTTATGTAACTAGTGACTGAGAATATTTGGATAATATATTTTCTTGCAACCTGTATGGCTTAGGACCCACTAAAAGGATCTAAAGATAGTTCCAATCTGTAGATATTGTTCAAATTAAGGCAAATCTTATTGTGTTTTCTATCAAAATATTATGATCTCATATTTATTAGGTTAATGCAATACAAATTGAATTGATTCTCCATTTGTTATATATTGTTCATTGTATTTTTTTTTTTATATAAAAAGCCTTTTATAATTTGATTTAATTAGCTTAAGAGGTCTTTGAATAGATACAGTCTCTATATGGGTTTGAACTTCTTTGAAATTGGCTATAACTGAGCTGCTGATTTAGTAGAACTTTGAGATAAGAGAGAAAGTAACAAAAATGAGCCTCCATTTTCATCAATGCTTGAGCCAAACAACGGTGGGTTGAATTGGATGGTGGGTAATTGCATTGCTCTCCTAAGGAATTAAAAAAAAAAAAATAGATCGAAGTTTGTTTGAGCAGCAAAATATTTTACATGTTACCCATAACAACCAGAAATGTCGCAATATGCTTAGCTCATCACGTTCCAAGCGCATTAAGTTTAAATATTATAAACAATCTTTATTGAATTTGATTTCTTGTGCCTTTGTTGCTTATCATTTATTGTGCTCATTTGTATACTTATTTACCTACTCGTGCGATACAAGATGTGCAATACTGCTTATTACAACACTTCAAATACTTCTCATATTATTCCAGGTTTATGCTGGCAATATTTTTGCACTATATTTGAGCATGTTAGACTGTGTATAAGTAGATCTGTGAGAAGTCTTCTAATATGTACATACCTTGATTTTAGGTAGTGCTAAAAGATTGAAGGTATGGGCCTCCATGTGTGTTAAAAAAAATTCTTCTGTCATTTCTGTTGTCTTTCTGTGAAGATTAATTATATGTCGTAAAATGGGGGTTTCAACCTCTAGAGAAACAGTTTTTCGTTATAGTTGCATGGGGAAGAGAATTTTGTCAAAACAACTCTCCTTATCCCTCCCGGTCCTTTCAGTCACGTTGACATCAGCAGTAATTTACATCCCCCTATCTGAGAATTCTAAACTGGAGTTCAAATTCTAATAATAGCATGCCTAAATACTTGTATTAAGATATCTTTTTTTCATCTGTGGATTATTAAAAAATGTTCCATTTACATGTCAAAAAATAGAACTTTCCATTTTGAGTTGGTAGACTTTCAACCAGTGACGATGGAAGAAATAAGACCTCGCTTCACTTTGAGGGGTCAAAGCCAAGAAAAACGATTGGCCTGATTATCAAGCTCGTACTTGGAAATATGTCTCCATTGATATTTGAAATTTCTGGAGCTGCCAGGTTTTCACCAATGCAATGTAGTGAGTTTTAGTTTATCTTTTCTGAATCCACAGAGGGATGAAATGGAAAAAAGCACATTCCTGTCACCACAGAAATGAATGAGTCATCGTCCTTTCACTCTGAAAAGCTTGTCTCATTGGCCCGATCGTTGTCCGGGCTTGGGTTTGATGCTGCCAATGGAGGCCCAATCAGCTCTCCTGACAATCAAGAGCCCACTGCTCAGGTAGGATCTCTTTTTAATTCCCAATCAATCCTGCAGTCTTTCATGAGCTCTCTCTCAACTCAGGTTTCACACACCTCATTAAAAACCTGTGTGTGATTTTGTGTGTCTGTCTAGGAGTCTGGCATCGATCTAGGACTTGGGCTTTTTTTCAATGATGGCAAGAGAAAAGTGGACTACATCCTTTGCTACAAATACAAAAAAAGGCGGTCATCAAAGCCTCGTCTTTCCATCACATCCAATGGGAGTATACCGTTACCGATACAGGGCCGGTGGGAGACAGAAGGAGAATCTGGAGTGGGAGATGTGGAGGAGCCAAAGCTGTCGGAAGAGGAAAAGGTTTTAATGAGAGAGGAGTTTGAAGCCGGTCTACAGGAATCTGGGTTACAGATTGAGCGTGATAAAGAGGTGTGTATAAACGTTAACAATGTCTCCACCATGATTGTTTTCTCATCTGCTGTAGACTCTAAAGGGTATTTATGAGTCAGAGCCGCAGAGCTATCCTGTAGTGATGTCACCACATATCCTGTGATTGGATGTCTGCCAAAGAGGTTAAGGATAAGACTTGGCCTGTCTCTTGAAGCTGAAGGACATATGTGGCCTCTAATTAAAGAAAGAACTTAAAATCCAAGATGTATTATAGGCGCAAAAAAAAGAAAATGCTGAAAGCAGAGAAGTGTGTAGTATGTGTGTCACATACATGTTTTGTTTATTGCTATAAAGCATGAGCTGGATTTTTTTTTAAATTATTTAGTATTTTAATTGTGTGTGTTTACACATGCATATATCGTCTGTGTATCTGTCTATGTGTGAGTAACGCTTGTTTAATGAGCTGCTGTTTTGGTTAAGGATTAAGACCTCTGACTGTAAATTAGATGCTACAAGCCGGATTATAGGTCCTAACCGGAGAGCAACAAGTTATTCAGAAGTATGCATGCTGGGAAATATGGGAGAAGAATAATGAGTTTAATTTTACTTGGTTGGATAGTGCGTGGTCACCGTATAGAGTATTCAAGTGTGTACCTGTATCTCACTGTCTGTGGTGGAATATGATTATGATCTGATCTGATCCATTGTTTTGTTGATTGTTGGTAAGATAATGAATACGCTCATTTGTGTCTACAGCTGATGATATGGGGGAGTTTATTCTGGTTTCATTCAAATTTTCCAATCCTACACTGGGAAAATGGTCAGTAACACAACATAAGATGGCATCGGGATCCTCTCTGCCCATGCAGTAGAAAACACACCAAATAACCCAGGTACACCGGGGGCCAACCAAATCCCAGCCAGCATGTTGGCGGCTTCTTGCCTTGCTATTTGGAATTTGAATGTTCTCCCCTTGTCTGTTTGGGCTTCCTCTTAAAATCCAGGATACATACAACATAGGTGATTCGTCTGTCGGCATGAGTGTGAATGATTTTTTTGTTTATTTGTTGCCCCTGTGATGAATTTGCAACTTGTCCAGGGCGACCTCGCATCTCGCATAAGATCAGCTGGGAGTGGCTCCAACCACCCACAGCACTGCACAGAATAAGCAGTCACATAAAAATGATGTGGTGGAAACGAGTGCAACAAGTTTTGTTTTAGCCCATGCAGTTCCACATTATTGTAGTAATTGCATGGACTGGTTTTAATTGTATGATATGAAAGCTTGTCACCTTTCAGATTGATCATTCGCTATACTGTACTAATTTTCAAGTTCCTATTCAGAAAAGTTACAGTTGCAGGGGCCCGTTTCCTATACTTACGAGGATCAGCAGACTCCTGGCATGAAATAATGGGATTACATACAACACAGACTCAAAGAAGACAAAGTAGAATACTTACAGGTTTAGAGAGGGCTCATCTGGCTGGCTAGGGAAAGCTAGCAGAAACGACCAAATGTAAAATAAAAGAGAGTGAAGAACACGTCTTCACAATCACTCTTGCCATGTCTGCCCGCAACCATATATTTGAAGTACATCCTTCCAGTTGTAATCAAAGTCTTATAATGGTCAACGTTATCATGTTTGGCACATGGTGTTTATTATGTTCATATATTTCACATGAATCTGTGTTTAAATGTGTGTGCTTATGTGCAGAGGTCAAATGGCTTAGGGATTATTCGGCTGCACATCCCATGGCCAATATTAAGTCGAGAAGCAGAGCTTCAGAAGATCAAAGTTCCTGTAAAGAAGGTCTGATGTTTAACACACTTAATTACACACTTCTGTTATTATATTGTCATTTTTACATAATTTTCCGCAAATTTTTATGTGCATATTTTAGGACTAAGTTTAATAGTTTTCAGGAATAATGTAGAATTTGTTGTTTATAATATATGACATTGTGTGCCTGTTTGTGGTTTTCTTTGTGTTTTTTCATTGAGCAGAAGTGTGAATTAAGGAAAAAAATGGGCATTGCGGGGATTTGGGATTCCTTCGTGGCCAAAGCCAACACACCGTTTCAACCACACGTTCCTGACCTAGAGGTCCACAGGGACTCACAGACTCGCATCCATTTCAAAACCCTTAAACACCCGTTTATCAGAGAGAAGCTCCACATGTGAGTTCCTAGACTGTCTCATACACATATCAAAACACTAACGCACCTTCTCCCATAGCGGGGGACATTTTTCAATCATGGTTTACTGGTTAGGGTATCACCCTTATATGTTAATCATCAGCAGGTTTTGCTTCTATCATTCTCGCCATGACTGCCCACGTAAATACAATTTTTAGAATTTGAAATATACAAACTGTGTACAACCAAGATGCAGCAAATGACATAAAGAGTTTTTGTCCGTTTTGTGGCAATGTTAGAAGTGTAAACTGAACCTCCCCCTCATTAATCCATAACACTGATCAATACGTCTTGATCGCTTACATTAGGTTTAATCTCTCCCCTTTCCTGCAGGTATGACATCAAGTCAACAGAAACCGTATTTGACAATGCAACACGCAGCAGAATAGTGAGTACAGAAACCAATAGCACTTAATTTAGGCCATGAGAAATACTGTGTATGTTTTGCAGCTTGATTTCATACACCATTCACACTTTCTCTGTTCGCATGTAGGTGGCTGAGATTATTTCACGTACTATCTGCAGACAAACTTGCCAAACCACTGGTGAGCTCCAACTTTTGCTATTTTATTCCTTTTTAATGCTATAATACCTGCATGCTGGCAGTCAAATTCCATGCCGTCTGTGTCGATAGTTTATCAGTCACAACCTAAATTTGTTCATAACATGGAGTTACACTTTGTGTCATGAGGCATCAACTCATTATTGGCTCGGGGTGTCTATGACTCTGCCTTCCCTCTGCATGATGTGAGTATAATAGAAGATTAATGTCAACGTGCATCTACAGTATATATCCAGTGTATATCATATCTGTATATGCTGCATGTGAAGGACTTTAGGAAATGTATTAATTGAGTTTTTTATTTGCTACAGTAAGTGTACATACATAATTAAAGGTATCAAGTTAGTCCAAACCTTTATATACACTCTTTATTATGCACAAAATAATGCTTATTGTGAGGGAGCGTATGTCATATTTAACACATGGTCATTGTTTTTGAGGGGTCGTTTACAAGGAGAGGTCGTAAAGATCAGCGAAATGACAGACAGGTGAGTTGAACGGCCATAAGGTTGATGGTGTGTCGTTATTCTTAAGGCAGAAGAAATGGTGTAAATTTCAAATCAATTACCTGAAGGCAAAGTTAGAAGCGGCTGCCAGCTTAGTACACTTGAATATCCAACTGAGCTATCAACTTTTATTGTGGATAATCTTTTGAAAAGCAGGAGCAAATTTGAAGTTTTAAAAAAAAGTTTTATATCTGCTTCTGTTTCATCCATTAATCCATCACATGTCACAGGATATCAATGACGTGCTCTTCAAGCATTTCTGCATTGTCAAATTTCCAATTATCGTATACATTTTTATTAAAGCTAATTTTTGAGCTTTTGACTTCCATACATGTTATGAGCAGCTGAGAAGAAATCACTGAATACAAATATTTGTCCAATGACATTTTTCCACCTCAAACGAGGAGATTATGTTTTAATTGTCACTGGTTAGCTTGACCACACACAAATTACTCCTGATACCAGGGAAATCTGGTAGAAGGGTTGGACATGAGTTAAGAAAAGATCCAATTAAGGGATTTTATCCACTTACGTACATACCTTTTTTTTCTTCACTAATTACAGTGAAAGACAAACTCCTAGGACTGCCACCTAATGTTGTGGATAGGAGTGGCATGTTAAGCTAAACACATATGTAGGATTATTTGACCTTGTTAGACATTTGTGATCCACAGAGTACCATTCTAGTATTATGTATATGATATAGGCAGAGTTGGTATTTGTGTCATATACATTTATTACGTTATATATATATATATGTTTGCATATATGTATATACAAATATATATATATACACACACATTTGATATAACTCATGTTTTACGTTTGTCTTCGATATTGTGTCAGGCTCTCCATGAAGAATGGGCTAACTACGGCGTAATGTATAAATACCAGCCAGTGGACCTGATCAGGTACTGAGCAGTTAGTGCAAACTGTTTAATTAGCTTGAGACTGCAATGTTCTGTACAGTGAACTGTACAGCCACTAAGGCCGCTCATTCGCCATTGGGCCTAAATGTGCTAAGTGAGTCCTGATGATGTTGCTAAAGAAAAGGGGATATTAATAGCACTATTGTTTATGACAACAGACTAGTAAATGTGGTCAGAATACTTTGTACATCATGGATACTGCATCTGGAAATAATCTATTTTCCACGGAATATGAGACTGGTTGATAAAATGCACTATATTGTTCCTATTGTACTGTAGACGTATTTCTGGTATAGATAGAAAATATCAAGTGTCTCACTGCCCTCAGGCCCTGCTCTGAATGAGGCACGATCTGTAGATCCACAAATCCAGTAAGCAAGTTGACACACTGCCTTTATTTTACCAGAAAGTACTTTGGAGAGCAGATTGGATTGTATTTTGCCTGGCTTGGTGTTTATACTCAGCTACTCATCCCTCCCTCTGTACTGGGTATCATTGTCTTCTTGTACGGCATATTCACTGTGGATACCAACGTGCCAAGGTAAGCACAGCCTTTATACATCACAATCAAAAGTACATATCACGGCCACACATTGCATTTATACTATTTTCATATGTATATCTCAGCCAGGAGACATGTGATGAGAGCCTGAACATCACCATGTGTCCACTGTGTGATAGTGTGTGCGACTACTGGCGTCTGAGTTCAGTGTGCTCACTGACCCGAGCATCATACCTGTTTGACAATGGAGCCACTGTCCTCTTTGCAATTTTCATGTCTCTTTGGGGTAACTGCACATTCAAATATACTTCCCTGATTACACACAGTACAATACAGAAGCTATAGTAGTAGTATGTTACAGCAGTACTTGCAGATCAGTTTTGAGACCCTGACACTGGGAGTGACAATTCATTTTGTTTCATCTTTTTATTTTATCAATTGCTTTAAAATGTCATGTGATTCCTGGACAAAGCAGGATGTTAATCAAAAATCATTGCATTGTCAAATGTCATGCACAAACTTTGATGTGCAAGTCCTTAAAGTATATATATATTATTGCCTATGTATACGAGAGGCATGATGAATCCACAGAAAGAAGGTAAAACTGTTATTATATGCATCAATATCCAGTGATTTTTAAAAGCTTCTCTCTGTGTATCAACTTGTAGCTGCCTTTTTCCTGGAGCACTGGAAAAGGCGACAGATGTGTCTGAAACATTCCTGGGATCTGACCAGCTTAGAGGATGAGGAGGTACAAAAATAGAAAAACTGTACAATTAACACACATATACATTGTTTTACTGGCTTTGTTGCTTTGTTATTATCAGACTAGATATTTGGTTTCATCACAACAGTCTGTTAAAGTGATGAGTCAGTGAGGGTGTTAACCTCATGGCGCGGGTCAACCATGACAACAGAGGTCAGTTGTGGTTTGCAGTGTAGATTAACATTCCTGTCAGGGCAGTGACTGCCCTTAATACACACATGTACACAAAGACTCATGGCCCCTTGTACACAACACTGTAATGGGCTTGACCTGTGCTTAGAGCAGAGTGTATGTAGCGCAAAAACATTCTCAGCCTAATGCAACTCTCTCTCTCTCTCTCTCTCTCTCTCTCTCTCTTCTTGTCTGTGCGGCCTAAAGGAGCGAGTTCAAGTGAGTTTAAGTTTCTACACCTCCTTAATGTATTCAAAATTGAAATCATATATGTTAAAGCAGTTTAACATGAGGTAATGCAAACAGCAAAGCTGAAAAGAAACAACTTTTCATGTATTCTGACAGAGATTATTATCAAAACTATTCAACTCCCTTCCAAAATATCCATATTTTTTAGAATACATTTTTGGATTTGTTGCCTTTTCTTTTACATGAATATCATGAATATCTTAAACGGAGACCTTTAAATAGTTTACTAAGTAGACAGACAATGAAATAAAATCATGCCCTACATTTGTGCACCTTAATATATACTTCTGCCAGTGAGAATATGTTTTTACTAGATTGGTTCTATGTCTGTTGGTCTATTTTTCGGAGATATATGGCCCAATGAACTACAGTATTTGATTTCTGTTGTGGTTTTGTCAAAATGTCAAAAATATGATCTGAATCCAAGTAATTTCTGGATCTGTTGATCCAAAATGTATAGATTTTTTGGGGAAAATCAGTGAAGTCACAAATAATAAATGTACAGACTTACGAGTAAGAGGAAATGTAGCTGAGCCTGTGCTGATTCTGTCAGGTGTAAAAAAAAAAAAAAAGGCTTCTAAGTCATATAATGAAGATTCAAAAGCTCCATTAGAGACATGTAGTTTTTCACAGTCAGAGTCTGAAGTAGTTATTGAATTGCTTTGGCAAAGGTTTGTGCTCTCTGAAGGCTGTTTCATGTGATGAGCTTGAAAGAACATTGGCGAATCCCCACTTTGTTCATGTTATAGAAGTCTTTAATTACCATTTTCTATATCTTATTACAAATTTACCACTTTTCATTGGTTTTATGTAGCTTTATTTAAATGGAATAATCTCCGTTGGTAGCTTAGAACATTCTGTTTGATATATCACATATATATATATATGTATATATATAAATATATATATAAATATATTATGTTATGTTGTAAAAAGTGCCTGTGCAGTTTCTAACATAAGGATAATCATAAGGCAACAGAATGAACACTGGTGATACAACACTATATCATTTAACTGTTATATAGTTAAACCCTGATCTTCAAAGTAACCTCTATTTAAAATAATGAAATTATAGCCATAATCGAGTGAATTTATAATATTTGTTTTGGATTGTAGGTGAGTTTTAGGGGAATACTGCCAGTCACTGGTTGTGACTGTTAGCCATGAACACTGATTACCTTCCCTACCATATTCCTGCCTGCTGCCAGTAAACCGCATTCTTGCTCATATAGAATGCCCCAAAATGGAAACGCTTAATTACAGTACAAACACAAAATTATGCTGATTATACTCTTACTAGCTACTTTCCCGTGACCATAAGTGTGTCATAACATCAAAAGTATCTTAAAATGCTGCGGCTATATGCCTATTTTTGCTGCGTTGCATACCTTGTAACTGTGAATATGCATCCCAAAAGAGTGTGTTTGAAGGAGTCTTGGTGGAAGTGACTCTTCCCTGCATGGCTCTGTCCCATGTGTGTTCACATGTGTGTCTGTGTGCTTCAGGAGGAGCTGAGGCCTGAATACGAAGAGGCTCTGCAGGAGAAAAAAGCTAAGATGAAAGCACAGTCTAAGAAGAAGGTATCATGTCTGACTGCTTCTTTTTCAAATTCAGTTTTATGACTTGTAGCACAAGCTGCACAGATAGATAATTTTACTCTTTCTATGTTTTAATTCTGTTGTAGTCAACTAAAGCTGAGGATGGTGTTGATGGAGAAACAGACTGGATGCTGTCCTCCCAGGTAGCGCTGCAGTGCACTGCTCTGTGTGATAGAACAATTTGTGCTCAGACCTGAGAGAGACGAATTAGACTTTCTTCACATCTCCTCCATTACAATACATTCAAAAACATAAATAACAAACAGAAATTATTACAGCCCATCATTACTCAAAACATCATTACAAACTAACTCTGTTAGTGCATATGAGTTTATTCATTTATCTTGGAAAGAAGAACCCGCCCTTCAACCGCAGTGGGTGGTTGACTCCAAAGCTGCTTACCTGGCTGAGATTAGCTCAGATTACTGTAGGGGAGGAAAAGGAAGGAGGGAAAGGAAGAAGGACGGGGGATCCCTGTCCTTTCAAGTAGCAAATATGCTCATGCCAGGCGGGAAACATAAACACGTGTGTGTATTTGCACATCAATGACTATGCATGCCATCCAGCATATACCGATGAGTGATTGTGTTTGTTTGTCTGCTTACCCTGCATGTTCTTCCTGATAGCAAGAGCCAGAGTCCCTGGACATTGAGGATCACCTGTCAGGTTATCTCATCAATATCTCCACCCTACTACTACTGGTACTGCATTTACTTTCTGCTTATACTATTATTGGATAGACCTGTGTTCATCTCATTCTGCACTCAAGTCCTCGGCTAATGCTCCCCCAAAATCCATTATTTTATGATTTTATGAAAACATTAAACAGCCATTAAATTAATAAGAGGCTTTACCCTTTGTCCAAAGCTGTTTATCTTTCTATTTATTGTTTGTCTGCATAATTGTCTATTATTGTCAGGTTATTGATATTATTCCCTTGGTCTTTCCACATGTCATATTGCATATACCTAGCATTAATGTTAATACATATTTTGAATTAGAAACCAGTTGGTATAAAAAAAAAGGAATATAATATAAAGAAAAGAATAAAAATACAAATAAATAAATATAACAAAATAAAATATTTTTAGTTAAGGTATAATAAAAAACAACAACTCCCTGTCACAGAATATCATTATAAAGAAAACATATTCCTCTTCATTTGGTCACATAATTTATCTGTGGGCATGTTATTTGTTGTGTTACAGATCTTCGTAACCTTCTCGGCAGTGATTGGGGTAGCAGTTTATCGCATCTGCATGTTGAGCGTGTGGTCCATGAACCCTGATCCTAAAGCCAAGGACAGTGTGAGGATGACTGTCACCACTACAGGCATCATCCTGAACATGTTGGTCGTTCTGGTGTTGGAAGAGGTCTATGGCGCAATCGCTGTGTGGCTGACTGAACTGGGTATGCATGGAATGCTGCCACGCAGTAAAGCATTCACTTGGAAAACTACATAACTGACAGTGTCTTAGTGTGGTATATTTTGGTTGATTAAATGTCCAAATTGGAGACTAAATGTTAGTTAATTTGAGGCTGCAGCTTTGCTTCACCCAAAATAAGATTTTTTTTTTTTTTAATGAAAAGCGAAACAGAGACGCAACAGTCAATGACAGGAATTTGATAATTCCTAATACATTTTGACATTCAATTAATCTGAAATCTGAAAACAGTACAAAGTCAATATATTTAAACCTGTACCTCATCAACTTGATAGATTTTTTGTAAATATATACTTATTCTGAAATTTATGCCTGAAAGGATTTCACCAACTACAATCCATAATATCAATAGGATTAGGGTGAGGGGGTTGGAAAACACTTTGGAAAACCGTTTTTAGAAAACGCAATTTATAGCTGCATCAACAAAAGTAAGACTGCACCACATGGAGCAAACACCATATATCAACAATATCCAGAAACCCAAGTCCTTTATTGAAAATTTGTGTCGCATTATTGAGCACCAAATGTGAAAAGGGAGATGTAGGACTGTCAAACATCTAAAGTCATAAAGTCTGCAGGACAGAGTGTCCTCTGTGCATGAGCATTGTTAAAATGAAAGTAGTAACAAGCTTCAAATTTAGAATAAGCATATATTTATAACAGATATATAATATGCAATAAGTATGCTGCACAAACTAAACAGAATCTATCTGCATTTTGTGCTCAGTTTAGAATACTGTGTTGAATTACATTTACATAACAGTTTACATGTATGACACTGTACAACAAAGGTTATCCCATCGCCATTTTACTCATTCAGGAAGTTTGGATGAAAGACACCCAGTGTGGTTGAAACATTGTATTATAAGTAAATATGTTTAAAATGTCTTGTGTGTCTTTTCCACCAGAACTTCCAAAGACAAAGGAAGAGTTTGAAGAGAAGATGATATTTAAGTCATTCTTTCTCAAATCTATGAACGCATTTGCACCTATTTTCTACGTGGCCTTCTTCAAAGGAAGGTGCGTGTGTTTGTGTCTTTATTCATTTCTCATCTGCTTCTGTCTTTATACCACATCATGTGACTTGGTCCTCTCTTCATAAAGGTTTGCTGGGCGACCTGGTGATTACGTTTACGTTTTTGGAGACTATCGCATGGAGGAGGTAGTTTCAGCAAAGCACAGTAGTTTATGTTAATTACGCTTGTCTGTATGTAAAACATCTGTGTCTTGTGTTTGTTTTTTGTTTTTTTTACAGTGTGCTCCACCAGGCTGCCTCATCGAGTTGTGTATCCAGCTTAGCATGATAATGCTTGGCAAGCAGCTCATTCAAAACAATGTGTTTGAGGTTCTCATACCGTACGTATAGCCCATTAAGATACATTTTTGTTCCCTCATTTTCCAAATTTCCAGTCCACACATCTCTACTCTGATGCATTTGTTTTGCAGGAAGCTGAAAAAGATGTACAGAACAATACAGGAAGAGAAAGGACAGAAGAGAGCAGCAGCAAATAGTGACACTGAAGAGGAAAAGAGACCAAAGCAACAAATTGACAAAGATTTTGTTCTAGAACCTTATGAAGGCGTGAGCCCAGAGTACATGGAGATGAGTGAGTCTCACTATAATTCACTAAGTCACTCACTGATGCAATTACACACTGCTGTCAATTTGTATGCACACCCGCTTGCATGCTTCTATTATTTGCAGTAATCCAGTATGGGTTCGTGTCTCTGTTCGTGGCCTCTTTCCCACTGGCGCCAGCCTTTGCTCTCCTCAACAACGTAATCGAGATTCGTCTCGATGCTGCAAAATTTGTCACTGAGATCCGAAGGCCTGACGCTGTGAGGTGCAAAGACATAGGTACATACGACACTGGACAGCATGTCCACTCTGTCAGTCTCTGTGAGAATGTCAAATATGCTATCCTATAACTTTTAATCACATTCTTTTCATTCTTTCCACTCTGTCCCTCTATTTGTGTCTATGTATCCATATCTGTCTCCCCGTCACTTTCGTTTACACACAAACACACGCGGACATACACGTTGTTGAGCATACTTTCTCTATCCATCTCTCTTTATTTTCATGCACACCCCCAGGGATTTGGTACAACATTCTCTGTGGAATCAGCAAGTTCTCCGTCATTACCAATGTAAGTGTGGAGTGACTGAGTATGTTGTGGGTGTTATACCTTTGACCTCTGACAGAGAAAGTCTTACTCAAGTGTTGTGCACAATATTTTAATTTACGTCATGAATATGTGTATGTATGTATGATGGTTGTATATTTTTGTAAGAACTAGAAAAATTACATTAATCTATTCTTTTCATCAAGTCACTGGGATTAAGTTTTTATATTTTCGTCTTCAGCTAGCTTTCCTAGATTCAGGGTTGTATCCCAAGAAGCAGGTTTGACCTGACCTCTGGGCTGATTAACCATGAGAGGGGAAACCCATCATTTTTGGTTCAAGAACAACTGATCCGAGTTGGTTCAATCAGCTATTAGTTTCTTAACTCTGAGTTAAAGAGTTAACAAAAAGTTAAAGAGTTAACAAACTCTTTAACTCACTGACAGTGATGAAATGCTTGACAGACATGATCTACATTCACTCTCTTATTATCCTTATTAATCTGATCTCTGTCAGCTGCAATAAAAACATTATTGCAGCTGACTTTCTTTACAAAACATGATTTCTTCTGGATCAGCCATTTAATCCAAACTTACTACAAGTTTTGAAGCTAAGGAGGTTAACTTGAATAGACTGGAGTTTGTTGAAGGGTTCAAATCTCATATAGAGCGCTGAATGTGGTTTGCTTCTTGGTTTTCTGACTGCCTTTAATGTGCTTTTGTCAGCAGTGTCTCCTCTTCCTATCTAGCTGTTATCAGTGATTTATATCAACTGATTTGATTGTGCACACTTCCTGCTGCCCGCTTTTGCTGGGAGAGTTGACATTTCCCCCACTCCACTCCTCCCTGGGTTCTTCCAGTGTGCAACCTTCATCTCTGTTATCTCACAGTAATGGGCTATCCATGTTAATGCCATTATACCTCATGGAGAATGTATAGTTTCATGTTGCATTGCAATAACCGATTGAAGATGATGACACCAAACAACTCATCAATGCTGATACTGTGCATTGTTATATAAAGGAGTTCACAGTAACACAGAAAATGCACTGTACTGTGCAGACAGAAAAGCCAGCAGCAGATTACAGATCCCTAATTTCAAACATGAGATATTTGAGACATGACTCGCATTTACCATTTACGAATTTATGACTTGTCACCGATTTCAAAAAATACTTTAGAGCACCTCGGCTGCTGCATGCTGTCATTCAATGAAAAACAATGTACATATATGTATATCACATTAGTGAAATTAAACTGTTCATAGAGGGATGTCTCTGTAGCTTAATCAGTCCTCAAAAGTCTCTATCTCGCCGAAATCTATGTGTGGGTTTTTGGGAGAAATTCACCTGAAAAAAAAAAATCCTATTTTTGCTTTAACAGAAATTTTCTCATTAATTCAGAAAAACCCTGCATTATACAATCATTATTTTCTGAAGGTCTCTTGAGTCCCTACGTTGCTTGCCTGATTGTATGTCCAGCGGAAAGTCGACAAATCTTAACCATACCATTTATATTCCTTTAAGACATGAGAATCAATGTCAAAGACAAAAATAAAACTGTAGAAAAAACTGCTATAATCTATTGAATAAAGCGCTAAATTAGGGCAGTCAGTTCTTTCCAAAGGGGTATGCTACAATTCTGCAGAGTCTGCCTCAATAGTTCTGGATACAAAAATATCTGGCTTTTGAATGGTCAGAAATCAATCAGCATACTGACTCACAACAACGATTTTCACAGCAGAAATACGGCAATTGCGGAAAACTGAGAGTCATGTTCCATAATCACCTCAGTAACTGCTCACTTCCTTGTCATATTGTGAAACGGTAATCAGTGGATAATTACAGTCATTGTTTGTCTTCATAGGCATTTGTCATCTCCTTCACATCGGAGTTTGTTCCACGGATGGTTTACCAGTATATGTACAGCGTAAATGGCAGCATGAATGGCTACACAGAGCATTCACTGTCCTACTTTAATGTCAGCAACTTCCCTTTGGGTACTGCGCCTAACACCACCCTCTACTCCGGAGTCTCCTTGTGCAGGTCAGAGTGGCTCTCTTAATCTTGATGCTGTATTTCCCTTTAATTCTTTTAGCCTAGCAGCTTAACTCTTCCTGGAGTTTTCAGAATCTATAAATATGGTGTTCATTTTAGGGATTTTACATAAGCAGGTCATCTTAGGAATCCACAGATTTTCTCGGATTATAAACCATATTCATTCATGTTGTTTTTGGATCCTTCTTTATGATAATTTCAAGCTGTTGCTAATTCTGTCCTTGTTTTTCAGGTACAAGGATTACAGAGACCCACCGTGGGAACCAGAGGCTTACACCTTCTCTAAGCAGTACTGGTCAGTCCTGGCTGCAAAACTGGCTTTTGTAATTTTTTTCCAGGTATGAACATAATATTTACAATTATGTTTTTTTTAATGACAGCTGAAAATGCATTGTCTGATTTTTTCAAAACCTTCGCTCATTTTTCATCATTGTGTGATCATGAAGGTCACCTGTCAATGACATTGAAGGGCACTTAACTATTGTTTGTAAAATGCTAAATGTCAACCGCCAGAGGTCACCTGACCTGATCCATTCCTGCTCAACCAGACACTCAGCTGTGTATTTTCAGAATAATCTTAGGATAACAAGCTGTTGGACAACGGGTCTATGGTCCAATGGGACACTTTTACGAATTTTGGAGTTTGGAATAATAACTATTAAGATAAAGACAGATAAAGCTAGACAGATCCAACTTTTTCTCTCTAGATAATGATTTTAATATAACAAATTAATATTTATTTTTCCCAAATTTAAAATTCATCTTAGTATGTTTAGAATGTCAATTTGAATTCTAATATTCTTTACTCTGGGTCATACGTCTATTATCAGTATTCAAGTTGATTGAAAACACACCAGGTCCCATTAACGGATAAGAACGTGTTAGCCTAAAAACAAAACATTTAAATTTACCTACTAGTGCATGAATATCGGGGTTATTTATCAGCAAATCTTGCTTTAAGTGTAATGTGTTTTTACCTGTGTTTGTCACTCCACATGGTTTACGAGAAGTCTTTTTGCCCTTGACATCAGATGTGAAATTTAGCAGTAGGATAGTTGGATCAGTAATCTGTTTGCTGCATCTGAACTCCCTGCAACAAAAAGTGAACCCTTTTGATTGCAACGTAACATTTTTATTTGTTCACATTAGTTGACAATAGACTTTGCCATGGTTTTGTCATAATTATTTTTCTATTTGGGTATATTCTTGTTTTGGCAGTACAAAAAGGGTTATTAATGAAGCATAATTGTTGGCTTATACCCAATGTGTTGGTTTTGTTGGCTTATACTGGCTTATACACAATCTGATAATAAATTCAATATCACTATAAACCATCCATACCCTGTTAATTGGGGGACTGGAATGACCATTTACTGCCAGATTGCGGCAAATGAAACCAATTGAATGTAGAAATATTTATCTGTACTATATATTATATCATAATACTGTAATTTCCCCCCTATAGAACTTTGCCATGTTCCTCAGCATGTTGGTTGCCTGGATGATCCCGGACGTACCCCGATCACTGCGTGAACAGCTCAAGAAAGAGAACATGATGCTGATGGAGTTCTTGCTCAATCATGACCAAGAAGCACACACTAGATCTCGCTCCTCTAAACGCTCCAATTCCTGCTTCCCCACCAACATAGACATTGTGGTGGAGGCACCACCAGAGGAGGAGGGGCGGATGGAGGAGGAAGAAACAGAAGGGGTTGAGGTCGATTTGGAGGAACCAAGACCGACTAGTGACGTTGATCTAGAGGTTCAGTGGTCATTTGATAAAATTGAGGAAAATACACAGGAAGAACTTATAGATGACGGAGAAGTTGAGGATCGGGAGGCAGAAGCAGGAGAGAAAGAAAAGCATGAAGAAAAAGAATATGGAAAGGAAGATAATGAGCAAGAGGGAGTAGAAGAAATAGATGAAACAGTACAAAAAGAAGAAGAAGTTGTTCAGGATTTGGAGGTAGTTGAGGATTTTACTGTCGATCTGGACTCTTTCATGGATATGTTTGGTCTGTTAGGTGAGAGGAGAACATTTGTTGTATTGTTTTTATTGATTATTTATTAATTATAACTTATTGTGTTATTGATTTTTTCATTTCTTATCATGTAGATGAAGAACCATCCTGGAGCACACAAACAACTACAGAGCTTCCCCGCTCAGACTCCAAACACCATCAAGATCAGGAACCCCCGTCACGTCCCACATCTAAAAGAGGCTCATCTGAGAGTCTGAAGAGCTCACAGTTAGACATTACAATGTCACATACTGACACCAGGCTCTTCTCGCTAATTGCTCCTCCTCCCACAGGACCAAACTTAAGAGCAAAGGCCCGTTGCTCCACCCTGCCTTCCCGCCACAGAGGAGTCGAGGCTTGTTACAGCTTGCCACGGCCCAGCCAATCCACCAGCCTCACAAGGTTCCAGCACATGGCCACACTTACACCTCAGGCTCCTCCCGGTCCTTCCTCATTAGCTTCATCAAACCCCTTCTCTCCTCTACACACACCTGTGAGACCATCATTTACACAAGCCACATGGTGCCCAACAGCCCAACAGCCCATAGCTCCCATTGAACTGTTTGCGCTAAAAGGTCCTCCACCTCAAGAGCCTCGCACCAGGAGCAAAGGCCGATGCTCCACCCTGCCTCCACCACAAAGAGTACCCAGTTCTGAGGATCCCTCCAACAAGGTTAGCCATTCCACCAGCTTTATGAAGCTTGAGGACCGTATTCCCCCTTCCCCCAGTGAACTGAGGCGTAACACGCCTGATTGAGGAGGGCTGAGAGGCAAGGGCAAGGGACAGAGGGCAGAGGGAGGAGGACTACCTAGATTAGCCTCTCCTGTTTGTGCCTGTGGCATCAGCCCTACATCTCTCCTGCCCACCTGCATTTGTATACCTGCGGTCTGAAGAGACACCAATGTTACCTACAGAACGCCCCTTTTATCCTCTTTATCTTCACAGAGTCGTTTGTACAGGTGGTTTTGGCTTGGTATACACAAAAGCGTGCCGGACAACCTTCAAAAAGACTTTCTTCCTACCGTGCACTGAGAAAATAACACTGGACTGAACTCTTTATATTCTGTTTGTTTGTTTTTAACTGGTTTATTTTTGCGCAAAGACACAGCTCAGTAGCCAATAGCATTACTTACAGTCTCCTGCATGCAGTGCTGCCTTGTAGACTAGCACAGCTACAACTACCATTCATGCTTGTAGATTTATTTATTTTTAGAAGTTTTGATATATTCATTTTTTTTAATTCTAATAAAAGAAAGACCAATTTTTGATATTTGTTTCTTGCTTTGAACTTTAAAGGTCATGGGTTTCCTCTTGTTGCATATCAGTGCAACAATTGATTTTCAACAATCAAAAATGAGAAATTGAAGGTTTGAACAAATTTGGTTAATTCTAAGAAATTACTCATAATAAATAAGAGTTGAAAAATAACATTACATATGACGCAGGAAATTCTTGTCGGAGAGTGTGGGCTAAAGAATTGGGATGTGGTGAATCAAAACTGATAGTTGTTGTTTCCCCCCTCTGGTTTTGAGAGGAACAACAAGAAATGGCGCGTCCTGTCTTTAAACCGGATCCCCTGTGATGTGTTGCCTTTGTATCCCCCAGAAACCAGATATTTTGTAATTAATAGCCAGAAATTTCCCACACCACAGGAATACACTTAATTCTAGTCAAGGTCACTTGATTTGTATTAATATGTTTTATTATTAACCCAGGCAGCTATTAATGTGGAGTGATTTGCCACTCTGTCTTTGTTTGTGAATGTTTGTTTTCTGCTCAATCCATAACCTTCACTGGCTCCTCCTCCCATGCCCCACCAGTGAATGGGGCCTTTGTGGGATCTTCCCAGCATTCCAAGGGAATTCTTGCAGGTGTGGGTACGCCAACAATCGTACACTCAAATGACTGCTGCAACTTAAACCATTTCAAACTGAAAAAGTGCAAAATGCTCCAGCAGCAGTGAGGCTTCCAGTGCTGAGCTACTTACTGCATCTACAAAGCTGTGATCACATGAGCAGGCAGAGTGGGAGGGAAGGATCCCAGTCTCTCTATCCAGGTGAGCAACCACACAAAATCAGCATGCTCACTGGAGCCAGTCGCCTCACTCAAGTTGAGATACATTGCAGGCATAAGAGGCAAGCGTTAAGTCATGAGTAAATATTTGCATTTTTTTCAACACTTTCATGCTGTCTTTGAAGAACGGCTCCACAATAGCTCACATTGGGAACCTATGTGATCTAACAAGGCTGTTATCTGGTGTGAAAAAGTGCAGTAAATGACTTGTATCAGTAACAGACTGGGAAGGTCCCTGAAAGAAACACTGCACGTGTCACAGTGGGCACACTGAAGGTGAGTGTATGGGAATGCGTGCGCATTTGCACACATTCTAGGATGTATTCTGTATCTGACGTGCCATATAGGACTGAATCTGTAAAGTGAAGATTTTCATATCGAGGACTTTTTTTAGTCTTTCTCTTTCGGCATTCACCTCAGCGCATGCAGGTATGTTTGTTGGTGTTATTTTGCAGATTTATGATATTCAGGTATAGCGCACACTGGGTCATCCATGAGTAATTCCGATGAATAATTCAGGTTATAAATGAACAGTTTGTCTGTTTGATTTTACAGCCTAATTTGCATACTTAAATAGAAGTTCCTGGAATAACAGGTTTTTATCTTAACTCTTTTGTGGGCAGAGTCCACAAGAAGGAGGACTTTACCTTTCGGAGTTGTTCCTCACCTGTCTTTATCTTTCTTACTCTATCATAACACTTGGAGAAATGGTATTCGGTATCCACATTGCTGTAATCCTTCATGATTGCATGCCCACATAACAGTATTTTCAGACACGAATGGGGGGTAACCCCAAATTATAGTGACCACCATAAAAAAGGACACTGTAGATGTACGAGAAAAACATGTTACATTTTGGCTGGGAAACAATGTGGAACAGAGCCCTAGCAGCCTCAATATGCTACTCTGTACTTAGTGTTTGGTTTAATTTTCAAAAACTGGTCTGTCTGTTAATCATAACACAATTCTTGAACTGGAAAAATAAATAAATAGTGATTTTTGATTAAACTTAAGTTTTAAAACCAAACTTATCTACCAGTATGAAATCAGAAAAACTTGACTTTAAAACTATGAAAATGTTTTACTTCATGGTAGTAAAAATAGGTGTGTACCAATCTTGTGCTTCCTCGCAGTATGTTGCAGGCAGTCAGCGAGTGGATATGGTGGGAGCGTCTGTGGCTGCCAGAGAGCATCTCCTGGTCAGATCTGCAGGACAATGATGGTCGTGTCTACGCTAAAGCCTCTCACCTTTATGCAGCTCTGCCCTGTGCCATCTGCACACTTTTAGTCAGATACCTGTTCGAGAGGTGAGAATACAGTTAGTCAGTAAAACGTACCGGCTCTATGTGGAGCAATACATGCAACTCCCTAGATCAGCTGACATCAACCGAATTTACAGGAGCAAACTTTAATGTTTGCTTATGTGCTATTGCAGGTACCTTGTCTCACCACTGGCTGATTTTTGGGGAATTAGAGACAGGGTACGTCTCAAAGCCGAATCAAACCCTGTGCTCGAAAAATACTTCTGCAGCCAGTCACGACTCCCATCACAGGTATGTTAAATGGAACTACATACCTTTATATGAAAAGAAGTGGATGGTCGGTCACATACAGCAATCAATCTCTGTAAACAGGATGGGAGGTGAAACATCTTCAAGTCAAAACAAAGGTCCAGTTCATTTGGATTCAACCAACATGCATTTCAGCAAAAATCTTAAATCTAAATCTTAAATGTTAAACCTTAACTTGTTTTTATATAAATCTCAATGTTAATTGTAAAGTTTTCACAAAATGAATTAAATTTTGGTACTTTTGTTGATTGACGTGTGTGATGAAAAAGAATTTGTCTATGATCATTTGAGTAAAAGGAATTATCTTGTGCAGTCTCAGTTTTTTTACTTACAGTATGTATTTTTTTATTTGTTTTTTTTTTGGTCTTTTATAACAGAGAAGATCTTGGCACCTTTAGGGGGAATTCTTGTACCGAAATCTTGCCACCCAGATACCGTTGGCAAGCCCCATTTTATACATACATGTTAGGGCCAATTTACCAGATCAGGATATCTCGCATCCTTCAGACAGCATGGCCCATACATCATTCTTTAGACATAAGCAAATAATTCAGAAACAATTGTGTCAATTAAGTATTTCATCAATAATGTGAATTTGCATATTAATTAAATATAACTAAGTTTCATGATACACATTTTAGATTCCATTTAGATCTATATTTAACACTTAGAATTAATATTTACTGTTTAGATTTAACATTGATATTTAATATACAAGAATCAAGAAATTTAATCAGACAAATTTTAAAGTTGTTGTAAATGTGATGAAAAAAGTGACATGAAATATTTCACACCACTATTTAAACATACTGTTTGGAACTAAATGTGTTTCTTATGATTGTGGACATGCACTCGGGAGAAGTGGTAAATGGGCAGATTTCTGTCCCAGGCGAACGTGTTCTCTCTGTGTAAGAAGACCGGTTGGTCAGAGAGGAGAATTCAAGTCTGGTTCAGGAGGAAGAGGAACCAGGAGCGTCCAGGGCTTCGCAAGAGGTTTTGTGAGGCCAGGTGGGCATGCGTGAATGTGTGATTACACACATACATGAACATTATTGATTTTTGTGTACAACATGCTTGTTGGTATGTGACATTCTTTTTTTCTTTTCTCTGTCAACAGTTGGAGATCCGCATTCTATTTTTTTGCATTTGCCTTTGGAATCGTTGCTCTGTATGATGTAAGAATATTTGGCGTATTGCTCTTTTTTACTGAGCAGCTGCTTTTATTGCAGGATTTGTCTCTTTTGTCAGAAACATTGTTTCCCTACAAGAACTGTTTGATCTGATCAAAATGCATATTCTACCCTTATTTTGTTTTCTTCTTCCATTCTCCTTTTTCCACATTCTAACAGGTGACATGAACTTTCCAGCCTTTCACTGTAAATTTATAGTAATAATCTGGCAGCAGCTTCACCTGCAAAATTCTATATTAATTTCTGCTATTCCTTTAAGTATTTAAAAAAAGTAAATAGTATAATACTAGAAATATACACACTATAATGTAGTTAATAGTTAATTACTGTGTTCTAATTCATTTACAACCCACTGCATTTCACATTGTCAAATTAGTGCATACTTAAATAACTCTATTTAAATCTACAGTAACTATCCTATATTATTATTATTATTATTTAACTAAAACTGAACAATGCTATTATTAAAATCATGAATGCTCTATTTATATGATACATTTATAGCCTGACAGCTACTGATATTGCTCTTATTGCTTAACAACACACGCCATGCAGGATTCACCCACTAACTGCTCATCTAAAGCATTACACAGGGAATCAAAACACCCACCACCCACCAAATGGTATACAATTTCCAAAGGGTTTTCAACACTTACAAGGACAACAAAATTGGTGACAAATATTTCTCAGTAGAGATCGCTTTTTCAATGCAACAGGATGTAGTGTCACTTGGTTTTCAAATTATAGCTGCCATACTTATCTTTAACCTTCCCATGATGCTCTGCTGTTAAGAGTAAAATTTACAGTGCACTCCAAACAATAATGACATTGATTTAAAGGGCTGTAAAATTTATTATTTCTCCATGATTACATTGCAATTGTCACTGCAGGGCAATTAAATAGCCGTATACTGTCCAGATCTGACTGTAGATTTACATCAGTGTTTTATAATATGCAAGTTAAAAAATGCATGCATACCTTTAAGACTGACGACCATAATCCAAACTCTGTTATACTCGTATGCCTCTCTGTCTTTGTTGAATGTAGAAACCTTGGTTTAATGATCTGAAGGAGGTTTGGGCTGGCTTCCCTAAACAGGTAAGAGTTTTTACCCATAACTATTAAGAGGACTTGTACAGTATTACAGTATTCAGTATGATAATCCGCTACTGTTTATGTACATCTTATGTGTCCCTGCAGTCCATGCTGCCATCTCAGTACTGGTACTACATCTTGGAAACAGGCTTCTACCTGTCTTTGCTCCTCAGCCTCCCTTTTGATGTGAAACGGAAGGTGAGGGTACAAATGTATATGTTTTAAACCAAAACCCATAGTTGCTGTTACGTGGAAGATTTTCTGTCATTTGTATATATGTAGGACTTCAAAGAACAGATGATACATCATACAGCCACACTGACTCTTCTGAGTTTCTCCTGGATTTCAAACTACATCCGTATTGGAACCCTTGTGATGGCGGTTCATGACTGTGCTGACATACTGCTAGAGGTCAGCACCATTTTTACATCAATACACAAGTAAGCTAATAGTTGTAATATCAAAATTAACACTGTAGGCTGGTGTGGTTTGGCTATAACTGTGATGATACATTGTCACTCGTCTGCAGTGATAAATTATTTAAAAAATAATTTAATTCAAAAGCTATCATTCTTAAATATTCTAAAAAAGAAAAGAAAAACAATGTCAACCAATAAAGTCAACCATTTTTTCCCCCTGCTTTGTCTCTCAGGGAGCAAAGGTATTCAACTATGCTAGATGGCACCAGACTGCTAATGCCATGTTTGTGGTGTTCACGGCTCTCTTTATGGTGACGAGACTTGTCATTTTTCCGTTCTGGTAAGTGTGTGAAATGAACAGTGAGATGGATGCATTGCTGATCTCGGGGGGATGAAAATACTATTTTTGCATATCCTTTACAGGCTCATCCACTGTACATGGGTGTACCCACTGGAGGAGTTTGCTCCCTTCTTTGGCTACTACTTCTTCAATGTGATGCTGTTGGTTCTACAGATGCTCCACATCTACTGGGCACTTCTTATATCAAAAATGCTTTACAAGTTTATCTTCAGCAAGGTTTGTGTTTTTATGATGAGACAGCATATTGTACAGTTTCAGCTTCGAGATTACAATGTTTGCATTCATGCAGACATTTATACACACAAAATGTATGAAAATTGCACAAATTCAACAAGTCTGATGTATTATTTTTTATTCACCCTCCTTTTCTTTATCATTTCTGTGGCTCATCTTTATCCCACAGTTGGAAGGCGATGACAGGAGCGATGAAGAGGAGGATGACGTTGACTTGCCGAAGGAAAGAATCCATAAGCTGAGCCATGTCAATGGCTCTGGAAGGCGGGGCGAGGGCAATGGCCACTGAATCATAGAGACACAAACAGTGAAAGAAGAGGAAAAATGGACCATTAACACATGGACAGATTACATTTCAATACACATTTATATATATCGTGTACACACAATGTCTTTCAAGGATGTGTGAAGGATTATACATAAACTGTTATGAAGTTGTATAATTTTGACAATTCACTTAATACAGACATTTTAACCTCATTTTATATTATCATTATTTCAAATAAAAATAAAAGAGGGCCTCCTTATTATGTTGCATTGCTGTTCCTTCCTAAATTTCTGGGAGTAATTATGATGAGAATAACGTGTGTATGCTTCTTTTTCTTATGTGTGTTATACTAAAACTCATATAAATGTGTGTCAGTGTCTTTCCACGAGCTTGCTCTGCTTTAGTGTGAAGCATGAAGCAGAATAAACACACGTCTCTGGAGATCCCAGCTCTGCCCACAGTTCACAGGCCAGTAATGTCGTCTCGTGATAATCGGCGAGAACTGACACGAGCTGGAAACGTCAGTTACCATAGAAACCGCTACAAAGCCCAGACATAAGTTTAACAGGTCAACACAGTATAGTTTCACGTATCATAGTATCAGTGAGCAAACCGTAGTCGGCTTAATATACGAAATGGCTCATTTTAGAACTTATCAAGCCAATGTGAAAATCGGAAACTGGAATGAGGACCTGCGCCTGCAAGAGGTTTGTTTCAAAATAAAGCTCGCCATTAATGCGCTTAGGACACATGATAGCCCGCTAGCTTTGAAATGGCAGTTCAACATTACTATAAGGCTAATTTAGCCAGCAATATTTACTAAACTCACATGACGTAAATATTATTACCAAACCCGCCGGTGGACGTGGAGCCTTCCTGTCTGATATTTGTATGTTCTTGCCGCGTTTGCGTGGGTTCCCTCCAGTTTGCCCGTTGATGTAAATGATTGCGTGTTTTTATTTATCGCCCTGTTATAAACTGGTGATCTATCCTGGGTGTCCCATGCCTCTTGCCCAGAGTCAGCTGCGATATACTTCAGCTCCAAAAATCTACACAGGATACACATAATGGATGGATGTATACTAAACTCTGATATGTAAACGTTGATGGTTCTACTCTGATAACTATGAGACGTAATAATAATAATAATACATTTTATTGATAGAGCGCTTTTAAGGAGTACTCGTAGGCGTGTTACAGGTACTGAAATGGAAGTCAGGTTTTGAAATACAAATATGAAACACTTGTGTGACAATGGATTGGAAATTACACAACATTGATTAAAAATTAAAAGCAGATCTGAAAAAGTGAGTTTTGAGAAGTGACTTGAACATCATGCTATGAGTCGGACGGCCGGAAGATAGCAGCGTTTCCCCGTCTAAGTCTAGTTGGAAATATAGACGATATTTAAAAAAAACACACTTTATAATTGTTATTATCATTATTACTCCTATGTTATGTACACATAAAGACGTTTTGAATATTTTGTTTGTTCTGAAACTGTTGCGATCTGCATTACTTACAACAAAATGCGTACAGAGAATCACACACTTTTTTGCAATATATGTGTAAATGCTTTTACATTATATTATTTAAACTATATTATGTAATATTATATTATATTATATTTTTTCTAGTTACAGATAATTATTGCTATTCCAAGTTGTTGCAACTAACTATAATGTGCAACCACTGCTTTGACGAAGAATCATCTACTGAGACCAGATAAATTGATGAATGTTACTCATTTACATGATTTGATTTATTGTTTAAATATGCCACCCTCCTTCCTGTGCAGCTGTTGGTCACTTGTGGGACCCCACCATTAACGTCAAAAGGGTGTAACTAGTCAGGAATTCATTTTTCATTCAACAGCAAGGTTTGACAGTCCGCTGCTTTTTCTTGTTCTAAATATTAATTACGATTCTCCATTTGTAGAACACAGAACAGTTACTCAGTAACAACTTTAAAACGCGTAAATCCCTCACCAGATCGTGCATTCAGTTGCCCCTTCAAGGCAATGTACAAGCATGACAGTGCAGTAGTATTTTTGAAATGTTTGGCTCTCTATTAGAATATAAAAAAAATAATATTATGTAGCGGAAAAATGTTAGATAATCCATGAGGTATATTGACGATGTTTTTTCCAGGATGAAAAGAAAGAATATCTGAAGAAAAAAGAAAGGGGCGAGCTAGCAGCCCAGAGAGTAGACTTCCTCAAAGAGAACATTTTAAGACCGGTAATGGAAGATAATTACAGTCAACATTAAATGCAACAATAATATCACCAGAATGTCAGAGATGGAAATAATAATAAGATGATTTTTGTTTTTCGGTGTGTGTGTAGGTGAATCTGAGTGTTACAAATGATGGACGGTTGCACTTTGGGGATGTTGTGATGTTGGTGAACATGGGAGGAGAAAACAGGGAATGCAGTGCAGTGAGTATTAATGCGGACATTAGCAATGTGACCAAGATTCCTTCACCTGGCGTTCTTGCCCCATGTGGAATCAGTGCAGGAAGACTTATTCAGACCTGCACACGCAATGCGTTTATCATTACCAGGTACACATACACACACACATATATATATACAATAAAGAACTCCATTAGCACACATGGTAATACTCTCATACACACTTCTAATGCTGGTTTTGTAATTGCAGCGTGGACGGCAGTCCAGAAGGATCAACATTGTGTTTTGAGCAAATGTTTGCCCTGAAAACAACAAGTGGCTTTGCCAGGGGAGTAAGTGAACACACACACACAGACACACATTGTAAAAGCTGAAAAGGTTCAAGGTGTAACAGACACACAAATATGCATTGTGTAATTATTTACTGTAAGATTTGGAAGTGAGTGTCTTTTGCCAATGGGAAGAGATGATAAGTTCAACTCAGCTATGCAGATGGATGTGCTAACACACACGTGGCTCCTAACACATAGGGCGTGTGTGTGTACGTCTGTGTGTATCAGGGGAGAAAAGATCACTGAGGTCAGGATGCACATGTTTCTAATTTGTGTCTTTATTTAAGTCCTACACGTATGCACATCTGGGGGATTTTTACAAGTTGCATGTGCACTGTGGAATCATAAAAACACATATGCATTTAAAGGGTTAAGTTCATGTGCACTTGTGGACATCTAGATCCAATTGTTTTGTAATCTGTCCCTTTGCTCATCATTTCTTAGTAGCATTTGGTGGATGTCCTTTCTCTTCCATTATAATTCACATCTGACATTTACAGTAATTAGAAAAACTGTGAAGCTTTTGTTGGATTTTTCAGAACAATACCATTCTATTAATAATTGTTATTTTCTGCACAGGACAATGGAGGTTTTAATACCAGAAAATAAATATAACATCAATCTGCAAACACAACCAGATGTCTGGAAGTATGTAAAAGATTAGCATTGTAGCAGCATGTGACTTTGCTTAACTGAATTGTCATCTTTCTATCATCGTCGCCTCAAACTCACACATACAGTAGGTAATGTTGGTCAAGCTACTTGTAACGTATAGTGAGTTACTCTACCACTTACTGTACAATGAAGAAAGCTCCACAACACTGAATGTACTTTATCTGACATAGAAATGCCACAATCCTAGCTACAGGAACAAGTAGTTAAATATATCAAACATACATGTTAAGAAAAAATTATTTATTTATCTGTCACTGCTCCAAAGATGGAACTGGGATTTTTCCCTAATCTAAGGGCCATAAATGCGCCATATTTTACACAGAGGGGGACAAGTATGTGTTCAACACCCATGCGCGCATTTCCCAAGCCACTAAGACATACGGACATTTCATCTTGTTTACCATTAGATCTGCAGGTTTAAGGAAAAATCCACAATATTGAATATGTTCTGCGACTTGAGCCTTGTTCAATGACATTATCTAAGTGAAAGACGCTGTAGTAATAACAATTTGTAACCTCTTCTTCCTAAATTTTATTTTAAGTTAAGCCTCGCCTGAATTAAATACCCAAAATAGAATAAGCTCCACCACTTTCATGTGCATAATCTTGTTGTCTCTGGATAGGTATCAGCTAATCCCTTTCAGGCTGCCAGGGGCTGGAGCCTATAACAGCAAATATGGGGCTAGAAGAAGGGTACACCCCTGAACGAAGAAACAGGCAACCTTTCACACTCACATCACCTGAATAGGGCATGTTGCGTATTTTTGGGACTTTGAGAGGAAGCCAGAGTAGCAGCGCTACCCACTGACCGACATGCTGCATCACATTTGATAGAAATATTTGTAATCATTTTAAACCGTTTTTGTGGGTTAGAACCAGGTACACTCTCCATTTGGCACAGTTGAATAGCCAATGTAACCAAAATAGTATATGACCCAATAGAAGGATTTTGGCTGCTAATTACCACAAATAGCCATTAGAGGGAGCTGTATGCACATGCTATAACCCTTGGATGTGATATAAATCAATGTTTTTATCTAAAAATAGCATTGTGCACAACACAGAAAATGCAATAACCTATGTTTTATATTTTATACCACCATTTTATATTTAACAAATTTAAAACTTTGATGAACTGAGTATATTACAAAAGTCTCTAGGCTATTAAGAAAGTCATGTTTGATAAATAGTATATGTTTGGCATTATTAGCATCAGAGGACTTAGTGAACAGAATTATGGAACTTGATAATACTGATAAATGTCTAAGGGTCAAATAGTTTTTCTAAAAACACGCTTTACCAAAATGTTGAGCTTATCTAGTTTAAATTGACCATTTTCTATAAAAAGCACAATTGTATTATATGTATTATTTGAAAGTACTCTTGACCAAACGATTAGTCATTTTCTGGTTAATTTAGGCTATCGGAGATATTTGATCAATAAATAACCCAAATTAATGAATAAATAAATAATACCCATGGATCCACCCTCGGCGTATGCTTGTGTTTGCATGGGTGTTTTCAATCTCGACTTTGGCAGCAGGAGGGCAAACTGTGGGTTAACTTTAGCTAAGAATCAACTCAAATTTCATTTGGGAAAAAATAAATACTCTTTCTGGAACAGTTCCTCTCCAACTCCCTCAAGTTACTTCAATCTCTCACTTATTTATTATTTCCAGCTGTAGCGACATCATAGGTATAAGCCACAGAATAGGTAAGTGGTGTCACTATCTTATAGAAGTGCGCCTGCTGGCTTTAAACATGTGTGTGGGTGTGTGATTGTGTGTGTGTGTATTGCAGTGGTTTCACTAACTGGTCTGTAACCGCAGTTCTATTTCGGACTACAGGAGAAACTTCTGTTTTCACTTCCTGATGAATGTCTTAAGTGCAGGAAGTGTTTATTTTGACAGCTTTTTAAAAATGTATCTTTACTATTCTGCATCAAATGTTCTCATTAGTTTATATTATATTCGGTCAGAATTATCTGTCTTTTTTGACAAGTTTTAATCAACTAAGATTTGAGAATTTGGAATTTAGGTCCTATTTTAGTCAAAAAACCATAAGTTTGATAAAATGTAGATTGAATGATTAAGAATAGAGCTTTGCAGAAAGTCTGGTCTAATTACGTACTTTTAAGGAATACATTCAGACATGGAACATTTTCAGTTTTACATACATATCGTGAGCCACAGCTTGAACAGGGCTCCGTGTCCATTTAATGTTTGAGAATATGTTGATTGTTTAGGCCTCAAGGCCTCAATACCATGTAATAAAGCTGCTGATTAGAGGCCTAAGGCAAACTTAGGAGCTACTGGATGGCACATGTTAAATAAACAAATCAGATGTTAAATAAACAAAATAAATCTTGAATAGAATCTGTACAGTCTGTGCAATGTAGTTGTCGATTTTATTGTGGATATATATGAGTTAAGAAAACATAACACCTACCAGATGGGTGGAGTTCAAACAGATGGTGACATGGGTGCTGGCATTCTTTGCAAAAGCAGTTGGCTATTTTGAGGAACAGAGCTCTAGATTTGCTCCGGGCTAGTGGCTGTGTACTAATGACAGATTTTCCTGCTGCCCAGAAAACTATTTTTCCCATAGACTACAATTATCCTTAATCCAAGGAGGTTTATATATTGTAAAATTTTCCTTGATCTGAGAAAGTTTATTTAAAAGGCTATGACGTAATCACAGTGCAAAGTTTATGGGTCAAGAGGGAACTTGTGGTTGGACCAGTAGAAGAGACACTGCTGTGTGCATTCAGAGGGCCGCACAGCAAGGAAGGCTTAGAACATTTTGATCGTGCCTACACAAAAGTATCTAGTTGTAGTATCCAGTATCTAGTAATATCATACATTTATGGATATTTTGGCTTTATTTTTGTACTGAAGTAGTGATGGATAGGTTGTCGTTGTACACTAATCAAGCATAGCATTGAAACCACTACCCTAATACAGCACTTCTATGGTAATCATGGTCTAGCCTTCACTCCCAACATGCATCAGTGAACCTTGGGCTTTGCCCTGTGTAGCTGGTTCAGGCAGCGGCCCTTCATTTGACATATTTAGTATGTCAAATGAACTGCTGACTGAAAACACTCAACAAAATCAGACGTCAGCAGTTTTGATTAAGCTGTGACCAAGTCTTCAAACCATCACAATCTGGGCCACTGATCATAGGTAAAGATGGCGCCAGTGTATGTGGCCCGCCGTCTCCGCTGTAAGTTTATTTGTATTACTATTGTTTCAGACTCTTGTCACAAGAAACGTCAATTCTCTACTGGTTTATGATCGCTTCACATTGCTTAATATTTGCCTTTATGTGGACAATTTACCAAAATATGATCCAAATGAGCAGACATCTTTTACCCCAATGTTGTCGTGAGTATCGTCTCACCTTTTCCACACTGAGGTTCCTCCAACCCGACATCCTATCAGCACCTTGCTGATATCTGTTGCCGGAAAACTTCGGCTCACCCTGGACCATAGGTCGAGGTGGAAGAGTAGCTACCATTGTTTAGAATAGTTTTAATTGTAAGCAAGTGTCGCCAGTCTCCTTCTCCAGCTTTGAAGTAATTATGTTTGAGTTTGGTACTATGACTGGAATTATGCCAGAATATGACCGTGTTTTAACTGTCAGGGATTTTACGTCCAAGTCTGTTGTCCCACAAAGTCGTCGGAAAAATACTTTTTAAATCTAATTGATGCTTTTTATCTTGTACAGTCTGTTACCAGCCCCAAAGAATAACATAGACATAATAAGAATCTTGTTTTAACCTGTAGTCTACCTGTTCTTAATATTGACGTTTGTGATGCTGTCTGTTTTATTTGAGGTCACTCTTCCCTGTCATGACCTTAAGGTTCTTAAAAAAAACGGCACTATACAATTACAGTGGTTTTTAAACATACTCTGCATTCTTGAGGTCATCCAGTCAGGTTTTAAAGCCCTGCACAGCACACAATCTGCACTCTTAAGAGTTTTTAATGATCTTTTATTAACCACAGACTGGTGATTTTGCAGTTTTGATGTTTTTAGACCACAGAAATCTCATCTCTCACCTGGAGCACTGTGTGGGTATTAGACTTAGACATAGACAGATTTTATTTGTCATTCAAATTAACACCATACAGTGCTCATTGGAACGAAATTACGAAGCATTAGATCGGAAAACACTTGAAAAGAAATAGGGCTACCTTGTGCGTTGCTGGGGGACCCGGTAGGGGGGGGGGGGCACGTGCTCGTCTCTCCGGTGCCCCGGTCTTACCTCCCCCCTCATTGCTGTTTAATACTATGTCCATACTTACGGTCATGGGTACAGTGTTACTATTATTATTATTATTATTAATATTATATATATTATTTTAAACTTGATAAACCGATAAACGCTGTGGCTGAATCTGGTTTTTATCATTTGAGGCTTGTATCTAAGGTTAAGACCTTTTAACGCCTTAATGGTTTTGAAAAGCTTATTCAAGCTTTTATTACAACCCGCGTCAACTACTTAAATGCACTTTATTTTGGCATGAACCGGACCTCCATCTCACGTCTACAGTTGGTTCACAATATGGCCACTTGGCTTTTAACAGACTCACGCAAGCGAGATCATATCGCCCCAATTTTAGCCACCCTTCACTGGCTTACAGTATGTTTTAGGATTGTTTTTAAGGTTCTTGTTTGTTTTTAAATATTTAAACGCTTCGGAACCATTATACTCCCTCGAGGTCTAATTTTGCTTTATTTTAAATAGCAATTGCATCCAGCATATCAGTTTGTGCCTTTAAATATTTTCTTTTATTTCTTCAGCTGTACCTGACCAGTGACCTGCAAAGTTTTCAAAAGGTAAATGACTTTTTTTATTTTTTTTATTTTTTTCATTTTAATAATTGAGGTGCACTGATCGATCAGCCGGGCGAAGGGAAGCCTACTTTGATGCGATTGGCATCAGCGATCAGCTGAGCAGCCTCACAGAGACGGATTCGGTGCCGGTTACACGCACACCAGTCATGAACCACCATGGCTACAAACATCTCAACAGCCAACATGATATCACATAGCAAGCAATTTTCGAACAGCAGGAAGAGAAAACATAAGCTGTCCTGCGATAACCCCAAAAACATTCGGCACAACAAACTTAATCAGAAAACTTGAAAATGTAATCACCCTGACGAAAATAGCAAGTTTCAAGAAGCTGACGTTAGCAAAGTGGCTAAAGCTAGTGAGAGCACAGACCCAGCCACGGGCCGCAGTATATATGGATGTATGCTGTCAGTTATGGTTTTATAACTTAAGGACACAATAAGAGGCTGCGGAACAACCCCAAAAATATTTGGCACATAAAAAGGTTCAAGAAGCTAACGGGGCAAAGAGGCTAAGGCTTCCGAAAAGCCACCAGTCCGTTGTATGTATGTATTTTTGTATGTATGTATGCTGTTAATATGGTTTTTAAATTTTCAAGGAAAAAGAATTGGAATTGGCCAGTCAGACTTTATAATAATTGATGATGGGTCATCGGCCACAAAAATTGCAATAGGTGCTCCCTCCTCTTGATACGCTTTTAAAGACTATCAAAGACTAAACATCATACTGAAATACCACCAACTCTAACGAGATTCTGAATAATGCAGAAATGTGAAAAGCTTATTGGTAATGTTTTGTTCAAATTTTATACTAATGCCTCTCTGATACTATTTTGACTTCATTCAAAGTGTGCAAAAAAGTCCCGTCTACAAGAAGTAAACTTGGATAGCAGCAGTTCCTTCCTGACCTGGTGGAAAATAAAATATTTTGACCCTCAAGAAAGGCTTGAACATGAGGGTCTGCCTGTCCCGGTAAGTCTTCACTATATCTACGTGGTTAATTTCCTTTGCACATATTTTACCTGACATAGTACACAGAATAATTCATGAGCCTTTTGCCAGCCTCACCTACACTGCATAGAGAATTTCCATGAAAGTACGAATAGATGTTTTGTGTTGTTTTTTCCAGGCCAACACGAAGGTGTTGATTATACACTGCAAGACAAACCGAGCTCTTGCTGTCCTGGGTGATCAACACCTTTGGTATTTTTCCTATTTTTTCTACTAAAATAACTTTAAACCCAGGGGCATGTTTTCCTATGGTGAAACGCAGTAATATATTATTTCATATATTATATGATTTGTGTTGTTTTGATGTCTTAATACCAAATTTGTTTCTACCCAAATGTCTAACATTTTCCATGTGTTCAGAAAGTTTTTACAATTAGACATAACCTAATACATACAGTATATAACTTAGTTTTCTCCCTGTTCTACCTTGCTTTTGTAGATGACTTTTCTTTTCTTTTTATTAAAAAAATGTTGAAAGGAAAATGCTCCTTATAAAAATGTCAGAATTATACCATTTTCTATTTCACATGGTAATTTTTAGATGAAAATAGATTTTCAAAGATACTTGTCATGAAATGGTTGAGGGCCTTCTGTACGGTAAAGTTGTGCAAAGCAGTGACTTTACACAACACCAACGTCATGTAACTGGGTGAGGACTGAGCTTGAAGTCATGTTACACCTGTGTTACATGGCTTTAACACATGTGGGAAGTCCAACTACTGGGTTGGGACCTCAAAAATGGCAGCTCTAAGACATATTGCACTTGTTTCCCTGCAGGACTCCATATGGCAAGGAGTATGAGGTGACAACCCACACCTTCTTGGACATCCATAAAGCTGAGCAGGACAACAATCACTGGATACTTTGCACCGCTGATCCTGCTGGGAATGGACATGTACATTTCAACCACCCCCAGGCTGCAGCAAACAACAAGGAACTCACGTAGGCCAACCTCAGCTTCTAAATCTAAAACAAATAGGTCAAGTACCAGGTTACCATGTTGTAAAGACTTCTTTTTCTTTTTTTTTTCTCATTTTGGGATTTTCTGAGGTTTTCTTTTTGCGCAGAGAGATTCAAGCCTGCTGGGCACGCTTGGATGTAAATGTAACATGATGCACATCAGCTAACCAGGCTCCAAGCAGTTTTTTCAGCAAAACCATTTGATATGTTTCTTCAAACAAAGGGCTACAGTAAGGGGCTTAAAACCTCCATTGTTGTGGGTAGACTATAGAAAGATTTGCTCAGTTTTGCATGCATTTGGATTTTAGCCCCCCCCCCCTTTTTTTTTTTTCTTTTTTTAATTCTTGCTTTGAGGATTCCTACTGTTCAAGTTTTTTCCTTAATAAGCATATAGTGTTGTTTTAGAGAACGGATACCTTCATTTATCACGACACTTTTAATCGACTCATCAATGTAGACTCTTTTTACATAACAATATATGAAAGACTTTGTATTCTTGGTATTGATAATATACTGTAGATAACTGTGTCATGTATTTATTTATTATCTTAGAATTTTAAATTTACCATAAAATGACATATTGTTCATCAAGCATAAAAAACAGACTTCTAAAATTATTTCATTATTAAATTTTGTATTACATGGAAAATAGTCGATTTCAATTATATTAGCTCAACCTTTTGGTACAGCATGTTTTTAGAAAAAAATCTTAGACTTTCATTGTATCAAGTTACATAATTCTGTTGAATTAGTCCTTACATGCTTTAATATGTTCCATCCTTTGCCCCTTACTCTTTAGCATATACATGGTGCCACTGGGGTTATGATAACATATTATAAACAGGTTCAGTCAAGTGGCACACATTTTCAGTAAGAAATAGTGACTCGATCCAAACAGTATAGCAGGGCATTAAAGATTTTATTTGACCCAATAAACAATACATTTCAAACAGACCACAGTGTATGATAATTATTGAAAAGAAAAGGTTTTAAAACCCTTTTGTTTTTGTCATACTTGTGAAAAGAATTTCATCATGGCAACACTGAATAACAGCATGTTCAACAATAAATCTCCAGGAGAGTTCAAAACCCATAGACTAATATCCCATAGCATGAAAAACGTGCATATGTTCAAGTCATCTTACATTATCTCGCATCACAAAAAGCACGTCCTGCATAACATGATACATCTTCTCATCCAGGTTCTATTTGCAAGTTGTTTATGAGCTACTAAAAACAACTTCTATTTTTATAACCCATAGGAACCCTGAACATTAATGTCCTTATATGAAAATAATGATGGGTTAAAAAATAGACCGCGTTTCGGAAATTATTTTTGAATTGCTACCACTCGTCAGAGATCTGTAATGTTACATTGGGCTTTTAAGGTAATTCTCTATCCTCAATTGAAAAATCTGTTGACACTGTGTTTTATGTAGGAATAGAGATTTATCCTTTTTCAAAGTTGTAAATTCACAGCATAAAATTATAATTTTGATATTAAGTTTTACAAAGATGAAAATGGATTCATATCAGAAAACCTTAAGGTGTTTCATATCACAATAATTAAAATCAGTTATCAGCTAACTTGTTTAATGATTAAGAATTAGAATAAAAAATTTAAAAAAAATAAAAATTTGCACTACATGAGTAACAAATCAAGAATAAAACCATATAAGGAACTTAACAACAAACGGTATGTGACATTTGTGTATAACATTTTTGTTTTGTTTTATTTTGTATTGTTTTTTTTGTCTTTGTTATCCACAGTTTCAAAGTAATATTTCATGATTAGTACTCTCAAACTGGTAATACTTTGTTTACTTTCACATGATATATTTAGATATAGTTGACTCGAGTGATTAAATGATTAGCTGCATTAATTGTCCTATGATTTGAAAATGTTTTGATTAATTATAATAAGCTGTGAGAAATTATGAAAAAATAAATATTTAAAAAATACTAAAAGGCCCCATTCTTGCATATTTTTGATGTGTGGCAGTGGTTGGTCTGTCGGATCATTGAGACAGCTAAAGGAATCATATTAGCTCTAAGGAACCTGGCTTTTGAGAAAGGGGTTAAAAATCCTTCAATATAACCTAGACCATGGACAGCCCTATAGAGAATTAATAGAGCAAGTGAATAATTCTAAGCAATGATCATCCAAAGATGTTCTAGGAGGAGCTATGTTTGCATATGTATGATATTCATTAAAAAAATGTTGAAGAACTGTTGAAGTCAAATATTTGTATTCATCGCCCATTCGCTGTCTTTGTGGTGCAAATGGAAATTTATCAGACAAATTTATCAGAATTATCAGGCAAGATCCTTCAGACAAAAGATGGCTCACTCACTTTTCAGAGTGAGATTAACTTTAAGGCAAAAAAAATACCCTTCTTAAAGTGAAAGTTTAAGAATTGATGGTGAAATTCATGCAGATTTCTTGATTTATCTATGAGTTATTTTCCAGACTCTAACTACAATCAACTTAAAAAAAAGCTCACTGAGTTTCTCCCAAATAATCTGTAGCCGGTTGTCTGTTGTTCCCTCCACTTCAGCGTCTCTGTTAAGCCCACTGAGCCCCCGTTTCCACCAACAAAGGAACATCAAATAAATCAAAGAAATAAAGGAACAAAGGCAGCGACAATGGCAAAAATTGTGACTTTACTACTCAAAAACAGCTGATTTTTATAACTTACCTCTGGATATAATTTAATGAAAATGCGTCTTTAGGATTGCAGATAAACACAAACAGACAAATAACAGACAAACGCACAGGAGTGAAAACATAACCTTCTTGGCGGGGCTAGCAAGGAGGGTTAGGTATTAGGGCCAGGCTATGCCAAAACTCAAAATGGTTTAAGAATCTGTAATTAGATACCTGTTATTGCCTGTGTGAGGTTAATGGAGGATGCAACATTTGAGATGGTTGTGTCAACATTTTGGTATTCTATATGGTCAGCCAAACATTAAAAGGTCATACTAAAAGTAGAGGACACTCATATACTACAGACTGCTCATATACTGCGAATAGACTCCTCCCTATGCCTTTCAAAACAGCCTCCGCATGAGAGGTTAGCTTATATTTAACTGGACTAACAAATTCCATATACATTTCTAGTTAACACCATACTGTCTGAGTCTTATTAGAATGCATGTCCTTTGCTATAGTCTTGAGCCCAGGCTGTTAACACAAGCTTGCCAAGTAGGAATATTGCTATGAAAAAACCTGATAGCCTTTAACCTTTAGTGTTTTAATTATAAATGTACCGGTTTGTAGGGAGTTTGACCGGAGTGTCATTATGCATAGTTGCCATTTTGTTGTTCACTATGACATGTTGGCTGTCCCTGTTCGTCCATATTATAATTTTTTTTGTCATGAGTAATTATATCCCACGAAAAGTCGGGGTTATAAAGAAATTGTCATCGTGTCTGCCACGTCTGATAACTCAAGAATTTAATAACCTGTTAAACGTATCCGGGATCCGGATATGTTGGTAACAGGGACAATAGCACTGTAATTACGAGAACACAAGCAAATAAAAAAAACACCTTCATCAATTTGACAACATAGAACAGTAATAATAATATAAAAAAATTTAATATATAACGGACTTTACATTTGGATCAAATCTCAAAGTGCCAGAGTTTGATGCAGAAGTTTTGTTCTCTCCAAAGAGATTGCAAAACAGCTAGTGAGTCTGAAAGTGAACGGACTGGAGATAAAACGACTTACATCACCTATAATACGCTGTTCACTGCCTGAGGCTAATCTTCCTTCTTCTTAAATTCCTTCAAATCCAATGGTGGCATGACATGTGCCTGTCATGTCAATCTTGGCGACACTCCGCCTCTCGCTACTTTCTTGCGATCAACTTTAAAAGGCATCACACTCACATAATAAATCACATTCGTGGCCTTCAAGGCGATCAGTTTCCCTTTGATCAGCTTACCAATTAAACTATATTTTGCTCCTAACGATGTTCGTATATAAAAAAGTTCTTAATTGAACCACTTTTATTTAGGGTTTATTTGTGCTGGCCGCTGCAAGATTACATTGAAGTCACATGCTGCCATGCCTTCGCTGGACACACAGACACACAGACACACTGGTTACATTAAAATGTATCCAATATCACCAATAATATCACAAATATGATTATTTCATAGGTTATACTTATTTAGCTGTTTAAACAGGCTTGAATCCATAACCCTGTTGCAATGAATCTGGCCCAAGGAATGCAGTAAGCAATTTAGATTTCAACCAACCACAATAGTGCAGAAACTTATATTTTGGTTGCTTCAAACATCATCTCTTAACAGTGTTTTTAGAGGAGCTTGAATGAATTCTAATGCTAAAATTTGATTTTGACACCCATCTCCTCATATGTAATATTCCTGTTGAACTAAAGAGAAGGTGTACAAGAAATCACATAAAGGAATTACCTGAAACATTGTAACTGCTACTATTAGACAAATTCAATTCAGGTAAATCAAACTATAGAGTTGTAAAAAAAAAGTATAAATCACTGAGAGAAGGGGAAAATAAAAATTAAAGTTGGCTGTCTGCTAGACTTTGTCAAGTTAGCGCTGAGAGAGAAAACCAGACCACTGAGGACAGCCAGTCAGTCGTCTCTGGAATCAGAATACGAGTCGTAAGCTTGACCTCTGACTGTTATCTTTTCCACTTGTATGAACTCTTTGGCCAACCTCTGCATCGCTGTAGGAGGCTCCATCAGGTTACTGCAGTTTCAACAGTGGAAAAAGTGCGAAAATAAAACCAGGAAGAATTTTGTGTAATTACAGTGTACTCAAGTTACTAAATATAAAAACAATACATAATCAGACTGAGAGGTCTAACAAATGAGACAATAAAAGGCTAGAACTAGGCCTACAACAACAGTAACAAATAATGAACAGGGTAGGCCTCCTTGTATAGATTCTTATGAGTCAATTTGGACACAATTTGACCTGTGGTTGGAAAGTTACAGTAAACTTTGTTTATTGCAAAACAGGCCTTCTAATGAATGAGAAAGGAAAGTCCTTGAGGCGGTTCATGCGAGGTAAATGTGAACACTACTCAGCACGTCTCACGACAATGGGAGGACGGCATGAAGGTACAAATAGCACATGAAAACTCCATAAATAGATAGTTGATCTCTTTGTGTCAATTCATGTCCATATAGTTGGATTTAATCAGAACTACTGTTTAGAAAATTCTGGCTTGAAAACTTTTGGGAGATGAAGCTCACCCTAGTGTCAAATAATGCAACTGGCCTCTACCCAATCACTCAAGTCCTTCCTCCCACTGAGGTCTATGGGGGTGTAAAATTTGAAAATGATCCATGAAATAGTTTTTGAGGTGTCGCGTTAACCTAAAGGATCCGTGACAATTCCATAATATCCCCGACTTGAACAATAAATTAAAGCTGAGCATTCCACAGTCATTACCGATGCCCATTAATGTTCTTTTGGGAAACGCATAATATAAATGCACTCTACTTAGCCATTTATAGAATTTCCAAATTGTACACCTGTCACTCTGTCAGTTGTCAGTGGAGTTATAGTCCTCATGTGCTGCTGATAATTGTGTGTCAACAATTTCTTTACAACATTGATGTTTCCTGCAGATGACCAACCTGTTAGCAGTGTTAATGTTGTGTCTAATCAGTGTGTATTACTGAATACGAGCTACTCACTTAACTGGAGGAGGAATTTCTGTATAAGTGTCAGATGACATGCTTGCTCTCCTTGACCTCAGAGAAAAGGTGCTTCTTACGAGGCACTTCTCTGTACTCTCCATGGCCTTACAACAACCACTGTTTTGGAAAAACAAAATACCCGATAAGTAGCAGAACAGCAAGGACAGATTTAAAGGGAGGTATGTCTAGAGCGCCACACAAGCTAAAACCACACTCGTCTTTGGGTTGAATTGGGATGCAAACTACTGCAAACCAGTTTCTACTAGAAAAATCTGCTTGGATTCCAGGGTAAGAGTTAGTTTCAAAATCAGACCAGGATTACCACCATGCTGCTTGTAGAAAATTTAATTGGATTTCTTGAGCTTTTAACAGAGAAACTGGTTTCCACACTTCTTTTCTGTTATTCTAACACACGTGGGAAAGCATTAATACTGAATTTCAGAGGGACAGGGTGAATACACACATTATGAAACCTACATCTAAGTGTATTGCCATGTACATAAATTCTAAAATTTAAAATTTAAATGTTTAGAATTATTTATTTTGTTACCTATTATTAGACATAATTTATCTAAATTGTTTTCTGTTCGTTTTTTTTACTAGAATTTATTTGTTTTGCATCCTTTAACAATGTGCCACACTGCAGGTACATATTTCTTCCAACTAATACCACAATGTACAATCAATTTGCAGACTTGAACTGAAAAGGATAAAACAGGGAAGATTAGGAGGGTTGGATTTTGGGGAGATGAAATCTCTGTCACATGCAGCATTTCAAGGTTTGTATACAATTTCATATCCATTGCATGCTGTGAAATGCTATACGGATTTATTTTTGAAAACCACTCAGTTCAGTTGTGCAAAACCTTGATCTTCCTTATTCGGCCTTTGATGTTGTTCATTGTCATTAAAGTCAACTTAAATTGGTGCAGAATGCAGACAAATCTAAGTCCGTGCTAATTTTAAAAGGCAAAGACCGAACATCTTATTTTCCTAAGGTTTCAATTGCTGAAGGAATTTAGATTCAAACTTTCAAAACATACAAATATTTTAGATATTGTTACTTATTAGACCTTGCCCTTCAAGGATATAATTTTCCTCTTCCAGAATAAATCCTGTTTTTCCCTCCCAGCATTGAAACATCCGAACGCTACGACTTTTTTTCCTTAATTGGACAAATCTCCAAAAATAGGAGATTGGCTTTTTTTGGATGGACCTACAGTAGCGGGACTTCACTGTAACCTTTACGCTGTTGCTAAGTAACCGTCTCTCTTTATAAATCTCCTCCTTGGGCTGTTTTTTTTTTTCTTTTAAACACAGAGTTTTTTTCATTGATTTGTCCACACAGATAGATTACAGAACATAAAATAACACACCATTTTGTTTGTACCACATTTAAGTGGGAAATCCATTTTTTCAGGAAAAAGATGAACAGAGCCTTTATGAGTAAACAAGACTAACTTTTTCTCTGGACAGCATTATTATTTGCATCGTTGTCTATATGTAGCCGGTTGGAAAATGGGTGCAACATAAGTAAATCCACTATAGGGCGATTTTGTTTAGGGGTACCTATGGGGGTGCAAAGGATTCTGGGGTATGGCCTGCTCAATGTCCTCAGTGAGATCTTTTCAATGTCAAATCGCAACATGTGCTGCTTCTCTGGAGGACGCTAGCGATTCATACTGAGAATGAAAGGTAGTCTGTTGCTGTTTAGACTGACCCAAGAAACGTGACCGTTGTGAATTCCCTTTTAAACTGTTTGGACTTTAGGACAGTTTGTGGAAAGGCCACTACAGTTATTTCTGTGGACTACAGTTAATTTTGTGTGCTTAAGTTAGTTCTGAGAGCTGCCGCAATATTTATATATTTGTAGGTTTATACACTTATTCTTGGATTTTGTGCCAATGAAAAGAAGTCTTTGTGGCACTCTGTAGGACCGTGTGAAAAGTTCAGAAGGGACAAGACTTTTGTGGAACAATTTTCTATTATTATTATTCACCTTGTATCAATTATTGAATCACACAATTCTAATATTCTTCAGTGTAAAGAACCCAAAATATATTTTTGTGTCTTGTGCTGGCTTCATTTCGCCAGGTTACAAAATTTTGTACCAGGAGTGGGGTTCTGCAGAATTGGTGGTGCAGATATATTGATTTTTTTTTTAGATTAGTAAACTAGCTTATAGAGCAGAAAATAACTGTAGTGGCCAGAATCCCAGGTGCCATGTGTACGAGACCAGCCAAGACGGAGAGGAAATCCTGGAGGTGCATCCAAGTGACCAGTGAATCAGTTGCCAGCGGCCGAAGGACCAAATAAATGGGGAAAGCTCTTCACAAAAGGAATCAAGGAAGTTGACGCATCCCAGCTTGAGAGGCTTTGGGAAGACTTTCTGTATCTTGACCTGAATACACATTGCAATAGACATCCCACCCTGTCAGAGACAGCAAGTGATGACGAACAGCGCTCGGATGAGGAAACCGAGATGGACCCTGTTGTTGAACTTCAAGCTAAGTAATCAGAACTGAGTAGCAGGCATGGTGAAGCTAAGTCCTTCCTTCAGCCTTATCCTGTATGCAAGAATCCCCATCATTTTGATATCATCTGTGTTGGTCAGCCATTGTTTGTGATTAGGGGCATCCGTCTTCAACCAGTTCTTTGTGATTGTTTTCTTTACTGCAGCGAGGAGGATCTTGACCAACTATTGGTCTCTCTTGTGCGCAGTTCCTTCCATGTTTCCCAAGTATAGGGCAGGACATGTTTGTGGCATTTCATGACCCAAAACCTCACATAGAAATGAATGTATACAATAACAGAAAAACTGTATTTGCTGGAAACTACAAAATGTGTGTATGGTTTGATTCTATATGGTTACATCATCTCCAGCATGGTTGTTGAATCTTTGTTTGTTTACCTTTAATTTTTGGTTGGATAAAATACCGAATCTGGTTGTTCCAAATAAATTCGGTCCGTACTTGTAAATGTTCTTTTTCATATTTGGTTTTCATATAAAATATTAAGCAATTTCTAGATTCCATCAGACGACGGTACAAGGTTGACACTGCTGTAGGTGTAGCCATGTTGTATGCTCATACTAATTCCTTAAAGATAAGATGGACTTCCTCCTCCACTTTCTTAATTTTTTGGTTGTTATAATCCCTCATTTGTAATTATGTACATAAATCCTGATTCGTTTATTGGTATGTGTCCTTCAATTCTTGGTAGCTTATCAGTTCACCCTTTTTGATTACTTTTCATATAGCTGTTATACCCCTTTGTGTCCTTTGCGTGAATCTAATGTATGTTTTCCTGGCTCAAATGTATCATCAAATGCTATCCATCTTAACAAGCCAAGGTAATGTCCAAGTTTTCACTTTTTGCAAATGGAATAGCAAGTTTCTTGGTTAACTTATGTTATCGGGTCTAGGACTTATATTTATTTTATATGGATAGGGATAATTTTTTGACCTATAGTTGTTTGAATAAGGTATTTATGTGCGGACATTTCAATATCTTTCCGTACATAATCTTATAAGTGGATGCAGCTGTGCAGCATGAAAGTATTCCTTCAGGTTCGGAAGAGCCCTTCCTCTTTTCTCTTTGGCTAGCTGGATAGTGGAATAACGTATTCTAGGCCTTTTACCTTCCCAAATAAATCTTGAAACCAGGTTATCCCATTTAATTAAATGAGCTTGTGGAATACTCAATGGAAGATATTGAGACAAATATAGCAGAAATATTCATTTTCGTCCCGGTAATTCTGTTGTAAAAACCCAATGGGTACATGGACCATCTATTCTATATCTTTCCTTATGTTGAGATCAATGTCTTCATAGTTGCATCCAACAAGTTTACTAGCTTTTTAGATATTTTTACTCCAAAGTACACAAGTTATCTAGCTTCCCACTTTATTTTTAGTTCCTTAAGCTTTTGATTTTGAATTGTTCTTGTACTTAGCCAAAGCTAAGCCAAAGCTAAGTACAAGAAGTCCCAATTTACCCTATCAAAGCTGTTGGCAACTTATTTCTATGTATTCTATGTATAATGTCTAATGTTCTTCTAATATTGTCTTGTGTTTGTCTCCCTATAACAAAACCAGTGTAATCTTCATCTATTAATTCTGGTATAACTGTTTTGAGCTTGTCTGATATGATGAAGGTGTATAGTTTGTAATCAACATTTAAAATGGACATTGGTCTAAAATTTGTCAATATTCCTTATCTTTCAGTGATTTAGGTAGTACTGGGTTTATTGCCTCCTTCCATGAGGGAGGACAAGGGTCTTTAGACATAATAAAATTAAAAGAGGCGTGTAGCCAAGCTGACGGTTCTTTTTTCAAACTTTTTGTACCTGTCAGAAGGATATCCATCACCTCCCAGTGCCTTGTTTGTTTTCAGTTTTCCTGTTGCTATTTGAATCTCATATTATTGCACTTCTTTTGTTCCGTACCTACGGGGTGCTTTCTTTTCATCTTCGACATAAATGCGTAAACCAAAAGTAATATTGTCAAGTTGTTTGGGTTTTTTGTGCTTCCCTACATCAAAGGGGTCTGACCAACTACTCAGAGCTTAGTGCTCTTTACTTTTTCCACTTCTTTTATTTAACGTTGTGTCAAACATCATAAGGCATTAAGCATTCGGTGTAAAACCTCGAAATGAATGAGACAAAATAACAAAAATATCCCCGACTTTTCAGGGATATAATGAATACAGTCAGAAGTCAACTGAATCACAACGGGCCTATTCTGGCATTGACAGTAATAGAACTTAATCTCACCTTAGATTTGTTGAAGTAATCCATCCCTTTTCCTAGATTAATAATCCAACCATTGTTATAAGCACAATAGATTTGGGATTCCAGACATAAAATACAGCTACAGTCAGTGTTGATATATAATAGCGAGTTCTTTCGGTATATAAACACTCCTGTATTCCTGTGTCAGTAATAGCTGTACTTGATCACTCTGTAGTGTATAGTGGAAGAATACTGCTGATCCAGTGTCCCTTCCTGAGATGTTCTCTTTGAGCTCCGACAAAGCACTGCTGTGTTGGCCGCTGTCTGCCTGCAGGAGAAGAGGAATGGCAGTGTAACGAGAGAACAAAGTAGAAAAAGCACTGGCGCAAACCTCTGCTGCATTACAGTACCCTAGGTTTAGGCAAAAATCATGTGGATTAATGTATGAGTTATTGCCAGCCTCTAAATCTATCGACAACTCCCAAAAACTCTGAGTATCTCTCGGATACTCTGCAGTATGTGGTAGTGTCTTGCGCCTTTGACTTCAGCGTCTATGTTCAGCCCACTGAACTCCCAGCTCCACCCTCAAAAGAACATAAAAGTTATCAAAGGAACTCTTTAAATTGAGCCCCCAGCTCCATCCCAAAGAAACATCAAAGGAATCAAAGGACTAAAGGCAGTAAAAGCCACTTTGTGACATCACTACTCCAAACGGCTTATTATTTTTATTTTATTTTTATTTAAATACTGCGAAACACGTGACGTCAACAAAATGTAATCACCTATAGGATGTACCAAAACCTACCTCTGGGAAGTTTTTCCGTAGTCTTGCTCACAAACAAACAGACAATGAAACAGACAATCGCACAGGAGTGAAAACATAACCTCCTTAGTGGAGGTTATAATAAAGCCAACCCATGTTGTGTAATTTGAAGATTCATGGATTTTTGCTGCAAGGGCTTTATTCTATTCCACGATGACCAAGAGCAAAATTCTATATACAATGGACCGTTGGACTAACACTAAGTCATCCATTCTCTGATCTATTATACTAAAAATAAATAATAGGTAAACAATGTACATTACCTGTAAATATATTTGCTATTTGTGGTCCCGTTGTTGTTTTTCACTATTGTCTCTATATCATGTAACTAGACCTGTGTAGTCATCACCGACAGCTAGGGTATAGCCCCAAAAAGTCCCCAATCCCCGTCACTGTACAAGCAATCATTTAGATCATAAAATTAAATGTGAAGTTACGGCCACAGTATTTTTGGTAAAAAGGCCCACCTAACTGGAGGAAGTTCCTCCCAACCCCAAGGTCTATTAGGGGGTAAAGTTTGAAAATGATCCATGAAATAGTTTTTGAGGTATGTCTGGAAAAACAGTAAAAAAGCTCCCCCTGCTGGGTGAAATATGAGCAACATAAAATAAAATAAAAATATGACAAGATAGGTCTCCTTAAGTAAATTTAAATGTGATAGAAAAAAATTAAAGAATGTTCTCCACATGACCTTGGTGTACAAGATAGTAGTGGAACCAACTGATTGTGGAACCACCAGGCACCGCCTACTGACTCTGTTAATGGGGGCAGCTGCAACAGCTCATATTTTCTAACTTAGTTGTCTCTCTGTCTCCTATTTCCTTCACTTTGAAGTGTCCTTATATGGTAATGAATCATTTTAATACGCCAATGTCTGTACCCGGGTATAAATATGCTCTCTGTTCACAGTGCCTACGAGCGATCCCCGCATAGCCATTTCCTATGCTGTTTGTGAATAAAGACTCACAGATCGAGACCTCATCGTTATTAATATGACCTTTTATTGATTACGATGATTACTCTGAATATGCACTGAATTTCGACTAAATTGGACCCACGGTAAGGAAGTTATGTCCAAAAAACTGTGTTTTCTGTAAAAAAGCTCCCTTTAGAGAGTAAAACATGAACGATTAAAGTAAAACACAATGTATACAAGATAGATATCCTCAATTCTATACATATTGACCAAATTTAGATAAAATCAGACCAGTGCTCCCCCAAGTGTCAGAAATATACAACCGATCTCTCCCAAAACCCATCCAGCTCTTACTAAAACTAATGTCTTTTGGAGTATATAGTTTGAAAATTATCCATGAAAGAACTTTAGAGTTATGGTGTTAACACGAAGGATCTGCAGTAGCGGCGACTGGGATGATTCCATAATATCCCCGACTTTTGGGGGATGTAATTATAAAGTATCTTTACTATCCACTATGTGGCTTTTTGCAGTTTCTAAAAACCTTATTTTCATTATCCTGAAAAATTCAAGATTTGCTGCACACAGCCTGCTGGTTGCACAGTACAAGGTAGGTTGCAGTTATGTCACCATCATCCACCACCATGTGTCTTCACAAACATGTGAAAAACATATCCATTTCAAAGTTTTACTGAACAATGGATTCCAGTTTCTCACATTAATTCATTTGGCACTGTTAAACTGCTATGGAACAATTTGTTTACTTTCCATATTGTATATTCAGATATCTGTTGATACAAGTGATTAAACATATCTTTGCCTGAGTTGCTCATGGCTCTGAAAATGTTTTTATGAATTGTAATTTCCTATGCCAAGAGGGTAATGTTATTGCTGATCTGTCTTACTGTTAACAGGTCAACTCAAAAAGCAATTAATGTATTTCTATGATTTATGAGATATTTTTTTCCTGGCAATGTAGGCCACATCTCAAGGAACAATCCCTGACATGTTGGTGCTGGTCCAGAATCCAGATACGAGTTAAAACTACATAATTCTGTTTATTAAGTCCTCACAAACTACAATATCCCAAAAAGATCTTATTGAATAGGAATTTATAGCCATGGGTAATGGCCCCCTCCCGTGTTGCCTCTTTGACCTGTGGTGTCCCCAAGGGCTAAATCCTTGCCCCTTTACTCTGTAGCATTAAAATGCTATCAATGGGTCATAATAAAACTAGGTTAAGTCAAGTGGCATATATTTTTCAATAAGAGCTCAACCGAGCTTTTGAAAAGTACGTTATAAGGTTAATACATAATAATAATAATAATACATTTAATTTATAATGCACTTTACACTTGGATCAAATCTCAATACATGTCAGTGTTTGGATAACAATTTTATGATGACAAACATCTATCACATATAAATTTTTGGTCTGTAATCCAGGTCAGACATCCAGATTCTGGATCCCATAATATTCTGGATCAACTGTGAAATCACAAATAATAATGCTGAACCAAGATCAAATTGTGGCTGAAACTGTGTGAGTGTCAAATTTAGCAGATTTGAGTTCCAGATGTAAATTGCCCTACTGCAATCTCAATATTAATAGAAAATAAATTATAAGTTGGTTTTCATGGTTAAAGTCATATGATGAGGTTCAAACTATCATGAGGTATTGCCTTTAGGTACAATTAAAAGAGCTGTTTTGATTTGCTTGGCTCCCTCTGGGTAGTTTTGGAAGTCAAACAACTTGCTTCAGGTTTTGACTTTTATGCAATACAAACATTATATGATTGTCCATAATATATGTTGAAATTTTATATACAGACCAATATATTTTTACCCAGTAGCCAGTAGTAACAGCAGCAACAGTATGAGTAATGCAGTGGGCTGAGCGTGGACTGTACTGCACATTTCACACACGCAACGGGAATTCAAGGAAAATGTCATTTTAACAAAGGAACCAGTGTTCCACAAGAGTTCTGTGTCTAGCAATTCTCGTGATTAAAATTGGAGTTAAATCAAAACATAATATAGTACATTATGTACGGCTATTTATTAAGGCATTCCGGCCAGGCTGCATTCAAGTCCAAAGGTTTTGCAAACATACCGTCATATCAGAATTGTAGGCAACGTTTTACAACGGAGCTCAAATTTATTGGTCACATTACATTTTCTTAATTCAGTTTCGATAAAGAACCTAGCCAGCCCCAATTTATTTGCTGACGCGCCTTCATCACATCTCCACCCGCGTTTGTAAACGTTCTTGCGTTTTGGCAGCGCTGAACGCGACCTCAGGTGTCACGTTTCAGAGGGACAACAATAGAGATGAGTTAAACAGCGCGGCTTCCACTACACGAGTCTTCGCCGACGGTGGTAGTAGATGCCTGGATAATAAATCATATCTGCTCTTCAGAAAGGTACGTTATATCTATTTTTCAGATAGGAAAAAAATATACCGTTACACCAGCAAAAACGCATCACGCTTAGCCTCTAATCATGCCTAGATTGTGGTCATTGTGCTAACTTTCGCCCGTAGATTTTTCATCTCTTTAAACATCAGGGTTGTCTTTAGCTGACTGGAATTTATATTCCTTTGATCATTTCAGCGGATCAGAAACGATCAATACACGGTGGGTCAAACCCGTAGAAACGCTTACTCTTCAAACACAATGTTCCATCCTTCCATTTTCTTCTGCTTTTTACACCCTCATTACTCCTATAGCGGATTCGTGTGAAATTTACTATGGCTTTGGGTTCACTATTGCTACTCTCGGCTTCATTCGTTTAAACGGCGTTCTAATCTAGAACTGGTAGAGAGAACACCACATATACACCAGAACCTGTTCATAAATGATTAAACCAGTAGATAATTCATATTTTTTGATCACAGTAAATTTCCGGTATTCAGCTGTGAATGACGCCCAGACTGGCGTCTATTGTCTTTTGTTAGGTTAAAGGTCACCGCTTCTGCTGCTTGGTAATACTGTGTTGCTTTAATGTCAGGTTAAATGTCCACCTTAAACCAGGTAATAATAATAATAATAATACATTTAATTTATAATGCACTTTAGGTGGGGGTGAAGAAAAAATAATTTTAAGTTTCCGTAGCTCAGTCCAACTCATGGAGAGATTAGGGAGCAAAGGTATATTTTTGGTGTTCTATGTAAACTAATTATGATAGAAATCCACTATATTTATATAGATTTAGTGTAAACTTCAGTCATGTTCACAAACGTAGTGGAATCATGAATATCAGACACCATGTGAAACTGTGGGAAATGGTGGAGGTGGAAGGTTAGTGTTTGCAACTTATGTTGAGCAGTGGCGGATTTTGCTATGGGCAATATGGGTGGTCGACCAAGGCGTCTTGCTGGGCGGTGTCATTGTGCACGCATCAATAAAAATAATAAAAATGAACGGTCACATCACTGATTCGTTTCCAGTCGCCTCTGCTGCACGTCATGTTAATTATAATGTTAATGTTTGGGTAACTTACGCTGGTCAGACTGGGCGCCTTTCTAGTCTGTGAGCAGACAGGTTTCTGCCTGCAGAAAGGAATCCCATGGTCAGAGGTGGGAGATGAGGAGGGGCGGAGTAGTGCAGCAGATAATTGAACTATCAAAACGTGTAAGGATGTCCGATGGGGTGCAGCAAGTAAGCCTATCTATACCTAGATAGGTTAATAATCTGCATTTGACCCATCAACAGTGAGCATCTCCTGTAAAGCGCTCGGTTGGCAAATTGGGGTTCAGGTTTTGTTCAAGGATTATAAGACATACAGACAGGAAACGATGACCTCTTTACCTACTGAGCTGCAGCTGCCAGCTAAGTCTTCTGCATGTGCACAGAATGTGTATTACTTTCTACAGATGACTAAGGAGATTATTTAAACAGAGTGAGCGTGTCGGAGGAGGGGTCTGTTAGTTGAGTGTGTGAACCACAATGTAGACAGCATAACTGAATAGTCACATGTTCAGCTCTAACACTATAACCATCGACACATGAAGTTGGGATGACATGTAACATGATATTTTGTTATAATGACACTTGTCAATGTGTGGGATATATAATACAATTTGACTGGGTAGACAGCAAGAGAGCATTTATCTTGGAAATGTATTTGCTGCAACCAGAAATATGGTTAGAAAGACAGAATTCTCAATTCCCTGAATTCAATTTGTAACCATGGAAATAAACTTGCACCACTAAACAAGACTTTACTTGATCGTTGGGTGTTGAAAGTTCCATGGTAAAAATTCTTTATTTTCGGAAACAAAACCAAACTCCAAAAAGAGCCAAGTCCAAACTGTAATCATGAGAACAGAACAAAATTATAAAAAATGATACAAATCTTTATTTTCTCAAGGCATATTAAAGGAGAAATTCCAGGTTAAGCCGGACTCTCTAAAACACTTAGCCATATCCAGAAATTTGCAAATGTCTTTCACGAGCTAACAGTCTGAAAATGCTGGCCACAGTTTAATGTTGTTTTTCTTCCATCAGGGTTGCTGAGAGCAATTTTGAGGCAGATCGTTTTGCACACCCAGTTCTTATTTTGAAAATTTTAATTTTATTATTTATTTAATTTGGTTGTACGATTGATGGTTTGCAAAATTCCTTCATGCACTTGTGCGCTTGGTACCCATAAAAGAAAATAAAAATCTGTTCAATATTATTCGGACACCTTGTCACACACAATATTTACAGAAAATACAGTAAAACTAGTAGATACATTCATTCAGGCTTTGGTTGTACGACTGAGGGTTTGCAAAATGTCTTTATATTGAAAATAATATTTTTTAATATTTTATTGAATTTAGTAAAATATTAAGTTATTTTGAACACCGTACTGTACACGTAGTCCTTTTTTGCATCTCTTGTTACTTTTGACTGGAGGGCATTAATTGACTTCCTGTTAACTTAATTTACTCTGTGCAGCTTTGAGTGATAACTGTCAAAAGTGGACTAACTACATAAAGAACTTGAGTTTTAGTAAGAAAGCCAGAGTGCAATTTCTGTTCCAGAAAAGAAGAAGGAGCCATAGACTGAGAGTCACTTAGGGCTTCACTAACACCCTACCTACCATGCTCGTTTCACCCTTATCTTGCGGAACATTGTGCTATTGTACAGGTCTTTTTTAATGGATCATTGTTCTATATCCACAATAATGTTCATCGTCAAACCTTGAATCTCTATCTTCATACTGATCATTCTGTCCATCACTCTCTTCACCGCCAGAACACTCTTCACATACTCCCCCTTCAGGATCCCCCCATTTCTACTCCCATTCAAACCATGATAAAACAGTTTTTACCATCCTCAATTGTTTCTAGCCTTGCTGCCTTTCCACTTGGTCTCTTGGAAACATAAAATATATACTTTCTTTCTCTCCATTATGTCTGCTAGCTATTTGCTAGCCAAATTGTACAGAAAACTCTTTGTTTTATCTTGGAATGCTGGCAGCTGAGTGCTTTGCATACATTGCCAATGGCTTAAGATATTATCTCAGTCCTGTCCATCTTGTAAAACGCAGAGAACCTGCAACCGCAGGGAGTAAAGAGACACTCATACTGGCTGGCCCGATACTTGCAAAACTGATTGCAAGAGTAGCCAGCACCACAATATTCAGTTGGTTAGAACTGGAACAGTAGGTGGGCTTACATGGGACCCTTTTCTCCTATCCGAATTAAGCCTTTCTGAAAAACAATGTTAATGGCTTGTGTACATGACATGTGATCTTTTCCAGCCCAGTGTCTACATGCATTGACTCATCTAATCGGAAAAAAGCTTTCTGACAAGCGCAGATGATCCACATTCCAGTTCATAAGGTGGCTACAATGTTTCGATGAGCTGGGTGCCAAGCACCAACAAGCTCCCAGAAGAAGAAAAAATTGTGTATGTGCGGTACTGACTTTTTTCGTCCACCTATGTTAAACTCTTTCAAAGTTGCAATTAATAAATGACTCTCCGATGTAGAACGGTGTAGAACGTGCGCTGAAAAAACTCCGCCAGTGCATTACGTCACAATGCTCGGCATGCACAGATACAACTCAAACGGAGCACTTTCCAAACAGGATTGACATGTAGCGTCTGGCTATCAGACAGACTAATGGAATAAATCTCTTTCGGAAAGGACTTTTCTTTCGGAAAGGACCTCTCTTTTTTTCGGAAAGGTGTGTTTACATGCAGTATTTTCTTCCCGATTAGGCGTCTTTTCCGAATCTATTCGGAGTTAGGCTGTCCATGTAATCCCACCTAATGTAGACAGGGCCGACTCAGTCATATATTCACTTTTCGCAGTGTAGAGGAGGGTCCAACTCCATGCAGAGTTTGTGCCCATACATCAGGAACAATACAAGTTCCCGTACAGGGCAAAGTAGGGGCTGTCTCTGATTTCCCTCTGCTGGTTTGGAACTGGTTCACACAGTGAGACTAAAACTCCGTGCATAAAGTCGATGACTGCACCATTGGCTGGTAAGCTCAAAACAATCTTAAACCCACAAACATGATGAGAGGCAGCACCTTGAAAAGGGCGAGACTGCTTAGCGCGAACTGGGGTAGGGATTCTTTCAATGGGTATGCTAGGAGGAAAAGACAATTGTTCTCAATCTCGTCAGTCCTCGCACCGTTGCACCAATGTCAAAATCTATAAAATTTTTTCAAATGCACCTAAACTGATTGCAAAAGTTGTTCATTTGTAACTGAATTACTGTATTTTGTTGTTTTTATGTTTGTTTAATTGATGGCCTGCGTTTTTTCAACCAGACAATCATGGCAGTGAACGTCCCTGGACTGGTGGTTGTGTTGGTCTTTTATATCATAATCCTGGTAATTGGGATCTGGGCCTCTCGAAAATCCAAGAAAGTGGAGAAGACATGCGTTGGCACCAAAAGCGAAGTTACCATTGTTGGTGGCCGTAACATCAATGTCCTGGTCGGGGTTTTCACCATGACAGGTAAATTATTCAGTTAACTTTGATTGATAACTCACTTATCAATAATTTACAATAATGGTGCATGAAGTTTGTTCTTTCTTGTGTTCACACGGTGCTTCGTTTGCTGTGTTTTGTAGCTCAAAATGTTTACTTGATTATTTTATGTCCTTCTTTCTAGCAACATGGGTAGGTGGAGGTTACATCATGGGAACTGCGGAGGCTGTTTATTCTCCCAGTCAAGGTCTCATCTGGGCTTTCGGTCCTCCTGCATATCTTATCAATTTGCTTGTGGGTAAGTAGCTGAGACGAATGAAGCTTCTGTACAATAACACACAACAAACACATAGGTAACTTGGTATACACACCAAAATAAAACATGGGAAGTCAGAGATATCGAGAGGAAGCAAATTACATATATCCAATATAACTGGTATCCAGGATTTTTTGGTGACATCTTTATTGATATTCTATTTTTATCCAATGCTTGCTGTCTGTCCTTTTGACTTTATTGAACACCTGAAGTAAAGTTAAATGTTGAGACCATTTTAAGATTAAATGCAGATTACAGATTTGTTTGGTGTAATCATTTTATGATAGCTAAAGAGATACTTTTTTCATCCCGAGGGAAATTCAAGTGCTATACTTTACTACAACCAAAAGACATACTATCCAAGAAATCAGGACATATTTCTTATAAATCTAAAACATTAATCTCTTACCAATTCCTACTTTAACTTCATTGAACCTCATGCCACACAACCAAGGACTCTTTTATGTCAAGGACTTTGTTTTCCTCTGGCTTCTTAGCATCACAGGGTACATGTTTAAAATTGATTAATATATGCTGTGCTGAGTTACTGATTATTATCTATTATCCACTGTTATATTGGAATTTGTTTTATCTGCATGGATAAGTGCATACGTCACACTTTAAACAGAACAAATTGCCTCGAAATCCATCAAAGACAGATGGATGAAAGTTTTCGAGGAGCTTTCTTATGTACCGCAGGATACTGAGTTTGAAAATTGCTTGAAATCATTGTCCTTAACTGCTTATCCTGTTCAGGGTCACAGATGCAGGAGCTTATCATAGCCAACATTGGGCGAAAGTGCTTCCTAAAATATTTCAGTGGAGTTCTGGTCCTTCATTAAAAATGTTACCCTTTGAGAACTGTAAAACTTTTCTTAGAAAACATTGAAAATAGGAAAACCCATCAAAAAGGGGAACACTGAGCAGCTCCCTTTTTGAGTTTCACCTAAGAGAAGAAGAAATTTGTGCACATATGAAACCTGCTGTCCTCAAAACGTCATCTCTTTTATAAGGGTCTGTGTCATCAATCTTCACATCTCTTTAGTTTGGAGTTTTACCTCTACTGGTATTTGTTTTACTCTCTTCCATCCTGTTTTCCTCATCTGAGAGATCAGGCTGAAACGATCAAACAATGCTTTATCCTTCACTGTTAAAAAAATCTTTTTTAGAATCTATTCTGATAAGGAATGCAGAGAAAGTCCTGGCTTCATGCGTCACACATTTCCCAGAAATTGAGTACAAACAACCCAAACGGATTATTTAGAGGAAGTTATTCCTCTAAATAATCCCTCCTTTGGGACGCAAATACAAGTACACATCCTGTACCCATATTCAATATATGATGCATGTGCAGATTAAAATGTAAGTGCAATAGTGCTTACGGAGATATGTGAACCAACACTCTTAGTAACTATGATTATGAAGCTGTGATATTGTAAATAGAATGTGATTATTGCAAAATGTGTTAATATCGCATAAACCATGTATATTTGTAATACTGATAATGAGCAAATAATTCACTCCATAAGAAAACAATTCAAATTTTGCCCTGTTGGTTTGGATAGTATATATGGATTAAAAATCACTGGCTGCATTCTTCATTAGTTGGAAAAGCTCCCTTTGATCCTCCCGTTTCTTCGATCGCCATACCAATGGCACACCCGAAGCAACGAACTCGGGTTCACCAATGCATCATGAAAGTAGATCAATGAGTATACATATAAATGTTGACACACACAACTGAAACTAAATTGAACACATGAAACAAACCTCTAAAGCAATGCAAATGGGAATTGTCATTGAGTATCATCACCATTTGACCGATTTAACTTGAATTTAATGATGTAAAATATACTGTAGGTGATCCGTTACATGAATATGGAAATGAGAAATAAACATTCAAGTAGCCTGTAAATAAATTCAAACTGTGAATCTCAGGGATCTGATTTTTCCTAAATGTTATGAAGCAACTCATAACTTTAGCTGAATAACTGAAAGTTAAAGGAAACATTCTTCTGAATACTTCAAGTCATGTAACACTTACAGTGATATTGGATGAAATTTTGGCATAGTTCAAAGGTCGCTGTTGCTCAGTCGTCATGCTCTTCCTCTGTTCCTCCTTCCTGTAACTCCTCCAAGTAGTCATGAATCGGGAAAATATTTGGTTGTCCAATCACCATTTGAGCAAGCTGAAACCTTGCCCTTTGCTCAGCTGTTTAGTCCATCATCTGAGCCAGTTGGGTGGCAGCCATGACACTCATCTGTTTGTCCATTTCTTCCGGCATCTCCTCGCAACATTAAGAAATTCTCATCATTAGTATCAGTGCAGTTGTTCCTGTTCTTCGTCAATATTTGTCCCCAATTTCACAGAATTTTGGTCCAACCAATCCCATGACCCTACTTCCTGCCAGCATTTTCTTGAAGGCACTGCCTTAACCTCTGGATCTTAACCATAGCATTGAAATTGCCCCATCAGATTATAATATTTTTAGGAATAAATGTGGAATAATGTTCTCCAAAATTTTGACGTAGCACCTTTTCAGCAAAGAAATAATCCAATATCTGCACATTCTGTCACGTCTTTCTGTGTTTCAGCAGCTGTTCACCTGACTAATGGTTTCGATGTTTTAACAGACAAATCTCTGTTCGTTATGATAGACATAATTAATCCCATCATCATTCAAGTTAACTGCAGTCCAGAAGAATATTGATTATACTTAGGACATAATCTCATTCTTCTTTTTGAACTTCTCTGAAATTCTCCTACACCTGTCTTAATTAATATTGAAGTCATGTTAGCATCTAGAAACCAAGACATCACCAAGGCTACCTTACAATTAATAACAATATTACCTATACAAATTTCTTCCTCATCCTCCGCCGCTTGCAAAACATTGAAACTCTGCTAACTGATCTATTCTGTTAATTTATAGTTGACTCATTCTGTGATGTGACAATCAGAAACTCTGCATGTGCTTTACAAAGTTAATATTCAGGGTATTAATTCAGACAGTTATGAATCTTTTGGGATTCATACAAGAGACAGCATTGAACAATTACTGTGTGTAGCGGTTGAATTGACCTGATTAATCAGTGTAACAGCAAGTCTTCCATTCTTAGCTTTAGCAAGTATTAGCAATGCTGTGACGATCTGAGTTGCTTGTGCCTTTATTATATTGGATTATATCAGAAAAGTTCCACGGAATAGATTACTCATGTGTCTTCCTCTAATGTACATGATCGTGAAGTCATTAGCATTTTTTCTATTAAAATGAACAAGCTGTTCACTAATCTAATCAAACAATCAGCATATTGTAATCGGTTCGATTACCGTATTCAATCTACACTCAATCTTATTCCATATTGATAAACCAGGATTATAATCTATTCTCGATCCACACATTACATCTAGTGTGAAGATTTGTCCTTTTACATTTGTCAACATGTAACTGACAAACAAATATTTTGGGCCTATTTGACCTTAAGTGACAATGCTGGCCCCAATCCTAATCTCATATGTGTTGGGAGAGGTCTGGTTGCATCTTACCCATCTGATTCATGGCTTCTGGCTCTTCTCCAAGATGACTTAGAGTCCACAAAGGCTCCTTCTTGTCATTCTCTCCGGATCCATTTTGCCTGACAGCAGCAACATCAGATGCTCTTTAATAACAATGCATGTTTGCAAAGTTATTTTCTTTGGTCTGGTACCGCCCTGGTTTCTTTCTTACTTTCTTGCAGTGACTCAGGTTGTACCACATCCTGCGTCCTCCAGCATGCACAGCCGTTGGCATCGCCCTTACCACCTTATAGAGATGTTTCCTCCTTGGCTCGTGCCATTTTCTCCAGAAGACCTCACTTTTGCCCACTGGCATCACTGGCCTCTTGAGCTCCTGGATGGAACATGGATATCTCCTCTTTTCCTGCTGAGAAACTGATTTATGGATGGCCTATATAATCTTCATACTGTATATCTTTCAATTCTATTTGCAGTTGCTCAACTGCAAATAGCTGCTAAGGTCAACGCATGGTTCGACCCGTTAGCGTCTCATGCGGTGTCAGATCCTTTCCTCAAAGAGTTTTCATGCAAAAACTCATAAATGCAGGTGGTCAAGCATCCACTCAGTTTATCCTAATGCTAGCACAACTCTTGTTTCGCTCTGCTGTCAAGGTAATTTCAACCACGTCTTGACCTTGCCCCCAAAGAGTGTTTGCTTCTTGGCTTCTGTTGAGAAAGAAAAATACAGCTTAAAAACAACATCAAAAAATAGATCTTTTATATATTATTTACGCAGTACGATATACTGTGTAAAACAAAAACCAATATGGTTAATAATACAAAAGCAACCGATACTCCTTGTGATCGCCAAAGTACTTCTCTCATGTACTGTTACCATCCTCTGTCGCCAGACATTGCAGTTCAAGTCCCACATTCTGCTGCATTAAAATTATACAACATTATCATCATCTATTTTTGGTTTGTGTTTATGGCATTTACTCACTTCCTGTAATTTCGAGATTTTAATATTTCACCTTCAGAAAACCCTCTTCCTGATAGTCAAATTTGAGATGGAAGATACTCCATGCTTTACGTCTTTACTTCGCAAATCTCTGAAACATTTTAATAATTTAGTCTCAGTAACTTTGCAGCAACACATACATAAATAAGACGTCCGCCTATTCTAACGTTATATTTTAAATCATCAGAAACCTTTTCAAACCTAGTGAAACACTTGAGACCTGTTTTAAAACCCTTTGGCATTTACAGTATGTGTACAAATATTATACACCTTTGAATGCTGTATGGAAGTGACTAACTGCTTGCACCCCTCAATCAGTAACACTAAATGAAACTTAACACAAATCACTTCCTGTAAAATCTCCCCTTAAAATGCTATACTGGTAAAAACTGTGTGCAAATCATGAACCAACTTATATTTAAATGTATTTACTTTTAACACTGATCAACTTGGACCTCTTAAAGGCTGCGTGTTCCAATTATTATTTGTGCACTCAACAATCCTACACTTTACCTCTCCCAGAAATTCTAGCATGTTTAGTAATCCCATTTCCAGATTCTCTATACTAATCTTGTGGGTTCTCCAACATGGGTAGTCCACACTTGAAGTTACTAACTTGCTAGGCCTGCCCATCTGCACCTAGTTTATGACTAAAGACCCTATCTATCCGAGTTGGAATTAAGCCATGACCCTTCTGAACACCTTCAGCCAGTGTGTCCACATTTCTCACCTCCTGTGGGTCGACCCACAGCCAAACTGTGCGCATGGTCCTCTCACACTAGGATCTTTTGTTGCCTCCTCGGCTGTTAGGCATAGTTCTTGCTGACACAAACCTCAGAACAGACTATTGTACAGCTCCACCTGGACTGTCCATAACTAGGCCGATATGGCCTTTACCACTTGTGTTCTGAAAAAATCAGTCAGTACTGGGACGAGGGAGAGTTACAACATTCTCCTCAAGTTCTCTGCTTCATATTTTGCCCTCAGCAGTCCTCACCGCTCTTGAGTGCAGATTTGGGGGGCAATGATTAGACCGGAGAACTGCAGAGATGAACAAGAAAAATGAATTCCAAAATTACACATTGTTTCTGCTGATAATACCAGAAGCGACACATTTTAGCAAAGATAAAGAACAGAATGAAGGCCATTTTTCTAGGCAAAATTCCTTATTGTATAAAATGACATTGAGCATTTTAAGATAGAAAGATAAGTCTATATATTGGCTGGACTGCTTGTACTGGGGATTTTAAGATATTTTGAAGCTCCTAAAACAAATCTTTATATTTCCCTAATATTTGATTTGTTGGATAATAGTGTGATTGTATTTTGTTTCTTTTCAGTGCAGGAGGCCTAAGCACCTAATTTTCAGTTTGTTTTTTGTTTAGAGCTTTTCATTCTTCTTTTCGCAGTTCTACTTTCCTTTTTTAGTTTTTAATGACCAAGCTGTACATTTTTGTAATTCTTACATTGTGATTTAAGAAATGTATTTACTTTGCCAAACCGTATAATCTCTTGATTATAATACATTATCTGAGCAACACAGTTGGACAGTTAGAGAACACAGAATAAACTAACAACAATAACTTAAAATACATAATCAGAGATCAGTTTTCACACAAAGGAACAACCAATCTACAAATAACGCTCTTTGAAACTTCCACACATACACCCAAAAATCACATTGCCGAAACTTATTGCCTCAACACACTTTTGAAAACTGAGTTTACTCTGACAATAAGCTCAAAACCATAACAATAACTACCAACAAGTTAAAGTATTATAGTCTAGTCTAGTATAGTATTTTTGTCAAATATTATATTATTTTACTAAATAGTTCACTCAATCACTCGTTTCTATTCTAATGTTAGTTGGGTCTATATCCTCAGATTATCAAACATTTTTCAGCCTCTCCCTCTCCCTTTGACCAGACTTTATGACACTAACTGCTGTAATCCACAGAAAATGATTGTTTCCAGTTAGATATGTATTACTCTATCTCTTTGGGGGAGAGGTGGTTAGCACTTTCCTTCTAAGGGAGCTGTGCTTCCGTAAAGGAGGGGAGAGGGCAGGCAGAAGCACCAGGGGGGAAAGTACCCCCTCTTACTCCACACCAAGAACCTCTAGACACACACACAGTCTGACTGATCTCCAAACAACACACACAGACCTATGCAAAACACTTGACTAATTTCAAAAGTAATACTGATTAGAAGGTGGTGTGAAACATATAACACAACATAACTTTGCGACGTACACTCAATCATAACTCGTTATATAGACTCAGCCCATGACGGTTGGAAAGAACTCCTCACGTACACGGAACTCCAAGAGGGAGAAGAAAAATGGAAAGAGACCCTGCCAGAAGAGTTGGAGCTCGGTCACACACACACACACACGCACACACACACGCGCTGGGCAGTCCTATATTTTCATGTCGGGCAGTTGGCTTGGTCCAGCTCTTATATTATAACAGTTTTTATTTATTTATATATTTATATATTGTCGTACATTATGAGGTCTGCTTTAGTTTTTTAGCTCCAATTTACTCTATGTAACTATATAAGCAATATATACTTTAGTACCTAAATTAATTATGCCTTCTAGACACTGCCATTGTACATTTCGGAGGTTTTAATTCCTACACCCAGCCTTCTCAGTTTTAGCAGGATTCAACTGACCAAAGTCCTCGTTTTCTAGCGCAGATCCACATGACAGTATGAACCACCTGCATGGAATCTACTTCTATGATATCTTTAGTCTGGCTACAAAATTTAAAACCCTTTAGAGCTCATAAAGGATGCTTTAGTGTTTACTAGCCAATATAGCAGAACACTTTCTACCTCACTTCTTGAGCGGCTTTAACAATAAAATGCAGTCTCTGGCCAGAAGTCCCATGTCCTTGGCTTCACACAAGGTCCGGGGCCAGAGCTTCACAGGGCTCTTCGGCCTATAGCTGGCATACAATATCTCACAGCTCGTCTGGAGCGGCACATTCACTGTCTCTAGGCAGGGCCCTCCAAGCTTAAACTACAAATGAACACTTAACGCTATTTTAGACACTAATTCATCACAAACCCAATTATAGCAGCTGCCTGTATGCGCATACAGTCCAAGCCTGGCTGCAGAAATTCAGCTCTACGTTGATTCTCACAGCTAAATTTTTTGGATTCTTTGTTAAAGGATCACAGAAAGAATTCAGACTCGGCCCCATCTCAATCCAGCGAAGCCAGGCATTTACGTAAATTAGTATTAAAATTGTCTTACGTTGACGTATGGAACTTCAATAGATGTGAGATGCTTCAAGTTCACTTGATCGATCTTCCAGTCGACACCACGTTGGGCATCAATATGTGATAGAATGAATCATTCTATGCTGTGTCTACAAATGGAAGTACGACCAAGTGACTGAATCCTTGCAGCCTAAGCAGGATTTTATTGAACGTACAATCAGGGTACATACAGAGAAAATCCACTGTCCTCAAAACATCGTCTCCGTTTATAAGGGTCTATTTTGTCTTTGCTTCTCTTTATATCCAAGTTTGGAGTTTCATCTCTACTGGTATGTTTCCTAATCTCCTCCATTCTGTTTTTTCTCATCTGAGAGGTCAGGCTGAAACGAACACATAATGTTTATTCCTTCACTGTTAAAAACACCCTTATTTTAGAATCTGGTCTGATAAGAGGCAGCACTGTGGCGCAGTGGTTAGCGGTGCTGCCTCACAGCAAGAAGGTAACTGGTTCAAAATCCACCTCTACCGGCCTTTCTGTGCGGGGTTTGCTGGATCTCCCTGTCTGCGTGGGTTCTCTCCGGCTTCCTCCCACAATCCAAAAACATGCAATATAGGTGAATTGGTTCCACTAAAATTGCCCATAGTGAGTGAGTGTGAGTGGTTGTATGTTTCTGTGTCTTCCCTGCAAGGAACTGGCGACTTGTCCAGGGTGTACCCCGCCTCTCGCCCGATGTCAGCTGGGATAGGCTCTAGCCCCTCGTGACCCTAAACAGGATAAGCAGTTGATAATGAATGAATGACTGAATGAAACCTGTGCAAAAAGTATTCACATCCTTACATTGTAGATCCAAGAAAAACTACCAAACTGCTGCTGGACCAGACTCGCCACGACCTGTTTAGTACCAGCCCCATTCAGTCAAATCAACAATTAAATTAGACAATTTTCCAAATCATTAAGATCACCAGTATGCCCCAATAGTACAACACTTTGCCAAAATCAAAGAGAAATTTCAGAAGAGTGGACATCACGAAGGTGATGGTTTAAATACATCTGTCTGAGAATTGTTGAAGACGTATTTCAAAGGCTCTGGGACTCCACAGAGCCAGTGAGAGACACATTATACATAAATGGGAAAGACTTGAAACAATAGTGAATCTTCTCAGAAGTTGCTAACCTTCCAAAATTTCTCCAAGAACATGGCAAATGCTGATTTAGCACAAACGATCCAAAGAAAACATCCAAGAAAATGCCAGCTTCATTTTCTACCCTAGTTCATTGTTGAAGGTTTTACGATTCACCTCACCTCAGAGTTTTGGGAGACTATTTTATGGACAAAAAAATTTAAATGTTTGGAAAATGGAGGTGTATGGAGGTGCTAGTGTAATGCTGCTTGGATGTTTTGTGGCTTCAGGGCCAGGATGACTTGCCATAAGTGAAGGAAACATGAATTCTGCTCTTGAGCAGAAGTTTCTGAAGGAGAATGTCAGGAAATCAGTCAAGTCAAGCTCAAGTGCAACTGGGTCATGCAGAATGACAATATCAAGCAGAGGAGTAACCTCCCCTTTAATTGGTTCAAACGCAAGAAAGTTTTTGGAGATACTTCTGTTGGTTATTATTTGTTATTATATTTATTTGAAACTAGCTGTAGGAGGGAGAAAAGTAGGAGGATACTTTTTTAAGAACTTTACTTTATGGCAAAATTGAGCAAGTTCAGATCACTAAAAATATATTACAGCTTTTCTGATCATTTTAAGACATTTTTCAGTTTAAGTCTAAATTTCTGCCAGTCATTCATTTATGGCCTTCTCAATGCTGTGTCCTTGTAAAGTCCAGTTGTACTTCAGAAATTGACACATAACATTGCAATTAAATGCCCAGCCCTAATCATGAGATATCTGAGGCCATGGCAACCTCTTAAGACACACTTTGACCAAACCGTAGTCTAAAGCTCCAAAACAGATAATTTTTTCTCCCCTTTGATAGTTTTCTCTGTTTTCTTTGCATTCTCCCTTATTTTTTAAGGTGGACTATTTTTTGCCAAACCTATGAGGTCAAAGCGCTACGTGACCATGTTGGATCCATTTCAGCATCGCTATGGTAACATGTTCACAGCAACACTTCTTCTTCCAGCTTTGGTCAGTGATATTTTGTGGGTTGCCTGCATCCTTGCTGCTCTCGGTAAGACATGCATCACACCTATGCCTTTATGCACCAACCTTAATAGCAACTCTCAACTTTCCTATCACACTTTGCAATTTATATTCTGTTTGTTTTGTAGGAGGAACAATGAGCATCGTTCTTGGGCTGTCATCTGCCATCTCCATCATAATCTCAGCAGCTGTCTCCATCATCTACACGTTATTAGGTGGCCTCTACTCTGTTGCATATACTGATGTCATCCAGCTTTCTTTCATGTTTTTCAGCCTGGTGAGTTCACAAGATGCAGAATGGAAGGGCAGTTCTTTGATATAGTGATCAATTGACCCATGTGCAAGTTGTAAATTAAATGACTAAAATATATTATAATAATGATCATATTCAGACTGTTACGTTTACACTGTAACTATGTAACTGTAGTTTCTTTCTATTTCAGTTTCTCTGCATTCCTTTTGTGTTACTCAGTCCTGCAGTTACTGACCTCTCACAAGCAGTCCACTTCAACCAATCAGATGTGACTTCATGGTTAGGAGAGTTGAAGCCAGCAGAAGCTGGAAAATGGGCAGATGAGATGCTGATATTGGTTAGATTTTGTCTTTTATTTTATGTCACCGTATGTTTGACACAATATAATATCCAATGGTGTGAATGGGAGAAAGAATGAGTATAGGCTTCCCATACATCCTAGAAATCCTGTAATTCATCTATTTATTCTGACATTGAAGTATCTCCTCTTGTTTTTTTAGTCCTTCATACTACACAGTGTTCTCCCTGCTGAACGACTGTGATGGGATTATAGTACAAATAGGGAATTTCCCTTTAAAAAGACTAAACGTGGAATATATTTGTATATATTATGTTTTATGCGGTGCTTCCCACAGGTTGAGAATTTACTCGCAGTGGTGGGCGCCGCAGCACAGTTTGGGATGAATTGCATCCAGAAACAAAAGTCTATCACTTACTCCATTTACTGCAAATCCTTAACCGTCTTCTATCTTAAGTAATCATAAATAACGTTTTACAGGTTAAAATAGATTACCATTTTTGAACGAATATTCACTCCAAATAAATATCTTACCCTTATGCTCACTCTATGTCAAATTTCAAAATAAAAAACTGTTAATAAATAACTATTTGAGTCTCTGGATCCAGACAGGACGTCCGCAAAATACTGTAAATGAAGCAGAGGATTAATCCATTATGTACGGAGCCACTGAAAATAAAATGATCTTGTGCTCACGATATTTATTTTATTCGCACAACTTATTCAGCGTGGCAAAGGCGAGCCTGTTCATTGAAAAACATTAGTATGCTGCCGTCTGCTGTCCTCTACAGTATTAGTATTAGTAGTTGAGAGAGAAGATGGTGCCAGTGTGTGTGGCCTGCCGTCCTCCGCTGTCAGTATTGTTTGTACTACTATTGTTTCTCACTCTTGTCACAACCCGTGTCAACTCTCTACTGGTTTATGATCGCTTCACATTGCTTCATATTCGACTATATGTACGTTAGTATAGTACGTTCCAAATGAGCAGACATCTTTTTTGCCACTGTTTTTGGGAATACCGGCTCATCTTTTCCATACTGAGGGTCCTCCACCCCAGAGGTAAAAACGCAGCGGCCGGCTGGTTAAATTGAAGGCGTCTTTGACCTGCTCTCATGGTGCAGTTCTTCTTCCTCGCTGTATCCAGTTCGAATACGGATCGGTAACTCGGCGGATTTTTCCCTGGCACTCCCGACCTCCTGGTGGCACCTGGCTGATACCTGTTGCCGGTGTGTAAGAGGTGATCATTCTACCCCGCACCCGTTCTCCTCGTCTCCGCGGAGGAGGAATTAATCACAGAAGCCTTTGGCCTCTGTGGTGGGCACCCCGGCTGGCAAATGTCCCACCTTCTACCAGGTTTGCGCTGGTAAATGCTAGATCACTAGCAAATAAGACATTTATCCTTAATGACTTCTTCACCTCCCCTATATTGGATTTCCTCTTTGTGACCGAAACCTGGCTGAGTGTTGGTGAGTCAAGCGCTTTCTTGGAACTTTTACAAGCTGACTGAATACTTCAACTCACCCAGGACTACAGGTCGAGGTGGAGGAGTAGCTATCGTTTTTTAAGAATAGTTTTAATTGCAAGCAAATCTCACGGGCCTCCTTCTCCAGCTTTGAACTTAGTATGTTCGAGCTGGGTCCTTCTCTCCCAGTACTATGTGCCAGGATATACCGACCTCCCAAATACAACAAAGATTTTATTAATGACTTCTCTGATTTCCTGGCTGGAATTATGCCAAAATATGGCCGGGTTTTAATTGTAGGGGATTTTAACGTCCATGTCTCTTGTCCTGCTAAGCCGCCGGCGAAAGACTTTTTAAATCTTCCTGATGCTTTTAATCTTGTACAGTCTGTTACTGGTCCCACACAAGAACATGGGCACATGGTGGACCTGGTTTTAACGTGTGGTCTACATGTTGTTAATGTTGACATCTGTGATGCTGTCTTCTCAGATCACGGTCTTGTTTTATTTGAGGTCACTCCACACCGTTGCCGTGTGGTTAAACCCACCACTGCTGCTCAGTTCTCCGCTGCTTTTGAAGATGCCACTCAGCGCAAGTGGAAGAAGGATAAGATGCAGGTGTCTTATGAAATGATGAAAGAAAGCTGGAGAAGATATCAGAGGACTGTTAAATCTACAAACACCAAAATTTGGTTGATATTATTTCAAATAATTGTCACAAACCTCGTGTTCTTTTTAAAAGAATTAATTCTATCCTTACGCCCCGGCCTGCTTGTCTGTAGGCGTCCACTGAGGCTTGAGAAAACTTTCTGCACTTTTTTGTTGTCAAGATTGCCACAGTGAGGAATAACATCTCCCTGACTTAATTTGACCAAACCGTCTCCATCACATGCTCTGCTGTCTTTGATCAGTTTGAGTCTGTGTCTCTCCCTTGTTTAACAACAAATTACTGCAAAGCTTAAGCCTGCAGGCTGTCCCACAGACGTTGTCCCGCCTCACCTTTCTAAACAGGTCTGGGAAGCTATTGGACCTAACGTCCAAAACATTATAAACAGCAGTCTTGCTTCAGGTGTTGTACCATCCTGTTTTAAACAAGCGGCGGTACAACGACTAATTAAAAAAGCCAGCTTGTCCAGCTCCATTCTTTTGAACTTTAGGCCGATCTCTAAACTCCCATTCATATCCAGAGTTTTTGAAAAGACTGTACTCGTTCAATTACAGTCATTTTTAAACAGCCATGGCCTTCTTGGGGTCTTCCAGGCAGGTTTTAAAGCCATGCACAGCACAGAATCTGCACTTTTAAGAGTTTTTAATGATCTTTTTTAACCACAGACTCTGGTGATTTCGCAGCTTTAAAGCTTTTAGATCTAACAGCTGCTTTTGACACAGTGGAGCACAGCATTGTCATCTCTCGCCTAGAGCACTGTGTGGGTATCAGAGGCACAGTCTTACAGTGGTTAAGGTCTTATCTGTCAGGGAGAAGGTTTTTCTGTTAGCCTGGATGACTGTGTCTCGTCCATTGCCCCTCTTCCATGTGGAGTCCCCCAGGGTTCCATTCTTGTGCCGATCCTTTTTCTTTATATTTGCTCCCCTTAGGGTTGACTTTAAGGAAACATGGCATCTCTTACCATTTCTATGCAGATGACTCTCAAATATATTCTGCCACTGAAAATAAATGATGACAATTCTGTCTGAAGGACATCAAAGACTGGATGGCCCTTAACTTCTTACATTTTAATGACAGCAAAACGGGAAGCCATAGTGTTTGGACCTAGTGGTATCATTGATACCTCTGCTATGGACCTGGGTTCCCTGCAGCTATTTTTAAAATCTACTGTGTCAACCCATGGCGTCAAAATGGACAGTCATTTTAAACTTGACAAACAGATAAACTCTGTGGTTAAATCCAGTTTTTATCATTTGAGGCTTTAAGCTAAGGTTAAGACCTTTTTAGTCCTTGATGATTTTAAAAAGCTTATTCATGCTTTTATTACAACCCGCCTGGACTACTGTAATGCACTTTACCTTGTCGTGAACCAGACATCCCTATCATGTCTGCAGCAGGTTCAAAATGCCGGCGCTCGGCTTTTAACAGGCTTAAATTCAAGATCCTTAAATAGGTCGGCACCCACCCACAAACTTTTAGAGCAGTTTGCCATTAACAAACACTCTCTCAAGTTCAACTGATTCATTTCTATAAAGTGAAATAGTATATTTGTACATACCTACTTATGGTTTGATTATGGTCTCGATGTCAATGCAATTTCCATTATATGTTAGCATTACAAAGCAATAATTCTTTTTCCACATTGTTGTGAGGCAGTACACATTCAGGCTGTTTCTGGAAGCCTTTGTCTCTCATTTGAAGAACTTTTTAATTTCCAAAGTGAACTGTAACATTCAGGGAAACAATAAAAGGGAAAAAGATTTGAAAATTCACCTCCCATAACCATTGCTTGGTCTAATTTATCAATCTCGAGGACAAATTGCCCTTTTGTTCACTTACATATTTTGCTTTTCTTATGTGTGCTTTTTCTACACTGTAGACTTTGGGAGGACTGGCCTATCAATCTCTATACCAGAGGATCCTCTCTGCTGCCTCCTCTGCTCAGGCGCAGGTCACCTGCTTTGCTGCTGCTGGGGCAGTTTTTATTATGGGAATCCCTTCAGTTGTCATTGGAGCGGTTGCCGCCTCTGCAGGTAAAATGCATGTAAAACTCCTCTGTATAAATATTATCAAGTTAAATAGCATGTTCTCACAGTTACCATAGTAAGTGGTGTGTAATAATATAATCTTGACTAAAACTGTTTGTGTGGAAGCATTTGTTTAACTAGTTAGGTTTAGAATACTAGAACCAGTATGATTGAGTGTGAAGCCTGTTATCTAGCATTCAGCTTCCATCTTATTCATTTATTTATTTAGATGCCATCACTCTAACCTTAAAAGCTTATTCCCCTCCCATTATTTCTTTCCCTCTCAACCCTGGCTATCTCTTTCTCTACCTCTGTCACCCTCTCTCTCTCTCCTATATTCTAAGACTGGAACAAGACAGCGTATGGTCTACCCCCTCCTTTTGAACGAGGGGAGGCAGGGAAGATCCTGCCACTGGTCCTGCAATACCTCACACCCACCTGGTTGTCAGTGTTAGGCATTGGTTCTGTGGCTGCAGCAGTTATGTCCTCAGTGGACTCTGTGCTGCTATCCTCAGCATCCATGTTTACACAAAACATTTACAAGACGACTTTGAGGAAGCAGGTGTGTGTGTGTGTGCGTGCATGCATGTGTATGTCGGCCCAGCATTAAAGGTCTTTAAATTTGTCCGAAGAGTATAAAATTCATAGTTGATTTGTTACAATAATTTTGAATGATTACTTATTATAACTATTATTATTATACATTATTATACATTATTGGGAGCACACCCTCTTCCATTCAGTCAGCCCTGTTGGTGGACTCTCATATTAAGCATGCATTCAGAGGTTCACACCAAAGGAGAACAAGGCAAATAACTTCCTAATATCATGAACATTTGCGTTCTCATATTTATGCAGATAATAAATAAACAGGAAAATGTAAACCTAGGCTGGTCTAAGAAACTCGGTGTGGTTCCACAGGTGCTAGTTTACTTTTGCCCCAGTTTATGGTGCTTCTCAACCATGAAAAACTCCAATCTTCTCCCTGGCCTGTCTGATTCATAACACTAACTTAGTTAGCGTTAGCTAATATGACACAGCTAGGCACTTGTTTACTCTGGTCATATTCTTCCACGCATCTGCTAATCACTGGAAGAGCATGGGCCGCTTTGATGTCAGGCATTTTGGGCAAGAGTCGTGATGTCCTTGTAGTGTTGCCAGATGGGAGTTTTAGGATTATCGTACCAGACGCTCAAAACGATTTTATTTTGAGGAAAATTATCGTACGCGCCGAATTTGCCTCGAAAATCCTGTCATTGATATCCTATAAAACTGGTGTAATCCTACTACTGTTGCGCTGTATATCACAGATTAACTTAAATAAATGTTTGGAGTTGTCGCAGAGGGGGAAGCGTCTCTCTGTGACTGGAGTGAAGGCGGAGCTCCGTCCCAATGAACAAGTGTCAATCAGACATTGTTCTTTGTGACGCTTCAGACTGATACCTATATTGTTAGATTCTGTGTCTTACACATTATAAAAAAGCCCAACAACGAACGATGGAACGGCCTTTATTTTTTACTTAGAAAAACACAGCTACTTATAAAGATGGATGTTTTGTGCAAGTTTGGAATCTTTGTCTTTTTAACTGTGACTTTACCTCTTTTTTCACACCTGTGCCTAGTTGGTCCTTTTCAGATGTTCTCCGTTTATGAATTCTAACTCAATTTAGTTACAGTGAGATAACTTACTGTTAGCTTTTATTGCTAATGTGATGAACCTGCCATATTATCGTACATTTGGGGATTTGGGCCATTTATTGATTGTACAGAGGGTGAAATTATACAACAAATACGATAATTACCGTTCGTCTGGCAACATTGTCGCTTTGCCATTATTCCAACACAATATTTCTGCTGCAGTGCAGATCGATCAAACCAAATACTGGCTCCTGATTGGGATGTTTTAATGTTTACCAACCAACGTGAGGGAAGGGAAGACGAGGGTTGTTCAGTAGGCAGAAACCTGAAACCCCACCTTAAGTTCTCATTTAATCCCTTCATCTCTGAACTGCCCATAGGTGTGAATGTCAGAGTGAATGGTTGTCTGTCTCTTTGTTTTGGCCCTGCGATGAACTGGCGGCTAGTCCTGGGTGTACCGTGCTTCTCGCCCAATCTCAGCAGGGATAGGCTCCAGCCCCTGCAACTTTGACAGAATAAGCTGTTACGGATTATTAATGACTGAATAAATAAATCTTCCAGAATTGACCTGAAAGCCAATTTACCCAGTTTTTATTGTTCCTTCATCTTTCTCTCCCTGCAGGCCTCGGACCGAGAGCTCCAGTGGGTGATTCGGGTTAGTGTATTGCTGGTGGGCCTGGCAGGAACGGGCCTGGCCTTCGGTGATGACGGTGTATTCGCCCTCTGGCTGCTGAGCGGGGACCTCCTCTACTGCATTGTTCTCCCACAGCTCGTCTGCGTGCTGCACTTCAGCTATGCTAATAGCTACGGCGCTATTAGTGGCTATGTAGTGGGACTGCTGCTGCGTGGTTTGAGCGGAGAGCCACTGCTTGGGATCCCTCCTGTCCTCCTGTACCCTGGATGGAGAGAGGAGGACGGTGTTATCACACAATACTTCCCCTACAGGACTATGGCCATGGTTTGCTCTCTGATATCTATTATCACAGTGTCCAAGATGGTGGAGCTAGTCTTGTGTCACCATCTAGTTCCTCGGTCCTGGGATTTACTGAGAGTGTTTGAAGAGAAAAAGGAGATTCGGGGGCAAGAAGTTCCTCTTCCTCAGGAGGATGAGAGAATTATCCTCAATACAAGTTTATAGGCTTGAATGTAATATGTCGGTCAAAGTATACTCACACTTCTTTTTAAGCAAACACCTGCCAACCTTCTTCTCCGTACACTATTTATACACTCTGTACTGTACACTGCACATGTTTAATACTTAGCTAACTACTAAGGGGTCACAAAAACTCTGATCATTACTATTTTGAGAGTGAGAGGCAGTTGAAATATGATTGAAGACTCTTTCTTACAGGACAGTAGTGAGACTGCATATGAAGACCTGATCTTACAAATATTACATAGCCATAATCCTTATATGTAACTCTTTTCATAACACAAGCTTGTGTTAAAATGTTATTTAACTTAATGACAAAGATGTAACACCATTTTGTACATTGATGTATTGTGTGTGGGACAAATACGTTTCACCAGCTCAGGTCTTATAGATAAATAAGATAAAGAAAATGTTCTACAATACCCATAAATTAACGATTCTCTCTTCTTCTTTTTAAAAAAAAACAAGATGAGTTCAATTGTAGTCATTTAGATCTGAGGTCATGGTCTGAGGGTCATACCAGCATCAACCCTAACCTGGCCTTTATATATCAAATTAAATAATGTTGCGGTTTCTTTTGCACAGCACCTCTATGACCATAAAATTATTTATTCATGTTGACATACTTATTAACATATTGAACATTAAAATATGCTGGGGTAGGAATCACATTGGTGTGACAGAAAATACACGACATTCAAACCTTAGATAAAACATTTTGTGAGCCGCTGCTATTTGGGTGAGCGGCATATTTTGTCTTGTTTTTCTTGGTTAAACTTTGTACCATCACTCACTGTGGTGAAAAGTCATGACAATCACTGCACAGCTACTACCCAACTCTATTTTGCTCCTCTCATTCTATGCTTTTTCTGTCCTTACCTGCCGGTTTGCTGTTCTTTAAGTCACATTCCTGCTCATAGAAGCTCTAAATCGCCTCCTCCCAGTATCGCATTAGTAACGCATTAAACTGCCCTCAGGTGGTCTCGAAGGCATTCTTCAGTCTTTGTCGTAGTTACTGGGAGGCTACCTGTTCAAACAGGTATTTTTAAAATTCCTTCTGGATGTTAGGTCTAACAGAACTGCCAGCTATTATCCGACAGAAAATAGTGTAGCCAACTAGATAATAATTTTAACAGTTGATGTGAAGTTTTTTGCGCTCGGAGCAGCAGCATGGAATATCCCCCCTTTATAGCCTGGATACTGGTGGTGGGGGCTATTAACTTTGCTGAGGCTGATGAATGATGTGGCTGTTGGATCTGCTAGGACTAGGTCGAGATGGGGAGGTGGTGGATGGCGCATCAACCAGCAGAATGAAAGAACTACATAGTTATGGGCTAAGTATGCAGGTGTGTCAGTGATTGGATGATGAGGTCACGAATGAGTAAAGTTGTTATCAATTGATGCCCCAGACGGAAGCAACTCATTTTGACTCACATTTGTAAAAGGTTAGGATAACAATCGATTGCCCATTTTTTAGCGCTACGCCCTGAGGTCTTCGTCTAGGCGCGCACTTGTGTGACGTATAGGAAATATACACTTACGGGCGCCAGTGATCAAGGGACTGAACCCTGTAAGTGCATATCTTCTCTGTTTGGATCACCGAGGAGACGAAACATGGCACTGTTCATAACCACCGCACTGTTCGCAGTACAGCTGCTGCCCTGAACTTAATTAAATCAAATGTCATCTGGTGCGTCGCTAAAAAGAATTGAAAACTGTAATTTCTGCTGATACTAAACATTTCTTCTTGCTGTAATATAGGATATTTGTTTTAGCATTTAGCATTGGTGCGTTCACACACTCATTTGGTGAAGTTAAGCTTACTTAAGCCTGCAAAACAACATGGCGAGCCACAACTTCATGAATGTAAATTTCTGATCAAAAATTATTTCCAGGCATCCCTTGGCAAGAGCTTGCAAATAAGGGGCACAAGTGCGAAAATTGGGACAGGGCATAAGAGTGGTACCAGCAGTAACCGGCCCGGGTGTTTAAGAGGAAGGTCTTTCTGATAGAATTATAGTTAGATCTCCATTAGTAGCTATAGCCAAAGGCAGCAACAGCAAGGGTTTATGTCAGCACCATTTGGTGGTTACTTTGGTGATATTCTGAGCCACTATCAGTTAAGAGTAATCATCAACAGGAGCCGACAATACATAGATTACACCATTCAATCAGCACAGCTGGTGTTTTTTTTAATAGTGTATCTTTTAACCACTGTCATACTTCCTGATAATGCAATACTGAGATGTTGAGATTGAGTGTTCCTCTGAAACAAAAAAATTCTAGTAGTACGTACCCCTGGATACACGTGCCATTATTTTTGCTTCGAAAAACATTTATTAGTATTATTTTATAAAATTTTCCCATTTCAGTTGTTGATTTGCTAATTTTATATGTCTCTTAATGTGTGTTTGTATGTGAAAGAGATGAAATTGTTAAAGATGGTAAATAAAGACGAGCTACATAAATGTGTTGTGTGTGTTTGTTGTTGTCTTTCAGCAAAAACCATTTGTAAAGTGGAAATAGATCCGCTGATAGTATTAAGGGAGGCACGGACAGTAACACTAGAGAAGTGGAGCGGTGGCTCTCTGGAGAATCAAGGCAGTGCAGTTCTGAAGAGTTGGTGGATGCTTCACCAGAACAGATAAGGGGATGTGGGATCAGACCCCTTGGTGTCAGGAGGAGCCTATCTTCCATAACTCAAACACCATCTACTGTGGAACCCTGCAGAGCTGCTTTGTGAAAGCTGGACACTGGGGCACCTGGATGGTCTGGACAGCTGTTACGGTGGATTCAGGTATGACTGGCGGAGCAACCAGCATTTCTAAAGCTATGGATGGTAGTGGAAAAATAATAGAAACTTTTTTTTTTCATTTTATTTCTTTGGAGCACTTGATTTAATATTTAAGACACCAAGTAAAATATAAAATAATTTGGACAAGGGTGTTTTTAAATGATAGACAATTTTTGAATTTCATTGAAAAAAGACAATTTGAATTGGATTAGCACAACATTTTGGTAAAGCTAAATGTTTTTAGAAAACTATTTGACCCTTATTAGAGTTTTTCTGGTTGCCTCAAGTTACATAATACTATTTAGCAAGTCCTCTCATGCTTTAATATGACAAGAAAAATCCCACTTATCAGATAGAACTCTCAATAGCCACGTCCCCTTCAACCAGAAAAAACAGAATATTGAGAGGGTGCACACTTAAAAAAACAACAAAGAGAAATCACATGCATGGCACTGTTGAGGATAACTGTTATGATAGCAACAAAGATATGTGACTGTATCTATGTCCATGTTTTGTGGTGAGCACTGTACTTTAGAATTCTAAAAAATATGTAGTTATGTATGTATTTTTGAAATGCAATTTCTTATGTACATAGGCATTGCAGAAACTAGATAGAGAAATGCTTAAAGGCAAATTCTCTAATAAACAAGGTAAAAAGGGAGATCAGATTTATCTTCAATAGCATGGTCTCTTTGAGAACTTTGGCATCTCGTAGTATTCATTTGCCATTACTTTACACACTAGCTGCCTAATGTCGTGAAGATCTTTCTTTTGCCACTAAAACAACTAAGATGTCCACTGCTGGAAGAGAAAGATTGAGTATGATACAACAAAGAGATGAACCCCATAAATGTGCATCTGCATCTCTTAAGTATTTAGATAATTATTGTGAAACATCTCCATAAGAGAGATATTTAGGGGAAGGGGTATAGTCTTAACTTTTTGATTCAGCAACCCTTACTAGCCAAATTCTTCAGCTATAGTTCTCAAACTCTTGTACAAAGTACCCACAATTGTTTACAACTAATGGAACCCATTGAATCTTCTACAGAAGTATCACAGACCCAGTGAGCTGATGTCAATTACATGGTATTCCTTTGTTACAACCTACCCCGATACCAAGGTGTGTTGTAACAACTCGTGAAAGACGCAAAAACAGAGACCACCCCATGTGCTAAGCTTCAAAAAGAACAACCCAGATCAAGGTCTTTCTATCTGTGACTGATAATTACTTAAATCCACTTTGACTCAGGAATGCTGGGGGTCTTGGGAATTGGGTTTTTTGCATTAACCTACTTACATAAGGGACCACAATGTGCTAGGCATTCTGTAAAATTATTAAAATGAATAGAATGTTACTAGTGGTATGTAAGAGGATGGTTGCAACATTTCTGAGAGATGGGTTACAAGCCCACCCCACCCCTGTTAGCCATTATTGAGCTAGCTGCATTTGAAAAGTGGTTTGGAAGAGGCATCATATTTTCCCTGAGGAACTACAATTGAATTTGATATAAGTTATTTGATTTCATCCACAAGATTATAAATACAAAATATAGACTTGGTCAAAAAAATATACTGTTTACCTCAACATCAGTTATTTTTCTGTAGAATCTGCAAACAACCTACCTGTGGGAGCAGGGAGGAGGTGGGTAAATACTGAAATGATCGTGTGACTCCTATTTTATTCCTATTTGCTTAATTGGTATTACAACCCACCTCTTATTACAACTACGCCCGGTATCCCTTTATGTGTAAGATTGTTTTTGACTACCGAGCGTGAGTAAATGTTTGTTGAAAAACCCCGCTTTCAAAAAAATCAATTTCCATGAAACTGTGCATCTGGTTGGTGCAGAACGAGCAGTAATATCATGTGATTTCTGTATCTCAAAGATGTTGTGCGTTAGTGGCATCGCCAGCACACCTTGCTAGGGAATATTACAAAACCAAATAATAGTAATGACCTTTTCTTTATTTTTCACATGTTGCTCAGTGTAGTCATGCTTGCCTACAAGAGGTTAGGGTTTTAAATTTCTGTTGAAAACCTGTGAGAAACCATCATAGTTAGTCCATATTGCAGATTTTTCTTTACAGAAGTTGCGCTAGTACTGACACTGCAAATGCACAGGGATTGGTTGAAAGCTACCTTAAAGACAGACAAGGGTGAAATATTCAAAGAATGTATAGCTCCCTTTCAGTCTCGTTTTAGAAAAAAAAAAAAACACGCAAGTCTGCTACAGAGGTCACAAAAGAAGTAAGCATACCTGTCGTTTGTTTGAAAATTACCTGTCAAGTATTCAATATCTTGCACTAAATGCTACAATCTTCAAGAATCAACACTTAATTTTCAGAGTGCTGTTGTCCTTTTCCCCATTGAGCTACCAGGCGACCGATCCTCAGTTATTCACTATCAACATTGAAACTTGGTATTAGTTTGATTTTGCCCCCTTACTTTCATTTTAAGTCACCCAGTCCAGATTGGACTCAAGTGTCTAAATCATGTGATGTCAGCTTTATACCTCAGAATCAACGGTTGTTTCGGCCATTGCAACAAGACACCCTCTCCTGAGGCGGAGGGTGGAATCAAGTCAAAGAGTGTATCCTCTAGCCAATTGGATTAAGTCAACTTTAGTCAACTAGTTAATGCAAAGTTAATACAATTTAATCACACATTATTTAGCAGTACTAAAAACCAAATGTAGTCTTATTTAGCATTTATCAAATGTCTACTCGCCACCCCTCCATTCTGACCAGTTTTTATCTGCTTTTGCCTTGTAGCACTTTGAGATTTGATCCAAATGTAAAGTGCATTATAAATTAAATGTATTATTATTATTATTATTAACCTAACGGTGTAACCGTTACACCGTTACTCCAGTCACTCCAGTGGTTACTCCAGTTTCCTCTGGTACACTAGAGGAAACTGGATTGGATCTGGATTTGGATATTTTATGTTTGTAATTTGTCTCAGATTTGAGCACACCTTTGTAAGTGACCTGTACTTGACATAATGTTGATCATATCTGCAGCATGACCCCAGATTAAAAACAGATATGCTTTCATGCAACGGAAAAGTATTTGGTATGCCGATTCATCATTAAAAAGGAGAATATGAAGATGCAGAGATGAATTTTTTTGCATTTTAAAGGATGATTTGATTCAACCACCTTTCAAATGATCTGTTTGTAATATTTCCATATGAAGTGCATATTTCCAATGTTTATTACTAAGTCAATACAATAGCTACAGAAGGAGAAAAAAAAAAATACCAAGCTTACAGTTACTCTTTTACCTGATAGTCTATATCTTTCTATATGCCCATGTGATGCTCTTCCAAGACGAAAAGAAAGTCGATCTGCAGAATAACGCAGAAAAGAATAACAGGAAGACATCTTCAAGACATTCAGTGAAAACTCAAGAATAAATGATAATTAATGCACCTTTAAAAACGTATCCCGTTGTTCATCTTATTCAAAAAAGGCAGACTCAACTCAAGACTGTTGAGTTGAGCCTTTCTCTCCCTATTCCAATAATAATAATAATGAATGCACTATTGTGTGGTAATGGAGCGACATCAAAAGTGAGATCTCTAAATAACCCTTCAAAGTCTGCTGTAATCTGTCTTATCCAGGTTAAGCGTGGGAGGTTTGGCTCTCTCTGCAAGTATGTATACCTTAGCTGCTTCTAGTATAAAATAGTTCCTAATTTTTTATAAAGTATATTTAATGGCTTTTATAATTTTCTTGATCTGTTTTTTACAACTTAAATTTGGATCCATGATTACAGCGAGGTCTTAAATTTAGTAAGTATATCTGTCTTTTTTTCTTAAAGAAGAATGCCCACAGTGTATTGTTTTTAGAGAAATGGATAAAAAATGTATTAATGATGTTTGATAGGATAGGATAGAATCTATCAAGCCGATCAGTGATCATTTCCAGAGCATCAGATAGATTTGAAATTGAGCTTTTAGGTCCTAACTCAGCTGCTTCTGCCTGAGCGTAAACAACTGTGTCATTCACCTTCATTTGGAGCTCCGCCCCCTAGTAATGCTGTGAAGGAACATTAATGTACAGACTGTCCCTTGTGGAACTCACATTGTACACTTAATGCTGCTAAACTAAGCAAATTATTTATTCAATCAATTAGTGCTCTTGAAGAAAGATTAAACTTTAAGAATTTAAGAATTAAAACATTGTTATTCAATGTAGCAAATATTTGCTAGATTTGTTTTGCAAATCTAGAAATGGGGCTCCAGCTACTTCAATTTAGAATGGAATATCCTTTTTTGATATATACTGGATAGTTATCATTTCAGGGCCCTAGCCCTGGATTTTAAAAAATGATCAGTGGGTAGAGTCATGGCAGATGTCTCTTAGTAAAAACGTATTATGATACTAAATCTAATGAAGCTGCTGTAGGTTACAATCTTGCAGCAAATAAATGTCTGAAGAAGTTTATGCAGAACTCTGATATACCTCATAATATTAGTATGTTCTTTGGTGTCATAATAGGTTGACAAGAATAGCTAGAATCATATAGTTATATATGGTAATTATAGGCATTAGTGTTATCAGAATGCAAATCCACTAAACTGTGCTGGAGGGACCGGAAACAAGTTTGGTATCATGACATATTTTCTGTCCCAAACTGAAACCTTACCGGGCAGGGATTCATACAGAAATTTGTGTCGTTTTGAACTTTGATATAGCAAATATATCTATGTGGCTATATATAGAAACAGTCCTGAAGGAATGACGGAACAAATAGAGGCTTACTTGATGCAAATTCTGCTATCTGGGGCAAGTAAAATGATAACTATCCTGGTTCAAACCATTTTTACCTACAATACAACAACAGTAAAACATGGAAATATATGCAGAGGGAAAATTACAGCAAAAATCCATATAGAGATAGATTTGTTTTTAAAGCGATGTGACCCTTTTATAACTTAAACATAGCCAATTTTATTAGGACCCTTTAATGATTTAAATGGGAATTTGGCTAAGGTTTACTGTCTTAACATCATGGCTTTCTCCTATTCTATTTATGTTGATGAGAATTCCCCTTTGCACGGTCATGGTGATATATAGTGACAGGTGACAGTATTAATGGAATCAATCAGAATTATGTCTGTGAGATGTTGTAAATGTCGTTTTTTTCTTTTGCTTTGGTTAATTGCCTAACACTAGACCAGTGGTTCTTAACCTGGGTTCGATCGAACCCTAAGGGTTCGGTGAGTCGGTCTCAGGGGTTCGGCAGAGCCTCCGCCGCGGAGGTCAAGACACACCCGACTCGTCGTGTCAATTCGTGATGACACGCCCGCTTGGCCATCACTGGCTGCAGATGATAACGTTACATTGCTTGGCCAATCAGTGCTGGGAATTTAGTGCGCTCAGTAGTCAACGTGTGACTGTCGTGGTAGTACGTCATGTGATTTCTTTCTTGATATTTTAATCCATGCTAACTATGTCGAGCAAAAAAAGAAAGTGGTCGGACGAATATGTACAACATGGATTCACATGTATCACGGAACGTGATGGGACCCAGCATCCTATCTGCATGATTTACAATGCCAAGTTGAGCAACTCTAGTCTCGCACCGGCAAAACTAAAGGAACACTTCTTGAAGCTGCATGGAGATGGGGAATACAAGAACACAACGCTTGCTGAATTCAAGGTGAAGAGAGCAAGATTCGATGAAAAGGCTACTCTGCTTGCTTTTGGATTTGTACCCATTAACAAACCGTTCCTCACAGCATCGTACGAAGTTGCTTACCTGATCGCAAAGCAGGGCAAGCCACACACCATTGGTGAAACACTCATAAAACCAGCTGCGTTAAAGATGGCAAATCTGATACTCGGAACAGCGGCCGAAGGTAAATTATCCCAAATTCCTCTTTCAAATGACACCATCAGCGACAGAATAGAGAATATGAGTAAAGACATCTTGGCTCAAGTAGTCGCAGATCTGATTTCAAGCCCGGCAAAATTCAGCCTTCAACTCGACGAGTCCACAGACGTTTCTAATCTAAGCCAGCTTGCTGTTTTTGTGCGCTATGCGAAAGACGACATGATAAAAGAAGAATTTTTATTTTGTAAGCCTCTTACAACAACAACTAAGGCGGCCGATGTGAAGAAGCTTGTGGATGACTTCTTCAGAGACAACAATTTTTCCTGGGATATGGTTTCTGCAGTTTGTACGGACGGAGCTCCAGTCATGCTGGGAAGAAAGTCTGGTTTTGGCGCGCTAGTAAAAGCCGATGCACCACACATCATTGTCACGCATTGTATTCTGCACAGGCATGCGTTGGCAACAAAAACCTTGCCTCCAAAAATGGCAGAAGTATTAAAAACTGTAGTGGAATGTGTGAACTATGTGCGAAATAGTGCTCTGAGGCACCGCATCTTCAGTGAGCTGTGTAAAGAAATGGGCTCTGAATTTGACGTACTTCTGTACCATTCTAATGTTCGGTGGTTATCCCGGGGACAGGTGCTGAATCGTGTTTTTGCCATGCGTGTGGAATTAGCCCTGTTTTTGCAAGAGCAACAACATTGTCATGCAGATTGCTTCAAAAATTCTGAGTTCATTCTCAATTTAGCATACATGGCTGATATATTTGCAGCTCTCAATCATCTCAATCAGCAGATGCAGGGCGGTGGAGTCAACATCATGGAAGCGGAAGAAAACCTGAAGGTTTTTCAAAAAAAGCTACTGTTATGGAAACGACAAACAGAAAACAATAACTTCGCCTTCAACTTTCCCCTTCTGGACGACTGTGTAAGTAAGATCGAAGATGTGTCTGGAATCGGAGACATTTCTGTACCCATGGAACTGAAGCAAACAATTGCTACGCACTTAGATGAGCTTGCAAAGTCTCTCGACGGATACTTTCCTACAAGAGAGTCATATCCAGCATGGGTGAGACAGCCGTTCACGTTTGCTGTTGAGACAGCAGATGTCAATGATGAATACCTCGACAAAATCATTGAAATTCAGCAGAGCCAGTTTCAACAGCAACTCTTCAGAACAACAACGCTCTCAAAGTTTTGGTGTCAACAAATGGAAAAGTATCCAGTTATTGCTAAGAAAGCCTTGGAATTTTTTAACCATTTGTTACAACATATCTTTGCGAGCATGCCTTTTCGAGGATGCTGGACATAAAAACGAAGAAAAGGAACAGACTTTGCTGTGAGAATGAGATGAGAGTGGCACTTGCCAAGGTGAAGCCACGCATATCTGAACTGGTCTCTCAAAGGCAACAGCAGAAGTCACACTGATTTGCAGTGTGACTTCTGCAAATCAGTGCAAACTCTAATTGTTGTGAGTTCATGCACTGTGTTGGTTTTGTTCTTTGAACAAGGTGATATTCATGCACGGTTCATTTTGTGCACCAGTAAAAAAAACATATACCTATGTCTTTAATTTGAAAAAAATCACATTTTATTTTTAACTAAAGAAGGGTTCGGTGAATGCGCATATGAAACTGGTAGGGTTCGGTACCTCCAACAAGGTTAAGAACCACTGCACTAGACCTAGAAAAATAAAGCTCCAACATTTCAAATATGGAAAATGAAACATTACCTGAATAGTGAAATGACAATCTTGGTCGACAGTAATATGGAAAAACTTTTTTGGAAGTGATGTTTTATGGGTTTCCTGCATCCTTGCAGCTCTTGGTAAAACAAGAGCTGCAACAAGAACAGTAATGCATGTAATGCATGCATTACATGTAAAGATGTAAAGATTATCTCAGTGAGTGACGAGGATTTACAGTATTAGAAACGAGCAAATCGGAGGCCAGCTTAGAAGTCTTGTTGATAAAGAAAGAGAGACGAGATTGAGATGGACTTGTCATCTGAAAAGGAGATATTGTGGATATATTTGTAGAAGAATCCTGGAGATGGAGATACCAGGCAGTGTAGTGAAAGAGGACATGAAGTTGGCTTGTGTGATAGAGGACGATGCAGAGGACACGTTGAGAAAGGAACAGATGATCCACTGTGGCAACCCCTAAATGGACTGGGGCAGTTTTTATTATGGGAATTCCTTCAGTTGTCATTGGAGCGGTGGCTGTCTATGCAGGTACTCAATAATATGAAAGTTCTGGAAAAGCGATAGATGCTTGTTTAAAACAGAATGAAATTGTTTGCAGCAATCAGCCATTAGCTTTATAGGAGAACCGGTAAAAGATTCACATCTTCATAATGCAATGACTTTGTTGTGGCTATGGAAATGTTAATACACACATATTTGAACTTTTAAATAAACTTTTTCGGATTTTCAGAGACGGTGCAATTGCTCCACTGCGTGTCTTTTTTCTGGATTTATTTTAAGTGTGCAAGATACAGTACTGTAGACATATCCGTTTTTCTAGAATGTATTTCAATGCTATCTCCTCTTCTCCCTTTATTCAATCCTCTAAGACTGGAACCAGACAGCGTATGGTCTACCCCCTCTATTTGAAAGAGAAGAAGCAGGCAAGATCCTGCCACTGGTCCTGCTGTACCTCACACCCACCTGGATATGAGTGTTAGGCATCTGTGGGTAGTGTAGGTTCAGTGTAGGTTCAGTGTAGTTTCTGTGGCTGCAGCAGTTATGTCCTCCCTGGACTCCGCGCTTCTGTCCTCAGCATCCATGTTTACACAAAACATATACAAGACGATTCTTAGGAAGCAGCTGCGTGTGTCAATGTGTGTGTTGTGTGCGTTTGTTGTTATTGCTTCAGCGTTAAGTATAAAGTAAATCCATTCATATTGTCCCTTTAATCTCGTCCTGCAGGCCTCAGAGCGAGAGCTGCAGTGGGTGATCCATATCAGCATGCTGATGGTGGGACTGGCAGGAACTGGCCTGGCCTTTGGTATTGACAGGGTGTGTTCACCCTCTGGCTGCTGAGCGGGGACCTCCTCTACTGCATTGTTTTCCCGCAACTCATCTGCGTGCTGCACTTCAGCTAAGCTAGTAGCTACGGTGCTATTAGTGGCTACGTAGTGGGACTGCTGCTGCGTGGTATGAGCGGAGAGCCACTGCTTGGGATCCCTCCTGTCCTCCTGTACCCTGGATGGAGAGAGGAGGACGGTGTTATCACACAATACCTCCCCTACAGGACTATGGCCATTCTTTGCTCTCTGATATGTATTATCACAGTGTCCAAGATGGTGGAGCTAGTCTTCTGTGACCAACTAATACCTCAGTCCTGGGATTTACTGAGAGTGTTTGAATTGACCTGTAGCGACTCCCAGAGGGCAGAGGGGTAAAAATGCAATGTTCTGGATCAGATGAGTCCTTTAGTATGTTTGGTGCTCTTTTCTGACGGCACTCATTGTAATTGTCAGCAAAGATGGGAAGCTATATGTTGATAATTCTTTTGGCTGTCTTTAATATGTTTTGTAAAGTTCTTCTGTCCTGAGCTGTGCAGCTGACATACCACACAGTAATAGCATAAGTGAGAAAGCTTATTGTGCAGGGATAAAAGAGAGACCTATAACTCTGTAGTTATATTTGCCTTTATCCAAATGATGCAACAGAAATGCAAGCTACACCATGGTACCTCCCAGTTAGACCTCAAAGCCAACCACGCTTATATTAATAATTTAGTGTTTGTGACCTCGGGAGGTATCATCATGTGACTGTTTGAGACGACCGCATGGCATGCCAAAAAGTAGATTTGTTCCTCAATAGTCCCTTACTGTGTGCATTATTATATCCCAGAAAAGTCAGGGATATTATGGAATTGTCATCGGCGCGTCCCCGCAGATCCTTAGTGTTTATGTGATAACACAAAAACTATATCTATAACTATATATATCATGGATCATTTTCAAATTGTGTGAGTGACAATGGAGTGAGGAAGAACGAGGGGGTTTTTGGGAAGTTTCAGTGGTATATTTCTGATACTAAGAAGGAGCAAATTTGGTGAATATGAATCTACTTGAGGAGATCTATCTTGTATACATTGCGATTCCTTTTAAGAGTCCATATTTACCCACTAGGGGGAGCTTCTTTTTTTTTTTACAAAAAACACCGTTTTTCAGACGTACCTCAAAAACTCTTTTTTGGATCGTTTTAAAATACAACCTTCCTCATCTTTCACCATCCATCCGTCTACTCAATAAATGGATAAATGGCGCTTGGATTATTATGTTATGATTATTATTATTATTATTATTAACTCTGTGACTTTAGCTCATGAATTACAATTGATTTTTATGTGGTGACAGAAAACCTACACAACATAAACCGATCAGCCTAAACTTAAAAACCATTTACTGGTATTAATGTTGCAGCTGATTGGTCTACACTTAAAGCAGGGTTGTCAAACTCAATCACATGGGAGGCCAAAATTAAAAAGTGAGACCACATCCAGACCAAAACATGCTCAAATTGGCCATGTTTAATCTGAGTTATTATGACAATTTATTCTCATCTTATTTACTCATTTTATAGAATTCTGAACAAACCAATGGAATAGAAAAGAGTCAAATAACAGATAAAATTCCAAATTTTCCATTTCCACGAAAATCTTTTATTCACAGGCATCAACCAAAAAACTACATTTTTCAAGTTACATCTAAAATGATCCTTTTTTCTCGTAAGAATATGAACAGAAGGAACTTTAATTGACCCTTGGTGAATGGTAAAGCTGTTCCACCGTTGCTTTCTTCTGCCATAATAAAACAGTGAATGTAGACTGCTGCTCCTCATATCTATTCCTTCAGTCAGGAGCAGCTACTCCTCAGTAAACAGTAGGTGTATTAATAGCCTCCAGGTGGATGTCACATTAAATGTAACCAACTTAATGTTTTCTTGTTTTTAATGCAACAGCACTGAAACAATTTAAAGTCGGAGTATGTGAAAAGCACCTCCCCATTAATTGAAGCGTGTGTTCCAAGCATTCTGTTGCATGTGCAACTTATTGATACGTTTATTGTTTAACAAGTAGATGGATGGATGGATGGATGGATGGATGGATGGATGGATAGATAGATAGATAGATAGATAGATAGATAGATAGATAGATAGATAGATAGATAGATAGATAGATAGATAGATAGATAGATAGATAGATAGATAGATAGATAGATAGATGAAGGTCTTCTGAAGGTGACTAAAAATTATGACATAATATATAATAGGATATCTTATGGACATGCCTAGATCTACATTATATATAAACTCTATCTATATAGTATTTATAAATTTATATCTACATATACAAATATACATTTATATATACAAACAGATATACATTCAAATACACACATATATGCATGCATATATATATATATATATATATATATATATGCATGCATATATATATGCATATATATATATATATATATATATATATATGTATAAATATACAGAAAATTTAAAGAGTTTGATCGCCAATGGCATAAGTAATTTCAATTTCAATAGTCCAGGTGCAGATGTTTAATAGTACAATTAGAGGAACACACATGGTGTATAGTCAGTTGATGATTATCATATACACACATGGTGTGTAGTGAGGTTGCAGAGTTTGGGGTTTCAAAAACATCACAGTCTCACAGGGATTTGCTTTAAAGTCAGACTGCAGTCGGGACAAACTACCTGCGGTAATGCTCTGTCTTACACTGCGGTTGTCGCAGTGTGCCGCTGAAGGCTCTACTCAGTACTCTTTTCTCATCTATATCCCTTCCCGGGCTCGGTAACATCTCCTCTAAGGATTAGCCTAAAGTTTATCCGAGCGACAGGATAAGCACTGATATCTGACAACAGAGGAGCAGGGAGAGGAGCTTGAGAAACGAGCACTGGTTTTGCAGTGCATTTTGGGACATTTAGCATATGTGGTTTTTGGGCTGTATACCAGCAGGCCAGTTATAATAGAAATTAGTTATTGTGTAGGGCCTTGAGTTGGACAAGTCTACCTTAAAGGATGTATGAAAAAAGTGGGATGATAAATCTAAAATGTTCTTCTTGACAGCAGCTACACTGATGGATAAAGTTTCAGTATTAACTTCAAGTAAATATTTACTTTGCAGAAAAAATTATAATCCTCATAACATCTTTGAGTTATGCCAAAGTTAACCAAAGTTAAACAAACTCATCTTTGTGTCTTTAAAAGTTAAAATTTTAGGATGATAAAAACTGGATTGCACAAACATTATGCTGTGCAACACCTTTAATATTGTGCATAGGGAAGAGGACAGAATATATTTAAGTCATATTCTGATCTCTTCAAAATATGTTTTGTGTGTTTATGTCATATCTTATGGTCCATTGAGGGGTATCTCTGTTGTGCCAGAGCCTTTGAGTTTCGTGTTTGCTTTTTCCTGAACTGTGCTCTAGGCTCTGAACGTGTTTATTTACTTACGTCGTCCAGCTCCTGGCTGGTTTAATGAAGAACAAACAGGAGGAGTTAAATGGGTATGATAAAAACCCCAGTGTGTTTTTTGGTTTTTTTGTCACTACACCAAAGCTCAGTAAGTACTTACTTTTATATGTGTTTTTCTGAGGAGTTGACTGTTTTTCTTCATTGATGGCATAGAGCTTTTGTGGGGATAGCAGCTGATGTTCGGATGACAGGACATAAACTCTCCAGACTCTGCAGGTTAATCACCATAAAGGATATTCCGCAATGTCATGGTTAATATATTTGGATGTTCTATATGATTTTATTCATTTTGCTCACCTAGCATTTTGGCTTTTCTACAGTTAAGGATAGGACGATTTGGATTTCTTGGATATGAAATTCTTTCTTATAGAAGAATCTCATCATTATCCTCTAATTTTCTAAGGTGAAAAATAAAATAATATAACTAGCTGTAACTGAATATAGCTAAACCTTACTGTGTCCCAACACATCAAGTAGTTTATTCTAGTTAAATTTCTTCCGAAACACATTTTTTTATAAAATAAACTTGTGTAGGTAAAACAGATCCATCTCCACCTGCTTTAGAAATTAAATTACTTAGATACTAGAATAAATTCCCATAAAATCTGGAGGGCATATTGCCCCACATTTAAGAAATAGAAGGGGGACTTTAAATTAGAAAATAGTGCCAAACATTTAATATACATTTTACCAAATTTGGTGCGTCAACAGACGATCCCTTTAATCAATCTAACAAGCACTTACACCGCCATTTGATCATTATGGCAAACTGTACGCCAGAATTTTGGCTCTACTTGAAGGTGATTTGGAACTGTCTGTTGGGCAGAGACTTACATTTGGTGGCCGGCATAATATCTACAGCTAGTGCTCAGAAGTATTTCTACTCCCTCTATTATTTAATAAATTATCTGAGGACAGCAAAGACCTAAAATAGGAATACTTGGTTTTACACCCATTTATGCAATTTTCTTTTTTGCAAAAGTGGATGCAGAGACATATAATTTCCGATACTTGTTAGATTTTGATATCTGGTGACTGAAAAGCCTGTTTTTTATGATTTTCATAATTCCAATTCTTGTTACTAGCCCTGTTTTGCTCACAGGGTTTGTAACAAGAATTTTTACACCCTGTTAACTGTTAACAGCACAGTTTTTTGGGTTCCTTTGAATGTAGTTACATTGCAGTCTCTTTAGTTTAATGCTTATTGTTTGAAATTGTGTCTCTAATATTTGTCATTGTTTTCAAGAGCCTGGTGATGTACTTAAAATATTCAGTGATTTGTCTTCAATGGACATACAAACAACATGTCTTTTGTAACCATTGTATGTAATGTAAAATCTTTTCTTTACTACACATTTTGCTTTTGGACAGACAATAATGGCAGTGAATGTCCCTGGACTGGTGGTTGTGTTGGTGTTTTATATCATCATCTTGGTTATTGGGTTCTGGGCATCTCGAAAATTCAAGAAAATTCAGAAGACATGTGTTGGACCCAAAAGCGAGGTTATCATAATCGGGGATCGGAACATCAGTGGCCTGGTAGGGGTTTTCACCATGACAGGTAAAACTTGAACTTTTCATATGCGTCCCTCACTGTTTGAACTCTTCACTCACTTCATTATTGCTCCATTTTTCACCTGACTATTTTTTGTGCTTCTGTTTAAGCAACATGGGTTGGTGGAGGTTACATTATGGGAACTGCCGAGGTTGTTTACTGTCCAGGTCAAGGTCTCATCTGGGCTATGGGGCCTCCTTCATTTCTTATCAGTTTGTTTCTTGGTAAGTATCTGAAATTAGAAATTAGAAGAGGTTATAATCAAGGTCCATTCAATGAAAAAAATTGTAATGTGGAAGGGAAGAAAACTCAAATGCTAAGAGGTTTTCCTGAGCGAGTTATGTAACTATGGATTTAATTGAAATTAAGGCGGTAGTCAGAATTGATTTTAAGGTGAAATACAGTTTGGACAATGCCACAGATGGGCAAAACTACAATCAGACCATAGTATAATGCCCTAAACACCATAAAACAAAAAAATAACTGCACAACGACGCAGGTGTCACATGATGTTTTTTTCCTAATGTCTTTCATTTGTTTCAGTAAGATGTAAAGTGCATTCAGAAAGTATATAGACCCCTTCAGTTTTTTCACATTTTATTATATTTCAGCCTTATGCTAAAATCTTTAAAATTATGTTTTCCCCTCATCAATCTTTACTTCATGTCCCACATTACAAAGCATCATTTTTTGCCAATCTAAAAGAAATAAAAACTTTAATACCTCATTGTCATAAGTATTTGGAACTTTTTCTAGGTATTTAGTTGAAGCTCCTTTTCCACCAATTACAGCATCCATCAAATTAATCCAAATGATTTTCACAATTATGTGATTTTTTTTGGTTGGCTTAGTTTTGTGCAAGACAAAATGGAGCCAACCTTGTTAGCTTGATAGTGTCCAGAAAACTTTCACCCTTAACCGAGATGTATCAGAGAACCACCACTGACCAGCAAGATTGTATCATATCAACTTTATCCTTTAGAAAAATAAATTGTTACGGAGCTCTGTTTTAAGTCATTACATTATTTTAATGTCACAGAGGTATTTGAGTTTTCTCTGTTCAGCAGTTGTTTTCTTTGTACACTCTCTGTTTCTTAAGGAGGACTATTCTTTGCCAAACCTATGAGGTCAAAGCGCTACGTGACCATGTTAGATCCATTTCAGCATCGCTATGGCAACATATTCACCTTATTACTCCTCATTCCCATATTGGTCAGTGATATTTTATGGGTTGCCTGCATCCTTGCAGCACTTGGTAAGACACGTGTTTTGCCTAGGCCTTTATGCAGCAACATCTAAAATCAAATGGGAATGCTGACATTACATCTTTATAATTCATGTTGTGTTTGTTTTTCTTAGGAGGAACAATGAGCATAATTCTTGGCTTGTCATCTGCCGTTTCAATCATTGTCTCAGCAGCTGTCTCCATCCTCTACACGTTTTTAGGGGGACTCTACTCTGTTGCATATACTGATGTCATCCAGCTATGCTTCATGTTTTTCAGCCTGGTGAGAAACAGAAAACATGGTTGGAGAATATAGGGGCACTTTTTAGTTACAGACATGACTAGAGGGACAGAGGAAGGTGATAGAGGGAAGCCTACAGGAAAAACGTATATAACAAATACATTTGAGAACAATTTATATATGAAATATATTATTCAATGGATGTTTGTTCAACATATGTTTTTGTTCTTTTTCAGTTTCTCTGTATTCCTTTTGTTGTACTCAGTCCGGCAGTTACTGACGTCTCACAAGCAGTCCACTTCAACCAATCAGATGTGCACTCCTGGTTAGGAGAGTTGGAGCTGAAAGATGCAGGAAAATGGGCAGATGAAATGCTCTTATTGGTTAGTACAGTAGTTATGACATTGAGTTAACAAATCCTTCATTCTGCATTGCACACACGCAACCACAGAATGCTAGTAGAGGTTTCCAAGATATCCTGGAAAACCTGTTATTAACAAAAGATAGCTGGAGAAATGGATAGATACTTCATTGTTAGCCGTCCTCACACAAACACTTTGCAAAAAGAACAGAAATTAGAAGTAGCAGTAAAAAGTTCTTAAACATATAATACACTAAAAGGGTTTCAGAATCAAGAGCAAGGCTGGCTCCTAGGCAAGTGCAGTCTGCTCTACCCATTGCTGTAGTATTAGCTCACCAGTCCAAATTGTCCAAGGTACCTGTTGGACCCAACTACCTCAACAGCCAACCTTCAATTAAGACAGGTTCCTGGGGGTCTGGTCCTCCAGTAGCCTACTACTATTTTTTTTGTCAACATCAAATAACTACCCAACATGACAAATTGAGATTTGGTTAAAGAATTGGTTAAAGAATATGACAATCAACAAAAATGTTCCCTTTGTTTCAACAGAAGACAGAATCACTTGAAAAGGTTAAATCCACAGTGTAGATTTTTAACACAATATAGTAGTGGAGAAATCTGATTGGATAAAATAAAATTGTAATTTATATGACCTCACTGGAAGCAATGATGGAAAAAAACTATTCAAAGCAATGATGGAAACAAACTATTCAAATACATGTAGTCTCAATAAATATGTTGATTGAATTATGAAAATATAATTCCCTGATTCAGGCAGTTTCTACGCCCGCACAGAAGGCGCTTGACTATATGGCAAACCAACGTTAAACCAGTCCTGGGATTTACCAACCTATGTTTATATTAAAAAAAACCTGGTTAGTGATGATCCCCCAAAACCAGAAATAAACACATTATACTGAGCTGAGACTACTAAACACTATCTAAATATATTATAAAATTAAAATAACTTGAAAGTAAACTTAGTATGGTGCCAAATTTTGCTTGTTGTAATGGTGCAGGGGAGAGGTTCTGGGGGTTTAGCGCTTGGAAGAGGTGAACAGACCTCGGACCTATAATTGGCACGTCATTACCGGTCATTTCAGCATCATTTACAGTACAGGATATACCACTGCAGACTGTCCCCCGACCGCATTTTGTCACCAGACAAAATCATCACATTCCTGATAGCGGAGCTGCTCAATTTGAGCAAACAGTTTTAACTTCTGTGCTTGCAACAGGTTTATGTGCGCGCAAAAAGTTATGTGCGCGCAACAACACACCTGTTGCACGCAACAACACAACTTCACTCAGATGAGTTGTAGCGTGCACAGATAATCAATCTGCAAGCACAAAATTAGCAGTTGTATGCTCAGGACTGTGGCACAAATATAATAGCAAATGGAAATTGAAATCACGGGCCAGGAAACAGTGGCATCAAATGAGCGTCGACTTGCGGCCGACGATGTTGAGTTTTGGCGATTAATAAAGCAGCTTTTATTTTAACCATTGAAATGCGACGATGTAGAGATTTGACGTTTGACGAGATACATTACTGCTCAGAACAGAAACGTCTTCCCTTTTAAATTGTAATCAAAAAAGGCAGGGGGTCCTTTTAGGCCCAGTATGGACAGGAGGAACATTTACATAAAGTGTAAAACTGTCCTTTACCAGCCAGTAAAAATGATTAGGAATCAATAATATAGCACAGGTGCTCTGGAACAAGTTCACTTTACGGCGTAATGCATCTTGTTCAATAAATCAATTTGACCCATATAGGTTGTTTAATGTTACAAAGGTCTATTTCTAAACTGCATGGTTTACCAAATTGTTTAAAAAACACCAAGCTGTGTGTGTTCATGTTTTTGTTGCAGATTGTGGGGGGACTATCCTATCAATCAGTATACCAGAGGATCCTTTCTGCTGCCTCCTCCACTCAAGCTCAGCTCAGCTGTTATGCTGCGGCCGTTAACATTTTTATTATGGGAATCCCTTCAGTCGTCATTGGAGCTGTAGCTGTCTCTGCAGGTACTTATTATTGTAAAATCTCTAAATTTACATGCAGTAAACACATATATTTTCAGTCGATAACATATTTTAAACACTTGATATTGCTATCATAGTAAATGTGTGAGCATTTGTGTAACTAGTTTTTTCTTTCATAATCAATTCGTTGGGATGTTGTTGGGTTTTCAAGCATATCCTACTTTTATTTATAATTATCTCTGCTAAGGAGTTCAATTCTATTTTCTTTTGCTTTTTTGCGGTTGAGTGGTGGTTGGGCTGGGGGATTAATCGTAGATACATTGCATGCTCGATTCAGAACGAAGGTTCGATTAACAGCTAGTGAATCGAGCAGCGGCTCCACTCCAAGTGCTCTATAACTTATCTCTAAGGATGAGCCAGGCCCCTTACGACGGAATTATTTCAGCCGCTTGTATTCACTGGACCACTGATTCCGGACATCATTCACAGCGTAACAGCAGAAATTATCCAAAGCAAGCAATAATAAACAATCATGTAAATGACATGAAGACCATCCACCTTTCTTTAAAAATATCTGTGGGACACGGTAACGTAGGACACCGGTGTCCTTTAACACTGACAGGTATTTGTTTATGGCTGAAGATGATCCCTTGACAGAGGCAGTGGATATTGGAATAAGCCGCCAAATATTCCCCTGTAAAGTTGGGCAGACTAGCCTTCCAAGTCCGTAATGATGACGCAGGGACTAGCTAGCTATGCTAGAGGGACTAACTGTGTCAAAGTACACCCACATATTGAAAAAATTCAAAATGGTTAAAGGGTATGAGGATCAAGAAATTACCGGAAAATTTTAAAGCCCCATTATGTCCACATCTTTCACCCCAAATCTCTTTACTTGATAGAGATCTGCTCTGTGTGAGAGTCATTCTTGCTTTTTTTTATTTTTTCTAATATTATTTATTTTTATTTTATTTACCTTAACAAAGAGAATGTATAATTGAGTCTAATACAAGAATGCTCTTCTCTAATACAAGAATGCCCTGCTAAAGAGGAAACAGCAGACACAAACAGTTCATTTATTAACTTATTATTGATGCTATTTCCTCCCCTCTTTCTCTCCTTTCCTGTAAGACTGGAACCAGACGGCATACGGTCTACCCACTCCTTTTGAACGAGGGGAGGCAGGGAAGATCCTGCCACTGGTATTGCAGTACCTCACACCCAACTGGGTATCAGTGTTAGGCATTGGTTCAGTGGCTGCAGCGGTTATGTCTTCTGTGGACTCTGGGCTTCTGTCCTCAGCGTCCTTGTTTACACAAAACATATACAAGTCAACATTTAGGAAGCAGGTGTGTGGTGGGTGCACCTGGTATTTGTATGTTTGTTCCTTCAGCCGTAAGTAAAGTAACCCCTTTATAACTGTCCCTTTCCTCTCTTTCTTCCTGCAGGCGTCAGAGCGAGAGCTGCAGTGGGTGATCCGTATCAGCATGCTGGTGGTGGGCCTGGCAGGAACGGGCATGGCCTTTGCTGATGAAAGTTTGTTTTCATTCTGGCTGCTGAGCGGGGACCTCCACTACTGCTTTGTCTTCCCACAGTTTTTCTGCGTGCTGCACTTCAGCTATGCTAATAGCTACGGTGCTATTAGTGGCTATGTAATTGGACTGCTGCTGCGTGGTTTGAGCGGAGAGCCACTGCTTGGGATCCCTCCTCTCCTCCTGTACCCTGGATGGAGAGAGGAGGACGGTGTTATCACACAATACTTCCCCTACAGGACTATGGCCATGGTTTGCTCTCTGATAGGTATTATCACAGTGTCCAAGATGGTGGAGCTAGTCTTCTGTCACCAACTAGTTCCTCGGTCCTGGGATTTCCTGAGAGTGTTTGAAGAAATAAAGGAGGATCAGCTGCAGGAGGAACCTCTTCCTGAACAGGAAGAAGACACTGTCCTGGATACGAAGGCTTAGATTGAATGCAGCTTCAATTATTGAACACTCAAACTTCTTTCATGCAAACATTCACTGCTAAAAAAAAAATTAAAGGGAACCCCGACTATAAGACATTAAGGTATCATTATGCCATCAATGTTTTTTTATAGTGATGCACGATGTTAAGAACACAACTTCCACGTCTTTGTCCGTGTCACTTCTTTCCTGATGCCTTTGAAGCATTTAGTCAACCACATCTGCTAAAAGAGCTTACAGGTCACAGTAGTTACGAACGAAGGCTAAAAACGAGATTCTGTGCCTACAATATTTCCACACAAGGAGACTACATGCCACGGAGAAGCAAGTGACAATCACTGTACGAAGCGGCAAAATAAAAACCTAACAAATTGGGGGAACTGAGATTTGTCAACTTTCACTGGTTTTCAATATTAGTTCCACCATTTCTTTATTTGTCTGTTTGTTACATGCTTTGGTTGAGCACAACAAACTAACACACGAGGGAAAACTTGTCCACTATCCCAAATGTAGTCATGTTTGTATTTTGAAATGTAAGTTCTTATGTAGAAACAGGATAGGCAAATCCTTTAGGGTACATTCTGTAATAAAAATCCAAGTGAGAAAAAAAGAAAGAGAAGAAGAAGAAAGAATCCTTTATTAGTCACATAGTCATACAGTACAACATAGTGAAATTACTTCTCTGCATTTGACCCATCCCTGAGGGAGCAGTGGGCAGCCCCTCGTGGAGCGCCCGGGGAGCTAAGGATTCAGGGTCTTGCTCAAGGACCCTACGACAAGTAGACCCTGGTGGGATTTGAACCGGCTACCTTCCGATCTTCTGATTGGGAGACGGCCGCTCTACCCACTGAGCCACAGCCGCCCCTAGAGCACAGTATGTGTCCTTATCACGATCCTTACACTTTAGTAGTTTTAATGCATCATTTTCAGGGAGAAAATTTGCACTCGCTGCCTTATATAGCTCACCAACTGTGCTTTTGCAATAAAGTAATGTTATCCTGACTTTACCTGTCAGTGGTCATAATGTTATGGCTGATAAGCAGGTTTGAAAGAAAGTTTGTCTGCTCAGTGTGAGTTTTTGTAATTTCTTAGCCAGCGACCTACAAACGTGTAATTACTTTGAGCAACAAAAATCTTTTACGGAAAGCTGATGACAGAATGGTGAAATATTTATAATTTTTATCATAGTTTCCCTTCTTTATTATTATGCCAAGAACACACAAAAAAAAATACAAAACATAAACCAATCAGCCACAGCTAGTAACTGGTACTAATGTTACAGCTGATGGGTGAAACCTTACACATTAAAAAATTGAGATAGTAAATGAAAACGTTTTACTTTGTCAACAGCTACTAATTACAACTCTAATGAAAGAAAAAATATTTGTTTTTGCTGATAAAATTGTAATCCTCTATGTACACTTAAAAAGTTAATTCCTATTCACATAGGTAAGGCAAAAACACAGGAATGAGAAATACTTAATGGTGCATTAATCAACTCAACTTATATACCACTATGTAACTAATATAAGGGATTTTGAGTATACAGTGAATTCGTAAAGTATTCAGACCCCAGCTTTATGCTAACATCGATTATATTAATTTTTTCCCTCCTCAATCTACACTCCATACCGCATAGTGACAAAGCTGAAACTGAATTTAAGATTGTTTTGCAAATCCTTTAAAAAAGAAAAACTGAAATATCAGACTGACATAATTATTTGGATCCTTTGCTACGACACTTCAAATTTGGCTCAGGGGCCTCATATTTTTCTTGATCATCTTTGATCACGTTTCAACACCTTGACTGGATTCCACCTGCAGTAAATCGAATCAATTCGACATGGTCTTGAGGCTCACACCCATCCATATAAGGTCACACCGCTGACAATGCATATCAAAGCAAACAAACCAAGCAATGATGTTGAGGGGATTGCCTATAGAGCTCAGAGACAGGATTGTGTCGTGGTACATATCTGGAAAAAGCAACAAAAAAAGGTTTCTGCTGCAAACAAGGTTCCCAAGAGCTCAGTGGCCTCCATTATTCATAAATTGTAGACGTTTTAACCAAATGGGGCTCTTATTAGTGCTGGCTGACCGGCCAAAATGAGCAATTGAAGTCAAAGGGTGTAGATATGAGAACAAGAACCCAATGGTCACTCTGGTTGATCTCCAGAGATCTAGTGTGGAGATGGGAGAAACCGGCAGAAGGGCAACCATCAATTCAACACTCCACTGATCTGGGCTTTATGGCAGAGTGGCAACACAGAAGCCTCTCCTTAGTGAAAGACACAGGAAAGCTCATTTGAAGTTTGCAGTAAAGCATCTCAGGGACTCTTCGACTGTCAGAGACGAGATTCTCTGATGCATAGAAATAGTGTGCTCTCCCATTTTAACCATACCGTTAGTGTGTATTAAAAAGAAAATCTATCATGTAACGTCATCTTGATAAATACTTTTTCCAACTGCGTTCGGTTTCCATTGTTCACGTTTTCAATTCAGAGTCTGTCATTTATCCAGGCGTACTTTCTTCAAGAAGACATGGATCTAACGTTAAGAGGTGAATAGCATCAGGTGTAGACAAGCAATTTAATTAAAATGCCTGGCAAGATCATTAGTATGGTGATGTTAAGACAGATGTTGGCATTAACTGCTAAATTTTACCCAGGTCCTTGAGACACTTTCAACGTTGAAAATGAATGTCTCGTGACAGTAGTGACATCTGGAGAATCACCACCAATAACTTTGCAATTAGTAAAGCGCTTTTCAAGAGTTTTAGGTCTAGTAGTTCCCCCCTGTACGTCCATTACTTTTTAAAGTAAGCAAATAGCCCAAGCTCTGTTTTTCAGTGAACCAGAATCCAAGTACGTAGAGCACTTAATCGCTGGGTTTGTTTGTTTTTTGTTGTTGTTTTTTTCCTAATAACGGTAAGATAATACTCCCAGCTATATTTCTTTGATCGAGGCTCTGAAAAAGTCTGTTTACTTGTCTCCAGAGCATTGATGGATTAAAGAGGAACCCAGGATGAGGAGCTAAAGGTGTGTGAGAACACCCAAATGGTGTCCGGTTGTGCTGTGACAGTACAAATTTTTGTGGCAGTAATGTGGCCCCAGAATAGTAGCTAGTTTTCTGTATCCTCCAGTGTGCAGTAATGTCTTTTTCTCTGCTATATATTTTTTACTGCATTTGTGTAAACAGTCAACAATGGCAGTGAACTGCTGGTGGTTGTAACGTCTTTTCATATCATCTTCTTGGAAATTGGGATCTAGGCATCTCAAAAATCCAAGAAAATTGAGAAGACAAGAGCATACACCAAAAGCGAAGGTATCGTAACCGTGGACCGCAACACCAGTGTCCTGGTCAGGGTTTTCACCCTGACAGGTAAAACTTGAAAACTTCTTGACATCTGTCGTTTAGGGTAAGATATTTTATTTTCCTTACTGTGTAAGTGGGATGTCTTTGCTGTTTGATGATTGCTATATTATTATATAATATTGCTCGACAATGGAAATGTACTGTGTGACTATTTTGCCAGAGGTTAGGGGCAGAAAAGAGGAGGGGAGAACAGAGGTGATTGGAAGAGGAGGAGAGATTTTCTTTCTTTTGGTCCAGTTTCGCCTTTGCATATTTGTTGTGTGTTACTTTAAACAAATGATGTATGAAAATTGGATCAGGATTTAATGTATAATGGTCAATGTACTGCATGTTCAACTGATGAATATCTGCTGTGCTCCTTCATGTCATGTTGTCATTACCACTGACAGTATTGACTTAATCACAATAAAAGACAGTACTTTTGGAGTTATTGACTGCAAGTTTTCTCAACATACTGTACTATTATGTTTATTATCTGTATACTGTTTATTTGTAGACATAAATGTTTATCTATTTTTTTATAAAAATATTCAAGTCATTGCTAATATACAGAAACCAAAGATTGTCAAAACATGTTGACAATTTTTGGACAAAGTAAAATAAACTTAAAATAGGCATCATTATTTGCATCAACATTTGATTGAAACCAATTATAAATTTACATAAAATGGCAAAACTTTAAATGAATACTCTGACAGCTTTAATGCTAATCGTTTCAATACATATACTAACAATTGTACCTGAAAATAAACCTTTTTTTCTCTGGCACCGCCTTTTCAAATAGGCAGCACATTAAGCAATCTACCAATGGTGCAAACATGAATTTGTTGCTGTTGACCTCAGTCACTGACTAATAGATCCTTCACCTTCATTTTCTTCTTCAACCGTGTTGGTAAGCGGTCTGGTCTGTTGGCACTCAAGTTCTTGGCCCACCGATGTAAGTCACCTGGCTAAGTAGGAACAGACATTGTTGAAGGAGTTGGTATAGCTGGTGAAGTGGGCATGAATAACGGGCTTTGTGTGAGAGGTGGACTGAGTACAGCTGACTGATGATACACGGATTGTGATGGCATAATTTGTTTTTTGGGCAGCAGGTGCATGGAATATGCCATCTGAGGTTGCACTAACATTTACATTAACAACTTTTAATTAACATTGCTGCTTTTCGCTCATATTTATATTTGATTATTATTATTATTATTATTATTATTATATTCTTTTTTTATGCTTTTATCTCCAGTCTCCAGGGAAAGTACAGCCGGATCTGTGCCCTGTTGTGGAGGTAGCATTCCGGTCTATTATATTGCAGGAGGAGTGGCTGGATCGTGTTGAATGCAATGGAGAAGTCAAAGAACAGAATTCTCAAAGCACCATTTTCCTGTTCAAGGTATGAAAGAGTCAAATAGAAATGGTAGCGGATAGTGTCTTCAACCCCCACCTCCTCCTGGCGCAGGAGATCCTGAGCACTGCTAGTAACACACACACACAGACACACACACACACACGCACACACCTACCTCACTTGCACTTTGCACTATGGGACAATACACTACCCAACATGTCCACAACTGCACATTTAATTTAATTTAATTGTACATAATGTTGCTCTGTTATTCTGTATTCTGTAACATGCGCTTGCTGCTGTAACCCTGCAATGGGTGTGTCAGGATGAGGCATTATGTTTTTCACAATGAGGGAATGAGGGTTGGCAGCTTTTCTGCGGATAAGTTTTCACGGCACTAATCTTACCTGATATGCAGTGAAGGAAGGGAGAAGGGGGAGAGAGGTTCAAACCCAAGTCCAGGTCGTTGGAGCTTTTCAGTCAAACATGATTCAGATAAATGGAATTCAGACAATGTTGTAACGCAAACCTGTATCTATATCTTTATTATATGTAATATCTTTATCTAGTTTTGCTCTAATCAGCGAATTTTAGCTACGAAATCCAGTTAGAATATGGTTTAATCACAGAAACGTATTACTTTCTTTTATATTTGTGTGTGATCATGTACATATACTGTCATCATTCCCACTGTTTTACAAAGCAGTTCCTGTCCTGTGACTTTTATAACAGTGGCCATTCACAATATTACATACTACCTCCCTGTCTATCTGTCTCTCTCCCTTCCTTCCCTTTTCTTTTCCACTCTCTTTGTGCCCTTTCTTTTTCCTCGCCAGGTTTGCCCTATCCTGGGACCACTGTAGAGCGTTTTCACTGAGCCTCTGCTGCTAGGCTGAGGAACCGGCTGGTGGGTCTGCACCAGCCTGCGACTGCGCTTGCGCCCAGAGTAGTCTTCTTGGCCTACGCTGATTACATCAATGTTTTTATCCAGCTGAATAGCTGCTCATTCGCTGGAGTCAGAGTGTCGAGGTGGGTGAGGTATTTGGCCTTACATCCTCCCTTAAGGGTTGCTGGTCGATCAGATGGTTCACCTCCAGTGGATGATCACACAACAGACACTGAGCTTACCTTAACCACAGCCCGGGAGAGGGTTGGTCGGGTCTGCTCTCAATCGGATACTTTTGAACATCTTATGGTGGCCTGCCCCAGAATGTTGAGTCTCTATGACCTGCTTTGGCAGTGGGGGGAGGCTCTGGATGAAATTTTCTCCTTACCCCTTTTTGCGTTTTGCCCGAAATACACAGAAAAAAAGCTTATCGCTGGTTTTATTTAATTTTCTCTTTGCTTGTGCCAAGCTGGCAATTCAGAAGAGTAGAAAGAACTGGAGTCGCAATCCTCTGCCCTACTTCAAAGGATTGATAGCTTGCCAATTGAGAGTGGAACACAAATTCAACACATTGACTAAGAACATGGCCGGCTTCACAGCAGCATGGGCTCTCAAGATTGTCCTCTGCTCTCTGGAGGAGGACAAATTTCTGATTCTGTACCTTGAGTTTGATTGCTACAGTTACGTGACCGCGAGAATATGAACACACGGACCCTTGTCCTTATGGTTAATAATAATAATAATAATAATAATAATACATTGAATTTATAACGCACTTTACATTAGGATCAAATCTCAAAGTGCTACAGAGTAAAAGCAGATAAAAGCATCAATGAAAAATAAAATAATAACTATATAAAAACATGAACAATAAGCAGCAATGTTAATTAAAGTTATAGGTTCTGCTAAAAAGGAAAGTTTTAAGACCCTTTTTAAATGTGTCAGTCGTCTGTGGAGCCCTCAGATGGTTAGGGAGGGCATTCAACAGACTAGGGGCAGCAGAACAGAAGGCCCGATCACCCATGGTGCTGAGCTTAGTCCGGGGAAGGAGGAGGTGGTATGAGTGGGTAGAACAGAGGGATCGTGTCGAGGTCAGTGGGGTGAGTAGTTCTTTTAGGAAGGGGGGTGCGTTACCATGGATGCACTGGTGGTGTATCTATACTTCTGGTTTTACCAACAACGCCACCTGGGTTATTTTGCCCGAAAAAATAGTTTTAAATTCTTATCACCTCCAAAAGTTTTAAATAAGGTCACACAGGTTCGTTTTCAACTTCAGGTCAGTGAAATGGTTCCATTCCACAATGTAAACTTAATAAACATTAGAATATTAAATGTATGAATTATTAAATAGATTTGAAAAAAAGAAAGGAATAGCCATATTAAAACGATCCAAGGCCAGAGACAGTGCTGGGGCTTACTGAGGCAGCTGGAACGAAAAAGGGGAAGGGATCCATAAACTACCTCCCAATGGAACACCTCACACCAAACCAAAGAACACACTGGGTTCTCATTATGAAGAGGTACTGTGAGGGAACCACCACCACAGGACCAGGTTGCCCTTCTGCCTGAGTCCATTGCTCCTGTCATGACAAAGAAGGAACAGTTAAAAATGTGGCAGGTGTAGTATAAAATCAAACAAAACCATGATGAGATAGAATTATTTAATTGACTGTTTAATCAACTAACCAAATACTCATTTAAAAAAACAAAAACAACTAGGGCCGGGCAAGGTAGGGGGTTATTATCACATTAACGCATTAATTAATAAACACCAATAATTATTTTATTGCGGTTTCACGCAGTTTTTTACTATTATCATTATTTTGAATGTCCATTGCTCACTGGCTCTGAATAAACATACAGAAGAACCAAGGGACACAGGAGGGGTGGGATGTTGATCAGCACTGGCTTGGGATGGGCGTCATCACGAGTCCAATCAATGAGAGCATTTGGTGTGGGCCTAAGACTGCTGCAGCACTCACATCTACTGGTACAGAAAAGAACTGGCGCGGACAGGAAAATGGAAAACGGTATCAACATTTTAAATCTCTTGCAGACAGCGAAGTTGATAGAACAAAAGTTATTTGTAACCAGTGCCGTCAGTCACCGGAGTACTGCCAGTCTGAAGTATCTCTTAAATGCAATACACATCGTTGATGCTAGCAAATCACCCACCCTAAAAAAAAAAGTGGAGGGAGGCTTCGGCAGACGACGTTGGATGCATGGATTCTGCGCTTCTATCCTTAGCATCCATGTTTTAACAAAACATATACAAGACGACTGCGAGGAACCATGCGTGCGCCTTGTATGTATGTGTGTGTTCCGTGTGTGTGAGAGTGTGTGTGAGAATACTATGCTTAATACAAGAGCATAGGCTTAGATTTAATGAACGTCAACAAAGGTATACTAAAAACTTCTATTCATAGTAACATTCAAACCCTGATCATTATTATGTTGAGAATGAATGAGGACTGGGAGTTGAAACAATGTTAATTTATCTTTCTAACAGAATAGGATTAAGGCCACATCATTTTACTGAATTGATATAATCTATTTCCTTAATACAAACTAGGGTGGAAATTTTCTTCTAAAAAAACTAACTATCTTTGGAACAGGATTTGAAGAAATAATAGTGTTAATGTAATATTGAAGATGTCTATGTGTAGCATAAACATCTTATACTTTTTCTCATTGTGTGGGAACAGTTTAAGAACAAGCAGACCTCCATTCAACAAATGCATTAATGTCATGGATCATCTTTGTTATGTCTGTAATAACATGCCATTGTTGATGCATTCATGAGTCAAGAGTGAACCATTAAAAAAACCAAATTAAATGCATAAACACTTACATTACATTAAAACATTACATTCTGACTAACTGCTACACACCAAATTTCATATCAGTCAAAATGGCTCTATTTTGGTATAAATCTATCTTTAGCAATGCACTTTCATTTCATTTCATCTCATTTGGACTACACGTCCAGCTTGTTCGAAATGCAGCAGCTTGAGTTTTAACAGTTAAACCATCTAACCAACAGTAGAGGACAAGATCATATCAGCCCTATTTAAGCCGCTCTTCACTGGTTACCAGTTAGTTTTAGAATCGATTTTATTATTTCTCTGGTTTCTTTGAAAGCACTTCACGGCTTTGCTCCCAGATACATCACTTAACTGCTCTGCACCTATGAGTATACAAATTAAGTTTATTATAATGTTTCTCATTATTAATAAATAGCATTATGCAATGTCATGGGGTCCATCATTTCAAAAGCTTCAATAAGTCAACTTCAATATTCAAAATAAAAGACCAGACATTTCGGAGCCATTATATGACAAAGGAGACAATGGGCTTAATTATTATCATATCTAGTAGGTCATCCATTTCCTGGTGTTGAAGATTTCCCAGGGAGCTTTGAAGCATTTGTATAGAACATTGGTATCATCTTTCCCCCTACCAGCCAGAATGTTCATATTGCCATTGTTCAGGCCTTATCAGTTGTCTGTTTCTATTAACCCTTTTATGTAGACATACATAAAAAGAGTTTGCTCCCATCGTATGTGTATCCAAAAAAACTTTAATGTCACAGCTGTGTGTACCTCATTTTATTTAATATCACACTCAAGTGAAATGAAATCTGACTCTACAAACACCATAGCTAACACAACTGCACACAATTCACGTCTGGGGAAGGTTGGTATCTGACACTGGATAAGATGCAAGGTATTATCTAGTTGCAGCAGTCACCAGTTTCCTGTTCTACCACGATGAAGACTTTGGTACAAGGCCTTTGCTTGTTTACACAGAGCAAAGCAACAGTGGACCAGTGCCACACAGTGTATTGTTTTAAATAACCAGTCAGGGTACCACAAGCAAAAGAGGCATAATGTATTGATCAGCTTCTCTAGTACCTTGTGTGTGACGTTTAACATCTGCATTGTGGAAATCTTTCTATAAAATTGATTATTATAGTAACATACAATAAGTTACCTTCGTTGTAACATTGTAACTAATTTGGTTCTCTGCTCGGAGGGTCATCAGCTCCCGGGCCTCGTGTTGTCTCTTCAATATGAAAAACATTTTGGTTTAATTAGTCTATGGTTGAGTTAGCTGCTTACCATTATTAGCAGCAATTAAGTCTACCTATTGAGAGCCACAAACATAATACATTTTCGATGCATTACTTCCCCACCCTTTGATCATCCCCTTTTTTCTCCTGCCTGGTTTCTCAATCTCCAGAATCCCTGTTCCATTCACAATCTCTCCTTTGCTTATGTCCAAACAACCTCAGTCGTGCCTATTTTAATTTTTCTCCGAAACGTCCAACCGGTCTATTATCTTCACTCCTTGAGAAAATCCTAAGATCGTCAGCTCTGCCACCTCCAGTTCCTGTCTTTTGGTCAGTTCCACCGTCTAAAAAACATTCAGCTGCTCTCACTACCATCTTGTTAAGCGTTCCCTTTACGCTTGCTGGTACACTTCTGTCACAGATATCTCCTGACACTCTTTTCCAACCACCCCACCCTACCTTCACTCACTTCATCACTTCTTGTCCACACTTCCTCTGAACAACAGACCCCAATAATTCAAACTCCTGCATCTTCTTCTCCTCTATTCTTTGCATATTCCAGTTCCACCTGCCTCCATTTCATTCACACACATGTATTCTGTCTTGTTAGAACTGGTTTTCAATCCTCCGCTCCAGGTTTTCTTCATCCTTCTCACATTTCTTACTACATATCACAATATCAACTGCGAACATCATAGTCCACGAAGACTCTTGTCTTACGTCATCTGTCAATCATTCCTACACCATGGCAAACAAGAAGGCGCTCAGAGCCAATGCTTGGGGCAGTCACACCTAGAACCCATATGTTACTCCTACCCCACAACTCCATACTGTCATAAAGGTCACATATATCCTGTTCCACTCTAACTTACTTCTCTGTCACTCCAGACTTCCTCACCACAATTCTTCCCTTGGTACTTTGTCACATGTTTTCTCTAAATCCACAAAGACACAAACCAACTCCTTCTCACCTTTTATAAACTTCAACCATCAGCACTCTCAAAGCAGACATTGCATCTGTAGTGCCCTTTCGTGGCTCTTTTCTTAACCTTAAGCTTCTAATACTCTTTCTCAGATCTTGATTGTGTAGCTCATCATCTTTATACGTCTTGTGGCACCAAAACTTCTAGCGCTGTACTGGTGCCAATTTTTGTTGTTCACGAAAATTGGTACCAGTACACTTTTCTTCCATTTCTTAGGCATTCTTTAAGATTCCAAGATAATGTTTAACACTCTATTAAAATACACAAACGCCCTTTCTCTTATATCTCTTATTTCTCATACCTCAAAGGACCAACTATCCTTCACTTCTGCATCCTCTAATGTACTTCAGACTTCACACAGAAAGGCTCCATGTCTGGATTCAAACCCAGAACCTTCTTGCTACTAGGCGACAGGGCTAACCACTGTATGCCTTTCCTCTTGAGCCCAATAAAAAATAATTAAGTCCCCTTTGACTCCCCGCCACAGTAAGCTTTCCCTGCCATGCCCCTCAAGAATGCAGCAAGCAAGTCTGTAAAAGGCGGAAACGTCCAGGGAGACATTGACTTATTTTGACATTGAATGCCCAAAAATAGACTTGCAAGAGAAACATTTAGAAATGTATATTTTGTATTATTGGCTTCTGCTTTTCATAGGAAGAGCTCTCATGTATAGATTGCTGATCTTAACTTCATAACCTCGAACTCCTACAGTTTGAGTTAAAGTAGGATATGTCACCAACAAAATTGGTTCTGAGTATTTGTGAGTCCAGGCAGCCTCTCTCCCATTCCACAAGGTCACGCCAATCTTTCTGATTTGATGCAGCATGGTCTGTAGACTTGTTTTAGAGACATTAATAACCCATTACCTCGTTGTTCTCTGTCTCAAAAAATAAAGTAAGAACCCTGAAGTAATTCGTTTTTGTATGTTATTTAACAATTATAATAATAATAATGACAAACGTTTGAGTCCAACATTTTTGCGTATGTGTCTCGATGAATGTTTTTTTAAACACATCTATCAAAAATGACTGCACTTCAGGGAAAAGTATTTCCTAAAGCTTCTTCATTTATGTGTTTTTTTGTCTGCATGGATGGTAAATTTAAGATGTACGGTATGTATAAATTGCCTAACCAGGCTCTGCTTAGGTATGGGATTCCAATCAGAAATGAAAAGTTTCCATGTAATGTGTGCTCTGAGTCCAATACCCGATTTACCTTAAGATTTATTGTTATTAGTTATTATTTTGGAGCTGTCTACCACAGCAGATATTTGGCAGTAGATTATTATGTAAAAAAAACCTTCTAAATGTTACTTGATGTTCCCAAATCAAAGATATTTTTGCTAAAAAGTTACAATTCGGCTTACGTATCAGCCGATACGGCTTACGTATCAGCAAATAAGCTGAATTATATTTTATGTGCAAAAGTAAACTCAACTCATTAAAAGACTTATTAATGTTGTAAATCCATACCTGTTGCGTTTCTACAAATGGTGTTCTCATCCTCGCCCACGTTTTCAAATTGCACCTGGTCAAAGTTCTACGGCTGCAGCTCAATAAACCAACTTTAACCTCACATAAAGAATAACTCTTGGATAGTGCCTACTGACCTACATTTGTTAAATGTTTCATCATAAATGTAAAGCGGCACAGCCATGCAGCTAAACTCGTCAGACATGCATCTGCACTGCAGAAATTTTCAATTAGGAAGAAGCAAAACGCTTTGTATCTTATCTTTACAGAGTTACAACTACTGCTATGGAAATTCATTACCAATTAACGCTATTTGCTTGCCACTGTTAAAACAAAACATTAAAAAGACTAACTAATAAACTTATGTTGTTAAGTTTAGGCAGAAATGTTTGTTGAAAATCGATTTATTACTGTGTTAAGAAGGTTTTCTTTATTTTCATTTAAACCAACTCCAGTTTGTATGACTTTGTCCACCTTTGTCTTTGGCGGGCAGATATTAACTCGACAATGATATTAAACAAGGCTCTGTGTAATAACAAACAAACAAAGACTGGAATATTATAATATCCATTATGAAATAAATAACAATTTTGCACGAATAATTAATTTGTCATAATTAAATGTGGGACACATTTAATTATTAATTAATAGCCAGCATGTGCCTGGTTTTCAATAATGTCTTTTTTGGGACAGGGATCAATCTCTTTAGTAGCAAGATCTCCTTTCACCAAAGCTGGTTCACGCGTTTGTCTCCTCCAGACTGGATTACTGTAACGCACTTCTCATCGGGATCCCTGATAAAAGTCTTCAAAGACTGCAGTATGTTCAAAACAGTGCTGCAAGGATCCTTATGAGAGATTGTAAACACAAACACATCACCCCCCTTCTTCATTCCCTTCATTGGCTTCCCATCTCCACCAGGATTGATTATAAGATCTCTCTCCTCACTCACCAGTGCATCCATGGTAACGCACCCCCCTACCTGAAAGAACTACTCACCCCACTGACCTCAAAACGATCCCTCCGTTCTACCCACTCATACCGCCTCCTCCTTCGCCGGACTAAGCTCAGCACCATGGGTTATCGGGCCTTCTGTTCTGCTGCCCCTCGTCTGTGGAATGCCCTCCCTGACCATCTGAGGGCTCCACAGACAACTGATACATTTAAAAAAGGACTTAAAACTTTCCTTTTTAGCAGAACCTAACTTTAATTAATATTGCTGCTTTTTGGTCTTGTTTTTATATAGTTATTATTTTATTTGTTATTGATGCTTTTATCTGCTTTTACTTTGTAGCACTTTGAGATTTGATCCAAATGTAAAGTGCGTTATAAATTAAATGTATTATTATTATTATTATTATTATTATTATTATTATTATTATTATTATGATTACCTCAAGCAAACTCTCAACATATCCATCTGACGTAGGACCCTGGCAGTTTGATTTTTCTTTGCTACATTGTTTATTGTTATTATTAGCCCCATGGCCCTATTCAAAGCTCATGTTCCAGGCACATGATTTGCCACTGTTGCTTTGATATTGGGTCAATCATACGCAATATTAACATAATACTTGTGTTTATTAACAATTTGTGATTATTGTGAGCTAAATCAACCAAATAGCTTTTTTTTTTAAAGTGTCATTACCAAAGCCTAAAGGATCAAATACAGTTTGACTTGAGATATGTTGATACATTTATTTAGTTTGAAGCCTTAAAAGCATTGATATCCCAGCTCTATATCATATTCAAGTTAAACGGGAAAATGCCCCGTTTATATTTACATTTTATACTTATATAATGAATCAACTTATAGTGTACAGAACTAAATGCAAACACTTGAGAAATTATTTTTGTTTTGTTCTCAGATCGATAATACAAGTGTAGTTTAATACAGATTTGTCTAGGCTTGAGACATATGTTTAAGTAAAACATACTCAGGTTAAGATGTGCATGATACATCTTTAAGTAGTATAGGTATAGGGTATTAGTATAGATATTAGTTTGGTGACTTTTCAGTGGTACCTGAGGACTTTGCAGTTGTAGATATGCAATAACTATAATAGATATCACATGCGTTACATATATAGCGTATACATTAGAAATATTGTTGAAAAAAGGATTTTTATATTCTGTTTTTTCAAATTAATGAACAACTGCCAATGAAAAAGTGTGCCACGTATCAAAAGTATATGGCTATGAACCCAAATAGTGTACTTTGACTCTCAGGAGAGGGTAGTAAGCATTTCTGTGGACCTTTTTAATGTTAAATCAGCATTTTATGTTGTTTAATCATTAACCGAACACACTACACCATGTCCATGTATCCTTTGCTCCCTCTCACTACCACTACATTGAAACATTCAATTTCAACACAACAACTGAAAAGCTTTTACTGTTAATGGCCTGCTGATGTAGAAATTACGTCATATTCCAACTACAAAAGTATACGCACGTAAGTTGCAATTTTTGCCATTTTTGCCGAAAGTGCTTATGCTGTGTTGGCCAGAGTTACTTCATAATTGACTCTGGCCAACCACACCACCTAGTGCTCATGAGGGCACCACAGTGCCACAGATGGGATGACGACTGTTTATCCTCTAGTGTGGAGTGTGTTGATGATCTACGGACTCCTCTGACGTGCGCGTGACAATAGCTGGGTTTACATGGGACACTTTTCTCATTTCCGAATTAAATCTTTCTGAATTGCAATGTCGGTCGCCTGTTTACATTACTTGTGATCTTTTCCGACCCGGTTGTTAAATGCTTAAACTCACCTAATCGGAAATGATTTCACACATACGAAGACGATCCACATTCCAGTTCATAAGGTGGCGATAATGCTTCGGTGAGCTCGGTGCCGACCGCCAACAAGCGCCCAGAAGAATAATATGACAAAGAGGACATGCGCAGAAGAGACTTTTCGCCCTTCTAACCGTACAAATATGTTAAAGTTTTTCAAAGTTGCACTGAATAAATCACTCTCCGTTGCAGACCGGTACTGTTTTGAAGTGCTTTGCCGCGCTGAAAAAAACTTAGTGGAGCATGACGTCATGACGCTGAGCATGCGCAGATACAACTCAAACAGTAAGCTTTCCGATACAGAATTTACATGTGGCGACTGGCAATCGGAAAGGCTTTCCGAGACGATTTTGACTACCTCCTTGGAAAGGAATGAAATCTTATTCGGAAAGATTCTTTACATTCAGAAAGGGGTGTTTACATGCAGTATTTTCTTTACGATTAAACATCTTTTCCGAATCTAATCGAAATTATGCTGTCCATGTAAATCCACCTACTGTGAGTTGGACAAGGTTTTGGTTGCGCACTCTTTATTTTCAAGTTTAGACTGCAGCTTATTTACATAGAAAGCTTTGCTTTGTATGTGTGCGTGCGTATGTGTAACATGTGATTCGGCGCTAACAGCTAAGTGATATTAATGTGTTGTCTCTGTGTATTGTGCTAGCTTGATTCTGTGAATGTCAGAGCTATTTCTCCAGTCTCCACTCTGGTCAGCTGCTCGCTCTCACAGCGCCTGTCATAGTGAAGTTTGAACAAGTAGTGCAGCCTGAATCCATGTGGGATGTGAATTAGTTGCTATTGCCTATTTGTTTCATTAATTAATTTATGTATGGATGTGATGTAATCAGCTGGGCTAAAAGAGGTATCTTTGTATCAGAGGCAGCACTTGCACAAATGTACCCTAAGTAACTGACCCCAAAGACTTGTGTGTGCGAGTATGTGTGCGTGTGTGTGAGCGTGCGTCTGCTGTGTGTGTGTGTTGGTCTCCCTTTTCTCTGTATGTACGTGTGTGAACAAATTCCTGTCTTTGATTGTGTGTGTGTGGTGTGTGAGAGTGTGTAAGGGGGTCTGTCTGTCTCTTCTCTCAGTTTCTATCTCTCTATCTCTCTATTTCTATCGCTCTTGTGAAATTGATTGACAAGAGCTTTGACACTGGTTCCAAATAAAGTGTGTAAAACTCTTCTAGTAAAGTTATGGGATGGTTTAACTGTCACCTCAAGGTTTAAAAGTCATTCTTTATAGAACTTTGTGTGGAAGTTAGAACACACATTAGCTCTTCTGAATGGAGTCTACTCTTTTCTTTTCTTTTCGTGTATGCACTGTGGTCATGAGTAATTGAAACTAACTGTAAGAAGTCATCAGTTAAAACACGTTCAACCAGATCGCAGGTGTGGATACCATTGGTTCTAAAAAAGGTCATCTTCCACATGTTATGACTTATCCATAAATATTGTGCAGATCACCATATGACCAAACATCTCACCATACAACGACCCATGACAGTGGTCAAAAACTTGACACCTGTCACCTAAAGGAAGTCTCATACCTAATTTCATGTCACCACAGTATAATGGCAACACCTACTGGATCATTCTGGCGTAACACTTTAAATGTCTCCAAAATATAGTTTTGAAGAGAGCTGAAGAGCTTGTTGAAATATTGTTTTAAGATTTTTGACTTCTGTTCAGAAGTGACTGCAACCAACATGAATTATAATTTGTCTACAAGGAAATGTGGCAAGGAGACTGGTGTATTTTTCCGTAATATTGAGAATACCTGGAAAACTAAAGCTCTTGGAAGATCTTCTATCTTCTGTTCTTAGGATGATGTCACCTATGACAGCGTGGTCTGACTGGAAGTAGATGATGAAGATTGCCCGTCTAGTTAACGCTTCTGCTGATGAGGCCGGACCTCTTGTGAAGCTGTAAAATTCCTCACTTTTAAAGCAACATACAACACGTTTTCTTGAGGTCCTAAAACACCCTCAGGCTTGAAGGTGCAAAGGACAGTAGCTTCCCCTCTTCTTCCTGCCAGCCCATTGGATCCGCTACCATTCACAGCACCGTAAATGCTCTAGGCTCCTACACGTATGCCTGACTGAAGGTTCACAGCGATGGCTAAGATAGGGAGACCAACACCTGCCCCCTCAGCCTCTCACCGAGTCCCCATGATTTTACTCTAGACTATCCGACAGTTGCTGTTGTGTCTTCTATTCCAACCTGTCTTCTCGTCTCAGGTGTCCCAATGTCTTGATGCTGACCTTCACAAAGCAACAACGCAGCGTTCCTGAGGGGATGCTGTAATATACAATCAAAACTTCACACTAGCAGTTCTTTGTTAGGTACATCATCTCATGCAGACGATAGATGTAGGTGGTCCTGAAAGTAGTGGTCTGGTACAGAGTAGGTTTGGTCATCATGTATCACCATCTCCGATTGCCTCTTCTCCCATTAGCCACGGTCTTGGAAACAATTTTTAAAATCAACACAAAATAGTAAAACAGTTTTTCAAGTCACATAAATCCCCTTACTTTGGTAAAAGGGTTAGGCTCGGCAACAGCTGAGTAGTCCCTTATTCCAAGGCATTCCAGTACAGTCTCATACTAGTCTAGTCCATTTATGTATATATATATATAACACATACATATATATATATATATATATTTATATATATTTATATATATATATATATGTCCCCCGTGACCAGTTGAAAGCCAGTTGAAAAAAAAAAAATATATATATATATATATATAATATATATTTATATATATATATATATATTTATATATATATATGTATGTGTTATATATATTATATATTATACGTACATATATATATACTTATGTATATATATATATATAACACATACATATATATAAAAATAATAATACATTTAATTTATATAATATATATATATGTATGTGTTATATGTATATATTTTATATTATGGGTACATATATATATACGTATGTATATATATATATATATATATATATATATATATATATATATATATATATATATGTCATGCAGTTTTTCGTAAAATTCTGTGAGAGGCAGTCACATTGTTGATGTTTCATTTAAATATGTCAACTTTCACACTGCATGGCGTCAAAGGAACCAAACCTTCTGAGCAACGTCAAGCAGTCTGAACGAATAAACAACAAAGATAAAGAAGAAAACCGCTCATCTATTGGACAGAACAGGGATGTGAAATCAGTCACCTTTTGCCGGCTTATGCTCCTTTGGCATGGCACAATTATTACCTGGGTACCTAAGGTAATTTATATGATTTTGGGGGACATCTTTGATATTATTTCAGTGTGAAAGTGCACATGCCTGTAATTTGTCAACTAAAAATTCCTATGCAAATTACATACCATATATTGCCAAACACAGAGGTCAGGTGATCATTTTAGTCCCATGACTAAAATGTGGTTTAGTACGTTTAGTACGTTCCCATTAAAGGTACTAAGTCACATGTATGTCCCACAATGCACTGTGCTTTTTTCCACTTCCTTCCTTATAAGTTGGTCCGCTTTAGTGTCCCAGCACACATGAAACGCACCAGGGTTCAATTGGAAGCAAATTGAGTCCCCCCGTTTTCAAGTGGACCAGAGTTTGCTAGTTCGCAAATAAACATTTGGTATCTGATTAAAAAAATACATTCAGATGAGATTTAATAGAAGAGACCGACTATCACTACCACATATCCTCACATTATTCCTGGAGTTTGGGTCCCCCATTAAATTGTGTTCCCTTAATTTTAAAGCTGGACTTAGGAACAGTCATAAGACAACGGCTTGATTCCTCCTGAAGTCTACTCTCATCTCTACACTTTTGAGCTTGTTCAGCTCCAGGTTGTTGTGACCACATCGGACGGCAAGCCATTCAACCTCCCGTCTGTATGCACTCGTCGCCATCCTGGATGAGGCCGATGACCGTTTGGTCGTCAGCAAACTTCAGGAGGGTGACAGATGGGTCGTCAGAAGTGCAGTCATTTGTGTAGAGTGAGAAGAGTAGAGGTGACAGCACACAGCCCTGTGGGGCCCCCGTGCTGATTGTCCTGGTGGAGGATGATATTTTACCCAGCCTCACCTGCTGTCTCCGGTCCATCAGGAAGTCTGTTATCCCTGACAGGTGGAGGCTGGTACAGCGAGCAGCAGGAGTTTGGAACAAAGTGTTCCTGGTACAATTGTGTTAAACGCCGAACTGAAGTCCACAAACAGGATCCTTGCGTATGTCCCTGGAGAATCAAGATGTTGCAGGATGAAGTGCAGTCCTGTGTTGACTGCATCATCCACTGACCTGTTTGCAACAGCTTCCTCACCTCCATCTCATAGTTCTAGGCTTGGGGTCAATGGGGAGGGGTATGATGGCGGCAGGGGGTGTTGAGAGTTCAGAGCGGGTGTCGAACCTGCAATAAAACATATTCAGCTCCTCAGCCAGTTGAAAGCTCTCCACAGCAGGGGATGTTGGTTTCCTGTAGTTGGTGACCTCTCACAGGCCTCTCCGCACCGATGCTGGGTCGTTGGCCGAAAACTTGTTTTTCAGCTTTTCAGAGTAGCACTACTTTGCTGCTCTGACCTCCCTGGTCAGTGTGTCTCCTCTCCTTTAAGCTTCCTGCTTGGTCTGACGAAGCTGCCTGAGTTTGGCAGTAAACCAGGGTTTATTGTTATCGTATGTGCAGAAGGTTTTTGTTGGCACACACATGTCCTTGCAAAAACTGATGTAAGCCGTCACAGTATCAGTCAACTCATCCAGGACTGCAGCAGAATCCTCAAAGACACTCCAATCAGTACAGTCAAAGCAGGCCTGTAGCTCCAGCTTTGCATTGTCCACCTCTTGACAGTCTTGACTACAGACTTAGCAGATTTTAATTTCTGCCTGTAGGACGGGATGAGAGGGACCATACAATGATCAGAGAGTCCCAGAGCTGCACGGGGGACAGAGCGATATGCACCCTTTATTGTTGTGTAGCAGCGGTCCAGTGTGTTAGTGTTCCTGGTGGGACACGTGATGTGTTGTCTATATTTTGGAAGTTCTTGGCTGAGGTTTGTTCTGTTAAAGTCAACAAGACTGATGAGTAGAGAGTCTGGGTGTTCATGCTCCAGATCAGAAATCTGGTCAGCGAGGTGTTGTAACGCCTCACTAACGCAGGCCTGAGGTGGGATGTAAACTCCAGCCAGTATGAAGGAGGAAAACTTCCGCGGAGAAATAAAACGGCTTGCAGTTGATGAATAAAGTTTCTAAATGAGGACTGCATGAAGGGGGGGGGAGCGAACACACCGGCTCGCTTCCCCCTCCGACATCTCCGGTAGGTCCCACAGAAAGCTGCTGTGGGACCTATGCGCTCTCTAATACAAAGTATTAGAGAGCGCAGCACCGAGGGGACCTTCTGCTGTGCCATAATGCACAATCGTTCATAATGTTCTTAAAATGTAAGGTACTATCCAATAGAAAACCAACATTTATAGTAATACATTGGATCAATTCCTGCAGGTAACCTCCTATCTAAAAGGGTGGTGTGATAAATTGTTGGAGTTAAGGTAGTGTAAAGGGAGAAAAGTGGGCTGTCTCCATAACAAATAGAATGCCAATCATAAAGACTCAAAATATGTAGAGAAGGGAGCCCTGGCCAACAAAAATAAAAAGAGGGAGAAGGCTACAAACCAGCCAGGCAGTTGGCCTTTGGAGCTGAGCTTATCCCTTGACCTAAAGTCCCGGTCTTAACGAAAAACGTCTATCAGGACCGAAGACGGGAGTGCCAGGAACTCCCAACTCAATTTAACAAGGTTACTACAAAGGGAGTGCATAAGGAACGCAAAGACTTCCGGCTGGAGGATGAGAGAGACTTTGCGGCTCCGCCTTTATACTCCGTAGATGCGCCTTTTGCCAATGAGCACTATATAAGGTGGAGAAAAAACAGACGTTATGACATGTAGAAACATGAATGAAAACGGGGAAGAGCATGTTTGCGCAGTAGCGCACGGTGGCCGTAACACCTTTTGAGTGACATCTTCTGCAGCCACCAAGACTTGACCATCATCTTGAATGATTTTCCTTTCATTGTCCATTATGTTCACACAATAATTAGCATAACTTTTAATGTCAAGCTTTGCAATTTTGATTGAGCACTGTCATTTTCCATATCCAACACTGTGCCTTCTCTTTTCATGGATGCCTTGCTCAAAAGTAGTTGAATCTTTGCTCAGACAACTTCCGTATCAATGTGACATTTGGTCATTCTTATTTTTGCAGGAATTTTCCACTTCTTGTGTGTCATAGACCCTTTAGATTTTTCCATCCTCAAATCTAAAGGGTCTATGACTGGATTTTTCGGTTTTCTTGAGATTGTTGACCTCACTTTGGCTTAGTTCAGCATTCCTGTCCACATATTGTCTTTGTGTATGCTGTATCTATTATTTTTGAACGAAAAAATCTGTGATGAAGATTTCTGGTTCAGCGAGTGACTCTTTTTGTGAATAGAGTTATGTTGCACTCCTCTACATTATCTGTTTTACACTCTTCAGTTAGCTTTACTAGCTCAATTTAATGTATACAGTACTTAGCCCAGCGGTATGTGCTTTGTCAGATGACACATTTTGACCTGTGCCCCTACCTGTCTAGTGGTTAGTGTCCCACAAGACATGTGTGGGCGCAAAAGCGCCAAAGCCACCACGAGTGCTTGCTTGCTTTTCTCAAGCTCCATAACTCGTGCAAACTTCGACTTCATTCTTTCGGCTTTTGTAAGATTTGCCTTCAATGAAAGTTGGCGGTACTTTGTAGTTGCTAACCATGTTAAACGATAATAAAAACACAGTTGAAGTTTAGCGACAACTCTTTAATGGCAACCGCCATGACACACATATCAACAACCAAAAGTAAAAGCCTCCTTGGTTCTCCAGTACAAGGTGACATATAAATAAAATGCACAGCATTTGTCCAAATAAAGAAAACATCGGCAGTTGGGACATATATATAAGTATATATTCATATCAACAGAACATTAACAGCTATGGGCCACTTGTCTGTCGATCCATCTGTTTGTAAACGGTTTTTGTACAAGTCATACAACCAAACCGGCTCAATATAGTTTCATGAAACACAGTTATCCTATTTACCATACCCATGCCCAAATACCGAGTGGTATTTTTTTAAATCTTCTTTTTTGGAAAAATACGCTAGGGCTATTTTGATTTTGGACTCTTGTCACATATTGTCAACAAATTGTGCACACACCTCAATCATATGCTGAGGTGGCCTTTTTGAAATTCTTACAAGATCTTTACAAGCTATTAAGATAAAACCAAGACAACCTGAATTAAAAAACAAAATACAAGTTTCACATGACAATTGGCATCATTAAGATATTATTATATCATTATTTTATAAAAAACAAATATCAAATACCAACATGGCATGTTTGAAAAAGCTTGACACGCCAAGACCAAATTACTAACAGCCCTTTTCAATCAAATCTTGACTTCAGTAGATTATTTTCAGGAGCATGAATTTGGCATGAAACTCTCAACAGTAGCAAACTATGAAAAAAAGAAAATTAAATTCCTCATGGGATGATGGAATGATTTAAATCAATCAGGCTGGGTGGGTTACAAAGTTATTTCTACAGCTCTCAGACTCCACAGATGGACAGTGAAATACATCCTCTACAAAACGGGTTCACGACAACGCTACTTATTCCTGCTTTGACAGGAGATATTTTATGGGTTGCCTGCATGCTTGTAGCTCTCGATATGACACACACACTGCCAATTTATTGTGCACCAACTATTAACAACAACTCATAATGCTGAAATTAGATCTTTCTGTTTGTTTTGAAGGAGGAATAATGAGCATCATTCTTGGGCTGTCATCTGCCATCTCCATCATTATCTCAGCAGCTGTCTCCATCGTCTACATGTTTTTAGGGGGACTCTACTCTCTGGCATATACTCATATCATCCAGCTTTGCTTAGTTTTTTCCAGGCTGGTGAGATATAGGGAATACAGTGGATGGGAAATACAGAAGGAATCAATAGGTAATATAAACATGGAGTTATATATGATCGTAAATACAGGTTTTGAACAGATTATTTTGTTTCTCCCTTTGTATCAATTTTTTTGTATTCCTTTTGTAGTACTCAGTCCTGCAGTTACTGACCTCTAACAACCAGAGCACCTCAACCAATCAGATGTGAACCCATGGTTAGGAGAGTTGGAGCTGGCAGATGCAGTAAGATGGGCAGATCAAATGCTCTAATTGGGTAGTACTGGAGTTATGAGATTTTCATACCACATCCTGCTATTGCAAAATTTTAATACATTATAGAACATGTATAAAAATTAATTGAAGCTTTTCAGTCGTAATCCTATTAGATAAATGGAATTCAGTCAATATTATTATCTAGACCAGTGCTTTTCCCTCTGTCTCATATCATATGTTCTGTGGAAAAGGCCTGTTAATGTTTCATGTGATTTGAAAGATTTTTTGCCCTTTTAGCTATTATTTGCACTATTACTCAATGAAATCCTGTTAGAATAGACTTGAACGACAGAAACAAAAGATTATCTTGTGTTCATGTTTGTGTGTGAGCATGTGCAGCAAAGATCAACATTCCCGCATTTTTACACAGCAGTCTGTGCCCTGTGAATTTTATAACCGTGGACATTTTAAATTGTGATATCAGAAAAGGCACAGGTGCAGTTTACAATTTTCACAGTTAGTCTTAAAACTTGTATGAAGTTTGTTGTTTTTGTCTGTGACTTTGTATGTTATAGGCTTTGGGGGGACTGGCCTATCAAGCTCTATTCCATAGGATCCTCTCTGCATCATCATCTGCTCAGGCTCAAGTCAACTGTTTTGCTGCTGTGGGGGTAGTTTTTAATCTGGGAATCCCTTCTGTTGTCATTGGAATGGCGGCTGCCACTGCAGGTACATGTGACTGTTCAAAGAAACTGGTGAAGCTTCAGCTATGCACGACCATATTTTGACATAATTATGGTGTTGGAAATATACTGATAAAAAAAAATCTTGTCTTCTGATCATTTGAAGAAAGGAAAGAACAAGAAGAGTCTTGGTTGTCTTATGTAAATATATGGGGTTTTTACGGACAGTTCTGATATAACAGAGAAGATAAAATGTATTATTTAGATCAGATTGACATACTTTTTTAGATTCTTTGCCAAATCACTTGAAATTTATCTCAGGTTTCTTCCCATTTCTCTTGATCATCTTTCAGGTGTTTCTTCACCTTGATTGAGGTCCAAATGTGGTCAAATCAATTGATTTGACACGATTCGGAAGGGCACACACCTGTCCACATAATTCACACATATATCTATATAGGTGACATGGCAGACAATGAATAACAAAGCAAAACAAGCCATAAGGTAAAGGGAACTGCCTGCAGAGATGAGAGACAGGATTTTGTTGAGGCCCAGATTTAGGGAAGGGAACAAAAGATTGTCTTAAAGGAAGAAGGAAGAAGTTTGGAACAACCAGGACTCTTTATAAGGCAATCGGGGCAGAAGGGGCTTGATAATAGAGGTAACCAAGAACCCAATGGTGACTCTGGTCAAGCTCCAGCGATCCTGCGTGGAGATGGGAGAAACTGTAACACTCCATTGATCTCTGCTTTATGGCAATGTCGCCAGGCGGAAGTTTGTCATTTGTGAAATACACTGGAAAGCCTTCTGAATGGACAACCGCTCCACCAACTGATCGACAGTCGCCTCAGCAGTATCATGCGGTGGGGATGTTTTTCAGCTACATGGACTGGGAGACCGGCTGACGCTGGGGTAAAGCTGAATGGATCAACGTAAAGAGATATCCTTGATGAAAACCTTGTCCAGAGCGCTAAGAGCCTCTGATTGGGCCAGAAATTCACCTTCAAAGAGGACAAAGACCGTGAGCACAGAGTCAAGACAACGCTGGAATGGCTTAGGGGACAAAATTGTGATTGTCCTTGAGTGGCAGAGCCAGAGTCCTTACTTGGAACCAATTAAACATCTATTGAAATACCTGAAACCGACGGTCCACCAACTGTCCCCATCCAATCTGACTGAGTCTGAGAGGATCTGCAGAGAATAAGGGAAGTAAAATGCCAAATACAGGTGTGAAAAGCTTATAATTTCATCCCCCAAAAGACATCTTCTTCTTCCGGGTGTTCCCTTTAGGTGTTGCCACAATGGATCATCGGTGTTTATCTTACTCTGTCTTTTGCAGCTTTTTCTGTAACACACAATGTCCTCTTTCACCACATCAAGAAAAATCTGCTTTGGTCTCCCTGTTATTCTCCTGCATGGAGCTCCATCCATCCCTCTTCAATCCCAAAAAACATCCTAACATCTTCAACTCTGCCTCCTCGAGGGCTGTCTCTGGTCTTTTCTTCTGTGCCACTATTTCCAAACCATTCAGGACAGCTGCTCTCGCTGTAAACTTGTCTCTTCACTCTTGCTTCTAATCTTCTGTCAAAGTTAATTGCGGACACTCTTCTCTACTCACTCCACCCTGTCTGCACTTGTTTTTTCCGGTCTTTTCCACATTCCCCCTTGCTCTGGATAGCTGACCCAAGTACTTAAACTCCCTAATCTTCTCTACTCTACTCTACTCTACTTTGCAACCTCATTGTTCCACCTACCTCCCTTTCATTCACACGCATGTATTTGGTCTTGCTGTGACTGACTTTTTCTAAGATTTCCTTTCCACTTCAGCGCATAACTCCACCAGTCCAGGTTTTCTTCCACTTGTTCCCTACTCTCACTATAGATCACAATATCATCCACAAACATCATAGTCCACATAGACTCCTGCCTGACCCCATCCGTCAGCCTGTCCATCACCATAGAAAACAAGAAGGAGCTCACAGCCAGTCTTTGGTGCAGTCCCACTACAACTCGAACCAATCTGTTACTCCTAATGCACACCTCACCACTGCCATACAACTCTCACACATGTCCAGTGCCGCTCTAAGATACTTCTCTGTCACTCCAGACTTCCTCATGCAATACCACAATTCCTCCCTTGGCACTTTGTCTTATGCTTTCTCTAAATCCACAGAGACACAATGCAACTCCTTTTGGCCTTCTCTGAACTTCTCCATCAGCACTCTCAAAGCAAATATTCTACTCTTTTTCTTAAACTAGCTTCCACTACTGTTTTGCAGATCTTCATTGTGTGGCTCATCAGGTTAATACCTTTTTAGTTACTACAGCTCTGAATATCAGCGCTGTTCTTGAATATCGGTAGTATTTCACTTCTCAATTTCTCCGGCGTCCTCTCACTCTCCAAGATAGCGTTGAAAAATCTAGTTAAATACTCAGCTGCCTTCTCTCCCAGACACCTCCATACCTTCACCGGTATGTCATCAGGACCTACCGCCTTCCCAACTTTGTCCTTACTTATTTGTCTTAACTTCCTGAGTTAAAATTTACGCATCTTACACTATTTACTCCCACATTTTCTACATTCATCAGCTCTTCAAAGTTCTCCTGCCATCTTGCACTGGCCTCACTTGTAAGTACATTTCCATCATTTCCATATCTATCCTTAATCACCCTAACCTGCTGCACATCCTTCTCATCTTGATTCTTCTACCTCACCTGTTGGTACAAGTCCTTTTCTCCTTCCTTAGTGTCCAGCCTCTCATACAACTCATCATAAGCCTCTTGTTTAGCTGTTGTTTATCGTATCGTAAGCCTGTTGTTTAGCTGTCCTTTCAGTACTTGCGGCGCCTCGGCCGCTCACAAGAACTGAAAGGACAGGAAAAGAGAAATTATATTTAAATACTTGTGACACTGAGATTGAGGGTTCCTCATGTCCAGAATTACTACCAGGATGTTCCTGCTGGTGTTTGAGTTTACTGTTTTTATGATAATTGAAGGAGCATTGGCATACCTTACTAGCAATGTCCTTTATCACTACCACCCACAGCCTGTCTCAACCCTTCCCTGAAGTTCGTACAACAGCCCTCCTTCCTCAACTTCCAACATTTGATCTTCTGCTCTACCTTTGCTCTTTTTTACCACCAGAGTTACCCTATTAACAACCATTCTATGCTGTCTGACTACATTATCCCCTATCATCACCTGGCAGTCTCCAATTTCATACAGATTATATCTTCTGTTTGGGATGTTGTCCGCCTGTGAGCTCCTATCTCTGCTTTTGCATGTCACCCTGTGGTCCTCCATCTTCTTAAAATACAAATTCACCACAGCCATTTCCATACTTTTCGCAAAATCTAACACTATCTGTCCTTCCATGCCCCTGTCCTTAACACCAATGTACCCATCACCTCCTCAACTCCTCTGTTTCCTTCTCCAACATGCCCATTGAAGTCTACTCCAAGCACCACTCTCTCACCCCTGGAATTACTCTCTATCACTTTATCTTACTCACTCCATAAATTCTCATTGTCTTCCAACTCACAACCAAGTTCTTGCTCAGACATCACACCTTCAGTTTTTATCTTTATACTCATCACTCTGTCTGACACTCTCTTCACCACCAGAACACACTTCACATACTCCTCCTTCAGGATCACCCCTACCCTATTTCTCCTCCTATCCACAGCATGATAAAACTGCAAAAATGCAACCTCCTCTCTGCATTTCCTTCTAGTCTCTTGGACACACAGTATATCTGCTTTCCTTGTCTCGATCATTTCAGCTAACTCTTCACTTTTAACTGCCATCGTGCCAATATTTTAAGTTCCTACTCTCACCCCCACACTTCTGCCTTTCCCCATCTCTTGCTGACTCTGAGCATGTGTTTCCCCTCTCATTCTTCTTTTTCTTTGACCAGTAGCATGATTTTTCCGCCAGCACCCTGGTAGCTAATAGTACCAGTGGTGGTAGTTGTTAATCTGGTCTCGGACTGATCCAGATTCTAAATCAGTTTCACGCTCCACATATTGATTTGGCAAACGATTTACTTATGATGCACTTCCTGACACAACCAGCACCATTCATCCAGGCTTGGGATTGGCAATAGAAGTACACTGGCTTGTGACCCCCCTCCTGTCTGGGCCAAGAAGACTCACGGCTGTAAACACAGCCAAAGGTGATTCAACTAAGTATTGAGTGAAGGGTCAGTACTTACGTATGTTTTGCTCAGATATGCAGTCTAAGAGAATTTAAATTACCATGGACAACTATATTAACCTCCAGCTGTTTTTCATCAATGAAAGGCACCCGATTCTTTTATGTATATTTATATTACATTGATGCTATTTCCTCCTCTCCCTTTCTTCAATCCTGTAAGACTGGAACCAGACGTCATACAGTCTACCCACCCCATTTGAACAAGCGAAGGAAGGGAAAATCCTGCCACTGGTATTGCAGTACCTCACACCCACCTGGACATCAGTGTTAGGCATTGGTTCACTGTCTGGGGGAGGAGATATGTCTTCTTCAGGAGGAAGGGACCATTATCCATAATACAAAATGATATGGTTTGATTTAATACAGCTACAGCTATGGTATACTGAAACGTTTTTTAATACAGAAGCCTACCAACACTCCTTACTACACACTATGCACACACTATCTATGCGCAATCTTACCCGTAGTTATTTCAAAACTCAATACAGAAGTTTATGTTTAACAGGCACCACACTCTGATCAGTATCTGTTTGCTGATACAGAATGTGATATGGTTTACATCTCTTTACGAGAACAGGGTGGAGTCCAAATGTGAATATTTATGACAGAATTATGCAGCCCCAATGTTGAAATTAAGCTCTTTGCTTTATTGTTTAGCACATTTAATACTTCAATGCCTTCTTGCCACCTTTTCAGTAACTTAACCAAGATCGTGTTTCGAATTTGTAATCAGTAGCCATTATCCAGCTTTCCAAGAAGCAGATGGCCTCTTTATATGCAGTATCTTGATAGTGTGCACTTTGTACTCTTTTCACTTACCCTTTACAACATTGTGAAATTAGGAGCAGTGCCTGTGAGGCACGCAGGAAGCATATTGGGGTTAATTCTCTTGCTCAAAGACACTGCGACATGTAACATACCATGGGAGCAGTCTCTGGATCGAGCCTCTCCACATTCTGATAGGTGTATGACTGCCCTTACCTGCGGCGCCTCAGCCGCTCACAAGAACTGAAAGGACAGGAAAAGGGAAATTATATTTAAATACTTGTGACACTGAGATTGAGGGTTCCTCATGTCCAGAATTACTACCAGGATGTTCCTGCTGGTGTTTGAGTTTACTGTTTTTATGATAATTGAAGGAGCATTGGCATATATATTTGTGATTATTAATTTTTAAGGTGTTAAGTGTCCTCAAAAATTATACCAACTTGCTTCAACAAACTTTCTACAAATCTGAATCTGAATTGATCTTAAGAGGTTGTGTCTTTTGATATTTTTGACATTATACAAACTTAATTTTCTTGTTACCATTGGAAACAAGATTTTTTTAAGTGAGTCTGAAGTGTCCACAGCATTTGTTTGGAGCAAAACTTATAAATTATACATTCAACTTTACACACATATCGACCATAATGTGCCTTCTGATATTTAGATTTTTATATCAATATTCTATTTTTTGGATTCCATAGAAACATGCTGCTGTTGGTGACTGAAGCGTATAGGTCATCTTATCTGCAAACCTTACGTTCTAGCTTTACAAACTTTGACACTTATGTAAATCATGATATGTAGTCTAAATACATATAAATCGTTATTTATCGTTTTCCTTTTATTCTTTGAGTTTTTAATGTTATGGGGATTTTAAAGTGACCTTTCAGGCTTGTCTCTGTAGCGTATATCCCAAAAATATACTCTACCGTAGGTTCACCAAAGCAATGGAAGATATGTCACATATTGATGCTTTCTTTGATGTTTTGGGAGATGTCAGGGGGATAAATCAACTTCATTGGGCTCTTGTTCCAATTGCAGTGTTAATTAAAAATTGATTTTAAAGAACGGTCTCTTCTATTTTCATGCATTCAACGATTCAGTTAGTATAGGTTTTTTAATGTGTATTTAAGGGTGAAGTGGAGAAAAGAAATGGTATAAAAACAGAATCCTTTAAATATAGCACAGGGTTATATCGTTTCGCTTCTTTACCTCGAATTTGATACTAGTTACAGTAGGGCTTTATATGCTAAGACTCCTGCAATTGTCTATTTGTACCAAAAGAGGGAGACTCTCGCACCGATTAAGAACAACTAGTTGAATAAACGCTTCCCAGAAAATAAATATACAAAGCTGCCATCGTACTGTGCAGTTTTATTATTGTTTTTCCAAATTTTGTGCAAGATATTGTTTTATAACGTAAGCTAAACAGAATTACAGACCTTTAAAACTAAATAAAACAAAAATGATTTTGATTTTCACAGATACTACATACATTATATGATACCGTATTATCGTTCTTTCATTCGCCGCTTCCATCGTTGCACAGTTTAACATTTAATAATTTTCACGTCTTTACATGGATCATTTTCACGTTATAATGTAATACAGCATGCTGCATTGCTATGACGTGAAACTATAGTTGAATGGGGAGTTTCACGTCATGTAGCCCAATGTATCATGTTATAACGTGAAAGTGATCATGTAACAACGTTAAACTAATCACATTATAACGTGAAAATGATCTTGTAACAATGTTAAACTAACCACATTATAACGTGAAAATGATCATGTAACAACGTTAAACTAACCACATTATAACGTGAAAATGATCATGTAACAACGTTAAACTAATCACATTATAACGTGAAAATGATCATGTAACAACGTTAAACTAACCACATTATAACGTGAAAATGATCATGTAACAATGTTAAACTAACCACATTATAACGTGAAAATGATCATGTAACAACGTTAAACTAACCACATTATAACGTGAAAATGATCATGTAACAATGTTAAACTAACCACATTATAACGTGAAAATGATCATGTAACAACGTTAAACTAACCACATTATAACGTGAAAATGATCATGTAACAATGTTAAACTAACCACATTATAACGTGAAAATGATCATGTAACAACGTTAAACTAATCACATTATAACGTGAAAATGATCATGTAACAACGTTAAACTAATCACATTATAACGTCAAAATGATCATGTAACAACGTTAAACTAACCACATTATAACGTGAAAATGATCATGTAACAACGTTACACTAATCACATTATAACGTGAAAATGATCATGTAACAACGTTAAACTAATCACATTATAACGTGGAAATGATCATGTAACAACGTTACACTAATCACATTATAACGTGGAAATGATCATGTAACAACGTTAAACTAACCACATTATAACGTGAAAATGATCATGTAACAACGTTAAACTAATCACATTATAACGTGAAAATGATCATGTAACAACGTTTACTAATCACATTGTAACGTGGACACGATTATTGAAGAACGGGAAAAATAGCACATATTGAATATGATAGTGATCATTTTTTTATTTTCTGGTATGACAGCAAAACGTTTCCGTGTTTTATCATGGCACCTGTTAGTGGGCGGAATACTAGGCTGCAATGACCCATTTCCCCCCAGGGTCAGTATGTTTAAAAAGCAGGTTAATGAAAAGGATCTGAATGACATGGACCAAACTGACTTTGAACAGGCACACTTTATGTTTTTTAAGTATACTAATATTAATGCACAGAATATTAAGTCTACTAAAACAATATTTATTGGTTCTAAATTTAACCAATTTTGGCTTACAAAAAATATACTTGTCATTATTTTAGTGTAAGAATAGGGAACATTGAGTTCATAACTAATTTACATTTAAGTGTTACTTTGTACTGACACTATAAAAGTAATAATAATAACCTTTATTAATACATTTAGTCACACTATACAGCCTAGGAAAAGCCGTTCTACAGTATGTATCTGAACCATCCCTGAGGAGCAGCGGGCCTCTGAAGGGCCCAGGGAGGATATCTGGATTCAGGGTTGTGTTCAAGGACACTACATCTTTTAGGGTGAACTGCCGACCTATCAATCTTCCAGTTGGGAGACTACTGGTTCAGTTGATGGAGCGGTTGTCCACTTATCTGAAGGTCAGTGGTTCGAACCCCGGGCACTGCGGTCCACATGTCGAAGTGTCCTTGAGCAAGATACTGAACCTCAAGTTGCTCCCAATGGCCTTTCCATTGGTGTGTGAAGGATGTGTGACTGGTTACTGCTCATGATCAGCATGTAGCGCCTTACATGGCAGCCTCTGAATGTAAATGTGAATGTCAGTGTGAATGGGTGAATGCTTACTGGTGTCCTAAAAGCTCTATGAGTAGTCAAGCAGACTACAAAAGCATTGTATAAGTAGAGTCCATTTACCATTAACCATTTAATTCTCAGTTTACTTTTAGTATACCTTGAGTGTATAATTACAACCAGAATACATTATTGTGTTAAGTATTCTTTCTCTTGCACAGTACATAAAATGTATACTACAAGTATACTCCCTTGTTTGTTTTTTTGGGGGTTTTTTTGAGTTTTGAAAGAAGTTTCTAATAGCACACTTGACTAGACTCCTTTTCTTGTAAGGGTGCATACGCTCAAGCTGACCTAAGTCCACTGCTGAGAATCTACAATGGCCACATCACCCTCAGAACTTAACCACAGCAAAATGTAAGAAGGTGGTCTGGTCTGAAGAACCATGCTGGCTTTTACTTATGTTTGCCCGGGTGCAACACTTACATGGCGAATAGAAGCCACCAGTCTAACTTACGGGAAAAAAGCAACCTGGGAGAGAGCTGTGATATTTTAGGCAATGATCTACTTGGAAACCTTGGGTCCTGCCATTCATGTGGAAGTTACTGTGAATACATGGAAATGCTATTCCCTAACAGTGGTGACCTCATTGAGCAGGATAGCTCGCCCTTCTACACAGCAGAAATACTTCAGGAATGATTTGAGGAACACTCTTAAGACAGCATGTACAGTCCATACCTCGACTGGTCAGATCTATTATGGTGGCAATAAGGGGACCTACACTATATTAGGCATGTGGCTGTAATGTTATGGCTGATTGTTGTATGTTCAGATTCACAGCTGCAACTCTCTATTTGTAGCAGTAGAGAGCGACACCTACAAAGAGACACAGCGATTATTGGAGAAGATGCTTCCCAGCAAAATACAAAGCTGAAGCTTTACAGTCCAAAAGTTGTTTGTTTTTTTCATCAAGCTCTCACAGATTGATGAAGCAAATTCAACCCAGTGTAAAGTATAATTATTCTTATTCCCACACTTAAATTATGTCTCAAATCCTGCATATCCCTCACCACACAAACGCCAAAGCATTTATCAGATCTAATTAATAAGATTTATATGTAAACAGATGTCAGGGGCCAGTGTGAAGCAATTCTGCCTTTCACGTTTGGTTGTGTGCAATAAAGCTACAAAAACCAAATCATATGTGAACATAAAATCTAGAAAAAGTAGGGCCAGAGGAGGGAGTATTCATGAGATCATCTGTTTTGTTGAGATACTGACATAATTATTTTATTCTGTCGTATTTTATTCCAATTAAGCCAGAGCGGTTCTTAAGAAAATAATATTTTTGTAGTAAAGAAATAATTTGAAAAAATCTAACCTTATACAAGAAAAAAATTAAAAGTTTTAATCAGGCCTAGTGAACTTATCATTGTCTCTATGATCTAAACCTCCCCGCCTGTCCAGTAGTGTCAGACGTTGACATTGTGGTGTCTCAGACTGGCCGCAGAATGAAGTGAGACATCCCCTGCTCACACTGCCGTCACTGCTGCAGTCTCAAGTCTCTGCTGGTAGTCCTCTCTTCACTGAGCCACTCCATGTCAGATTTTACTCAGGGCCTGTGACAATGACGTGAAAAAGTAACTGCCAGTGCACTTAACAAACTCCACAGTCTGTGGAAGGTTCATCCACTGTCCTGTTCATCTCAGAGACATCAAAACTAAACAATTAAGGAAGACTGTTTCGAATTTTAAAAAAACACGATAGAATATAAGCGTCCGCAGCGCAGCGCAGCTCAGGTGTCACATATTTGTTATTGCATGTAAAAGAGATACTTCCATCATAGTTTGACCCTCATAATATGACTCCACCACCATAAAAATCCTTTTAGAATTTGGAACCACGTTGGTATCATAATTATTATATTTCAATGTCCACTGTCTGTGTGCTTCTACCTGCATATTGTTTTTGGCTCCTTCTTGTTTATTTTCAAAGCACATTTTCTAAGCTGTGTTTTTAAATGTGATAAGTAAATACATTTATTATTTGTAGTAAGAGGAGCAGTAGTAGTAGTAATAGTTTGACTGTCCCTTTATCCAGATCTTTCCATCCACTCTAACAACCTGAAGAACAGTTTTGGTTCATGAACTCCATGACCCTCCCTCCAGACACACACACACACACATATACACACTCTCCCTTATCCACCATTGACTTAGCATTTGTTAATCGACATTATATAATTTACACTATAAAGCCTCTGCTACTATTTATATAATCCATTCTGCGCACTGCATTTTATTTTTAGGTATTTCTGCTCTCAACATGTCCTGTTGTTAAATTACTGTTCTCATCTAGGGGCTGTTAGTCAGAGACCAAACCAGTTTTCATATGCACCTACAAGAACAATAATGTGTCTCGGGTCTCGTGTCTTTCATGGTAAATCGAAAAGGCGTTTATTTTTAAACGACAACAGCAGTTAATAACAAAGTGGGGGAAAAAACAATCGTGAATCCTCCACGTTATCCACATCCCCTCCACAAACTAGTAGGTACTTGTTTGCTATACTTGGGTGATTCGATAATAATATCTTTTCTGGTATATAATTACAAATAAAATATTAAATCAATAGTATTTAACATATACACATCTAACCTCTTGTTTATATTTAAATGAATGGATATTCTTGCTATATGATATGATATAATTTATAAATTTGAATAAACATACCAGCATAATCTGTAATTCGCTAGGGGCTGTTAGTCCCCTAGCCCCTAGACTTAGAAAACACATTAACTGTAATTATTTACTTGTGACATTACTGTATTTTTCTGTTATTTTATCAAAAGTTTGTATTTTCACTATAAGATTCAGTTTTTATATTCTGATTGTAAAAAAAAATGCAAGTTGTCTACTGTTTTCAATTTTGCTGTTTCCTATTGTTGGGATTTGACTGTTTTTTTTATAGTTATTTTAATTCATTTCAGCTGTCGAGATTTCAACATTGATCATGAGCTTGGATGAAATTCTGGAAAATTAAAAGTCACATGAAAGCACTTAATATAAAAGGCTACTGAAATTACCCCTGTTGAATGTTATTAATATTAAGAGTTCTGGCTGGATAACAGATTCAACTTTAAGACCAATTTACAACTAATATCCTTAAACTGTAGCTGCAAATCCGACTTTTCTACAGAAGCAAATCCTGTTTTTCCTCTGCTAGTTGAAAGACCATAGCGCAATACACAGTTTAGTCTGTGTATGATTCTGGTGCCGGGGTATCTGTACATGCATACATCCCTCTGAACCTCTTGACTCTGTGTATAACAGCTTATTGTGATTCACCGTAGGTGAAAGTGTGAAGCTGTATTTTCTTATTCATACGAACAAAATTAAACTAATGCTAAGATATTTGTATCTACACTTGTTTTTTTTTATATTGTGAAAAATGTCTTTGAATTATCTTTTTTGTCCATCAACACTTCTACTGTATATTTTGTTCACAGGTCTCACTCTTGAAGAAGAGATCCAGATCTCAGTAAGACGTCTGACTAAATAAAGAATTAAATACATACAATTTAACAGTCTTTATGAAAGAAATCCAGCTATTCATATTGGCCACAACCATAAAATATTGTCATACAACAGACTAAAACGTGAAGTTTCTTGATCACAGTGACCTTTAACCTTTTTTTTCGTACACCCATAAAGTTAAGGGATCTAATTTGAAAAGTTAATGTGTACAAAATATAAAGTCAACAGTTTGGATTCATTCAGAGCAATGTGATCATTTACTTCTCTCAGTACCTTAGGTACTAAGTTTTTCTGTCAACAATTGACATCCTCGGAAGAAATTAACCTCAGATCTTGCGTTCTACATGCGGTTGATACATTAAATGTTACCCGCATGTTAGTTATGTTTGTGAGACTGAGGACGAATGAGGCTCTAGCAAAAGTACAGTCAGGAAGAATATCCCCCATCTACACTAAATAATAATAATAATAAAAATACATTTAATTTATAATGCACTTTACATTTGGATCAAATCTCAAAGTGCTACAAGTAAAAGCAGATAAAAGCATCAATAAAAAATAAAATAATAACTATATAAAAACATGACCAAAAAGCAGCAATGTTATTCTTTCTCGACTTTCTATCATGCTCAGTCTCAATTCCCAAAGGGAGGATATGTTGCTCAGGCCAGAGACCATGCAAACACTGTCCCCCCAAAGAGTCTGAGTGTCAAAGACAGACCAATTATCTAATGCTAACTATTGTAACACACATCCATCATTTATTCTCTGTCTCTCCTGAAATTAAGGGGATTGAACGCTTGCCCTGATCTGACTTTTTTTTCCTGCTGGAGTCTAAAAAAATAAAATAAAAAAAAACAGTAATTCACTCAAAAAATGCCAAACATCAGAAAAAAGTCTGAAAAGTAATTCTAATTTTGCATAGCAGAACTCATACCATCTCTGTTCCAGGGACTTTCTTCATGATAGCAACTTGCAATTGATTTGACAAAGAATTAAATAATTGCTTACAACATCTTCTTGTGATTCATTTTCTACGGGCTGGAGCCCGTAGCTGACATTGAGTAAGAGGCAGGGCACACCTTGAACAGATCCCCAGTTCACCAGAAGCTAACAGAAGGACAACCATTAGCATCTGCAGGCCCTTTAGAGATCCCCTGGTCCACATACCAAATTGCAAATATAAATCTGTGAGAACTGCAGGGCTCCTGCAGTTCTCAATAGAAGTGGGACAGCTATGAGTTTGTTTTGACGAACCAGCCTGTGACAAGAATGAGAGAAAAACAGATGAAGCCTGTTGTTGTTTGGTGTGAAGGTCCACTTTGTAATCATCCTAACAACATCTCAGGAAGTTTAACAGCCATCTAGTATCGCCTATAAAATATTTAAATTGTCTGATAGATTTGCCTACAAATTGAATTACTAATGTATATGTATGACATACACCAGTTAACCATACCATTAAGACCACCTGTCTATTAATTTGTAGGTCATATTTTTGCCACCAGATATGGGATGCATTGTGTGTTCTGACACCTTTCTATCATAACCAGCATTAACTTCTTTAGCAGTTTGTGTTAAAGTTAAGCTTCTGTGGGATTGGATAACACAGTGTAGCTCTTGCAGATGCACCAATAAGCCTTGGGCACCCATGGCCCTGATTCCAGATCACTGCTTATCCTTCCTTAGACCACTTTGCTAGGTAATAACCTCAACAGACCGGGAACAGTCCTGTAGTTCTGGAGATGCTCTTACCCAGTATCTTGAGAATCCATTGCAATTTGGCCCCTGTCAAAGTTGCTTAGATCCTTCGGCTTGACCATTTTCCTGGTCCCCCCCACTGACAGGTTCCTTCATAACAACATGATAAATGATCTTCATACTTCACCTGTCAGTGGTAACTATGACGGCCAACAGGAGGAAACGGGCTGTAGCTTCAGAAAACATATACAAATAGACAAAGCACAAGAAAATTTAGAAACCACCTTTAATCAAGGTGGTTTGCTACATATGCTAAACATATCAATATGTGTAGCATTTAGAGAGCGCACTGCAAAACTCACAAGACAACAGAAGTGTTTCAAGGGGACACCTAATAGTGACATAGTCCAGCTAAAATTTTCATTTTAGCTCATTTTTTAGCACCACTGTAGGATGGTTGATTCCAGTAATGTAAGTCACAAACCATGGTCAAAAAAAAAGCATGTCCGGATGTGTGCATCACTGTAAAGTGTCCTCTGGAAATATTTCCGTTGTGTCATGACTTTAACAGTGCGTTTTCCTAATATGTTGTGTTGTTGTATTTGCAATGCAATTTCTTAATGTATTGTGGTTTTTACAGCGCATTTGCCTGAAGTTTTGTGTATTTGTTTATATATTTTTTGTGTTGTTTGCAGTGCAGTGCAGTAACAGGAACATAAATTACGGTGGCCAAAAGCGGCAAACATGTTGCTGTAAAAATGCAACACAATGGAAGTGTTTACAAAGGACAATTAAAATAGGCGCAACCTCAAATACACAACATACATATGTTTTAATGCTTCTTTTAAAGGATAGAACAGACATTATACACAAACGTTTCATATATTGTTTTCATTTTCTGTGTCTTATATTTTTTAGATTTGCTTAACTTCCGTGGCGTGCGGTGTTGTAAGAGTGAAAATCCCGGCATGCTCAGGTGGGATTCTCCTACCCAAATCTTGCCACCCAGATCCAGCAGGAACATTATAAGCTTTCAAGGTCATGACATTCCACTATTTCGCTCCATTCCGACAGAACTACACTCACATCAATTGTCAGACATAACTTAAGAAAACTCCTCAGAAAAACAGTGGGGCAAAGGAATTATTTTCATTTCCATATCACGCGGTCAAGTGCCTTAGTATAAAACCTTAATCAACACAGTAAATTTAACAAATGAAGCTTAATACTGACCATAATATACACAGTACCAAAGCAACAATCATCCGTCCTTTTCTTGAGATAATAAAAAAACGAAATGTAATTTTTTGTTCTTTTCTAAATGTACATCAGCGATCAGGATTGTCATAGATGTAGCAACTGATTTATGACAAACATTGCAGATCAAGGAGTTTCCATTGTTGATAAACGACTCAGAATCCACTTCAATTGAGGTCTAACACAGGCAAAACAAAGTTTTTGTAGCTTACAATATTAATGACAGGGGTGCACAACATGTGGCAATATGTCAATCGGCCCGATGGTGTATAAGAATTATATTATCTTATGATAAATAAATAATACAACTTGTTGACTGTAGTTTTGGGTAGTGTGCATTTTAGGGGCAATATTGAGTTAATTAGTCGTATTAACGATGTTGAGACTTCAGCAAAGCTTAGAAAAGGAGACATGTCGGATGAAAACAACAAGAAAAGTTTGCGTATTATATACATGAAACGTGTCCAGGAGTGCATCACTTTTAAGTTTCCTTTGTAAACACTTACCTTATGTTGAAACTTTTGCAGCCTATTTTATTTATGTATTAGGTTGTGGCTTTTCTTTCCGAATATTGGTTGTGTTTTGTCTATTTGCATTTGCTTTCTCACGTTGCAGCTCGTTGACCCTCGTCAGCCACCATAGGTTACAATGCTATGGCTGATCGGTGTCAAAGGGACATTTCTGGCCCCAGGGTTTCCTATAATAAATGATTTGTGTCTGACTATTACATTATTATGGAAGGAGTCTCCTTCATGCCTGTGTCTCTTATGGGGCGGAGTGGGATTCATCGGGTGGAAATCCAGTCCGGATTTTCAGTGCTGCTCGCGGCCACCTTAGCAGTATGTGTTTCTGAGTGAGAGAAGCCGACTCTTGTTTACAGCAGAGATTCCACGGAGGAGGGGAGACCCACAGCCTGCGTTCAGCGACGGCGAAACGGAGGATTTCAGCCTCTGGATCTGCGCCTAACGGATTCTTTTCTTTCACATTTTTAAGAGGAATAAAAGAGAAACATTGATAGAAGGACGATTCCCCGCACATATTCTCCCACACATCCTGGCCGAGGTCGTCTAGCTGGAGACCCATTGCGTGGCACAAGTCTGGTGTTCTCTTTCAGCTACAACATCTCCACTGAAGGAGATCGGTCCGAGCGGAAGACGTGGAAAACCATTTTTTTACCAGAAGGATAATTCTAAGTGGATGCTGTTGCTTCACCGAGGGACTGATATCTCGTGCTGGACGACTGGCTCACGCAAATAGGCGTTTCATTCATTTTTCACCCTCCTAGCCACCACCCCTGTGGATCTGGACGCGTTTTTGCCCCACTGCTCCACGCAGACAGCGATCTACACAGGGGATTCTTTTGAGCGACACTTGCGTTCACTTATGATGGTAGTGTAGTCTGATAAAGGAGTACTAACATCATTTAGTCTGGTATTTTGATTGTTATTACCAGGCCTGATCGCACTGTGCGCTCACTGCTGTTTTCAAGAGATGGAGACTGAAGATGGGGATTACCATCATGCATCCAGTAAAATCACTGACCTGTGTGCCATAGCACCCCGCGATAAAGTATCTTGTGATTAGCAAAAAATAGCATATAGTTCCCTATCCCCCCCCCCCCTCCATCTTTATAGGAATCCCCTCTCATCACAGTATATAAACCTTTATTAATATATATGCTGGGGCAGAATCTGGCAGACAGCACGCATTTGGAGGCTACCATCGAGTAGCCTGTTTACAGACGCGATTTTTGTTATTATTATTTTCACATTAAGGTTTTCCTGTCGGGACCTGGTCTGTACATTTTGGTTGTTGTTTTTTTGGGCCTTTTTGAGGGGCCGTGAATAATGATAAGGACCATGAGATCTGATACACCGATGGATAGCCCGACCTTGTATTGGGCTCTGATGCTGTCTGTCCTCACAATCTGCTTCTGTTCCACATGTGGAGAAAGTAAGTTTGATTTTTAAATCAATATTTTGCCGAAGTTTATTGGTTGAATTTGGCGAACAATAATAACAACACTCTTATATCTAATGCATTTTGTAACCTCCTGGAGAAGACTTCAACCGGAAATCCCTTTATTACAATAAATGAATAGGGGAATATATTAAAAAGGATTAACTCATTATAGAAACAAACCCGGTGAGCATTCGGTTCACCATCGTGTGCCTTTTACGTGCATATCATGACGACCATGTGGTTGGCTTCAACTGCCCAGTGGGTGAACCAAATTTTCTCAAGCTCTGCTTCATTGGGAGCAAGATTGCCTCATCTTCTCAAACAGTTTTATATATATGGAATCGGGGAAATATTCGTGGTGTATCGCTCCAGAAAGTCACCCAGAAAGAGGAGGATGAACCCAGGGAACAGAGCTGAAGGTTACTACGACCATGTGGCCATTTTGCGTGCGGCGGTTTAGGCGCCGCTGCGCGACGGCAGCTTTATTCCAACCAACAGTTGCAACTTAAATTGTCTGATTCCTTTGAGACACACAAAGAGTGGAAATAAATCAAGCATAATCAGTCTCCATCTAGAGTAATCAGATCATATCTCCGGACGTTTTCTGTAAACCTTCTATATAACCTCTCTGTACATAATTCATAAATGAAAACTCAACAGCGAATGTTAACATGTTACATCGATTTATGCAGATACACTTGTTGAAAAACTCCGAGCACACGGGTGTATTTCATATTTTCACCTTGTAACGTTTTCATTTCTACATCCTCCACAGAACAGATTCTATAAATTATCTCTTAAGAATAATAATAAAACCAACACATTCATTTCAAGAACTTACCCTGTACTATCAAATTAAGCTTCTATCCCTTTTATTGCCCTTGCTGTGGTTTCTATGTTGAGTATTAAATGTAAAACGGGCTCATAAATTCCTCAGCTAGTATATTTTATGTTTTATTATGTAATCGAATCAGTTTTCTGTATATTCTATGCATGTTGCTGCCAGAATCTAGGCTTTCTCTTTGCCAGTGCTAAAATAGAGCAAATTAGAATTAATGTTAGTCAATAAATGTTGAATGATCAGAGTAGATTTATTTTCTCCTGCTGCCATGCAGAGGTTCTCTTTAAATCGTTGTTGGACAAACATAATACCTGATCTGTCCAAATGAAAAAAGTCTAACCAGCACTAACATGACTATAATGATTGGCCAATTCCTGCATTTTGTCGGTCAACTTAATGATTAGTATAAAAAAATTCCCTAATGTGATATGAAGTTTCCTAAATTGGATTAGGAACAGTAATGTGGTGTACGTAACCAAAACAACTCTGTTTCTCTGGCCACATTTCTGTCCATAAAAGACATTTTAACAGACTTCCACTCCAAAACTAAATCAGGATCCTTTGACTTATGGGATGTTTCATGTTTTAATTTGACATGCTGCATACCAGATGTTTATCGTTGGTCAGGAAATTACTCCAGGTGCTTCTTTCCATCTCCAGCACAGAGCTTGTGATTATACGTCTGCATAGCTTTGGTGGCTTGGCTTGATTTGTTTGTGCTACTTTGTGTGTTTAGCCTTTTACGTCACTCCTGTTACTAATTTGTCTGTTTCTTGAGAGGATATGTGGGATGGTGGAGACAGCTTGGCACGGAAGAAGACACGTAGGAGGACCTCTATCAGCATTCAAATAGAGGAAAAAACATATTTTTAGAACTATCACTGCCATGCGGGGGTGCATTTCTTTGCACCCTCCTGAGACACCCATGAACGCAGCTGGGGGCAGGGAGACAAGTGTTTGTTCTCAGATCTTGACACTCTGTTGTTTATAATACATCAGGCCTTCCAGAACAATGAGTTAGTAGACAAAGACTGTGAAGAATATCACAAGAAGGATGGGTCTGTCTGTCATCACTTTATTACTCTCGAACGATGTTTACCTCACCATGCTTGGAATTCCAAGCTCTTACCATCACTTTGTGGAACATCACAGATATCCAAGAGCTCAATTAAAGGTTTACATTTTTTTTGTTTCATTTTGATAATCTCTCTACGCCAATGAAATGTAATTAGAATCCTTTTAACTCCCCAGCACAATAAACTTTCCCTGCATGGGCTTCAAAGTATGCGGCAAACAAGTTTCTTAAAAAAAAATAAAAAGAGAGAGAGTGAAAAAAGTTAGGGAGATTTAGATTTGCTGTTTGGAAATGAAATGTGCAAAAATACACTTGCTACAGGATTTTTTTTTTTTAAAGTTCTCAAAGCTTTTGATTTTGCCGTTCTAATGGAGAAATTTCCTGATTGTGCTAGTTTTCATTAGTTGTGCCACTTTTATTAGGGTTATGAAACAATGCTGAGGCCGATGTTATTTATGAAAAGGGCATTTTCAGAATCTTTCAACGGCCAATAATCAAACAGAAGCAAGGATTCTTTAGGACAGGCACAGCTCATACGTTTCTCCTCATCTTGTCGTGATGCTGCAAGTAGGCTCCGAAACGACTTCCGTCCATCTCCTCCAAGGTGCTCCCGCCACCTTGTGATGGAGCCTTCATTTGTGTACACCCCCCTCTATTCCCTGTACCATGCTTTCCCTTACCCCACTGCCGGCTCTGCTGGATGCAGGAATGCCTTGTATCATCCCCAGCGAGACATTGCTGTGAGTGTTCAGAGCCCTATGGTGTGTTTGAGTGTGTTTGTGTGCGTGAACATCGTGGAGCTCACTGTGCTTACAGCAGGACTCAGCGTGACAGCCTGAGTCATTGGCGTGCCCCTGTGTATGGATGTGAAATTGTGTCACTTTGCTAGTTTGTGAAAATACAGTCGAATGCTGTCCTACAGCTCCTCCAGGCTGCCAGCTGAGGTTTACAATGCTTAATTAAACACTTTATTTCAAGTGGCCCATCATTGGATTTGCACAAATGCAGTCTCCGGCCAACCACACATACATCATCATGGACCTCTGGTTTAATGCCCTGTGGAGTATTGTACTATTTGTGAGATGATTGCAAATGTTAACTCTTCTCATGGACGCCACTCGCCTTATCAGATGGAATCTGTTTATGGGGACGTGAATCTGGATCCATTCTGGGAAAATTCCTCAGGGAAAAACTATTTTCAGGGGTTTTTACTGACACGCATTTTCATTGTTTCAATATAGAGAGTTGAAGGATCTACTACTTTTATCTACTTTCTCTGTTATCCAATTCAGCTAGCTGGATTTGGATACAGAGTACCGATCAGATACCATTGTTTAATTAATAAGTTGTTGGCTTCACTGTGTGCAAGATATTGTAGATATCTCAAGTCGAGCGGATCGCCCGGCTTATGCTGTTTCTGCATTTTAAGGCTCCTACAGAAATTGGACAGATTTTTTACGGGACATTGCCAGTATTCCATTCTTTGAAACAGACATCATTTTAAGTTATTTTTAGTTTAGTTTTAAATTATTTTGTATGAGATTATGATCATTATTTTTTTGGTTGAGACGTTAGGGTTGAATTTAGCATTGTTTCTTAACTTTTCTAAACAAAAGATAAGAAGAGAATATATGGATATTTAGAACAATATATAGTCATGCCCATTCAATTTGATGGTGAATTACTTAAAGAGTAAATCTTTTAAAATGCAGGCATATTGGCTTTAAAACAAAATATGCATTAGGGGAGAACCAAGTTTCAAGATTAAATCGAACGTCACAAACTTGTGTAAACACGATAAATCACAATTTATAAACAATAGGGATTAAAATTCCTTTTGAATATCATCCTGTTATTTTGTAATTTCCCTTCAGGCTTTGGTACAGAAATTCATCTCTTATCTGCACACTATATTTCACAATAACAGTTAATATTGAATGTATATTTTATTGTCATTAGGAGAATAGAGTGCATGTAAACATGGGCTAAGTTTCCTGTTGCCCTCCTCCCCTCTTTTGTGAGAGTGGGGGTCTTTGTGTGAGGTTTGTTATGATCTGGAGTGTAGTGTTACTGTTTGGTATTTTGGTGATATCTGAGCCACAGTGTTTGAAGTCAGGTCCATGGAGGGGAAGTGGCCCACCAGACTGTTGGTCAGATGACTTCCAGTATGCCGAGGATTAGGGCCAGTTGATGTGGCAGGTGTGAGGGGATATGACCAAACAGTGCATCCACTAGAGCTGGATGTAAGTGCAAGACTGTTAATGCTAATGTTGTATATCATTTTTGAAAATGATTAAAAACAGAATACTTGTATTATTTAGTTTGTTGTTTCATGACCAATTTTCTTTATGATATGAATGGATCCACTTAAGTGATATATAAATAGAATAATTCTTTGTGTGCAGAGAATTAAGGGTGAAATGGGTAATTATAAAATCCAATTGAATTGAATAAAAAGAGAAAAAAGATATATATTTACACTCTTCGTGTAATAGTCTTTAATTTAATTAAGATACAAATTTAATTTATGAATGTGGGTAATTTCCCCCCTCAAGTGCTGTCAGATGATGAAGATTTGTTTGTTTTACTTGTCTTTAAATGGGAAAAAGTTAAAAAAAATAAAATAAGATGGTGAGTTCAATCCTATCCATCAGGGCTCATTGTATAAGTTTGAAACGTATTATTAGAAATGAAACTGTTTCACATGATGATAGAAATGTAATTGAATACATACTTGCAGCCCTAGTTATTGTGGATTCACCTGACATATCCTGAAGTCTGCAGAGGGTCTTTTTAATAACTCTCCTGCAGTTTACAGCTGGATGTTGGGAAAGGATACAATTATGTGCTTTCCCACAATGCTCTACCTGTGGCTTTTGGATCAACAGCAGGACATGCGGTGTGAAAGTGCAGATTTCAATCTCCTGTTTAGTTTACATACTGTTTTTTTTTTTTTTACCTAATCAGAGTCAGGTTTGATGTGAAGTTATACAGGAAACATTAGCCTTGGCTGAAGTCTGTGTGTGTTTGTGTGATGACATTTCCATTGAAGGCCAGGGCAAGGTTTATCAATCATAAACATGAGCCGATGGATCCCATTACACCATGGAGATATGTGTGTTTACTCAGCAGCGTGAAGAGCAAAGAGAGACAGACACATGCATGCAGGCTTATCTGTCTCTGTGGACATTGGTGCTAAATTATCCACATCCCTCCTCGGACAAATATGTCGACGCTTCCTTCATTTTATTTCCCCACGTCTTTCTGTTGATGCAATAGTGAATAATGTGTTTGTTATCAAACTCATTTTAAGCATTGTGGTCTTCATAAGAAATGGAATGTCTGCAAAGATTTAGAGAATCCTGGAGGCTTGGTTTGAGGACCCATCCTACCCCATTCTTTTCTAAGGAAATGACTGGAATTCCGTGAATTTATATGTCTAATGAGCAGTAAAGGTCCATCATAAAGATAAGATAAGATAAGATAAGATACACCTTTATTAGTCCCACAATGGGGAAATTGCAGTGTTACAGCAGCAAGAGCATGTTACAGAATACAGAATAACAGAATATTATAAGAGGAGAGCTTTTCAGTAATACCTCATTCCTTTTGTTCGGTTCTTTGTTCTCTATTTAACAGGTTTTGAGTATAAATCAATTTGATAAGACAAGACAGCGAGCGTTGCATCTGCACTTCCAACGCGTTTACCAGTTTCTGTTTGTTGTGGCTTTACACTAGTAGGATGCCCTCAGATAGAGAGATTTGCCAGAAACCTTATCTTTCAGCCGTCACAGTATCTCTTTGCTCCCCCCCGTCCATTCTCCGGCCAGACACCCGATGATTTTATTAATGCCCTCATCAGGAAATGGGGCCTAGAGTTTCTCTTTACTAACAAACAAATTAGTCTTTGTATTTGAGTGGCTCCACCCCTCCCTCCCTCCCTTCCTCTCCCCGGCTGCTGGAGAAGCTAGAAGAAAATTCTCAATGGAACAAAGCAGACATGCAGCTCGATGGCTCACAAGTGGAGCCCAGGGGCATTAGTGTTGATTGGAGAAAGCAAATACTATTTTTCTTGTTTCCGTTCTAAATTTGGACAAGTAAAACACCCTGACAGGAGAAAACATAGCCCATTCATCCTAATAAACAATGCCGCTCCTATTTTGGGCAGAATATTGTGAACAAAGAACATCAAACAAGACCTCATTTGTTTCTACTGGAGTGATTTTTAATTCACTCCGAGAACATTATGAGCCCAAATATCCATCATGTATTTGAATATATGCCAGCATATGCTAAAGAGAGGTCAAATACATCACTTTAAGCGTTTGTAAAAACCATTGTGCCACTTTGGAAAGACTGTCTGGTACCACCATGTTTATCTCGGGTCTAGAAACAGTTCTTTAATGTAGACTTTAGACATGATAAGTGTGTTGACAAGGATCAAAGACTAAAGTAGAAAACATGGCGGTCTGTGTCACTGGGCAGGCCCAGTGACAGTGGCTCAGTGTGGCAGTGTCCTAAGCCTCTGTAAGAACATAACAGGTTTATTCAAGGGGCTCATATGTCAATGCAGCTCCTGTGTTCCTGTATTTTGAACCCAATAGTGAAGGTTGATTACCTCCTTTTAGTGGGTTTCAAATAATAAGAACTTTGTTTGAGATTGTAATAGTCAGAATTTTTCTGCAGTACGTCCCAATACTGTGATTATGTTCGGTGAATATACAAAATGCATTGTATTTTATTTAAAAAAAAAAACATGGCTCCCCATTATTCATGCAGCTGCGAAGTATTGCGAGCGAGTGTGAATGAAAGTAGTTTCGAAGGTAAAGTTGAACTTTTAAACAATAGTAATGGTGGACTAAAGGTAATCTAAATGCCAGGAATAGTTTAAGATATTTTATTAAAAATGAATTGAATTAAGTTCTTGAAAGGGACAAAAGTAATTGGTAATTGATAAAAATGTTTCGCAAATTAAAAATAACTTTGCTCAAAGCAAAAGATGAAGAATAAAAAAAAAAAAATCATTAGATAAACAGTTACAATAATTAGGCAAAGCAATGGATACATTCTTAAAATGGCTAGTTGAAGTAATGTGTATGTAGTTAGAGTAGTTACTTAAAACTCTATTGAATTACTGAAATAGCATAGGGTAAAGGGGAGCTGGTCAAATAATTAGCTAGAAAACAAGGGATACATAGCTGACATTTTTTTTTGCAAAAAATAAGAAAAAGTTAGCATGAAGTAATGGACAGTTGGCAAAATAGTTTCCTTCAATATTTAAAACTTTTACCAATTACAGGTAGTAATAATGCAAACTTGAAAAGTTTGCCAAAACATTCATCCTTATTTTACATGTAAAATTACTCTAAAATCTATTTAATATCAGAAATGGTGTAAAATAAAATATAGTTTAGGATCATTTCATAAATAACACATTTTCTAACATGGTGGTTGTTTGATGAAAATGGGTGGTTTTGTGAGCGCAGTGATACATCAGGAAAGGAGGCGATTGAAAGAGGGCACTCAAGCACAATCGCATGAATATCATCTACCATTAATCCGCAGGTGAGGTAATTGGCACGATTAGAGGGAGAGTTGATCGCTATCAATAATAAATGGTGTCTGTGTTGTTAATGTCTGGTGTGTGTGTGTGTGTTGTTGGAGAACGCCCCATGCACAGTGGTTTCAAGTGTTGTTTTCGGTGTAGTATATCACGGGAGTTATCTGAGGTGAAGGACGCTTCATTTTATCAAGAAAATATGGGTTTTAGATCTGATATGATGAACATAGAAGGTGTAACAGCTTGCCAACATGTAGATGATAATAGTTAGTAATAATATGCTCCAATGCGGTAATACGTATATAAAAGTTACTTCTCCTCAGTCAACCCTGGCGATCATATCTCTACTTTCTGATCATTTAAGATGCCATCTGAACAGAATAATTAGAACAGACATCTGGATGAAACAATTTGTCCTAGAACACAATGTATTTCTCAAGGCTCTGTATTATTCTTGCCAGCCCTCAATAAGATCATAGTTAAAATATTTTGATAAGGTAATCTGAATGCTAATCTGTAAATAGCATTCAACATCTGTAATGATCTGTTTTTAGTTTAATTCCATGTTTCATTGGTGAGAGAATGAAGATGAATCCTAATGTGTTGTCTCTCTTTGACTTCCAGTCTGCGGTCCGGGCATTGACATCCGGAACGAGATCAGTGAGTTCAAGCGGCTGGAGAACTGCACAGTGGTGGACGGATACCTACAGATCCTGCTAATCAACGACAAGACCAACAGCATAAACCAGGAGCTTTTCCGGTCTCTTAGCTTCCCGAAGCTGACCGTCATCACCGGCTATCTACTGCTGTTCCGCGTCTCAGGCTTGGACAGCCTTAGCATGCTCTTCCCCAACTTGAGTGTCATCCGAGGCCGAAATCTCTTCTACAACTATGCCCTGGTGATCTACGAGATGACTAGCCTGAAGGACATTGGCCTGTACAACCTGAGGAACATCACCCGGGGAGCCATGCGGATCGAGAAGAACCCTGAGCTCTGCTACCTGGATTCAGTGGACTGGTCTCTGATAATGGATGCCGAGTTCAATAATGTTATCAATGGGAATAAGAAGGCAAAGGAATGTGACAATGTCTGTCCGGGCATCATGGAGGATAACCCTGTTTGTCAGAGGACATCGTTCAACGACAACTATGACTACCGCTGTTGGACCTCCAACCAGTGCCAGAAAGGTAACCCGAAATTCTCTGATTTTCTATGAGATGGTGTTGAGATAAAAATTGGGCAGAGTAAGCTTTAAAAGTGGTATAGTGGTAGCATTTCCCTAATGTTTTGTGAAACGAGTTGAGTGAATGTGACTTTGATAATAGTAGGTGGTTTCTTGCCTAGTAAACATTATTAAATTGTTTTTTTTAACCAGCGAACAAATCCCATGAATCCATGCAGTGTTTTTCCTTCATTTCCGTCTGGGCTGCAGGATTGTCCACGGGCCAGTGCAAACATTTCCTTTCTGTTCATTATAGAGACCTTGTCTTTATATCATGCTATTTGTGGAGTGAAGGACGGCTACAGTATAGAGCATCAGGTATTAGAAAGGCACACTCAGTTGAGTTAAAGTTGCTCTGCCAAGAAATGAGCTAGTCTACCTGTCTGGACCATGTCAAATAAATATTTGCCTTAGGGACTTTTTGCAATTTATGAAAAGGGGTATATTGAAGAAGCTGGGGTCGGTCATCCTTGTTTGACTTTGGTAGGGTCATACATTTTTAAAACAGGTTCAGAAGAGGGTCATTTTATTTATAAGTATCGGAATTTAAATTCCTCTCGATCTGTTGGAATGAATTGAGTTAAATGTGTTTGTTGCCTGTGTTCAGCTTAGCTTGAGGGAAGCAGCCGGTTAGAACATTACACGTCGACAATGTTCTTTTTCATTCACGTTTCAAAGAGAGGGACAGTGTGTGCTTTTCGATAAGAAATTAGGACAAGCGTATTGGCTTTCTCATACCTCCTCAAAATTACTGTTGGAGGGACTTCATGCTTTTATTGTGGCATTCTCCCACGGTCTGTTTGACATACACAGAAATAGCCGTTGATGAGTCTTGTGTTTTATTGCTCTTTTTTTTTCTTAAAATACAACTAATCTTTTTTAAATATCATGCTTCTTGCCTGTTTCCCTTTTCTTGAAGCTGCGAAGAAAGCTAGCTTGTTGTGCCCTTAAACCGCCTTGGCTTTGTTATGCTTAGTTTTCTCAGAAAGTGCAGGGGGCAGGTTTGTGAAAAGGTTTTTTAAGATAGCAAACAGGGTCGCACGAGTTTAAAAAAATGTTTCATTCAAACACCAAGGTCCAACAAAGCTCCTTGAAGGAGTTTCCAATTCAGCCATAGACTGCATTTAGAACTAGCAGACAATGACAGTCGAAACAGTAATCACAATAATAAAAGGCTGTTAACAATACAACAATACCTCGGCTCAGTTAACACCTCTTTAGAAATATGTTAATGAACATTAATTATATTACATCTCAATCAAAAACATCTCAAAAAGACACAAAACTCACATTCTAGATTTTATGGGTGCATGAGCAGAGATTTTTGTTTAGATGCTGATAACAGTATAAAATAGAATTTACAAAGTTATGTCCCTCCATTATTTTGCTGCTATGTTTTAATAAATAGCAGATGCATATGCTATATTACTCAGGAGATGACGACATCAATGCTACAAATGATCGCCATTTCCCTTTAATTTGTTTATTTGCAAATTAAAACATTTGCGTATTGTATTTGCCTCCCCTGGATTCTGAATATACAAACATCACCTGTATTTTTTCCAGGTGATAATGGGTCACACTTGCCAGTGTGCATTTATTTCTGTCTTCTTCTTTTTTTTAAAATAAAATAATAGTGGGAAAATGTTCCTCCTGCCATTTTCTATTGAAGATTTGTGTACAGCTCTCGTGGTGAGTTGGGATACCTGAAAACCAGCTTTGCTCAGCTCCAGCTTCCCTCTGAACAAATACTGGAAATCAAGCTTGCGTCTTTTCCCTTTTGGCTATTTCTGCCTTTCTGTAGAAACTTCAGTGTTTATGTCGTGTCCCTCTTTACTCTCAGATACGCGACCTTAATGTGGTTTTGTTGCCTGATATGGAGAAAAAAATATTCCATCTTTGTTCAATGAAACAAATCTTTTCCAAATGTTTTCTTCATTTACGCATTGCTAAAGCGTGAAAGGTGTAGCGGCTTACAATGACCTTCAAGTCACGCCTGATCTTCCCACAGTAGTTATTATGTTCTGTGCCAATACCCACTCTTGTCCTCACATGTCGGACTGGAGAATCAGAGTAGCAGTATTGTTTGAATCAGTTGCCTCCTCTCTGAGACCAGGCCAAGGTCAGGGCAAATGCATTCATCTAGAGGGCATTGAGGTGCAAAGCTGCAGATAAATGCTATGGGGCTAAGACAGCAGGGAACAAGAGGAGCTATTGAAGCAAAGATACAGCAGTATGAAGTTAGATTATCTCTCTGAAGTCTGTAAATATTCAAGACTTTATGCAGAGGTAACATTCATCATCGCCCTGTTTTTGTTTTCTAAGGCTTGATGTATCCACGTCTCTCCTTCCTGCTTAAAATTCTTCCCTTCTCTCACCCCTATGCATAATTGCCTTGTTTTTCTCCAGCATAGATGTTCCTTCAAGGGCATTCAGTGGTTTTCTAGTCAATACAGCCTGGTCTCCTCTTTAATTACACTACACGAGAAGGGAGTGCTGTCTGCCTAGCGAACAACTTTAGCCTCTGGGCCTTCTAGGGCTTGGTGGAGCAATAACAGAACGCCAGATGTTTTTTTCTAACTTCCAGGCACTGGGGTGTTTTAGATTAGACTCTCCTCAGAGGTAAATGTAAATATGATACTGGACAGTAGAAGCCCAGTTAATGCTGTACTTGTGTCAGGATGGGACTTGGTGGGAGTTGTTGGTAGAGAAGTACAGATTGGAGGAAAGGATCTGGGTGCTTTTTAGTGGTAGCCAACGATGCATAGAAAGGCCCTGACTGAGGGGCCGTACACAGGAGGAGAGGCACTGAGGGGAAATGTCAGACAAATGTCAAATATACAAGCTTGAACAGCGAGCTCTCGCTAAAACGCAACCCACGGAGGGTTTGAAATGCCCGTCACTCCTCTTGTTTTTTTTATCCCATCCCTCCTCCTTCTTCTTTGCCCCCTCATGCCTCCTTTCAACCCTCCCTCCTGCCTTCCCACATGCTATCTGTCCCTTTGTTCCTCACTAGTGTTCTCCACTCGCTTAGGCTCAGCCTGGATCTCATCTCTGATTGTCCTTGTCAGTCGGTCAGCTGGTGATTTTTATCCTCTATTTTTACAGAGCTCTTTCTGCCAGGCTTATCAGGGTGTTTTAAAAACTCTTGCTGTCAGATATCTCTCCACTGTTTACTTGTCGGAGACAGTGTCTCATCACTGCAGTGGTCACAGCCAACTGGCTTGTTTGACTATGATCCTTTGACATCGGCCAGTATTTGCTTTGAGTTTGGGGGGCTCCCGTGACTAAAATGTGTCCGGCTCCCTTCAAATACTTTCCTTAGATTTCTGTGTTTGCTACAAGCAGGCATGCATTGTAACCCTGGACCTGAACCAGAGCCAGATAGAAAAAAGGATTTCAAAATTAGACAGATGATCAGGAAAGCATGCTGTTGTGTCGATGACCAGTCTCAGAACAGGTTAATATTCAAAGCTCCTCAGGGAGGCATACATTCTCATTCTTGGTATACCTCACATAGCTCACATGTCTTTTATGTGATATAATATCAACTTACCCTATGCTCAGCCTTGCAACACTCCGGTGTACTTTCTCGACCCTTACCTCTCTTTGATTTGGAGAAACATTATGTACTCAGTATTGTATTTTGATAGTGACTGACAAATGTCAGAGGCTAGTCTGACAATGCTCTCATACCGAAACTTTGCTTTTAATGAAAGTGAAACGAAAGCATTCTTGGATGGAAGTGTGTGGTGTCAGTTTGCATTTTAGTTTAGCTGAAATTTGACATAGGTAGACCTGCTGTGCGGTCAATGGAAGACAGTGCGTGTCTTTGTGTCCTTGTAGTGAACTCAGTAGAAACGCAGCAGAGCAAAAGCATTTTGGAGCGCCAGGAGTTTGGAGAGCTGTCCCCCAGCCAGGAGACCTTTAGTATATTATCCTATATTCTACTCCCCACTTGCCTTAGACCTGATTCATATCTCTGGTGTGAGTCCTAAGCCCTCATCACAGCAGGTGATTGAAAGATGCGCAGGTTAAAATAGGGAGACTTATGGGGGAGATTTATTGTATATCTTCTATCAGATTTCAACTCTTTCTACTGTTTCTTTTTTCATTCTTTATGTGGTTCGGGATTTATGTAAATCGAGATCGCAGTCTCGATTCACATGTATAAACGATCTCATTTTCTGAAGCTAATGTGATGATCATCGAGGCCTTTCTCTCTAAGCAATAAATAAAATTAATGGATCTACAATTTGTATCTACATGTCGGCCTCAGTAATTTTTCAGTATTGGAGGTGTTGTTTTACGCCACTGCAATGGGCTTCTTAACGCAGCATATCTTATCTGTAGTATTACTAGCGGTAAATTCTCATGTAGTAGCAAGGATTAAACAATGAAGGACTTCTTGAAAAGGCTTGTCTTAGGTGAAGTTTAGAATTACTGAAATCAATGCAGGGAAACCTGTTTCGGGGGACTCTGATTAAGCTCCGGATGCAGAGTCTAACAAAGTAGTTTGTCAATGGAAAGACACAATTTTAATATATTTATAAATTTACTGATGACGGTGTGTGATGTTTGTGTGATGAGTTAAAAACAACAGCAATAGGGGCATATGGCCCCAAACAGGCCCCCTTTCGGTCATTCACTCTTCCGTCATGAGTTTCTAGGGCCAATGCACGAGTGGTAACCATGGTGACAACAATTATGCGTCAGCCTAGAAGCCCAGTGCTTCGACTAGTGTTTACTGTGTCGGACTCAGGTCAAATCCGTACATCGGAAGCAGAAGGTCTGCTGGGTTAGGGCCAGGGTTGGTCAACAGTTTATCGGGCTAAGTCGATCCTTTCCTTTTAGTGCCTGCATGCATCTATCTGTACTACAGACAGACAGCGGATTGCACGTTTTAATTTCATATGTCCATAAGAAAGTGAGATATGATATAAACTTAGTGCTGAGATCTTGGGAAGAGTCTCTATCTCAATTCTTAGCAAAAGAATAGCAATTCAAATTTTAGCCAGAATCGCCCAACCCTTCTCCTGTTCGTCCATCTCATCCATCAATTGACTATACGTCTGTCCACATCACCTGAAAACACTGTTGACAAATTTATTTCATTTCAAACGCATCTGTTATGGTGCGCTATAGGTGTGCATTTAAATGGTTTCTTCACTGTGCTTGTACGGTATTTACAATCACAAGCATACTTGAACTTGACGTCATGGTCTATCCCAGGGATGTCAAACTGAATCACAGAGTGGGTGGAAATTAAAGAACAGCATTCAAATTTGCTATGTTTAATCTGAGCTATTATGACAAGTTATTCTTATTTTATTTATTTATTATATAGAATTCTGAACAAGGGAATAGAACATAATCAAATTCCAGATAAATTCAAAATAGATCCACATAACAAATTTTTTTTGTATCCGTCTCTATAAGCAGAGATTCATAGAATCATTTCCAATGTCATTTTTTTGTTCACAGGTATTAATAACAGCCAGAAAACTATATTTTCAAGTTACAAATTAAATCTAAAATCAACCGGTTTTCAATTAACAATACCAACAAAAAGGAATCTTGACTAATTTGTGGTAAATGGCTGGGCTGACTATGCCGTTTTTCTTCGCTGCTGGAGGACGTGACCGCACGTCCTATTTATTAGTATTTGTTAATACACGTGTGCAACTTACTAATAAGTTTATTACTTAGGGTTTAAAAAAAAAAATGTCATCATTATCCCCCCCCCCCGGCTCCAGAGCGTCTCTTCTAAGGATCAGCCTGAAGTTTATTAGAGTGACTGGACAAAAGCTGATATCTGACAAAAGAGGAGTGGGGAGGAGATATAGCGCTGGCAGTGCATTCTGGGATTTGTGGTATCTGAGGTGTTTGCCAGTTAATATAAGATTTTAATCTTTTTCAAGGGCCGGATATAAATGTTCTGCGGGTCGTATATTGCCCGCGGGCTTTGTGTTTGACACTTAATGTCCATCCAATTCAGGGGTAATTTAACTCAATTCGGATTTGTTTGAATCTGATTTTGTGTTTGTTACAAATATTTGTGAGGGGTATATCTTGTTCGTAATCCCCTTGCCCCTGTGGCGAATACAAAGCTACCCAGTGTAGTAAGTTCAGTCATCATTCAGCAGAAAATAATGTATTTTGAAAAGTAAAATACATTTTCAGTAATACCAAATCTATTTAAAGCTTTTCTCTGACGCTCCTATGCCAAAATAAAACACGTAGTTCATTCCCTGTTCTGCACTACAACCCTACTATAATATGAGTTAAGATTTTTTTTCTCTTACTTACACTACCCAGCCATGCAAAGATATACATATCGGTGTACTTCTTGTGCCTCTCCGAAGTCCAAATAAATGGGCAGGGTTGCATCAGGAAGGGCATCCAGTGTAAATCCTTTGCCAAATCAATCTTACCCAGGTTAGCAACGACTGTCACTGGTACTGTTAGACAGCGGATTGACAACTATGTATGGAAACTAATGATCCACTGTGGCGACCCTGGGAGGGAACAGCCGAAGAAGAAGAAGACTAAATATAACTATGTTTTGTCGTAAAAGCAAAAATTCTTATGTACAATGTTTTGTTTAGATTAGACACTCATTTAAAAGTAAACGGAAAATCATTTTGCAGTGTTGGTGTAAAAAGCATATATGAAGAGAAGGGATTATTCATCATATAAAGATTTAAGTTTCAAATTTTTTATCAACCAACCATATTTTCGGTAAAACCGAGAATGTCTGTGGGACATTAGACAGAGACTACTTCAAAGTTTGGATACACATAAAACGATAAACCACAACTAATTGTTGGCGTCAGCATTATATGTGAGATTCGCTGATACATTTTTGATTTTGATTTTTGCTCTTTTTCTGACCCCCTGAGTAATTTATATATTCTTATTAATGATCTTTTGATCAAAAAATGAATAAGCTGGTCCCTCAGAGGCCTTTGTAAACTGTTTTCTTGAGCTAACTGCTACTTGTTTTTGTCAGGATTAGTTGCATAAAGATGGCCGCGAACAGAAATGATGATTTCAGATATAAGGCATGTATGTTAAGTTGGATGGAATGAGTCGGCCCCTTTAAGAATATAAGGTATAAATTCCTGCTGGCTTAGTCATTACAGTTGTGAGGGGATAAAGAAGGGGGAGTACACAGTCCAGGCTGTGCGTGCTGACTACATTTGCAGTTCCACTGAGGCTATTTGTTAGAAATAAGAATGATTTGATGGCCATGATGGTGTTGATGTAAGCAAGATATATCCTGTTCTTTTCTGAGGTTGTTGTGGGTCAAGTCTTTATGATCGTATGTCAGTCATTTTGTTTAGCCATAATCTAAATCAGGACATGATAGTGCATTTAAATATTTAATTGCTTTTCAGAAGCTAACAAAGGACAATAGAATAAAGGAGCTCATATTCCGGTCTTGACAGTCCGGTGCTTTCCTGGAGGAATACTCATTATTATGACTCAGTTCTCATACAGTACGTCTGATGTTTCCAGCCGGCCTGAACTACTCAACACCATTTTGTACAAAGCTTTGGCAGTTTATCAGTTTATGTGTCAAAGAGATGGCACCCAAGTCGGCAAGACTCATTAACCCCCGCTTTTTCACAAACCCTGAACTTATCAGGAGAGACAAGTGACTGAAATGAAAATAATTGCTTGTAGATGGAATTAATATGAAATCATTTGTCTGTCAGCAAAGTTTTTGGTGCCTTATTTTAGTAAAATCATAGATCTGCCACAGTGGATATAGGATTGTTCGACATCAGTGGCCATAAAGGGTGTCACATTCCAGAGAGGGCAATGGCTAAATTAGTTTTAAAAAAAGCACACACATAATTGAATACACTTATATATATACATATTCTGATCGAGGCACAATTAGGAAATCCAAATGTCTACCTTACATTAAAGTTTAATACATAAGATACTTAGGTTGTTTTCACACCCATAATCCGGGGGATTCGATTGGGGGGTGGAAATTACAATATTGTTGCACTTTCACCTCGCTTGGTTCGACTCCACACTGCACTTTGTCAATTGAACCAAACTGTCTGACCTACATCATGCATTCGTAAGGAACGCTCGTTTGTGACGGTGTTGAACCAATAAACACCAATGAAGAAGAAGACGAAGAAGAAGAAAATCGCTCATCTATCCGACAACAGGCGACCAAAATCCATCCTCTTTTGCCAGCTTATGCCCTTTCCTATGGGACTAGTATTACCTGGGGACCTGTGGTCCTTTGTAATAATTACGGGGGACCTCTGTGGTATTAATACAGTGTGAATATACCATGTCTGTAATTTGACAATTAATGTCTGTAATTTGACAATTAATGTCTGTAATTTGACATTTCACAATTAAAAATTGTCAAATTCTTACTTACCGTATTTCACCAAAGAAAGAGGTCAGGTGATCATTTTAGTCCAATGCGAAAGGGCATCTCTGATTTGGGGGTGAAATTCATATTTATTGTTTCCTCTGCTGCTTTTCCTTACTCTTTCCCGATCAAATAATGATAGCTGCGTTGGGCATAATGAAATACAGTTTGTGTTAGAGAAATATCAATTATCAATAAATATTCTGCAATTCATATTAATTAATGCAGCTCACATCAACACACCGATCCGAGCCAAGCTTCCACTGTGCGCTTCTGACCCAACGATGGGCAGTTACAGGACACTGGAGGTTGGGTACCCAGGCTACGCGCCAGACCAGAGGAAAAGCACCAGCTGCGCTGTGGGGATTAAGAGTTCCAGTGGGTAAGCCTGCATCCTGTAGGGGACGTTGGTTCGCCGGTGATCTCCACCTTCCAGTCTGTCCAACCTCCCTGCCCTACCCGCCAAAACCTCTGTCTGTCCCAGATACACCTCCAGGCGCTGACAGCTGGTTGCAGCAGCGAAAGCAGAGCCTCGATTTCATATCCGCGGGGATTATATCAATAAATTAACGTGATATACTGACTTCACTTATCCTGTGCGATTTCACCTTATAAAACACAGACGTTGGGGTGTAGTTTCTAAATCACATCGGGTCCTCAGGTAATATTAGTCCTGTGGGAGAAGTGCATACAATGTGCTGCCATGGTTACTGTGACGACGAGCATGGTATTGACATGGTTTTGACAGTATTGAATCACATATAGGTCCGACAATGCACTATGCTTTGCTCCACTTCCTACCTTTGGTTTATAACCTCGTCCGCTTTGCTTTCACACCACAAACAACCCCACCAGATTTCACTTGGAAGGGAACCTAGACCCCCGTTTTCAAGCAGACCAAAGTTCGCTTGTTGGTCCGCACCAAAGTTCGAATTGGCCTTCACACCACTCCAAACGTATCGGACTATCCGACAAAATGAACCTTGGTTCGTTTTAAGTTGAGAAACCGGATCAGGTATGAAAAGGCATAAACAGGAAATGTGGTCATACTGGAATTACCATTTGTACTGTTGAAATATGATTCCCATTGACATCCAAGCTATATCAAAAGTCATGATCATGGGGATGCTAACCTTCGTAACCTACCCTGCATGACATAAACACAGTATTACTATAGTTTCAAGACAAACAAAGAAATAGGACAAGTGCCAAAACAATGCAATTCATGTGTCAAGTCTGATTTTAGCTTGGACCATTGCTCCTCTGGCAGCTACCCGCAAAGAAAGACTGAAAGGTACACAGCCAATCGTATTCAAAAAGAGAGCTGCAAGATGAAGGTGGGGCTGTGCTATTGGACACCCACAGACAAACACATCCAAAAAATTAGGGTCAGCATATGTTAGAGTTGTAAATGAGGATGGTATGAGGAATAATCTGCACACCTAAGTGTGAATGGATGTAGTTCGCCAGGATGATATTTCGCTACTGCTTCATATGGAATAATGGCATCCGTCTTGTTCTCCACTACCCTAAACGGCTCATTCAGGCCATATAGTTCTGAGAGAGGAGAAAGGGGACTGTTGCTTTGTGAATATCTCATCTTTCTACTACCATATTCAATCCCTGTACGCCATAAACCTTCTTGGTAACTTCATGATGCTGATGTCCACCTCTGGGAAACAATTGTCCTGTTTAGTGAACTCTGCACCCTCTGACAATGTCAACGTGTGTGTTCATGCCATCATCTCTATTATTTCTTGAGAAGACAGGAGGGCTATTATTGAATCACAATGCTACAACTGCTTGGTGTCATTGAAATAAATATGTCAGGGAAAGCAGATAAAGCTCACTCCACAGCAGTTGTTTCTTGTCTTTGTGTTTTCACATGCATACGTATAACTAAGGCCAAAAGAAACCATCCTATAAATGAGGTTCTGTTTGTGTGTGTGTTAGAGAGAGAAACCAATTTTCTCTGCGCTTTTTCAAATCAGGGATTCAGTTACAGTATCAGTTAATAAAAATGGGGAAAATAAGAAAAGCTTCATTCATCACATTTTGGAACCATGCCCATTTGAGAGATTTTTTTATACAGCCTTTTATTTCTGTATATATGACGCCACGTTTCAATGCAGTGAGAAACTGCTTCATTTCTTCAACAGATTGTGAGTTTTAGACTCAATGGATGATGGATTTTGTTATGTTTGCACCCAGCCAGGCTATCTACTTCCTGTTTTCATGACAAGATTGTTGCCAGAGAATATCTGAGCAAATTGAAGTTTACTGGTCAGATCACAAGCTTTTTGAATCACTTTGAGAAAGCAGTGACACAAGGCGGCGTTGTGCAAGTTATCTTTTGAAAGCTCACTGATTTTATTTTTATATTAGCATGACTTGAATACTGCTACCCAATTCATACTGCTAATTTGCAGGATTGGGGTATGCCATCCTGATGGCACTTATTTATATACAATAGTTCCTACATAAACCAGAGCTTAAGGAAAGTCTTGGATGACCAGCATGTAACTGAATGAGAACTTTGTTGTATCAACATGCAATACATGTCTTTTAAATCAGCAGAGCTAAAATAGCTATTCAAGCTATCTGTTCATCAACGATAACGTGGCAAACCTGTCAAATATCAAATAACATATATGTTGCCCTCAGAATTATTACGTTGATCCCCAGAATTATTGGCACCCTTTGAAAAAATTGTAAAATGAGATGCAAAAAAATGTCTTTACCGCTTACACCCAAGGTCTTTAATTCAAATTATTTACACAAAGTTTACCTCGACTAACATAATTAAAAGACATCACATCTTAATATATAACTAAAAAACCCTTGCACCCTGCATTTGATATTTTGTGAAGCCTCCTTTTGCCACAGTAACAGCCCTGAGTCTCCTTCTGTGGTGTGTTTGAGAACCCATGAAGAAGATCTGATACCTCAGAACCATTGTTGGGTTTATTTTGGGTTTATAAGTGTGCTTCAGATCATTGCCCTGAAAGAAGGTCCAACCACAGCTTTTAGGTTTTCATCCAATATCTGTTTGTATTTGATGGAGTCCATAGTACCCTGTATATTAATAAGATGTTCAAGGCCTTGGAAGAAAAACTCCCCCAAAGCAGCAGAGATCTGACACCAGACTTCATAGTGGGTTTGGTGCTTTTCTCTATGGCTTCCTTTCCGTGACCTTGTTCCATTGTAAGTCCTTTTAGTGTTTGGCAATCTTTAAGCGCTTTGTTTTGAGTTTGGATGACATTAAAAGCTTTTTTCATTCTACCTACACAAACAGCTTTTCTAATAGGTATAGGTGCCATCTCGGCTGCAGGCCAAGTTTGATGAAATCTGCACTCGGCCGAGCAGAGACACTGGAGGCCATTTATGTGCTGGTTGCAAGCATTCCGCCTACAGGCACAGCAAGCTTGAGCTACCACGGCTCCAAATATCTCACCAGAAAACTCAAACCTCGAAATTTACAACACCACTAAGGACAAAATAAGCTGTTGAAGAACAACCCCGAAAACATTTGGAACAACAGACTTAATGACACATTTCACGTTTAATCACCCGGATGGACATAGCAAGTTAAGAAGTTCACGTTAGCACAGCGGCTAAGGCTAGCGGGAGCTCAGAGCCAGCCACATGCCCAGTGAATGTATGTTTCAATACGGTCATTAACGGTTTTAAAACTTAAGGGCAAAAAGGAGCTCCGGCGGAAAAACCCCCAAAGCTTTCGGCACAAAGTTCATAATCACACACTTTAAATTTAATAACCTTAGGAATATAGCAAGTAAAAAGCTAATGTTAGAAGAGCAGCAAAGGCTAGCAGTAGCTCAGAGCCAGCAACAAGCTCTGAAGTGCCTGAACAAAGCCAACATATAATATGTAATGGTCTGAACAACGCTTACAAGAATACATAAAAATTGATGATTGGCCAAGAAAATTGAAATCGGTCCATCTCTAGTGCCATCTGATGGTGGTTAGAGAGGCTCTCTGACCCCAAGATTCAACTGAGCTCCGCTGTAATCCTTGCGGAGTCTTTTGCCAGTTGAAGCATCCTCCTAACGGTGCATGGGTTCATATGCATAAACGTTCTTTGTTACACGGTGATTTGTTAGATTTCCAGTCTCTTTAAACTTAATTATTGATAATAATTTTTTTAATTTTTTATATTATCAATAATATAATATAATATAAAATTATATTCTTAATTTTTTTAACTGTTGAGAGAATTTCTTGTATCCATTGCCAGATTTGTGCAGCTCAAGATGTTCTTTCCCATTGTAGATTATGTCAAAGATAATGAAGCCTATATATATATGTATATATTTAAGTTCATTTTGTAATGTTTCTTTTAATTATGTTACTTGGATTGTTGTGATATTTGATTGAGGATCATGGGCAGAGACAATTACACATTTTTTGCCTCTCATTTTACAAATTTTTTAAGGATGGCAATAATTCTGGAGGGCCCTGTACATATTAATAATTGTATATATTATTACATATATGTGTATATATATATATATATAAAAAAAATTCTCTCTCTCTCTCTCTCTCTCCGTGTTTCTGTGTCAGTACCTTCCATCTACATCTTTTCACCCCTCCCTCTCATGGCCTTTGCTCCATCTAAGCCACATTCATAAATGTCATTCTTTGGAAGTGTTAGAAGCTAATGTTAGTACATTCATCCATACAGAGTCCTTCTTCACCGAGTGGCCAGGACCTGAGCCCTCTTAAAGCGAGGGGAAAAATTCTGTTTGGTAACAAATTGTTTTTCTGCTCTATTGGTTTTATTGGTTTCCCTGGACTTCTGAGGGATTGAGGGAGACTTGGATCAAAACTAGAGACTCTGATTGGTCACTATCAAATTCTTCTTGCATCGCTCTTTAATTTGTTTTGAGTTCTTCCAAAATGCAGACATTAAAACACATTATGTTTGCTTCTCTGCTTGAACATAGTGTGGTTAAACTCATGAAAAGCCACAGACTCACAGGCTGCTATTGCTACGTTTCACTGTCAGTCCCTTTCTAGGCATAATTTAAATTTGATTGCAAGTTAGCAAACTTCATTCGTGGTGGCGTGGTTATACAGTGTGTTATTGTCCGTATATGAACAGCAGGGTTTATTGTTCATTGATGGCTGGCTCTGTGAGTTTATCCAACTCCTGTCCTCTGTGGCCTATAAAGGACTTCTCTCAAAACGCTGACGGATTGGCCTCTTTTTCTCAGCTTCCTCTCATGAGTCCCTTCTTATACTTTTATCGCGAAACGGGGCCATAACGCAGACCCTTCTTTATGTTGCACTTTTTTACGCTGCACTACAGTGGCACTGTTTCGCTCCGCTGTCTGGATTTAAATACTGAATGACCAAAAACATAATTAACATTCCCTTTTACATTGTAAGTGATATTGTCTGGGATTGATCCCAGAGCTTGAGTTATCGTCCCAATCAGAAGACAAGACCGTTCCTATGCATATGCAAACTCAGCGGCACTGTCACTTCCTCTACTGACGTCAGACAGGCAGCAGAATACAGACCTCTCATTATGACTTCATTGCAATAAACAGTATGGCGGGGCGGAGTAAAGGCACACCAGCCCCACATAGGACATGTGTGTCATTCTGAGACTGACTACTTATGCAGTCACACTCCATCTCTTTTAGTCCATCCCTATTTGTTTCATTTCACTCAGCTGTGTTCATATGTGTGTGTATGCCAGTGTGCAGGGTGTTTCCAGCATGCTTGATGCCTGTTTGTGCCACACACTGCCTCCAGTGATTGGCCGCCTGCTGACTTCTGGCTGTGCAGCTTGGAAGCTGTTAGTCATCTTTTGCTCTCACCACTCATTCATAAATCTTTTTGAATACTATAACTTCCTCTCACAGAGCTGTGGGCCCCCCCATGTCTGCGGTATGCTTTCCTATGATCTGCTCAGAAATATGCTCCAAATGACAGGAAGGATGAAGGCTATCTCCGCCTCTTAGTGACGCCTCTTAGAGAGAGGTGAGACAGACTAGTGTACATGCTTGCTGCAGATGCCTGCCCTTGGCGCCTCAGCCATGCCTCTGTCTGACTGGGTGCCTGCCCCAGCTCATTCCCTACATGTAACGTAGGCCAGACTTGCCATTAACTCACTGCTGGGATGGCTTGGCAGTGTTTCCTGGGAGATAATGTGCCATGCCTGCAAGTAAGCTCTCAGAGCATGGGTTAATGCCACAGCGGAAAAAAAGAAATCTCCTGCTGACACATCTCTCCTGCACAGGGGAGGATGTACGCGGGTATACTCCACCCTGGTTTGCCAGAATAGTTAGTCAGGTTCACTGAGGTCACAGAAACACTGCAGCTCTTTTTTTTTCTTTCCCTGTTATGTGTGTGTGCGGTAAAGGGGGGAAGAATGTGATCCACTCCCTCTACCTTTTCCTCCACATATGGCTGAAATGTGTGGGTTTCTTTGAAAACAGATCCATTTCCTCAGGGTATGTCGATGCGGGAAGTGTCTTGTTTTGAAGCTTTGTCACCAAGTTTGCTCAGTACTAAATATTCCGGCAGGTAAAGAACAGCTATTGTAACATTGAGTAGCTTAACTACTCAGTGTTACAATGGCATTGTAACATTGTGTGTGTGTGGATTCTTTGTGAGCACAATATATAATTGATGTATCAAGCAGCCCTCAGTGTATAAGCTGTGTTTTGCTGTCTGTTCTATTTGTGTACAATGAGTGGATGAAAGGATATCAACAAATTACAAAGTAAATCTCACTGAATTACACAGTTGGAAGGGGTTGGATATGGAAACTACTAACTTCTCCTAAAAATACTCCACTCAAATTTGCAATGTGAGGATTGATGTTATATTTCGTCCTAGCTTCAGCTCTTTGCAAATATTCTCATATATTGCTTTCGGTGCCCTCAGACCAGCTTGATTCATCTAATGTCTTGTCTGCTTTTTGTCAATGACTGAAAAATGACCATGACCCTGTCTGGTTTCTCCTCTTCCTCTTTCTTCTCCGCTTGTTTGGGTGGGATCCCCTGGGCCTACTACAGTTGTCAGCACATAGTCTAATGGGCACAGGTGGTCAGGGCATCTCTCAATCTCCAGCCCTCTTGGCATGGTTCTCTTGGCAGACCGGCAACTCCTTGGCCAGCCGCCTCAATGGGCCACTCCAACAGAGCAATCGCCAGTTAGTGCTTTGTCAGCAACAGGGTGGCCCAAGATGATATAACGCTCTCGACTCCGACAATTTTATTGGGATCACATGATTCCGGGTCATCTCTGGTTCCCTCATCACTGGCTACAGTGGAGTGGAGTATGAGGGTGGAGAAACTTTACAGCTATACTTCGGCTTGTGGCAGGCTTTTTGCCGTTACCGTGTCAGATAAACATACAGGGGTCTGTAGTTCGACCCTGAATCTCAATCTCCTCCCGCAACCCAGTATGACACCTGAATGACAACACAGGGCTGACTCATCGTGACATCATCAGAGAGTTTTATCACTAAGGCTAGGGCTTTACAATGTTGTGGAAATTATTATGTTAAAAGATAACATCATTATTTGGAAATGAAAGTAAGGTAGAAAATACTATCAGATAGAAGAGTTTCAGGTAAAACAATGTTTCATTTGTCTCTATGATGTATGCATGGCTCATTAAATGCACATGTGGTCATTGTTTGAGTGGTGACAAAATATTTGATAAACTTGGCCAACAGAAATATTTGCAATGCATGGATTCATTCCACCCGCTGGCCACTAAGTAGCCTTTTGGACCTTTGAAGTGTATGAACACTTTGTCACATTCAGATGGAGGTCGTTATGGAGACGGGTCTGCTCACATTTTAGCTCAGCAGATGTTGTTATTTAATTCCATTCATACTTCTAACAAACTCTCCACAGGGCAACCACCACTACAGTCAGATAGATTACTGTAGTCTCTGGTCAATCTAAATGATCGGCTGTCACTGACACTTTCGGAGCAGACTCTAAATATATATGTGTCAGGCTCCTGTTGACCCGATGTATTCTTATTATTAAACCGTAGTAACACTTAAGCTATAACGGTGGTATAAAATTGCCAGAAAAAAAACAATGAAAACATTTATCACAATTATTTGTATGACAATAAATTGTCAGCTTGAATTTTATGATCGTGACAGAACTGCATGGAAGCCCAAACTACATGCCTCATTGTCGGTGGAAACCCCAGACCCCAATCTTAGAACTAATGCTTTCAGGGACTTTTCTCAAAATCATTCATTCGGGCATTATACTTCTGTAACCTCTGTTATAATCCTATCTTCATAATACAGTTGTAATACGGGGTGATAGATGATTATACTGAATTACAGTGCTAGTTGAGGCCTGTAGGATGCACACGTGTGCTTTCCCTGTTGAGACATCTGGTATTCAATAATGAGCCTGTTTACGACCTTGTTCGAACTCATTTGGCTTTAGCTTTTGTTTTGTGACAAATTTTGGTTAAAAAAATATCATCTGGATAAGAGTCCAGCATCCCAACAAAATCCAGGGAAAAATATGGGGTTCAATAAAACGGCTGCATTGTGGGTCTTTGTTTCAGCCCTTTCCAGTATTAATTCACTGTTCTGTCCTATATGTAGTGATGTTAGTGGTTTTCAAGGCCTGACATGTACAAACTTGTAAAAATGTTTTATCTGCATTCCATCTGCCTCCATGCATAATATATGGTATTATCTGTGAACCCTTTTTCTTTCCGTCTCCCCTCCTCTGCCTGTGTGTGGGGTAATGACAGCGATGCTCCTGTTTGGGAAAGCCCCTGGAACTTCATCCTGCTTTGATTTTCTCTGTTGTTTTTCTCAGCCGGTTATAGAGGCACGGCATACTTTTTTATTTATATGCTGTTTACGCTTGAAGCAAAGGCTTGGACCAACATAAAAAATATTATTTTTCATCGCCAGGAGTTATTCCATAGTCTATGGGGAAGCTCACACAAAAAAAAGAAGATATATAGTCCAATTCTTATTTACTTTCATCATTCTGCCATTCTCTCTGTACATGAAAATGCTTCATGTAATGTAGAGAACCTCACTCAATCAGTGGAAATTCAATTCTCAGCAATCCGAACTCTATTGTTCCCTCTCTTTTGTATTTGATGTTTCTGTAAAGGCATGCAGTTATCATTTCCACTGTTGATTTTATTTACTTTGCATTGGGTATGGTGCTATTTTTTTTTCTTCCTTTGTCTCATTTTCAATACAGCCATTGAAATTCCTGTTTCAAACCTGAATCTAAATCTCAGTACTTGTTTTGAAACATTCCAGTCATACTTTTAACATTTTTGTGTTTATAAGGCTTTATCAAAATCGGATTGTAGGTCATAACTCAGTTTGAGAACTCAAACACAAGGACCAGTTTTCACCATGATGGCACGGCAACCTTTCAGGGGCCAGCTATTAACTGAATAAACTGAGCACAAGTTGTTTTTTTTAATTGATTGCCTTCCGGATTTATATAATCTTGAAAATGAATCAGGGCCAGGTCTCTATGCCTCTCGGCATATGTCTGGCATCTACTCTATGTATTGTTTGTATATCGCTGCATGCTTGTTGCTTGCTCACACAGCAAATAACTTCTGCTTAAAGAACTGTAGCATTGTTACACTAATGTCTCGCTCTACATTTGCAAGCTGAACTGCCGAACTCAGTTTCCTCAGGAACAAATTTAAGCATTTAGGTCACCATTTTTCAAGTTATTCCCTAATTTTGTTTGTATCAGTCATTAAGAATTGTTAGTAACTTTCCAGCAAGCTAATGGTCCAAGCTTGTTTATTTAACACTTGACAAATCTATGAAGATGTGTGGTGATTGAAAAACTGAGAAACCATTCCATTCTTAATCACATGTATATAATATATCATACCTTGCTGCAGTCGTTTAATATAATTTGTAGCCTACAAGCTTGCCTATATTCACACTGCAGGCACACTGAAAGCCAGCATTAAGAAATTTAAATGAAACATAGCATCATTAGGCAAACCCTATAGCTCTGCTAAAATTTGTACTACATCACATCTGACAAGCTCTGTACGCCCCAATATGATATATATTTCTGCTTGGTCATTTCATCTGTGACAGCATGTTGAATTTGCTCTGACTTGCATCAATCTTGCTGATTTAGTCCATCAGCTGGCCGTAGCTTGCCTATCTGGGACACTGGCACACTTGTGTGTACATGAGCAGCAAAGAGAGAGAGTGGGTAGTGAAGAGACCGTGAGAAAGGCTTAATTTTGTCACGGAGGTGTAGAAAGGTCTGGGAATTGCTGCATTAGAGCTGGAGAATCCATAGCTCATCTTGAAGTATGTTGATGAGAGCGCTGGGTTCAATGGGAGCACTTCTCTGGATCCTTATGGATTATGGACGAAAATTTGAACTATTGCTGGCAGATTCATATATGTCAGAGGCAGGACCCTGCTGTATCTGCCTAAGATAGTCTTGGGTTTGTAGATATTCAGATTAGGAGCTACTGGTTTGGCACCAGTTGCGTGAGTGGCAAATGGAGGAACTTTCAGATATGCCTTTTCTCTCAGCAGCAGTGGTTTTATTAGTATTCTGTACCTCTAGAAGCTTCCTGGTCGTTAAAACAGCACAGCTGCGTGACTGGCTATAGTGCCCTACAGAATCACAAACCTGGAATGCTCTTGAAGTTTTTACACCTCCTGGTATTCTGGCCAGTGTTCTAATTAAGTGAAAGCCTGAGGTGGCTGGCATAATTACACAAGACTGAGGCATAAGTAGAGGAAATGTTTTGGACCACTAGCAATACTTTGGCGACTGACATTTTCTAGTCACCACCTCTACTACTATTTGAGTGGAACGACTAATAATAGTTTTGGAGTATGCATGAAAAATTTTTCTTAATATATTTAAAGAATTCTTTGGTAGTTATTATCATTTCAACTTTGTTTTTTTATTTGTTTTTGGAAAACTTGGTGAAGAATTAAAAAAGAAGCTATAATTTGTCATCCCAATTTAAATAATTTATCTTCTACTACAGTCATCAATCAAGGTTAATCAAGTTCTTTGCCCTTTTATACAGAGATCACACGGCAATGCTGCAAGTAGATATGTTGTTTACAACGGGGGTCTAAAGTCGCATCAAGTCTACAGCTCCACATTGAGTAGGCTGTATAAATGTGTTTTTTGTAAATATCAGAGGGTTTCTATTTCCTAGCGTGTAAGGACATGCTCTGCCCAGTGTGTTTTTTGGTGCTGCTATAGAAACAGAAACCTCTGCATTCAGCTTGGGGGTGTCAGAATATACTACATACAGGTATGTAATTAAACTCTGCAGTGGAGGGATGGGGGGGTTCCTGGGGTACAGCAAAGAAAGGCAACACCTTGGACTCTTTTAATGTCCAACAACAGCAACACAGCTCCTGATTTATGAAGTGAGTATGAGCTGGGTGGGTCATATCCTGCCAGAGATGCCGGCTACTGGAGGAGAGAGAAGGAGAGAGAAAATCTCAAAAATGGGAAACGATAGCAACTAAAAGAGAAACGAGTGTACTCACATACCCCCACCCAGTAGTGAAGTCACACCTATGTCTGTGACACCCATATAGGACAAAGTCAAGATCAAACAAGTCAGCCACCCTCCCCGCCCCCCGTCAATTAAGTGTCTATTCCGAAACTATTTGGAATTAGGCTGTCCATGTAATCCCATCTATAGATAGGTGGGTCTCTCACTGATAGAGACTTCAGTGAGAGACATCTGTATCTGTGTTGGGTGTCTGTATTTGCAACCTTATTGCATTTGTGCTTTGTTTATTTGCTCTGTGACGTTATTCCTCTCACTGTCCTTTCATCTTTTTTCCCCTCACACCCATCCCAGAAATCTCTGGTGGTATTACTGACTTTAACATTCTCATGTAAACACTCACCATAGGAGTGGCCCTATGGGTAGATTGAGTCAAGATATTGATGACACACCACCGGTGAGTTGATACGGTATGGCTTTTTTCTTTACATCAGTTAGTGGAGGTGGACTGCTTAAGTGGTTGAAAAAGCTCTATTTGTGTGTGTATGTGTGTGTTAGAAGGTGGAGTGGGTCCTGGGGGGAGAGGATGTGTGGCCTAAAGAAACAACAGGGACTGCTCTTGGGTCTGTCGCCTGTTCCCGACTCTTGGCAGTAAACTTGATAAGTGAAGAAAAATACACGCTCTGTCTTTACAATGCTGGCCTTTGTCTCTAGTCAGAATTGGAATCGTCGACCACTTTGGGAAATAGTTTCCAACTTATTAAAATGCTTCCAGACCGTAGCTGTTGAACCAGTGAGTTTTTCACTTAATTGCTTGGCATCATTCCCCCATCTTAGATCTGTCGTGGGCATCCTCGTAAAGTAAAAAGGCCTTCTTATTGGAATTACAATGCGGAGACAAGTGTTGCTTTCTCCTCCCAATGAGCAGGGCATCTCTGATCTCAGACTATCAAAAGTGTATTGCTTCTAGTGCAGTGCGTCTCATTTCTCCACCCCCCTTTCCCCACTGTGAACTGTGAAGCTCATAAGTTAGCTTAAGTGCCCTCCAAACACTCATCCATGCCCAGTGTCATTGTTCTAACTAAACTGTGCAGCAGACTTGAATGAGCACTTTTAAGCAAATTGCCTCTTATAATTGTCCATTTATGGTCTGTTAGATTGGACTGTTTGTCCAAGTCCATTCAATCAGAGACTGTATCAGGCAATAGCGATTTCAGAGTCACAGCGCATGATGTTAATATTGGACACTTGGCGATTGATTTTAGGCTGCATGGATTCATAAGGATTCCTCTGTGTATGAAAAAGATATGGAGTGGCGATACAATGATGGACTTGGGGACACCAAAGACGGTAGTCAGTGTGTACAGGTTCTGTTAAACGTGCAAATTGACTCAGATTAACTGCGTCTCATATATTTCCACAGAATTGGTATTATTCTCCTGGTGATGTCATGTTTGCCTCATGAATTTGTCTGTTGTTCCAAATTCCCGGTATACGCCTTGGTTCAAGCTTGTGTAACACGCAGATAGTGGTTTGCTTTAAATGCTTTTGTGGGGTCACAGCACGTGGGGGCGGTTTTTCTCCATATGAGCCTCACATGGAAAATTGGAAGAATGCCTATTGTTTCCTTATCACCTGCTTTGTCTGATGAACTGTAGTTCAGCTCAATGCTGAAAGCTTTCGACACTTCATCACCGTCTCTCCTCCCCATGTTCTCAGCAGACTCCCATGCTTTACACTGTCTTCTTCATTTTCCTCTTCCCTCCAAGCATTTTCACCTGAGCAGCTGCTGAGCTGGAAGTTCTCTTCTTAGCCTTTGGACACCGTTAGCCTTCTTTCCCAGGGTAAAAACATGTCTCTGTTTGGACAGGGATTACCTAAAAGACTACTGTCCTAACTGTCCTTACAGTTCATTTCCTCTCAAATTAAAGGGCACCACTGGTGCCTTTATGTAATGTCACAGACAGAAAGAGAACATAATTCCTGTCTAAAAACTTCACTCTTCAGTACTCTTGTTCATGCTTGTGGTGGCCTAACTGCCTTGCTTTCCCAACTGCTGCATTCAAAGGATTGGCATGGTTAAACAACATCAGTCAGAAAGCAAACTGGGTGATTCATTCTCTTGCTACAGATCAGTTTTTCCCACACACCAATAAATAAATGGCTCTTTGAAGGCTACCATGTTGAGTGTACATTGTAGGTAACAACACATGTTGGGAATTGATCACTGCACGCCAGACCAGCAAGAGAGTCTATGGTAAAGCAGCATTGCTCACTTCTAGCATCATCAAGACCTGTTTCCACTCCAACCCCAAATTCCTCAGGAATGCGTCAGTGAGGTTACCTAAGGCAATCAAGAGTGACACAGCGCAAATAGAATGCATGACGGTAAGTGATCCGCTGAAACGTCATTTGTACTCAGCTCAGCTGCTCCAGAATGCAGTGTTCAGCCTTTTAAGACCCCAGAAAAACAGGGTAATTTTGGAAAATTCCTCCCTTTCTTATTCCTATTAAGAGTGATTATGATGACACAACTAACATTACCAATTAGGTTATTTTATTATACTGTATTTAAAGAGACGAAAGGAGAGACGAAAGATGAGTCCATATAGTTAGGAAGCTATATGGACTTTTTTTGTTTTTATATGACATCATGCTAAATTCATCTGAAGTTGAATGGTTGTTGTTGCTCTTGGCTTGGTCATTTAAAGGTACATTCTTCCTTAAACCCAGAGATATAGGATCATGTTTATTGAAGACACAATGACTATCGTGTCCACAGCTACAGCGGTCACTATGTCTTGCACTTGCAATGCTAGGTGACTAATGTTTCATCTGTTGTATTAAATACAATTTCATCAGAACTGTTTTGTCTATCTACCACATGGCATACACTTCAGTCTTCTTAAGTGTTTTCACTGTTTAGTCCGAGCATTCGATTAATTGACTGGAATGTTTTTTACTTGTTGGTCAGATGCAATTGAATATGTTGAATTCCACAAATTTTTACAAATATTGAGACCTTTTTAATTCCTAAGGGGTTCACAATAAGCTTTTCTGTTCTTGTTGAGATCCAAGGATTAGTGGCAGAGATGCCTTGGAACCATTTCCCTTGTTTAAATCTGTAATTGGATTAGCGGTACCCTCTATAGAAAGGTGCAATAATGATACAGCACTTCTGCACAACAACACATGCAGGCCAAAACTGCCTATGAAGCTCTTCTACACAATCTTCTTTTGATTATTTTTTCTGGGACAAAGAATTCTGAAGTTTCCCAGATGAACGGATAAAGCCTAGTGTAATAAGTAGACACACATAGTTGCTTTAACACAGGTGTTCATTGCGATGCTTTCCCCCACTGACAAAAACATTGGATTAAAATGTGTTAGTGAGACAGAGCGAAGCCCTTTTTACAAATAGATTGTACAAAAGTGCAAAAAGAAGACCCTTCTCTTTATCACCTTTGCTTATTTACTGTTTGCAGACCAACGGCAGCATAATGCCTTTCTAATAAGTGATTTTAGATAGCATGCTGTAGGCATAAATTATAGCATTGCAGCATCAGCTGCTAGTGAGACATCTCAAATATGCCTCCAGCAGCGCTTTAAAAAGAAAGAAGCGGCAAAATTAGGCATCCCTCTTCTATATCAGTTATTCTCATCCTTTGTTCAGGGGTGAAAGAGTTCCTGAACCTGCAAATTAAATTTGGAGGAGGCTACATGATAGTGCTCTTTGTTTGTCTATGTTCTTAAGCAAGGTAACACGAAAGACTTCGAACAGATTCCAATGACATTTTATGGAAGGTGAGCTTTAGGTATTTTCAGGCTTATCGAACAGATGCTATGGACCGAGTGTTTGTCATTGTCTTCTCACAAATAAAGCTATGACAATATCATGAAATCTGCTATGGTGATGTTGTTAGCCTTCCTGCTATGCCAATCAGAGGCATGGTAGTGGTGCGAGTCATTGTGTCGCCGTAGAAGGTTTCATACATTTGCTAGGTGGTAGTTTGCACTTTCACAGTGCCCCGTAACTACATTCTCTAAGTTAGCTGCTAACTAATACCAAATGCTTTTCACAGAATCACAGAGTTGTAAGTAGTACAAATAATTTGTTGTCAAATAACAACATATTCATATTCTCCCAGCTACCTGCATCGATACAGTTCAATTCTGAACTGTTTCTGCCTCTGCTGATGGCTCAGAGGTGGAACAAAAATTCCATCCCATCATACCTTTGTACCCTTTCTTTTTTTTTTTTTACCCAATATCTTTATTTTTCAATGTTTAATTCACAGCTATACATACATCATACAATAATAGAAGACAGCTGTATGACACTAAACAAAACAAATCGTGATAGAGAAGGTAATTCCTTTAAGTACCTTTTTACCTTGTACCATATCCCTACCATATTCTTCAAAATTGGATTTTTAGTTTGTTTTTGCAATTTTCTTGCTGTATCTGAATGTATGTATAGAGGAAGAGATAATTCTGTATGAGATTGAGATGTGTATGAGATATGAGCTGAGACATTTCAGTCCAATGAGGAGATTCATTTGTTGAAAAGTAAAACATATTAGACCTCAGTTGTGCTGCCCAGTAGTACCACAATTAGTTTGGACATTTTAACCCCCCTCTATCATATGGTAAATAAAGTAAAGACCAACAAATTCTTGCCCTCCTATTGTTCCATATGAGTTCAATGAATTTATTTTTTAATTTTGAGAACCTATCCGAGGATGGTGCCAGAGGAATGTTTTGGAACAAATGACACAGTTTTGGCAGAATATTCAATTTTAGGATATTGATTCTCCCAAATTCAGATGTTGATAATGTCATCTATCTATCCATTGATTCATTGATTTCTGTGATTAAAGATTCGTAATTAGCATTAACAACATGTTCCAGCCTTGGCACTATTTGAACTAGATACACATATTCAAACTGTTCTACTACATTAAATTGAATTATCTCAGCATCCTTCGTTCCATCTTTCATTCGTGTTCAGTAGTAAGATGGAATACTTTGCATCGCATCTTGAATCCAGACAAACTCCTAAATGTTTTTTTGTATTAGGACCGGGATGGATTTTTCTAAATTTTGAAATGAATAAAATTATGTTTTCCGCATACAATGCGAATCTGTGTTTTCTCAGACCTATTTTTATACCACTTAACTGTGGGTTAGCTAACTCCGAGCTCGTCTTCTTTGCTAGCCTCTTTCGCCGCCATTCCTTCGGTTAATCTCCGTGTTTCACCAAGCGTCCTGAGTTACGTTAGTTTTGGCTGCTTCGATCTTTTCTCAACCTTACTAAGTTTGCTATTTTCTGGCAATATGATATAGCAACCCCTGTGTGTTTAGCCGCAGACAAGAGTGAATAAGCAGTATTTGATAGTAGTTTGGCGGAGAGCAATCTTAAGTGCGTCTTCCTACATGTCCATCAGTAACGGAAGTCCTTTGTACCCTTTATACAGAAAGATGAAGCTGCTGTTAAGTCAGAACTGTCCTGCCTTGAAAAAGCTGTTTGAGAGAAAATGAGAAAGACAGGGAGTGTCTCTTCACCGACATGAAGAAACATACCGGAGTCCGGTTGGCCTTCCCTTACTGTAGAAGGATGGGAGCTAGTCTGAGGGCCAAAAGTTAGAGATTTGGTGGCCAAACAGTTTGTTCACCTCTGAATAGAAAAGAAAGCATAACACCAGATGCAGCCATGTGTGTATGTTACAAAGTGAGGTTAAAAGCCTCCTGCCATGTTTCATTATGAACTTGATTAAGTGCAGCACACTGTGGAGGATGAATCAAAAGTCTCATTTACGTTGAAAAATGTTTTCATTAAGCTGTATGCAAGTACATTTACACACAGTCAAAGACACTCACGCTTTTTTACAAAATTACCCTGACGAGTCTTCCATTGATCAAGACACATCACTGATCATCAAATACTATCCATGTCGCCATTCATATCTCACTATATGGCTAACACTCAAGGAAATGTTGACCATCAGATATGGAAGAGCAGGATGGCAGATTCTGTGCCACCAAGGGAGATCCAACAAACAGCCCCATGATGTGAAATCTGCTAATCTATGCCGTCATCTGCTCTTTGTTGACACTCTTATGCCAATTGGCGGGCTGTGGGTTTTACACCTCGGCCTTCATCACTATACTCCCGCAATTAGGCTGCCCTCAAATACCTTCACAGTGACACTGCAGATGCAGGCTGCTGTCAGACGAGTAATAAAGTGGATAAAACGAGGTTCAACATCATCATATTACCACAGAGTAAACAGAAATTCCATCACATTTAAGCTGAATTCCACAGTGCTGCCGCTGGCGTAAAATACATGCTATCAGGGATAAGACTGAATCTGGATCTCATGACACAAATAAAAAATGTCATTAAGTCTGAAAAAGACTTTAATCCATAGGATTTACAAAAATATCAACATCAAATACGAAAGTTCCACAAATTAAACTTGACAACAACAATTAAAGTCCCTGGCTTTCACAACCAGCAGTCGACTCCAGAAGCTTCTGCCTTGTGATGCTTGAACCAGAACTCTTAATCACTTCTTAATTAAGATGTAAAAGCAGAGCCTGAAAGGAAGGCAACACCTAAAGCACATCCAGCTGTAACAACACACACTCTTAGACCTGTCACAACTCGGTGCTGCAGTGCAATAACATACTTTATAAAAGTTTGGGATGTAAGTACTTTGTTAAAAGCGTGCTTATGTTTTGGATTTTTTTGGATCTAAGAGAGACTGTTGAATCCAAAGAATGACATACTAAAACGAAAACCTCTTTCTGTCGTCCCAACAAAAACACATGATATAAAAAAGAACAAAACTTTAAAGCTAAAATTTCATAAATCATTAGTAACCGACCCAAAAATAAAAGTCTCTGTGAAAATAAGAAGAGCAGGTATTTAATTCATGACGCAGGTAGGCTTTCATCAAAGAGAAGCGATGCGTAAACCAGTGTGTTTTGATCCATTGTGGTTTTAATGAGGGAAGCCAAGAACAGGTTACTCATTGTTGTTGTGATTTGATTTTGGCGGTTGGTGCAGCAGATGGGAAGGGTGACCCAAGGTTTGAGTGCATTTTGTGCTCCCTCCCTCAAGTGTTTTGGTGTGTGTGTCCTTTAGTTTGTCTTTAAGCAGACAGGCAGCTGGTCAAACAGGCTTAAGAGAGCAGTGGGCAGTCTGGACTCTGACTGAAGCTCATTAGGACCCTTTTACTCCTCTCTGATCAACAACCCCAAGTTGAAGATTATTTTGATAGTATTCCGGCTGGTATACCAGGTGGACTTCCCTATTTATTTGTCCAGACGGTAGTCTGAAGTCTGCCTGTGACACATAAAGGCAGCAGAAGGAAATCAGAGAGCGTTTATGTTTTCTGCCATGTGCATGAATCTGGGTGTGTATTGTGATTGAGTGTGATGGGGTGTGTTATGAGGGTAGGGGCCCCTTAGTCTTGCCCCACTGTGTCAGTTGTGTGGTGTAGCACGTAGGCTTGAGGAATGCTGGTCCATGACTGGTAGCCTGAGGGGGTGGAGCCAGTAGAATGGGTACCAGGAGGGTGCAGGAGCAACAAATAGATTAATACGCTGTGAGTCAATATTTTATGTGTCTGTGTTTGTTAGCTTTAATGTCAATTTTTTCCTCCCTTCTTTTATGTTTGCGACATTCCTGTCAGCCAAAAAGGAAACTGAATTAGTTCAGCATAGGGATGTCATTTATTAACTAATGTAATACAGCACCGGCCATGGCTGCCTTTGTTAGCCTGCATTGGACAGATAAAATAGAACACAACTTTTTAGTACACATGAGGCAGCGAGGAGAGTATTAACTTACAAAAAACTCCAGGACATTTTCCAGGAAACCTGTTTTTCCAATCTGAAATGACACTGTTGTACCTCTGACTTGAGGAATTATTTACTTTTATTGCCATCTGTATCACTTCTCTTTAAATGCAAGCCAGCAGCTGCTGGTCAACCAGACAGTACTATTTTATTTGAACACTGGCCCTACTGTGGGCACCAGAAATGCCTCAGTTATTTGAGAGCAGACACATAATTATACCTTTAGACTGACAGTGATGCTCACTGTGAAACACTGTTGTTTTATTTAACTTGCTTTAATCAAAGCTGCTTTAAATTTCTGTTTTTGGGGGCTGCAAATGGCTGTGACATACGGATCGTCATGCCTCTGTTTGAAACCGACTCATTAAGGTGCCTGGTCAAAGCATATACTTGCTAACGTCATGCAGGGTGCTTGTGGGCTGACGTCGGAATTCAGACCTAAGCCCTATCAGAAGACCGATTGGGCCGCAGCCAGTATAGCTGCTTGATAGAAGAGTCCGCAGTGGCTCCTGTTCAGACCTCATGTCCCAAAACCACTAACAAACTCAGGCATGTGTGTGCACATGTGCCTGCGCTTAGATCAATTATCTCATGCCAGACATATCTGTGCAATATTGGATCAAGGGGTCTTTTGGAGTATACCCTACTATCTGTATCCACTCACAATAGAAGAGGCATTGGTGAGGGTTGATGGAGCTAGATGAGACAAGACTAACACCCTTCCACAACATCTACTGTGGCAGTAAATAAATGAGATGCATTGTAGGGACATGAAGCATTCATTTTGGGAAAGGGAAAGGACCTGTAAACTCATGGACAAACATTTTCCTCCCTCATTAATACATATTCTGAAGGAAGGCACTTTCCCCCTCCTTTTCTCGTGTAATTTGCAGCTCTATCTGCAGAGGCTAAGCTTAGGGATTGATGAAGTGTTATTGGATCCCCTATCAGATCTATGGGTTCGTAACCCACTGCGAGTCTGCTACTGGCAATCGTTCATTAGGGGTCAGAACACATTTAGCCCGGTCACACAAGCTCTCTTTGTCGTTCAAGTGCCATGGTCAAGCAGGGGGAGGAGGAGAGCAGTGTTAAGTTATGTCAGCGGGCTGGCTGAGGGCTGCATGATTTAATCTTTGAAGCCTCTGATGGGGCTGTGACCTTAGCTTGTCAGAAGTACGCTTTTTACCTTAACCACTTCATACCATCATTCATCGACACAGCTTGACCATGGTTGATGAAATATTCATATCCAAAGATTGTTCCAGAAATATATTTATTCACCACAGTTCTTTTATTTGACCTACATTTGCATTGTGTGTGTAAGTTGTTTACATGGGGTTAGTTTTCATCTGTACATCAAAGGAAATTAAAAAAGACAAGACTCTGGAATTCACTCTTCATTTTCTGCTATGGCAAGCAGTCATATTTTTTCCTCCTGTTCTTGATGTTCTCCTTGTCATATTGGAATGAAGTACTTTCTCCGAAATGACATTACAGGAGCTTTGTAGCAGCACAACCTCCACTGGGCCCAGGTTGCCACCTTTCAGTCGGGCTGCTTTTTGTCCTTCCTCTCACATCTGGATCCAATAGGAGCGGCTTCCTTCTCTGAAGGAGGGAAACATATAAATAGCCAGGCAACCGTAACCACACTATGCAGCACAGCCTGGATGTTGTTTCATTCGTTTGCTGCTGTCCCTCTTTTGCGCTGCCAGCTCAGATATAGTGTATGATGTAAGACATTACCATCCCTATACACGTACCCCACTGCTGCATACCTAAACCCCACCCTCGATCCTCCAAACCCTGGGATGTGGTGTGACTAATTCATGCCCAATGCACGTCCACACAACTCGGTGCCCATCTTTGGAAAGTTTGAACGGAGTTCGGCCAGGATTGAAACACAGGCAGGCAAAGGTTAGGTGGGTTGATGGGGATCTCCGTGGGCTGAAGCTGTTGATTTGGCAGGGTAATACACTTTCCTGGTTCGAGTTATCTGTGGAGTGCTGCTTGTTGTAAAAAGCAAACTATGTGGACTATACTCTCTTATCCAGAGACTCACCTCTGTCACTGTGTCTGCTATGTGTATGTGTGTAGATTCCATTGACTGAACACATGGCCCTTTCATGTGCATGTCCTACCACAGAAGCCCTGGCCCAGCCCCACCCTCCCAAATTAAAACTCGTTCCAGCGAGAGCTAGGTTCCATTGGGCATCGCTGCGGCCCCTAGGTCCTCCCTTCCTCCCTTGTCTCCTTGTCTGCTCTGAAGACATGAGGGGAGGAGGAGGATGGATTGGGGTCAAAGCTCTTGGTTGAATGAGTTTTAATTTGTGTGTTTACAGCTGAAGACTCTGTAGAGTGGCGTAGAGTGGGGAGAGCAGATGCACTGCTGTTCATGCAGTCATTCACTTAAGGCTAGATTCACTCGCTTTCTCCATGCAAATACATGCACTGTGACACTTATTAAACCCCGTTAGTTCTTTGTGAATGGTTCATGGTCTGGATTTTTGTTCCTGATTCAAAGCCTTGTGTGCAGCTACTGTCTGAAGTGCCTTACAACCAGGAACAAAATTTTCTTTGCCTCCTTTTGTCACTCACTTATCATGGATCACCATTCTGCACAAATACCGCCTTGTGAAATGTTTGGGAATAAACAAACAAAACAATCTCCAGCTCTTTCTGGATCACAAAGAGGGGGTATAGAAAGCAAACACTGGTGCAAGAATCTCACAATCCTTTGAACACATGCATGTGGAAGTGTATGTGTGTGATGTGGTAAAACTGCAAAAACATAGAGGATGTGTTACAGGGATGGAACTTGAGAATGTCCCCTTTCCCCTCTTGCTGGCCTCTGAGGAGGAGCCACCAGTGCTGGCTCCTGCCCCTGCACTGCTCTGTGCCTGCCTTCCCCTACCAGACGCATAACTTAAGTTCCCCTCCCAGGCCATGAGGGTATCAGGTTTGTTTTGGAGGGGTGGGGAAGAGGGGGGGCGGAGGAAGGGGACAGGGATGAGGAAAGCTGCCATTTGTGAGGAGGTGAATTAGGGGGGAAAACGTTATCTCTGATGCAGGCGGGATGGTAACAGGGTACCCTCGTGATGTGGAAGGGAGAAGTCTTTCCTGTCCCATTGCTACCCCTGAGCCCTCATCTTTAAGTTCTGTGCCACCAGCTGGAGTTGTGAAAGCGGCCATCTTATGAATGAGGGTGGGAAGGAGAGAGAGAGAGAGCAACAAGCAGAGAGGAATAAGGAAGGAGAGAGAGATAGGGGGAGGCGGGTCAGGTTGTGTGTGTGTGTGGGTGGGTAAGACGCGGCTCAAAGGCGCTTGTGGTGGAGTTGGTTATGTGTGTGTGTTGGTGTGTGAGTGACTGTTCAGGCTGAGTAGGAGCCTTGGTTAGGCCCACACACACGCACACTCATGCCTCTTCACAGGCTTTATGTGTTTGTGTTTTGTTCCTCTGCTGAGACACCGTGCTGTCTGGAACAAAGGCCCAATTTGGGCTCAGCTTCCGCCTGGGGCTGCTCGCTTAGCCGCCACGGTGCTTCGGACCCCAGAATGAGGAGTTGCAAGCACACCACAACAATTCAGAGAAGATAGTCTTCTTATCTTTGAGTTGCATGTGTTTTTGTTTTTTGTGTGAGATGGAATTTTCTTGGTAAACATTAATTTGTTGCGTTGCTGTTGTCCCAGTCGCATCCTGAGATCTACCCTGCTGTTATTCTTAAGTGCAGCCTCAGGGGGTTCAGAGACATACATAGAGAATACTTTACTTGCTTTATTATCTCATTTAGAATTTTACTAGTATACAAACAATATGTTTCTAAGTCGGAATATCAAGTTTGCCTCTTTTCTTGGAAGCGGTTGTGATTTATTCTCATTATTACTCATTATTATGCTCATTCTCTTGTATTTTATTTTAACAGTGTGGCATTATTTTACATGGATATTCATGGCATAATAATAGTATTAATTAGAAAGAAGTCAGGACGCTCAAACCTCCGCCAAGGCACAACAATAAGAAAGGTATACAGGATTGTGATTGGAATCAATTAGATTAATTAGGAAAATGTATTAATTTTTATGTTATTGCATACCTCTAAATCTACCTAAAACTCCAACAACCGTTCATCCACATCATTCTCTTCCTTATCAATGTCTCTGCTAAGAACACTGAACCCTCAGCTCCATATGGGAAATATCATATTGATGTAATAATCCCAGCTGTTATTGTTTTGCGCAGTCATAAGCCCGTACATATGCAAAACAAAGTTTAAAAAATAGCATATACACAATAAAGATGTGAGAAAGTTCAAGTAAAAGTCAATAAATATAAAATAAAATGAAAACAGAAATCAAAATTTATCAAAAGACAACATCACTTCAACAAACTAAAATAAAATTCACTTAAATCCAAAACGGCATGAAAACAATAAAAGACTATAAAAGGACAATAAAAGAGAAGTATAAGAAGCTATCAAATCACAAGCTATAAGCAAGTAAGCAAAATCAACTAAAGAACAAAGGTTGGGATCCCGCAACAAAAAGCGATAGAATAAAAGTAAGCAAGCAAAACAACATCTTTCCGCTCTTTCCCTTTTTTTTTTTTTTTGGTTGGGGGGTCGCCACGGTTGATCGTCTCATTCCACATATTGTTTTCAATATGTTTTTACGTCGGATACCCTTCCCGGTTCCACACTGGATTTCTGCCACACCCTCTTTTGACTGAACCCCAGTCTCTTGGACCAAAGTCAGTGGTGTAACCCACTGAGCTATCCAGCTGCTAATACAATAAAATTATAATGGAATAAAGAATATGACATCACATTAAAGCATGACTTTGAAAATGTTTTTTAAGATGGTTAGCTGTTGGTGAAGCAGGCAGACCCTTTATGAAGGCAGTGAAGGAATCAAGAATTACTGCAGGGAGTCAGGAATAAAAGTTTGGTTTAACTTATTCCTGTGTTGTCAATGATCTTATTTTATTCTGTTTTTTGTGGCAATTCAAATCATGTTCATTTATATTTAAGTACTATTTTTATTTGCATGCATTATCGTGAATAAATCATGCATAATATTAATAAGATCAGTCCATTTATGTGACAGAGGTCACGGATAATACCACCACTCCCTTGCAATGGTGATCCCACCTGTCATCCATACAGTTCTGGGTAGCAGGTTCCATAACCCCCTTAGCTAGTTCATCAATCGCTGATGGTCCTGTGTTGCTGTAGGTAATGAGAGCTGACGCAGAGTGACAGTGCAGACAGGAGGACATGCTGTCACTGCAGCTCAGGGACATGAGGACGTTCTCTGGTGATGTTTAATCCTCACTGTGTACATTCATTCTGCTGATCCTGCCTGTGATAATGGTTACCTTTTCCTAGCACCCCCCATCCGCTCGTCCTCCTCCTCTGCCCCCTCACATACAGAGACTCAGAGGTGACTCAAAAGTCTGTCTCAATGATCTTGTGTTTTTTTAACACTCATTGACAGGTGATGCACGAATAACATGCTTCAGGTATTCCTTGTGCTGATAGCCAAAGTAATCATTGAGTAATAAATTAAACTTGACATCTTAAGTTGTTCAAAAAGAAAAATTGGTAAACAAACTTAAGTTATAGACTTCTCAAATGTGAGGAATTTTTAAATTGTTATCCCAGCCACAAAGAAATAGAAGAAAAGGAGGTTTTTGTTGTGAGGGGTTCTGTCCGTCCCATCCGGCTATAATTCCATTGCATAATTTCATAATGTCATAAAAAACATAGATAGTTATATTATTTTGTAATGAAACCTCGTCATAATATAACATGGTGACATATTTATTTTCGTTTCCATGGTTACAAGTTGTATTTAAGCACCTTCTGGGAGGGGGTTTTGGTTCCATAGCAGATCTGAAATATTTCTCAATACGGGGGTGCGAAAGGTTTGCATCGGTTTTTTTTGTAATTTTCTAACTTCACTTTTGCACGTTGTCTATTTTCATATCATTTTTGTTTTCACTTTCACCTAGGATAGAGGTTGTGGTCATCAGCCCACATTGAGTTTTCCAAATAGTGGGACTATCGTCGTCCTCTGACAGAAATTTTCCAGTTCCTAATTTTCAAGTGATTGTTTGTGCTAAAAGATACTCTTGGACATACTAGTTATTTATATGGAAGTGTACCAACTGAACATTTTCTCTATTCTCCCTATAATTAGTACGGATTCTGGTGTGTTTTCTCCATTATTGGAAATCATTTAAAGAGTATGACACTTTAAAGGTCCAGTGTTTAAAATGAGGGTATATTAAGGGCTAACTCAGTTAAGGAATGGAATATAATATTCATAACTATGTTGTTTTGTGTGTACTCTCAGCTGAAAGTAAGCCGCCATGTTAATACATTTACTTTAAGTGGTTTCTATGTTTACTGTTTCGACAAATGGCGGGTCATCGTTATGATTTAGAACAAGAAAAATCAAGCTTGCTGCGCCGCCCACAGCCAAATTTTATACAACGAAAATTTAAGATGAATTGGCACCAAAGGATAATCAGATCTGCCGAAATTGGGCTCACTCTCTCCATCCTTCCTACAGACAAAAGCAGGATACTGAATAATTGTGACCGCTTTAGCAGCCTCTCTCAACCCTGTGCTGTCTGAGATCTCAGGAGAGTTAATCAAGGGCCCACAGGAGTGGAATCGTTAGGATAGTAGATAGCTGTTGTGGTGCAGCAGTATGTTTGCACGCACACTCACGCAGACACACACACACACACACACACACACACACACACACACACACACACACACACACACACACACACACACACACACACAGACACACTCCTCGGGTCAGGGCAGAGTAATAGTAGCTCTAATCAAACCACCACAAGACAAAGCTTTGCCTAGAAATTTGGCCATGGAAAAAGGCCTGGAGCCAGAGCCAGCACTTTGATGACTTTCTTTTAAGTGGTAGCTAAAGGTTATGGTCTCCTGTTTCCTGTGTTTGCTTCATCTTACTGTGTATGTGTGTGTGGGTGGGCATGTGTTTGTGTGTCTTTGTGTGTGTGCGTGTGATTGATGGCCCATTGATTTAGCCGCATGCTCCTATTCCCTCTCTCAGCCAGCTCTCTGTCCCCTGGCTGTGTGTAGCAAGCAGGCCCAGAACCGGCTGTTCAAAAGTATGTGAGTCAGTGCACATTCATGTTTGTCTAAATGCATTCTGGAGGAAATCAGTTACCTAGCAGGTGGATACTCCCCTCCTCTTTGGCCACTTGTCAGGACCTCGTTTTTTCAAAAGTAATAACTAGATAATGTGTAACTCAGAGCAAAGTGAGGCCCAGGCCATGTTTAACATGACGTATAGTTTAAGACAATAAAGTAATAAGAATTGAGGTTTTACAAAGGTGTATAAACCTCTTCATGTCTTCCGGTGCAGTTAAATGACAGAATAACAAGCGTCTTCGTGTACTAGATGTACACAAAGACGCTTGTTCATAAAAGGAACCAGTTCCAGTTCCAGTTCCGTGCAGTAGGTGCAGTGTCCTCTTTCCGCAGGTCCACAGGTTCCCACACAAACTAAGTTAGACTGATCTTTTAAGAATGCCACAAGCCTGATCTGTTTCAAGAAACCCCTATAGCTGATTGAAAGTGAGCAGGAGGAGTGACAATCACTCTCATTATGAACAAGAAATCCGGTTGGGGCAAAGGTGAACATCGTTGATAGTATATTTTAGTTGATATGTTATAATTTATTAGGCGCTCCTGGTTGAATAAATGTAGCAGAATAATCTCCATATTTGTACGTGAGGCGGCATACATTTTGGCTCATAACAAGGAAAATATGCAGCCCAGACTAGTGTTTACATCCTCAGTGCTTGAGTGTTACATATCTGCAGTGCAGCATGTCTTTCTCTCATTATAAGGCCCCCTGTTGGTCTTCTAACACTGTTGCAGCTCAGTGAGTTCTGTGAGGTCTGTAATGACAAAAAGACAAAAGCATATTTTTCTGTGCAAGGGGTGAACGAAAGTGAATGGCTTCCCCCATCCCCCCACCCCCAGCGAATTGTAGGAGAAAGTCACCGTGGCCTTATGAGAAGAACAAGGGAGTAAAGGGAATGTGGACTACTGTTTTGTTGTGTCTTTATGTCTCCCCTGACTGTGAGGGTGCCACAGCATTTCACAATGGAGGATATAGTTTGTTTAAGGGAGAAATAGTATCTATTTTCTTTCAATCATTTCTTATATTTGACATAATTTGGCACGATGGGGGGATAGCACATCCTGGGTTTGGGCTCAGGCTTACTCTCTGAGCCCATTCCCCTGCAACTGTTACCAGTAATGAGACTGTAATATTTGGACTCATAAGAGGATAAAATAGATGTTTGACTGGACGCAGGTGATGGTCAGGTCCTTGTGTAGTCCATGCAGACCCAATTCCTCACCATCTGCAAAAAACCCTGTTCCACAGAACTTCCCATGGTGCTGTAATGACATTTCACCTTTCAGACGTGCACTGACTCCTCTTTAATCCGACTAAGAGCTAATCTCTCATAGACGGGTCTGATCTGGACTGAGCACTACATCTGATTGTGGTGTTTTTGGTGGCCATAAATAATTTAATCTAGTGTCTAATAGCGGCAATTATCCACAGTCTCAATTATGAAATGTCCAGTGGTATAGCCTGACTTGAAATATAATATTCTTTATTTCACACAATTAAAATACAATATTGCATTCACAATAACTTCATAAAATAGTAGCCATTTTTTGGTTTTTTATTCGAAGGACAGCAGTGTTTTTATAAGACATCGTTAACGATGTCATGTGAGCTGGTAAAATGAAAAACTTAGAAAATACATTACTAACGCTTGAAAACTTGGATGTCTTGGCCCTATGCGCTTGATTCATGGACAGAAATTGCGGGGAGACCCCATCCACTGAGTGTCCCCCATCCACAGAGTGCCCCCCCCCCCCAATAATAATATTGTAACAGATAACTTTATAATATAGTATAATTTTTAATAATATAATAATTTGTATTGAAAAAACTTAATAATAATAATCCATGCAAATAAAAGACCCCCCCGCGCATATTGCCTCAGTGGTTCAGTCCAAACAGGAAGAAAACAGCTGCAGAAGGGCAGCGAGGACTTACAGTGGAAAGTTAACTTTGAACAAATGATGTGTCAAACATTTTTCACATTTTCGTTACCAAAAACCTGCCTGTGTATGTGTATGGTTTCAACTGCCTGCCAGATCCATTATTCAATTCATTCATTATTTGTAACCGCTTACTGTCCGCTGGAGCCTATCTTCCCTGACATTTGGTGAGAAGCAGGGTACATCCAAGACCAGTTGCCAGGTCATCATAGAACTGACAGACAGAAACAGACAAACCATGCTCGAATTCACTCTTACAGGCAATTAAGAGTCGCCGACTCACCTATATTAAATGTCCTTGGTCATACTTTGCATGATGAGTTAAATGTCTATTCAGTATCTTTCAATTTCTGGCGAATCGGAACATCATCTTCACCAAAATGTCTTCAAATGCAATCTTGAAAAAATTTACTTTTTGGAATTTATGGACGAAAAAGCAATTTGTAGATGTTTTCATGGCAATAACAAATAGATGTTATGGAGGGAATCATGAAATTTTTTTATGCTAAAATACATTATCCCTGTTCGTGTCTTACCCTACACTGAAGTTGGATTTTCGCCCCTGGCTTGATTATGATGTTATTAGGCTAAAATTCATGTAAATCAAAAACCAAGAACAAAAACAATGTTTGACTATCTTTATGAAATGCAGATTTATTAAGTGAACTGTGAACTACATGCCTGGCATGTATAATACAGTGTTTTCAGTCATTTTTGTGGATCCTTGTGCAAAAGGATAGTTTTCACAGCCATATGCCTCTGCATCAGGTCTGCTTTAGTACACTAGATAAATAGAGTTATAAGGCAGACAATGATCTGATTTCTCTCTATCTTTCATAAGCACAGCAGTTATTTGTCAATGCACTTCCATGAGCTCTTTCTCACCATGCTTCTTTCTCTCTTCCGCTGTGAACACCCGTTTTATTTTATTACCGCAGACATATCAAAGTACGGCCCAGCTTATTTAGTAGTGAACTGTCCATTAGTGAAAATGTCAAACCTTTTACAATAACATAACATAATGAATAACAATGTTTCAGAAAAAAAATCTCATTTGGCTTGTGTTGGTTGAGGAAGGTTTCCCTGAGTCTTAGAGACAGAAAGAAAATCAGAGAATATGTAGAGTGGGTTTCTAATTGTCTGTGTATGTGAGTGCAAAGCTGTCTCTTAGCCCTTTTGTTCTTCTGTTTTCTTGCTCATTCCTTCCTTCTTTCTTCCCCCCCTCCTGAACAAGAGTGGTCATGTACACTGCTGAGGTCCCTAAAAGGGGCAAATAAAGCAGTGTGCGTGTGTGTGCGTGTGTGCGTGATAGAAAGAGCAGTGAGAGAGAAACAGACTGTTTGAGTGTAGTGAAAGAAAGAAGGAGGAGGAACAAGTGAAAGCTCCGCCCATCCTAAAGAGAGGAGGTAAAATATGGGGATAGAGCCATGATGTCACCTTTAGCCAATAGGAGGTTTGGGCCGGGGACTGTTTGATTGCCATCAGCTGTCCTGCTCCATCCTCATGGGTTGCCCTTACTCTGCTGTTAGTACGTAGGCCAACCACAACTTTATTCATCCGTCTCCCTTACTTCTGAGTCCGGCTTTCTCTAGCTGATACTGCTTTGTCACAGAAACCTGTCCCATAACTTAACATAGTGGAGATTAGATAGGAGTCCCCATACTGTTCCCTCTGGATTGCACTCTCAGTATCATGACTGCGGTGCTTGCGTTTGGGAACTAAATGAATGGGAGACTGACGTCATGGTAAAAACAGATTAACACCAAGTTAGGCCGAAACTTTTTAGCTGTGTTTGTGCTGAGTCTCCAAGTGAAACCTACTGAAGGTGACATCACCTCCATTTTGAGATCTGTAAACAGTGATGCTTTTTAGACTCCACTGAGCAGGCTTTTTGCAGCTGCCATATTTGGTTCTGTTATTACACAATTACCAATGAATACATGCTGACCAGGAAAATGTTGAAGGTAATGTAGCCCATGCTTTGTGTATTTGGACTCACTGGTTCAAATTACATAATCCAGTGCTGCAAACATATCCAATGCTAGCAGCTTTGGCTGAATCAGAATTCAGAATTCTGCAAATGGCAAAAAGTCATGAGTAAAAGCTTTTATTATATTTTGTTATTTAGCTGTCCGTGACTCTTAGTACAAGTACACAATTAACCCAGTTATTAATAGGGTTTTTAAAAATCTATTCTAAATGTCATATGTCAGCTTCAGAATCCAGTATAAGAGCTTATTCTATTCTACTTTTACGTCGTGAGAAACCCTGATATTCTAGCAGGAGTACTCCAAAGGAAACTGGGATGCTATAACATGTATAGTTCTTACCCGGTTGTCTGTGGATTATTGCAAAGGCACCAATTTATATTCCAGAAATACATACAATGGTGATGTTAACTAAAGTGTCTCACTTTTGGAGTGACAGGGATTTTTTTTTTTTTTTTCTTTGCTTTTTTTCTCAGGCAAAAAGATGCCCGACTCATACAAAAATTTTCCCTCCACTCTTTGTCACTGAACTCCATCATTATGACCCTCTCCTACCAGTCGTACCTATGTGGTAGCAGTGACGGGCTGACACTTCAAAGTGGAGGAGAGGTTTAATATTGCCTGTTGCTCCAATCTCCCACTGCTAACAATAAGGTGAATAAGTCATATCCCCAAAAAGATGTTGACATTTGATAGTTCTTTCCTTGAGGCACATCCAAATTTATTTAGGGTTAGTCTGGCAGATACAGAGATTTTTGCATGAAACTAGATAACAAGCGGCGGTGCAAACAGCACTAGTATTATTATGTACAATTATTGTTATACAGCGATATAAATAAACAGATTTCTCTTTATTACATGTAGATGCCATACACAAAATATGATCCAAACCAAGATTAAGATTATTAACTCTTACCTGTGCATGTGAACACAGTCACTTAAATACCTTTAGGACAGATTATCTTATCTCAAACATTTAACATGCTTATCAGAAGTCGCCCAAACACAAATGAGGGTTGTTGTTTATAAGGAAATGAACCTCTGACAAGTTTTCTTTCTCATGTTGGATGAAGGTCTGTGTTCTACAGACACTGGATCAATACCGTAGCATTTTACTGTGATACCATCTGGAACTGTGTTATCTAATCAGACCATTAAACTTGAAAGGACTAGCCTTAAGTCTCAGCCTAAGTTCTCCAGTCGGAGAGAATAGTGCCAGTGTCTCGTTGTAACAGATGTAAACCCTTTGCAAAACTGTCCTTGATGAACCCACAGCTTCTCCTTTTTAAAAAACTAGCACAGCCTCCCAAAAAGGATACAGGCTTTACCCTCAAAAAAGTCACTGTGAAAATAAAATTAAGTAGAGGAAAAAGGAAACCCTAAATCCAGATGTCATAATTGAAGTAGCTAATAAGGCTTTACAGGACATCAGACTCCACTGAGGTGGCTGACACTGAGGCATACATCCCCATGAGAAAAAGGGAGATGCACTGGAGCAAAGGCATTTCACCCCAGTCTCAGATAGAGACTGCAAAATGATCTCTGTCTATGACATCTTCACACGTTTAAAATGTAGAATAATGGACAGGAATTCTGTGATTTACGGTACACTGGCTATCATCTCAAGAATCGAATAATGGCCTTGTCAGTGTTGGCAAAGCACTTAATTTTAACCTGGAGCTTGTACTATGAAACAATTCAACATACACAGGATGTTTTCGTTATCTTGCTACACTAAACCCAACAAATGCAATCTCTGTGAGCGGTCACACAAAGGTGGTTATCAACTTGATAAGTCAACCCGCTTTTCCCAATGTAAGCAGGAGTGCTCTCAGATGAAAGAGACTGTGTTTGCAGCATGTGACCAATCGCACACACATGGACAAGTCAACAACAGAAGAGAATATATTACAAGGAAAGAGCACTTTAACTCTAGAGTTACTCAAATACGAGAAGTTAAACACGTAATCCAGGCTACAACAAGCCCATTTGCAGCTGACAAGTGCAGGATAAAAAGTTGAAATCAAACCTACTAATGCTTATTATCTTACTGCTCCATTATTAGGGCACACGAAGATCTGACTATAATTATGTTTGTGTATTATAAAAAAAAAACTCTTGATTGTTTCTATTTTATGGTGTGAGTTACACAGAAATGCCTTATTATTTCAGCTTCACACCAGGTGGAACATTAGGTAAATTGTTTAAGTAAAACAAGCGTTTTAGTGTTTTAGTCAGATGGATATTGTGAACAACACAAAAACATGGGTTTGACGTAATTTTCCAGACAAACTGTAAAAGTGTATGTATGAAAAGAAGAAGCTGGGGTGGGACTTCTTTTATAAGGGTACCCCTCTCATGATCTTTGCTTGATTTTTGGGTCTTCTATGAATAATGGTGCCAAGTATCTGATTGGTCAGGATGAGACGCTTTTATATGTTTTGATCTGTTATCCTCAGCTAGTTAGTTATGCGGCACAAGTTGCCTTGGCGGTCTGGTAAATCAGCTTTGCAACAATGAAAACCCATCGTTAAACCTGAAGTTGCTTGGCAAAACCAGAAATTGTAATACAGGTCACAAGTGTGAATGTTTGCAATGACCACAAACAAACTGTCCACCCACCGGCTTTTCAGCTCAATATAAATTCTGCTCTCCTTAATCAGGATCGGGGCCTCCTGGAAGTTTGCAAGCAACATCTCCTCTATGACCTGTCAGTTAATTCTTCCCTTTAACATATGATATTAGTTTCCTGGAACCAAATACATGTAGTGATGAAAGTTAAAGTAAGCGTTAGGGATCACTCTGGCGTGATCTTAGAATCCAAAGGGTTAATGTAACAGTTGCACCAGCAGGGATAATATGTTAGTATGTTCAGGGTTTTGGTGTTTTTTCTTAAAGCTTGTGTTTGGTGATGGACGTGTAAAGTGGGCACAGGTCATAACCATAAGCTTTGAGTTATTGCAGTCATCATTGTGTCCTCGACATTCACTAGATGGATTTAAAAGCAGCGTGAGGAGGCTGTAGGGATTTAAGGGCTTGACACGCTCTCACTAACTCAAACCAGTCACCCATATAGAAAAACAACCAGTCAGCACAGCACTGCACGAAAACATGTTATATTTAGAGCAGCATATCTGGGAAGTCAGGTATTTTTAGGAGCCGCCATTAGTGAGAGGAAAGACCTCCAAATCAGTGCAAAAACGCTCTTCTCAACAAAGTTATTTTTTCACATATTAATGCCTACTTCAGCATCTGTCTGTCACACTAGTAGCTCCTACAGGAAAGATAACATCACTGACCTGAGCCTATATAGTGGGTTGAAAATGAAAATGCATCAGCCTGGCAGCACATTGATTACCTTCATCTCAATGAGTGACTGTCACTGATTTTATTTTCTCAAATAAGCAGTCAGCATCTGGAATGCAGCAAGTGATGCACCTACTTTCTAAATTCTTTAGGTAATAATATTCACAGAGTAGGCATTTAGATGTATATTTAGATGTGTCATTCAAAGTGGATCTAAAATGATTTAGTACCATGAATTTGTATGATATTAGCTACGGAAGGTAATTTTTCAAATCCTTCCAAGTCATGGCGGCCACAGTGAGGAGGTCCTCGGTGTGAAGGCTCATGCACATTTATGTTTAGAAATAGATAGTTATGTTTCAATCGGTGTGTCGTTAACGCTCCCATCTTTCCTTTCATCTATTAAGTTGTCATGGATACATGCATTAGATGGCAGTGAAAAGTCAAATGTTTTGAAAAACAGCAGAAGAGGATGACCGAAGAAGAGTCATTGATGAACTCAGTGGAGGTCTATGAGGTCAGCAAAATTTTATGGAGAGATATTTCACTTTTTCCCTTCATTTTGTTTTGTGTCCGTACACATTTATTATGTTTTGTCTGAATTACTGTTATTGCGATGCTCCAAGTGTTTGCAGGTGGTACTGCCTCGTTAGGTCCTTATATGTAGATGCTCGTTAAACATACACACTTATTTAATTAATTCAGAGAAGGGGCCTATACATCGGTATAGGTCTTTAACGTTCAGCATTAATGAGCTTTAAGTTGGAGAGCTGTCTGATTTGGTGGAAAGGCCCATTTCTTTTGCCACACATGTGACTCTATGAGTCCTACTGTTGCTCCAGACCAGTATTGGTAGTTCATTGTGCAGCAATTCATACGTTCAGCTGTTAATTTAAGCAGCCTATTATCAACCTTTCAGCAATAGATGAAATGTCTTTATAGTTCCGAGGGGGAATTATTAGGGTATGTTGTTTTTATTAGTCAATAGGGTGTTGATTAATGCATGAATGAGAATTCTATTAATGTTCATTCTGAAACAATTATGCCAAATGATATCGGAATATATCCATGCATTGTATTAGTCATTGTTTTTTGTAAAAAAAAACACAGTTAAAATGGATCCTCTTACTCACTTTTTCCCTCTAATTTAATATGTCTTGTTTGTCTTCAGAACATCCTTGTCATCTTTAATAGTAAAGACAACGTGTTTGCACATGTGATGTTGCTGCATACCTGTGTCTTGTTAGGATGTGCAGTCAACAACAAAGCAACAACAACCGGAGCGGCGGCAGAGTGGGTTTTGGCCAGAGGGCAGAAGGAAGGTGTGTGTGTTGTTGTTGTTGTGCCTGAATGCAAGTGAGGGGAAATGCCACGCATGCCTGAACACATAGACCAGCACATAGTTGTGTGAAAAACACATTGCTGGTCCTTAGCAGGCAAGGGAGTGGAAGAGACCCTGAAACACTGGAGCAGGGAGGAATTTGCTCACACACATCCATTTTTGCGAAAGACCAGAGTGAGATTTAGCCAAGTTGTCTGCATAGGAAAATAACATCATGACACCATGTAGTGTTCCCCTTTTGAAAAAAAACCTATGATCAGAAGAAGGGTTGACCTTTCCCATCATGCATAACTAGACATACTCTTCTCTTAAAAGATGACAAACACTACTTGCGATATGATCAGTACACCCCAGCACTTATTGCTGTAGCAGTAAGACATCGCTGGAATCTCTGATGTGGTTTGCCTTTGGCTTTGAGTGGAGGAAGAATCCTATCTCTGGCCGTCTGGGTTTTATGTGGTTTAAACAAGTGTCTGGAGTGATCCATCGGGGGCTCCCAGTGAAGATCGAGTTGCCGGATGAGGATGTGGCCTGATGGAGCTCAGGGATCTGGGGGTTCAGCTTGCGACCCATACTGCACTAGCTCTTGATAGACCTTCCGTCTGCTACTGTTCTCTTGCTTTTTGCTCCTGACTTCAGCTCCGGTAACCTGAACTCACTGTTTTGCCTCTGAGGCTTCACATCCAAGTGCAGACTCGAGTACGTTGGGGGATAAAATACTTTGTTAAATGAGATTAATTTTACCATAACCTAATGGAGTTAGGCTGCTTTTGATAATGTGCCGCAAAAGGCAAGCCATTTGATTATAACTTTGTGTGCAGCTTTGATACTAACCTTCAAATCGTGCCGTCATCATGAGCACATCATGCAGAATATGCATACAGGTCTATTTTGATCCTGGCTGAATTTGCTAATTAAACTCACTACTTAAGAAATCTAATCCATCTATTCCTTCTGCAAGAAAGGGTTAACTTAAATTTCTAATTCTATATTTTGAATCGCCCAGTCATGCTTTACTATTTAGCTGACATTCCAGTGAAGGGTCAAACTTCTACAAGAAGTGCATTACTCAAGCTTGTTGTGAGTGTCCTGCGTCTGCTCAGGTTCTCCTTTTAACTTATGGTCCCTCTGAATCTGTGGAAAAGCCATGCTCAATCACTATGGTTACGACTCCCCCTCCCAGTGCCTGCTCAAGAGAGGACTTGTTTACCATCTCTGCTCCAGACTCAATAACATGTCAGTCATCAGGATTAGAACCGCCCCTGCCCACCTGCTATTGGTCCAGCAGATAGCTCCCAGTTTAATCCCCACCCTCCTCTTTCTGACACCCTCCTCCATCTCCCTGTTGTCCCGCCCCTGAATAATGAATGATTTCCTGATTGTCTGTCACACTTTCAATTTATCTTCAATGACACAGGGAAAACAAATAAAGCTTGGATATGTTGCGTATACTTATATAATAAATCATTTTTATGTCTCACCATAGCTGAGACTTACGATTGGTCGGTGAAAATCATATCTGTTTACCAAACTTCTTATTTTTTTTCACATCATACTTCATCTTCAGAGTTGGCAGAGGCCAGCTGGCAGTAAACGTGTCACCAGCCTCCCAATGTAAACATTGTAGTAGTCTACTTGCTCAGCATGTCTCTCAAGCAACGGCACACGCAGGACATTGCATTCAGATGAGGAGCGTTGCTGCACTGCAATACTCTTCCTCTCACGCAGTGGTGTTCTTACTCAATAGTGTAATGCATTTGTTCTAGAAACCAAGTTTGAACCCCCTCACCCATGCTCCACACACACTGACACACACACGTACACACACACGTACACACACACACACACACACACACACACACACACACACACACACACACACACACACACACACACACACACACCGTTTATACAGACTGTGTCAAAAGGCGAGAGGTAGTGCATGCTTGAAGGGGCTCTAGGTCACATGACCCTGAACCACGTCTTGCATCGTGAGCTTCAAGAAAGCAAGGTCAGCTTGACAGAAGAATAAATCTGATGTTTGCTGCCTCATATGCTCTGCTGCTTTTTTCTATTCCCGAACATAAAAATGAGAGCCGGATAGAATCAACCAGGACCATATCTTGCAAACAAAACAGTCTGGCTCAACCAGACTTAGCATTTAATGTTGTTTTTTTAATATTTTGATTAACATAAATGATCTGTGATAAGTATATTAGTATTTTCCCTGGAAAGGTGATTTCAAGGAGACTTTGAAAGTTGGTCATCTTCTCTATGTCCAAACAACATTCCGTACTCTTAGCTCACCATAGGAATGGAGGATATCTCATATTTACTCTATCTTTTTTTTATTTTGAATTTATAGTTGCGTCTTATTTTTTCTCCTGTTTTCCCTTTTCCTATCTCGTATTACCTCTCCTCGAACATGCTCGCAGCTAAGATAAACCTCTCTTTCTCAGGTTTCCTTAGCAATTCCTGAAGCTGTTCGTGTTGTGCTGCAGCGGAACAAGGGATTAACATTCTCCCCCTTGAATTCTCTGCGGAGTGAAAAATTCTGCAGATTCCTCACATAGTCCAGCGACTGGTGGGTACCTCTAGAACAAAAAGCAAACAGGGCACTGCACTTGTCTGTCACTCAAGGCCATTAATGATGCGTCTTCCTCCCCCTGTGGCTGTATATAACCGTGGTTATGTGGATGTAACCAGCTGCTCTGAGACGCCATAGTGCCTACTGTTGTCTTGTTTACTATTGATGAAATGGACCCGGCAGCTCCACGTGTCCCGGTGCAGTGGTGAACAGCAGGGGCAGGCTAGTGGTTGGCTATGGTGTGTGACCTGACTGTTTGCTGAGGGAAGAGCAGGAGGGCGGGGGGTTTTGTAACTACTGTAGGAAAGCATCATAAACCTCCCTACCCTCATTCCTGGCAGTTTGACTTCTTTGACTCTGTGCTCTCAAATCATATAAAAGTTTTTTCTTTCTTGTACAATCGTGTCTCTCAACAGTTGCATAATGTAACGCAGTATGTACTTTAATAGGATAAAACCCCAGGCTGCCCATTCTTCTAATTTTGTCCTGTTCATATTGTACAGTACATCCACTTAGGGGGCTACAAGGATGATGACGACTCATCTGAAAAGGAGCCCCTTGTTAGGCAATCCCTTTCATTTGAAGTAGTGGAAACCCACAATGCCCTGCATAGCTATGTGTAGAGAGCAGCGGCGTGGAAATACAGTTGCATTAGGAGCAACTATAAATAGTGGATTATATCCTTGATACCACGAGTTCTCAGCTCACACAGCAAAACAGGGTCGACTTATATGGATTTAAGGCAGCAGTGCCCCCTTCCCTCTGCATTCTTGTTGCTGAAGGTATGTATGTTTGGAATTTCTTTTCATTGAGGAATCTGAAAATGATGAGGAAGGAGAAGACCTCCTACAAAGAGGCTTATTAGCCTTGGCTGCCCCCTTTTGGTAGGATTCCAAGTAAATAAAGCCTGACTGATGTCCTTTTTTTCCCACTTGCAACACTGGTCTGCATGCTTAAAACCCACTCATCTCTGCATCATATTTCTAATGAAATCACAGCTGGGAAAACCTATTTGTGCTGGCAGTTGATTTCTTCGTTTTAAAAAGACAGTTGCCAGAAAGAACGGCGAGTATTTGAGATGCTGTCAGGAGTGGGGATTATCATTCCCCCTGTAATGTGAAATGAAGCCGGAGTTGGCTCTGTTGGGGCGCATATTTGCTCTGCAATATTGCTGTAGTGCACAGTCACGTTCTCAACCTACGCAGATATTTTGTAAAGCAACATGAAATAATCACCCAAGAGGGTAGCTCAGCAAGCCATTTGAATTCTCTAGACTGGCTGACAGAAGGAACCGGGGATGCCCCATCATTCATTTACTTAAAACAAATGTTAAAAAGCCTAGTTCCATTTCCTCTTTCTTTCTGGCATACTAAAATATTCACATACCAGCATGCATGTGTGCATATCACACTCACACACACTTAATATTGAGATGTTATGAGATTAAAAATTTTAAAATCCGTAATATGGTGTACTTTTTTTACTGATTGTGTGTGTGCAAACATTTCCTTACAGCTCTGGCTATGCACTAGGAGGCGGTTGCTAAGGAACCAGGAGTGCAGTGCCTCTTATTTCAGGGTAGTCCATTGTAGTTCAGTTCTGCTTTATTGCCCCTGTGGGGAATTTGCTTTGCAGCAATAACAAAGAGCATAATAATAAATAGTAAACACTTCATGCTTTGACACACAAACAACACAAAGGTGTGAGGGCAGGTTTGCGCAGCTTGATAGATTTCTAAAATGCTAAAGAAGGGCTGGATTTTTAATCAAACATTGAGTTGTATTTTCCCAAGGAAACCTGGACCTTTATCTTGAAATAAGCCCCTCAAACAGGGGGATAGTAATGAACAACAAACACCAGGCCTTTCACGATCATTCCTACGATCATTCTTACACATGCCAGGTGCTTTTTCTATGGAGTGGACTCTTTAGCTGACAGTGGGAATCTTCTGCTTTCTTCACTCTACCTCTGCTTGTTTTACAGGTGTTCCTTTATAAATTGGCTACAGTAAAAATGCTTTGAAGCTTAAAAAGACACACCCTCAATAATTTATTTCATCACTGTTGTTTTAACTGTGAAGCCAAATAAATTGTGAATCTAAAAATTTATCAAATTTTATTCTGAATGAGCATTTTTTGGAGCCAAATTTGGGGATATATATATATATATATATATGTATATATTGATAACCGGTGCTGGGCGTGGATGTTTCATTAGTAAGCAGTAAACAGAGAAACTTTGTTCATTCATATTAACATTTCTTTAACTTAAGAACCATACATTTGTCCGGGACATGCCAACATGAGATTGGAACATGTTTCTGAGGAGCAGCGGCGGTATGTTGAGCCTGATTCTGGGTCGTAACCGTTGGCTGACCAGGCTGTAAATGGTCAGTCTGGCAACATTACGTGGGCATAGTGGCACTGGAAAGGTCAGCATTCACCACCTGGACGACTTGTTTAGTGGACCACCCCCTCCACAAGGCCAGAGGCACAGTCCCTGTCATGTTGTCCCAGCTATGGCAGACTTATAGACGTGTCTTTTTATTTTTTTTGGTTAGGGTTATGTTTTAGGAATGAGCGATCGTTGGATACATTTATTTAATAGTTTTTTGGGCTCGACAACTCTCACAAAGACAAATATCAACTGCGGTTCTTATTAGCTGCCCGACTACATGAATAAAGTGACAAATGTTCATAATATATTGACATTGACTAACTATTTAGAAATTTTAACAGAACCTGACGTACATCAAGATGTAAAACCAAATTTAAAGTGCATGACTGATCTTTTGAAATTTTTGGGTCGAAAAACTTCAAACACGTAAGTCTATTATTCATCAGGTTTATTGCTAGGGTGTATTTTATATTATTATTTTATTTAAGAAAGGGACGATACATATAGGCATTGTCAGATTTGAATGAAATGGAATCGATGCACTGTGTACATCTAGTTGCACCTAAATTGCAGTCCTTGCCACTGTTTTTTTTGCTGTATAAAACTGACAATAAAAAACATAAGACTACACTCTAAAACCTATAATACATGCTAAAACAATTTATCAACACACTAAAACATTTTAACAATACACTTAAACATTAAGACAACACTCTAAGTACATAATGCAATCCTAAATCAATCATAGAAACAAACGATAGACTGTACATAGACCATACAACAGTAGTTAAAACAACAACAGCTTAAACTAACACTTTAAGCAGAACAATGATCAACGACCATGAAGGAGAAGGAAGGGGAAAGAAGGTGTGTTTGCTTCAAAGTGTTCCAAGACCTGTCCTTAAGTACAGTGCAGGATAAATATGCAACCAGGAACATGTTTTTCAAAGTTTGTCAATGATTTAATGGGTGATCACATTAGATAACTAGAAGAAGCTCCTCTGTGGCTGTTCTACAGCAGCTTAGCCTTACGCACACAAAAAGTCACTTAGACAAAATATATTTTTCTTACTCTTAACAGTAATATAACATCTTGAACATGTGTATTTACAGGTGAATGCATTTATATACCCGGTTTATTAGATAAGCCTAACCACAGGGACTTTCCTTCCTTCATGGAGGTTAAACTGTTTGCTGTCAGGTTCAGCAAAACAGACAGTTTTGCTGAACCTGTTTTATAGATGTTGATTCAACTTAATTAGATTTTTGGATGGCGTTTGTGATGTGATATTGTCAAATTGAATAACATTATACAATTCGATTTTTCTAATAGAGAGAGAGATGAGATGAAGCTAGATCAAATGCCCATGTAACCTAGTGTCGTTGAAATTCACTCACTATATCATAAATAGTGTAGGGAACAAAATGGACACGGGTTAAAATAAGGATAGACTGGCAGTTGAATGCGCGAGGTTATACATGCTGTGTGTGTCCACTGACTGTGTTTTCCTCTCCAATATGTTTTCTCTCTGACCCAACTAACTATTCTGTATTTTGTACGTGACATTTAAATCACAATATATGTTTTAGAAGCTTCCGCTGTTTGTCTTTTTCACATTTATCATCATTCACTTTGTCGTAAAAGCCTAAAACTGTCCTCCTTCATCTCTCTCTATCTCCTCCAGTATGCCCAGAACACTGCAAGCTGGCCTGTACAGACAAGGGGGAGTGCTGCCACAGCCAGTGCCTGGGCAGCTGCACTGAGCCCAACAACGACATGGCGTGCTCCGCCTGCCTCCACTACTACCATGAGCGTCGCTGTTTACCGGACTGCCCCCCGGGCACTTACAAGTTTGAGGGCTGGCGCTGCATCACCATGGACCTGTGCTCTCAAGTGCACTTGCTCGGTGACCCCCACTTTGTCATCCACGGGGGAGAATGCATGCCCGACTGCCCCTCAGGCTTCACACGCAACGAGACTAATCGGTAAAGACGTACGCCTCACCGCTAGTTTATGTCCTGACGTTTTAGAAATGCCATGCCAGGTGACGCACTGAATATACAATGTATTATAAGAGATCCTTGAAAGTAACCATGTCTACGATTTCTCAAAGCTAAAGTTAGGGTGAATAGCAGAGTGGTTCCTTTTCAATACTCAGTGACATTAAAAACGGTAGTATTAGTAGTATATCTCTCCTTCAAAGATTATTTCCATTAAGTACCCTCCAGCTGGAACATACCTTACATAGAACCTTGATTTCCACATTAACCATTTGTAGATGTTATGGATTCAGAGCATTTATGAGGAGACACACCTTATGTTTCCTTTATTTGGCATTGACCTTGAGTAAGAAATCTTCCAAATGTGCAAACTTAGCTCCCAGTCTTGTTTCATAAGTTCCTGAACTTTCCGTACCCTCCCTGCCGCTGTATATTTTTTGGACGTACCACTGCTGTTTTGTCTCAGAGGTCAATACAGTGAGTCACTCTCTCATGAGTTCAGATGAGGACACATAAAAGATTAAACTCCCCGTGTGTGAGAGAGAGAGAGTGACCTCGTATCTCGAAGTGAATTTATTTGCCTGAATCCTTTGGAATGCTTTTGAGTTAGGGAGTGGACAGATGATTTCAGGGTGAGGTAGAAAGGATTTACTCTTTCTTTGACAGCTTTTATTAATGTCTGCTTCTTTTCATTCGCCCCCCTCTCCTTATGTTTCTACTTTATACAGTATGTTATGCAGTGCCTGCAATGGCCCGTGTGATAAGCCATGCACGTCAACTGTCATCGACTCTGTGGATGCTGCTCAGTCCCTGAAGGACTGCACCATCATTGAAGGCAACCTGGACATCAACATCCGCCGTGGAAGTGAGTGATTTTCATACAAAATCCATTGATGTGAAAAGGTGTTGGTACCGCTCCTGATTTCTTCTACTTTTGTGTGTGTTTCATACAAAACTCTTTTGGATTTTCAAATGAAATTTAAGCAGAGTGAATATAAAATACAAACTTTAAATGATAATCCAATACCAAATACCCAACAAACAACTGCAGCCAAACAGTAACTGGATATCAGTCTCTGACATTGCTATTATTTTGGCCCCCTCTTTTTTCCACATTAGAAGGTTGTTGAGCATGAACATTTCTCTCTTGGTCCCACCACAGCATCTCAAAACTATCCAGGTCCAGACTTTGACTTTTGACTGATCTAATCAGAAACTTTTATTTTATCCCTTTTGAGCCATTCAGAGGTAAACTTACTTATTTATCTGGTTGAAAATCAGAATTAATTTTTTTCTCAATTATGGCAACCCATCCTGGCCGTGAAGCGGCAAATTGTCCCCACAACATTACACCGCTGCCTCCATGTAAGACTGTAGGGATAATGTTCTCTGTGGAATGTTGAGCTTGGTTTACACTAAACAGTAGGCCTGTTGCCTCAGTCCATAGAAAACTCTCCCAAAAGCTTCAAAAAATGTTCAAGGTGTGTCGTTTTCACATCTCCGCTCTCCTATGGGTTCCCTCAAATCCCGGAGCCATGAGCCATAACCTTTGACAGAGGTCTGGATTTCTCACGATGTATTCTTTTGATCTTCAGTTCACTTCATTTTCTGTACGTCTTGGAAGGTTCACTGTTGTTCCAAGTCTCCTTCATTTGTAAATGTGTCTCACTGTGAGTCTTCGGTGTACCAGAGCCTAAGAAACAGCATTGTTACCCTGACCAGACTCCTTCTTCATCCCTTCTGGAATTTCTCTTGATTTTGGCATAATGTACTTCTGGTGAGATCATCAAGCCTACTTCGTGCGGCCCATCATTTTTTTATTCAATCAATATGGTTTAGTAGTGTTGATAACTAATTTTCTTTGGCCCAATTGATGATAGATCACAATTATATTTAGGTCTTACTTGGGCTGTCTTTGCTTAATCTGTTAAGGTTAATTATCTTATGTTAATTTTATGTAAACTTCAGTGTGAATATCTGATGCAAGTATTTTTGGGGGGGGGTACTGTACTTTTTTTTTTTTTTTTAACCATAACATGAGAAGAATTTGTTATTCCACACTACAGTTGCCTAACCGTACACATGAGTTCTTCTCAGTTATCAAAGGGTCTAGTTAGAATTTTAATTTCAGTGTGATCCGTCCCTCAGCATGCTTCAGCAATCCTTTCTGACGATGGTAAAGTGACGTAACTACACTATGTTGCATTCGACTTCTCTGCTAATATTTAGATAACAAATACAGACCCTGGTGGTCTTAGCTGATTTGATGCACAGCGAGGGCCAAGTAATCAACATTACATCTGCTTCCTGCACTCTAACCTAATTATCACATTATGCTTTAATGCTGTTTAGTTGCTTCCGTTGACAGTGTGACTCACGAGCTAATCTCCACATACGATAAAACTCATACAATGTAGAGCTCACTGGGATACTGGAGCTAAGAGCCATCTGGGTCTGCTGGCAGTAGAGATTCATGCACTGTAAATCTTTTATGCGAATTATCACTAAAATCCACTGATGGATGAAGTATTAAGATATTTTCCTTGAGTAAAAATACAAACACCACACTGTAAAAGAAAGCTGTGGATTCAAGTTTCACAGTTGAATGGTCTTAAGTCTTTAAGTATTTATTTGATTAATATTTTGGCAGCATTAATGTGTGGCCTATGCTGCATTTTAAGAGTTTAGATACTCTAACTACTTTTGCTGTCGTCTCGTCGTTTAGTCTATTTAAGTCATCATAGAGGGGTGTATAGAATGTTTGAAAAGTCAGTTAGAGTAGAGGCGCTTTCTTCATTTTGTTTTTAAAAGTAGAATTACAGTAAAATTCTGCATTATCATCAAATGCAGGATATACACTCTAAGTACAAAGCAACTTGCTGAAAAAACTCTAATAAAAACATATCTTGTTACATCAGATCCAATTACTTATTTGTATAAATGTATTATTAATACGTGTATTAATCATTATCTTTAAAATTTAAGGTAACCAAATCTAATTCTATTGTTAATACAGACGTGTTGCCCATCTTTCTCTAAATTCATTATGACAATTTATTTACTCAAAGGGAAAAGCTCATTTCAAAATATTTCCTTTTCAATAGTAACTTTTTCTCATTGAATTGCCTAGTTGTGCGTAATGTGAGTTGCCTTATTTGTTGTACATAGTGTATTCTAGTACATAGTGTATCCTAGTTCTTAGTGAATTTCTACATTTCGGCAATAAGCTGTTAACAGTGTTTTAATGTGGCTTTTTTTAAATGTACACTCTTTTTATATTTATTCCGTGTCTCCAGATAACATCGCGTCTGAGTTGGAAAGCTTCATGGGATTGATCCAGAGAGTGACGGGCTATGTGAAGATCCGTCACTCCCACGCACTTGGCTCGCTGTCCTTCCTTAAGAGCCTGCGTTACATCAATGGGCAGGAACTCATCGACAAGTACGGCTTATCTGCACGGAATGTCTGCATGTTGTGCCTGTGAATGTGTGCATGTTGTCCGTGGAGAGACTGTAAATGACTAAAAAAAATAAATATAACAACATCTAGGAATGTTGTTTCCAGATGTATTATAATCACTTTAGATTCAGATAGTCGTTGTTTGTGAGGGTAGCTGCAAAGCCCACTGGTTGATTGACAGATTGTCAGTTCTGTCACCTTTACTATGATAACAGCAGCAGTGAGATATGACTTTTTTCGGTAATAGCCGAACAGGGGTCATGGGAACTTATGTTGCCCTTCATGTTGAAGTTTCTCCCAGGCTTAAGTTTCACTGAGAGGAATGCAGTTGAGGATGGCGCACTTTCTCGTCAATCTGGAGGTGTTCTGCTGCTGTTGCTGGGAATACTGGAGCTCAGACTGTTAGCACTGTTTTATTTGCTTTTCTGAACAAACCCAGGCTCAGCTCATTTGATGACTTGCTCTGTAACTGTAACTGTAACCAGGTGTTTAATTTCAATCCCATTTAGAACCAAGTGCGGGGATTGTAACCTCTGAATCTCTTTCCATCTTCAGCATGTACGCCTTCTCTGCCATCAACAACCAGCACCTCCAGTATTTGTGGGACTGGAACCAGCACAATCTGACAATCCTAAACGGACGTCTCTTCTTTCGACTGAACCCTAAACTCTGCATGTCTGAGATCCACAAGATGTGGGATAAGACGGGCATAAGTGTGAAGCCGGAGGAGGGAGATTTCCGTAACAATGGTGAAAGAGCCAGCTGTGAGTTTGGTCCAATGAACTTTGATCTACATTTTTGTTTTGAGTGATTTTTAAAGGAGACGTAAGCCATGATAACTTCATTGAGGGTCCTGCTCTGTTAAAACAGGTGAAAGTCACATTTTGAAGTTCAAATCCAACTCTACATCAAGTCATAGCATTGGGCTGATATGGGAGTCTTACGGGCCGCCGGGCTACCGAAACCTCATCAGCTATATAGTTTACTACAAGGAGTCGTGAGTATTCATCCATTTATCAACTCATTATACTCTTTAACACTCCTCATATTAATGGGTAAAATGTGGATATAAATTCTGTTTTTTCTAATACTGGATATTATCCTATTTCAAGCTTATTTCTTTAACATCACAACTTACCGGGATTATTAAAAAAAGATTTGAATCAAACTCATAGCAAAACAAAATCTATCTGATGCCGTGTTTTTCATGTCGCCATTTTCCAAAGTTGACGAACTTAATTTTCTGCAGTTAGTCACCCTGATTTCAGATTACCTGTAGCAGAATCCAGAGAGTGACGGGATGTGTGAATATTCAATATATGTTCTTGTACAACCACCAGCCCTTTCCAGAACATCACAGAGTTTGATGGCCAGGATGGCTGCGGGTCAAACAGCTGGCACATGGTGGATGTGGATCTAGTGAAGGACAAACAAATTGACCCAAATGCCATCATTCCACACCTCAAGCCCTGGACCCAGTATGCTATTTTTGTGAAGGCCATCACCCTTCATGTGGAGGACAAGCACATTGCCGGGGCAAAGAGTGATATAATATATATTCGCACGCGCCCGTCGCGTAAGTCTAACCATGATGCTGTTGTGACTATTTGTAATACAAATCCTCTCAGTAATTATTGTTGATCACAGGTGAACATATTTTAATGTTAAATACTGTGACTTTGCCTCTACTGCAGTTCCGTCCATGCCCAAAGACGCCCGTGCATATGCTAACTCCTCGTCCAAGCTGGTGGTGAGGTGGTTGCCCCCAGCCTTTCCCAACGGCAATCTGACCTACTACCTGATCCGCTGGCAGCGCCAACCCGAGGACAGGGAGCTCTACCAACATAACTACTGCTCCAAAGGTCTAAGCCTATCAATAAACTGTTTTTTAATCATGCTATCTCTAGGTGTTCCTGCTTTGATAATATCAAAACATATTATAAGAAACTTTTCTCACTGCTGATTTCTTAATACTGTTGGTCTTACTGTTTTTCCTAAAACAGAGCTCAAGGTCCCGGTACGTTTCCCAGCGTCTGAGCTCACAGACATAGAGGAGAACACCAAGCCCACCAAGTCAGAACTGGTGGGGGAAGACCAGAGCCCCTGCTGCGCATGCCAGAAGACGTCAGAGGAGAAAGATCGAGAGAAGGATGACCGTGTCTCCCTTAAGAAATTTGAGAACTTCCTCCACAATGCCATCTTTCTTCCAAGGTATAGTCCGCCATGGGTGACTGGAGGTGTGCGCTGGCATCTCCTGCGCTATATCTCCTTTCTTTGTGCAGACAGTTGAACTTATCCATCCCCGTCAAAATAAAGAATGAGGTGGCGGCCTGGTATAACAGCTCCTCTTTGGAGCCCTTTTTTGGAGTCCTTTTTGTCAGGTGGTACAGATGAGGAGTCATGCTGTGTCGGATCCAAAGCCTTCTTAGTGCAATTGTGGCTTTCTGTTGCTGTGGCAACCCTCGCAGGCAGCAATTTAGGCAACACAAACAAACCCAGGGGAGAGATGTGATTAGGAAGTCTGAAGGGCCTAGGTTGGCTGCAGACTCGTAGCTGCTTCGCCTTTTGTTCCCCACAATGGGGACTAACATCTCTGTTGTTTTATCTTTTAACTTGCTCGTGGCTAAAGAGGGTCTCTATTTCAAAGAATCCTTTTCCGCTCGACTCCCATGTTCCCTTACTCTGGTCTCGCACAATCTATCCATTTGCAGATTTAACCGTAACACTCGTAAATCTGTTAAAGGGAAATATGGGAACCTTTGATACGCTAGCTCCTCCTAACTGAGAACACTCAGCAGGTATTTTATAACTCTTTTAACGATGCCTCCGAGCCTCCAGAATAAAGTTCATTCATTCAGACTGTGCTGTTGTGGCCTTCTCCTTTCTTTAGCAAGGTTCTTATGGAATTGGATCAATATGTCTTTGAAGGATGAATAATAAAGCTTAGCTGTGTATTGCTATACTGAACGATTTGTTATACTGTAGCTGTCCAGGAAACAGGCGAGTGGAAGGTCCGGGATCTGCAGAGAAGGGCTCAGACAGTGTATGCACAGACTCTGCACTATAACAGAGCCAGCATTATTACAAACCACTCCAGGCAAAGAACTCGAAAACTGAGGAGATTTTTTCAATAGTTCAGGGTTTAGACCCAGGGTGACGGGAGAGAGGGCGGGCGAAAACAGAAACAAAAAGAAGAGGAAATGTTTTCCATTCTGTCCCCCTTCACTAAGCACCCCACTCTCCTCCTCCCCTCACACGCTCTCTTTGTTCGGGAGTCTCTTTTTTTTTTGGAGCGATACAGCTGCCAGGAAATGTACAGTGAATCCATCTGGAATTTAAATGAATGAGGGAAAAGCCCCATAAGTGCTTGAAGACAAACAGAAAGTAAGGAAGTCAGACTGATTTACTGGCGGAGAGGAGGGTGACCACACAAAAAGAGGATGTCTGCCATAGTCTGAGAACAATCAGAAACCTGTCACCGGCTCACTGGAGCATTATTGACTGTGGTAACCTGCTGTTGAAACTCATTATGAACACATGCAAAATGAATTGATAAGGACCCCTAGCAGTCACCGCCTCATGCCACAGATTCACAGATCTTCTGCTTTTCTTCATGAGACTGTTATTGCAGTGAAGGCCAAGCATTAGTGATGTGCCCTACTCGCTTTAGAGTGAATGTGTAGTCACGGCTCTCCTCTCTGGATTCCATTGCGTAAAAGGTAGCTCTTTTTTTAGCAACAAGGTCAGGACACTAAGTGTAGTAACTCACTTGTTATAAGGTCATGCTTCAGTCAGCTGAGGAGCCTTCTCACGGTGTTAGAGCTGCCCTTGGTAACCCATAACACCCTAATTGCATGTACAGATTAGCAGATCCTTCTGGTTCTTCTTTCATCTGGCCTCTCAGAGGGCTTCCTGTGAGCGGAGAGCTCAAGAAGCTACTATATCTTTGTACTTTACTCTCCTCTCAGTTTTTATATATTTTTTATCTGCTGCATTAGAAATAGTAGTGTTTGCCCTTGTCATAGGGGGAATATAAGAATACTCTATCCACATCTCAAAACCCACAAATGCCTTTTAGAGGCCAGTAAAATGGTAAAGCTCATAATTAGTCCCTCAATTATCTTATTTTTACATATTTAGGCACTTCTGTACCTGGGCATTTCTAATTGAGCATGATTATCTTCAAGCCATAGGGACAAACCATAGTATCTGATAGAAGTTATGGTCTATTCATATGTGCATATGTGAGAGGAATCTTGACATGTTAGTGTGAATGGTCCTTTCCAGGGATCTGCCTGTGTCTCTGCGGCTTCTATCGGTGTATATCTGCTCAGACAACAACAAACTGGAAGCTGCTTTTTTCATCTTTCTTAAACAAAAACTTAATTAAAATAATTTGTTTAGAAATGTAGTTGTAGTTAAATCTGAGTAATGTGAACATTTTTATGTCTAGTCTAAAGTAATAATAAATTGAATATCTTTGAATATTAGATTGCTGGTCTGACATATGAAGTAAAAACGTAACTGCCTGTTGTCACTTTCCTCATAAAATCCCAAGACATTTATCATCCCCCCTAAGCCCTCTGCCAGGGCTCTAAAAAAATATATTGCCTGTTGGCACCCGCTGCAAAAACAGCTTTTTATTTTCAAACTGATTCAGCGCATAGGACTCTTTTTCTGTCTGTCCCACACAGCGGAGTGTCCTGTACATTTTACAGGTAATAGCGAGGTCAAGGTGCCCTTGGGGGTCTGTTGTGTCTCTGCTGCGTCCACTGTGTGACAGCTGTCACCACCTGCTCGACCACAGTAATAATGATAAGCAGCCTTGAAGCTTTTCATCCGCAATATGAAATCAGGTGTCCAGTCACTATGTTGCAGAGTGCGGCCAACGATAACTGGTCATTATGACTGAACTGTTTTTTCACTCTGGGTTCTAAAGAGAGTCTCGTCAACTTTTTCATTTAAGGTTTTTTTTTTCGATTGTTCTTCACTGTTAGAAAAATCTATCTATGGGGAGGCCTATTTCTGTCTATCTGTCTGACTGTCCCGCTCTCTATGACCTGTCTGGCCTCTTCCTTCAACACAGCTCCACAGGGACCTGCATCTGGACTCATGGCGCACGCATTCAAACATAAAAACACACTCTCTGCATCCAGCTCAGCATGAAGCTTTGGTTTCATAAGTAACAGCAAGTTTGGGAGTCATAAACCAGCAATGATTTAATGTAATACGTGTCGACTCTTACATTGGCAAGACTAATGAACTTATGACATTTTTAAAGAGTTTGCCCGTGTTATCAATGAAATAAAAAAGCTTATATTATTGAAAAGATGATGTTACACAGGATGGCGGACAACACATGTTTGAGACCTGTAAGTGTCAATTTATAGATTTACTTCTACTTCAGGGTTCAATTTAAACCTCTCTGTCTGTTTTTCTTAATTCATTAAAGTTTGAGCAACAGATCATGGTAAATTAAATGTATTATTATTATTATTATTATTATGAAAATACATTTTCCAGGAATTATTATATATATTATCTCTTTTTTGCCTTTTTTTCATCACTGTACTAATCGTAGTTGTTGCATCAACTTGCTCCTCTATGTCTCAGACCTCCAGATCGTCGACGTCGAGATGTTTTTGGCGTGGCTAACCACACACTATTTCTCGACGGTGCTATGAGTGGAAATTCCAGCCTCGGCCCGGGGGATAACAGCACAGATGGCATTCCTCCCATCATGGAGTACCCTTTTTCAGAGGACAAAAGCTCAGCAGAATATTTAGAGATCCCCAACCTTCGACATTTCACTGACTACCGGATTGACCTCCATGCCTGCAACCAGGAGGTGGGGCGATGCAGTGCTGGGGCCTTTGTCTTCTCCAGGACCAGACCGGCAGGTTAGAAACTAACCTTGATTCAGAAACACTGTGACGGTAACACCTTTTCTTCGAGTTCTTTGTAGACACAGTATTAAGGTGTGTGTGTGTGTGTGTGTGTGTGTGTGTGTGTGTGTGTGTGTGTGCGTGCGCGTGTGCGTTTGTCAGTCGGAGCAGATGACATCCCTGGGAAAGTGATATTTGAGAGGAGTGATAAGGTTGAGGGTTGTGTGGTGCTGCATTGGCCAGAGCCCATCATGCCCAATGGACTAATCCTGACGTATGAGATCAAGTTCCGACTGGGGACTGAGGTGAGCCATTTAAGACCCTCACAGACAACAGAGATCAAAATATGTTTGAATACTGGTTTGAATGATAATATGTGTCTAATATGACTTCTCTACAAAATAGTTCAAGTAAGTGGTTAAAATGTTGTCTTAAAATGACATCTGCTTTACAGTATGTACAGAATACATGAATATGCAAATGTTTTTCATTCATAAACTTTGCCTTCAGCCCTTTTTAGACAGAAATCATGCAACAACAAAGATCATTCTCTACTTCACCCTCACTTGTTTACACGGACCGAAACAACGCTGGTTTGTCATTTTACATAGTGAACCACGGTTCCATGAGCAAAAGAGGCATGAAATATAAGGCAGGTGCTTAGGCGTCACTAACTTAGAAAGAAACGATTGTTTACTGTCCCTGTGAAATGGCGGCTCATCCTCTGATCAGAGGGTAAGGAGCTCGCCATATCAATTTTAAAAAAAACCCTCAAGTGTCTCATATGTTTATTCAAAAACGATTTCCGAAATGTGTTCAGTGTGGTGTATTTTCGTGCCTCGTAAAAAGAAAACGGTCTTGTGGGTTAAGTAGGACTTAGTGGGACTTTCAAATTCATTGATGCGATAGTCCTTATAAATGTTCTTTTGTTTTTTTTCCCAGTTTAACAACCCTCTCATGGCCCTGACTGTTGACCTTGACTGTGCTTCCCTTTCAGCCTGAGAAAGACGAGTGTGTCTCACGACAGCACTACCGAGAGCATAATGGAGCGCGGCTCAGCAACCTAGGATCTGGGAATTACTCTGCTCGAGTGCGCGCCATTTCACTAGCTGGGAACGGCTCCTGGACAGACAGCGTGTTCTTCTACGTGCCTCCGCCCAAACGTAATGACCCATTTCTAACAAAAACATTTCTGTCACATGTCTGTGCTAATTGACAGCTGATAAGAAATGACTTCACGAGTCGTGCTGAAGGCTTTATTTTTGTCTCTGACAGGAGACGACGGTGTGACGTTCTACCTGATCATCATCATTCCAATCATTGTGACGCTTTTCATTGCCAGCCTCACCACGATTCTCTTCTTTGTGAACAAAAAGAGGCAAGAAGCTTTCTTTACCTATCATCGGGCAGTTTCCTGTTCTATCTCACTGTGCTCATGCAATTTCTTAATGAGCAGTGTGATGTTTATTTTCCCTTTAAGAGTATTTTCACGTGCCATCGTTGCTGACTACTTCACCTTATTTTGTGTCAGCAGGAATAGCGACAGGCTGGGAAATGGAGTCCTTTACGCGTCCGTTAACCCCGAGTACTTCAGTGCTGCAGAGAGTAAGAATAACAAATGTGTCCCTCAGTGTTTCTGTTATACAGTATTGCAGCATGTGTGCGCTTTATTGACCTACTGTCTTCCGTCTCGTACCAGTGTATGTCCCAGATGAGTGGGAGGTGGCCAGGGAGAAAATCACTATGCACAGGGAGTTGGGCCAGGGCTCGTTTGGCATGGTATACGAAGGCATCGCCAAGGGAGTTGTCAAGGATGAACCTGAGACACGAGTGGCCATCAAGACGGTCAACGAGTCCGCAAGCATGAGGGAGCGCATCGAGTTTTTGAATGAAGCTTCTGTCATGAAGGAGTTCAACTGTCATCATGTGGTAAGAGGGGAACGTGAACCTGGGAGACATGAGCTCGACATATGCAGTCAAATGAACACAGTACGGCTAAAAATACTTTTTACAGCGTTACATCCATGACGCTGGTTTTGATTATCATTATACGCTAATTTATCTGCTCAGATGCAGCAATAAATGTGTCATCAGGTCACAATCAAGCATCTTCACTCAGACAACTGCAGCCGGAGGTAGAACTCGCCCTCCTGCTCTCTCACCAATGTCATCGCAGCTACTTTTAGCAGATGTGTCCAAGATTTAAGATCCTAGTGCAAGTCTAAAGAGGAAAACGTTCAATTAAATGATATTTTAGTCATTTTAAAGGAAATTTAAAAAAATTCAAATTAACCCTTGATGAGTGGAAGAACGGGGATGGAGGAATTTTCAGTGCAAATGAAAGATATTTTCTTTTTTTAATATAACATAAGATGGGAAAATACAAAAAAGTACAAATACTTTATTACTTATTACTAAGAGTATTTATCTTTTGGTTAAAGTCTTTTGTTTACTCATTATGTTTTAACACAAACTTCCTTCTCGTCTAATTTTCAAAATCGGGTAGATTTACCTGTTATTTGTTTCTTTATCTACTTTCCTGACATAAAGACTGATTTCGTCCAAAATTTATCGCTGAATGTCAGACACGACAGGCAAAATGAAAAAAAAGACAGCGGATGTTAAAACGTATAAGAAGACGAAACAGAAAGAAACATATTCAAAAGTGTAAAGGCATGATGTCATTGTTTTTTTTAATCTTCTCTATTTGCTCTTTACATCAATTGTCTTCACCGATCTTTGTCAGTAGCAGAAGTAGACACGAAGTTCTCATCCCTTAGATTAACATAATAATATGACAAGCGATTAATTTAGATTTTCTCAAAAACAGGTGGTAGCAATGGCCTTTAAAAGGTTGCTTCTTACTTTCATGCTTAAAATACGTAAAGTAACTTGAACTTTTTCCTTTTTTAATTTATGAAAGAACTTGACAAATACCTATTTTTTTCACAAATAACTGCACATCTGCCTGTGTAAAGATTGAGTTTAATTTTGACAACTTTTCAAACGCCTTCCTGCAGCTATCAGGATTTGGGATTTTCTTTCAGCTGTGTGCTGCAGTGCGTGATAATTCTATCCGTAAATAGCAGGGTCAGTGTTGTTAAGTAACTTACTGATTAAGTTGCATGTTGTTTCGAGCTGTACGACCACACTACATACTGAAGCCCTGCTTGAATTTAATGTGTAGTCAGGGTATTGAAGTTTGAATCTGACAGGAGAGGTTTTGTGATTGGTGCAGGTGCGGCTGCTGGGCGTGGTCTCTCAGGGACAGCCAACCTTGGTGATTATGGAGCTGATGACACGTGGAGATCTCAAGAGCCACCTGCGCTCTCTGCGCAAAGAAGTAAGCAGCTGTTCCTGACTGGCAAGCAGTGACATACTGATCAGTCCCCTTTTGTTTCTGTCTGTTTCCCACCACCCACATGCACATTTCCACACCCAGCATCCGTTCATCACTTCATGATGACATGAAGGCTGAAATTGAAATTATTTATTGGTCCATTTTACTTCCATACCTCATTCCCTCTTGCTCTGCCACAGAACTCCAACACCCAGGTCCTTCCCCCGCTCAAAAAGATGATCCAGATGGCAGGGGAAATTGCAGACGGCATGTCGTACCTAAATGCCAACAAATTTGTCCACAGAGACTTGGCTGCCAGGAACTGCATGGTGGCTGAAGACTTCACTGTGAAAATTGGGGGTGAGTCAAGTTAACAAAATGCATCTGCCTCCCCCGGTCGCTCAGTGCTAAAGCCATGTGAAATAAGTATTTGGATTTCAGTGAGCGCCTGAAGCAATGAAGTCTTACTGGTAATGGTCAGGGAGGAGGGGAGAGAGGAACGGATGTGCCCTCAGGAGCTTCCTCTCGTCACAGGATATTTACTACTTTTTCCAACCATTATCTTTTACTTTCCTCTTTAGATTTTGGCATGACCAGAGATATTTATGAGACCGATTACTACCGAAAAGGAGGGAAAGGCCTGTTGCCCGTGCGCTGGATGTCACCAGAGTCGCTGAAAGATGGCGTGTTCACTACAATGGCTGATGTCTGGTATGAGAACACATCACTGTGACACACTCACAGTCATGAATTGTATATGAATGAACCTTCCCTAATCCAGTGGGCTTGCACAGAATTCCAGAAATGTCTACATATTGCACGTCTTTTGTAGGATGATTAGCATAAACGCTTCATGCTGCGCAATCAGAGCTATTAAAAACACACAGATCACTTCTGGGCCTATATTCCTAACAGTCTTCCTCACTTAACAGTGTGAACATGCATTCCTGTGTATTCGATCAAAGCCAGTACTTCAAAAACCATCAAAAATCCTGTGGTGTTCAGCTGGCATTCTGGAAATTCCACTCTCAGTGACAGAAACCTATGAAAGACGCTAAATCCCCTTTTCACTGACACTCATCTCGGCTCAGAGCCCTGCCACGTTTGTCTATCTGGATTTATATTATACGCAGAGAAATACAAGTGTTTACTAGCTTGGTTGCAAGTTTTTGTTTCCCAACTCAGAATGTCCCATGGGTCCATCCCTAAGAGTGGGCTTAAACTGCTCCAGATGTTCTCTAATGATAGGTTGCAGGGCCAGCACAAACCCACCTCCACATTTGCTTACTGCATCTTCCTCTTTGATGTCGTACAGATGAGGTTTGATCTAAGACAAACCCGCTCTTGGCTTCTCAGAATCCACAAGAAGGTGATTTTAATTCTATTGATTAAGAAAAGCTGTCTCAATGTGGCTTTGTCTGTCAGTGTGACACTGCTCCAGCCAGTTATATGTGGTGTGCCGTGGAGTTTACTCTCAGAACTCGTGCCAGTGGTGAAAATATGACTAGCAAGAGTGAACAAATATTGTGGTCTTTGTTAGTCAAGTTAAGAATTTTCCTCATGAATACTTTCATAGTAATCTCTGTGCCTGGTAGCATGAGGTTAAACTGAGGTGATGTTTACTATCCTTTGGACGTTCCTGCAGTAATGAAATCATTGTGATTCAGTGACTGGTACACTGATACACAGCTGACCTCATTCTGAATGCATAGGCTGCCAGGTTTTAGATTTAGCTTGATGCACCCTCTGCTCAGTGGATGTAGACGGGTCACTCTGACCTTTACAGATCAGATAACAGGTTAGCTATAATTTCATAATGAAGGAAGCTAAATTTATAGCAATGAAGCAGAATTAATTGGTTGTTTTGGTCACTTAGGGTTGTAAATCCACAAAAGGATGAACAATATATGTTTTAATAAGTTCATTTTTGTAAAATGAATCTTTGAGGGTCTCTGCTCACTGTCTAGCTTACACATTTGATACTTAATAATTTATTTGTGCAGCCTTTATATAAAGTGGAAACATTGTCATTGAAAGAACATCCTGGCCTTCACAGGCAGCAGCACATATATACAGAGTTGCAGACTTTTCTTAACCTTCATCTAACCAGGAAAGTCCCATTGAGATTAAAAATCTATTGTTCAAGCATGTGCTGGCCTTGAGAGGATGAGTAACGAACATACAGCACACCCACATACAAATAATAATTTACAAAGAAACAAATTAAAGGCATTATAAATCAAAACAAAACATACATATTTGTAAGAGACATCAATATCAGTCGACACATCTGCAGCCAGATGTCTCAACATCTCCTCAAGTGTTATAAGATGCTTTGAATGCATTCAGTGAGATCAGATCTCTGAGATTCAGGTCATGTTGCAGCTGATGCTATATGTCATTTAGATGTAAAAATAGAAATTCACCAGCAACATCAGGGATCAAGTCAGTGTTAAATGAGCCAATCATAACATCTGCAGTCAGATGCGCCAGCAAGAAAGTATTTTAAGATGACTTTAAATGCTTCCAGTGAGAAAACATAGATTGGTACAGCTTCAAACAACCAGAAAAATACTTCCTTTTTTAAACCGCCATGTGGCAATGCAACTAGGTATCAAGGATTTGCAGCCCGAGTTCCAAAAAACTTAAGTAAAAAGTCAATAAAAACTGAATTTCCAAAATTAATGAAATTGAATGCATCACAAAGACAAGATATAAATGTTAAACTTGATGAACTGTTTCTGATGCCTGCAAGACATTTCTGAAGAGCTGGGACAGTACCTGTTTAACTTTGTTACATCACCTTTTTTTTAACAACATTCAACAAGCCTTTGGAAAGACTACTTCCTGTTGAAGTTCTGTAAACTCTTCTCCCATTGTCTGGTACCAATGAACCCTTTGACCTGCAGAACGGTCTCATCAGGTGTTCATATTAGTATTACATGAGCATTCCAGCCTTTTCCCCTGCTGTTATAATATTCAGAACCTACCTACCTACATATATATATATATATATATACCTATTTTTGCCAAATATCAGTCAAATACATTCGATACAACTGTGGATTTATTTTCTTTGTACAGTTATCAGTCATAAGGGATAAGGAAATCATCATGCTCTGTTTTATGATTGTTTGACAGTGTACTACATTTTTAAAATTGGAATTGTATGACTAAATTTAGTTGATAATTCAAACAATGTTTTAGTGCAGGAGAAAATGCTCGCTGGCCAAACCAATATGAAAGCATTCATTGAATTGTCAGATGAATATCTAAATACTGGGATGTCCTCAATAAGATGAGTACAAATCAGCAACTCATGTTTGTTTAGTTCAGGGGTCGATAAGACTTTCAGTTTGCCAGAGAAATTGTTCCTTTTATTCTAATATAATAGAAGTGATACAAACGGGATGCCAAGTGCAGCGGCCGTAACTACAGCACTCCAAATAAGTAGTTACATTCAAAAAAGATGCTTTTTCGAAATTCAATTGCTAAAGATGCCGTCTCATTTCTTACCACAGGTCATTTGGAGTTGTACTATGGGAGATCTCCACGCTGGCAGAACAGCCGTACCAGGGCATGTCCAATGAACAAGTCCTGCGCTTTGTCATGGAAGGAGGACTGTTGGACAAACCTGATAACTGTCCCGACATGCTGTGAGTATCTGTGATCAGTTATTGTCTGATCCTTCTACGTTTGAAGGATGCATTGTGTTATCCTCTACTGGCAAAACCTTGCACGCCTTCTGTCCTATTAATCTTTTACCCAATGTCTATTTTAAGTTGCGGCCCTAAGTGTGTAGGATATCATGTGCTGTGTACGCTGATGTGGAGCCAAGAAGAGGCCTGACATTAACGTCACAGGTTAAATGTGGCCCCGTTGATGACATGGTCTGCATGCAGTGAGAAGCCTCCACACTCGTCCGCCTCAGCCCATAGAAGGGATGCCGCGGCCCGCGTTTGAAAGATGCCCCCTCATTCAGTGTCAGTGATGGATGGATGATGTCCATCCATCAGCAACGAACGTGGGAGAGACAGGATTCATTAAATCATTTATATCTCATTAGTGAATCCCTTTTGCTGCTAGAGAAGAGAAAACACAGTACAGCCTCCATGTCAGTCTGCAGCACTGCATGTATACATTTCTACTCTCCCACTCTGACCTCAATAAGAAGGCATGCGCCCTCTCCCCCTCCCACTCTCCGTGGCTGACCTCACCTTAGAAAGAGAGTGCGAGTCGAAAAAAAAAAGCGAGCCGTGTGTTATGCAGACACATACTTCTGGTTTCCATGGCAGCTGACTGTTTTGTCCTGATTGCAGGAGTGTGTGGATTGTGTTACGGAGGTGGTGGTGGCGGGGATTATGTGCCTCGTCTGTGTGCAGCACACGAGAGAAGTCAGGCTGCCGCCGCCGGTCACCTCTGCCGTAGTGACTTAACAGAGGTTTACAGAAGAGTTTGAAAGTGTAGTGATGCCAAACGTCCCTGCAAAGACTGAATAGAGCGATACGCAGGGAGAGTTCAGGACGGATAAAAGACAGAGGGATGATGACTCATGTTTGGAGAGCTTTGGACCTTTCCCTTCCTTCCCCATGGTCGTGTCGCTGTGGTTCATCGATTGGATTTCCCATGTTTCTGGCTCGAGTTTCGCACAGACAAAAGTGCATTCTCTCTCCGGCATGGGGCTGGATGAAAATTACAGGCAGACTTTGCCAATATGTTAAACATCATGAGTTATTGTGGAGTGTGAAGGATTACTTGCAGTGCTGTAATACATCACTGTTTCATCAGGCCAAGGCATGTTTGAAGTTTTGTATCTCTGTTGCAAGACATTCCTGAACAAGTTTATTAAACATTTACCATCGCAGTTTGGAATCTGCTCTGCACTCACACTTGGCCAGCGAGCGCGCCTGTTTTTCATTTATGTGAGTGTCATAATGTCTTTCTGCTCCTCTCTTAGTCAGGGGGTGAATTAAATGCGTCTAGACGAGCGCAGATTTTTTTCTTGTTTGAATAGACTGACTTCTTCCGTTGATTCGGAAAGCACTGTTTTATACACTTAGGTTTTTTTTATCAATCAGTAAACTAACGTTACATGAAAGTTAAGAATAAGTACACAAAGGATGTGACCCCAGTCGAAATCAGCACTTATTATACAACAGCAGATACGAAACTAAGCAAACACTCTACGCTAAATACGGTAGGAACAGGAAGAGCATCAGAGGTCCCCATAATCTGTGACCCAAAGGTAAAGCTTGATCAGTTAATGTTAATTTATACAAGGTAAACAAACACAAGAGAGGAAGCGACGAGGGAATGCCAATACATATTTTAAAAAGGGTTTTTGTTAACCTTGTAGGGTCTTGGACACCTTTGTCATTAACCTTAAACCCTAATCCCAATGTCCAACATGCCAACATTTTTCAGCACAACATCACCTCTTCACCAAAATGTATTTAAACAAGAGAGTCCAAGACTCCAGAGGGTTAATGCCGAACCCACGTGTGTGCAATGGCTAGCAGGAGGCTGACAAGAAGTCAGGATTTACCGCAGTGTTTGTTTTCCAAATTTGCATCAACAAGCCTCATGTGCAGAAACAGATGGTGTGGGAAGAGTTTACCAGGTTACCCTGGAGCGCCGGCCCGGTTCCAACCTGCTATTTTTTACGCCTTCTTTTGTGGATGATCTCCGCCGCCTTGGTTTGGACATCTGAACGTCAACTTTAAGACACTTACTGTGCAGCTGAAAAGCAAGCCAGAGGCCCCCCCCCCCTGCTGCTTCAGAGTATGAGCTTAGCCACGTGCTTCAGAAAATGCTACCCCTAAGTCCTCTGTGCAGAGAAGAGCTGGCACCCAGCTGCAGAGGCTTTTGTGAAGAACTGGAGAGAGATAGATAAAAAAATAAATAAAAAAAACAGCAAGGGAGGGGTAAGAGAAATGATTGACATTTTTCTGTCAGGATTCCTTTTGAGATAATTCATACCTTGTTTTGTGTCTCATTGAATGTGGTGTGGTTCCAAACAAACCTGTGACATTCCAAAACCTTGACTGCTGGCCTGCTGCCCTCATCTCACCTCTGATTTACTGTGCTGCTGAAGACATGCTACCTTTTCAATCTTGTGATGTAGCAATAAATGAAACATCCAAGCTTTAAACGCCTCCTTAGCAGCGTAACCAACATTTCAGGTTACTGAATTCAAAGTCTTGAAGATACCATTTAATGATAGATACATAAATAGATGTTTATTAATCCGTGCTGGGGAAATTCCAGACTGAACTGTAATTACCTCCGCTGCTTCTGTCTCTCTGTCAGCAGGATTACTCAAAACAACATGAATGAATGTGAATGTGATCAATTGGAGACAAAGCTTATGGCTCAAAGAACGATCCACTAAATTTCGGTAGTGATCCAGATCAAGGATTGTCAAACATTGTACAATTTGTATGTAATGTAAAGTGATTTTTGATCACATTATTCAGATAAAAGCAAACCTTAATGAAAAGAGTATGCATGTCAAAGGCATGAGAGCCGGTTTTAGTAGATGGAAATTCCCTTATCCTCTTTGAGTCTGTTTGCACGGACACCATCAGCCTTCAGGCAGGTAAATGACATTCACACCCACTAATGTAGGAATACTGAACAAAAGGTGAGAACAGAAGCCGGGAACAATCTCATGAAACTGGTTTTTATTTCATTTTGAGCCTTTCATTGCTCTTAAAAACACAGCAAGGATTTAGACATTAGAAAAAATGAATCGAAACTTCTCCCAAACACTTGCTGTGGTTTTACTGCAGGAATAAAAACAAGCTCATAACAGCTCAGTGTTGAAATGGACAGCGTGTCCTGCCACCTGCTGGTGACAAAGTCCCACCACTTTAAAGTTATAAAGAGGTTTTGTTTTCAAGGCTGCTTAAACACAATGATCACATGTCCATATTTACACTGAAGCAGTTTTTGTCCGGGTTCATGATTGCACCTCTCTGTGAAATGTCTCCAATCAAGAACCGTTACACCTTGAAAGGAGACACGGTCCATGTTCTGGTATTGTTTAACCAAAGCTTCTGTGAAACTGCCCAAACCGTCCAACTTATTCCAATTAGGCTTGCTAGTTTTAGAATTTTCATCTTTAATTGTGAAAAAATACTTAAGTTGATTGTATAAAATATGTAAGACGTATCTCTCGAGAGATTCATTAGAATTTCCAAATCCAGTTAGAATGATGGATTGTTCCGTACATTACTAACCCCTCGGTGTTCTTCACATTTTGCAGGTTTGAGCTGATGAGGATGTGCTGGCAGTACAACCCCAAGATGCGACCATCTTTCCTGGAGATCATCAGCAGCATCAAGGATGAGCTGGATCCTCCCTTCAGGGAAGCAAGCTTCTTCTACAGCGAGGAGAACAAGCCGCCAGACACTGAGGAGCTTGACATGGAGGTAGAAAACATGGAGAACATTCCACTGGACCCTGTATCCACCAGGCAGCCCTGTGCTTCTGCTGTTGCTGCAGCCCCTTTGTCGGGCTGTACGGGAAGTACGCCGCCTCCTCCTACTCAGCAGTTACCCCCCATGCAAGGCCCATGTACTCCTTTACTGGGACCAGTGTCTCCCTCCTCCCCGGGCCCACTTTCATCAGTCTTGGCATCTCCAGGCCAGGCCTTGGACAAGCACTCAGGACACGTTTCGGCTAACGGGCCTGTAGTGGTTCTGCGGCCCAACTTTGATGAGATCCAACCCTATGCACACATGAATGGGGGCAGAAAAAACGAACGGGCGCTACCACTGCCCCAGTCATCGGCCTGCTGATATCCGACCAGCCCCTCTTCCTCCTCCTCCTCCTCCTCAACAGGGTAACACATATCTCTACTCCATCTCCTAACTAGAGATGGAGGAGATAGCAAATTACTTTGTTCTACTGTGTGCCTGCAGATGGGCTCGCCACTCCATTAAGGTCAAACACAAAGTCTAGAAACAGAGAAACAGCACAGCAAACCTGCTATAGCATTTGGAGTTAGGTGGCTCCACACTGAGAAACTCCTTCCTCTGCGGCCTGTGTTTCAATCTTTTGTTGCAAAAGTCTTTCACGGAAGAACACGATACAGGCATGTATCCAAACTCACAGGTTTGGATGGGAACTTTAAGAAAATATTGTTTATTAGCATATCTGCCAGCATATCCAACAGAAGAGCACTTTTTTCCTGATGATTTCAGAGGATCTTGTGGATATCTGAGTGTGTATTTATACAAACGCCCGATTCTCTATTATATGATATAGCTCCATTTTTAAATGACTTTCCATCAAAATTATTTTGTTTACGTGAGCATACAGGCTCATGACGTGTAAAGATGTCTCAATTAGAAAGTTTGGACTGAGATCATTATTTTATTATCCTGTTGATATTTCTATGGGTGTAGATCCCGTCAGAGGCGGGTCAAATAGAACATGAGGGCCTATTGTGTAACTATTGCCAAATCAAGCTTTCTCCCCACTCTCATACCAGATCTCCCTTCTACTATGAGGCTGTGACTCAGAGTTAAGATAAGAATCGTTCCGTTGGATTCAGACGTCATGATTATTTTGGTGCTGACAGCTCCTGGAGCGGCTGTCTGTGGTTATAACAGAACACCGTACAGCGGAGCGGCTGCATTCACACCTATACCTCCCAACATGCCGCATCTGCACCGGGCCGGAATACTCTATCCAACAGGCCTTGTGCTAGTTCAAGGAGAAACACTCCTTGAACTAGCACAGGCTGTATTTCTTTTTTCACATTTCTCTGCATTTTGCATATTGAAAGGCAAGTATAAAAGGAACTGAATGTAATTACTGATAGTCCCTTTCAAACAGTATGTTGCTGCCATCAAACAATCACTGACAAATATTCAAATCCACCAATTTGCAATCCAAATTCTGAGGCGTAAAGCAGTTTTTTTTTGGCCCAAGATCCTGCATTCTACTCCTCCGCTTAAAGTCATAGTTAATCAAAATTAACTACTTTCAAATGTCACTTTTTTTTTTTTAATAAAGTTCACACCATTAAATAACTGCCAGACGATCAGTTAGAAATTTCGGGCCAATTATATGGGATTATTTGCAGTTTGATCACCTTTTTGCGCTCTTCATACAATTTGGACTTTGTATATGACAAACAGCTCATCAGCTGTTGTTGTTGTTGTTGTACTACTGTTGTACACTGTTATATACTGTTTCTATGGCTGCTCCAGAGAGCGGGCCGCCACAGCAGAGTGAAATCCACATTGCTGAACTGGACCTGCTTTTACACCACATACCCATCCTAGCAAACCCTACGCTTTCACCGGGGCTTGGGCACTAGTTCACTAACTTGTGCCCCCCAAGTGGCTGTTTTAGGTCACGAGGACCCAGTGAGACGCGAACCCCCTGGTTTGCAACACCAGGGCTCTAAACCCTGAGCAACAGAGCAATTTATCAGCAGCTCCAAAGACAAACAATCAGAAGGATCCATCCATCCATTTTCTTCTGCTTATCTGTGGCAGCATGCCCAACAAGGTCCTCCAGACATCCCTCTTCTCGGCAAATCTGAGCAGCTTATCTCAGTGGATCCTTAGGTGTTCCCAGACCAGATGAGATACGTAATCCCTCCAGCGAGTTCGGGGTCTTCTCTTAGTCTGACATGCCAGGGAAACCTCCAAAAGGAGGTGTCCTAATCAGACGCCAGAACCCCCCCAACTGACTCCTTTTCACTCAAATGAGCAGAAGTTCCACTGCAAGTTCCTGCCGGAGCTCCTGATTCTCTCTCCAAGGCTGGGCCCAGCCACCCTACGGAGGAAGGTAATTTCAGCCACTTGTATCTGCTTTCACATAAATTGATGGAGGAAATAATCAGAGGAGCCTTATGTTTCCTTACATTTACATTTGAGGAGCCATTATTCTGTTGTCAGTAATCGGGTCATGAAAACTTGACGTTCACCCAGATGTGAGGCTTCTATCAAAGTTCTCTCAGCCGACTCTGAATCACAGCTTCAGCCTGTCTTTGTTTTGACACAGTCTCACACTGCAAATCACTCCACCCTCACATATTCACGCCAATTATCACATTTTCCAAGTGTACAATTCATGTAGGGGGTAAACATCAACGGTTTATACTGCTGTTCAAATGAAATGGCACCGAATACATCACATCATTTAACCTAAGACCTGAGACAGAAACCAGGACTTGAGTAGCCTTGAGACAACCTTTAAATCACAGCAGTTCTCTTTTGGAGTCGTCTTTCGTTTCTCTACATTTCAAACACATGGCGGTCTTACAGTTGTGTTTCAGACTGAGGGATCGTTTTTATACACATCATTGGTTTTTGTCACTTTTTTAAAACCTTTTTACGGTTCAAAATGTTTGCCTCTATGTCTGTACAGAAAAGAAAGCTGCTATTTTATTCTTTATTTTTTTCCTCTTTTCAATGTTATATATATAAAGAGATCCTTCAGGTTCTGTATTTTATGGTCTCCACTACAGTCTGTTTCTTATATCTTCAAACTCTGATTAAACAGATAAAACAATTTAAAAAAAATAAGATGATAGATTTAAAACAATTTCTTTTCTGATACACCAAAAAAGGTTTCTGTGTAACACTATATGGTCATTGCCTTTTATTTTTATGAAATCTTTCCTCCTGTATTTTTTTTTGTGGATGTCTATATTATTATTATTATTATTATTATTATTATTATTATTATTAATAATATTATTATTATTTGAAATGGACACCTTAGCTTGATGTGTGAGTGTGTACTTTCTGCACCCTTTTTGTACTTGTTGTCTAGCACTGCACCTAGGATGGCCCTCTAGGTGCGACTCAATCTCAGGTCAAAGTAAAGGCTTTGCCTTCTCCACACATTCTCATGATCGTCCCCTACTAGTTTCAGCTTTTACCAGCCACTTCTCTCCTTTTCCCCCTCCCAACTTGTTTTTTGTTTTTTTCTGAGTCCAGTAGTATCCTCTCTTCTTCCCACTGGCCTCTCACTGACCTCTATGACATACAGTATGTCCCCCCCCCCCCCCCTGTTGAAGAAAGGATCACTTCCAGCATATGAGATATTGACTTAAGACCAGATCTGGTATTTTAACCCACCTATTTCATGCCTTTTCTCAACTCAATAGGGCTAATTGGGTTGACTTGTTTGCCTTAATTATGCCAACCATCTCTCAAACATTCAAACTTATTTTCCCCATATTTTTCAAAACTATCTTAAACACTCTGGAATGCAATACAACGTCACTTTACGGTTAATGTGCTTCAAGGTGAGATCAGGTCTTATTGTTTGTCTTCATAATCTCTGCTTCTGAAAACCAAATAAAGGATGGGTTAAAGTCCAGGGAAGGAAACACATTTCAATGTTATGAATGGAAAAGGTCTTAAAGTGGAGGCTGGATAGTGATAAGGGTTTTTGAAGGATTTCTCCTCATCTTTTGGAAATGTTGCCTGGTGACCTTTGCTTTTCTTTTCGTTTTTCCCTTTCTCTGAAGTTTTATTTCTGTAGGAGTGTTATTTATTCTATTTTTTTATTTTCCTCTTGTGATATCAGTTTCAATCACTGTATAAATGCCCCATGATTCAGTATAAAGATGAATTTTTTTTGTGTGTATTTTCTCTGGTGTCATGACTGGGGGACTTAAAAAACTTCCTTTTCCCTTCAAATATATATCTACCTCAATCTTTTTTTTAAATACATGTATACGTTTGGAAAACAGCTACATTTCACTCTTTCTGATCAATTTTTACAGAATTCTCATCTTCTGGATAGAACCCACATGGATGTAGATGAACCTGACAAAGTGGACTAGATTAGGAGATAAGAACATTAGTGTGGAGGTTTAAGTGTTGTAAATTCAACCCATCATTTCTGACCATAATATCAATATCTCTGAGGTTAGAAAGGAAGGAAAAGTGTGTTATACTGTCTGCAGAATCAGTTGTTATAGCATTATTACATAAAATGAAATGCTTCCATGATTATTACATACAGTTTAAATTGTTACATGATGACTTCATACAGTTGAACCCGTAAGAACCCACAGTGACACAGGTGTCACAGCAGCCTTACCCCCTGTCCTTAACTCGGGACAACTTGGCTGTGATAATGCAATAGCCATCAATTTTAGAAAGATTGTTATATTTTAATGGGGGAATTTGTCATTTCAACCTCAGATCCTATAATAAATAAGTCACAATGTAAACAAAAGTGTTCTTCATGGCATGCATAGGTAAAAAAAAAAAAACATATCCCCGTTAAAATAGTAATCTTTGATCATCAGAGAGAAAGAAACTCACTCATTCCATCATGTTAGGCTTTCAAAATAGTTTTCCCACTCATTTGCCATTGTCTGGCACAAAGGAAAAACACATGCAATCCCTAATCTTAAAATATCATTCTGAAAATGAATAACTATTCGATAGCATCGTGTTCATTACAAAATTAATGAAAGTAATATATAATATTGTATTGTATTTCTGTAATTTAAAAAAAATAGAAGCTCTGTGTAATAAACAAATTATTTAAAGGGTTAAATTTTGTGAAAATTAAACCCTCCCCCTTGAATTTCCTTTCCGGAGGAGATTAGTGTTGGTTCTTATGGGTTAAATTGTTACATGATAATTACACTGTGTAAATTGTTACATGATAATTACACAGTGTAAATTGTTACATGATTATTACAAACAGTCGAAATTGTTATATGATCAGGATTAATGACATCCTACACTTTAATTCGACTGGATAGTTCACAACCTCAGATGGAAACCGTACTTTCCCATATGATAGAAAGCATTTATATAGTACTCCCCCTAACTAAAGGGTTTATGGGGAGTGTTTTAAAAAGGGAAAATGCTTTATTGAAATGGAATTGAAAATAATGGAATTGCAGTTATGCCGCATTGTTACAGCACAACCCTACATTCACAGCTTTTCCCCCAAACATATTGATGTCATTCTCATTCAAAATATTTGGTTTCATATGTTGATCGGTACTGTGAATGTAAAAGTGAATTCAAATTCCACACAAAACCTTCATAGAGACAGCAGCAGCTCCAACTCCCAACATGTTTCTGTCCTCAGTCTTTGAATTTCATATTTTGGATTGTTTTGATCCTCTTTTTTCTCTCCATGTAAACTCTTTGTGTTTAACGCCATCATCGCCCTTGTTAAGTCTTGGACTCTAGTATTTGCAAATATTCATTGTCTCTGCATGACAGGGTTTTTTTTTGATTATTTGAAATTTGAACTCACCATGCCTTTCCTGGCCTGTTGCGCCGCTACTCAACACTTATGCTGCTGGTGCAAACGGTCGCAATCTTACATTGTTATCGAAACTGTTGTGAATGTGAGGGTGGCGGAGGAGCTTTTCCATCAGGAAGCTCCTCATGAGCTTTCTCAGCGAGTGCTGTCGCAGTGTGAGTTCTTCGTGGCTGGAGGCATGAGATAATTAGAAAGTAGATGTGTGCTGAAATTTAAACCCAAAAGCAATAATGAAAAGAAAATGAGATACGAGTAGGCCACTTCTAATGTGAAATGCAGGTGTTCAGTTTCGGTTCTTGTTAGGTTTTTAATCTGCACATGAGAAAAATAATGAGTGAACAATCTTTTAGTTGCTGCTGAATATCACTTTGATTCAGAAATCACCACTGACAAGCAAAAGGTTGGTGTAGTTTTTTTTGGTTGTTTTTTTTTTCAACATATCTGTGCTTTTATTTTATTTGCTTTCCGTTTGGAACTATGAAACGATACAAACATTTATGATATATTTCAACTTTTCACTTCTGGGAATGAGAGACGTTATATTTACCTGTTTGTGAGGTAAATTACTGATGAACTGCTAGTTACCATTGGAACTCAAACCTGTCATAAATAGCATTTAAATGAACACATAGGACAGGCATGTTTCTTACGGGTAGTCATGTTTAAGAGTAAAACACATGTTTAGAACAAGATGGTAGGCTTAAGTTTACAGCTTCACGCTGGTTGCTTTTTGTTGCTGTTGCATTACCAGCTTGCGGCATAGATATCCAGCAACTAGCTTAAAAAAACACTCAACTTTGTCAACTTTGTCATTTCAGTTCTTCAGAATGTTCTTCATGCAAACCTCAGGTTTATGGAGGATGCCTCCGCGCATTTAAACTGCAATAATAAGTTGAGGTTTATCAGTGTCAGGCCTCTATTTTATGATTTGCATTCCTATACCATCAGAGGGGGCCTTGGTCTACTACTATTATTTTATCTAAGACTTACACAAATTCTCTCTGTTCGTTACCTGATTGGGGAAAGAAATAATAATGTTAATAATAATAATAATAATAATTAAAATTCACTAGAATGTCTTTTTCAAGCTCTGTATCTGAGGCCTCAAAGTTTTTTCTCCCACCTATTGCTGAGATGGTGTACTTTTGACATGCCACCTCTAAATGTGTATCTGAGAATTTTTGTATTTTCTTTTTTTCTGAAATTTTGAATAAATAAATGAACAAGAACGATAACTATGCTAATGACTGAGTCCTGTTTCTGTTTACGCTCCCGTGACTCTCAAATCATATTTTTATACAATCGTAAGAATGTATTTATGCGTCTGATCATAACGCATTAACAATTATTCCATTTAAGTAATCAAATATTATTCATCTAAATTTACAATGGGTTTTAACACTGCGTACCAATATATCAAACATCAACTGCATGGCAGCTGTCTACTTTGGGTTCACTCAGAAATTCCCATAAGGTCCGAAATCTTAAAAATGGAATTGTACCAAAAGAAATAGTAACTAGGGCCATATATTCACGAAAAAAACACTTATTATTCATTTCAAACAGCCATATTTTTATTCAAGGCTCTAAGCCAGTAGGACCGAGGAACATGGTTATTTTAGCCCTTGTGATTCATTCATTGTCCGCTTGAGGGCGCCGTTTCCCTCTAAATAAATGACATGGGGTTCTTGAGAGAGTGATCCTAATCCTCCGGTAAATTCGGAAATCTAAGTTACACAACTATGATTAGCTTTACATTTGGACATACAGTAGATGGTGAGTTGTTAGGACTACACCTAGCTTTAAACAACTTTGAACCAAACTAAGACGATGGATTTCAAGTTATTAATGTTATTACTGAGTCAGCGATTGCTTTTAAATCCCTTCTTCAAACTTTCCGGAACCTTCTTAGATTTTATTTGAGCTCTAAATTTCCTTAAAATTTAATAAATTGATAAATTTAAACCAACTTGCATTATACGTATCTCATTCTTTTTAAAGGTACAGCAGTAACATTCGCCTATAATTGGGCCAATTAATTCGGTAATCCATAAAACATCCTATATAATAACAATAACATACATTTTGCTGACACTAATTGTTTTTTTACTTAAGTAAAGGTAGTAAATGCAGGTGTTTTATTTGTAGTTTTACATTTTCACTTATTTATACTTTTATTAAAGTAATGATATGAATACTTCATTAACCAATGAATAGAAAAAAGTCACGTTTTCATTCCAGCACAAATACAGGCTTCCAACAACCAGGATAGGAAGCCTAAATTTAACTTTGGCTTTTTATTTCTTTAAAAACGGGATGAGCGCAAAAATGAAAAAATTCACAAGATAAAGTTTGATTCGTAAATTTGCATGATCTTGCCCCAGTTTTTAGTTTATACTTACACATCTTATGACTGTGCGATCAGAGTTTTAGTATTTCCGACAATCCTTAAACGCAGCGTTACATCTGCCAGGGACTCGCGCGCGTTTGGACCGCGGTGTAGGGCAGGCAGGGACCGCCCTCCTCTTCCTCCTCTTCCTGCTGCACTTGTCATGGGCCACTGATCGCAGAGAACATCACAGTATCGGACGTGCGTGCAGTTGACATCAGGACAATAATAACAGACAGAACATTTTTAAACTCACCTTTGAGAACCAGGCGCCACCATGTTGCCTTTCAGGATGACTTCTGAGAGTGAGAAACAGCAGCTCCAGCAGCTCAACAGCAGACTGCTCCAGTACCTCTCCAGAACCAAGCAGCTGGAGCAGGAAAACGTGCATCTGATCAGAGAAATAAACCAACTCAGACAGGTGAAGGGCCGGGACCCCGGGTACAAGGACGAGATGCGGGATTTGAGGAGACTGGTGGAGCAGCTGTCATTTGAGAAGTCCCAGGCTGAGATTGAGAGGCAGAAGCTGCTGCGAGAGCTGCAGATGGTCCAGACTCTCTGCGGCGAGCAGACCGGGGTTTGCAGGGACATCAGCGGAGAGCTCAAAGGATGCGAGAAGGAGCTTCACCACATGCACAAGACCAACAGCGAGCTCCAGCAGCGTTTACTCCAGCTCGAGAAGGAGTGCAAAGGCTTGGAGGATGCGCACAGGCAAGAAATGGACCATCTCCGACATCAGGTGGAGTCCCGGGCGGTGCCCATCATTACGCAAACTTACCACGGGCCTCCGGGCGCATCCGTAGAGGGGGTGCAAGAATACGCACGCGGTATGTCCGAGGGATGGATAGAGACCTTCGAGATGTACCAGCAGAAGGTGGATGAGATGGAACAGTCGATCAGGGTGGACCAGCTGATGCTGGGCGATCTGCAGAGGGAGAGGATGATGTATGTGTCAGAGCTGGACAAATTACGCACAGACGCGGAAAGGCAAGGCCAGATTCAAAAGCACCTCGAAGAACAACTCATGCACATGCAGGAGACATTCCAAGTGGACTGTGGGGAATACCAGGTGAGGGAAAACTGTCTTTCAGAGAGACAGTCCAAAAGCATGCAACATGGGGGAAATGGTGACTAAACCTCTCAAAGGTGTGACCCTAAAAAATGTAGAGGGGTGGAATTTATTTCCGTTTTAATTGATTCAAAAATACTTATAACACAAGTTATATAATTATACATATTTTAAATATATTTATATTATATTTTATTATATTTATATATTTACAATCGCCTCCTGAGAGGCGATTCCTATTTGGACCACACCCACTGTTCTTAAATAGAGTAGAATAGAATAGAATAGCTTTATTGTCATTGTTAAAGAAAAACAATGAAACACCGTTTGGCAGCTCAAGTTAAGGCAAAATCGATCAAGAAACTAAAGAAACTAAAATAAAACAGCACTCATTCCAGAAGGCAGTGTCTCCATCTGTTTCTGATACAGGATTCCAAATGAATACCTTGGCTATCTAAATAGTTATTATATCACCCGAGTCCAGCCAGAGAATTCTAGAGGAATATCTATGATGATATCCTTAAATAACCTAGATCTATTTTCATTCTGGCTTCACCGTAAAAGGACACCCATGCAATGGTGTTTGAAATAAATCCAACTCTCCCCTCCCTGGCACATAATGACATAATGATATTACCATAGTGTCTAGTTTGTGCCCCTTTAGATGTCAAAAGCATGAGATCTTGCGTGCCAACATTTGACCTCGGTGTAAAAGGATTGAATGGCTTGGAAAGGCTCTGCATTCCCAGTCCATTATGGCTGCTGGATTACAGCAGCCACTTAAACCAATTAGTTGTCAGACTGACAAATCCTGATTAGCCTCCTAAAGATGGAGCACTAAGCATCTCTGCCGGTTCCAATCGACTAAATGTGTCACACAGTGAAGGGATACCTTTCAAATCCTAACATCAACATCTTTCTCACAGATTATTCCCATAAAATAGAGAGCATGACATCATCAAATGTTACTGCAGAAAGCCCACGGATAAACAATAGAAGCCTGGCTAAGTAGTCAAAGGGATTATACACTGTGAAAAAAATAAATCTTTGAAATTTACCGGAATATACCTTCAGCTGTTTAAAAAAAAAAAAAAGTACAGTCACCATGTACAAAACATTGAAGTAAATTATCATGAAGCCTGTTTACTGTTACATACTTACATAAAAAGACAATGAATTACAATAAATTCAGACCTTTTTAACCTATAAATCCAACATTGTTTCTCATATCTATACCAAATTGTTACCCCCTTATCTCAATAGAAATAATTTTATGGTTGCTAAATAGATTTAAAGTTGTTTTAAAAAAAAAATTTAAGACAGAATATTACTTTTATGCTAATGATTTGATTTTGCGATTATGAAGTTTTTCTGTTTACTTCACCAAGAGTTTGTATTTTCACAGTAAAATTCTAAATTCCACATATCCTGACCATAAATAATATTTTTTTTTTTTTTTTTTACCATTTCTTGGTTTAGGGTACTTTAGGGTAGTTGTGATAAGGGTGATAAACTGTTTTGAATTTTACAGTCCTTTAATCATTCCAATTTTTTTTTTTTTTTGTACCCTAATTTCTACAAAAAAATTTCCAGTGTAGAAGTCTGACTTGAATTGGAGAAGAAATGTTCACAATTGTTATGTTCAAAAGTAAGTGGTGGGAAATTGTAAAATTAAGATTTGGGTGCAAACATTCTGGTTAACAAAGGGTGCAGAATGAGTACAGTGAATTCAGATTAAACTGCGGCGTTAAGCAACAGAAGTAGTGGAGGGACTTGTAATAATGAAAATCATGACAATTTTTTTTGTTTCTACTCCTTCAGAGGATTATTGAACAGCTTGAGCGGGAGAGGAACATAATGGCTGACACCATTGCAGGAAAGATGCAGGAGCATCAGCGCCTCCTCCAGTTGAAAATGGATCTTGGCATGGAGGTGGCTTCCTACAGGTGAGAAGCTTCTTTTATTTTGTTGAATGCAAGAGTATCATCACTTTCAGTAGGTTTAATACTTCCAGCAAAACTGATAGTTTGGAACCATGTGGAGATCCCAGTCAGAGGCAGAAGAGGTGCAGGTCAGTGTGTAAATACTTGTAAATAACAAGGATTCAAATTCACAACCAATTATTGTCCAAAAGGTGATGACAAAGTTAAGTCCAAGAAGTAAAATAGTACAGTCAACAAGAGGGAAATAACTGAAAAGGAGAACACGAGAAGCAAACTAAAAAAACACAGACAGGATGTTGGAACTTGCGATGAGACTTCAAACAAAGAGGAAAAGGTACAAAGAGCTAAATTAAAAGGGTAGCAAGGGCAAATGGGGAACAGATGAGGGCCGATGGCAGGTATGTTAAACAATCAAGAAAGACAGAAAAAAAAGACAACGAGTAAAACAAGCAAAAGACGAGGACTTCATATAGAAGATAAGAAGAAAGAATGGAGGGTGATAACACAGAACACTAAACACAGACAGAAGGAATAGAAGTGGAGAATAAATCAAAACACAAACAGGAAGTGTTAAGTTAAAAAAAAATACATGAGGAAGAAACATTAAAATAAAAGAAGAAAAACAAAATCCAAAACAGTTAAAAATCAAAATCGAATAAAATAAAGTAAGATCACAACCAAGAAAAATACAAGAAATTACAATTTTTTGAAATATTGAAATATACTTGGAATTATGAGTATATGCAAAATAAGCCGACATTTCTGACTCTTTGTGGTAGATGGTGACTGAAGAAAGACGAGTAAAATTTGAAGAGCGAATTTTTTCAGTGCTTTCAATAGGAGAGGAATAGCCAAAGCAGCCCAACACATGAAGTTAATCATAGCTTAGTGATTTCATCAAACCCATTAGAAGATATGGGCTGTTCAACTCCTGCAGGTCCCGGCACAAAGTGCTCACGTATGAAAAGATAAAGCTGAAAGCAGAAGCTTCTGTTTACCAGTTGTTGTAACTGTAAATGTTGTTTAAACTTTCCCTGTTGCTTTTTTTTAAGTGTTCAAGGACAACTATATCTAGCATTTTATATCCTATAATAGCATGGCATGTCTGCTCTTCACGCTCCAAACACACTGACGCTGTAACACACCTAGCACATTTATAAATAGTTAATAAACATACTCGTATTTTAATGCTCTTTGTTTTTTCCAGTTCACATTGTTATATCATAACCTCCAACCACACACAACATCCAACAACAACATGGTCTTCAGCAGATGTTGTAATTGTTGTTATTACTGTATTATTATACCAATTTCCAAGTACTTTTCTGCTAGATTTCCGCTCTTCGTAGCTGACTCTCCAGCCGTACATCTGGTTTGTTCAGGATCTTTGGAATGGACAGAAGTAAACCTCTCTGTTTACTCAGAGAGGTGGCAGATGCATGTATTTTTGTCACGAGTCAGCCTTTGCTTTTGGATTCTGAGGGAAGTGTAGACCGTCCTGCATTGTAGCTGTTATTTTTAGTCCAGTCTCTGGGAATGCACTCTCTAGAGAGGTTGTTCTCTTTTGGGGCACCTTGGATTGCTCAGTCGATGTCGGTTGTTGAAGCATTGCCAAGGAAAGGTGAGCTGTTCTCTCAAGCTTATAATAATAAGGTTTTTATTACGTGATACCCCTTAGTTTCGCTTTTGATGATCACCACCCTATATGGTCAGGACCGGGATTCTTACCTCTTGTGAGCCTGTTTTTTTTTAGTTTGAGACGCTTAAGATGGAACAGTTGAATGATCAACATCATTTTGTGAGGTATTTGTCCTTTTTTATAAGCATGTTGGAACAAGTTATAATTTTGAAACGGAAGGATAACCAGTGATTTATTGTTGTGTATTTTCTCTTCAATTCTATCTTTCCTTATATTTGCTCAGGGCTCTGCTGGAAGGTGAGAGAGTGGGTCAGCATGATGCTCAGAGGAGGATTTCTCAGCAGCGGGGGGAAAGAGTAATAGGTAACTCCTTTCTCTACCCTCATAACAGCATGTAAAAAAGTATTATATGTCTTTTTAAGGATATCATTTGCTACGTTATTTTCTTTTGAAGTCTTCACTATTTTCCTGCAAGCCTTACAGTGATGAAGACATTTTAAAATCATATTTGAAATAATCTGTTAAATAAGTTGTTAATTAGTGAGTTTTAGAGTCCCTGCTGGGGAGCTAGTTGTTTCCCAAATTTTAGTTGCTGGTTTCAGTTTCAGAATGTCGGAACAGATACAGTCCTGTGAAAAAATGGGGGACTCCCTCCAGCTTTTCTTCTTTCTTCGATGTAACTCATACTAAACTGTTGGATGTATTACATACCTAGGTCTATGCTGTCGCCCTGGACAGCAAAGGCACATCCGCGAGAAGCCCACAATCCCTTTCATTGTACGAACTACTCAAATTAAATGTGAAGTTCTGTTAGAAAAACAGTGTTTCATGAAAAAAAAAATTAAAAATCATAGTGATTGAGTAAAATATGAAATAAGCAAGATAAATCTCCTTGGGTCAATTCATATTCACCACATTCGGACTGAATCGGACAAACGGCTAGAAAGTCACAGCGGATATACTTTCATAAAAATGCGCCCCCTAGTGAGTCAAACATGAACTATTAGAGTAAAATATTTTATTTACAATTTAAAACTCCTCGAGTCGATTCACATGCACAAGATTTGGATTGAATCACTCCAGATGTTTGGAAAGGATTGCCTGAAAAATTACATTTTGTGGATAAAGCGCCGCCTAGTATCAGAAATATAAAACCAACGTTTCCCAAAATCACTCCACTTCATCCTCGCACTACAATCTATGGGGATGTATAACTGAAATTAACCGTGAAATAGTTTGTGATTTATGTCTGGAAACTTGTTTTTTTATGAAATAGCTCACCCAAGTGAGCAAAATATGAATTACTATAGTAAAATGTTATATTTACAACATAGATCTTCAGAACAGTATCAGGAACATAAAAATAGAAGCAACGAGGAGGGAGTCCAATACTTTTCCACAGGACTACACCACAGTGGGATCAATCTTAACATCTACTGATTGTTATCCAAAAAGTGATAATGCATATTCTCCCCAAATCAAACTGTTCCTTCAAGAATGTAAACATTCATGCTGTTTAACCTCTGTCTCAGATATCAGGATGCCTGCCCAGCGCTACACCCCAAGAGGCTCCACCTTAACCACGAGACAACACATGGATACGATATACACACAGCCAACTACGAACTTGAGAAGATCCCCTGTACCTCCCTCTGGGCCCAGGAGTCCTTCAAGGGTAATTCCAATTTCAGTTGCAGGCATGGCTCGCCATCAGAGCCCTGCATCCAGGAGGGACATGATCTCATTCACCAAAGCACAGAAAGCCCGTTCTACCCCGCCCACCACCACTACCGCCAAAGAAAACCAAACAGGCCAAAGAAAAAAACAAACTAGTCCAAATGAGCTGAAAACAAGCGGCTTTGAGAAAATGGTTGAAATCACGCAGGTCTCTCATGTAGAGAACCAAGCCAGTCCCATTTTGTCCTCCACTACAGAGGGCAGGTCCATCAGGGTGGTTTCACCACCAATGATGAGCCTCAGCATGGAAACTGAGACAGAAAGTGAAGAGCAAGTGTCAGATGAAAAAGAGAAAAAGGTTAAAGACGAGGATAAAACTCATCCAGGTGATAAAAAGATATTAGACTCTGTGTCTGTAGAAGAGATCATGGAGAATGTGATAAAACCAGCAGGCTTGGAAGCCAAGGTTTGCTCCCCAGGTGACTCAAAGGTGAGGTATCATGTTGTGAAAACAGAACAGGAAGATGGCACTACCAAGACAAACATTGTACTGGAGTCCAAAGTAGAGGGAGAGATTGACATGTGTGAGTACTCAGCAGTGGATGGAATTCTCAACCAAGAGCTTAAGAAAGTGTTGCCAGAGGACATCAAGGACACAGAAAAAGGAAGCAGCATCAAGAACCTTCTAAGTGACCTGCAGGGACATGAGGACTTTGAGAATAAGTCTGTCAACATTGAGATCATTGAGGAGCCAGTGGAATCTCAAAGTGATGAGGAACCGGAGGTTGAGAAGAAGTCCAGATCCAGTTTTTATGAGCCCTCCTCAACGTATTTCCAAATTGAAGAGATAGGAACTAACCGCCATGACGCTCAGTTTCAGAGAAGCGAGGGCGATGCCGTGATAACGTACATGACTGATGCAGATCACAGTAAGGGTGGATCAGTTAGAGTTGAAGAAGTTTCTAGAGAGAGTGAAACTTCAGATTTCTCCCACGACCAGGAAGCACGTGAGTATTTTGTCTCCACACCAGATGGAAACCTCTCTGAAGCTGAAGAATGTGGTGGCATTACCTCATATGGCCATTATGGTATCTTTGATGACCTGTCAGATGAAAGGTACTATCAGGATGAAGACCTTCCTCTGGGAAGAGTGACTGTAGAGGAAAGTGATGAATACAAGTATACATCAGGTGATCACCCTTTTAACATAGAGAGTTTTCAAGAGTGCATATATGAAGAGGAGGTCTGTGTCTCTCCTGTAGTGCAGGAGTCTGTGCTGGAGTTACTCAGAGAGGATTCTCTGGAGCCTAAAGAGCAGCTAAAGAGCGCTTTAGAGAAGCTGCAAGACTCAGTGTCAGGCCCTCTGAGGGAGGAGTTGGCTTTCCTTGCTAAAGTGAGTTGTGAAAGTCCAGAAAATGTGGCTGTCGATGTCAAAAAAGTACAGCAGTCCAGTGACAATGACACCATGACAATTGTTGCAGAAATGATTGTCTCTCAAACGCTGGAAGACTCTGGGCTGCTGGAGACAGATGTTATATCTGAAGAGCAGATCTTTGGAGCTCTCAGATCTTCTACGCCTGGGCTAGGGAGAGCCTTCCAAAGCGGGCCAGGAGGAGAATACAGCTTCAGAGTCTCCAAAGAGGAGGATATTACGCACGGGGGCGAAGGTTTTGCTAAAGAAGGAGAGTCAGCAACTGAGATCAGTGAGAAACACATTCAATTGGGGCCATCAGAAAATTCATTCACCTTTAACATGGACATACAGGGTGGTCTCGCTGAGGCGGCTTCTCAACAAGATCTGCAATCTCAAATCTTTGAGACACCAGTGAGGATTTCTCAAGAGAAAAGAATTGTCTACCTTGAAAGCCCAACAGATGATTAAGAAAGAAAGAATTCAGAAATATTGTCAGACTAAGTACTTCTCTAGAGGTTGTTCTGACTCAACAGTTCATACACACACACACGCTCGCGCACCCAATCACGCAACGCAAACGCAAAATGTAATAATAATTTTAATACAAAAAATAAACAATTTTGGGACAGCAATCATTCAAGCAAAATTCCCTTTTTTTTCATCAAATATACCTGAGAAATATCGGGGTAGATATTTTACGGTATTAAATGGTAATACCCCGATAATGAAAATGAGACCTGCTAACTGATTAAGACTAACTTACATTTGAATTCTGATTGTATTGTAGCAATTGCTGTGTTGGTAAATACTAATGGAGTGGTAGGTTTTCTCAATTTTATTATGCACTCTGCCATATATTGCTCAGAGGCCTAAAGGGATACATATCCAGCCATTTGCTCTTAACAGGTGTATTAGTGGGTGTGGTCAATACACAGCTCCAAAAAAATAGTCAACAGAATTTTCTGAAATTTCACACGATAGTGTGAAATAATAGTTAATGATTCCAACTCATAATTGGGCTTTTCAATTATCTTATGTTTTTTTTTACATTCAATTATGCCGGTTTTTATTCTGCGTTTACTATTCTATTAGAGATTATGGTCTTCATCAGTACAAACATATTTTTTTCCTGCAGTGTAATCATAACTTTTGGATTATGTTAGAAGAGATTTATTTTCCTTAGTTTTCTCTATTTTTGTACTTTGCTGTAAAGCTTAAAAACATCTCTGGATCACTTAAGGGAAACCTACATATGACAGTTAGGAGCTGTGACGTCATGTATGGTTTGCTGATGGGGTTTTAATCTTAATTTTGAATTGCACTGCTGACAATGTTTTTAGTACAAAATGCACCTTGTAACACAGTGGTTGATTTTATGTGATATGAATACAGAATATAGTTAAGATGAGGACAGGACTGTAATGCGGAAGTTGAGAAAAAGATGATTTGTCTTAAAAAGAAGAATAGTTTCACATATTGACTTCAAGGTGTGGTGAAAGCATCCATGGAAGTTCTGTGTGGTCGTTAAAGGGACATTTCACCCTCTATCCAAAAATACATAAAAGTTTCTCTTATCTTCTGAGCTATTTGTCCAGCTGGCACATTTTGGTGTAAGTTTAAGAATCTTAAGAACATTTTCTCTTTCCAAAATCATAATTTCAGAAGGTAGAAACAATTTTCTTTAAGTATTACAATCCATAAGAGAGTGTGCGTCTACTCATGGGTGAGAGTTCAGCTCACTAAGCCAGCACGGCAATGAGCGTGCGTCCCGTCAGTCATATCTACAACAATCTAGATAGATAAATAGCTCTACAGGAAAGAGGAAAAAATGAATTGATTTTGGGTTGAACTACTTTAATTAACTTAGTAGGAAAGGTATTTAGATTGAACAGATAGTTTGAACATTACAATTTCTGATTTGTGTCTCTCGTTGCATAGAAAACTTAATCACATCTGGCTTTGGTTCACTCTATATCACGATATTGGCTATAAGGATTCGCATCCTGGACTATTTTTCGATCATCAGCTTAGTGGCATAGACTTTTCATTAGGGTTTGTGGTGGAGTGTTCTGACTGCCAAGATAGTGTTGGTTTGTACTATTTACCGTCTGGTCACACATTTTTTTCTGCTGTCTTTAAAACTTACATTTAATAAAGATGGAGCAAAGACTTCACAGACAGGCATTGTATTGATTGTGAATGCAATGATTTTATGATTTTATGTGTTGGAAATCAGCAAAATGTTACAAACACTGTCTGCACAGCATATTTCAAAAAAGGATCTCATTGACAAATTGTAATAACATAAAAAAAAAAGAACTATAACAAAATTTGCTTGAATTGGGGCTGAAAAAGGTATTGCTATTGGGTTTGTGTACACATTTTTATATTGTAATCTGAATAGCACGTGCCATATCATAACAATAATAAATCCTCATACAAAAATCAATTGATATTGTGTTTCATGAGTCGAGTGTTGTCCAACATCACTGCCTCTTTTTCTCCACATGATGATTTCCTTTGAATAGATGGGATCATTGCTTTAGTTAAAACAGTTCCAGCAAGCCCTTATTTGGAAAATGACACGGATCATAACATAAGTATGTAAGAGTATTTCTTTCAAGCTATCCCCTTTCATGAGTCACAGAAAATGAAAACATCATGTGCTGCTATTAGCATTACTTGAGAAACTGAAGCTTTTTTTGTGAGGAGGAGCAGCTGCCCTCTTTATCTAAAGTAAAAAAATATGTACATTTCTTAAAAAACAAGTATGTCAGTAATACCTGGCCGATATTTGCAAAGTTACTGTAGTAATAAAATAATAAATCCAGAGTTAGTTTCCGAAGTTGTCATGTGCTGCTATTAGCATTACATGAGAAACTGTAGCTTTTTCAGTGAGGAGGAGCAGCTGCCCTCTTTATCTAAAGTAAAAAAATATGTACATTTCTTAAAAAATCCAGAGTTAGTGTCCGAAGTTGTCATTAGACAATACAGATGAAGATGAATGAGGTTTTATTTTGCTTCTAGGGTGGCTCTGTTGTCTCCCAACCACCTCTGGTGCTCTGCAAAACATAGGACACATGGTTGCGTTACTGAATCATGGGCTGTATTCTTATTTTAACTCATCTCTTCCTCTAATCTAATCACACTATTACATAATAATGATGTTGTCATGCAGATTTACCGGGCCAACATGTCCACAGCTCTTTGTGTAGATTTTGTCTTCTTGTGTTTATGACCGTACAGCAACCTTTGGATCTCCAGACACTAAAATAAACATTAATTACAGTCAAAGCGAGGGGTCTAGAGCAAGATAAGGGGTGCAATGTATACCCAAGTGGGTAAAAAACACTTCCTAAGCAACATGTGAATCCACTAAACATCTCAAAATAACCACTGTAGCCAACCAAGGTTTAAATAAGAACTGTGCTGACAACTCGGAGCGTCAGTTCAACAACAGGAATATCCACGGCCTACTATGAGCAAAAACACGATGTGAAAAGAGCTTTGTTGAGGTGAGGAATAAGGGAGGGAAAATGTTCCCTTTTCAACAAGGAAAGTGAAGCTTGCTCTAATCTGGAACAGATCCATCTGGCCCCTTGGATGTTTTCCCTGTTGCTAAGGTTGATGTAATGGAAAGCCTTTTTCAGCAGAGAAAAGTCAAGTGTATTTTTGTGTGTACCATTGTTCCCTGTTTTTTTAGTAGATTCCATGTACTGGACAAGGAGTTAGGAAAAACCTACTCATACAATAGATTGCAGAGTTACTCAATCACAGTTAAGGAGGTATCAGGATGACAGGAAACTAATGTCCTCACGTACCAGCTCTGTGTCAGTGTACTCCGGAAAGGTTACTGCTCATATGCGGTGTGAAAAGAGTGAGACCTGACGTGCCCTGTCAGGGTAGAGGGGGGCTTGGACCCCCTCTTCCAAAACAAAACATCATAGCAACCAGGCTCCTTTACTTACAGGCTGAGTAGTGCTACTGTGCAGAAAACAGGCTTTACTGGTGTATGTTAGTATATTTGATGGGCGGGCAGCAGAAATGAGCTCATATGACAAAAATGTGCAGTCATATTTAAGAAGCACACACTACAGCAGTGGCAGCTAGAGGCGGACTGTTAAATTAACTTAAATGCCAAAAGGAATGTCACTTTTGTTTCGAAGAAAAAATTGGGATGCCACACCTTCTTGGCTCAGTGTCCCCTTAAGTATTTAGGAAACCCCCTTTATACTGTCAAAGTTGTGTTACACAACTGTCAGGCTCCATCCAGGCTGAAAAAACACAAAGTCATACTGTGATATTTTACACCACGGAGGTTGGCTCTGCACACGGCGCCCTCCAAGATTAGCATGCGACAGATAGCGCAGTGCTTCAGAGACCATACTGGAAATAGCTCATCTCATCATAACAGTGTGTATATTTTGAACCCCACTGAAGTCTCACTGGTGCACAGGGACACACCCACTGACCCCTGGCCTTCAATTAAATCCTCCCAAATTCTTTGGCAAGAACAATATCCTGTTCGATGTCAGTGGCTTCTGTGTTTACCATCTCTAATGCGCAGTCACAGGTTGCAACTAACACAAACAGTGACTGTGCTGTTTTTGTGGTAACCTTCCACAGCAAGGGATGGAGGTTATGGGATCACCCATGTTTTTTTTTCTGTCTGCAAGTTATCTCAAAAAGTTGTCAGAGTTAATAATTTGCGTATACAGAATCACTTATTCATTGTCTCAACAGAACGTGAAGGTACTTTTAAAAATTTTGCCAATAATGAGAATAATAATTATAACAATAACAATAATAAGAAAAAGGAGATTTAAAAAACCTAGTAGTAGAGGCATACATAGATGAAGTAGTAGAAAAAGCGAAAGCAGTAATTGCAGTAGTAGTAGAGGAAGAAGGGAGGAAAAAATTAACATTAAAGCCTGATATATGTAGTAGTCGTAGAGGAAATGGTAGAAGAAGTAGAAATAGAAGATAAAAATTGGGAAAGTAGTAAAAGACATACATCCCATTCTTCTATTACTATTTCTACTTGTTCTGCTCCTTCCTCTACTACTACTACTACTACTACTACTACTACTACTACTAAATATTCCTCTACATCTTTAAGAAGTAGCTGTAGTTGTGGAAGAAGTAGTATTAGAAAAAGAGGTAAAAGTAGTAGCCATAGTAGTAGAAGAAAAATTAGTATCGGAGGAGGTAAAAGAAGATGTAGAATTTGAAGAGGTGGAAAATGAAGAAGCAAAGGTCAATCAATTGAGGTCATGGTGTTATAAAACTATGCACATGTGAATCCAAATCCAGGTCATATTCTAGATCTGGGAGATGAAACATACATTAGATTGGTTTGGTAAAGGAGAGGTTTAGATACATGGCACTACTACTGCTGCTGATGGTAAACACCGTATAACATTTGCGAGGATGAGTTTTCAAGTGTCAACTCATGAATTGGTAGTACCCAAATCTGAATGTGTCAGATCCAAGTCATGGCAACTCATGGCGGCGACATCACTGTCGGTCTATATCCTATTTGGATGATGATTTACTCACAGTGATACAAAATTTAATGCTGAATGTGGGGATTTGGCTGTTAGTTGTGACTTGTGATTACCTTTGTCATAGTCCTGTGGGCCTGCTTCATCTTGCCCTCAGTCATCTCCACGCTTCCGATGAGCTGTAGTGTATCAGCCACCTCAGCACTAATATCACCAAACGTAAAACTCTTTGCTGCGAAAGAAGCTCTCTGGATCTCCAAACACCTCTGCAATGGTAAATCCAACACAGGGAAATCGTCCCTCAATCAGTGGCAAGACAGACAAAAGCACTCAGTAGGTGGACTAACTTCCCTGATGATGATAACTAACTCTGAAGGTTTTTCCACGTGCTGCTCTGAATAAAACAATTTTTGATAATGACATTACAACATTGCATGAGCAAAAAACATTGTCCATTGTCCATTTGAAAATGTGTGTATTTGTGTGTGTAACCTCTCGCTGGCCGTTGGAAAGTAGGTAACGACAGAAATCGTCCTCAGCACAGAGAAAAGCTGGATCCTTTGGACCTGCAGAGTTCGTGTATGCACTAAGACTCTGCTCAAAGTAGTGACCTGCAGAGTCTACGCCAGCATGGAGAAAACACAAAAATGATGCTGGTTTACTTATATGATAGCAATAAAAGATATAATAACTTTGAAAGGGCTGGGACAGAAGATTGATAATTTATGATCATTGATTCAGATTTCCCCACATAAATCCTTCTAATTGTCTCGGTTTGCACACGTTATGCTTGACGTAGCTTCCGTGGAGTCTCAAGATATCGTTTGCATGGGAGACTGATACTGACATGACTACGCTTGGACACGTCTTCAATAAGGCTACTGTTGGGCATGTTTCCATAAGACCATCTTAAATATTTCCACATATAGGAAGACAATAATGCAAAGGCCTCACCAGTGTTGGGGAATAAACTCACCATTGTGATGGGGCTCTGCTGCAGCAGAGAGAAGGAGGGCAAGGCTGTGGGAGATTTGAGCCCCCTCCAGCTCCTCTGGGCGGCTGTGACTCATCGCAATGGCATGAGCCTAGCAGAAGTATCCATATGAAACAAGAAAGATCACATAACACAAAATAAGAGGTGTGGGAACAAGAGGCCCTGGTGTGTTTGTATATGTTAGACAAGAGAATTGTTTGATGTGCTTCTTGCCTTTGTGAGATGTTCTATGGCTCGACCCAAGTGACCTTTGCCCTCTTCGATGATGGCCATGTCCCTGTAGACAGAGCACATCTTCTCTTGTTGACCACAGCCCTTGAGCAGTTGCAAAGACTTCTCACATTGGCGTAATGCCTCATCTGGCCTGTTCTGCCTGTTATAGACCCTTTGAAGCAGAAAAGACATGTAAATGGACAGGCATGCAGAAACGGGGTAGTGACCATTTTAGCCTACTATATAAGGAAGCAGGAGAGGGTAATTGTGAGAGAATGATCCTGCACAACTGTGTTTGAAAACTTATTATACTGGGGCTAACAGTCATAATATGCTAAAAGCATTACAGGCTGACAAATAAAATATATTATCCATTAACACTCCATGCAATCAGAACATTATCAATCTATTACGCTGTACTTCATAACTCATTACTGACCTCTTTGCCATCACTGTAGTAACTGCTTGGTCTTAAGCCAAGCCAGACCCAACAGAGCAATGAAGGCTGCAGTTGAAGCCCTATCAAGGGCAGACTATAATAGGCAAAGCTTGCACATTGCACTTTTAACCGTTTTTGGTTGCATCCTTCCGATTAGTCACTCCTGCAGATCAAAGCATCCAATCATAGTCCGCTATAAAATTGCTTGAGCAATACTACGGACAGAGGGGATGAGAAGATGGCTGCATTATCTGTAGAGAGTACCCATGATCAATCAGGCTACTCTGCCATCAGCCTCAAACCCTCTAATGGACTCTAAATTTAATTCAGCTCCCCAGTCAAGGGGATGGCTTTTCTCAGAGGACACAACACTGACTGCTGTCCAATATCTAGCTACATTGTTACAGTGTCCCACAGTGTTACAAGAAACCCCTTTCACGTTCCGTCCTACAAAAGACACACTTGTTTCAATTTATAAATTTAATATATAATATATAAAATATAAAGAAATTTGATTTTAGCTTCATACAATGTGCCTTCCAGAGTCAAGAGTAGATGCAATATGTCTTGGCCTGTGTGGAAACTGAAAGCCTTGGTTTGACAGGGTCTTGTTCGTGCCTCACGACCACATGAGTCTGATTATTAATGACTCAGCATTTATATGCCAAGAGAAAAGATAGCTAAGATTTTGGAGTGGCTTATTTATTCAAGCTTTTCCTCACCAATAATCGAGATGTTAACTAGGAGTGCCCACCCTCTAAGTTTCCATGTTGTAGGCATTTCAGGTTGTTGCAGGGCAGAAGTGATGGGTGAAGTGGAAGTCCATTTCTGCATGGCTTGAGTCTTACTATTCTTCCTGCATGGATAGAGACAATACTCCTCTATCCTCTCATTCACTTTACATCCGTACACACTTCCTGGCAGATTGGTAGTATGCCATATCCTGCTGAAAAGCTATGGAGGGTTCACAGAGCAGGGAATTGATATAATTAAGGAATTGTAGATGTGTTGCCAAGCAAGCCACATAGCCCTCTTTTGTAAATGTTTACAGAACACGGTTCACGAAAATGGGCTCTGTACTGTCACTAAAAATATGATGCAGTTAGGCGAACACAGAAACAAAAACAACAACAAAAGTTTGTTGTTTTTCTTAACCCATGGCACTCTCACTGTTTAATTTTAATATTCCATAGGTATATGTAGGTAAAAACACTAAACTACCTGTCATTCCTGGGTACTGACTCTCAATCATAGTATTAACAAGAAAATATTAAAGCTGGTTTACTCTTAGCCAACTTAACAAAGACAGATCTACATGTGAAATAAGAGATTCCTCTTAGAAGAAAAACAATTGGGCTTAGGGATTCCATAAATAAGAATGCCACTGCTATCTGATGCATATACGCTATGGTGTGCAGTTATATCATATCTGTGAATGCACTCAGTGCTGAATGTATGTGTCAAAGAATGATTAAAGAACGGGGCAACCAATTCCACCAATGCCGAATCTGTAAACTGCATAAATTTGGTGAACAGAGTATATCTGAATATGCTTATTATCTTTAAGGTTGTAAAATTTGGATGAATTTCTGTGAATTTATCACTGAAGAAGAGATCATTATTGAAATCTTTTTCCGGCTGTATCCTTCAGCAGTCGCCACAGCGGATCATCCATTTCCATCTTTGCCTTTCCTGTGCATCTTCCTCTGTCGAACCAACCAACTGCATGTCCTCTTTCACAACATCCCGAAATGTCCTCCATTTTCTTTTCGCCCTGACGGCAGGTCCATCTCCAGCATCCATCTAACAATATATCCACTATCCCTCCTTTTCAAATTGCCAAACCATCTCTATCTTTTCTTTCTTTGTTTTCAAAGACGTTGAACCTCGGCTGTCCTTGATACATGATGATACGCTCAAATCCTGTCCATCCTCGTCACTCCCAAAGAAAATCTTATCAACTTCAACTTTTCCTCCTCCAATCCTTTCATTGCCATCACCTGCTGTATAGCTGACAGTTTGGAAATGTCAGTCATTCAATTTGGATAAGCAGTACTTTATGAAATACATTCTAAATATGTATATACTAATGTAGTAAAGTGAAAGGACCATTGATGGAGCCCTGAGGGACACCACAGCTCAACAGGGCCACTGAGGTCTTACTAAACAGAACTATGTAACTTAATACAACCAAAAAATATGGGTCTAATATGGGTCAAATTGGAATCTAGAAATTGGATCTGGACAGGAAAAACCTGTGAAGAAAATGTGTTTTTAACATTGAGGAACTGTTTGTGACACTGGTGACCTGATCCAAAAGGTGAGATCATTCCACACTTTGAGAGAGAGTAACATACATGTTAACATTAAATTGAATCTATGATAATATTTATAAAGGAGAAAAAAATTTAAACAGAATTACGTAATTAAAAAGCTGTGGCCAATACGCACACACACACACACAAAATATAATAATACAGCTTCATTAAACTGAAGATCCCATCTGGTTGATCAAAATAAAGCCCCTTGAATGTGAATCTAAAACCTAGCAGAAAGCTGGGCCAGGATCATTGCCGGAAGTTGTTGTTCCAGACTTTAGTGGGAAAAGGCCCTCCATCACAAAAGTGTTGACTGACAGGGATTTTTCAGGTATTCAAAATATTCCAACATCGTCTAACAAAAGAGATTTAGTAAGCTTACAGACTACGCAGAGTCGGCACATTTTTCAATTACACAAATCACATCAATGGACTCACTGAGACACACCAACATGGCATCATTTACAAATTCCTTCAATTGTAGCTAATAAGGCTTTGTTCATTGGATTTGCTACAGGAGTATAATATTGAAATTTGAGGTTGCTAAATGTTTTGATGGAGACGGGTCTGTATTTTACAGTTATCTAAGTCTTGCGATTCCACAGTATTTGTAGCATGAATGATACGTGCACAATGATACGTCATCCATCTTAATGATTAAATGCTGTTCATTACCGGTTTTATTGCATGTATTAGTCAAATATTGTTTGTATTGCTTTGTAACTAGTGTGTTTACCGATGCTGATCAATGATGATTCAGTGCTTTGAGGCATGCTTTGTTATTGATTAAAACCTTTGACTTCACCTGAAACATTATTGCCATTATCTCACTTCAGGTAAGTATATGCTTTATTTCCTGTTTGTGCTTCTGATTTCAACCACAGCTTTCTCAGCTATGTCAAGTAGCAGCTGCCATTGAAGTTACCAGGCTACACAATATTAAAATGTATTATCTACTTTAAAAGTCAAATTCATTCTCTGCATTTGATAACTTTATATTAACTCACTGAGGGACCAGTGGAAGTAGGGAGAGCACTTTGGGTTCAGGGGTCTTGCTCAAGGCCTCTACAACATACAGAAAAGCTGGGGCTTGAACCTGCTACCTTCCAATCCTCTGATAGGGAGATGTCTGCTCTATCCATTGAGCTACAGTCGGCCACATTTGTCAGGCCTACATGTCCTTAATATGTATCCACTATTTACCACTGAGTCCTAGATTGTTTCCTGCAAATTGTGACCGCTGCTGTAAATACCACTATCAGGATACAAATACGTGTTATAAAATCAGCAGACACAAATCAATAATATGGAAATGGAGCTCCATTGGGAGCTTATATTTGAGGGACATACAATCCCTCAAAGAATCACCCTTTGAGTAAATGAAATATCTACAGTAATTGTGCTCAGAGGAAAAGGGGATCCATCCCTAACGAAGGACATAAAAAAGGAAGAGGCTGTTTCTGAAGAAGAGATTAGGGAAGAGTAGAGCAAGCTGGATATAAAGATATCATCTTTTTAGATTAATTGACTTTTATTTTTGTTTTGACTGTGGCTTGAGATCACATGTCTTTAAGAAACATACAGTAGATGGTATTGTTATTGATGTGTGGACTCTGCATTTGCAGCCTAAAGACCGGTGGTTGTAACTTCAGGAAACCCATTCAGATCTGCTGAACATAACATTATTTCTGCAGGATCAGTTGAATTGATATAGTGTGCTCCATGGATAAAAAAAAAAAGCATCTGAAATCTATACACGCTGGAGCAAAAATGAATTTCTGAAAATACAGGTATTCTGTTAATTAAAAACATAGACTATTATTTCATTTTCTCATGAAAATATATATCTCAGAATTCTGAGATAATAATCTCATTAATCCAGAAAAACAATTCTCTAGTTCTCTGTTTAAGTGATCTCATTCATCCATGCATCACGTTCAAGAAATGCGTATTTTCCAACTACATCGCCCTTTGAGCTTTAAGTGTTTGAGTCGATGTCCAGAAACCAACGAGGTTTATATGCATCATTACAAACCCTCATGCAGACTGCTGAGAGGACGGCAGAAAGAGAAAATGCTGATTTGCAATCATCTTGTTTAACACATGTGATAATTGTTTTTTTCCTGCAGAATCTAATCAGAAACCCCCCTGGATATAAGGATATTTGCTAAAAACATGCTTAAGGTTTGGTTTAAGCATTCAGGCATGAGCATGAAACTATCGCCATCCTGTGGCCAAAATAAATAATAAGGTATTGCATTTGAAAGTGGAAAAGTTTGAAAAAAACTAATCCAAGGACGTTCCCTTCAATCCTCTCTGAAAATAACTAGCCTCTTACCTAACTGGTAAATGCAAGATAGCTTGAACATGATACAAAAAGAGTCCCAGAAAAAAAATAGAGCCAGTCACCAGATAAGCAGGCAACAGTGCTAGAAACAGTAGCAGCTGCTGTAGCATGCTAAAGGGGGAAACATGCTGATTTAAAGGCTCTGATCTACTCTATCTTTTACCTCTTTCCTGTCATGACCACAAAAAGGTTGTGTAGTACTTCTAAAATATTACACAAAGGTGTTTTCACTGCTTTACCTGCATAAACCAGAGGAGATTTCCAGTATAGTCTTTATCCTCTTTTCGTGGCTGATACCTTGGCGCTGATGAAGCTGACCAACAACATGCTCGGCTTCCTCAAAAGAGGACTCAGCTTCTGCAAGAGTTGAAAAGTCAAGGATTCATAGTGCTTGATGTTAGTATGTTACACCATAAATTAATGTGAAATGTATCATGTCAAGGATATTTGGTGGTAATCAGTGAGGAACCTCCCTTCGTGAGGTACGCGGTCAGGAGACACGTGAGAACCTCAAGTTTTTGTTCCCTGCTGGAGGAGATGGAGGCGCAGAAAGGCAGAAGGTCTTTGGCCAGAGCCGAGTGCTCCAGGGCCTGCAGTCCCCAGCCTGCAGGAGCAAAGAACAACCAACGAGGAAGTTTCATGGAATCAACAACCTGACCTGACGTATGTGGGAGGTCTGAGTTTCATTTTGTTTTGGGTAATATTCATTTTCATTTCTTTTTTTCCCTCTCTTTTTTTTAGTCAAAAGTTGTTGGATTGCCGCAAAGTTGATCTGTCTGAGATCTGGCTCTGCTACTCTCCAGCTGCAGGCCCTGCCTGCTAGTCTACAACCCTCAGCTAGGTCTTCTCTATGAATCTCCCAAATGGTTCCGTTGCTGCTAAGTTTGACACTATTCTAATACTTTGACACAGTTCTAATCACGCAGCTACACCTGCTTTATTCTGTTAAATACTACCATGGAAGTGTTTCTCCTGGTTTGAAGATCTTACCAACTCCAAACTGTACAAAAAATGTATGATTTACAGTAACATACCTGCTGTTGTGGCTGTCAGAATTTTGCTGTAAAAATACGTACATCATTACAATAAATTACCATAAATAACAGTTAAGACGTCAACGTGTTCTCGTTCCTGACAAACTATAATTAAGATGTGTGTTTATGTTTTATTTGTTAATGTCCAGGCTTATATTGGGGACTCTGCTTCTGTCAAATGTCTATCCACTCCTTCAGATTTTAAAAGTGGAGAGGTCCTTGGTTATTTACATTTAAATGTTAGAAATGTTGTTCTTAAAATTGATCAAGATCTGGGAATATATGACAAAGACAGGATGTCATGTTCTATCTTATAGATGGCTGAAGTAATCTGTACTTGATGGCTTAATTATCAGGGTTGAGTTACAGCCTGCATTCTGGAACTTAACCACAAGATGCCCCTATACCGTTTACACTTCCCCCATTATTTTAACAAATGACCAATCTGTCAGGGGTAAGAAGAGTTTAAGATGGCATGCTAACATAGGTGCATCACTCAAAAAACAAACAAATAGCTTTTTCTCAGCTGATAGGACTAACAAGGTACATAGAGTGTTATAGTTTCAAAAATACCTTTGAACAAGAAATAGGCTTCAGCCAGTCTGGCATGGGCCTGGGCTAGTTTCAGGTGTCCCTCCCCATACACCAGCCTCGTCAGAGCCAAACAACGCACCAGGTCCTGGATGCATGCGTCAAACTGAGCAGATACAAGAAATTACTATCAGCATCACTTTATTCTTGATACAGAACATGAATTTAATAATCAGTTGATTGTTCAGTGAATTAATAAAGGAAAAAGAGCTCACATTTGCTGGTTCAGGCTCTGGTTCATACCACAGCCGACTTAATATCTTTATGTGATCTAATATCTAACTGAGACTAATCTATAATGATAGACATGCTATGAGGATTATTATCCTGATTTTTGGAATATCTCAGTTAAATGTAGCCATGCAAGCATCTTATCATGTTTTGAAAAACATGGACAACGAAATTTGGAATCTTGATTTTGTTACCTGAAATAAGTTAAACTCTAAAAAGTAATTCTGGTACCCTTTCGTCATCACTCACTTAGATACATGATAACAAGATCTATTGATTTAGATACATTTTGTAGGTTGCCAGCATTATTTTTTATGAATTGTGTACACTCGATAATAAGGGAAATAACTGATGCTTGAGATATTGCATATCATTTACAATCACATTTCTTAGTTAAGTGGTAAAATCCAAGCAGTAGTAAATTGATAAATTTACCAACATTTTTCCTCAAGCTAAGGATTTACAAATAAATTGCATAAAAGAAACGAGTTTGGTCAGTTGAGTTGTGTGGGAGGATTTCTTACACTGATGGGACACATGCTAATAAATCTTTAAAAATACATGATCAAGAAGTGACATTTCTTTTTTTTCTTTTTTCAATGTTTCCTGTTACGGGCAGTTTTATGGTTTATGTTGAGTGCTCTTATTTCGAAGAAGTAGAGTAGAAGTTTAATTTGGCTGTGTCTTGTTAATGTTCTGCTTTGATGCAAGAGTAAAGTACAAGAGGTCCTCCTCATGTTACACTACTTCCCCTACCTGTTTTATTAAGTAGTAGTTTCAAAGTATAAGCGTTTATCATAAATCCTCGGCTACACACACAAGAAAACGAGACAAAAATAAAACATTTTCCCAAATCCATTCCTCACTGGTAAGATTTTCAGGGCTTCTAGCTTACTACTAAGCTAACAAGCTAACTGCTAAGGCTGGACAAATGAAATTTATTATATACATTTATGAGTTTTTTTTATTAAACTTTTTTTTTGTTACATTTGAAAGTAGTTCTCAATGACTCAGTCTCTCATAACCACCAGTACATTTTACCCAAGGCCCCTACAGTGGTAGAGAATTGTATAGGAAATGTGGAAATCCGCATGTCTATATTGAAATATGGTTGTTGATTGGTCAGTGAGGACAACATTCTATTTAGCCTATTTTTCTATGTTTTGGCCAATAGTAGATCAGCATACGAAGAAAAAAACATATTGAAATGCATTAAATTGATCTAGTAGAACTCGCCTCAAGAGGAAGTTAGCTGAGCCTGTCGTCCTCTACTCTACTCTTAGCACCGACGGCCTTTTGCCTGTCTTGTAGATGTCGCTTTTGAAGCATAAACTGAATTCCAATAAAGGAATTTTCCAAAGAAGAAGAGTGTTTCCAATATCCTCAGTAAAAACGAGGATACTGAGATTTGGTAATGGTTTATTTCAACCAATTATGCTTTTTATATTTTGATTTCCCTCCTGCCTATCCAAAGGAGGACCATCCTCCTCTTCTCTATGGACCAGCCTCCTCTGATACAGTAATTTAAAGTAGCTGAACATCTATAGCTTTGAAACACACACATCTATGCAGCATTAAACACCATACAAATTTAAAAGTAAAGCACTGAAAAGGGATATTTTATGAAAAATATATAATTTTACTTTTGGTACTTTTAAGTATTCTGATAACAATGTATTAATAACACTGTAATAAGGTTTTAACAAAAACAACCTATAATTGTAGCACAGAATATTCACAGAATGATATTTGTACTTAAGTACCAAGAACAATGTTGACCACCGGTGAGCACAACCACCTGCAACATTTTATCTCAGCAGGCTATAATAAGCACTTATTCTGCCACCTCCTCACCTCTTGGTTGTCTTCATGGGCCTGAGCTTGGTCGATAAAGTGTCTGAGCTTTTCTTCAGGTTGCATCATCATGAATTCCTTCTTGGAATGTCCTGTTTGTGAAGCATTCAACACATACGAGTCACAGGGAGAAGATGCATCCACAGTGCCGCTGCTGCTCCCCACACTGTCAAAGGAATTATGTCAAAGTATTAAAATCTAAAATACAAGTGGTGGGAATAACATTAGATCCATTTTGCAAGGAAATGTGCCTCAGTGTTGAACCGTGGTGCAATTCATTTTCTGTACCATACAATGATATGACATTTACACTCACATTCACACCTAAGGTCAACCCAGAGCTAAAAATCCATCTAAATTGCAAGTTTTGGGACTGTGGGAGGAAGTCAGGCTACCAGCATCAATGGAAAGCAAGACATTGAGGTGTGATAGTGTGACCTCTGTGTGATGTCTTCTGCCTCAAATGATACTCAGTGGTGATCTAGTTTTGGTACAGCCAGGTTTATAGCCAGCTGGCATAGTTTCCCCACCTATGTTACAATAGCACAATGAGAATAAAGATTATAATAATTCAGATTATCTTATTTTATTGACTGTAAAGGCAGCTAGTATAAGTGACTTATTTGTGGGTTTGGAAAATACAAAAGCTCAACCGTTTACATGACTTAACAGAAGTTATAAAAAAAATTGCCATACTGAAACAGCTCAGTATGGTTATTTTTTTAAATTAGTAAAAAGCAGTACATTTTGGGTAGACCTAGTTCGGCCCTCTTCATCTTCAGTACTTACTTACTTTAACATTGTTACTACTATTACTAATATTTTATTGCTATTGGGTGCCTAAAGGTTTTATAAAGTTAAACAGTCCAGGTTCACACAGTGAAACTGTCCAGCTTAATGAAGCAAAAAAATAAAAATCCAGGTTTATACGGAGACAGATTCCAGATTGATACAGAAAAAGAATCCAGGTTTATACGGAGAGACTGTCCAGGTTCATACAGTGAAACAGTTCAGGCTCAAACAAAGAAACAGCCCAGGTTAATTCAGCGAAACAGGGTGGGATATTTCAGTAAAACAATCCAGGTTTTTACAGTGAGATAATGCATGATCAAAGAGTGAAAAATACAAGGCTCTTTCAGTGAAACTGTCCAGGTTTATACAGAGGAACAGGCCAGTTTTATATCAACGCTTCGATATTATCACGAGGAATACTTTAAAATTTCATTAGATTTTTTTTCTAGTTATTATTATAATTAATATTATTAATAATTATAGAAAAGAAGCCACCTTAAAAACACTGCGGTCAGCCAAAGAGCAATTCGGTGAAGCAGAGCATCAACATCTACCGATAGCGAGCAACAAAAATGAAATCACTTACTCAGCTGGAGACTCAGTGGAATTAGGTGGAGTTTCTGTCTTTGAGGTATCATCATCCATTTTTTAACAAACGTTAAAAGGTGAAAGAGGCGGAATTTCACTATTTAGACAGTTTGCGGACGTGCGGTCCGCTCATCACTGAAAGTTGACGTTTCTGTTACCGTGGTTACACCGTTCGTGCTACTTCCCGCAAACAACCGCTGATATTTTTCGGTTGGGCTTTGAAAACCGAAAGTACTGTTTTGTGTTTTAAACGGTGTAAAACTCATAGAGCATGTCGAAAAAGGTAGAAAAAGCTTTCTGAAGGCTCGCGTACGTTGGTAAAATACAGGAAGCAGGGTGCATTCAACAACAGAAATGTTCATCAACGATCAACGCTCAAACTTGAACCGTCTAATCCGTCTATCTAAGATAAAATAAGATAATCAATCTTATCTATCTTTTATCTATCTATCTATCTATCTATCTAGATAGATAGATAGATAGATAGATAGATAGATAGATAGATAGATAGATAGATAGATAGATAGATAGATAGATAGATAGATAGATAGATAGATATATCTATATACCTATCTATCAAGTACAATTTAAATGTATATTTTTCATTCACAAAAAAAAAAGGTACTATTCCTCAATTTATGTATTTATAAATATACACAGCATTTTTTCCCCAATCTGTAAACTGAAGTATTGAAGTATCCCCACAAGGTGTCAGTATTTATGCACAAGAGTAATGGTCGAAGACCTAATGCATGTTTTACAGTGGGGAGAAATGCTCCGGTGAGATGTGATCATTTCTGTGCTCTTTAACGAAGTGATGGCGGAGAGTTTGGCGTCCCCTCGACGCATGGCAACATGTAAACCCAAGGGCCATCATCCTTTTTTCACTGTTATCCAAACTCACAATATTATTTACTTTATATTTTATCAGACCTCTGAAGATACTACTTTAGTTTCTATTTTTAGTGAAATGCAAGTCCTCACTTGTTGTTTACACATATGTTAAACGGATGCCAGCTTTGGCTATAAAACCTTAATAAAAGCATAATAGCATACAATTATTCACTGCTGTCAGTTGAACCAGCCTTGAACCTGAGACCACACACCCTCTGCCTTCATATCACATAACACTATGTGGTGGCAACATTGACCTTAAAGTTGTTGAAAGTCAGCTGCTAATAGCTCATTAGCCTTAATGGCTAGTTGTTAAATGAACTTGAGTCACAGTGATGCACATTTGGAGAGCTGTGACTCAGAAAAAATTGTAAACAATGAAATTAAAGATGTTCTATGTTTCCCTTTTTTTTTTTTTACCTTTCATTTTATTAATTTTTATCACACAGAGTCAACAAATAATTTCACAATTGCACAATATTTATAATTTATGCCAAAAAACAGTGTTGTAGCTGTTTGTGATGAAGGGCTTTAAGGTGTTTTTCAGAAAATTTGAATAAAATATGTCTGTGCGCCGCATCACTCTTCACTTTCATAGACATTAACACTCTTTGCCAATAGTGAGGAGAGGAAATGTTTATTTCCTTGTGAAAATATCCTGCTTTACATCAGTGCTCCAAACCCATGCCAAATAAATAAGAAGTAATGTCTCTGTGGCTGCTTTAAAAAAATTGGCCTCAGGAGACAGCATTCTAGGTTAATTTATTCTGTATCAGGCTGGCAGTAGGGGTACTGTCACCACTTTTAGACTCGGGGCAGGGCCGGTTTTGTTTGCAATACTACCTAAGATAACTTCTTACGCATCCTTGGGAGGGTTGCTGCCAGTTGATTCTGGCAGGCCATGAGACAACCCAATTATTTGTTTGTTTGTCTCGTGAGTTTTTGGCTGGCCGTTTAGGGGTCCGTTTGGCCCATGTTCCTGTTGGACTTCTATTTCTGAAACCCAAGTGGCTCTTAATGAAGCTGGTAGGGTTGGCAAGAACCCTCAGCAAACGCAGGACTGATCAGACCCTTCTTCTTCTGCTTTGGCAGCCACACTCCATTTGCTCTCTCTGGCTTCCTAATTTAGTAACGGTGGGTAAAAATATGTGCTAACGAACAAGGTCTGGTATGTCAGGCTGGCGTCCAGAGAAGAGGGAGGGAGATGAGGGGGGTTGGGTGAGACGAGGAGGGAGGGGAAGGGACGTGCTGTTTTCACAGCAAGCATCCAGTGACAGGGGTAGAGTCACTCAGACCTCTCTGACATCTGTGTGTTTGTGTAGATGTTGAAGAGAGTGTGCGGGGGTGGATGATGAGAGGTGGAGGGTGAGCACTTAAAATTTCTCACCCTTGCCAAACACCATTCGAACACTTCTAATCATTCTTCTGCTTTATTACAGAGTCACTGTGAGGCTGCAAATTAAACTAGTATACAGTACAACAGGACCACATTTTTGAAAAGTCGCATTTCCATCCCAAGTTACATCTAATGATGTTTTCACACTGTCTGCACTTTTCAATGCCAGTGTTAAAGAGGTTTGCTCGTGCACAAATTCTATATTCTAGGAGTTGATTACAGGCACCGTATCGTAAGTTTTTTTAATGGGTAGGTTACTTTGAGCCCAGTCCTCACTCTTTCTGTTGAAATCATCGGACTGAAAGAATAGTTTTAGTCATAACATTTTTCTAATAGGGCTTCTACTTCATTAAAAAATAAGGATTTGTGATACATTATGATATGATAAGACACATTCATTCATTATCTAACGCTTATCCTGTTCAGGGTCACGGGGGGCTGGAGCCTATCCCAGCTAACATTGGGCGAGAGGCAGGGTAACCTTGGACAAGTCGCCAGTTCATTGCAGGTTAGACGCATAGAGACACACAACCACACTTACTCCTACGGGCAATTTTGTGTCACCAATATCACATGTTTTTGGACTGTGGGAGAAAGCGGGAGTTCCTGGAGAGAACCCATGCAGACACATGGAGAACATGCAAACTCCGCCCAGAAAGGCTGATAGATGTAGATTTGAACCCGGTACCTTCTTGCAGCAGCGCTAACCACTGGGCCACCGTGACGCCCATGATAAGATACAGTACAACTTAATACTATGTTTGTTTGAATCCTTGGTGTGTTCACCCTTTAATATCCTCACCAAGAAAAAACAAATATGGAAAAAATATTTATTGAATATTTTATTTCTCTTTGGCATTTATTACCAAAATATTATAGTATACACTTTAAGTCTACTTTGAAAAGACAGTCATTTGGTGAAATTATTTCATGATGAAATTTTGTATTTCAATGGAAAATTGTCATTTCGACGATTTGACTCTCATAAGTTTTTTTTTGGTGGTATCAAGTTACATAATTCTGTTTAGTAAGGCCTCACATTCTTTAATATTCCAAATAAATCATACTTATTGGATACGAATTTCTCAATAGCTATGGTTAATGCCCCCTCCTCTAAAAAAAAAAGAAGATAATTCTGAATATTTCTCCAATAAACCACTTTTGCTGACAGTATTACAACATTTAATGCAATTGTTAACTGTTGGAAATTGCAAACCACAAATACTCTCACGACTGTGAGCGATAAGTTTTGGATATTGAATGACAACATCAACACAAAATCCTGGCTAAGTATAGCCGCAGTTAAGCTCTGATTGCATGATGACAACTCAGGGAAGGGTCAAATGCAGAGAAATAATTTCACTATGTTGAACGGTGTTTGGCTGTATGTGATCAATAAAGGATTTCTTCTTCTTCCTCAACTTAGTTTGCAGTGGATGTAGTGACTGCTGTAAACATTTGAAATGTAGTGTTGGTAATAGGTTTACTGTTTAATAATCAGACATCATGCTTTTTACAGCCAAAAAATGTTTGAAACGGACCAGGGTTTACTTGGCCTAAAAAATGATTCAATGGGTACATTATTGAAAAAAGTAGGAGAACCAGTGAAGTATAGGATGGATAGATATGTAATAACTGATAAATACGTTAAAACAAATGATGTCAACCTTTGTTTTTATAGTGGCTGCCTTATACCCTCCTGTAGAATAACTTGTTTCACCTAACCTTACTAATTCGAATTCAGCAGGGGGGCCCTTCGATTTATGGCTCCTCCACCACAGCTCACTGGACACCAGTGCCACCCATTTACATGAGCGCTGCAGAGCTGCAGAGCTGCAGAGCTTCCTGCTTCGGCTCTGTGTGTTCTGCAGGTTTAGCATCAAACCATGCAGGCAGCGGAAGAAAAACATGTTTTAATGTATGTTTACCCTGTACACCTCAGACTTTCAAAGATTCCCATTTTCCATGGACCCGTTCCAACAAACATTAACTGTGAATAACTTAATTGAGGCCATTTCAGTGAAAGGCGGAAGAAGTGGCGCCAGCGAATAGTCTTGTAGTCATACAATGCTCTAAATATTTGATACTTAAAAAGATGTTATTCCAACTTATGTTTAAGAATTTACACTATCATAAGAGCATTCATTTGATTATTTCTTAGTCTGGCCTGATTATTAAGATTAATCTGTTGCTTATTACTCCATTTTCATCTGTCAGAGTTATCCATCATAGAAATCTGCTCTCGCGTTAGCAGTTGTTCCACCTGTTCACTGTTGAAGATGCTCATAGCAACCATCTCAACTTTCTCAACAGTGCCTACCCTTTAAAGGTGCAGTGTGTAAAACGTAACCGTATATCTTTGAACAAAGGGAATAATATTCATTAATATGTATGTAGTTATTTATTTATTATGTATAAATAGCTGAAAATAACAGAGTTTTTTTAATGGTACCTTGGACACAGATTGACAAAAAACACAATGAAGAAATGCATTATCGCTAAAAATAATGCATTTTAGCGATAATGAAAAATGATTACGAAGTAAAATGATTACGAAGAAAGTTGTTGTTTGATGTTGTGAGAAGTTTGCGAATTTCAACGAATCACTTTTGCTGTTGTTGCTTGTTCTTGTGTTAATTTGAGAGTATGATTCTCCATCTGTCAACTCAATGAAGATTTTATCGGTAAGGGTGAAATACTCTGATTAAAAATCTCTTTTCCAAGAGTGAGCCGGCAGCATTTTTATCGACAGGCACCATGCTTTACCAAGATGGTGGCTTGACTGTCCTCACTGAGCTAAATTGGAATACAATGAAATTCACAACCTCATTGACATTTTTTTATTCTTTAGTATAATTGTCACAGATAACTATAATTTTAAATCCATATAATATTTATTTCATATTCTTTTCCTATATTAGTTTTCTTATAAATTTGTTTGAGTCTCTGTGGACCTATTGCAGTGTTATAAAGAGCTAATTTGTTGTTTTATTGCTCATATTAAGGAGTGGGCTAAGAAGGCAAGTTAGAACAGACACTATTGTTTTAATGTGCTACTCTATCCAGTCGAGTGCTTTACCCTGCACAAGAACACAAATACTGGATTCAATTCTCCGATAACTGAATGGCTACAAGCTGATTTTCATCATCAGAGCCATCAAGCATATAATTGTCATCGTATGTCACAGTTATCTCTTCAAATCCCAAACTAACACTTAACTTATACAGCTGCGCCCACTTCCTATGTTTTTTTACCCACAGACAACCATCCCTGAGCGATGAACATTTGCCCATTTCATAATAAACATCGCGGAGTGGAGGACATGATAGACATATTAAATACAAAACGTTTATCAACTGTTAAATTGCTTTCTGTCTCGGCTACCGGAGCACTTCTGGACTAAAAGAAAACTCTATTCTTGTTTTTCAGAGCATTTAAAAAAAAATAAAAAATCAGAATAAAACTGAGACAGTCCTTTACCACTTTGACAAAGTTTCACTCTTCTGACTCACAGCGTCTTCACAGCTGCCACCCTTCAGATAAAGCTATTTACACATAAAATAAGAAAGGGTTTTGGTACCATAATCTAAGTATTTGTGCACATAATGCCACTGTTAAGAAGAAGAATCACAGCCAGGCACTTAAGCCAGGAAGCCCTTCCTTTTCAGCCGACTGAAGCTGTCCACAGCAAAGACACGATAGCCGCGGAACGATAAGATAAGCTGCTTCCATCCAGCGGCCGTGTTCCATGCCAGTGCTTTGTTTAACAATAGTTTAGTATTCAAATGTGAATTGTTCTCTGCGATGGCAGAGACTTAAAATGGTTTAGAATGTGTTTATCCTTACCCAAACCATGGCCCAATTTGAAGCATATGCAGAAAACAAATCTACTATTGTTTAACAACTAAAGCTTCTTCTCTCCTTTCTATTCAATGTCAAAATCAAAGATTACAGAGAGCTTTGGAGGTGATATTGCTATTCTTTGTTTACACAATAGCTCACTAAACCAATAACTGTGTGTTGTGTGCTGACAGCATGTACATTCCTTTATAATTAGAGTTTTAGCTGCTCTGTGACAGGGAGATATGTGTATAGGGGAGAGTCATCTTCCTTCAATGGCCCGGCCATCAAGCTGCTAAAACACGGATCAGCAACTGTTTGCCAAACATTTCCGAAATGATGTAAGTGTGGCTGTCTGAATCTTATACCCTCTGAAAAACCATAGACCATACATACACACTCACACACACACTGACAACAACCAAGTCCAGAGAACCAAAATTATTTTCTTTGAATAATACAAGAACTTTATGCAACACACTGTAATCTGAGATGCATATTTAATGGCCTGAAAATCAGGATTTATTGAGTGTTTGCTGCTTAACATTGCCTATGAATGTGAACGAGAGGCTAAATGTCTGCTTACGGTTGTTTGACCTTTGTGGCTCCTCTGCTAACTTGCTCAGGTAAATGTAGGTTGTGTGATGCTGGTGTATCAATAATGGAAGAAAAGGCAGCCCCCTCCCTCTGGCTGCAATGTGGGTCAGAGGAGGCTCTCGTGGATGGGAAAGATTGATGAAGAGCACTAGGGAGAGCGCTGGAGTGCCTACTTCACAGTGGTGCAACCTGAGCCGCTCCCTTTGCACTTGTTCTGAGGCCCTCCTCCTGAGCTGCAGCGCCAGGCGCTCTTTGAATGACCTTCAAATTAGCCTTATTTTTCAGGGCCCCAAACCCTTCAAGTTCTTTCCTGGAATGATGGTGGGCCTTGTCCTCACACTGGTTTCTCTGCTTTTTCATTTGGCTTGCTGTTGACCACATATTGAATAAAACACAAAGGAGTAGAGCTTGTGCAGTGAATCTGACCAATTTTATTCACCCTCGACCTTTCAATGTTTCAAAACACCTTCCCTTTCAAAAGAATTGTGCTGTCATGCACCTTCCTTAAGACAATGATTTCTATGCTGTTTGAGGGGTTTGTGTGCTTTATGGTGGCTGGGAGTCACAGTAAGATACTTATTTTTCAACATAAGTTAGCAACACTCTGTCAACTCAGCCATCCATCACTACAGCTGTGGTTTGTGTATATACAGCAGGTCATGCTGGTCTTCTGTCCGGGCCTGATGGAGAGCTCGTCATTATCCAGCTGCACTAAAAGAAACATCGCTAAATGACTCAGATGGCTGCAATTTGTGAAGTTATGCTTTGTTTGTAATGTAATTGAAAAATGAGGCTTTGATTTAGATTTTTTTATTGCCAAATTTAAGGATGATTTGCTCACAATTTGGGTTTATTATAGGAAGGCAAATTCCCCGATCTCATTTCACGACATCTGTGCAAGAATGCGGAGGGTGGAGAAGCTCCGCACAATTTTACCTCACCAATCAACAACAATAGGCAGCAAATGATGGACGCAAACACTCGTGTAATCACGTAGGATGTAAAACTTTCACTTGGTGATTGGCTGTGGTTTTAAATGTTCCTTTCAGCTGTGTGTATAGTGTTTCACACCAGCCTTAAAGTGACCTAACGCAGACAGGCATTTGTTTCACAAGATGGGGAATAGCTTTGAAATTTGTTACATTTTTATTACACTAGGGTCTTGTGTATTGTCTCACAAGACAATACACCTCCAAGGCAGCTCTGGCATTATACTTATATTTGCACAAGTGGTGATTTGTCATTCGAAGCTCCCATTTTTAACCAACCATGTGGGAAATAATGAGAAAAAACTTTTCATATGTTTCACTTTTGTATTTTGTATTCTGAGAAGTAAGAATACAAAGCAATTGCTGTTTGTTCAAGGTTCCCTCTTAGAGCATTTGACATGTTGGCAGACTAATTTTACTGCGATAGCGTTAAATGATCTAGGGGTACTAAGTCGGAAACCACAGTAAGTCGTTGTGTTCGATGTGGAGTGAAAGGGATGATGTGAAAAAAAGCAAGAGGACAGCCAGAGGTGGAACATGACTGATAGCTGCGTATGCTGAGGGTTTGCTGCTGCAGAAGGGCAAACCTGGCCTGATTGATTGCCGAGTATATCAGAGATGCCCCGCGCCCATTCTCTCATGATGCTGGATTTCTTTTAGGAGCCTTTGTCGCAGGATTAAAGAGAAAATGATGAAAATCAGCTATTGTGAGATTTTAAAAGTATTGAGGTTCAATTACATGAAAGAGAGGACTCAGACCAAGGATCAGGATGGTATTTATTTATTTATTTTATATTTATTTTATGAGGGCGGATAAGGTGGGTGAAGACAGATTATCATTATTATTCTCCAAAAAGAGTGCAATTTTGTGGGCTTTACCATGCTTGAAAACTCTTGAAACTTTGCGGACACATCTGTTCTGGTGTAAAAAAAAATTATTTTAAGGGGGCAGCAAAAGGCGGATGAAAATGGCTCCACGTCACCTCTTATTATTTTTCAAATGACCCTCCTCATTCTGACTTATTTTCACCTAAAAGCTTGAAACATATGTTCTTTTGGTAGTGTGATGTAAATCGAACAGGATGTCGTCATTTTGAATTATAGGATCATTTTGGGGTGTTTTTGTTGTTATTTCCAGGCGTTGCACTTTAATCATTTAATTCCTGATTTTTAAGATAATTTACTTCAAATCGGGTTCACATACTAACATCAGAAGGAATGAAAGCTGGTCTGGATGGTAAAGTGCAGTAAATATTGGTGTCTCGCCATAAAACATGAAATTGTCAGAACACGTCTGGACATAGTCCAATCTGCACCAAACGCTACATGTTGGTCCCGACCTGAAGACGCCTGAATGAAAAAAAACAACTAATTTCGTATAGTGCCACATGGTTCAAATTGACTCAGAATAACCTTTACCAGTTGCAGTTGCACTGTTGTGTTGTGTGTTTTTGAATAATGGCCAATTGTTTGTACAGCAAAATTAAATAAAGTTTCGGGAATAAAATAATGATCAAATCTCCAAGTATCTATATGGGAATATAGGACAATTTAAGGTATTAACACATTTGACAGCATTCTATCACAGCAGTATCATCATTTGTGGTAGTAAGGATTATTACACTTCATCTGAAGGGGTTTTCATCAATTGTATAGCTGCTGTGATTGTCCACTTCACTAAATGTCCTCCTGCTAATAGTGGACTAGAAATAAAGCCAACGGTTAAATCTGTAGGATGTATATTACTAAATCATACCATTTATACTAATGGCCAGCTAAGGATAACCTACCCATCTATTATATTATTACAATGAAAAAAAAGCATCTACTCTGAGGGTTGTACTGTGTTACCTTTTGTATCTAATCCCACCAGTCTCTCCTGGCTAGAGCGTCGCTCTGTTCCATGAACTACAACAGAAAGAAACACTTAGGTTTGGAATGTGCTTCACAGAAGAGCTTTTCTCCAGCTGGATAGTGGGGTTGGTGTTTCCTGACTGTCTGATATCTATCCTGAGAAGTTATTAGAGAGCGAGAGAACTCATGGTGTGTTTTCCATAGACATGGCATAAAAACAACCATGGCAGAGGGTTGAACACTTTGTGAGAACATGAGCAGCTGTTTCACTGTTTTAAAGGAGGAAAGCGAATACATGCTGCTTCCACGTTTGCACTTTTCTTCCACTTTTACATCTTTGAACCTACATCAAAGGTTAGCCTGTGTGGGTTTAGTTTTATGCCAGCCATGTGGATGGCATATGCTAACATTGCTGTTGAGCTTGCTGCTTATAGGTGATTGTGGAGACCAGTAGAGACATAACCAGCTCTTGGTTATGTCTATGAGCTTTACCTTTGATGTGAGGCGGTGGATACTGGTGCTGATGAGTGTTAGTTAGTTAGTGTGAGCATGGAAACAATTCAGAAGCAAGACGTGTCTAGCAGTGGCCACATGAAAGGCCCCTTTGTTTTACTCTGCTACTTTACAGATGGTCAGCTTCCCTCGTCCATTAAATAATAACAGCGCTCCAATCTCTCCCTGGGCCAGATGTGCTGAAGCGATGATGCTAAAAGGAAACAAATTATCCAGGCTTTACACTTTAATTGAACTCTTGAGTGTTTATTTTCTTGAGACTGTCATAATAGACTTCAGAATTCCCATAAAAACTCAACTGTGAGGGAAGATTAGCCCATTTAGCACCTCTGGACACTATTTTACACATGAGACGAGTCTTAAGTGCAGTTTCCTGGTGGCAAGACTTCCACACGGGACTGGCCACATCACCTTATTTCTGCACCGTGATCCTGCACTTAGGAGCACCCCTTGTAAAAGCAGCCATCGTGGGGAGGTCGCCCTGACATCTTTATCATAATTACCCTAAATACCCCCCATTAAGGAAGCTAGCCAATATCCTCAATAACACTAGTCATCCCTGGTAGCACTGGTGCATCTAATTGCCTGGGCCTTTTTTTGAAAGATTGCCTGACATCAGCATGGCTCCCTGTGGGCTGGCCCTCTTCATTCTCTGCCCAGCAAAGCATATCGTTATCACAGCCAGCAAAGAGACCCAGCCTCTCTGCTCCTGGATAATTAACTGTCTGGCTTAACTGCATAATGGAAAAAGGAACATTGGAGGTATGGTAGTTATTCAAGCAGGCCTTGGAGAGAAGATGTATAAGACAATACTAGGGTTATTCAGGCTCACAGAATAGGTAAGATAGGATAGGTGATGATCGAGAAGGAGAGGAAGCCGTAATGCAGGCAGGGATCGGTTATGGTGGATTGGTTTTGTATGATAATTGGGCCCATATGCTAATTACTGAGAAAGCTTGATGAATTCCTCTAGCCCAGCACCCCACTCCAAATGTTAACTCCAGCTGTCCCCAATGTCCCCCACTTCAAAGTCTCAAACCATCTTCAGATAGCATTTCAATCTCTCAGTTAGGTTTTTTTTTTAACGACAATAGACACTATCATTATGCAACAACACCCTTTCCCAAATGAAAGAAACGAAAGAGGAGAAACATCAGCAGAAGTAGGAAGGGGAAGTGAAGCGTCGTCCGTTGTTGTCTGACATTTACAATTCTGTCTGTTGGTGAAGTACATGATGAACATCCTTGTGAGTGTGTGCAGGCCAGCGTAATTAGAACACGGGAGGCATGTGTTTGTCTTTGTGTTGTTGTATGGTGGAGGTATCAAGGACAAGTACATTAATGAGCACCTGGAGAGGAACAGCTTGTGTCTCCTGGTTAGTGTGACCGCGAGCAGGGCGCAGACTCTTTCACTGACTCAGATGACGTGACTGATGGCGGGGGAAGTTTCTTTCAGATCTGGGGCACTCCCAGGAGCTGCAGTTTGTCTCAGCTGACAACAACACTCACTAAAGGGGCCCTCATCCCACACATCAGCTGGAAAGGTGAGAGAAGATGTTTTCTTTCCCTCTGTGCGTGGAGTCCTGCAAACTTTTCAATATTCTTATATTTTCTTTCAAATGTGTGTCCTCTCTCATGTATTCAATTCCCTCAGAGTCTGTGGTGTAAAGTAGCAGCTGCAAAGAAGTCAGACATAAATGCATGTCAGATGTTCATGACACAAGATATTTTATTTAGCAAAAATATGAACACACTTAAATTTGACTGAAATAAACTTCCTGTTGCTCAAATTGCACCCAGATGAGTGCCATCCGTGAACTGGTCTATTCACACTGAGGTACGATCAATGTTCTTCTGTACTCCTAATCATCAACGTTTGAATTTTGGTTTGTTTCCAACTTTGAGAGTCAAATTCTATCATCATAAAAAGTTTGGTCGAGGATGGATGAAATAAATATCCCCCAAGTGCTCTATTGACATTTTCTGAATGGCACAAGAACAAAGAGGCAGATGCGTATCCTACATTACATATGGATCAAACAGGATGCATGTAGACCCAGAGTTAGAAGACTGCGGCTGGTTTTGGAGTTTGGCATTGCTTGAAAGTGGCCTGAGAAACTGATCCCAGCAGTTCATGAAAAAGACCTTAAACAGACTCATGTGTGACACTTGACAAATAAAAAACTGTTTCTATGTGTTGTTGAATTACGTTAGTTCTCTGGTATTACATTAAACTATTTATATGTAGAATTATATTTGAATTGTTAATTTCATTCCCTCAGATATCTCCTGTCTTAAAAAAAACCTAGCACGACTATGTACAGTCTTTCTTCTTCGGCATCTCTGACCAGAAGAGCAGCGTAAAAAAAGCAGTGTCTTACACCTTTTTATAACAAACTGTAGTGCAACAACAAATTCCTTACGTTTCTGTCCCTTTCCTAACATACAACCCATCAAGGTCATTGAGGTAAGCTAACCAAGTTTCTCTAGTCATGCCTGAGACAAAGCTGAAGTCCAGGTATGACCGAGCTTTTGCTGTTGCATCCCCCAAACTTGGGAGCGAGTTTATTTTATTCCTTGGACTTGGACAACCGAGATTGAGATTTGTACACTTGTTTCTTCTCATCTTATTGCTTTCTTTTAATGTAAGCTTTGTGTTTTTATTGTGTTAATAGACTTTTAATTCGCTTTGCAACACATTGGTAAATTATATTGTTTTTTAATATGCTTATAAATAAAGTTGTGTTGAATTGATGTCGAGTACTAATAATATTCCCAAAACGTCTGGGATTTTGTGGAATCGTCTTTGCGCTTATGTATCCGCGTCCGTCCGAGATCCTTCATGTTGACGCGATAACTCAAAATCTGTTTCATGGATCAATTTCAAATTTGATATCCTCATATACCTTCGTGTGAAGAAGACCTGAAGGTTACTTGGTAACTCTTGTTCTCTGGGTGGAGAGATTGAATGGTTGGTTGTATATTTCTGACACTAGGGGAGCTTTTTCTATCCATCGAAACATTTTCAGGTTATAATTTCTCAACTGTTTGGTATGATTTATTCCAAATTTGGTCAATATGAATCCACTCAAACAGAAGTATCTTCTAAATCAGTGGCCCTCATAGGCCTGCCTATCTGCAGACCTTGAGCTGAACTTGTGAGGTGGTTTTACATGGACAGCTTAATTCCGATTAGATTCGGAAAAGATGTCTAATTGGAAAGAGAATGCTGCATGTAAACACCCCTTCAGAGCGGAAAGAACCTTTCCGAATTAGACTTCATTCCTTTGTAAGGAGGTAGTCTAAATACTTTCGGAAAGCCTTTCCAAAACGCTGTATCAGAAAGATTTCTGTTTGTGTTTTATCTGCGCATGGCCAAGGTCGTGAAGTAATGCTCCGCTACTGAGCGGTGAGAGTGATTTATTCATTGAAACTTTGAAATAGTTTAACATATTTGGATGGTTGGATGGCCGAAGAGTCACTTCTGTGTATGCCCTCTTTGTGGTATTCTTCTTCTGGGCACTTGTTGGCGCCCAACTCACCAAAGCATTATCACCACCTTATGAACGGGAGTGTGGATCATATGCCCATGTCTGAAAGCAATAATAAATAATAATAATACATTTCATTTATAATGCACTTTACATTTGGATCAAATCTCAAAGTACTACAAAGTAAAAGCAGATAAAAGCATCAATAATAAAAAAATGAAACCTATATAAAAACATGACCAAAAAGCAGTATTGTTAATTAAAGTTATAGGTTCTGCTAGAAAGGAAAGTTTTGAGTCCTTTTTATAAATGTGTTAGTCGTCTGACACATTTAAAAAGGGTTTCCGATTAGATGAGTCAATGCATGTAAACACTGGGTCAGAAAAGATCAAAGGTCATGTAAACAGGTGATCGAGATTGCAATTCGGAAAGGTTTAATTCGGAAAGAAGAAAAGTGTCCCATGTAAACCCACCAGTAGTGTGTGTTTTGGTTTGGTCAGCACGTGTAAATGGGCTGTCATCTCCATGCCAACGATGCACTGATAGGATGTTACTGGGTCACTGACACAACAACAAAAAGCAACTGAGTGCTAACTCAGAGTGGCGTGGGTGTTGGGTAGGCACAAGAAGCCTTTTCTCTCATTAACAACAGTGTTTGACACAATGTAAAATAGTTTTTCACTTCACTTTCCTGAGATCTTGATATATTTGTTTACCAAAGTATTCTATGGAGGGTTTTGTGTTATATGAGTATTTATTTGAATTTATGTCAAAAAGGGAAATGTCAATTTATTATATTTTAGTATGTATTTTTGTTGTTGTTTTGAATGAAAAGGATATTTTGCCTTGAATATTGACGGCTTGACCGCTTCACCGACTAAAATGAATGGACCTTTGACTCGTTGAAAAAATTTTTGTGAACCTTTAAGATTTGTATTGGAGTAACCTTGTACTAAATATTATATTTTACTCTAGTAGTTCAGTGTTTTACTTCCCTATTATTTCTAGCTATAATAGGAAAAATAATGGGCAAATATAAGTTAAATAGACCAAATTTTTTATTCTTTATGATTCTTTTAAGTGCACCTGTAGACCGCCATGAACTTTAAACAACAAACGCCACCATGTATCTCTCTGCGGGAAATTTGGATGTTAAATGACAAATGAAAAAAAAATGACAGCGTTTGACACATGGAAGCAATAATGGTGTGAAAAATGAAGAAGGAATCAAAACAGAAACAACCAAAAGCTACTATTAGATGGTCCTTGTGCTCGCAGTGAAAGCAAACATATTTTCCCTGATTGTTTTTTTGGTTGGCATAACAAAGACAGACATATGGTAAATACTTTAGATTATTGACACTGAAGTTCTGAAGTTCAGGGGTATTCAACCAAATTTGGAAGAGGTTCAGTAAGTCAAAAATTCAAAAATGCAGGCTTGTTTGGAAAACATTTAAGTGTGTGGGGCGAATAATCTAATTGATCTGTTTTTGGGAAACATTCAACAAGTGTTTGAAATGTAACAACTTACTGTGTGGGGCGAAGAAAAAAACATTTTTTGGGGGGAAATTACTTAGGACCGTGACTCTAGAAAAATCTTGCATTTAAAAGCTTTACTAAGGCTGGTGGTTAAACAGTATTATGTGAGGTACTACACATAATAGTACATTTGAAACTTTGGCTTCAAAAACCTTGAACTGACTTACACAAGTTTAGCTTGTGTGGCGCAAAAAATTGTGAATTAAAGTACACACATTCAAAAAAATATGTTCTTAATCAAAGCTGGTGTAGCCTTTTTACCAGGTTACAGGAATATTCTTACTGTTCATGTCGATACAATGTAAATGTATGGAGAGACTGGACAGCTGCTGCCTAAACACAGTTGTTTTTGAGGCCATTTAGCTGTGATTTTGAATCTTTTCTTTTGTCTAATTTCTTCTTAACTAAGTTACTATGTCTCAGAAAAGTCGTGAATAATATTAAGTGTAATATCCGTTCTCTTAACTTCTTGTTATTGCGTTAAGCCGGGGAAAAAAAATGAAAGGGTTCCTTTTCAAATTTTACACTCACATAGACCCTAGCGCTTGGAAGAACTGGGATGACGTTGGGAAAGGTCGATGGTGTATTTCAGACACAAGGGGGAGTTTTGTCCCCCAACGTTTTCAAGCCATAATTTGTCAAGCATTGGTCCAATTTAGTCTAAATTAGTGCAAATAAATAAACTATCTTCTATACATCGTGTTTTACTCTAATAATTCATTTTTACTCACTAAGGTGAGCTTTATGCCAAAAATGTGAATATACATAAGGAGAACTATCTTGTATATATCATTGTTTTGTCTAGTAGTTCATATTTTACTCACTAGGGAAGCTTTATCACTCATCTGTCTTTGTTTTTGTTAGCCTGATCCAGTCCAAATCTGGTGCATATGAATTGATTTGAAATATATAATATATCACTCACTATGGGAAACTTTTTTTCACGAAACACTATGTCTCTCGGTCGTAACTTCATATTTAATTGGAGTAGTTCAATCAGGGGGATTGCTTGTACAACACAATGGATTGCCCTTCTCATTCAGGACAACAGCATAGGCCTAGTTTTCCATGTCTATACTTTAAACCTCTTCAAGTAATTTTCTTAAAGCTGGCAAAACGTAATATCATAATGATATTTAAAGCTATTCATTCTTTGTTAAATATCATTATAGGACAAAAGTTACATCAAAAGGCTGTGTTCTGCACATCCAATTGTCCAACTGTACTCATTAGTGACAAATCCATTAGCTGCTGACGCTTGTTCCAGTACATGATGGGATATCCAGGTTCTTGTCTGCTGCAGAGCTGCTGGTTTTGTAAGTAAAAAAGCCCTCTACAAAAGCTTTAAACAGAAGATACTAAATACTGTGGAGCATCCCTTCATCTCTGAGGGGAAAATTAAGCTTGGAAAATTGCAGCAGAACACTATGTTGTCCTCTTCTCTGCGAATTGGCATTAACAGCTTTTTGTTCTCCACACCACTTAGTTATGGTGTACTAAACTCTGAAACTGGAAGAAAAGCTCAAGGTATAAAGATATTGTCTTGTTCTACCCTGACATTAATATTTGAAGTCACTTAACTGTCATGTCAGACTTTTATATGGGAATTAATCAACTTTGAGTGCATTATGTTGGTTGTTGTAAATGTTCAGACCTGAGTCTTCAAGGAATCCCAAAGGAAACAATGCCCGAAGACACTATAGGTTATCAATACACTGCTTTCCCTTGGCAGTATTTCTATTGAAATGCCCAAACTGAGCCCATGGAGACTCTTGTGTTTGAGTTACAGCTACCCATTTTTACCATCCTCCACCTTAGGCTCTTTCCACTGAGAGAAATATGCCAGCCAGGGTGCAACTCTGCAAATCCCACCTGGATGTGGCATTTATAATAAACAACCTTGGGGCATGGCTGCCACCCTTTCCGCTCCTCCTCAAGCCCATTCAACACTACTCATAAACTCCCCAAACGGCCTCTAATTTGTGTCATTATTAGTGCTATATAAATTGTAGTGAATTGTGTTGGGGTTTTTTATACATCGGTTACATTTGACACCACTGTTTCACTGCTTGCACTTTATTCCTTTCTCTTTCACACATGTGCTCACTCACGCTTCATTAATGTGACAGCATATGAGAGGGAAGGTATAGTTATTCAGGGAATTCTCTGGCTCATTGGTGCCATATCTCATCTCATGCTTTCCTGCCAAATGTCTGTTTCCATGGAGCCTGCCCGTGTTTACTATGACGTGCCATGGCAGAGACCTTTCTGGTACAGAGGGACTTAGCACACAGCAGCGGAGGGTATTTCCGTCTCCGTTTAGAGTTTTGGGGCTTACTTTTCTTGCTCTTCCGACTCCTCCCACCTGCTCTCCTGGCTGCTCCTTCGCCGGGTGCCTGTGGCTGTGTGCTGGTGCTCTTGACCCTGTTCTTAGACAGACACGGCTAATTGAAAGGGAAGGCTGCTCTCTACTGATCAGCTCTGACAGCAGTGTCTTGCCAGAGGTGGGTGTGCCACCCCACACTGAGAGTTTTCACAGCAAAATAACGGTGCTGTCTTGGAAAAACACAGACCACGCCATAATCACCGGGGCAGCATGCCAAAAAAGCCAGATGAATTTTGCAGACAGGAGAAAGAAGGGAAACCTATTTTGTCAATTTTAGGACATAAGGGAGAACAGCTGAGCAAGCATTTAGTATTAATCAAAAAGGCAAATTCTCATTTCATGCGGGTTTACCTTGACATGCAACAATATTTCGTTTAAAGAATGCAACTATTGGTGATCATGTTGGGTTAAAGATGGACACACTTTCAATAGTGTTAAACAATTTTAAAGACTAAAATGAATGGATCAAATGGTTTTTAATATTCACTAATTAAGTGCTTGTCACTTTGTCATTGGGTATAAAATATAATCTCAGAATATTAATATATGATGATTACAGAATTCAGGTGTATTAAATGGAAGAATGCTTGATTTTTGGAGATGGATTATGGATCGTTAAAAGGATAACAACAGGTTTGTATTTCCATACAATCTAAATTGGCAATTTCAGGAACTATCCCTTTGAGTTTTAGCACTTTCTCCTCATTCAGCAGATCATTTTCATATGCTCCAGGTTCTTGGATAAACACTTCTTTTAAACTTCTGTGTTTTGCCTCACCCGCTTGCAGCTCCTCTACTGCCTTTAACAGATGTGCCATGATATAGTGTGACTTGATACAGCAGGACAGTCTGAGACCCATCAGCAGGCCCACAGTGGACAGCTGCGATTACTGCTGACAATAATTCATGGTCCCATCTGATTGAAAACATGATGGTTGGAGATGAGAAAGCCTGTGCAGAATAAAGGCACCACCTTAAGATATAAAACTGAGGCCGCAGCTGCTGTCACAAGTCTGACTCCGGCAAGACTGTGCATGCTCTCTAGCCATTCAGAAAAATACTAGCTAGCATCTTGTTCTCTTATCTCATGCTTAATAAGGGCCTTAATTGGGCCATTACAGTCTTTGTCTATAATGTCTATTTCATAATGTCGATCATGCTAACAGTTTTCTAATAATTTTGTTATATATTGTTTATGTTCATGTTTATATCATAACAACTTGAGTGGCCACATAAAACGAAGGTATACAGGTGTAATAACTGTCTGTAATAAAAAAGGAACAAATGCTTATCCTCCCTCGCTGATCAAGTGTCTCCACAGTGAGCCTGTCGAGCCTTGAGATTACCGTGCTAATCCTAAAAATAGCAACGTGCGGCTGGTTTGAACCCCTATCTGCACCATTGTTTATGTTGTCATCCCCCCTGGAACGCGCTCACAAGGAGTTACCATTTAAGTGGATTTGCATTTACTATTTCTATGTCACATCCAGGGATGAAGAGCTCTTCCTCTGAAACAATGTATGTGCCGGTTGTATTCTTCGCTATTTCTATGAGAGGCATGAACTAAAGACAAGGAGGCACAACGCTCGGGGAGAAGATATGAAACTGAATTCATACAATCTCTTGATTCATTGAAATGGAATAAAATGAGATGAAAGCTTTTGAACCTGTTATTTCAAATTTGATCCTGTGATTGTTCTGAAGCACTTTCATACTTGTGACATGGTTTATTCTTGTCATGTACCAACATCCGATTTCTTTCTTAGCGACTTTTAATCGGTGTATTTTTTCCAGAATATTCTGGGTTTCATATTTACCTAGCAAAGGTTTATTCGGCATGAACTGGCTTTTGAATACCTGTAAATTTAGCAGCTTAGTGTAAGCATGGAACCTGTTTCCTCTTAGAGCACAATGGTTTGCAGTAACCTCTGAGGTATGTCAACAACAGAGCGAACGGAATCCCCCCAATGCGCCTGACTTTGTCATTGTTAACAAAAAGACTAAACATGTGACTTCATGATTAAAACAAAAGAAAATTGTGTATTGACTGCATAGAGCTATTTTAAGTAAATCTATGACATATTTTCCATTTCGTGTGTTGCACAGGTTAAAACCTCCCACTATGACTGTGAACAATTGGTGTGTGAAACTCAGAGGATAATTGCAAAAGGTTAAAAACACATTACATAGCAGGGATATATTGCATTGAGCTTTCTACAACATGATGACCATCAGATGTTCCTCGAACACATTGACATAACGAGAAGGTTTTGGGTTCAAATCCAACTCTAGCCTCTGGGCCATTCTGGTCAGGGTTTGCATGTTCTCCACATGTTTGTCACTCTAAATTAGCCATAGGTGTGAATGGTGGTTCGTTGCTTATGTGTCAGCCCTGTGATGATGGATGATGGAGGCTCTCTTAACCCTACAGAACACAGATCTGCATTCAGCAGATCCTAAGTGAGCCAACCCCTTACAACTGCACGATACAAAAAAATAAACAAGTCTTCTTATTGATTAATGCTACTCAGGAATCAGTAGAAGGGCCTTATTGGTACCATAAGTGCCCGTTTGGGACCTCAGGCAAATAAGGCATATTCATTTAAAAGAAACACGGGGATCTCAAACATAAAAATGTGTTTTCTACTTAAATTAAACAAAGCTTTTTGTTATTTTATTTGATATTTGGTTATTAAGTCAGTAATTATGAATACATTTTTCACACTTTTAAATATATTATTAAGCATGATATTGATATAATTAATAAAAAAATTCCCCAGGCCAAAAGAAAAAAGGGGTTCAAAGATATTACATGTTAACTGTGAATCTTTACTTTTTTGGTGTTTCTTTTTGCAAAAATCTCAATGTAATCACACAATTTTTTTTCTCGTATTTGTCTTTTTAGAACTACGTCCTACAGGAACGGCTGCTATTATGCAACTGATCACAGTGAACCCTATCACAGGATAACATTCTGCATCTCCTATGTCTAAAGATTGTTTTTTGTCTTAATCTCATATATCATGACTTTGTTCCGCACAATACAACCATTCATCACTTTGTCAGCTCTCACACCAAATTCACTGGTGTCTATTCACCACAGAAATCTTTCACATCATAATATACATTCTGCATTTCTATAACCATATGCATTCAAATGAAAGAAATACAAACAAAAACCTCAAAAAAAGAAATGTATAAATCTAACTTGTTGGTATTTTGTCAGATATTAATGATATCTAAATTATTCATTCTATAAGAGGACAACATGAGATTGCAGAAATTGAAGACGATATTATGGCAGCGAACTTCTTTTTCATGGTGGTTTTAACTGATTGCTTGATATATTTTAGTTCACAAAAGACTGATGCTATCAGACTAGCCATCTCTTTCTAATCTCCTCCCCCCTGTCGCCTTCTTCACTCATATTAGTCTGCCACCTGCACCTGCAAAACACATGCACACATCGATGACATAAAAAGATTGCTTCTGTGGAATACATTTGTATATTTAAGAACCTATCCCTGTTTCAGGAAGTATCCTCCAGAGGCCCGGAGATCTTCTCTCCTGAGTCCTCCCTAGAACCCAGTAGAGTCATTAGTCTGCTTGCTGTGTTGAACTCTTTAATCATCCTTGGGTTACATATAAAGTAGAATATTTCTCACAACGGCATGCTCAGCCTGGTGGGGGCTTGCTTTGATGTGTATAGGATCTTATGGATCTTAACTCCTACAGTGTGGTCGCAGATTGTTCCTGTGACTGATTCTGAAGCCCTTGATTCAACTGGTCAGTCAGTATCTCAGGCCCATCAAGGCATGGTCTCCACTTTACATAGATAGATAGATAGATAGATAGATAGATAGATAGATAGATAGATAGATAGATAGATAGATAGATAGATAGATAGATAGATAGATAGATAGATAGATAGATTCTGCAGCAATTTTTGTTTGTCAAGGCACCCACTGAGTGAAGGAACCCAAAGAAGAAGATGCATCACATTGTCTGCAAGGCTTGCCAGCTTTGCCATCAGTCCACAGTATATCTTGGTGCCATCTCTCATCCATTTCCCAGATCCATCGATGAGCCTTGGTTGCCGATGAGCCTGTCAACAGCTATACTTCCTTAGCCCACTTTTAGTAGGTTATTTACCATTGCAAACTAGAACCACCCAACAAGACCTGTAGTTTTGAAGGTGCTATGATCCAGTCATCTAACCATCAGAATCCAGCCCTTGTCAAAATTGCTCACGTCTTTAGTTTTCCTGCTTCCAACACACAATCATTGAGAGCAAAATATTCACTAACTGCCATTCTTCCCACTGACAGGTGCCACTGTAACAAGACCACCTGTCAGTGGTTATGAGGTTATGATTGATCAGTGTATAACCCATATTGACTTGGCTCAGGATAAATATTTATGGTCTATGAAAACTGAAGTAAAACACAATGTACAAACAAATGCACACACAGTAGACATGCTGCAGCACTACTCCACAGGGAGAGTGCCAGGCGCCTGCTGCTTTGATATCAGGTTGCAGGTCTGTCAGACACAATGGTGAGGAGTAGCTCCATGAAGGGGCATGAGAAGGTAGAACAATGGAGCCGCAGTGCAGATGGAGCACCAGAGGGCACAAGGAGCCGACTTGTCAGCCGCGCAGGGCTGCCAAGGTGACTGGGGCTCCAGACCATCTCATCATGCCTACAATGGAGAGTGGGAGGTCAAGAACAAGAGGAAATGGAGGGGAATTTCCAGCATGCTATAGTAAAATGGAGTCGTCTATTTTGGTGACTGAAGCAATTGAGCACAGTTAGGCAACACCCTCAATACATCCTCAATTTCAATGATCACAGTGAAGTAATTTCAGTCAGTCAGTGTGCGGCTGGAGATAACCAATTGATGGGTCAGTGGGTCAATACTATTGGATTAATGTCCATTACTTTTTCACTTTTCACATTGTCCATCTGACAACTGAATTTGAACAATGAGCCCACTACCATACACCCTTCATGGTTATCAGAATATGTTGATGCAAATCTGGTTATAAATGACGGAATTTTTTCCCCAATAAAATTAAAGATTTTATGGTCCACATCTCAATAGGCATTTCCGAAATTTTTTAAAGTTAAATCAAATCACATCAAGCTGTAGCATACAATAAAGTGTGGCTTATCTTTGATACCACTGATTCCATCTCTTACAGTAGGAGGCATATCGCTTTAGATAAATCCTGTCTTGAATTTATATAGCATCACCATAATATCTCTGCTCTTCGCCTTTATCCATTGAGCATATGTACATTGCTATTATTAATTCAGGCCAGCTATGCCATTTGATGGGGGAGTGTACCCGTCCTGCAGACTGCTGTCCTCAGATTGGTTACTAAGGGGAGGCAGAGAACTCAAGGTTTTGCTCAAGCTCTTAATAGGGCACAGTGTGATACATAAGACTGCAGGCGGCAAAGCTCTATGTGTCACACTTCAACACCTCAATATCGTATGTGATTGGGCAATCTGTGTGTGTAACAGAGGACGGCCTAAAATCTATGCTGACCCGATTTGGCCACTGATATTTTTAATTTGTCGCTGAACTTGATATAGCCTTGCAAATATTTGCTCAGGCACACATTAAGTCTGTTTGCCTGGTATGGTATGATAAACAAAGCGCAATGCTGGACTGACCATGATAAATGTTAAACACTCTATGCAATTAAGTACTTTGCATATCTGGCCGTCCACACTGAAAGCGTGCTTTGTGAACACAAGGTCTATTTTCACCATTATTCCCTTCCTTCACCATCTTGGAGATACTTTTGATACAAATTTCAGCGCATATTTCAACATTTTACAGTTTTAGAGAGCACAAAATTACATTTTAATGCACTGGAATGTATTACTTTCATACATTCGCAGGCGGAGTTTATAGTAATCAATTTTGTGCACTTTTCTGTGCTTTTCTGCGTCCATTTTTTCTTTTTGATTATATTTTAGTCAGACATAAATTTAAGTGCAATAATAATGTAACCGACCCTTTTCTTTATATTTTTCTTTATTCATTCTAAACATATCAAAAGCATCACAAAAGCAACTGTGCTGCAAAAAATGAATTGCAAGAAATTGAAAAAAATATGGCTTCGTGGTCTTATTTTTTGTTCTTGAAAAAAATATATTTTAAATATAATCAACTTTGTCTTAATAAGAAATTGGAGCTAACTTGAGACTAACAATGCAACTGCAAAAAATATCCCAGAAAGGAACCAAAGTGTTTGCCTTATTTTAAGCGTAAAACAGTTTGTACAGTATCTCAATATAATAATATTATGAAATTACTCCAATTAAAGTAAGTTCATCTGCCTTCATTCATTGTCAACAAGAGCTGCTGCTTCCCATTTGACATTAGTACTATTAAGAAAACTGGTCTACACTGCAAAAAAAAAGGTACAGCAGAAAGAAGCCAAATATTCTTCAGTATAATGATTTTGTCTTGTACAGAGCAAAAACAATTGCCTATGGTCAGCCAATTTTCATCACCTCCAACATAGGGTCAAGACACAACACTGAGGTTGAGTTATCCTGTCTGCTATAGGCTGCTGATTTTGTGTTTGTAGTTGTTTGTGAAAGAGTTTATTTTTTACTGCTGCCAGGAGGTAATGTTTTCCCTCCTGAGCGTTTGTCTGTTTAATTGTGAGAAGGATTACGGAAAACTACAGGACAGATTTGGATTAAATTTTACCCAAAGCTAGGTGTTGGCATTTTTGGTGACGTTATGTGTTTAAAAACATTTAAAATGAAATAAAATACAAAAGTAATAATAAGCCATTTGGATTAGTGATGTCACAATTTATCTATTGCTGTCTTTTTTCTTTTGATCCCTTTGATGATCCTTTGGCGGTTGGAAGTGCTCAGTGTGCTCAGTGGCTGAACAGAGACGCAGAAGTGGAAGGCGCAGGAGACAACAAGCTACTGAGTACTTGAGGGATACCTCAGAGAATATGTCGGAGGTAAGATTTAGAGGTGGGAATTTGTCGGAGATAGATTTAGAGGCCGGCAATAATTCAGACATTAATAGAGGAGTCTGCATGTATTTTTCCTAAACCTAGGGTACTCCTAGGAAAGACTACAGGATGGATTAGCATGAAATTTTACCCAGAGGTAAGTTTTGGCATATCTCAGAGGTGATTATGTTCCTTTGGGGATGGACGTGGTTTCTCAGTGGGCTAAACAGAGACACTGAAGATGCATGAGCCAACCGGCTATAGTATTTGAGAGAAACTCAGAGAGTTTATTGGAGTTGTCAGTAGATTTTGGACATAGCCATAACTCAGACAGACATTAATGGAGAAAGCTGCATGAATTCTTCCCACACCAAGGGAACTGTTGTGCCTTGGTGGAGGCTTGCGCTTTCTGAGTGCTTGTTGTACTTAATGTTGTTAATTTATTCATCCTCATTCTCCCCTTTTCCTCCTCATGACCGCCAGGGGTTGCTGGTTACTGTTGCTATTAGTTCCACAACAACAAAGAAAAGGTCCCTTTTAAAGACTTTTCATTTAAGTGTTCTGTAGTGTGGCAGTTTGCACGCAAGTAGCGGTGTTGATGTTATTTACAGTTGCCATGGTTATTTTGTTTGCCCCCCCCCATGTCAACCAATATCCTCTCGAAATAATTTACTCTAGCACTGGCTAGATCAGGACCCCCTTTTCCCTGACACAATACTGCATATTATGCCTAGTATGTCCATGAAAACCCTCTGTACAGTACAAGGGGAGGTTTTTCAATGCCGTAAGCGCTTGATCGACTTTTGCTATAATAAGTTTAATCAGAAAAGACTGAGAACGAAGAAAAAATCAATTATTTATTTCAACAGATGTGTGGTAATTAGTCTATAAGAAAGTCTTAGGCGTTCAGACTCTTTGGGGAGGTTGTGATTGAAGGGTCCGTGCCCTGAGCTGCAGCATGGAATATCTCAGTTTTGGAGTCTGGATACTGGTGGTTTCTGCTGATGACTATGCTGAGGCTGATGGATCTGCTAGGACTAGGCATGATGGGAAGATGGATGGATGCTCATATTTAAAGACCGCAGCTGATGGGGATGGGCTAAGCATGCAGGTGTGACACAGGGATTGGAAGGATGAGGCCACCAAAATGAGTGAAGATGATAAAAATTGATGTCCCGGACTGTGAAGTAGTTAATTGAGACTGAACCTATGTGTGAAAGGTGAGAATAATAGAGTGGCATTAGCAGTAAATGTGGCCTTAATGCACAAAAGGATAGTCTTTCTGATTGAACTTACCTAGATCTCCATTTCTCACTAGCAACTAGGGATGCTGTTGACTTTCTGGAGCCCAATGAACATGTTGTATTGATGTTCAGCTAAATTAAAAACAACTTACCACCCTCAAAGGGGACTACTAATTTAATACTGCTGTAGAGATTGATTACCTCACATTCAAGCCCTTAATAGAAGGTATGGCTGTGTGAGATATTATATGTGGGGCATAAGCACTCAGCTGTATTTGGATAGTAAGTCAACATGCTTTTTATCTGTAATGTTTGCTGATTCAGCATTTGCTTCATGACGATAGTGAATTATATTAATTATGTATATCTAGGTAGCCTTCTCTAAAGGAGGAAAGGAAAAACAAGAAAGAATTAATAGTTTATTGTAGTCAAGCAATGTCTGGACGAAGACATTGAAATATTAATTCAATGGGTCTTTTGGTTAAATGGCATATGTTTTTTCCTTCCAAGATTGGTGAAGATGAATAAGGGGTCCTATTTTAGTGTTGTGTTCTCTGTGATAATGTATACATACCCCTACAGTTTCAGTTTTGTGCCAGTAGATTCTTTTACTTTTTGATAGTTGTTCTGAAGTAGGCTTTTCTCGGGATGGTGACAGCTTGCAGCACCAGTGTGAGAGGAGAAGACAAAGCACTCTTTACTCTGAGGCTGTGTGTGATTAATGACAGAGGTGTATGTTGCAGTGGGCACTCTAGAAGCAGCTACAGATCAGTCTTCCTGTAAAACAAATCTGACACTCACCAACCCACCGCCCCACCTGCCATCCCCCTCACCACCATCAAACCCTCGACTCCTCTCAGCCAACTACACCCAGCACGACATCGCACTCATAAATCATTCCAAACAAAGCATGTTTAATCTATGACGTGCAGGCCTGACACACAAATTTATTACCTGTTGTGGGAAAACTGCATGTGCCCCACTGAGTCAAGCTTCTATTTACCTTGGAGAAACCAGTAAAATACTGGAAAGACAAAGTCTTGACAAAGAAGGCTGATGATGGCAGTACCTTACACGCTGAATACAGTAGACAAAGACCTGCTCAAAGATTCGGCTGCCTTTTCATGGTAGATGACATGCTTGCACGACTTTCTCGACGGCACTTGCCAAATAGATTTAGGGATTTTTCTCAAGCACATTTGTAAAACATGAATACCAAATTATCTCTTGTGGATTAGAGTTGGATAGCTTCTCCATGCCCGGTATGAGTCTTTATGCTTTGTGAGAACTGAGCAACTATTTCCTACAATTATGTGATAGGGTAGAAGGGTTTTTCAGAAATCTTCCATGCATAAATAGAGAATTGTGAGGGAATATGCATGTAATATTATGCTGTATGCAAAGGGAGCAGTGTAACATCAATTAAGACTAGGCAACACAGAGAGCACAAACCTCTGCCAGCTCATTTTCCCGATTATGTCATTCTACCCAAAAGCAAAAGCCCCAGGATAGTTTGACCCTCATAATACAACTCCCTAACCAAAAACACCCACCCCTTGAATTTGGAATCTCATTGGTATGATTGTTAACTTCACAGGTACTCAAGAAGTTTCACACATAGACGTTTTCTTCAGGAACAAACTTAAGATACGTCAAATTTGACACCCAACTAAATCAGATCAGTCTCAGAGAGTAATCTTAGCCACAAGTTTATAATGTCAAGATATTTGTTATCTCAGAGTTTTGAATTTTCTGTGGGCAAACAATATTCCTTGGATCTTGATCCAACGTTGGTGTGTGGTTGATCTTATGGCAATGTCATTGTGTATTTTTTGTCTAAGCATTACCATGGCATTAAAAACAAAATTTTTGTAACTGTCCATATTAAAATTGGAAAAGAATGCCATAGGCCGTACCCTACCTCTCGAAACAATTTCATTAACATTCATTCAACTTTTTATGAATAATGCTATTGACAGACTGACATTGTCTTAAAACCCATCCATTCTCTGTGTTGTACTAGCCATAGCCCTTATTGAAGTCCTCAAATTAAATGTGAGGTTATTTCTGAAAAACAAAAAGTTCATGGGAAAAAAAGGTCCACATAGTGAGTAAAATATTAACAATTAGAGTAAATTACAATATATACAAGATAGATCTCAAATTGATTCATATGCATCAAATTATGACTAAATTGAATCAACAGTCACAAAATTATATTTGAAATTAATGTTTGTGTTAAACAAGCTCCCCTTTGTGAAAATATTATTAACTATAAGAGTAAAATACATCCATCCATTAATCCAATCCATTTTTTTCTTCTTATCCCGGGTCGGGTCGAGGCAGGTGGCAGCAGGCCAAGAAGGGATTTTTAGATATTCCTCTCCCCAGCAACTCTCTCCAGATCATCCAGGGAGATCCCGAGGCGTTCCCAGGCCAGATGAGATATATACTCCCACCAGCGAGTTCTGGGTCTACCTCTGGGTCCCCTACCATTTGGGCGTGCCTGAAAAACCTCCACAGGGAGAAACTTGTCCAAACCACCTCAACTGGTTCCTTTCAACGCAAAGAAGCTGCAGCTCTTCTCCGGGCTCTCCCTGGATGTCCTAACTTAATTTCTGTTAGACTGAGTCCAGCCACTCTACAAAAGAAGATAATTGCAGCCGCTTGTATCCTTGACCTAATTCTTTCGGTCAATACCCAGAGGGAACCTGGGATGAGACTCCTATCCCAGGTCTGGCTCCAGAAGGGGGACATGCTCTCCCTATTCCAAGAAAATACAATGTATTTAAGATAATTCTCCTAAATTCGATTCGTATGGACAAAAGTTGGACTAAATCAGGACCAACGGTTGGGAAATTATGGCCCAAAAACTCTTGAGATCGAGCTCCCTCTAATGTCGGAAATATACAACCGAGTATTCCCAAAATTCCAAAAATGGTTGATCATGTGGAAAGCCTTTTCTCTAATTGGTGTGTTTTGTTTATGCTTTGTTCTGTTTTGATCTTTTGTAAATTTTGTTATTTATTTTGCTACGGACCCCTCCATTAGCTTTGTCCTTAATAAAGTATTGATTGAATTGAAAATCTGAATTACAGTATGGCTAGCTTGATGTATAATCATAGTTTAAATGCCAGGAAGAACTGGCTGAAAGGCAGTTTTCACTCCCACACGTTGCCTTTGGCGCAGTCCCTGCATTTATACTGTAAATGGTGGGAATGAGAAGTGATTGCATCTGCTGACTGGCTTCGAAGATGTCCCCCGTATTAAAAGGCAAACCACATGCTCATACATATAAACTAAGGTAGTTATTTGTTTTTTGTTTTTCTTATGATGCAATGATCAAGTAAGAGAATTTCTTCAGCCAGACTCGACAAGGTTAAATTGATATTTTATCCTCTAAAAGTCTGGAAAAACATCTCAAGGCACCACCACAGAAATGTACATTTTCTTTTCGAAGAAGGAAAAGAGAGTAAATGCCTTTTTCAATTTAATTAAAAAATGTACGTATAAGTATGAAATTTACTACTATCATCTACCAACTTATGACAATATGAATTATTGGAGCCATTCCAGGTGATTTATTAAGTAATACTTGAAATTAAGGACAAAATTAATAATGGTGAGATGCGTTTCATACTGACCTTGTTTAATTTTTAATAAGCTCAGTTCGATGGAAACTGCATTTTATAAAGGGGTCTATATGCTCATGTGAATATAAAAGTTATTAAAATATATGTTTTTATCTAAATACATCTATAGGACATGAAACACAGTGTGGATGTTTGGGTTATTCCACCTGAGAATTGATATTTATCCAACATTGTAATTGAACTGAGAGCATTTCAGAAATCTAAATGATTGTTAATGTAAAAACAGATCATCACCTAAGTTTTTTTTTTTGTTTAAAAAAAGTATGTCCTGGATGTATAGCAAATTGACAAATAAAAAATCTTGAATCTTGAATCTTGGTGAGGAACTTTTAATTCTCTAAATTATACTTCTGGTAAACCACAGACTCTCAAAAAATATTTACAGTCAAAGTTGGATTGTAGAAAAAAAATCACAGGGAACAACTACTAAGAGGTTTTCATTATAGCTATCTGGTAAATCCACTGAAACTGCATTATTCTTGAGCTGCATGAGAACATTTGACAGCACCTAACTGGACACGTCACTGTTGACCCAAATTCACCAGAGTTCTCATAGCTTCATGTTATCTGCTCCACTCTCCTCAGTGAACTGATATCTCGAAGGTTTTCATTTTCACTGTATCATTCCTTCATGTTAACAGTTGAGTGTCCTTTGCTACGTGGAGCCAGCAATCCCTGGTTGCATTTAATTATAGTCGGTAATGAGAGAAGAGATCCAGACTGTGAGACAGGGAGTATTTTTAGATTTTGATCATGATTTGCTGGAAGAGTTTTGTAGAATCGGTATGATTAGAATCATGTTGGATATGTCTTTTCAGCACTGAACCGTGGAACAAACAATTCCCACATTTGAAGTGCTTTTTAATTAATATTTTTGAATTTAAACTTAATTAACTACAACTTGCCCATTTGTTAAATAAACCCAAACAAATGCTAAGCAAAGAACTAACAATACAGTGTTTGTAAAAAGGACACAATCAATTTGAACTTTCTTTACTTTAAGAATTTCAGAAGTCACTGAGAACACAGTTTGGCATTTTGGGGCAGCAGTTGTCCTGTGACTGAATGTGCATTGTGTCGTGATCGGAGGAGCATGATTGGTGTTTGAGGACTTGTCAGATATAGTAGTCTAATGAGCCTGAGATAATTAAATGTTATTTCAGAGCTTTGCGGTCAGATTGCTGCCTGAGAAACTTGTGAGATCTTTTTGCGGTTTTCTCATTTGCAAATAAACATCTATTTCTACCCCGGCCATTATTTTGTAACTCAAACTTGACTTATATAGCCTAATAAAGCTTGCCGCATGAGATGCGGGTTGTGGTCTCTTTTTTAATTGGAGAAAGAGTGTCTGGGTCTATTTTGTGGTGTGGTGCAATGTTGAAAATGGCAGCTGTTACACATCAAATCCTTACTAGATCAAACTGTTATTGGGCTTGTTGCTTAAGCCTGTTGAAGTACACTACTATTACTATGCCTTACCAAGACTCTGCTTAAAACCACGCATATGTAATAAATAGAGTTCTGAAAAGTAATCTGCATAAAGTAAATTGCACTATGAGAAATCATTTTACTAAAACCCAGCTTATTACAAAAAGTCTCACGTTAACTTTAAAATATTTTCTGAAACTGTTTACCATGTTGTATAAAGCTCGTTGTTTTGCGTCTGTTGCTGCTGTCTAAGAGAGGAAAGAAACCTCCTCGACACTTTCTGGAATTATGACTGACAGCTGTGGCTGGTCCAAAGAACTCTGAGCCAAGTTCCGTCACACCATGCATGCCCAACGTGTCTATCTCCATTGGGTACCACCCTTCAGACTTCTGAACCCCTTGCTCTTTTCCGTAAGAGACACCAAGGAGGAACAGGTTGTAAAGTCGGGTCTCTTAGGGCTCAGAGGGATCCAAAGCCAGCTGGTCTGGCTTTGAGTTAAATGAATAGGCAAGTGAAACAAAGGCAGCAGAAAGTAGACAAAGAGTTGTAAACAGAACGAGAATTAAAGATAAAGAAGTCAAGATTCATAGAGGAAAAGAGGTACAAGATACTCTGAAGACATTCTTGCAGCAACAACGAACAGGTGAGACATGAGAGAAACATATGACTCCTTGCTCATGTAAGATTGTTCATTGCATTTTGCTATAACCAACATTTTCTGCTGGCATATTTGGAAAATGGGAAGGGTGTATGGCAACAAAAAACATCCTGATAAAGGAGATGATGGGCGTTGTTTGGACCCACACCTTTGAATTTTTGAATGAGCCTGAACACACAATGAACCACTAGACATTAGAAACCGATTAAAAACCTTCAAACAGCTGTAGTCTGCTTTGGACAAATTATTTTTTTGTCACGACATTTGTTTTCTGTCAGGAGGAAAGAAGAGAGTCGCATGCATGTGCGAGATTATTAAAGTGAAATATGTTTTTTTTTATCAGCTACACCATTGTCGTACAACACCATATTGCGATAGCACTTGTGGTCTCGATGCTTTCAGAAGATGAAAAAACTAAAACTTTGCTTACTTATTAGAATATTGTAGTTCAACTACAACATAAATGTTTCAGCAAACAAAATCATAAAGGGTAGATTGAGTGAAAAAGTTGAGTGAAATGTATCAAGGAGTGAAGATTCTGTTTTTAAATCTAGATTTATTTAGCTAGTACTGTATATATGGGACGGGGGACATTAGTTTGAAGAGAAGTTATCAGAGACGACGTAACAACATATATCCATGTTGTTCTTTCATGTTCCACTTTTAAATATGTGCTTTTTCTGTTAAATTCTGTGGTGGTTCATTTTGTACACAATAAGCAACTTTGGGCTTCACATTTTTTGTCATTGAATTCAATTTTAGGCACTCGCGAAATATGGTATAATATAATGTATCGGACAATCATAACAGCAAACTAAAAAAAATAAACACTGAAACATATAATAATTGAAAATACTTATTTTAACTTAGATTTTCAGTGTACACGGAGAATCATAATTAAAGACAACAGCAAGTTGATTGGCAAACAATACACATGTGTTCCATTTGCTGCTGGATACTTGAGACCAGCTAATGAGAAGAGTTGCAATTTCAATTGCTAACAATGAAATACAATGTGGTGCATTGCCCTGACTACAGTGTTGCACCACTATGTTAACGACAGGTCAGGTGAATATGTGATAAGCAGATGGGAAGAGTATAATTTGAACATTTCTGTGGCCACCATAGGAACACCGCCTTTTTAGTGTAGTATTTGGTCTAAAACCTGACAGATGGAATTTGTGGGCGCCTTATCATTGTCCCTCCAGAAACTGAATTGCACAGTAAAGCAAAAGTGGATCAAGGCTCATGTAAACTATGGAAAGAGAGCCAGCCCGCGTCACCTTGTGAGACCATAGCATATACTCTCGCTTGTTTAACCTGAGGAGATGCACAGCCAAGAAGCAAGAGCAGAATAATTAAGTTCAAGAAATTGTTTCAGTTTCTTATAAAAATATGACACAATAACCAATGCAAACATGTGCAGCGTGTGTGAATAATAATGCAAGAACTGTGTCATACTGGCATTAAAAGCAATTAAGACAAGTTGTGACTTTTTTTGACTTGAGCCCCAAGGAAATGGGAGGGATGAGGAGGACTAAACACAGCTTATTCCTTTGAAACAGGACTAACTGGTGAAAAGATAATGCACAATGCATTACCGACCAGGCTAACCTAAACATATAAAAATGAACAACATACAACAGCAACCATACTGACTGAAAACTCTTTTCCTTCATTAGTGAACACACAGTTTGAATGAATAAAAGCAGGTTAAGATTAGAAGAGGATGTCTAAATACACAGCATCCATCCATGTATATGTATATTTACATCCATGACATGTTATGTCATGTAAATATACAAATTCTATATGGAGAGATGCCTGACTGCTTTGATTCTTTATTTGTTGAGCATGGGAATAGATCTAAGCCTATCTAAACTTAAAGTGAGTTGATATGATGATAACATGTAGTTGTGATGTCCATGAAATCGTGTAACCTAAATGAGGAAATAAACATCATCAAATATGAGATTCCTTTACAGCCAGAAAAGGAAAAGCTGTGACACGTCTGCAGCTTCTGTAATTATGACCCAGCTAGTCATCTTTAGATTTATTTTCGGTAGAAGCAGATGCTTTGTAATTAATACAATTACCAAGATATAAAGAAATACTAGAAAAAGTCCTGAATTATGAATCTTTCTTGAGGCAAAAACAACAATCAAAATAACACAAATATATACAAAAAGTCAAAGATCAGGATTTGATATGGTTATAAAAGTATATAAAATAGGCTAAGTATAGGTGCAAGACTCAAGTACTCATATTATCTTTCTCTAAAAAACGTAACGTCTAAATAAACGGATATTACTCATGTGTTTGCCATGTCTCAATCTGACCACACGTTCATAATTTTCATACTGATACATAACTGAAACAGGGGGTGATAATAGTGCTGAATTTGCTATCACACCTGCTCCCAAAAACCACAGAAAAACAAACCGGTGGCCCTCAACCACACCTCCTGTGAGCCTGCCTCTACACGTGACATGCACAGGGCTAGACAATTATGTCCCGCCTTCTTTCTCCCATTGGTCTATCTACAGACGCTACAATGTGTCATTGGCTACTGGGAGTGTCCTTTCAACCAAATTCTATTGCTGTTGTCTTAGAGATATGACGTCAAATGTATCAAATGTGATGGGGCTAAACCGAGAAATTTAGGGAAAGTAGTTTTTAAGAAGAAAACGGGTTGAATGTCACTTATCATTATTCTGAATGTCATATTTTTCTATTTCTTACTTGTTTTTAACTTAGCGCGTGTCCATATTTCTACACTGAAGCAAATACACAGAAATGTTTCCAAGTTTTTTCAGTAGCCTATTACACAGATTCTCGAACCTGCCAACGAAAATGCATTGCAAAATAGTTTAAGCCTCTCTGTAACATAAATAGTCAGTGTCGTTTGTTTCATTACACTGTTTTTTTGTTGTAACGTAGGTGATAAACGCAGACTTTCGCTGCTTTAGCTCGTATTTAGATGGCGGTATGTGTAGACAGAAATAGTGAGAGAGGGAGGGACGAAGAGAAAGAGAGAAAGAGAGGGAGAGAGAGCAAGTATGTCAGAGGAGGGGCGGAGCCTCTCACTGACAAGAGAGACTAGCTTTTCTGAGTTTGTCAGCTCCCCCTAAAATAGCAGGCAGCGCGTAAATGTGAAGTGAAATAACGTTTGTACACTGGAGCCACCGATATAGAGGGTCTGTGCTCAGCGGCTGACTCGGGAGTAAAGGTGAGTAACGGAAATAGAAACAATGTCGGAGTGACGGTGGCTCTGTGGCGACAGTGAGTGAGGAGCGCCAGAGGGAGACGTAGAGTGCCTTTGGGAGACTTTAATATTAGAGCTACTCTCAATCTCTTTATTGTCTCCGTACTTTAGGCCGCGTCATCCAAAATGTATTTAACGACATTCTCATTGAGTTTTTGAAGGTATAAAATGTATTACTTTGAATGTACGAACGTGCGCGCGCGCTGTTGATATCAGTCAATCGTGCGAAACTTTTTCAGGAATCACGCCGGTGAAGAGCGTTTACCCGACCCGACCCTCTTTAAATTTACAATTTGTGTGTTGTGACGCTTTTAACTCCCTCACAGTTAATGGTGCTTACCCACGGTTGAAATGTTATAACTGTATATAACTGTAACAGGAGTGGGCATCGAGTTATATAGTGATTAACGCGTGTTGAACGTTTAACAGTGCTGAGTCTTCTCGACAACAGACAACAGCGAATATTTGTAGTTAAGGTTTGTTATTGACTTTATAATACACAAAAAAGACTCAAAGTTAAGATATAGCCTAGAATATTATTGTAACACTGGCGGGCAGTAAATTATGTTTTGTGGTACTTGTTATATGACTTGATTATTTACGTTTAATTATACTTTTTCACTTATAGTCCAACACTTCTCCTTGGAAAATAATCAACTTTCTATTCCAATACCTTAAACTGACAGCTGAAGTTACTTGATATTTTTCAGAATACAATCTTTCATACCCTTCATTCCCAGTTAAAACCATGTATCTCCAAATGTGTTGATTTTTAAATGTTTCAGATAAATTTGAGGATTAAGGATGTCTTTATGTTTTGAGAATAAGATAAATGTAGCATTTAAATTTTTTTTTAGATTATTTGGAAAATGTCACAAAGCTAAAACAGGCGGATTTTGACTTTTTAAAGATACATGGCTCCCACAGGACATCAATGCTAAAAACAGACTGTGGTGATCTTCAAGATTAAACTGCTTATCATCAGACAGTCTTTAAAGGTACATCAACATCTGCATTTGTAAAAGCCAACATACACATTTAATGCAGTATAAAAACCCTATGACAGCAAAAACCCGAAATGGATCAGTTTAGTGCACAATCAGTACTATGATTTGGACATTCTCAAGTACATTTTGTTGATTATCATTACATAATATTTCTTTTGAATGCAGGAAAGTAACTGGCAGTGGAGTATTTGCACAATGTATATCATAGTTTTTCTGTCAGAATCTAACTACCTAGTCCACCAGTCGCTAATTGCTTGCCATTACTGGTATTGGAATCTAGATGGTGCTGGTCAGCATGATGACCACTTCACTTGCTAATTAGCATACATACTGTATTGTTGCTAGTGTAATTTGTATATCTACTACATAGCCTACGGTGATCTATTTAACAAGATAAGACTCGTAGTTACATGCCATCAGGCCCAAATAATTCTTTTGGTACTTTAACATGATACACATTCAGTAATCTTGGTCCTGAACTCTAACAAATATTCCAACTGTCAATCTTACTTTAATTACTCTCAGCATCTGATCTCCAAATGCATTGTACGCACCTTATTTTTTCTGCCCTAATTTATTCGCTTTTTATCTGACTGAGTCAAACCACCATGGCACATCTTAAGCTCCTCCAAAAAGTGGAAGCTAGACATTTAAGTCAGATAGGACATCCCATATTCCCCCATTTAGCCTCAATGCATTGCCCGTCTGTCAAGACCAGAATTGATTTTAGGATTCTTTAATCATTAAAAAGGCCCTCTATTGCTTAGTTTCCTATACCTTTCTGAACCACTGACCCCATGACTACTGACAGAATTCATATGTCAATGTCACGCAGCCCGGGCAACTAAAATCTGTAACAATCTACCCTCTTATATTAAATCAGAGTTTGTTGATTGTTAAAAGCACCTAAATCTAACTCATTTAACTGTCTTTCAGTCATTTTATCATATTTATTTCTGTTGTCTTGTGTATAGCAATTTGGACCCTGTACTCTTTGTTAATAAAGTTTCAATCACTTACTTAATTATTTACCATAACTTTATCCTGGTTTTAAACAACACAGTCATTATTATTCTTCACCACAAACAAAGTTAGGAGTGAGGAATAAGAGTGGCTACTGCCAGTCATCTGTAACATTTTGTTGCTAGCTCATCACTCAAAAACTGTTTGATATGTTTGCGCAAATTTGTCTACACACCATGATAATATACTAAAATTGTGCTTTTTGCTATTTACGGACTTTCTTTCATTTTTTATTTTCCTTCTCCCTAGTTATAAGTTGAATTTAGGTGTATTTGTGAGTGTGATTTATTCAGAAGAGGCCTTCCAAGTCATTTCTCCAACTGTTCAATATTTTTTCCATCACACTTTATGTACACATCTCTCATGTGCTAATCATTCTTGTTTACTTTTATTTAATATAGAACATTTTAAAGACATTTATAACGTTTTCAGTTACCATGCTTGCATGTTCTCCCTGTGTCTGCGCGGGTTCTCTCCATGAACTCCGGCTACCTCCCGTAGTCTTAAAACATGCAATATAGGCGAATTGGTGACACCAAATTGCCCGTAGGAGTGACTGTGAGCGTGAATGGTTGTCCGTCTCTGTGTCAGCCCTGTGATGATCTGGCGACTGTTCCTGAGTATACCTTACCTCTTGCTCAATGTCAGCTGGGAAAAGCTCCAACCTCCGTGACCCTGAACAGGATAAGCGGTTACGGATTATGGAGACATTAATAAATTGTCTTAGATATGCATTTAACAAGAAAGGCAACAGTGACAACTTTATGAAAATTTTCATAAATGTCGATCTTCGACTAAATGCTATGGCAGGAGATCGTTAGTTTTTTATGCTTGTTTACATTGGAGCTGATTGGAGCTAGAGTACACTCAGTTAAAAGGTACCCAATTGAGTGAAATAATATGACATGTTGTAAAGGTAACTGTTTTGCTGATAAACTTCTCCCTACATTAGAGGATCCCACTTTTATTCGATTTGAAGTGGGAGTCTGGGACTTGTTTTGTTGTTAAGATACAGGTGAAGTGATAGAGGATCTATGCTGTGTAGTGTTTTTTTTAATCTTCACGACTCGGGTGACCTTAAACTTGTAACAGAGTGGGTGATGGCCCACAGTAAACTGATCTTCTCAAATGCCTCCGGTCTAAGCTTGCGCCGATCATGTCTCATTAATATTGTATGGCAGGAGTTGTATCTGTTTAGTTTTAAGAGAAAATAGCGTTAGCATAAACTTAAATTGTTCACTATACATTTTCCCCATTTTGAAGTTGATAATGGCAGGAATTGAAAAATGTTAGTTAAGTTTGTTTTGGTATTGATAATGTCCAACATAGTTTTTTTTTTAAATAGTGTATTAGCATAATTTAAAGCTTTGTGGTTATACAGATTTTATTATTAAAGGAATACTTCAGCGACATGAGTTCTGTTAAAGCATGTTGGTATTTTTCACTGTTATTAATGTTCTGCTGGCTTGTATATTACCATACCAGCCAGTTGCCAGTGATTTCTAAAGCAAAGCAGTAAAGCAGCCTCCAATCTGCAGTCATTAGTTTCTATGTTGCCCCAGGCCTTGCCAGTAATAGGCCTTGTTGCTCATGATCCATGACATGTGAGCTCTTATGTCTAATATGTGCATGAGGGATTCTTTATCTGCCACTGAAATTAATATCATTCTAACAATGTATGTTATACATTAGCCAAAGGAATGAATATGATGTCTGTGAAGGTCAGTTTTTTGTATGTGGTTTATTGTTGCTCTAACCTCGGAGAACCCACATGTCCTTTAACATGACACAAACACAACATCATAAGTTCTTTGATTTCAACCTACATCTACATAATTTTATTAAAAGTTATAGCCTTGTTACATGTTTGTGTGCCCCTGCATGCATCTGTAAATGTTTGTAAGTGCTTGTTAGCACAAGTTCACAAGTTCTCAGTGGGAAGAGAGAGATGAGAGGTGGTGACGTGTGAAGAACAGGCAGCTGCAGCATCTTTTACTGCACTCCTCATCCCACTTCAATCTCAGTGTGCCATTTCTCCTTCCAGGAGAAATATGGAGTGTGTGGGCGAGTCGGATCTGCAATTAATGCCGGTTGTCAGAAAGAGAATGCTGGCGATTACGCGATTCATGTGATTCACTGAGTGAAAGTCTTTCTCTTCCATTCTTGTCCTCCCTGGAAATTTTTACCAAGGAAGACGAAACAGCTAAAATCTGAAAGCCAAATATGTATTGAATGAAAAAATATGACAGTGAGACTGAACATACAATATAGAGGACATTGATTTGATTGTCGGGTAAAACAAGATATTCTTTTGTAAGACAAATTTGCACAGAGGATATAGATATTAACATTTTTCAGTGTGTTGTATATTTGCTGGACGTGACTTTTTGTTTAATTTGAATAATGTTTATTTCAACATCGCAGTGGTGGCGTCAAACATTGTTTCTTGGTTAGCTCTTTTTAATTGGCTTTAAGAAGGAAAGGGAAGTTTCTGCAAATTCACAGAAAAATTAATTAAGGTGATTTGAAACCGTTTTGAAAAATTTTATATCAAGTTAATATTTAATTATTTTATCACTGTGCAGTTAACTTGACTTTTGATGCTATGATATACTTAAATTGGTGCTTCAAAAGAATTAAAAAAAAAAAATCTGACTGTGTAACTACTTATCATCCCTGTTGACTACCAAAACAGCTTAGTAACATGTAACAATGTTTATAAGAGCTTTATCATCAATATGTAGATTCCAGCGTTTTCTTGTGAGACCTGGAGGTTGGATGCAGAATTTTGAGCCTGGCAGATAATGTTGTACAGCAACTTCTGAAAACAGAAACGACTTGTATTGCTATTTGCTGTTTGTCATTGTATTAAAGTATATATAAAGTATTAATAATTAACAACACCATAGAACAATCTTAAAAGCATTCACAAATTAAAATACACGAGTAGAAGTTGTAGTGTGCTGATATTACTGAATAGTTAACTCAAAGAAAAGTATACTGAGAGTTGTAGGAGACCTGAAGTTCTCTGGGGATTTTTCCAGATATGTGGGGCATAAAAACATAATTCAACGTCTCCATTTTTTAGTTTTGACTTTAGGGGCGAAGTAGACCTGTCCCAGACGACCTTAGTGGTTTGAATAGCTCATAACGGAACAATGGATTAGACATATGTTTTGGCCCTCGATTGGAACTGTAAACCAAGGGAAGTATTTTGAAATTGATTATCTGGCGGTCCAACTTTCAGAGCAAGTTTTAATTTGCTGGGATCATTAGCCATTTGTGCTTTTGAAAACTGTACTGGATATCATGGAAAACCAGTTTGATAAAAAACATTTTCTGTTTTTCAGTTTCGTCAAAGTAAAAGAAATCTACATTAAACATTAAAATACAGTAAATATTCTTTAATACAGTTTTCAGATGTATGCCTTCTTCTGTTACTTATTTACTTACTTCTGAATAATGACAGCAATGAAAACGTAGCTCTGCCAGACACACCAGCATTATTTTGGTTCTGTAATAACCTAATGAATGCTCAGAGGGTGAATGTATTACTCAACGAGGCACTGTTTGTTTAGCAAGACAGCTTGCAGTGACCTTTCAACTGTCCTGCCCTTGACTGAGACCTCTGGTGGTAAGCCACCTCGTATGGCTCACTCAGCACATGTGCTGCTGAGTGGGGCAGAGCAGCCTAGTGACACCGTCTTTATTTTTTTTTTGTCTTCTGTGCTATACCAAATGAGGCTCGACCCAAGGTCTCCTCACCTTTCAACCTGGACCACACAAGGGAAGCATCAGGAAGATCCTGAAGCAGAGACACAATCTAAATCCGCTGTTAATCTGCTTTTCACCACTATAAGCCTAGTCTGTCTAACGCCACACTAGTCTCTGACACTGAAGACAAACAGACGTGGTTTTGGACTTTAATTGCATAGACATTAGTCCCATGAAATATTATTATATTAGCTACCTCCACCAAGGAGTTGTTCTTGTCTTTGATTATTTGCTTGTCATTGGAAATTTCTTGTAATTCAGAGCATCATCTGGATATATTATATCTTATAGGATAATAATTATGGTTATTATTATTATAATTATTGAACACTGCTGATTGGGTTGGGGGTCAAATTTGATATGCCTTATATAGTTACTGAGCTAGATCATCAAAAATGCTGTTATTGATAAAAAAATATCTTTCATGAAATAAGTAGAAACTGGCCTTTAATGAAAGGCCTGTTTATAATAACCCAAACTTTTAAGGAAACCAATTTGTTCCCTATTCCAAAAAGGTTTTCATGGTTAGTGGGTCAAACTATGATAGGACCATTGCTTTTAGCTGCAATTACATAAAAAGGGAAACTGAGCTGCGCTGGCAAAGGATTGGTTTTAAGTATCAGTTTTATCAAGTTTCTTCATATTTTATATATCTTTAATTATTGAGTTTTTATTGCATCATACTTAAAAGCATACATTGTTTCTATGTATTGTACGCTTATATTCTCCAATGAGCATAGAGAAGAGTTCTTGCTCAGTTTGTGCTGTAGGAGAGTAGACTGGAAACATGTGATTAAGCAAAGGTGACAGATTTGAGAGGTCACGTCATTAAGCACCTTTGTTTGATACCGACTCATTATTCTTTCTGTTGTGGAAGGAAAAAAAGATAGTATTACCACCCTTCATCATCTCAAACTTGAGTGGAACACACTCATAAAACACACAACGTAACTGCTTATATCCTGTGGTTTGGTTAGTCGTGACGTTTTCAAGCTTTCATTTTTTCTTGTTGACATGAAACAGACATATGCCTGGAGGATAGCATAATAGAGTTGCAATGTCGCTGTTCAACACAGTCGTGATATTGTTATGTCGAATCATGCATTGAGCGAAAATAAAGTGAAGAAAGACATCTGCTTGCTGAGTTGCATTTTTGCTGACTTTTAATGGAACCCTGAAAAAACATAAATCAAAAGAATATATTATAATCTAATTTACTAGATCAAAAGATCTCCCATGATTGCTAATATGCCCAACTGTATTGAATATCTTATGTTCTTCTGTAGATCTTAAAAAGCATTTCTCACCGGAGATTGAACTTCACCAGCTTTGTTTAGAGTCAATAAAGTAGAAGAAGTAGTAGAAGAATCCGACTTAGGCAAAAAATTGGGTTACTTTTGAAGTCAATAATTTGCATAGCTCAGTAAAGTCTGCCGCCAACTGTGTTACCGAAGATAGTGTATAGTGAAGTATGTGCAGCTGTTAGTCCTGGGTGTCTCCGCTCCTTCAGCAGCCTTGTTGACTGAACGTCCAGTAGCTGCTGGAAGGAGGACTACGAGCTCCTGCAGCTGGGCTGACCCTTTGGCAGGAAGAACCTATGACCTTTGATATTGTTATTTTTCATTTTTGTCTGAGAAGCCGTCTGGACCAAGACAGCTGGAGAGGATGTGATTCCTCCTGTTATTCCGCAGGACACATCGACCATAAGACCTGGGAAGGGAAGTGACCCTGCCCTTTTTCTCCCTGGAAAATGCTCCAGTCCACTGCAGAGCTCTGATTGTTGTTAAAGTTATCTTCTCTGCAGTTAGGGTTGGGATCCAGCATCCTGAACACTATCATGAATGTTCTTTTTAGCAAGTTTTTACATCATAGCATTAAGAAGATAAAGTGAGTTAAGCTTAAACTGTGTGCACCAGGGCTGTCACAATATCAAATTTTCACAATACAATGGCAAATATTACAATAAATATATTATCAAGATATCTAGCAATCATTTTAAAAATAATGTGATCACTTAAAATTCATCTTTACTTTATGCTCCAAGTTGTTATCTCTCCCTTCAAAAAAAACTAAATACAATGGACACATGATTAAAAATAATTTTTCTGAGCATTTGTAAAGAAATAATATTCATCAGATCAACTTTTAATATTTAGACACAGGAACATTTACAGGGCTCATTTTATGACTTTCCTGAATTTACGTGTATAGTTCAACATCTCTGCATTCTGATCTGCATGTTTTAAAGCAGAGTTGTCAACCTCAATCAAAGAAAGATTGAGTCCACATCGAGGGCCAAATAAGTTATGTTTAATTTGATGTAGGGTAGCAATAATTGATTATTTTTGTGATCCAGTATTCTAGCGATTATTCTAGTGATTAATTGAGTGATTGAATAAGAAATATTGAGTGTTCTGCGATTAAAGAAAAAAAATTCAATCACTTTCGTTTTGTTCAGGAGTAGTAATAATATACAAAACAGAAAATATGACAGGTCTATTGTATTGAATTGAACTAATTGTTCACCTTTTTAAAAAAAACATTCTTATTGCTGGAATTTCAATAATAACTGTCAACAGTTATTATAAAAAATTTGATTTGTTGTTGGATTTATTCATCTTCTTTAATTCAGCATCTGCAATGTTTTCCATCGCTTTTTAATGCGTTCACAACGTCAGTCCATCACGGCACTTGACGTTTTTCACGTGTTCATCATTTGTAACTTTTCCATTTATTTTTGAAGAGATATATTAGAAAGACACTCTGCCGTTGTCCAGATCTCAATTGGAAAGGCTTGTTTACGTGGAGCAGTTTTTTTTTATTAATTAGGAATTTCTTCCGATTTTATTTGGAATAATGGGGCCATGTAAACCTACCTAATGTCACAGTTTATGACTGTACAGAATCCAATGAATCACAATTCAAAGACCCATTCACCAACCCCCAGAGTCACAATCACAGTCTTTCAGTCTTTGTCTGACTCATTGACCTCCCCAAATTTGAGAAAAAGTGAGCATCTGTTATATCTCAAAGATAGATTATCCCCCTCGTTTCTCTTAGTTCTTCAGGTGAGGTGAAAGACGCTGGTCCGATGAGTGCAGATGAAGTGATCTGTAATCGTTATAATAATAACTTAAATTTATAAAGCGCCTAGTAGATAGTTGATCCAGTTTGCAACTACTAGTTAGCAGAACATGGACTACAACACGATGGTAGGGGTTAACAGGCTACCGGCGGATTGTATGGGACTATCTAGGCCACTACCTTGTTGAGTATAACGCCACTGTGAGTATCCGTTTCCATATTATCAGACATCGATTCATTGTTTGAGGTGTGTGGGAGCTTGTGCATGAAATAATGGTTAAGTGAGGGCGCAGTGCGCTGTATAGGTTTCCAGATTTAAACAAAGCCTCGAGGCAAATAATTTTCCTTTATTAATGAGCGTTAACTGTTTTTTCTCATCCATATCCCCTCCCAGGCTTCCATGAGCCTAATGTTTATATCAGATTGCTGATAACAAAGTAGTAGGGACTTCGCTAGCGCTCTTGGTTGATGTGACGGGTATCGCAGGGCATTGTGGGATTTAGTATATGTATGTATTATGTGTGGTGTTTGTGTAATTTACCAGCTATCTAGTTATTATCGAAATTTTTATATTGTCTTGCGAGCTGGATGTAATTATTCTGCGGGCTGGATGTTGCCCGCAGGCCTTGAGTTATATATATTAGTTTTAAAGTTTGTCAATTATCAATCAGCTAAAGTCAGCACACACATTAGCTAGTTCGCTAACTGCTTGTCATTCTCTATCTAAGCTACGCTAACGTTAACTCAAAATGCTTTTGCTATCGCTAAAATTTACTCTCTATGGTAGCAAAATTATTAGGATGGTGAATGCGAATGTTAGTTGTATGATTTGTATGGTTGCCTCCTTTCGCAACAATCGTAGCCACACATTCCCTCCATACGGAAGCACCCTCAACAAGGACGTCATTCTTATGCAGCCCGGAGAACTCCCACACTGGAGACTTTACTTTTTTGGCTTAGAGATAAAGTATTTCGCCCGCTGCATTTTCTTTCAATGAGTCAGACATCTTGACACAAGACACTAGCGCTAGCTTTATACAGTCTGCTGGGCGAGAGTTTGCCATCACACACCATGTGGGAGCGGTTGTTTACGTTGTAGGGAGCGAGCGAGCGAGACAGAGAAAAAATTACTGGGAAACGAGTGCTGAAAGCTTTTTCATTTAAAAATCCCATTTTTGTTAAGAGGGAAAACATGACCGAATAACGAGGGCTAAAAAGCCTGTTCATTTAAAAATGCTGCTGTTGTTAAATACGAAAATATCGTAGGTGGATTATTCACATGATATTCATATTTCCATTTTTAATGGCCGTGTTTATCACAAAACCGGTATAAAATGACAAGCCTAGTGTTTACTAGGGATATTACGATATTAGATTTTGATATCACGATTATTGTGGGAAAAAAAAAATGGTTTCACGATAATCGACACAGTGATAGGAGACCCCAAGCAAATAGTTAACAAAGCTGTGTCTGTTGTTTGATGCTTGGGTGTCAATGATGTTTGTGGCATAATGTCAACTTTTACTTCCAGAGGTGTGTGTAGGTAGGCAGGCTTGTGCACATTACATCCACACCAATCTGCCATAAGATTGAAACCAATTGCCTGATTTTATGAAGGCACCCAAACAGCTCTGTGAATTTATTATGTGTTCTGACACCTTTCAATTAGGAGCACTATGAACTTTTTCAGCAGTTTGTGCTACAGAAGCTCTTCTGTGGGATCTGACACGGGCTAGCATCGTTTTCAAAACACATAAATGAGTTTTGGACACCAACAATCCTTTCAGTGGTTCAGATTTTCCTGTTTCCAACTCATCATCCTCAGGACAAAATGTTCACTTGCAGCTGAATATATCAACCCACTGACAGGCATGACCACAGACCATGATGATCAGATAATCCTTGTTATTCACTTCAGTTGTAGGTGGCTATAATAAACTGGTTGACAAGTTTGTGTCTTGGGACCTAAATATCTTTCTTATGCTAAATATCTTTCTTATACACATCCAGGAATTTCATTGCTGGATGTGGCTCCGCGTTTGTTCGCAAGTGTGTCTGATTCGTTTTCATGCTTGTGCCTGGGCCTTTGCTAGTGCCTGTGTGTAAATTTGTCAGGGTATCTGGCACATTAATAGAAGACCTTAATTTCCTGTGCAGGAGATGCGGGGAAACTCTTGTTTTTTTTTTCCCAAGTCTGGCGTTAGCATTTTGACATATTGAGAGATTGATGGACTCACTTTAAATCTGAATGTAAATTCTAGCCAAAGATCTTGACTTGGGTAAACAGGGATGGATGGCTATTCTGAATATGTTGAAACATAGTAGACTTGTTGGGGCATATAGCAGCAACTTTTTGATTGCAGGCTTTGCAGACTGAATACACATCAAATACAACCACCAACCAGGTGGTCATTTAGTAGATATCTGAAATGGTCGCACACTGAAGAATATATATTTTTCTTTGGTGTATAGAAATCTGGAGTTTCAGTTCCGACTGTCATTTTCTGCACATTAACGTGATGCGCACGGTTTGACCACACAGAAACCTACACACACGTATATCCCAAAATACCATTGTTTTACAATTCTTACGATTATAATACTGTGACTTTAGTAATCGCGGTTAATGGTAGAGACGATTAGTCATGGCAGTAAACAACGACTGATTAAGTATGGTAAGAATCTGTCGTTTTTGCCATTTTAACGGCGCTTCAAAGCCTATTCAAGTGTCATTTACAAGCCATGATATCACCTGTAGGTGTCAACACTCCAGGCAGTATTCGATGCAGTGGATACAGTTTCAGAAGCTTGCAATCCAGAATGTCTAAATTATATTTTTAAAATTTTGATTTCATCTCCAGAATCTAGATCCCAGTCCTCTTTGAGGGGACTGTGATTGTTAGTGAGGCGTTGAGTCCACTCGCAGTTTGTGCAACTGCATGTCTGTCCCATCCTTCTTTCACTTCACTTTCCATCTGTGTGCCGTGGGCTGCAAATGTAGTTAAGAATGGTATACTGTTTCCGTCTGTGAGCTGTTGCCAGCCAGTGTTCATGTCAGAAATTGTTGTTCTTGATTGTGTTTCCCTCCTCCTTTCAACCTCTGTTGCTTGTCCCACTGCCATGGGTGTTCAGAACACAAATGGCATTGAGGAGAAGGCAGGGGGGTGGCCATCAATCATCAGCCAATGTCCCTGGGACTCATGTCCACAGGCTATCAGTAAATAGTTTGACTGAAAAGATTCCTGGAGAGGTGAACAGCAGCAGAGCCGGTGGGGGTCTCTCTTTCTGTCTCTTCGCTCTCCTGCACAATGTTGGCACGCAGTTTTCATGTGAAAGCGAGCACACATCTGTTTTGGGAGGAACTGTGGGCTGCCAATATTCATTGATATCAGTAGATTTTCCAATTGATCAACTAAAAAAAAACTTTCAGGATGAATCCATCCTGAAATGATGAACGCAAGTGATGAACGCAAGGTTTCAAGAAGGATTGCTCTTTGTTGGACTTGCTCAATAATACCATGCCATATACACATTAACACAGTTACTTAATAAGCATATGACCGGAATTCATGAAGTCGCTATATATATGTGTCCATGAATACATACTAATATACATTCATACCTGATACTGTATGCAGCCCTTAATATGGAAATTGAGTGTAAAACAACACTGAATGAATATTCCCAAACAAGGGTGTAGCTCCCTGACGTCCCTGACCGGACGCAAGCCCTGCGTCTGGAACTCGTAACTCCTTCTCAGCGCCGCGCCAGACAGTTCCTTCCCTCGCGTGCGAAGCCCACGCCGGGCACCCAATCCTACTGTGTCCTCCGTACCTGTCTAAGCAGAGAGCCCTGGAGTAGGTGTTACACCAAACACCCTTCTGTGGTAACTCTTATCGTTGATCACTTGGCTGGTGTGTTGATGAAGAACTCAGCAAACTGCAAACATTTTTGTGAATTTCAGGACACTTTGATCATCACCACTTCTAACACACAGTTCAAAACTAAATAATATTATATCTACAGCAGCCATAAAGCAATCGGGGAAGAGGCAGAATATATAAATCCTGCCACCAAATCACTGATTCACTGACTCAGTGACTCAGTGACTCAGTGACAGGTGACCTGTGTCACAGGTGACACAGGTGACTGTGTCACCTGTGTTAAGAATTCAATATAGTAGGTAATTTGCGGTGGAATTTGTACCTTACAAATTGCAGACATTGAACATTCCCACATGATTAATATCACAGTTGTCCTCCATAATTATTGCAAATTACCACAGGTCCCCAGATAATACAAGTCCCGTGCCAAGACGTGCAAAATGATGAACTTCCTATGATTGCGGATGGGGTTTCACACCAGCAATAAACCGCTCTTGAGTTCACTTGTATGCGGTTTAAGATCACCCCTTTCAATTGGACTGGAGTCCAGTTGTTTGGTCCCCACCAGAGATCTCGGACTGCTTTTACACCAACACAAACGAACCGCATAAAGGGGGTAAACGCTCCACGGTTCGGTTCAACTGGACTAAACAAAACTGGGGTGAATACGATCTGAGTATAAATGCAAAAAATTATTATTAAAGGTCGAGGGTGTTTGTAACCATTGGGCTTAAAGGTAAGATGACAAATTATAAAGAAGGGACTATCTCTGTTCTCAACACAGAGCAATAGTGAAGTCAGAGAACAAAAGGTACAAAAGACCAGTTTTTCTCAAACTGTATTTCAGTCGTGGCACTCTCTCAAAGTATAGAAAATCTTGAATCTATAATGTTTTCAAAAACATAGATTCTTCATGCCAATTAAGGCGGACATATGCAGGCATTGATGACATTGGATTTTATGGATGGTTGACAGGCAGACTCGGAGCTGATGGCGTGCAGCCTTCAGTTGCTCCCTACACTTCTTCTCGATATAAGGTGAAATCACAGTTCACACAAATGCCATGCTTGTAATGTTACCAGAACAGCAGTGCTATACCGTGGAACTATTAAATGCTAATTTTCCAGTGTTATCAAAAACCTGTCCAAGGCCACTAGTTTGTACTCTACACTGATTTGGGCTTCTTGCGGCTTTGTTGGACAGTTGCATTAACAAAAAGATTTGCCTGGCTTTTGGTGACACAAAACTCTTTTTTTTCTTCTTCTCTCTTCTAGGTTTTGTTACACCTGCACTTCGCCCTCACTACATATCACAAAGTCATCTGCAAACATCATAGTCCATGGAGATGCCTGTCTAACCTCATCTGAACATCAACCTGAACATAACCATAGCAAACAAAAACGGGCTCAGGGCCGATGCTTGATGCAGTCCCATCTCATTACTACTTTTTTCTAAATTTTTTAAACTGGTTGCCCAGTAATCTTGCAGTTCTTCCCCACCCAGAGCCTGTCTCAACCCTGAAGTTCCCACAGCAGCCTTCCTTCCTCAACTTCCACCATTTGATTTTGTGCTCTACCTTTGCTCTTATATACCACCAGAGTTATCCTACTAACTACCATTCTATGCTGTCTGACTACATTATCCCCTGTCGTCATCTTGTACCTTGCAGTATTATTTGGCATTATAATTAACTCTGTGATGTTAGCGGCAACATTTGTTCACAACACCCTTCGCAAAGCCAGATGCTGTATTCTTGTCGAGAACGGTGGATGTGGATAAAACACAGGACGTTACATCTGAAGTGTATTGTTTATGGTAATGACTGTCAATATCTATTTTTTCACTGAGACATTTTATTTAAAGTGTTAAGAGTGTCAGCACAATGTAGTTTAAGATGATATTGTTGTAGTTGATATCTTCCCCATTATAACAGAGAAGCAATAGTAAGGCTCATTGGAGTGAAATGGTTGTCCAAAGAAATATTATAGCGATGATTTATAAAGGAATTTATATATTCTTATAATTTATATATTCGGATAATCTAGTTCTTTTAAATTCCCAAGAGCTATGAAGTTTGTTGTTTGGTACTACGTTGAGGTATTTGACAATTTATTTCATATTGTGAGCTGAAAATGAGATGGTAATATTATAATCAATATCTTCGTCAGTTTCAGTGAAATGACACTGATCAAAGTTACGTCATATGTAATTGCTGTTTACGCAGGACTCATAACCCTGGATGGGTTTGCAGGGATTTGGTTAGATAATCCGTTTTCATCAACATGTTTCTGCGGTTTGGAGGTTTTCTTAAACAATATATGGGCAGTTGGTCAATCCTTTTTGGAGGGCCTGTGGCTATGACATAGCAATGTATTTCCTTGACAGATGACATACCCAGAAGTGAGTACTGAATGACAAATGGGGATTCATTTGCCCTTGGATTTCGATCTGGTCAAGCACTCCGATTTAGTATGGTTGGAGGGAAACTGGTTGCCCAGTAATCTTGCAGTTCTTCCCCACCCAGAGCCTGTCTCAACCCTGAAGTTCCCACAGCAGCCTTCCTTCCTCAACTTCCACCATTTGATTTTCTGCTCTACCTTTGCTCTTATATACCACCAGAGTTACCCTACTAACTACCATTCTATGCTGTCTGACTACATTATCCCCTGTCGTCATCTTGTACCTTGCAGTATTTTTTGGCATTATAATTAACTCTGTAAGAACAGTTGGTGGTTTGGATCACCCACTGTCTCTTATAACCTCTTTTAACTGGGTTTCCAAGTTTCTTTGTTGCTATTTGAAGTTAGTGCCTGTGCTGCATATTTGCCACGTATGGTTAAACTATCAATTGGGGAGACCTTTTATCCTGTCAGTTGGAATTTTGTGAGGCTAATGCCCTCCTTGTTGTTAGTGTTGGTGTCCAAAATTCATATTAAACAGAGCACATATTCAAGGATCAAAGTAAATTTCAGATGCTCACTGCCAATGTAGTTGAGGAAGTCAATAAAATTTCTCTGAAAAAAATGGTATCAATATGTGCTCTGTGTGTTGTAATGGGTTGTGGAAATGGGTTCTTGGAATGATTCAATAACAGGGTTCTTCTGTTTGAAGAGTCCAACCAGTGCAGAATTTAGTGCCGGATTATTCAGGGTGGATCTTGCCTGGAAGCGGCACTGGTGCACAAAAAAAAAATCTGAATTGTGACATCGCTGATCGGTTTTCTATTGCTAATGCTGCTGCATGTTATGTCAATTATAACCTTAACGTGTGGGTCAATTAAGCTTGTCGAAGTGGGGGCCAGACCTGTAGTTTGTAAGCAGACAGAAGTCTGCCTGCAGAGAGGTAGCCCACACTCAGAGGTGGGAGATAGGGCAGAGGGGCGCATCAGGTTGGTAGACATATTGCAGGTCTGTCTAGGTATATCCATCTTTACACATTCTGATCAACAGATAGTTCCTTAATGATAATGGGGGGGACCTGACTTCAGTTAACTTACCTACTCAGTCTTACTCCGTCTTCTGTTGATCAGAATATGTCATTACCTCCTTATTGGATACCTACTGAAGCCCGACCAGCACCAAGATTGGACAAATATTTAGAAAATATGTTCAGGGCTTAGTCACGTCAGGATAGTCCAGGTCGGATTATGAGCAGGGGATCATGCACACTTTTTTGTACAGTAATGGAATGAAAGGGAAAGGGAGGTTTGCTCAGTGCACCACACAAGCAAGTTTTTTGGGATTGTCTTGTGCCAAGCCCCCCTCTTCCAACCTTTCTTCTTCCTCCAAAAACTCTGCTGGAGTAGGGGGGCTTCTTCAAAAATGATTTCTATTTAGAGGTGTTTGATCCTAAATCAATATTGAGTGAGGAAGTGGATCCAGATGGATAAAAGTGTCTCATATAGAGACATTATGTCCTCATATGTAGTGCCTGATCTGCATCTGTTCGTTTGAGTTTCTACGTGTGCATCGCACTTTGTTCATTGTGTCCTGTTCATTGTATCATGGTCAAATCTATAGTCCTTGGACACGTGACTTCTTGATGAAGTTCCGCATCTTCTCTTTGTTTGCGTGTACCACTAAAATTAGCTGCTTAACTCTTTCCTGTTGGGAGAGTTTCTTGTATTTATCGAGTACCATAAGATCAAATGAGTTAAGGCTAGATGTTTAATCGTAAAAGATTGCAATCCTGATTCAGACATACTGTATATGCAATCTAATTTTTGAAGTATAACGACTCTGCAGTATTTTAATTAATAACATTAGCTTCGGCAAAGCCAGCGAGTTTTGTTCCAATTTGCCCATACTAGCCAGTCATGGCCATTGAAGGTATTGGTCTATGGGTATTGTACAGTATATCTGTGACATGATGGATTATAGGTGTTTTAGTCTGTTAAGTGCGGAGCACATGTTGCATGCTGGAGAACCTCCGAACTGTTACAAGGTTATTTTTGTTATCACTTGAAGTCACTCAGTAGTAAGTCTGTGTGTTTATGCCGACTGTTGAAAATGACGTGCCTGTTCCCTAAATTAGAGATGGTCTGGATGCGTAATATAGCTGAAAAGAACTTCAAATTGCACAGGCAGAAACAGTATTGGAAGTTTCTCATGACTCCTATCTCCCTCTTTATGCAACTCAACTGTATCTTTCTCTGACTTTACTTCTCGGTTGTTTCATGAGGGCTACTCTCTCTTGGGGAGGAGATGGGCGGTAGAGCAGCTGGGAAATATCCCTTTAGTGCACATATACATCTATCTGGGTTACACGTGAATAGCTAATGGTACTATTTAATTTCTCATGTCCATAACAAAGTGCAATATGATGTAAACCAAATTTGAAAAATTGAGGGTAGAAAAAACAACACAATTCTCATTTTAGTTGGAATTGCCCAGCCCTAAAATGAGTACTAATTCACATTCTCACACCAACAAGTGTCATAGTCTTCACTAAGGATTAGGTATTTTTTAAACCTTAATCCAATCCAAATTTCCTTCTGAGTCGCTACTATTTACTTGTTGGTCTTGTTGTTTATAGACCTTTTTGAACTATCTTGAAAACAGTGATTGAGCAGAATACACCTCGTAGAACTTTAATATTTTGGAGAGGTTTTCGGTTACCATGTTTGAAAAATCATACATAGATGCACAGTCTGTCCTCTTCGTTGTGTACATACATTTTTAGAGTAGCTGTGTGGCTGTCAAACAGGTTAACCATAACAAATGTGTGTATGGACACAAATGCAAGGCAAAAACAAACAAAGAAACAAAAACCCAATCAGGTAATTCACAAGAATAGTGTCCAAGATTTCTAATGGAACTCCTGTGTTCAAGTAATCCCTTGAGCGGACTAAATAAATTGATATTGAAAGGAAAGCTACAATCAAATATTTATTCTGAGATTTTCAATTTCTTTCCAATAAAATTAAAAATGAAAATAGATTATCTGAAGGCAAAGACACTGACTGGAATGGTAAACAATATGGACTACATCTATGTGTACCAAATTGGTTGTGCCTTCAGTGCAGACATTTATTTGGTTAATCTGCCTGCTGATCATCGGATACCATTCAGTATCAATATCTGGAATCTCTGTATCTAATCTTGATCCACAGTATTTCTAAAGATGTATTGTGAGGGAGTAAATGTGCTGCCGCTGAGACACATTATGCATGACGTCCCTAATATCCTTACTCTTTGGATTCTCCCTGGAGGAAGATATTGGTTCATCTTCGCTGTTTACCACTTCTGAATTGCGGTCTGTTCTACATCAAAGGCATTCCATGGCACTTAACACTGCTTGCAGGGCTCCTGGGGGGTTGTGTGTGTGCGTGTTTTTTTGGGGGGGGGGCGCTCTTGCCATCTATGGGGTTGGCATTAATATTGTTCCCTGGTGAAAAGTCCATCAGACGATAATCAACCATGCAAATTGACATGTGACAATGCACTAAACCAGACCATTGCTCTACACTGTCATGCTATGCAAATTAGTAAACTTCAACATGGTATGTGTAGATCCATAGAAAATGCTGAGTACTGCTGTTAAACTGACATACTCACTTAAAAATGTGTGACATAAATTTACTTATTTAAAATCATTTTCTTGGTTTTCACTGTGGAGCCGAAAGACAATTTTATAAACAGAAAACTTGGAACAGCAATGCAATGACCCTTCTGTGATTATTTTGAACTACAACTGGCGAGTTCTGGATGAAATTAATGTGACAAAGTGGGTGAGAACATACCACTTGTCCCCGTTTCACAACATAAATTTACTACCACAAATTGAACTATACTTGCTAATTGTTTTGTCCAGGCATAATCGGACCACTATCAATATTGAGCTTACACATACAATCCCAGTATTATTTATTTTTGGTTGAATTAAACACACAAGCATTAATTTGATTTATTATTTAGTATGTATTCTATGTCATTTAATTAATGTGAATTTTCTCATGTTACAACTCCCCTTGGGTTTCGGCGGCAAAAGGAGGAAAAAGTACTAACACACTTCCTATATTTAAATAGTGATGTCACTGGGTGAAACCAAGTGATGGGGAAGTTCAATTATGTTCAACTTGTTATTGTAAACTATGTCTTTGTTATTTACATTCATTATTGTATTTTGATAATGTAAGCTATGCTGAACTGTACACACAGTTTATTGTGGAAGTTACGAAGTTTGTCATTTGTCAGGGTAAGGAGAGCTGGTGAGTTTACCTACCCTAATGGTACGGTCTTGAGTGGATTGACTCTGGCTGAGGAGAGATCCTATTTAACCAGTCCTTGGTGGCTCTTCAAAGAAGAGTTTCATCACGGTGAAGCTGACTTGCACGTCATTAGTCAAGTGCAAGTGAAAGTGACGTTACGCTGACTTTGTTCAGTTAAGCAGAGTTGAGTGTTTTTTGCACCTGTAACGATGAGCACATTTTTTGTAAATAAACACCATTTTTTATAAAAGAACAAGTTTCTGATGTCTGCCTCCTATCCAATTCCTACCACTCTGGCCCGGCCTACCAAAAAGAGGTTCACCATTTTTTTTGCATTGAGTTGAATTCATTGATAGAGGTTGTACAAAATAAATAGTGTATATGAAGGTGCAAAGTACAACAACAATAGAAGTGCACCGATTGCAATTTTGTTGGCCGATGACAGATTTTATCAAGTCTGACCACCCAATACTGATGATAAAACAATCATGATCAGTGTGTTTTTGGTGCTTTTGTTTTGACGGATTATGGTGGAATTTAGATTCGTCAGCATTGTGTATGTATTCTGACTTGATTGTTTAATGTACGATATGTCCTCCTTGCAGTGTGTTTCTTAAAAGAATTGTATGATATAAGTGAAAATAAACATTATTAGCCATGTTGAGTCCATTATATGTTACATGGCGGCTTTATTAAGGAAGAGACGCTTATGGATTAACAGTAAATCATCTTCATTATCATCATCTTGTGTATACGCAATCTTTTTATTTTCACAAGGGACTTCAGGGGCTCTGTACATAATTGACAGCAAACATATATACATACATACAGCGAGCTCATGGCTGGATCTGATTTATGTTAGCTTGAAATGATTTATGTTCTTCGGGGTGATACAATTTAAAGTGTCTCATTAAGTTTGTTGTCCTGAACATTTTTGGGTTTGTTCGTCCGCAGCTAATTTTGGCCTTACTGAAGTTACAAATGGCAAGGTTTGTGTTTTCTTAATTCACGCTGAAGGATTTCCAAGCTGGTGAGTACCAATGAGCTACCTGGTATTCATAGTAGCTCATGCGTTGTGCGGCGCATGCGTGTAACCGGCACCGAATGGACTGAGACTTATCATCGATCGTAAGAAAATCTGCCTCACCTATAACCAAAAATTTTTAAGATGTATGGAACCAGCACTGGAATGAATCAATGTTTGGCATTGCCTTTAGTGCCGTCACTGTGGAAAAATATTCATTTCAAGGCACATTTTTTAGAAACCTTCCACATCTTAGAAAGTGAGCCTTTTTGTTGAGTAGAAGCACAATGTAGTTCTACTCTAGTTCATCTCTTCCTCACCTGAACCACTGGGGTTTCTTATAGCTTGCTCTTATTTTCAGGTATTTTCATCAGGGGCTAACACAGCTCTCTCAGTGGTTGAGGGAGAATGGCGAATCTACGGTTTTGATGCAGCTGAGGTCCCATATTTGTACTTCAGAAACAGGATTCTATAGATACTGGTGTCAAAATTGTGATTCTATAACAATCAACTTCCCAGCCGTAGTTAACAAAGCAGTAGTGGAACATCACTCTGCCCTTGTGTAATTTTATATCAAGAGCAGAGGTTCCGCAAGCAAGAGAGGTTTAACTTGTTCCAAAGCTGTGCAAGAGTGCAAATAAATAGATTAACATGGAAAAAAAACAATCTTCACTTTTACATAGCTGTTGACCTTCCAGATGTTGCGTTGTCTCCTCAATTTTAACAATTTCTGGTTCATTTTCTTCTTCTTTATGTATTCTTTGCATCTGGCTGCTTTACAACTTTTGGTTGTAGGCTGCGCAAACAATCCGTTGTCAAACAGTAACACCAGTTTTACCACACCAGTAAATCCCGTTATTATGGAGGTCTGTTTTGGCGCGGGCATCTTAGGTGTGGGCTAACTCGATTGTCCAATTATTCCTCCACTGCATTGTGTTTATACTGAACGGGGAGATGGAATAAAGGCGGACAAGGCCTGTGCTCAAAAGACTTGTGTAAAAGTGGCTTAAGATCTACTGTTGTGATCCCTAAATACCCTTATATGTTTGCTGATTCAGAATGCTAATAAGAAGGTTTAAAGAATAATTTATTATTCTTTATATTATTCTCAAGTGACAATCCTACAATCCTCAATCCTACTTCTATAGTTTACTTTAACTGGACACTGCTCTCAGTTTATTACAAACACCTGTAATACTCAAACATTACCACTATTTATTTTATGGTTAAGTATAGCTGTCTCTTTGAATCATCTGAATGTATACCTTTATATTCCTTTGCACATTAAAACCACTTATTTAAGCCAAATTTTCAGGTTGAAAATAATTTTTTTTACAATGGGAATAATAAATGTCATATGGCTTTGGTCCTCTAGTAAAATACATGCAAAATGTGGTGAGTGGGACACAGTAGAAGCTGATCTGTATATCTGAGCCGCCTTTAATTTTTAATGAGACATAATTCATCACCCTACACTTGCAGCAAGGAAGTTATCAGTATTTTCTTTGTTCATAAAAATTCACTTAAAAAAATGCATCAAGGGATTAACCACGAGGTGGAAAATAGCTTTTCTACATGAAATGGATATAACTATTAGAAGAGGGTCATCTCTTTATCCTTGAGAAACTGAAAATCCATTCATTGGCTGGGCTTGGAAACCTGACTGACGCAAATGGATCATTGGGAATAGAAGTGTCCCGGCAGTAATTATGTTACAACGCCGCTGCCGCATACTACCACAGAGGTGGGATGGGATAGTGCGGGGTGCTTCTTTTAGTCTTATTTCCTTTACATCTCGCCATATAGTTGTTAACACAGTCATATTGTCTTCTATGTGCCTGAGCCCCCTCAAGCTCCCTCCCCCACCCATAATTGCCCTTTCTTCCCTTTTTTTTTAATACATATTCCAGCCTGAGTGCATGAATTGTGGAAAGTTTCTAACATTCAGCCCATTCCGTTGGTCTGCTATGTGTCCTCCTCTATCTGTTCAATGACTCTTATAGTCAGGAAAATGTTTCTCGCTGTTTACTTATTTGTCACTGATCTCCTTCTGGCATCCCTCATGCCCTTTGCCTTGAAGCTAAAGCTACAATGTCCGTCACATTTTTTACCTGCTGTCCAGGGCTCTGCATCACTAATTTGGTGAAAAAACAGACATGAAATTAATGTAATGTCGATAGTGTTGTATCATGAAACCCCAAGGCACTTAGTCAAAGTCACCTTGCCTAGTTCTCTCATCCCTGACAGTAATGTGCAAGTGAGATGGAGGATGTCTGTCTGGTAATACTTTTAGTATATAATGTCTTTGGGTTGTTGGTTGATATATCCACTCAATCATTCATATTTTCTAGATTGGATTCCTGTCCGGTATATGTTATGAGTGACATATTTTCCATTCAGACAGCTATATAACATGGCCTGCAATAAAGCATTTTCTCAGTGAGAACAGGTCTATCCTGTGTTTTTTTTTTTCTTTTTCTTTTTGATGCCATTTGAGAGGTGATAAGTAGCTTTTACATCTCCTGGTCCCTGCCTTATTGCACCATCCCCCAGCTCAAGCAAGGTGCTAGCAGCATCGGGGATTGTTTGAACTTGCATTGATCCAATGTGGGATTACAGCTGGGTCATTGGAGCATCGGACTGATCTAACAGTCATCAGGGTAGATTAAAACTACTTGCTGTCTGCTTGGCTGGTATTTCTGTGCAGGCTCTCACTGCTGGCTTTGTGATGGTCCCTACTGTGCAGGTTGCTGTCATCTTTTAATCCAGTAAATTTGATCTATTTCTCCACTGTGTCAGACTCTGGTTGACATAATTGAATTAGCTTTAAATTTCTGCAATCTTTGAAACATTTTTCGGTTTTCATTTCATACACTAAGATTTCCGCTGCGCATGGGTTTTCTTCCTAATGCATGATCAAGGTATACATATAATAAATGTTGTTTAAATCCTTCTCTGCTTTGAGAAATGTAACCCCAAGCAATGCTTTACAACAGAAGGCAGTGCTGTAGATAGTCTGTGTATTGCAGACTACCCTACCACTCACAACATCTCTCAAAGCCTCCTTTTTCACTTTTTTGTTCACGTGCCCTTGCAATAGCTCTTATTAATTATATCTCATTAGTTGCCTTGGAAACTAAAGTGAGGTAATGTTTAACTAGAGTTAAAAGAACGAGAGAAAGAAAAAAAAAAGAAAGAAGAAAAAGACAAGAAACAGAAAAAAAGGGGTGTTGAAAAGGCCAGATGGAGAAAGTGCTTGTTGGGGGATCAGCCATGTGTCAGATTAGCATCAGGAGCCATTAACACTAGTGATGCTACTCGGACTACAATCCTGCCTTTCACAGAGGGAGATAAGCATGCTCTCACAAAAAGGAAGAGGGAAACTGTTAGAGGGCTGGCTTGCCGGCACTACCCTAGGCCAATAGCCTGGTTTACAGGTATGGCACCTTGTGAAAGCAAGAAGAAAGAGATGTATGTTCATTTTTTCCACATTGGTGTGGCCCCTCTGAAACAAATCTGTACAACTGTAGATTTAGACCCGGTTTACTTAATGTCTTTAGTCTGTCAGAAGGAAACCATATATGAGCCACAGTGTTGACACTTTGAGTTTGATTCACTTTAGAACAACCTCATGTATTATCTTACAGATTCCCGCTATCAATGAACATCAGATTACATGCATGAGACTGTTGGCTCATATCAGAATATGGTTCTGTCATAATCCTGTTGTTTCAATGTACTGTATATTAAATCGTGTTTTGAAGCTGTGATTCGTTTTTATGTAGCTGGTAGAATCTTTGAATTACAAAGAAAGTACTTAACTGTATACACGCAGTAAACAGAGTAAAGCCACAGGAGAAGTTATTGTTGTTTAGTCTCAGACTTACAGTAGGGACAGGAATAATGAGAAGGATCAGAGGGGAAGGGTGTCCCCAAAGTGTACCCTCCCTTTCTTCCTCCTCTCCATTTCTCCCCAGCTCCTGCTTACTCCCCCACAAAGCGCATGTAGAAGGGTCATGAATAACAGGAAGTGGAGGGGCAGGAAGTTGAGACTTGTCTGCCCCTAGCCTGTGGTACGATACTTAGGCTAACACCGGATTGCACAGGAAGCACAACTGTCACGGCTCTGCTCGGGGATCTTTGGGTACTGTCCATCAGCTTCAGAGACATCATGGTTCATTGTGAGATATTAACAAGTAAAACAGGATGAATTTCATATTTCTTATGATATATTTATGATATAATATGTGATAAATATAATTATTTGGACATTTTAGTTTTTAATGTTGATTTAGTTAACACAGTTAGTTTAGTTACTACAGTGTTATTTCAAACAGTGATCAAATTTTGTTTATCATGTAAATCTTGAAACCTTTCCTTTAGGACACCAGTTGAAGTAATAATCTTACTATGGTGTTAGAATAGGTTTATGGAGAGTGAACATGAAGTTAGAAGCTAGATTCAGTAATCTCATTGGTGATTAAAATTGTTTTATTGATTGTGACCTGTTACCAAGATTCCTGGTTTCTGTTTTAAAGGAAGGGGAGGTAGGCTTTCTTTCCAAACACTTGACCAGTGTCACACCTCTTCATGGAGGATCACTGAGCAGCTGTGGTCATAATACATTTTTTTGCTCAGTTGCCTTCATATGCCATAACTCTTTCTGACTTTGACTTTCTGTCAAGCCAGTATGCTCAATTCTATGGCAAAATGTTCTCTGCACATTGGTTTGTGTGTTACAAATGTTTGGTAAGCAACTTTCCAAAGAGGTGGATGATTTATATCAAAAATGTCATAGTTGTACTGGATTTCTGGCCTGAAAAGGTACAGACAGAAAAGCAGTCACGATATTTTCTTTTACCCCCTCGAGGGGTGGGGCTGGGGGTTGATTTAGGGTTACCCATATCCATCCATCCGTACATCCGCCCATATGTGCGTAGCATGGAATAGTGTATACACACCTCCACAAAAACCGTTGGTCACAATTGTACGAAATTTTTCAACTACTTTGTAGGGGCCCTTAAGACGTCTATTTCATAATTGGTTTCATATAATTTATACATTTGAGAACATATTAACTCCTTCATAGTCTGGTTTGTTCACCTGCATGTCTGACAGAGGGTATTGTCTAACCATATCAGCATATATTGTGTTCAGAGCCTTCTTGCTATGAAGCTGTAATTTCAGTCCTTGCTTTGTTAAATTCCTGACAAAAAAGCCAGAAAATATTTCCATATACCTCGGAACAAAAGGGAAATTAATCTCTTTTGGATGTAGCCGAAAATAAACACTTAATTTATCCATTTTTATATTATTTTAAACTTTCAAAACATTTAACTGTTATAATTTAAAGATATGCACTCTCGGCCAGAGCTCCAAATATTGTTCTAATTCTCTCTCTCTCTCTCTCTGTCTCTCTCTCTCTCTCTCTCTCTCTCTCTCTCTCTCTCTCTCTCTCTCTCTCTCTCTCTCTCCCTCCCTCCCTCATTCTCCCTCTGTCATTCTCCCTCTCTTTCGCTCTCATAAAAACACATACAAACAGACATAGTCTCCCTCCATCTATCTCACACGCACACACCAAGAGCACATGATTTTGTCTACACACAGGCACTCTGTCTTACTCTAACACTCGAAAGAGGTCCAAGTGTCACGCCTAAACTTGTTCTGTTCTACAGTACTAACATTGTTCTCTTTTGTAATCCGCCTGTCTTCTGATACTATCTACAACTATAGTCTATGATAGCTGTGATTGTTATTTCATCTACAAAAAAGTATATTTTGGTACTGTTACCTGATGAATAAATTTTGTAATCACTATTTTATCCGACAAACCTTAACTGAATGTGGACTCCAAGTTGGTAGTATGGCACACCTGCAATCTGAAGGCCCTCTCAGCATGTAATTTTGTAGCTGTGTGAGAGAAATGTCATGACAGAATCTGTTATGCCCGTAGACTTGATCTGTCCCACTGTGACAGCTTGTCTGTGAATAGAGGGAAGATGGGTGCGTGTGTGAATGTTCCGTTCTTTCTTGTGTACACTTATGGTGCACTTTTATTAAACACACTTTTAAACACTTTCACAGACTCTCTCAAAGAAAGTAATCTGCTATGGTTACTTCAAACCTACAACAATACACAGATTATTGAAGTATTTTTGGATAAGCCAAATGTAATTGTAGGTGCATTACAGATAAAACTGTTTCAAACTCAGACTTATAAAATGATAATACCCTGACCTAAGAAGTACACAGTACAACATAGTGAAATTATTTCTCTTCATTTGACCCATCTCGGAGGGAGCATCTGGGGAGCTAGGGTTTCAGGGTCTTGCTCATGAACTCTATGACAAGTAGACTTTGGGGGTACTTGAACCGGCTACTCTCCGATTGAACCGGCTACCATCTGAGCTAGAGCCACTAAATAAAAAGTTCTGATAACATAGACCACACCGGTCAGTTGTCCGCCCTTACTCACTTTGTGATTAAAAAAGCATTCCATTTAAGTTTTAAATCAAGCCTGTGTTTGATGTTGTGTGAGGAAAAGTCTTGATAGAACAAAATCAAGCTTCATCCTTGTATTAAGTCTTTAATCAATCAGTGAATTACCTGGCATACCTCCATCTTTAGTGAATTTAAAGAAGGTTTCAGTATTACAGAAACAAAATGGACGGTCATGAATTATCTCATTTTGGCAACTAGTACACCTATTGCTCTCTTGATAGGTCATATAAGTCTTTGGGAAGGTCTATGAACAAGAAAGTCGTCATTGGCTCTGTGCTGTTGTGATGTGGTTTGGGGGAATTCTTTGTGGGGGTTCAGGCTGTTACTTTCCTGCCTCAGACAGTCATGCGTGGGTAGTTAGCAAGGTGATCTCAGTCAAGTTTGCCTACAGGCCAGCCCCGACACAGACAGCCAGACACCATAATGCCAGTCCATCTTAACCCATAATGACTATGTGCCACTGGAACTGGTCATTTTCATTTTTACTGCCAATTTGGCCCCTGGCTTCCTCGCCTCCCAACTGCTGACTGCATCTAACAGCATGGGTTCTTAACCTTTCTACATTTGTGCTCATAGGGGAAATGTAGTTGTTTAGACATTTTCTATTTGCTGGATGTGAGTGATGGATGCAACTCAAGGGAGGGGTGCTATATCTCTTCTTGCAAGGAAGCAGAGACAGAGCAGAGTTAGGTGTTCCTGGGGGAACAGTGCAGTCCGAACTACTGGCCAGTTTATAGGCTCATATGGGAATATACCCCACACCTTCTTCAGCCTCCAATGTTCCTGCTTCAGCACAGGAGATTTCAACTACTGTCAACCCCAGACTGGGTGCTCACTTAATCATCTTAAGAGCAAAGCTAACATTAGCATGGGTCCTCTCAGGGAGAGCATGGAACTGATGCTGTCTATTTCTGCCGGCAGGGAAAGGTAGACTATATAATGTTGTACAGCATTTAAATATCTTAACATTGTGTGGATGAATAAACGGACTGTAATTACATCAAAATTGTGACATTCCTTGTACAGTCTCTTATGCTATCTTTCAGTAGTGTAAAAAATAAGCTATATCCAGCAGTTGGTTAGCTTAACTCAGCACAATGACATGAAGAAAAGAGAAAACATTTGTTTGTCTCTGTCCAGAAGTAACAGCTGTAATCACTAATTGGCCCATTATAAATCACATTCGTTAAATGCATACAAAAAAATTGTTTTTAGAGCTAACAACTTTTCATTTTTCCTTGGTTATGTACATGGCTATGCTATGACTTGAAACAATGGAGATTTCAGGAAAGGACTTCCCAAAGCCCAGAAATAATCCTCCACAACCTCTTAGACAATGCTATATTTTACCATTAATTCCTAGGAAGCAAATATGTTACGTCCGAATATTTCAAGGAATGTAAATAAGCTTCTCTTGCCGCTTTTACAGTGAACAGTTTATTAATTAATAGGGAGAATGCACTTTGACAATAGTGTCTCTATATCTCTGGTTGCCACATTCATCATTTCTTGTTACATGCCACCTGATTTCTTCCTCTACTCAAAATTTAATGAGCTTCCGGACCTCTCAATAAGTTCTACCCATCTCCCTAATCTGGAGAAATTTTGGTAGATTTTATTTTTCTTTGACTTACACTGTACGGTTTGAGCCCGACTCACACTGAGCCTCAGGACTGACTGGCCGCCTGACGGTGTCAGTCATTTGTCGCGTAATGTAACCGGTACGCGAGTGCCAATAAGCAGCTCCCGGACAGAAGTCGGATGATTGAAAGGTTTTATTGCGAGCCAGAAATTTTGTCAGGGTCTCGACTCGATTGGCTTACGCCCGTGCCTCATTTCTCACTGCGCCTGTAAAAAGTGGCGGATGAGCCGACAACTTTGAAAAAAAAAAGAAAAGAAAAAGTTTCAGCTCATAGGATCAAAAAAAATAATCAAGATAGTTTGTTTCTGCCTTGTTAGCATGTTTCTAACAGAACAAAAAAATTCTGCCTCGGAGCTTTCAAACAAAACTTAATTGAAAATTGTAAATAACATCAACAGGCTGCAGAAGCCAGAATGGTTGTACAGTTTGAGCACTCAAGTCATTGGGTGGATCTGATTGTAACGTATGAGCACACCAATCATGAGCTTCTGCAACCGTTTGAATCATACAGTGTGAGTTGAAATTAAATGGCCATGACAAAAAAGTCGTACATTGTAAACCCAGCTTTAGCTGCTGCCTGTGCCATACCTGCATTAGTAAATAGCACGCATGTTTATATTAACTGGCGAGCGTGTTCATGCCCTCCTGCCGCACAATGTCTTTCAGTGCTTTTGTTCCAGCTAGCCTGAATGAAGGTTCAGAAAACTGTAAGATGCATGAACAGCCTTCAAGTGCATTTCATATTAAATACGATTAACTGAGGTTTATTTGAAATCCATTGTTCCAGTCTCTGCAGAGGTAACCGCACTGAAACCAATGTAGGGCAGGAGGGTGTAAAAATACGCACTATGTAGTGACATACTATTTATTAATGCACGCATATGCAACTTGCTAATATGTGTGTGTATTTTACGAAATTATATATTTTTATCCATATTACCTACCGTTCTCCGTAATACACGGTTGAGAAATGCAGGCACAACAATCCTGTCTCCTAACAGGCTGCGTGAAAGGGTTAGGGACTCTCATTCCCATCTTTTCTTCTCTCTCTGACCTCTCTTGCTTCTTATTCCAATGGATTACTCTTTGACCACAATCTTTATCAGATGCTATCATCTCTGCTGTTCCCCACTCAGTTGCTGTCAGCTGTAATTTCCGTGTGTGTATCTTGTAGTCAGCTTTGCCACATGGATAATTGCAATCAGACGTAAAATGGTTCATGCTGTTATATCATAAATGCAATATATTTTTGAAATCAGACCTTGAGATGTGAAAGATAGCACATTATGCGCTATTCATGGTGGTATCAGCCCTGAAAAACATTTGTTGTGTGTGCGTTTGTTCCTAAGTGTAGTGCTGTATTTCACTGTGTTCAATTGTGGCACAAATTCAGCAGCAGAGGAGATAAGGTTTATGCCATGTGGGTCTCATAGTTTTCAAATGTGTTTAAGAATAGAAAACAGACCACTCTTGTTCTTTGATGTTTCTAAAAAGACGTAAATAGTTGAGTGTCAAGTTAACTTACTTCCACCATACCCCCTCGTACCCGCTCTGATTTTCTGTCTTTCTCCTTTTGTTCTCTTGCAGATTGCGTTGTGGTCTGCTGAAGAGAGTCTTCTAAAGAAAGAAGAAAAGTGTATAAAAGAAGAGAGACTGTTGCACAATGTGTTAGGAGAGGTAGAGGAAGAAATTGTGTTATATTTCTGATATTGCTGAGGTGTCAGAGAGACTGGAAAAGACAAAACCATGGGGCGAAAGAAGATACAGATCACCAGGATCATGGATGAGAGAAACAGACAGGTGAGTGTCAAGAGTTTCGGATTATCTTTCTTTATCTGTCTGTCTCTCCGTCTGTAATTAAAAAGTTCTTGTCAAGTTAGCATTGTTTGCATCGGTATTTTTTTACAAGATGCTTTGGTGTGACCCAGAGCACATGATTTTGTCAACACACAGTACCTGTCTGAATCTTACAGTCTTATTTTCCATCATGTCTTGGCCCAGTGTTCTGAAGCTGTCATGGTGTGCATGGATTTAAACAGACATACCTCCTCCCCTAAGTCCCAGCCAGCTGAACAGGGACCATGACATTTCTTTGTCAGTGCGGTCATATTTACAGACATGATTCCCCTGCCACCCTGCAATTTCAGACAGAGAAGTTGATGAGGCAGCAGGAGCGCTGGGCTATAGCGGGGCCTCATGGCGTGGGAGTAAACTGAGGTCGGCGAGGAGCACAGCGGGCCGCCTGTGGCCTCCCCACACTGTAGGGCTTGTCCCCTGGCCTGGCAGTATGGCTGGGCCCCTTTGCTGTAGCCCTATGTGTTTGCAGCTGTTTGGTAGTAATTAAGAGCAGCCACTGCACCACAGCACCCTCTCATTTGATGGGTGGGTCAGCAGGACACACAGCACCCTTCTCTGCTGTGACTAGACTGGTCCAGATAGCCACAGAGAGGGAGAGAGCTGAAATTCACTGTGTCTGCTCATGTTAAATATAAACTTCTAAACAGCAAATAACTGTACAGAACAGCCTGGGTTTGTTTGAAACAAGAATAACAGGCTGGGATATCTATAGCAGGATGGCCAACTCCAAGCCATTTTTAACTGTTTCCTTGGATTTAAGAGCTAAGATTAGCAAGTGTGACAAATTATACCAATTAATAAAAACGTGTACGCTTCCCATAGTAAACTAGAGCAAACTTTATACCCTCAAAATATAATTTTTATTCCCAATCATGGGGAGAACCTTCTACTGTACATGCAGAAATACATTGGTAGCACCCAAGTGGTTCCTCTCCTGAGAATGTTAATCAGGAAGGTTGGTTGGCATTTGCTACACTGTAAAAATAATAAGTTTTTTAATAAGTTGAGAAAATTCATGTTGTAACTGATTACCAAAGAAAATTTAAGTACCAGAAATACATTTTTAAGTAATCTATCATTTAAAAATATTTTTAAAGAGAGAAAGGTTCCTGGTTGAATTGAACCCAAAACCCTCTTGCTGTGACGCAAAATCATGAATACATTTTATAAACAGTAAAAAAAAAAGCAGATCCTACTGGTACTCAACATTTTTAATTAGAAGAAAGTTGATACGAATTTAAGTTTTCACAGTTTATTCTAATTAATTAATTTGAGTGTGCAGTTTTAAGTTCTCAAAATGGTTGTGTTTTTAATTTTCTTTGAATAAATAATTTTAGGCACAAGCTACATTGTTTGCAAACAAGTCTATATTACCCAAAAAATTGTGTTTTTGATAAACACTAAGGGAAGCAAATAGTTACTGTCTCTCAAAATTTCTAATTTAATATATAATCTAAACAAATTTTATGTTTTCATTAGTCAGTTTAATTAATTCATTTGAGCATCTTGGTTTAAACTGTACCCATGTTTCTGTTACTGTGAGTCTAGTAGTACAGCCATATGCAAAACTTAAATCCACACAGCGGGCCAATTTCCAGTGTAACACCTGACTTTTTGTAGGATCCAGTCGGGAGGATATTGGTGGTGTGTGCAGTGGCCCATGACACGATGGAAATAAGGAACAGGTTGTCAACTATTCCATAGGAGGGCAAATAAAGCCTTCAGAAGATCAATTCTTTATGCATAACTTGAATTGAGGGAGTGAGTCTCTTGTCTCAGATTTTAAACACTTCACTGTATAATTTGTGAGAAAGTTTATCAGCAAAATTCAGGCACGTTAGCTCACATTTAATTTTTTTCAGCTGGTTCAGCAGAGGAGCAGCTATGACAATAGACCACATACTGAAATAAAGCTTCTTTGTAAAGTGCGTGTGTTTCCTTCCTTTCCCTTTTTTTCCTGGGCCATGAAACATACAAGGCCTTCTCCCTAGGGCATGCTCCTAACCAAGGGGAGTATCTATTAGCATATGCTCCCCATTGTTGAGAGACAATTTGAATCTTTATCTACGCCGCTCTGCTGCTCTCTATCCTCGCTCATAGCATTAGAATGAAAGGAGTCCGTAAGTGGGCTAATTAGGTAGTTTTGCTGTATGGGATGTTGTGTGTGAACAAAGGGGGCTCCATTGCATTATCACTGCAAGTGCTTTAGGAGGACTGTTAACCTTTCAGGATTTATAATACAGAGCAGTGCAAAGGCTGGGAGGATCTGTAATTGTGCAGTCTATCAGGAATTGCTCGTGCAGACTTGATACAGGCAACTAATACTGCTGAGATTTTCCTATTTTGCTTCAAGCCATTACCTAAGATGTATTATGATACAATTTCATAATTCAGGGTGATGAAATGCAGTGTTTCAGACCCAATGAAAAGACAATTAAGATCTTGAACAGTTGTTGCATATATATCACGTATAAGTAAAGTTTTCTGTGCTGTACACAAAAGTATGTGTTTCTCCTTTTTGGCTATGCAGAAGTGTATGAAATGAGACATGAACGCAGCAGAGGTCCTGACAATTATACTATAGGATCGTAAAGTGTTGGTCCTAGAACGCAGCGACACAGCCAGATTAACATACTGATTGGAAATAAATGCCTATGAACAGCCAGAACACAATACGCATGTATGGATTGTGTTGGTGTAGCCTAGTGAGCAGTGTCTAGTGACATCATCTGGATGCCATTAAGCAAGCTCACTGGGGGTAATTGCCCAAGTCATAAAAAGTTTGATGATTTTGCTGCTGGGTTGAGGGTTACTTGCCCTTGCTGTGACTCATTTTGGATTTTACTCTGGCATTCAGATGCCTGTAGGCACCGCTCAACTATCTCTCTCTCTCACTCTTTCTCTCACACAGCTTATACACATTAGGAAGTTCTGTGCAATCATGGTTATCATTTTTTTTGACAGGTGGAGACACTGTTGATAGAACATTGACAGAACAGAAGAGCACTGTAAATGTGACAGATGGTGCATCTTATCATTATTGTTCAAGATTATGCTGTTTCCATAGAAATGTGCTAAAGCAGCAAAACATGAACTTGTGATTGAAGGGTGATTGTGTTTTGGCTGTTGAATGTTACAAAAAGGGTGTGGCCTGCTTAAGGTCACTGATATTCTCATCATTTCGGATTATTTACAATAATTTAACATAAAAACACATACTGCGCTAAATTGAACAACTCGGCCATCCTGAAATAGTTTAGAGATATTTCTACGAAGCCTAGTTACCTTTTGTTAACTAGAATGCTTTAATATACATACAAACAGCTATTGTAGGTTCCAAGGTCAATTTCAAACCGTGGATGAGGCCCTTCTGCCCCCAGTTGTTAACATGGGTATCCTAGGGCTGTCCTCTCTCCCAGTGAGAAGTGATCCAGGCGGACAGTAGCAGTGCCCTAGCCTGTCTCCCGGGCCCATACACTTTGGCACAGCATAGCTAGGCCAGCAGCCACAGGGCCTGGGTCACTCTGCCAGCTGGTGCCAGACTTCATTCACTCTAAAACCATTCTCGTGTCTGCCACGGGGGCCGTCAGAGGTGACATGAGGTTCTAATAAGGCTGCTATTTCGTTTCCCCTCTGAAGGTGTTAGTGACTCAAGCATCTCCCGCCATGCCCAGTTACAACTTCAATCCGAGTCCAAGATGTCTTGTTTGTCGCCCTTGCACCTCTGCTTAAGGACAGCCATTGATAGACCTTATGATTGACATGCCAACTGTGTGCGTCTGTCTGTGTTAGAATTTGATGCAGCACATGCTATTATGATACTAAACCGCTGCTTGACAGTTTCTTGTGGCTGATGCTTTATTGTGGGAGATGAAAATTATTCAACATAAAATGATCTTAACCTTAAAAGCATAGATGGCTTGTAAGAGTCCCGAGATTAGGTTTCTGATGAAGTATTTTGTTACATTTCCCTTGAATTTCAGTTTCAGTAACTGTTTCAAACCGTAACCGTTTTAATTTGGCTAATAAGTGCATCAAAACCCAGTATCTTAGGGCTAGATAATATGATATACCCTTCTGTTGCAATTGTAAGATTATGACCATTATTTTTTACAGAAGGTACAGAACATTGTTTGCTTGTATGATTGAGACATAAAAATCATACCCAACGTATGAAATACAAATTCATGTTGTTGGATACTCAAGAGAACTTGAAAAATTTAACATTTTAAAAGGTCAGCCTGGCCCACTCTAAATGTAATGGTAGTATAGTTACTGATCTACCTTCTACTGTATGGTGAAGGTTGGAACAAATCCAGCTTTATGGAACTTTAATGTGGATGTGGATTCTTTTTTGCCTTAACATTTCATCTTGCTGAACAGCCGTGAGATGCTCTGGTTTGCTTGTACAACACAGCTGTACAACAATGCTAATGTTAATCTTCCTTTGACAGTTAAATAAATTAGGCAGGGAGCCAGGCTAAATATACCCCACATCTCTGTGTCTGTGTAGGTATCATTGCCCTGGTGAACTAAAGGAAAGCTCCACCAGAGAAAATCCTACTTGACCCCAAGAGTGTCTGCGGTTTTCTGGTACTTCACCAGTTCATTCAGTGAAAATGGTTACAGTGAGATGTTATGTGTGTGTATTTTGGTCCTTAAGGTGATAGATGTTTTCTTTCATCTTGAATTAAATCATCATAATTACTGGAAGACTATATTTCAAACAAAAGTAGAATGATAAGGTTGTAATGTGGCCTGTATGTAGTCATCACCTTTACTGGCAGTGAGAGGAACTCACTTTGTAGAGTTACTTTGTCTGGGGTGAGGACCAAATCTTAGTGCTTCTGCTGAGGTTGAATTGAAGCAGTGCCTGGGTCAGCAGTCCTGCACTCAGCACTCTGCCATGCATCAAGGTGGAACAAAGTCCTCGCTCAGCGTCTCATCCTGGGCTTCCTGCGGAAAGGTGACATCTCTCTTCAGCAGACCTCACTGTGGAGATTAACAGCCACATTAATTTGCTAAAGAGCATGCAATTTGTTAATCATTTTCCTTCATCACAGGTTAATAAAGGAATATGCGAAAAGGTAAATGAATGGACAAATCTGGTATTCAGTCAAACAAGACTAGTTTCAGAACTGCAGATGCAGGATCGGACTGGACTGGAATCGGACTCCTCTTGACTGCTTTAATGCAGTGAACACTTAAAGAAAATAATCAGAATGGGCTTTTTTCTGCTCCATCAAATTCACTCTGAGGCTTGATTCAGCTCCATCTGTATTTCACTCGCATTATTTAAATCATATTAGAATTTTGTTGGTCATATGAGCTGACTGACATGTGCATATTGAACTGAAGATTAAACAAGGACAGGCTCCTCAATGTGTACATTTGTAATAATGCCCACATGTCGTGAGGAACAATTGAAATGTGTGTAACGTACGATAGTTGGAGGGACTCCACCGCTTCAGCCGTTACATGCTCTATATGCTATTCATTGGATTATGCTGCATTACACTCGTTACAATGAGAGTGCAGCTGCAAGCTGTGAACAATTTCAGTAGAACAAAGCTCCTCCGCTCAATTCCTCTCCTTGGAGGTTGATGAAATTGATGGAGAATACAAGACATGGGCCATCCTCTGTAGCTGGTAGCACAGCTTTTACCCCAGACATGTTGTAAAACATACACACAGAGAAGAAAACATAGTTCTGAAGCCATAATAAACACATTTACAGTTATTTCTGCAAACTACCATTACAAAACCAAGGAAGAAAACAGCTGCATTCCTGTCCTCCCTCCTTGTGAGGGATATTTTTCAGCATGAGAAATGAGTCTAGCGTTCTGTAAAGAAGTGGTGTAACATAATGACATATGTGTTTGGCTCCGCAACGACCACAGAGACAGAGCTGCTGTGATACAGGACATAAAGTCACTTTGTAGAGAAGCTTTTGCTACCATTGGAGTGATGTATGACCTGGAGTCCCATATGAGAGCTCAGGTTACAAGGCTGATACTGCAGTATGGAGATAGCTTTCCGTATTTGGAGTCAGGGGATACAGTAATGTATGGACCCCTTTTGTTGCCAAAGCTCTTACTCAGCTGGCTCAATTGTGCCTGTAACCCTGACCTGTGTCCTAGTAACTAAACATGCCAGACATGCACTGTGACGTCGCTATCTTTCTTAAAAGAAGAATGATCTTGTTATCTATCACTGTAGTTACAGTAGCATTATTGTAATATAATGAGGCTCTTAATACTGTTATTTTCCTTTATTATCCTACATTTTGAAACTACTCTTTTCTTAACCATCCAATTTTTTACAAATTTAATTATAAAAGTACATTTTCAGTGTAGCAGTGCTCTATACTATTATCTGAGCAATTTTTCAACACAGTAACTGGAGTTGGAACAATATTTAGCCATTATTATTATTATTATTAGGTTAGGTAGTTTTTTAGATACCTTGTGATACAATGTGGTTTTTCTCATTTTATTCTAACTCTTACTTCATGCATTATACTCTTTTATCTCCTCTTTACATTTATTATCTTGGATTTCTGCAGTATTATATTTCAGTTATTTTTCTATGCAGCATGAAAATGAATCCTACGATACAACTATCAGGATTACAAGTAACATCTTCAAAAATTTGTATTTAAGGTGTGATGGTAATGACAGTAATTTTATACTTTTGCTTGAAGATTTTTACTTGTAGTAAAGTATTTTTACAATGCTGTTTTTTATGTAAGTAAAAGATGCAACAACATTTGGAATTGGTGAAATCAACTACAGCCTTCATTTGGGATCAGCTCAGTAAGAGTGTTAATTTCAGATTGATGCACATAATTTTAATTTAGATGGTTTTCCACTCCAATATTTAGTTTTTCTTTCTCTGTGTCCCTCTAGGTTACCTTCACTAAGAGGAAGTTTGGCCTGATGAAAAAGGCCTATGAGCTGAGCGTACTATGTGACTGTGAGATCGCCCTCATCATTTTCAACAGCTCTAACAAACTGTTCCAGTACGCCAGCACAGACATGGACAAAGTGTTGCTGAAATACACAGAGTACAACGAACCCCACGAGAGCAGAACCAACTCAGACATTGTAGAGGTGAGTGAGTACCACCGTCTTACTTTGTGAGGAAAAAGTTCCTGGTGGATCAAATAAAAATCCTAAAATTTATCAGATGCAGACCAAGTTTGTCACTTAAGTCTGAATTCCAACTGTAAGTGATGTTATTCTGTGACAACAATAAGGCTTTGTATAATTCCCCATGGGTCTTGACATAGACTAAAGAATAGAAACAGTTTCCTTTCAGCTACAATTCAGATAGGACACAGGAGGTCTGCTCGTCCTGATAAGTTGTTGTTCTGTCATGGTCATCAACTGACATGAAAAACCTATCTCTGTTCACAGTAGCTTCTAACCCCCCCCCTGCTGCCTCTGCTGCCCATAGATACTGTACCTGTAGGTATTCATTCTTTGGATACTCATCACCAAAGACCGCCCTCTCCGCCGCAAAACAAAATACGAATTTTAGTTCATTCCATACAGCTCTACATAACTCAACAAGCATGGGTTTCCTGGCGGCTCCTGCAGCGTAAGAGTATGCCAGTTCTTATGTCAGTTTACAAAACTTTGAAGCAAAAAAGTAAAAGCCAAAGTAAATGAGAATGATAAGGGTTGCATCGTATTCCAAGGATCTTTCATCGGCACAACTGTGGTTTCTCAGCTAATTTAAGATCCGCCTTAACAGCCAGCTATCTTCACTCTGACTTATTGATTGACAATGCTATTATAAATAATGTTAATAAGTTAAATTACCCATTTTGTTTTTATAGTTTTTATTTGAATAATACTTTTTCCCTCACTAAGACACTTTTTATATTGGATAAAAGAGACTTCCACCTGTCCACTAAAATAGACAGAAATTTCTATTGCTGCAGCCCAATTAAGTGTCATTACGGGTTTAAGATGGGTGAAAAAAATTTAAAAAATCCCAGCTTTGTAAAAAGACTCTCACTTGGAGGAATTAGTGAAATTACATGTAGCATAAAGGAGTCAGCTGTGGCCCATTATCTTTAATTCATGCTGCTGCTGCTGCTGTTGCTTGTGAATTACCTGCTTGGCAGAGCTGCAGAGCAGTGCTCTGGCATCCAGAAGACTCATGCAGTCACTCTCCATCAGGGGCCTCAGAGCAGAGCGGGGACTCACCTGCATGAAAAATACATGGATACATTCCTCGCTTACGTAATGCTGAACACAAATTTGTTGTTTACTTTTTCCACTTTGGAAGCTGTGTTGTTTTAAGTAAAGCAAATACAAGAATATTCCAGCCTCAGAATCATTCAACTCATCTCAGGCTCTCTCATCACACATCTCCCTGGTTTTCAGATGTATAGTATATTGACAGCGTTGTGTCATTGGAGTGTACGTTGTGCATTATGTAGCACCAGTGGTCCTGAGCAGTTTTTCGCTTCTGGCTACTAGTCCTCTACACAAAAGGCAAGAACAAGCCACTGTTGTTCCCTCTCACTTGGGCCAGCATCTTTACAGATATGCACAAATCTCCATCTGCCTGCTGGCTATGTGTTCAAAGTTGAGAAATGAAGAAGTAGAGCAGAAATAACACAACACCATCCACCTCAAAACATCGCCACACAACCTCTCGATTCACTGGACCAGAGAGTTGGTTTTGAATATTAATATAATCTATTGATAAACCTGATTAACATATAGGTGGATTTACATGGACAGCCTATTTCCGAATAGATTCGGAAAAGACGCATAATCAGAAAAAAATGCTGCATGTAAACTTTCAGGATTAGATTTAATCCTTTGAAAGGAGGTAGTATAAGTCCTTTCGGAAAGACGTTCGGAAAGGCAAGCGCTGCATGTAAACATTGTTTCTGACTGTATCCTGGTGAGCGCGGGCCCGGCGGCGCTAATCACGTGGATACAGTCGGCATTTAATGATCCAGACCATAGCAGAGAGTTCGTTTCTCTCTCACTCTCAAAAAATTATGCGGGGAAGTAAGAAATATTGAACGTCTGCAATCGAGAAAAACCATCAGGAGGTGTGATACACCGACGCTGTGAACAAATTAAAAATTACTGAAAAACTTTAAAGATGCGGATTTGTTGATGGGCAACGTATGCATAAATACAACATCAATCGATAGGGTCATACCCACCAGCTTCACTTTTTATTGAGCATGAATGAGGTACTTAAGGATCTGAGATAGGCTGCTGCCCTTCAACATGAGAATGAATGAATCAAACCGTTTCATGACTTGGGTCTGGGTTATCAGAATGAAGCTCGTGATGAGGATTTTTTAATTTAAACGTTACAGATTATGTTGATCTTAAAATTTACGGTGACAAACCTCACATTTTGAGTGACGATTAATGGATTAATTTAAAGAGTAGGAACACCGTTGTGGAAGTCGATGGATATCGACGGATCTGGGTTTTCAGATTAAAACACATGATGTGGAGTTTCTGCCTTTTCACGATACATTTGTTGATTGATTAACGTAGTTTAAAACACACCAAGGTCTCACTAACAATGTAATATTTGATTAAATCGTAAATTTTGTAACATTAGTCAGATTAACCACTCAGAGGTAAGGCAATGTCTTTTTCTCTCTCCCTCCCTGGTGTCTCCACTATTGATGTAAACATGAGTTATTATCAGCTGTTTCGCCATTAAAAGCATCACTATCACAGCATAAACCACCCCAATCACAATGTAGAGACCCACCCCTAATGAAATGTTGAAAGCTCTTCCAATTCATGTGTCGGAGCATGTAAAAACCACCGATTAGATCACCGCTCATGTAAACAGACACTACAGGAATAACATTTTGGGTAGATTTCATTCTGAAAATGGAAAAGTGTCAACGTAAACCCACCTCACGATTAGAGGTTATTTAAGAACAGTTATCCTGACTGCCTGTTTGTGTCTACTTCTTTTTGCACAACATGGCACAGGTGAGGGATTTATATTGATGGGAAAAACCCACTCTTCCCACTGTTTATCCGCTGAAATGCACGTCACATGAGTTCACTATACTGGATAGTTATCTAAGTTTTTAAATTGTGTTAAACCAATCTTTTCCATAAAAACAAACATGGTCTAATTTGTCATGTCTGGGAGGGAAAAAAATCCCTCTGTTACTTTTCATCGGGATGCTCATTCTGTGAGAGAAATTAAAACGAAGATCACATCTCTGCTCAGTAGTACCATCTGTATATAAAGACCGAGCTGTGCAGTGTGGGACTAGAGTCTCCATGTTCTAAACAGATGGATGCATGCGTGGGTCACAGTTTGATAACGCAGTGGAGGCTTGTGGGCTTTGTCTCAAACTCGGCCTACAGTCCAAAGCCAAGCAGTATGCTCAGATTTCCTTTCTCTTTGTACCTGTTGTTATGTTTCTTCCTTTTTGCAGAGGTAGATGTAGATGTGTTATCCTTATCATTACTCAAGGTGACAAGTGAACCTGGAAACCTTCTGCTTTAAACATTTTTAACAGTGACATATCACTCATTTTAGATGCTCTTTTCACTTAACAAAAATCTGTATGTTATTGTTTTTTCAATATTGTTTTTTCAAAGGTAAAGAATCACAGCGTTCTTGTTTTCCCTGTGTGTTAACTCATAAATACTCCAAAATATCTTTTTAGGCGTCTATTAGCTGTATCTTAATCTGTTTTTAACACAGAAGTGTAATCGGCATTATAAATGTGCTAAGTAAAATGGTTGCGTTATTCTGTATTCACACAGAAGGTTTTATAGTGTTGTTCCTATTGTGCTTCTTATTGAATTCTGCTTATACCACAAATGAAAATGCTGCCATTGGTCATTAGATTAATCTAATAATATTTACTCTTCCTCCCTTCTCCGTTAGTGGAGCTAATGAGATTTTGCTCATGCTTAACTATAACCTCACACCGTTCATAAACGCACACTGAGTCTTCTGTTTCTCCGAGTGGAACCTTAAAATCAGATAGCGATTTCACAGGCTTCATTTGGCATTTATCTGTCCTCTCTTTGACCAATCCAATCCAATTAAAGTGTATGCTATATATTAGGATTAACCACATTTGTAGGAACACAGAATTGACATTACTCCAACACTTAATTGCAATCTTATAAAAACAAGGTTGTGAATTTCCTTAAATCCAATTTGTGAAAGCGATTCTAGTCAAATACCACTGTATGGTAATTGAAAATTACTGACCTGCACCGTATGCAAAGCATTGGCCTTTCAGTTCTTTTTTTTTTTCAAATGACTTTTAACCTCATGATTTGTGAGAGTAAACAACCCTTCATTCATAGGGAAATTTAGCTTATCTTCCTTATAATAAAGGGGATGGCCATTGTTAATGTGACCTGGGAAAAACAGACAATTCCCTCTCTATTTATGAGGGAACACCCCCGCTCACAAGACCAATACAGTGAGAGGAAATGGGCATACAGTTATTAGATCACTTGTACGTTTTATTTCATGATCTATATCAGCTGTTGTTAGAAGGGGCGCTGCATCATAAAAATATATGCAAAATCTGACCATTGCTGAATATCAAGCCTAACTCTCTCATCTGAATCGCACCTACTGTTTTGTTTGTGAATTTCATGACCTCCCTGGGTAGTTTTTCAGTCACAAAAGTGGTTTACACAATCACAAATGATGGTACATTTTGTCATCATGTCCCATATTTAATATCTTCTTTTCTTTACTTCAATGCCGTCTACGCCAATATGCTTTTAAAGTGCATTTCCTCCATTATTATTTCCTGTGTCTCAAAGATAGTTGCACTTTATTACCAGTTGTATGTGGTATGAATGAGTGGTATGAATCCCCTACAGTTTTCTGGGTTGAATGGACTCCAGAAGTTTCAAACATTGGGTTGTTTATGCTGTCAATCAAAAGCTGAGCAGTGATTAAGACTAATTTCTGTCTTAATGAATGCAAATTGGCACATCTGTTATGGTGGGCTAGCTGTCCAGACTCTTCAATTAGCATGATTGATCAATTATCCTCCTGTTGGTAACTCAGTGGAAATGGAAACTGAGTAACGGATGGAGTTTCGGCTAGTTTGGGAAGAGAGATGACAAAACATTAGAAAAAAATGAACAGAAAACTGTCTAAAACATTCATACTATCGGCCAGATTCCTTACAGCCATCCATCCATCCACCCATCAATACATCCATCCATTCATCCATGTTTTTGTAAATGCTTGTCCTGTTGAAGGTCTAAGGGGCCCTGGAGTCAATCCCAGCTCACACTTAGAGAGAGAAGTTAGATACACCATGACAGCAAAACATAGAAAGACAAACCACCATTGAAACAGTCAAAAATATGGGAAAACTACAGGATTTTTATTCCACCAAAGGGGGGATCAATAAAATCAAGCTTTTATTGATCAATTTATCAATAAAAGCTACCTTTTTGGCATACTTTTTGATAACTACTTCCATGTTAACAATTAAAATGGCAGATTAGAGGTGAATAACCTAATTGAATAATAGAGAGGGTATCACTTTACAACAAGACTCCCTTTATAAAGGGTTTATGAAGTGTTTATAATTAGTTTATCAGCCCTTTAATGCCCTGCAATGAATTTGAATAAACTCATTAGATTAAAAAAATGTGATAGTAACCTGTTGCATGCCAAATAGTGGACATTCATTAATTGTTGAAACATGTGTTATACATTGCCTATAATATTGTATCAATAACCTAAATATAACAGTGTATACATGCTTTAGAAGCTTGTCTTATTGTAAAATGATACCAAAGTGAGAACTATATATTCTTGTAACTAACCCAGGGTTGCCGAGGGTTGTAGCAGGTTACATGGCTCTAAATAGGTAATACCGCTTTTTAACTTAACTAATACATGTGTTACAACTTTACATGAACAAAGTGTTCAAGTGTTGTGTAGAAACTGGCTCTCCTTGCTGATCAAATGTCCCTGAAGTAAGAAATAGGCTTCAGCCATGCAAATATTTGGTAAATCAGTTTTCTTTCAACTCCCAAGTATTTCAGAGATATTGTGGTGCTTGTTTTAGAACAGCTCAAACCTTAGAGTATCTATGCACACTGATGAGACTACTCTTACTAAATGTTGCATCAGTGTGTAATTGTGACATGAGGCTGCACTTTTACTAATACATCTTATAATGTAGCTGTTGGTAATGTACAAAAACCTTCTGTTGCTAGATAGTATATTCAATGGAAGACAAGAACACTGACGACGAAATCCTGAATGTATAAATTATGACGAAGATGAAAGATAGAGTTGGTAACTGTTGCCTACACATTATGCTAGGGTAGTTAAATCAGTAATTAGTAAACATTTTCTTAATATTCGTAGAAATAAAAAAGCTCTGTCACAAGCTTTGTCACTGCAATCAGAAATCCCTCACACCCTGCACCACAAACTCTGTGACATGTATCATATCATTGATGGATGTATCATTGCACTTAAGGCTATGCGATGTCACTAATATGACATCACTTACTTTGGATCTGCATCATGCCGATTTAAGTTATCCTGTCTTTTCCCTTGGCCCTGGAAACCAACCCCAATTATTTGGAATCATGTTTGTTTCAATAGTAGTTTATTTGTCATCAAATGAAATATGACTTTTTATAATGAACGGTTCATATTCTGCATCTAATCTGTTCATGATTCACTATTCACAGATACATGGATCCATTTGAATAAATCTGAATCTGAAAAGTGTCAGTTACATATTGGTTGCATGCTAGGTCTCTGCCCCTCTTTTTTTTTTTTTTTACCATACTTTCACCCATTACATATCAACCCCATCAAAATACATAATTTAACATCCCACTGCCCAGAAAGACAGACACGCAAACAAACAGATAGACATGTGTTATCATTTAACCTGCTTTAACCCTTAACAGAAGATGATTTCATAATGTCTTTTCTTTTTGGCTTAATTAGATGGTTGAACAGCGTACCTGCTTGTCCAACTACTTTCCATCCTCGTTGGACACAAGGTCTCTCAAAAGGCAGGATATTTTTCCTTGCACGTTGTTAGTGGGTTAGTCGCAAAAGAATGCCAGAGAAAGTGCGTATTTTTCAATCTTTCACGCTAGCTTGACAGCTGTGAGTACTAACAATATGTGTCATTGTTACTGGAATTATGATAATGTAAGTTGTCTTCTTGCGTCTGTATGAGACTTGTGGCTGTTAGATATGGATTCGGTGAAGGCAATATTGTGCAGGTTATTTGTGACAACTGCATTACCACAAAATGATCCCACTGATAAAGAAGTCATGCAAATTCAAAATTTAAACAATTATTACATTAGTTTGTATTGATAACAATAATCAAAATTCGGAATGAATAAACAGTTTGAATTTGGTCCAAGCTCACAGTAACAGAGTAATGCAGCTTAACGCTAAGTTATATTGGGGATTAAATTTTTTTTTGATTTCATTAGGTAAAACAAGTTAATTAATTTTGACTAAGTGTACATTGCCTTTATAATGTAAGTTCTCTTTCATAGCATTTGTTTCGTCTCTGACCTCATCAGAGGCTCTTATTACATCGCACAAGCCAGGATTGGCTGAAATCAAACACGTCAGTTTCAAAGAGCGTGGGGACCTTCCCCCTACATAACACCTTGACACTGTGCTGCCAATCGTTCAAAAACCTCTTCTCGCTTCGAGCAGAAGCTCTTTGAAACCCTCTCGCAACTTGTCTTTTGAGAACGAGCTTAACTTTCTGCCGACACGAGTGTTATGTAATTTACCAGGCGCTTTGATCTCAGTAGAAGAGTTACAATTAGCGAAACCCGAGCGGCAACGCTCTATGTTAGAAATACCAAGCTAGTAACATTTTCTAGCTGCAGGTACAGAGTAGCAATACCAGTGTTTTTCCCCAACTTGATGTCGCAACAATTCCAATACGTTCCTTCTATCCCTAGTCAGATCCAACTAGCAAATGCACAAGAACCGTTACAATGCTGCTAAGCTAACACATAACTCTGGGAAGCTAACACACCCTGCTAATGACCATGGCTGCCGCCAGCACTTTTATGAGGCAGAGGATAAAGCTCAGGTGCGTGCTTGCCCATGCGGTTATAAAATGTCAAACCGGTAGTTTGAAGAGGTGTGTGACGTGTCTCGGTTTGAAACATGCCCAACCAGCCATTGAGTCAATGTAGGAGTGCTCACACTATGGCCACAGAGTCATCATCTTGACCAATGAGGATGATGACTCTTCGCTGACACTCTCGAGTCAGGTTGCAGAAATCCCAACCCTTGATAGCGACTCCTGTTAACGGTGCATTTGCCCCCGTGCTGGAGTTCAAGATGAAGTGGCCAGAAGCTCAGGCTGAGGAGCGACATCCTCCCACTTTCAGAATCCCCAAACTGTCCAGATCTCAAATGACCCATACAGCCCTGCCACGATTGGCTACACAGAAAGGCACTTGGCCTGATCAAGCCCCCTTCATGTCCCCCCTTGGCGTGAGGAGGAAGAAGCGGCAGGCCTGACAACCACTCCGAGGATGTGGTGGGCTAGACGTTCCAGTCCCTCCCTCTGTTTAAGTTCACAACCATGTTCAAGACCTTCCTCCTGTAAAGATAGGCAGAAACAGGTTTCAACGGGTGGATTCCCCCAATGTCACCGAAACATGTCTAACAAGCAGTTCTTATCGTCACACAAAGTCCTTAAAATTGTTAAAACTGACACATCCGTTGGCCGAGTCGCGGTTAAAATAAATTGAAACAAAACTTGTGAAAAGGGTTTGGTCCATCAAACCCTTAGAGAAGTGACCAACATAACGTCCGATGTTTCGCTCATGGACAAAGAAACCCTTGCTTACGCCTGCAGAGAGGTTACATACACTCAGAGATCGTTAGCCCTATTTCGCAGTGGGGAATGGGTGTCCCTCAGAATTTTTCAGAGGCTGTTAGGCATGATGGAATACGCTCAGTTGATGGTCCGGATGGGACACCTGTACATGATGGGAATGCAACGTTGGGCAGCATCTCACAGGAAAGACACTCTCTGTAATGGCTCTCCCAGAGTGCGAGTCACAGTGGCCTTTATGGCAGCGCTCATCTCATGGAGGAATGTGAATTCATGCCCTGTCAGTTCACAAAGCGTCAGTAAAATTTTCCTTTATATAAGTGATACCATATCCAAAATCTGCCCTTATGCATAAAGTGTTTGGGTCATGTTCATTATTTGACCTTGTGTTCTTTTATCTGCCGCATTTTTCCGGAGAAGAGCATTGGCGGTTGCATATACTGTGTCCTGTGCAGGCTTTGTGTATATACATGAACAAGACCAAAAGCTGTAAAAAAGTGATCAGCTTTTTGTGTCTTGGGCCGGGAAAAACTTCATGCCTTCATGCCAATTTCATATAAACGGATGTCTCAGAGGATTGTTGGAGCTATTTCTTTAGCTTATTGGTCTAAAGTTTTGAAACCTCCAAAGAGGCTGCATGCACATTCTATTAGGCCGCTCACTACATCATTGGCCCTTTTCAGGGGGATCTCCATCCAGGACATTTGTGCAGCGGTAAGTTGGGCCTCCACATACACGTTAATGTGGTTCTATTGACTTGATGTTACGGCTTCACCTTTGGCTTATGCAGTACTCGGTGTGGCTAAGCTTCAGTCAAGCTTGTCTCAGGATTGTTAAATCTTAGTAACATCTGCCCAGCCATCTGGGAGTCCGTATTTCAGTATTTCCCAAAGTGAAATACGAAACAATTGCTATGAAAAAAAACTTTAGGTTTCTAGTGTAACCCCGGTTCTCTGAGTATCATGAGTGAGTGTCTCTTCGGACCATCCTCATTGCTTATTAGTAGCGAGGATAAAGTACGTCTTTAGGATTGAATGAGTAGCAGAGCAGTGTCAAGGCCTTATATAGGGGGAGGGTCCAGAGCAATTTTTGACAATGACGTGCTTGATTCCAGCCAATCCTTGCTCGTGAAATGTAATAAGAGCTTCTGATGAGGTCACGCCGAAGGCGAATCCAATGTGAAACACTTATTCATGCTACACAGAGAATCGGGTTTACGCAAGTAACCTGAAGATAAATGTAATTGTAAATAGCTTGATATTTTATTCAATACTTGTCAGTATTGAAACATTGCTAGACATTACAATGGATGCCTTATTTCAAAAATGTTCAAATATATGATTTTGACATGGTCTTATCTTGAATTCACTCTTAATAGCATTTGTGGGTTGAGTTGTAGTTTGGATAATCAGTCCAGTTAAAGTTTGGTTGATTGGAAGCTATTTTGGAAAAAAATTTCAGACTTTAAATGTATAGTTTTTGTCTCTGTGAACTTTATTTGCCACAGAAAATGATAGACTTTTGCCCATTGAATGAAAAGTTATTTTTCAAACAACATTGATTGCATATACCCGCATGTTATATGTTAATTTTTGGTCGGAATTCTTAAACTTTCCTTAGTTGACATATTTCCTGTTTATTCTTACGAAACTGGATTTGTCGTTAGCAGTAACGTAAATTACATCACTTCCTACTCAACCCTTTGCTTGGGTTAGTCTGATTTTTGTTCTACATGCACTGAAACATGCTTGGGTTCCCAATGTTTTTTATTAATCATTAAAAAACGATTAGCTGCCATTTATTTAAGTTGATTAAACATTTTTCATCAGGGGTAAATTGCACTGGTCAAGTCTCCAGTTTGAAACTTACATGATTTTCTGTTGTGTGATTGGTCATATAGAATCAATACACTCCATTTATAGCTGCATAGTTAGGGTGAGCAGGAGCATAAATGTAACCAAGAAAAAAAATGCTTTGTGCTCATAATATAACAACTCTTCTCTTACAACAGTGTGTGAAGCAGTATGAGCAGCATGCTGGGTTTCAAAGTGCCTCCTTTTATAGGACAAGGACTCCTTTTCCTCTGGGCTTTTGGTGAAAAAAGGGTCAGTCCTCTTTCCTGGTTCTGTATATTACATTATATTACACACTATTCTGTACATACACGCGACCTCTGTGATGGAACCGATATGTACATAGTCATTCTCACCTGAAGATGGTAACAGATTTTGATTTTCAAACTGTGTCCGAATGTTTTCAAATTTTTATTTGAGATCCTGGCTGCCTATATGGCAAAGCACTGGTTTTTAAAATTCATCTCATTGTTTTGTTGGTCTCCTCTCATGTGTGGTGCTTGTTACCCGGTTAATGCTAAGACGGTTTTCATTTTAGCATAATTCATATTTCATTCATGTCGGAGCTCTTTGCCACCCTCTCAACCCTGTTGGAAATGTCTCATTTCAAATGAATGCTCTCCGAGAGCATGTTAGAAAGCTGTCAGAGCAAACACTAACGTGTTAGAATTAGATATGCTCTTACTCAAAATCAACAGTTTATTCACTTCATAGAATGAAAAATATGAATACATTTTGGGATCAATTACATTTCCCCTATCACTGTTCTTTTTCTTTTTTTAAAAATATTTATTGGTATTGTTGATCATCAATATTGTATACAACCTATACATACATACAGTAGTCTACCTACACATACAACCTAACCATAACACAGATTTTCTTCCTCCCTACTTTGTTCCATCTCTTTGATTATTCACTAGTGAGACACATCTCCTTTTTTTTTGCAAAAATGGTGAAAACATATATTTAAAAAAAAAATTACAGTGGATTTGCATATGTTAGGGCTGTAACGAAAAATCGACGTATTCGACAAAAATCGATTATGAAATTAGTTGTCGACGAATTTGATAGTTGATTAGTTGGTGACGTCATCAGACACTGTCTCTGACACCACATAATAAGAAGTAAGTGAAAAGTAGTGTCATGGCAACAACCATCGCGACAGAAAACATCAAATGTGTGGGAGCATTTCTCCCGCAACACGGCCAAAAAATGTTGTAAAAGTGTTCAGTAATGCTGGAGCATTTGAAGCGGGGGCGTGTTGGCTCTGTAAACGATGAAGACTCGTCTCTGTAAACTAGTTAGCTAGCTCAGTGTTAAAGTATATGTACTTAAAGCTTCTGCTGGGTTTAATGTGAATTTTGAAATGTAGTGAATTGTTAATGACATCGAGAATACCAAATAACTATTATTAAAACACAATGATGCTCTTCACGTTACAAATGTTCCCCTACGGTAAAATCATACATGTTACATTTCTCATGGAGACGTTTCACATTGCTGCTGAAAGTGTGTTGCTGCCTATCGAGTGCACACGTCTCTGCGTGTGTGCGTGTCCAAAGTGGGCTGCGTCCAACTTGTTAACGATTTGGCCTTATGTAGTTGTTGATTACAGAATGCACAAAGCACTGACACTTTTTTTTCTACCCTTGTTTATTTTCCTAAATTTACATGGATGTTTGATTTGATTCTAGAGAAACTGTTGTACTTTTTATATATATTTTTTTCATTATATATTTATACGTTTTATTTACCTTTTATATCAGCATTGATGTGATGCAATGTGAAATGACTAAATTCCAGTTCAGCAAATTCACTGTTAGTATCGCAACCTGTTTGGTTTAACAGTTTGTTATAGAATCAGTAAAGTTTATTGAAAGACATTTTGGATAGAAGAATCAATCTTTATTGTTTTATTGTTAGTTTGCATGTGCTTAAAACAACCTAATGCTGAGTTCAAAAGATGATAGCAAAATAATAGCCATTTAGTAATTGTGTAGTTATTTTTTATTTTTTCTCAACTGATATTTAACCAGGAGAAAAAAATTAATTATTGATAGGTCAATTATTGATAGGATTAATCGACTATAAAAACAGTTGTTAGTTTTCAGAGCTAGCTCATGTACAACTCCATTGTTCTATTTTTCCACAGGTCAGTGATAGTAGCAAAGCACTTGATAGCTGTGATATCCCTTTCTATTTCCCAACCAAATTTTACTCACAGTGCAGGTGATGCCACTTAGGAGAAATGATCAGGTGAATGGATCACATGCATACATTTATATGCTTTGCAGCGGAGCCCTCTATAGGAGGAGAAATTTCTGCAATTATATGACAATACTGTTCAATCATTTTCACACCCACACTCGTAGGCTATAACAGAATTATGCAGCAACACTGAATCATAGTTTGTAAACCAGAGTTATAGGTTATACCAAGAGGTGCAACAGACCTAAAAACTCACTGTTTGCATCGAATCCTGATTTTTGAGAAACAAAGAATCATAGGTTTTAAGATTGAATTTTATGCTTTAACACAGAATCATTGGCTGTGTGAGAATAGCTGGGTGTAACACAAAACCGTAGGTTGTAACAAAGAATCGTAGGCTGTAGCACAGAATGAAACATTGTCCTGACCAGATTTAGTCTGATCTAGTTACAGGGCATTACTGTTACTGATTATGTTTAAGATCATTAGAACCACATGAGCCCACCTCTTTGTTCTCCAGTAACTTTGCAGGCTGAAATGAGACGTTGCTTTCGTGCACAGCAACTCTCTGAGTTAGCGGGTTCAACAACCAACTTGCCCTTGTGCCTCCCTCCTCCCATGTACATGCTGTGTGGCCACCCCCTTCTGCCCAGGGGCGAGGACAGAGCAAAGCCTGCTGGGATGGGGGGCTCTGAGGTTTATCTGGCATGATGCCACCTTATCCTGGCTGCCTGGCCTGACTGGTGGCCGAGTGGGAGGCTGCTAAATCTCAGATTGATGAGGACAGGCCTGTGGTCTGGGTGTAGGGTGTTGCAGAACAAACGTCCTGCTGGCACATCCTGCCCTCTCGGCTGCATGCCCCTAGCCCTCCATACTTGCCTTATCGGAACTCCTAATTGTCCTTATGAATATTTTAGAGGCGAGCAGGAATGGGAGTTCATGGTTGGGGGTATGGTTTCAAGGGCCCTGACAGCTAATGATCCACTCAATGACCAGAGAAAGAGAGCTGGTGAAAGAGAGAGACGGATTAGAAATGGCTTGAACAATTTCCCACAATCTGTATGTTAATCTTTTGAATTTCTTCTGATCAGTTTTTAACCTGTTCCACATTTCCTCGTACAATTGTTCAGTCTGTGTTTTCCTTCTTTGTAATCAGTGGATAAAGATTTCATTAGTTTGCCTTTATCCTGAATTTGAAGTTAAAGTCCCCCTTGTCCTTACTGAAAATATGAGGTCCACTGATTGAGGCTGTTCTCTCTGACTGTGTCAGCTAATAGCTTTGACACATCAGTCATTCACCACAGTCTCAGAACAGAAAGCTCTGAAGGTACAGTTCAATGCACAGCAGCTTCACATTCTATACAACGGATGCAATATAGTCATTCAAATGCAGGTATTTTCTTGTCAATCAAAAAATAGAATACGATTAGATTGTTTGGTATTCTGCAGCACTTGATTACGATGATTAATTTTGGAATCACTACGCTATTCAAATACTAACTCACTTAATTGTGGTCTGTCCATTGCTGTTGTTGTGCCAGGTGGCACTGAATCTCACGCTGTGTTTTTTTCTAAGTTCTACAATAAAGAAATATAAAAATAAAATACAGACCAGGGAGCTTGCTCCATCCTGTGTCCCTTCCTGTCCACTGAGTAACGAGACAATGGAGCCAAAGGAAGGACATGAACGCATCCTCATATCCTGATATCTGTCCACTTACTAATGTGTACAGTAATGTTCATGAGATAAAACAAGATATGTCTGGGAATTACGGAGGACTCTTTATCTAGAAGTCCCTCAATCTCAACTCACAATATTTGGTGGGGAAGCGGAGAGGGAAGAAGCTGCCTTCACAACAGTGACTCCCACAGCCTAGAGACAAACCAAACGAGGCTTTTATTCCCTTCAAGTGAAGACTATAGCACCACAGGGGAAAGAGTACATGATGGTAGTAAAAGTCTCTTAAGATGTTACATAAGAGCAGAAATATTCCTCCGCAGATAAAAGCCTCTCTATGATCCGCCTCCCAATGCTGATTTCCTAGTGCATTCATACTCAAAGAAGCCCTTTGATAAGCTTATTAGATGGAACGACCGGGACACAATGGTGATGTCATGAGGATTAGCCCGCTACCTTGCTTAGTGTAGCGTAGATCACAAGGGCCAATTCACTACAGTGCAAGGCAAGAGAAACCCAACATAAATGAAGTGCATGAAGGCCCCTGCACACCTGGGGCCAGTTCCAGTAAAGCTTATATGTAGTTTATGGAAGGCTGCGAAAGGGTACATTAAACATTCATGTTTTACTCCTGTTTTGGAACATTTTGTGTACCTTTCTGCTGGATTGCTGTCTTATCACAAACTGTCTTGGCGTTGGCTGGCCGGTAAATCTGAGCTCTTAAGCAGCAGTCGCGGGTCAGGTGGCTCTTTGCCAGTAGTGGAAGCTACTGTAAGTAAAAGCTACTGTTATTCACTTCAGCGTTTATACTGAATCACCATCTTCCTCCTTTCACCCTGCCCTTTCTATTCAAGTACAGTACTGGGCAGTACATGAATAAGTTAAATGCAGAAAGCTCTCTTGACACAAGCGAGGGAGAATATCACAGTGAAATTGTTTTCCAGGACTCACAGCAGAAAACGAAATAGCTTGGACCCATTTCACTCAAAGTGCCTCTCAAGAAACAGGTGATGTATTCGGCTTATGCAATGGCTTTGGATTTTTTTTTAAATCCACATTGCGGTAAAAATGTGAATATAATACTTGTAATTTCATGTAATGATGCACGATGTAAACAACAAAATTCCTAAAGTATTTTGCACATACATGTACAGTTATTAGTTATTTAATGCGCAAAATAACATTTAGAAATGATATTGATTTCAAAGTGTTATGTAATGCTGCATTTCATTGAACAAAATCTTTCCGTACTGAGGATACTGTTAATCTGGAGAGGCAATTACTGTGCTCAATGTTCCCCCTGGTTACAATGAGGTTAATAGTTAGAGTTCAAGTGGAGATGATGGATAGATATTTTTTTCAGCATAAGGAAGCTTCAAGGTTCCCTCTGCATTGGAAAATATTATTTAGGAGAATGATGAAGCACACAGGCACTGCCGGACACACACGCATTCATATACAGACAATAGCGGTCAGTTTGTGTGACGTAAGCTACTCAGAGTCTCTTTTATTATTTGGGGAGCCAAATTTTATCAATACAGGTTTGGACTGCTGCGAGAAAATAGCAGCCTGCATTGTTCCCACTCATCTTTGTGAGTCTCTCAGGGCCTTGTGAATAGATTACACAAGTTCCCCTTGTATACACTCTCTACAGCCCCCCTCCAAGCAGACACTGTCCTTCGTAAAAAATGCTTCTGTAAATCCAAGCTTAACCAGTGACTTGACTTTCATCAAACAGTGAATGATGGTTAAAATTTCTTTCTGCTTTACATTCTGATTACCTGGTAAGTTTTCCCTATTCTAGGTCAGTACACAGTAGCATCATGGAGCAGGATTGATGTTAGAGAAATGTTCAACGGCCATGTCTCTGCGTGTTGGTATCTGACTGGCCGTCATTTGGAGCCAGGTCTTAACAGGTGTTTGGAAGGGGGACACCTGTTTGCCGTGTGCTGATTTAGTGATCCATTTACTGGGAGCTGTAGGTAGTGTCTGTGGGGCACCTGAAACATGCAAAGTTATTTAACAAGAATTTACAGCCATTCTCTCTCTGGTAATCCTTCAATGTTCTATACATAGGAACTTCACGGAGCAGAGATAATCAACTCTTGCTTACTTTATCCCGGCAGCGCACTATTTTGATAATTTTGAAATAGCACATATCATAGTGATTTATGTCATGTATCATGGAGAAAATGTGGTGTGTGTCCCTTCTTTGGGGCTATCTGGTTCCCACTCAACTACGTTACTGCAACCCCGCCCTAAATGGCTTGGTCCAGTGGGTGCGGTGCGCTGAAGACTGGCCAGGCTTGTTGTGAAAGTAGAGCAGCCCTGCCCGTCTTGCACAGTAATGCCTGACCAATCTGACCAAAGTATTCCAATAATGATTAGGTTGGAGCTTAAATTTGCAGGTTCAGATCAGATCTTTGGCTTTCTGGGGGAGAAAATGCATAGTCTAAACCCAGTAAACACAGGTCTTTCACGACCCTAAATGAAGAGATTTGCTCAGTAAACAGGAAATGAGGCAGCATGGCGTTTTCTTAGAATGAGAAGAATGCTCTGTACCACACTAAAGAGTAATGCATTTGTGGTGCAGAGCTAGCCTTTCATTATCCAGAGGACTTTGTGGGTGATTTTCTTAACTTCCTTATTTTTTTCTCAGCTATGCACAGCATCACAGTTTTGCCCAAACAATGTAGATTAACGTTGTTCTTTTATCCCAAATGTACATCCCTCAGAGAGCGGATGCATGGGAGTATACAGAGATAGAGGTGTTGCATTTAGTGTTATCTGGTTTTAATGAGCATTGTTATTATGCAGAGGTTGTATAGAGCCAGGGTGCAGCTTTTTTGAAATCCAACTTACACTGAGGTTGTGGTGAGCAGCGCTGGGTTAGCCACATTGTCTACACAGACATAAATGTACTGTCTCATTGCTGTCTCAAATACCCATCTCCCCTTCCCCTTTTGCCACACAGAGACCCACATAAAATTCACACACTATTACACCCAACAGAAGACACAGACATTGCACATATGCAGCACACACTGTCATACTTCATAACTACATACTAGTTCCTCTCTCACACTAACACACATTTTCCACTTTGTCGGTTGATGAAGACCAGAAACACAGAGGAAAGTCTCGTTAGTGTCTGTCAGATCCTCTCTTCTGCCTCACACTCTGACCCCCACATCCACAGAAGTCAGCGACCTTCCTGTATACAGGAGGCCTCCGGGGCGGCCCACAGACAGGGCAGATTGCTGCTGTGGACCCGCAGGAGCCTGATAGAGGAAGCTGGAGAGCCCCACATAAATCATTTTTTTGATGTACACTGCCTTGATATCACAAGCTGTCACATGCTGTCAGCGAGACTTGTTAACTCTGCTATTCAGAGCCATCATGAGGAGCAGAGAACAGATGTATGAAAGGGAGCAAAAAACTTGCTGTTACATTTATTAGTTTAGTTGTATTTCCTTACCCCATCTTTAGAATATACTCTTTTTGCCATCACAGTACTATGTCCTATGTACTTCAGAGCTCTTTGGTTTATCGGTAACTACTGGATTTCATGCGAAAATTAGCATCTTTGACCGCGTTTGATAATCCATTTTATGCCCCACATGCACCCACTGATTGATAAGATCCCACGAGTGACACCCGTACAGAATTACAGACGGAGACAGTCTTAAAGTGCTCTGCTGCAGAAGCTTCTTATGCATGAGTTTTTTCCAGCTGCATGGCTTATTACATCTGAAATATAATATAAAAAATGCAAACACACACTTGCAGCAAGTGAAGGAAGAAGAGAGTCAGATAGGGTGGGGGGGTGGGGGTACAGCGAGGAGGAAATATATTTTTTTCTCTGATAACCCCTGAAGAGCGAAAGGATATAGAGTGACATTTAAGTTTCCCCTGGATAGATAATCTTGTAGTAAAGCACAGTTTAGTTTAGCATCTGTTCAGGTTGTGCGTTAACAAATTAATCAGTTTAACATTCTTTAGAGTTGGTTTTATAAGTTTGCTCTATATTTTTCTGCATATATTAGATAGCAGTTTGGGCAGACGACTGACACATTTAAAAAAGGACTTAAAACTTTCCTTTTTATCCAAACCCATAACTTTTAATTAACATAGCTGCTTTTTGGTCATGGTTTTATATAGTTATTATTTTATTTTTTATTGATGCTTTAATCTGCTTTTACCTTGTGGCACTTTGAGATTTGATCCAAATGTAAAGTGCATTATAAATTTAATGAATCATTATTATTATTATGGACAAGCAGCAAAAACACAGAGCAACATCTTGCATTCTGTTTCTTCTCAACTGTGCAATTTCATTTCAGAAATTGAGAAACAAAGGCCATAATGACTGTGCTAGTCCTGATCCTGATGACTGTTTTGGGCACAGCCCCCTCATGGACGACCATTTCGGCAAACTAAGCGAAGAGAGTGATTTAATGTACAAGCGCTGTGGTGTAAGTACTTCCCTTGTCCCCTGCTGTTTTATGTTGATTCCTGTCTTTATGTTGATGTTCACTACAGGCGCTAAACAAGAAAGAACACAGAGGTTGTGATAGCCCGGACCCCGATGCCACATATGTCCTCACTCCTCACACAGAAGAAAAGTATAAAAAAATTAATGAGGAGTTTGATAATATGATGAGAAATCATAAAATCGTAAGTACTGTAAATGCAACGTCTTTGCTTGGCTTTGTGGCACAAAGGATTTTCACTCTTTTTTTCATTTAACCTTCTCCTCTATTTGTTACTCCCACCCCACAGAACTTCTCTCAACTTCTTTCAGTACTACTGTAGCTTAAAATCGATACCCCCTTCACTGGGCGTGCATATTTTTCTTATGTTGATTTGCTCAGCAGCTGATATTTTGGCACACCCTGATAAGATCACTTTCATGTGAACAGGGGAAATTTCGCATGCTTCTGGGGAATAGATTACACCCTAGTGTCCAAAATCAAAAATCAAACAGCAGTCCTTATTTCAGCACAACAGAACTGCAAAGTAGATAACACAATACTGTGCGTGTTTCTTGTATAGATCTGCAGTCATTAGCCTAATTTCAGTTTGGATTATATTCATCATCTCATGATACAAAAATGTTAAACAAAAGAGGCTATGTATTTGCAATTCCATCATAATTTTATGTTAACCATTTATCCTTTTTAGTGTCTTACATCAAGTTCCAGCCATATAAAATATTCCCAGAGCATTAACTCTACACTGTAATTTTGTATATTCCCCCTTCTTCACCAGGTTCCACGCTGCCTAGCCCTCTAAAATAACCACAAATCTTTTGTGATCATATCACGCGTAACAATTTTAGAATCAAGCAAAGAACACAGTGCTTATTAAGTAGCTGTGTTCTCCATGTTCCTGACATGAAGAGCATCACTTTTCCATGAACTAACGAATGATAACACCCGACTAGCTCACTGGATAATGCTGTGATGAAGTGTTCTCACTGCCACCTGTCATTCTCACTTTTGCTCTGCACAGTCAGCACTCTGTATAAAAATGCAAGTGATTCACGATTCTTGTAGTTGTGAATCCACCCAAGCCTTTCTGTGCTGTGAAACCCCCCCGTCCGCCCCCACATTTAGGTTTCAAAAGGCAAAAGTAGGTATGCTGTGCTGACTGCTGCAATGCTAAAGTGATCTCTTGAATGCATGTTTTTGGATTTTGTGTTTTCTGTTTATCTGTGTGTTGCGTAGCACTCTGGATTTGTGTGTGTGTTTTGTATCTATGATATTAATAAGAATAAACATTTCTGATTGTCATATGGTATTACTCAATAGCATACATATTTTTGGCAGAGATGCTTCCTAAAATATCCTGCTATGAAGCAACTGCTGATTTTAAAATGCACAGCAGTATATCTTACAGTTCTTTAACGTGCACTGCTGTATTATCTGCTGTATTATTTTGTGAATTTGTTAGGTTTTTAAAAGCAAACCCTCAATGCTTGCTCTCTGTTAAGGATGCCATGACAAGCACTGACCCATCTGGTCTTGGATTTTCTGTGTGTTTGTGTAAATATATGTGTGTTTGTCTCCCTTTTGAAGCCCACAGCATTGCCTCAGCAGAACTTCTCCATGCATGTGGCAGTGCCTGTGTCCAATCCTAATGCCATGTATCAGCCGGGAGGGACACTGGGTAGCCAAGCCCTGGCAGCAGCCACAGCCTCCCTCAGTGACAGCGGGATGCTGTCAATTCCACAGGGCTCTCTGCACAGGAATTTGGGCTCAAGCGGAGGCCTTCAGAGGCCCACCAGTGCAGGCAATGCAGGTTAGTTGAATATACTGGAATCACACAAAAAGAGTGAATTCAAAGTAGTTTTTTTAGAGGGAATTTTCAAGCATTTGCATGAGATTTCTACGCAATTAAAACAATTCTAATAGCATATTTAGAGGAAACAAACAGTGTAGAAAAACTCATCCGTGTAAGTTACACAGAATTATTGTGCTATTTGTTGCCCATCTATGATGTGGTGGCTCATTTCAAAAAGCTATGCAACCATTGTTCCTACTGTTGAAAGTGGATTTACATCATCATTTATATAAAACTATAGCTGAACACACAATCAGACGTTAGCCTGACTTTGTGAACGTTTACAGCGTATTGAAAATATTATGCCACTTAGGATAATTTTGCAAATGTAGCTGCATTCTTGATTTTCATTCTAGGCTATGAAAACAGTTTAACAGTCTGGCATTGTAATGTGTTTTACAAATGCATCACTGATAAAGAATACAACATAAAATGCCTTCAATGTCAATTTGACAACTTTGACCACGTTGTGTGTATTAATTAGCTCTCTTGCCCGAAGATGAGTTTGAGATAGATTCTGTGAACTGCAGAATGTGAACATTCTGTTTGCGTCTGGATCGTTGTCATTCACTCTGGAAACACCACAATTGTGGTGTTGGACCAATAACCTTTAGCATAGTAAAATACAATCAAAAGGTTGCTCTGTTCCAGGTTCTCTTAACTGCTAAAAAGATTCAACTAATAACTCAATGATTTTTGGAGTCTGAAGACGTTGGTATGAAACGGAAACCTTAGCCTTTATGTATAATATTGAATAATATTCCACGATGCTTTGTATGATTTTTCTCTGTACAATCTTATCTCGATGATCTGTTCAGTATTAAGTATCATACTGTATATGCATACTGAATGGAGAAAAAAACTTCTACGGCTAGGGTTAGTGATGAAATTGTGATGAGTGAAAGGCTTTTTTGGATTCACAACTACAAGAATTGTGAGTCACTTGCATTAAGCTGCAAAGTGCTGACTGTGCTATGTTGAGGGTAGGTCATCTCCGTATGACTTATTTCATGGTTGTCTCTTAGACATTTAGAGTTATCTTCGAGGCAATATTGGCTTTAAGGGCCCTAAAGTTAAGCAGTTGAGCCATACTAACACCCTTTTAACTGGTGTTTGTGTGATGAATATTTTTCACACTCTCAGAAATGCTTATTACCACACCTTTTATTGTTTCAGCATGATGGAAAAAATAGGTTGGTTCATGATAGTTCTTGCCATACTGACTAAGTTGGTTCATATTGCTTTGCAGGATTCATCGTCACCACACTTGATAGAGGTACATGCACCTGGATGTTGTGAAACAGCTCATTCAAATTTACCCACATTTCACAGTTGGAAGAACCTGTTTGCAGGGGGTTTGTTTCATACATGTTTGCCATAATATCTCTCTTTCGTAAATACATGCTGCTTCTTTTGTGTCTTTTTTTTCTGATTCAGATTGGATAAACAAATTTCAAAAGCTACAAAATGTCAAGGTCTATTTTGTTTGTGGTTTGATGTAAGTGTAGCTCTTTAGACCACCTGCTTGCCAAAGTGACCATATGACTATTGAGCGAGGCTTCATTAGATGTGTGCTTTCCAAGAAAATGATTGCATGTTGGAGGTGTGTTCACATTGCTGGATTCTGCATTCTCCAATTCCAAGTTTACAAAAATAACAAACACCATGTCTGATGTCACTGTTTTTAATTTTATATTGAAAAAATTCCCCACCACAAGGACACTGGCGGTTGCACATACCTCTCTGTTGTGTGTCGTTGAATAAAGACCTACATGACATTTTCATGTCTGGTCTGGTATCTCTATCACATGCTCAGCTGGTATGCAGAAGGATGCAGATGGTTAATCATATCGCTCTGTACATCTCATTAGGTGGTATGCTGGATACCACAGACATTTCAGTGCCAAGTGGTGTGGGCTCAAGCCCAGCCGGTAAGTCTTCCCGGAGAGATTCATTAGCTATTTGTAGCCTTGCCCAGTAGGCCTATTGCTTAGTACGTGAAGTGGATAGTTGTGAATCCATCTGCGATTGGTTCAAGAAAGTTGGCATTACCACTGAATGATTGTCTCTTCTGCAAATCTATGATATGCTTGTTAAATGTATGTTTGCGAGATGGCAGAATTTCCACAGAGTGGAATTTAGGCTTGAAACCAGCCTTGTAAGGCACTTAGCTGTCCAACTGGCTTTGGCAGGTAAATAAATGAAGTGTATCCTTTAAACTTGTCACTGGCATGGAGCCCCCACCCCTCCTGTTTCCTGCACTTTATTGACAGGTGCACCTGTTTCCCCCAACATCTCTAACAATCCTTATATGGTAGGAGAGGGTCTTTAAGATGCCTAGACCAGCATAACCCAGTAAGCATTTGGCGTTGACATCCCACTAAGTCATCAGTACACAATGACAAGACAGCCTGTCATGGCTGCAATTTGCTGTGTGAGAAAAGGAGGCAGGTGGAGATTTAGTCTATCATTGTAGGATTTCTGTCAAAATGCAGTTAGTAAAAAAATGGTCTGAATGCTTATGTTTAGCATTCAGAGCAGATAATAAGGATATGGGCTTACAATGGTTTTAGCATTGTAATGAACATATAGAGCATTTTGGAACAGCGTCCAGTCAGCATTTTAAAGAGAGCATTGGTGATTTGTAAATCTTGGGTGTGGTACTTGGGTCAGGGTAGAGTTGGGATACTCTGCCAGGGGGTGTTTTGGCAAACTGTGAGCATGCTGCAGCTGTTGTTTGTACCAAGTGTGCAGAGCAGCACAAGCTAGAGGGAGGAGAAACCTCTCCAGCCCTGCTGTCAGATGACCATTCCTGACATAGTCCTGATTTTTCGCAAGTAGCAGTTATTACCACAGCACAGGCCTTTCAGCAGGGCAAATTGGAAGATGCGTCATGTGATATCTTCTCTCTTATTTCATGGCGTAACCATGGAGAGAAGACTACATGCGATTTTACGTGAGGAAAACCGAAGCGATAATACATTTCCACACAAGGATGAAAGATAGCTTATTACGATGTCAATGGCACTCTAATATTTGATGAGATGTTCTAGTTGTTCTTTCTAAAACAAGCCATTTGTGGTTTTAATGTAATATTTGGTCCATATGATGGCTATACATATAGTGCACATTCAAAAAACACATCTCTTGAAGTCTCATCACACACCAGTGTGCACTTCTGTATTTCTCACAACAACTCGTACTACCACACCTAATTATAGATTTCATCCCTCGATTGTTGAGTGTAAAGAATGGAACATACGGTGAACAGAGAAGATTTAAAAGCATGCTTTCTATTTGCCCAGAATGTTCAATTGGCTATAGTTAATATCGTAGCCCTCGGAATACGATTGCAAAACATGTGTATATTTTCAAATCTTCTCTTATTGCAGTGCTTTTTTTCTTGTTGTCTGCAATACATGTCGTGAAAAATATATTTAAGTTGGAGGAGGATGATTAATCATACCAATACAGAACATCAAAAAACAATATTGTTAAAATTCTGGAGGGTGAGGAGAATTATTTACCTGTTAGTACTGCCTTCAGGCTGAACAAATCACCCACTGCACATCCTGCTTGTCTCAGTTTTCTGAGACCCAACAATAGGAGCGCACATGGAGTCTATAATTAGAAAACTGTTTTTGGCAGCCGTAATTCTCATTTACTATTTCCTCTCAAATATTGTAAAAGGTTTGCCTAGACCGGATTCATGTTGGATACTGGGCACAATAAGTCAGTGTCATTTCTGTCCCTAAACCTAAAATGAAAACTAAATATTTCAGTTGTAACCACAAGGCCTTATGTAATGGCCCTTCTCAGACCGTGTTAATAATTCAGGACAACAAACTGAAACCAAACAGCTTTCAACATGCAAAGGTTTCAGAGAGGATTTATTGGCATAACTAATCTACTCCTCTGAATATAGTATGACGGCATGCATCAGAAAAAGCCTGTTGTATGCCCCTAATGAATGGCTAGGTTTTAACTTGTTGCGGTTACCTCAGCTCAGAAAGAACTTTGTGGTCTAGGTATTTATTCACACACGTGTTCCTTTATTGGCAACTGTTTGAATGAAGTGAAGAATTTTCTCATCAGATGGTTGGAGTAATAATCAGAACATTTCATAGATATTTAAGTCAGGCGGGTTAATCCAAGTCTATTTCAGCCAGTAAATACGGCACTTTGTGTCTGTCTGTAATGCACATTCTTGTGTTCAGACTGCAGTGTGTCCATTTCAGTATATGATTATACACAAGTGGACAAATAAAACACTGAAATGCTAATGGATACAGTGTGACTGCATTCCTTTCCAGTCCTGTTGTGTAATTCAAAATGAGTTTCATTCTTTTTTTTCAAAAAAAGGGGGACAAAAAAACAGCTTCCTGCAAAGTAACATTTGTTGTATTAATGCTGTGGAAATATATGACCCCTGGGTCAAGCACTGGAGATTCAGAAATATTTAGGTAGTTAATATCATGTACTAGGGCTTTGATTTATGACGGTCAATTAATTAATCGTGATCTGTCACATTTATAAATATTGAGAGACGTTTGTAAATGTCGAACTTCAAATGGAATTTTGTATAAATCAATGAATAGATAGATATTATTAAACCTGATGATACAAAGATGTTATTTGGAAAACTTTCTGTACATTTATTTCACTCTTCATTTTCAACTCTAGCCAAAACCATAACAAAACAAAATAACCTGATGACTTTGGAGATATTAAGTCATTCCTGAGCATTCAGCGGAACTATCTGTGCTCAAATAAATTTTGGAAGAACATAAATTCTATTTTGAAGAGAAAATCTTCTTGTGCTAAGAATATCTACTAAATGCATTTCCATGTTTGATACTATCAACATACATGCACAACAACAACTCTCACTCAGTTTTAGTCTCTCATTGATCTCTTCTCTGCTTTGCGCTGATGCACACGTGTACACACACGGCACATACACTGTCCCTATCTGGCTATCTCAACATCTCCACGTCAGAAAGTCAATTTGTATATCTAAGAGAACTTCCGCTTTACTCAAACTTAGCACCTGAATCTTTCATATTTAAGCCAATGTGGAGGCAACCGTCAGTAATGTATGTATAAATTATCAGCAATCATTTTTGGGACATTTCTTTCTCTATAATTAAATTTGAAATGAATGTGTTATTTTAAACAAACTTAGTATATTCATCTTAGAGGTTACTGAAAGGTGCAAACAACTTAAACATCATGTATTTTTCTCTCACTGTGTCACTATGACATGGCTTAACACCAAAAACCACAGGCTTCATAACAACTACATAACCTCCAGCTTTGCATGCAAGCTCATCTGTTGGCTTCATGTTGACTGTGAGATACATATTTCAATGCACACATCCTTCAAGTTACTTTGTTTGACGATTCAAAATGTCGTCATCTCCTTAGTCCTTTTTTTCTCTACAACAGCTTCTAAGCCTCACTGATTGTAATCAGAAACTTTTCACAATCTGTTTTGCCATGCTAGCTGTTCCTTTACCTGAAATTGTTTTTGTACTAACGTTCTCATTGCCACTGAATGACAGAACCACTATTTAAATCAAGTTTGCTATTTTTAGTGTCTTGGACATTTACTCTAATTCTGTAAACATTGTTTTCTTGCAGCAGCCAAATCTTATGTGATCAAAGCCGTAGCTGATGGCAGTGGTTGCTTGTACATACTGTTGATTGAGCTATGTGATACCATTGTCGGGATTATAACTGTTTATTTGACTGTGAATTGTTACTGTCCTTATCTGTACTCAGAGGGTCTATTGTTCCATTATATTCTTACGCTAGAGCCTATGCATTGTGCACACACTTTGTGCTTCATTGGGATACACGGAACACATTTGAGAAGTCGGCAACTTGTTAAAGTGTTACTGATCTGCTGATGCAGTGAAAGATACAATTCATTCTGTCTTCCCCTATGCGTTCTGGATTTCAACGTGTATATATTGTATGTGTGACACATGAATATTTTAGATGTTGTAGGTTTGTGTTTTACCTCGTTCAATTTATTATTCAAGTTCTTCAGTGCAATTCACCGCTCAATTTTTGTCAGACTTATGGTACGCAATCGGGGAAAAAAAGTACAGTAGGTCAAAGCACCAGAAGAAAGACTTCTTTCGGATATGCCTTCTCAAAATGAAAATGAAGACTGTTAACTTTGGCTTCAGATAAGGCAATACAATTAAAGCATCATTTTGGAGTACATAGTGTCATAAATTATCAAATAAGTGACCGTTTTTAAAAACTGTTTTATTACACAGTAGCTACTTAAATGTATAAGACTTTTACAGTTTGAGACAGTGAAAAGTATTAATCTCCTTCTCTTAGATTAATCAGTCCACACCCATATTCATTCTTTGAAAGGATAGTTGTGAAGCAATAAGGTGTCAATGAGAAGGACAGGCCGTGGAGGTTCATGCTTATATTTTGAAATGACAATTGGACATGCACATCAAGCTCTGAATTATAAGGGAGAGTCTCGCACTTTCTTTTTTTTTCCAGCGCAGTGTAAAAACAACATCTACAGTTCTCTTTATTGTTTTTTTGTTCAACTGTAATGGCTCCAGCTATTTCTTTTAAGCAGTCACACTACATTTATCAGTGAACTGCTCCTCATCCCAAGATGCACAGGCCTGATCTTGATCTAATCATTTACAATAAAAATAAAAGGCTCATCAATTTTGGAATGGACATTTTATTTTTGTAAATGTGCAGGATAATTATCCTAGTCTATTAAAACTTCCCAGAGGGTTGGAAACACTTAACGCAGTGTTCAGCAGCAGGAAAAGCAACGCTGTGTAAGAGGTTTGCTTGATGACAGGAAGTGTTGTCAGTCACGCTGCACAGTTTGATGATGTGTTTCTGTCACTATGTCCCACTGCAGGGAACGGTTTTGTTAACCCGAGGGGCTCTCCGAGCATCCTTGGTACACCCAGCGGCAACGGTCTGGGTAAAGTCCTGCCCACCAAGTCTCCACCACCCCCTGGAGGGAACATGGGCTTGGGAGGCCGCAAGCCAGATCTCAGGGTTGTTATCCCTCCATCTAGCAAAGGGATGATGCCACCTCTGGTGAGTACAGAGCAAACCAGTGAACACAGGTATCAACAGCTGAAGGGCCCTCAAGTTTGTCTGCTGCAGGCCAGAACTTTGCTCATCTTGTTAATCTTAAGATTTACAACAGAAAGTTCTCTCTGCTACAATAGTTTTTGATGTCATCATATCGATGAAGCACGTCTAGCTCTTGGAGTATTCCTCATGTGCTTTTTCTTCTTAGACGACTGCGATTGAAATGAGGGCCAACTCATTACTATGCAACTGTGGCGTCACAACGTTTATCCAAATATTCCAACTTAAATATATTCTCTTAATTATAATGATGATGGTCCAGAGTGCTCTGACCTCAATGAATGTCTGAAGCGAAAGTATATCTGACCTTAAATCATCTTTAAAAAAAAAAACTAGAAATGGAAGATTTTCAACGTGTGACAACTATTATCCCTGATCTGCTGCTGTTGTTCATAGTAAGAAGCCCCGCAGAAAAATAGCCAAATTAAATCTGGGTTTCTTTTGATGCTTCTGTTTTTGTGGACCCACAGTTAGTGTGTAGTATTCAAGCAGCTGTATGTTGCAATATGGAATCAGTTAAAAGCAAGACAGTTTGTGTGGGTACAGAACAGAAACAGTTTAGGCAGTGGCTGGAGGGAGGCTCTCCTCTCTTGGAGGCTGGGCTGACTGTGGCAGGTCTGCAGACAGCCCGTCATTAAGACATAATGGTATTAAATTAATCACATCGCAGTGTGACGGAGTGTAGATGAAGACTTAATCAGGGGCCCAGGGTGTGAGCTAGATAATATCTTGTCGCCCTTGTCGTGTCTTCCTGCTGATATTGATTGAGGGTGGGTATTAAGACAGCCCTGGCCGGGTCACAGTATGAAAGAAGGCTCTGCATTGAAAAGATGGAAAATGGCTTCCTGGTTAATCTAGCAGCATGAGAAAAATTTGAAAAACAATTATTGCTCTGTCATTGATGGCACTAGTGAAAAACCTCCTGAGCATTATGAGACGACTGAGGTGTCACGAGTCAAATCAGATGGTTGGCCAACATCAGAAGGATTTGTAACTTCACTGAACTTTAACCAGGATTGGTGGAGCTTCTTCTCCATCTTTTACAAGACAAAATCTTTACAGACCAACAAATCATAGTCTCAGATAATCATGACCCCACATTAATAAAGACAATATAACCACGTGGCTTCGGGCAAGATTTCAGCATCACAATTTAAATTTGATTTCTTACAGTGACAGAAGAAGTAATCAACACTTCAGTTGTCCTTTTTTGCTGTGAAATCTGCTGGATCTCTATTCCTGGGCGATTTACAGTCACTGCTTCTTAACTCTGTAACTCTGCCTCTCTTCTCCTCTTTTTTTGAGGGCAGTCAGAGGAGGAGGAAATGGATTTGGTGAGTTCTGACAAAACGCCTGAGCAAAGGGCTGAAATGTGATCATGCTTCCGGTAATCACTGAGAGACCAAAAGCAATGATCAAGCCGGATATTGGCTCTCAGTACTGCCAGTGATACTAAATTAAAAAAACAAAAACTGTTTTTGTCACTGCATGTTTTTGGGTTGAGCCTGTGAAAATTGCCTCAGCCTGTTAAATTGGCTCCTTCCCTTCCCACACGTCAGTGCTAGTCATGTACCACTAGGAGTGTGTGTGTGTGCGTGTGTGTGTGTGTGTGTGTGTGTGAAAGACTGACAGAGCTTAGCCAAAACTTTCACATGATGGTCTCAGGTGTGAAAATTGCTGTGTTGGTAAAAATTGAAATGATCTGTATTTTTTATGTAAAAGAGAAAATTGCATCATTTTGTATGACATCAGTCTCTGGGGTTGTTGAGCTAGGTGAGGTAATTTGGCTGTAGAGTGTCTGAACAATACGAAGAAGCCATCAAACTGGTCATGATGCAACGCTGCTTCAGATGGAACCACGGACAGCCGCTCATTACCTTATGTTCAGATGATTTATTGTTAAAGTATTGTTCTAGAATGTCTACATTTGGATTAGTGAGTTTGGATTTTGTGTGCGTGTGTGGCTCACAGCGTAGTTTGGGTTTGTGTAGTCAGTTTGTCAGTCACTGCACAAAAAAAAACCAGAAAAACACTGGAGCTTTAATAAATAGTACCTCTCGGTACTAAACAGTGCAAACTTTGTATTATTACTATTTTTTGTCTCTCACTTTATTTTTATTTTTTTGAGTTTTAAACTAATCCCTACTCATTTTGAAGTGTTGCTCACTGAATGACAGGCACTTTAACAAAATAAAACTCTTTATGCAGTTTGATTAATAATTTGTTATGCCTGAAGCTGCATGTCATTGGTTGTGTTTCTTTTTTTTGTTGATATTTCACCAAGACTATCAGCCATCAGTTTATTCACTTTGAAACTGTGGAAGAAATTATTGGGATTGCTAAAAAATACAATTTGGGGCCCTCTGTTGTCTATGTCTATAGTAAACTATCTCTGAACATATAACAGTAAATCCCCTCTTAATATTTTTTTCCTGTATATTTATCCACTCAGTTCCAAATGTTTTTGCAACTATAAATTCAGTCCACTGAGTCTGGAGGATCAGAATATACACTTCTATGAAGCAATGGCATCACCTGGTGGTACCTCTCATTATTACAAATTCTCAAATCAAAAATTACGCAAATGATTGATTATCACCAGAAGTGCATTAAAGATAAAAGACAAATGTAGGCTCTCATCTTTCAATGCAAAAAGGCAGGGTGTTTTTAGATTCTTGTAATGAATTTTCTTTGTTTCGATTCTGTGTTTTGCAGAACACTCAGAGAATAAGCAGCTCCCAGGCCACCCAGCCGCTGGCCACTCCAGTAGTGTCTGTTACCACCCCCAGTTTACCACCACAGGGCCTGATATACTCAGGCATGCCCACCTCCTACAATCCTGCTGGTGAGTCTGGCCTCTGTCTCCCGTTAGACTGAAAACAACCACCTGTGTCATGACCTGTTTGTACCACATGTTGTTGTTACTCACTTTTCTCTCATTGGCACATTGATTTCAGCAGAAATGTAAGAATGTTTTAACTGTGTGTGGCTGCTTTATTTCTTCCAGAGTTTTCCCTGAGTAGTGCAGAGGTGTCTTCCCTACAGGGTTTCAGCTCTCCTGGGCTCTCGCTTGGCTCCATGTCAGCATGGCAACAGCATCAACTGGGCCAGGCAGCTCTTAATTCTTTGGTGTGAGTAACACACTTCCAAACAAAGACACTCTCCAGACACCCTCACATAAGAGCAGCACTCGCTGTGCTCTATGATGTCATGCTGAATCACACATGTACATATTACCAGGTTTTCCGCTTTGCAGTGCTGTCTTCTCCAGTATGGACTGTAAACAAAATGTCATGTTTATCTTCTGTATAGTGGTGGAGGTCACCTATCTCAGAGCTCCAACCTCTCACTCAACACCAGCCATAGTATAAACATCAAGTCGGAGCCTAATTCCCCGCCACGGGAGCGTGTCACCCCCTCTGGCTTCCACCCTCACCAGCCTCAGCAAGGGTCCAGCCGACAAGAAGTTCTGGGACGTTCACCTGCTGACAGCCTCAGCTCCTCCTGTAGTTCATATGACGGCAGCGATCGTGAGGACCACCGGACGGATTTCCACTCTCCGCTGGGGTTGGGCAGACCCCCGGCTGGCTCTGAGGGCAGGGAAAGCCCCTCCGTGAAACGTTTGCGGATGGACACTTGGGTGACATAAAGCGCCTCCATTAGGCCTCCAGTCACCAGCCAGTCAGAGAGAGGGAGGGGTTAGACATGGAGATGAATGAAAGAGTGAGGGTCCTTAGAGTTGTCATTATCCTTCTATTTTTCAACCCCATTTCAGTTTGTCAGACTGAGAGGCAAAGGCATATCAGGGCATATCTAAGGTTCATTTGCAAACTGATAACACAAGATTTAAAAATTAGCTGGACTGAATTACTTGCATGAGCAGGTGGTATCAGGTACTTGGTGCAATTCAGATGACGTTTGCAGGAGAAGGTTGCCGAGAGAGAATTGTTCAACCATAGATGGTAGATTAATGTAATCATTGGTCTAGTCAGACACTTACATGTAGTTGCTGTATTGCTGTTGTGCTCGCAAGCTGGCAAACAATCCCACAAAGTTGTATCACTTTCAGGCTGAGGAGACCAACATATGATAGTCCCTTCAAATCACACTGTAAATATAGAAGACCTTTATCTCAAGTGGCCTCTTCTAATTTATTATGGCAGCCCATCGGAAGACATAACAATTTGGATGGCACAGAAAAGGATTATAAAGAGCTGAGACTATTAAGTGAATAAATGAAACAACACTGATGAAGGTATAAACAAAATAGTAACAGAATGTATCGCAATAATGTATGCTAGTCATTCTATAATTTAAAAGAATAAGACAAATAAATGTGCAATGAAGATAAAGCAAACCTGTCCAGTTGAGCTTGTGATAAAAATCAACACCTTCACATTTGTGTAACTGTACATCAGTAATATGAAGCCAAAGCTGTTTCTTTTTTTTGTTGTTTTGTAGTCGCTACAGTTTTCTAAGAAGTCACCCAAACACACCATATCTCTCCTCATAATTTTATTTGTTGTCTTGCTGTATCAAAACAGTGTGAAGTCATGCAAAGCCAGATCGTAAATCTCGATATTTAAAGCCATGGACGTTTTGCTGTTCTGTTTGTATAATGAAAATTTGAGCCAAACATGTTCTTTTTGTGTGTAAATAATGACTGACTTAATATATACAAAAATATATCACCAGGCTGACTACATACTGAATGTACTGTACGATCACCGTTTTGGAGAAAGAAAAAAAAAGTATATTTTTGTGGAATACAGCCAAGTTTACAAAAGTAGACCCTTAAAAAGGAGATCATTCACTGGTCAACATTTGCTATTTTGTTCATATTTACTGCAATATCTAGTCAATTTAAGTACCATTTGTTTTCGTTCCAGATGGTCAATTTGTATTTCCTTTTTGACTAGTGTGTACTGGAGACATTGTCACAACAGTACTGTGAGGTCTAAGTCCCACTATTCTTATATTTGTCAAGGATGAAGACAAGGCTAGGGAAAATAGTTGGTCTTCCCTCCTATTGTTAGTTGTATACCAGCTACTGCTGAATACACTGCCAACATCCAGGCCTACACTCTCGTCCACAAAATGAAAAAATTAACCAATTATTGTTCATGTTACTCAACCTCCTCTCAAAGCCTTTCTGTTATCCTGTTATTGGTTTGTAGATTTAAGGACAGAAATGGCTACTAACCTTCACTGATCATGCTTGTGTCCATATGTGGTTGTAAATATCTCAGTCTACTTGCCAGGTCAGCCACAATTATTTACTGAAATATTCACTTTGGCCCAAGTAGCCGTTCTATCAATGCCCTAGTACAAGTCAGAGTGCTACAGGCTTAGGAGCTTTAGTTCCAAAAGCAGTGTTATTACGCCAAGTAGAGACAGAAGGGGAAAAAAGGAGGCTGTTACTTCATTCATTCTCCATCCTCGACGGAGACAAAAATTCAGCAGTCAAATTCATAACAACACCAACAGTAGATAGTCACCCGCTTCAATCTCACTGCTGGATTGCACACGTTTGTACGAGACGTTTGCTGTGGGGGAAAGGTATCACGTTGCATTCGCCATGGCATGTCATGTATGAGGTTTCTCTCAATGCCACCCAGTCATCAGTTCACACCTGTAACAATCTATGCAGCTTCAGCCCAAGAATATGATGATGTCACAACAGGTCGTATTTAGCCCAAAAGAGTGTTTGAGAGCAGACTGTTAGCTTCTAATCCACAAGTGCCACAGCTGAAAGTGGCCGGACTCAAAGTTACATCAAATATATTTTATTAGATGCTGGATTTGGAATCCCCAGTGTAATCTCTTTAATTTTCATTCACATTGATAAACATTATGTATCCACAATGAAAACCTGTCTAACACAGCTGGTGACAATAGCAATAATGAAAAATGACTACCATGAAAATCGCCTGCATGTCTGAGCGGCGCTGTCTCGTAGTTGAGCACATAAGTTAGCACTTGACAACATATCAGGGAATTTTTGTAGTTTCTCTCTCTACAGTATATGCACAGATAGAAAACGCCTTATCCCAAAGAAAAATATTTTACTTTTATTTTCCGTAGGTTAAAAACCGACGGGCAGATTTCACTCAAACCTGACCACAGATTTCTCCTCTGAAAATACTCACACAGTAAGATGCACCGTGAATGCACCGTGATACACTTTGCTCTGATTGGTCCGTGTCTAACTTGTGCACAACTGATGAATGTGAAAGAAAAGAGTAATCTTTGTAGAGAACTTTGTTCACGTTTATGTGTAAGAGTACGCCGCTTTGCTTCATGGCTTTTCTAAACAGAACTACGTGTTTGGTAAGTGTTTGTAGTCAATAGTTCACTTAACTCAAGAAGCTGTTCTCGGTTTGAACGCTCAGACCGTTTGGCAGCACAAGCTGGACTTTGTTGCCAATAATGAAATTATTTGTTTCAGGATGGAAACAAGATTTTAAGTTAATCTTGCATTTTATTTCCCTTGAATGTGTTATTATTTTATTTTCATCATATGATAAATATTCAAGTGAAGTTTTTATGAAACAATTATGCTACTATGCTACATATTGTTGTACAAAATTTGTATTATTCACAAAAGTACAAATACTGGCTTTTAATGTGTAATTTAGTTTATCTCTCTTATTCTGTATAAAATGAGGTAAACAACCCTGTGAAGTCCCAAAACAGTAGAAACTGTCAATTTCATTAAACACCTCAGTGTATGCTCAATCTGAACTCTGTCTATTCATCTTTCAGTTCTGTCTATATATTGCTTTCTATTCCATTCCCTACACACATTATCTACTTCACCGAGATCACTGCCATGGTCTGTGGTACAATCATAAACACTGAACAAACGGCATAATACTGTTAAAACATGGTCAAAAATTGTCCGACTTTGGAATAAGGTCATCCACAGTTTGAAAATGTTAGTGTGAGAGCAAGTGGTGGGTTCTCAACTTATTCATTAAAATCTCAAAAAGCAAAAATAAGAATGATTAAGATCTGAAGAATAAATATTCTTGTGAAGAGTGTTTATTACATTGTTACAGCATTGTTACAATGGTTGTGGAATTGAAATATGGTGTTATTATTGCATATATCTGTACAAACATATAACCAGTAGCAGTGAAAAAGTTACAGTGCAAATCAACTGGACTGAAACATTTTGGACATGTTATGTTCCTCAGACCAATCCGGAGCAATTTTTGCAATCTGGCAGTATGTATCATCCTGCTGAAAGAGGCCACGGCCACTAAGGAACACTGTTGCCATGAAGGTGTACTTGGTCAGCAACAATGTTAAGGTTGGTGGTTCGTGCCAAAGTAACATCCACATGAATGGGAGGACTTAAGTTTTGAAGCATATTACTCTAAACATCAAATTGCCATCCCCAACTTGGCTTCTTCTAATAGTCTTGATGCCACTTCCTCCAGAGGTAATTGGCCCCATCGTCAGTTCCCTGGTTTTCCTTAAATAGACCGCTTTGGTAGGTACTAACCACACTTGCTGCGTAACAGGTGCAAATGTTAAGAGATAATTAATTTTATTCATTTCACCTGTCTGTGGTTATAATCTCAAGGCGGACCATTCTGTATTCTGAACCAGTGGTTCTCAATCGGGGTCTGTGTACCAATAAGGTACTGCAGGTGGTATTATGAAAAATATCAGCCATGCAAGATTCAGAAAATATTTTCACTACAGTTAGTTAAATTAAAATAAGTTAAGTGGTTAGTTAAATAATTTAAAAAAGGTAGCACCCATCTGAGAAAGCTAAATGTTATTTGGTAGAAGAAATAAAGAGCATATTAGACACAGGTGGCATGGTTGGTTCCATATTTATAGACGATGAGGATTAGGAAAGCGTTTGACATCGTCAATCATGATGTTCTGCTGCCAAAAAAGTCAACACATAATATATCAGCAAAGGCTATGAAATAGATGAGATCACGTTTGACCATCAGAAAGAATTAGACTAGAATAAATAGTAATTTGTCCCCCTTTTTAGAATCCTCAATGGGAGTTCCTCAAGTGTCCTCTTTAGGATCGCCTTTGTTTAGTATCTTTATAAGTGATTTACAATCTGTCACTCCAGAGGTCAAGACAATGTATGCAGGTGAACAGTCATCTATGTACATGCAAAGTCACAATGTCAAGTTGCATCTTTCCTTATTGAAGCAAAAATAAACAAAAAAGTCTTAACAGGCTGAATCAATGTTCAACGTTGAATATTTCTAAAACTGTAGGTATGTTCTTCTCCACAAGAAATAATGACAATCCTCCACCAGACATCTGCGGGTGGAAGTCTTGGTGTCATCATTGATAGTCATTAAATTATTAAGAAACACATGAAAAATCATAGGGGCAGTCAAATTCAGTCTAGCCCAATTCAAGCTATTAATTACCATATAATATAAAAATAATAATTGTCATTGTCTCGTATACAATGTTTGTGTATATATGTATTTTTGTAATTACTTTTAAAGTTTTACTGACCCCCACCAAGCTGCCATGTTGTTTACTGTTTGCTACCACCCAGGGACTAGAGATGAAAATTAGCTGAGACCAATTTCTGGAACAATATATTTATTGAGCCCTGTACCTGTCAAATAAACTAAATAAACTAAATAAACTAAATAAATAAATAAATAAATAAATAAATAAATAAATAAAATTATGACAGAATCCTGAAAATAAAGTCAGAAGCCTGACTTAGATTTCAGCTGTCTATTTAAAAAATCGCTGTACAAAAAAAAATCAGCGTCTGATAATGAACAAAATTAATTAAATTGACTTTAATTCTAATATTGACTTGACGAATTCTCAGCAGCGTATCAGCCTGTTTGATAAGTAGTGATGACGACATGATGTACGCACACAAAACAGCCAACAGGGGGCACTGTCACGCAATACATCAGAGCATAGTTCGCTGATATGTTGATGGACGTTGTCACGAGGTGAATGGAAATTGGTAAAGCAACACCGACGCTGAAACGTCACGAACACGGATGGATTCCAATAATTGGATGTATTAACTAGTAGAGCATGAGCCAAAACAGCAGGTAACACGTTTCCCTAATGACTGTTCTTCACTAATTGACAGAGTTTGAACCAGCTGTGACTCAATATCGATAGAAGCAGTGACTGTGTTTTTAACCTGTGCTACCCAATGGTTACTAAAAGCTAAGCCTCGCTGGAAGTACACACCCGCAATCACCTTAAGGCATTGCCACAGCCATCAGACAAAACCTTGTTGTCTATGGACCGGTAAGACCTAAATAATTAATATTGAAATATCCGTAACTTTGCACCTGACATTAAGTGAGAGTGATCTGTGATCAAACACAATAAATATCTACATTTTTATCCTCGACTATTTCTTTTAGATAAAATGGCTATAAAAAAGTTATATAACAGTAACAGTATGCAGAACCATCAAAATAAACTATTTGATAACTACTGCATCAAATTGGATTCAAATAAAACAAAGTACATGTTATTCTACTGTTTTTTTGTCCGTTAGGAACAGACGGCTCAATTTGGTAGAGTTAGAAACAGCCACTAGGGGTCTCCTAATGATCATACTACAACAACTTCTTTGGAATATTATACTTTTGTTGCATTATGGGAATATTTATTTGGAAAAAATTCTAAAGCATCGCTCTCATGCACTGTAGAAAATCAAAATTCATAAATGTTATTATAGAATATCATTTTTGGTTTGGTAAACACTTGGTAGGGCTCCTAAAGAAAATGTAGATCCCTCTGAGATTAAGTAATTTGGGAAGCAAATAAGACTTCATCAAATGTATCCCAAGAGTGTCCAATTAAGCAATAAGATACCACAGGTGTATGAAGATAATTTGGTGACCAAACCACAAAAGTATAATATTCCAAAGTAGTTGCTGTAGTGTGATCATTAGGAGAACCCTAGTGGCTGGTGTGTATTTGGTGACACAATTCAATAGAAGAGGGAAGTTATTGAATTTTCCAATGAATCATAATTAACCACAATTAACAAAACTCCATTTTATTTAAAACATTGCTGTAGTATGAAATACCAATACCTTCACACTCCGGGAACTGCCTACACACTCTGACCACATGCGGCCGGGCATTTTCCTAGACCAGGATGAATCCAGGATCCACGGGACCAGTGTAAGATCTGATAGTGGGTCTGTGTTTTAATATGGTACCTAACAGCAGTCAGGGTACCCTTGGCTGGCCAGTGGAGGTCTGTGAGACCATCCAAGGATCTGGCTCCCCAGACCATCACTGATCCACCACCAAACCGGTCCTGCTGGAAGATGACTCCGCAGTATTATGTTCTCCACAGCTTCTCCGGACTCTGTCATCCTGTCACATGACCTCAGCTTGAACCTGCTCTCATCTGTGAAGAGAACGGGCCACCAATGGAGAATCGGCCAATTCTGGTGAACACCAGTTGAGAGCTACATTGCTGGGCTGTGAGCACAGGTCCCGGTAGACGACGTTGGGCCCACATGGGGTCTGTTGCAGACAGTTTTGTCAGAAACATCACACCAGTAACTGGAGGTTATTTTGAAGGGGTCTGGCAGTGCTCCTCCTGTTCCTCTTCACACTGAGGAGCAGATACCAGTCTGGCTGCTGGGTTGTTGTCCTTCTACAAACCTGTGCAGCTCTCTTCGTGTAACGGCCTGTCTACGGGCATCTCCTCAATGGCCTTGACACTGTGCTGGGAGACACAGCAAATCCTCTTGCATCTGCACGCAGGGATAAGCCATCCTAGAGGAGCTGGACTACCTGTGCAGCGTCGATGGGCTGCGGGTTCTGCCTCATGTCACAAGTAGTGACGAAAACACCAGCAGAGCGCAACACTAGATACGAGTCAGTCAGGACAGATAAGTAGATAGAAATGGATTGTGGCCACCACCTGCAGAACCATTCCTTTTTGGGGGGTTATCATCGTTATGCCGCTTCATTGCACCTGTTGCCACTTCCATTTGCACCAAAGCAGGTGACACAGATTCACCATCATCTAAATGGACAGATTGACAACCCTGAAGTTTAACTGGCTTGGTGTCGTAGTGTGATGAGTAAGTGTTCTCTTTATTTTTTGAGTAGTGTATTTGAGGTCATATATGGTATTTTGACTACAAAAGATCATTTATATCCAAACTAGATAGTAGTCCGATTCTGGGCCAGTTGGGTAATAATATAAATATGTAGAAATGTTCCACTTGTGAATTTAACTTCAAGCATTTTAAGGAATATTAAACCATCGACTACCTTAGCATATTGTTATTGTATTGGTATCTCTTTCAGTATTAATATTAGTCTCTTTGATTAATTTGATTGCAATTTAAAGGGATGTCATTTTATTATTTGCTCCATTTACCATGCAGATGTAACGTTTAGTGTCAACCTTGTGAAATTTAGTATACAAAAAAATAGTATAGTATAGAAGTAGTAGATTTTTAAATGCTCGATGTATTTCCATTGTTACGCTACAACACATAACTAAACCAGATTGAATTGCAGCAGAAACCCCTGTTAGATAAACAAGGGCTTGTTAGACAGCCATGTAGCTGACATTCTCCAATATTCATGCTTATTTCCGGTGTGAAGGCTTAAACGTGCGCCAATCAGTATATCTGTCCCCAAGTGCATGTTCTTGTCTTCCTGTCCATCAGACCAGCTGTGCTGTGGACTGGAACCGGTCCAGTGTATCTGTAGAGTAACCAAGCAGGATTTTGGACTGTTTGAATTGTGTAAGAAGAAGAGCGACAGCCACCTGCCATAAGGCCTCGCCCCATTCAGATCCTCAGCCCTGCCTTTCAAGTGGGTGCCAAGTTGGAGTTTCTTCATGTGGGCCTGATCTTCTTAAGACATCAGCAAATATTGAACAATACCCAGTCCGTACTCAAACACATCTGCTGTCATATAGTCTCCACTGTTGGAACCAGGCAAGGAGAGGGAGAGAATACCACTGGGTTTTTATGCTTTGGTTTGTGTGTGTGGACAGAAAGCTAGAGTTTATAATTTGTAAACACAAATGCTCACTTCTGATGAGCTTAGGCTAAATCATATTCCACTGTAAACAAATACGAGGCTGTGTGGAATAAATGGAGTTTGGTATGACAAGGCAGCCACCGGGTGCCAGATTCGTGCTGATGATAAAGGACGAGATAAGATGAACAGCCAACATTTCATATGCCTCAGTCATGTTGTGGAATCCATCAGAAGTATTTTGGGACAGTTTTGGACGGACAAGGAGGACAGTTGTATTGTAGAATTAGACTAGATTATGGCATTAAATATCTTTTTCAAACACTTGGATCCACATGATAACAGATATCAGATGGAATATAATGCAGGAAAAGCTTCAAAAGAAAAAAATAGCCTGTTGAACGCAAATACAGTCAAAATTCAGATAAACAATAACGGGACTGACAAGGAGCCAACGAAAACTCCTGTAAACCAGCGGGATTGTTAGAAACTTCACTATAGTTTAAGGGATTCAGTTTATATATAATCTCCTGCTACAGTATCTAAATAGACGCACACATTTTTTCTAATCCTACTTGCCTCAACTGAAACTATGTCACCCAAGATGGAAGACTTGGGCAGAAGCCAACACCCAACACTAGCATTCTTAAGAGTTGTTGAAACTCACCTTGCTGGACGAGTATGGCTAGTTTCACCCAGTCTGACACCTCCACCATTCACTCCTCTTCAAACTTGTCTTGGAGCAGGAACATGCACTGAGTACATGTTACGCTGCCTGAAATAATTGGATGGTTAAGCTAACTCACTAACATTGGTGGCTATTTTCAGTGGAGACAGATTCAGTTTGCAGTTTATACCAAGCCATAAAGCAAAGGTCAACTGGACAGGTAGAGTGTGATGTCTTCTTTTTCTAAATTATACTGGAACAATCTTTAGAGGAAGAAATACATGAAATTATTTAGGTGAAGTGATTCATTTGGAAATGGTTGTGAGATCCGACCATGGTTTTACCATGATTATTTAACCTGACATCTCATTTTGGTTTAATTGATACATAGTCAGCTATGGGGAGGCATTGCTTTTTCTTTTCTTTTCTTTTTTATATTATTTTTGTTTTTCTTTTCAATTCCTTTCTTTTCTTATTTTTCAGTTATTCTCTGTGTCACTGCATCTGGACTGTAAAATGTCACCTTCTGTAAAGACATAGACATTCAGCGCTGTTGCGTGTCCCTGTATTGCTTATTTCAAAGTATTTAGTAGAGCAAAACAGGAAAGCATCTTTCGGCCTTTAAGGCTTTTTTAATGTCATAAACATGTATACACATGTTATACACATGTTTATTTACAGGTGGCTTTTGGTGGATAGGTGGTGGTGTCTATGTGTGTGTGTGTGTGTAATTAACAGCCTTGTAACGAGTAACAAAGCCATTAAACATGTTTAATTACATTAAAAAGCAGAGATGCGGCAGTGAACGGTGAAAGAGAATGAGGAGGGTCGAACGGTACAGAGTATTTGAGTTTGCTGGAGTTTTTGATAGATTTAGAGGCTAGAAGTAACTCATAAATGAATGGATGAATTACATTAATCTGTATGAAATCCTCCCTAATAAAGAGATCTAATTGATTTGATCACAATAAGCTCTATCTTGGGTAATGCTGTACTTTGTTTAAAGGTAAAAAAAACCTGTTTGAATTCAATGTCTGATGTATGACACAGGTTTTAGATTGGGTTAAACCATTAATGTTGTTTGCTCTAAGTTATACACATGTTATAAACATGGTAAGAAAAACATTTTACATTTGGCTCCATTTGTGTGTTGTTTGTACACACGTGACAAAAAGCATTTTTACTTATCTTTTTTTTTTTTTTATGATAAAGGTGTTACTCAAGATGGATGTCAAGAAAAAGACGATATTGGATAACTTGCGGTCGAAGTTCCCCAACCTGAAAAAGCCCCGCAAAAGGGCACAAGGTAAAAAGGACAAGAAGCTTGCCCATCGGCGCAGTATTTCCGTTCCAGATTTACGGCTGATTCCAGGTGAAGGACTTTGTGTAGAGAGCGCTTTGCCCTCTACATTCTCTGAAGCCATCTTCTTTGGGGATTCCACTGGGTTGAGTGATTCAGATTCTGTTGTAAGTGGCCCCAACACTGATGGACCAATATTTATGGAAAAACAGATCTCTTCAGCACCAGAAACAAAACCAAAGGTTTCCACAGATCGCACTTCTGCTGCATTGTATCGAATGAGTGCGCCTGTAGAGATATTTAGTCTCTATGAGGAAAAAGTAGATTCAAATTCAGAGAAAAAGGTGAACCTGAACCGAGAAGCCTTGTATGCACAAGTGGATAGAAAAGGCCGTGGTAAATTTAATTTTGAACCAATTCCTGCATCAAGAACTGTTTTTAACAACCCCCTCAACATCTCCCAAAACCCGGACCTTGTGGATAATAAGATTTTCTGCATTGGAGATACCACGTCAGACAGGCCCCGTTCCTCTACTGTTTCTCCAGCACTAATCAGAGCAAGCTCATTTGGAGAACAAACAAGTCCTGGCACAGAAAAGAGTACCCCATCATGTGAGTCAAGAAAGCCATCATCTGAGAACTGGACTCCACCAATCATCAAAAAACCTACTGCAGATAGATTGTCTCTGGTATTGGATAATCTGAGTACTCATTTGGAGAACGCGGATGGTATGTCTCTGGATTCAGCCTGTTTTACTCCAAGTGAGGAGCAAGTCAATCTGCCATGGACAGACTCTGAGGATCCGGACCGAGAATCTTACTCTCCCCTTTTCACAAGAGACCTCTCCATGGAAGAGGCTCTGCTTGAGGAAGCTCAGTCTGTGGCGGCCCAGGAGGATGTAACAGAGGTGAGCTCCATGGTGGTTTTTTTTTTTGCAACATTAGCACTAAGAAGATCCTGTTTTGTTATATAAACCTGCTATTCAAATTATTTTCGTAACGATAAATCAAACCAGTGATCTTCAAACGAAATTCAATGTAATGCAAAGGCGGTAACACAGAATGCACAAGATTCGGTTTGACAAGGCGAAGGGTTGTTCAATACTTAGATCACCAGCTTAGAAATGTAATTGCCCCTCCTGAACTAACTCTGTTCTGCAAAACTGCCTTAGTGTAGCCGCTTTGGAGTGCTTGTAAGCATGTACCGCCCTTTTTTCTGGTCGCACTGCTGCATCTCGATGGTGTTCAGATCCAGCCTATAATCAGGCTGATCCAAAACTTTAATTTAATCACTATTGATTGATTCAGAGTGGGAATATTGTATTCCCAGCTGTGTGATAACCTGAAATTCTTCTTCAGAATGTTCTGACGGAGAGCAAAATTCATCTTTTATGAAAAGTCCAATCCAGAAGTAGCAAAGCATCCCCACCACATTACACCCAAACCTCCATCCTTGACCAGAGGTATATGGTTCTTTTTATTGAGTACTGTTTTGGTTTTTACTGTATATGACCACTGTTCGGTCTTTTGCCTCGCTACTTTCTATGGTTATTTTTTAAAGTTGGAGGACATTTTCTGAGTTGAGAGGGGCCTACTGTTCCTTGGTTGTTCCTTTGGCTCTTTTTGACATCTCGAATGAGTCTTCACCAAAGTTCTTGTTGGTATTTTTTTGTAATAATGGCACTATTGTTCCAAGTTCCCTCTGTTTGTAGCCATCAATTGTCACTTGGATCTTGATCTTAGTAAACCTGACAAGACTGATTTATTGCTTCTTGCTTCCTCATCACTTCTAGAGTCCCTTTTGCTTTCAGCATAGTGTGCTACTGGGGAGAGCTTCCCTGCGTCTGAAAATTTTCCATTTAAGTGATGTGTGGATTGTACCTGGCTTGTAGTTTTCAGGTCTGGGTATGGCTAGTCCAACTGCAACTAGTTATTAGGGTAGTTTGGTAGTTGTTTGGATATGGTTTCTATGAGATTGAATACTTTTCCACACAGGCCCTGTTGTTATAACATAACCTCTTTGTTTCAATAAATACAATTGTCATTTGAATTTCTTACTTTTTATTTGGCTTGTTTTATGTTAAACTTTGTTTGAATATCGAAAAAATTTAACATTAGATATACAAAAGAAATATGTAAAGCCAGGACTCCTTTACAGTGCTGTAGATAAAAGCGTTGATATCTTAGTAACGTAAGGATCATATGTGCATTCGACATCTTACAAGGAATTAATAGAATGTTTTTAAATTTTTTATTATACCTTTATTTATACAGGTAATCTCATTGAGACCCAGGTTCTCATTCAAAAGTGAGACCTGTTTTTTATTACTTATAAATCTAGATTTGTCAAGTTGTTGCCTCAGTGGAGTTCATTCAATGGTCTGGACCCAGACTCAAAAGAAGCAAGAGGACAACAACTAAGTCAAGGATGTCTTGTACTGCTTTGTCTGACCTTGGTATATTAATATACTTTCATTCCACTTTGAAATGGTGAAATGAAAGCGTACAACCTCAGAAATGGGGAGTAGATTAGCTTTTGATTGTTTGATTAGATGGGTTATGGTTGATCTGTGTTACATCAGTTTTGTCAGTATTTAGGCTAGGATCTGACTTCAGTTTAGGTGACACATTTTAAATTCCTCATGGCCTAGATGGCTCTTAAATAGGGACACCAGCCAAAAACCAGTGCTACCAGTTAAAAACACAATGTTCTGTGGGAAGCTCCATAAAAATGACTAACAAACAGACTGATAACCTGTCCATTTGCCAAGTGTCAAATAGCCTTTACAAATGCACAGTTTCTAAATATGTAGTTGAGTGTGGTGCCCCTTGAAATCTATGACCGTATCTACAGTACAGCAATGAGAAACGTTTTTAATTAATACATTTTTTACTTAATATATAAGGGATAAAATTCATGTGTCCCTCTGTTAAGAGTTTTGCATAAAGACTCATTACCAGCCTTTTCTTTCCATGTAGATATCCAGTGAACACAGTGATGTCATTCCTGCGAGTGCGGCGGATCCTCTTGAGAGCTGTGTGAGTACCCAGTAAACTGCTGCGCCCACTAAAGTGCACCAAACATGTGGGCTGAGACAGCCTGTAAATGTGAGTGTATCTCCACAGCAGGTTATGACAACAGAGCCTGAGATCCAAATTCCTGCTGTGGTGCAGAGGTACCTCCTTAATATCAATCTGAAGCAAGGAAAGAACCTGGTCATCAAAGACAAGCGATCCGGTAGGTCACCAAACTGCAGGACCATCATAAAGTACATTCACAGCCTCTGAGAATGTTTCACCAGGCTCTTGAGAGGATTATAACTGGCTCTTTATAAGCTAACATCACACTCAAGCTTTTTACAGTATTCTAGAATGCTCTCGTTCATACTAAGTAATAATATATCCTTTTTACCTCCTAAAATAATAAACTTGCTAGTTGACTTTTGATTGTGAACCCATATGCTAAAAATCAATTGAGAAGAATGAGTAGTGAAAACTTAATTTTTTTTATTCCTACACACTTAATTAATAGTTATGCTATGGAAAGATTATTTAAAAATCTACATTTATTTTCAAATTTTGTTTCTTCTGGTGCATTTATTAAATTACAAATTAATATTGTATTTCATTTCTCAGGCACTCTAAATTTACCACAAAAGGACAAATAGTTTGGTCAAGCATGTTTTGTATAGTAAAAAAATAAAACTTCTAAAACTATTTCAGGTTGTCATTTTAGTATGCGATGGTAAATAGTCAGTTTTTAATTTTATTAGCTCAACCTTTTTGCACAGCATGTTTTAAAAAAAATATTTTTAAATTTTTAGACCTGTCGAATCATGTAACATAATTCTGTTTGGTAAGTCCTCACAAAAACACTTTTTCAATGAGAAATTGTGACTTAAAATGTTCTCAACCAAACAGTTGAGCAGGACATTAAGGGTTTTAAAACCTTTTTTTCTTTACTTAATGTTTATCAAAGTCAGCATTTCTTAGATATATTAACTTGTATGCAAAATATGTAATTGGTACTAAATTCAAATATAATTCAAACTCGACAGTCTGGTTATAATGAACTCAAAAAATTGTGGCAACTGATTTATCTTATTTTTTTTAGTTGCTGAACACAGGATGAGCACTGCACAAAACATGCAAACCTATCTGGTTAATCTTGCTGTGTGTATGATAGAAAGTAGAAAGTTGGCAGATTGTTGTTATGAGTTGAGTGCAGAATGGCTACCTTCGTTTGTACACAGGAAAAAAACACAGCAGAGAAGTATGTCGTCAGACCGGTATGGCAGCAGACAATATATCCTTATAGTCAGACTCAATGCTAATATGCATGCTACATAATTGAGCAACTTCATTTCTAAATGGTACAGCAAGTGTAATGGTTGTGGATGATTTTATGTTGAATTAGTTAAAATACATGGTGGAGCCATTGAAATTTGAAAACTTGGAAACAGAATTATAGTTGAGGAGTAATGAAGCCAGGGGAGGAGAAGACAGTAGGAGAGGCCGGGAGAACTCACCTGAGTCACATCACTCTGCTAAATTTGATTGAAAGTCGGATGTTCAAAATTCTTTAAACAAATCTTTTGGCACATAGACTTTCAAGATCAAGTTTTGCCATTCCATAATTATTATGAATTTAAATATCAGAAATAACCTTTTTTTATTTTATTTTTGGTTTTATGTTTAAAAGTGTACCTTTCAACAGTAATTAGTCATTTTTAAAATCACGCTGAGTGAGTGAGATTAGGGTCACAAATTTTCTTTGTCTTGTGCTATTGCAAAGATGAGCGTGGACCTTGAAAAAGTCTGAAATCAAAACATTTGACTGAGTTTACATTTCAAAGCTGGGAGAACTCTGAACATCTACTCCTCATTGCTGTTATTATATTAACTCATAAGAAAGAGAAAGACAAACGCAGTGTGTAATAAAAACAAACAAATAGTGGCATCAAGTGGCCATAAGTGGAACTACAACATGTGAGAAAATAACGTGAGGTCTCACTAAGAGTGACTATTTAGTGGCATAACACGTATATAATTGATTTGACTTATTACACAAATGAATGCAGGAAGTGGTCACTTACTTCTCTCAATTTTATATTGGAGAATATTTAATCCTTCAGGCTATTCTGTTGCTTTTAGAATTATTACAAGCTGTTTTAGCTGCTTAAGGAAGGAGAAATGGTGAAAGGTCTCTCCTCTTGTAAGAAACTTTTTCCTCCCTGGTTGTATTTTACCCTCCACCCATTGCCCTTCTCGCTGGAAGTTGAGACCTTTTTTCCCCTGACAAGATGGCACCGTGATGCTGCAATCCCCTCGCACTCCCAACTCTCTGCTGTTTGCCCAATAATAATAAACACTGTGCCATAGGCTCTCCAATGGCATACATTTTCATTACCTATTCTAAAAAGACCCACGCCACCAGCCCCCACTACTTAATTTTTGTTCTCCTTTTTTTCCCCATTAATTTCCAACGTCACCGTTCCCAGTCATGCCAGAGCTTTTCTCCCTGCTAGCTGCCACATTCTCCTCCTGTCAAGTTGCCTGGAGGTTTCCCTGTCACAGGCTGGCAGGGTGGAGCTGCTGTGGGTCGGGCCTGCCTTTGCGAGATGTTCATTTGGAGTTGGGAGCTGACAGGCCTGACAGCCCATCCCCACAGGGCCTTTGTCATGTGATTCAAGCCTCCCTGCAGGCTCTCTCAAGCACCCCTTTATTCCCCTATACAAATGAAGGCATGGGACTGTCTTTCATTTTTTGGCCAATCTGCATGCAATTGCAGAAACAAAGAAGTACCATACCCCCACCTCACTCCGAGACAGACTTTCTTAACAGGCTTGTGAGATTAACACTGGTTGCTTCTAGATTTTGGTTTCTGGTTGCCTCATGCTGGCAAGTGCTTCTACTCCTTTTAAAATTAAACAGCTATGTCCCTCTGTTTTTGCCATGTGTGGGTTGCGCATCCTCCCCACACCTTTCAGCCTCTCACACAATTGGCATGGGGGAAGGGCCTGTGTGTGAGTGTGTGTGTTCATGAACATTTTTTGGACAATGAATATTTTCCTTGTACAGTAAATGGAGCTTGCATTGAATAATACAAATATCCGTTTCCACGCTGTGCTTTAACGTATTCCTCAAGTTAGTTATCGCTTTTTCCTACAACATTTTCTTACCTTTTTATTTAATTTTAGGTACAAGTGATCCTTATGTGAAGTTTAAACTTGATGGAAAACAGTTTTATAAAAGCAAAGTGGTTTATAAAAGTCTGAACCCGCGGTGGAACGAGTCCTTTTCCTATCCTCTACGAGACAGAGAGCACGTCGTGGATGTTCGGGTAGGCACACACAGGTTTGTTTTCTTACATTTAAAGAGTGGCCTCTTGTTTTATAATCTTAACAGCATTTTTTGAAATTGTGAAAGGTTTATGATAAAAATCGGACCGCTGATGAGTTCATGGGTTCCAGCACTATTTCCGTGAAAGACCTTGAATTATACAAGTAAGGAATATTTATTTCGAATAAAAAAAATTTCAGGATATAAATTATTTGTCATGGCTTTTATCATTAATGCTCTTTCTGTCTGTTTTCAGAACCTATGAAATGGACTTGCGTATTGATGACCCCAAAAGTAAAGAAAATGACATGGGAGTTGTTTTGGTTGATGTCTGCTTAATGTTTAGAGACGCCACAGTCAAAAGAAGCCCGGTGAGTGTATCTCTGATGAGTATTTGTTAATACAGTTCACGCTCTCTGATCTTTCTTGACTGTTTTGTACTGATTTATTTATTATTATTATTTCACAGAGATGGCCGCAAAGGAAAAACAAGGTATGGGATTTTATATACAGTACAGAAAGTCATGAGTATTTCTTAATTATAAACGTTGTCATTTCTAAAATAGTCTCTGTCATCGGCAGCACTAGGGGGCAGTAGCACACTGTACTTTGGTGCAACAAAGAATGAGTGAATCCTCCATTCCTATGTAACCTTGGAATCAACACAGCTTATTTCTTTTGTGGTTTTATAAATATTTTTGCAATGCATTTTTACTGCCAGTAGTATCCCACGCTTTGGAAAAAAAGTACAATATTACATTCTGGTCGAAATAATAATATTGACTGAATATATTGTCATGATAGAGCCCCAGGATGACTATTATAGAGACATATTTGTTTTGTAGCAAACAAAGTTCCATCAACTCACAAGTGGATTTAAATATATTGCAGATGTAATTAGATTCAGAGTGAAATAGGAGGGTTGCTGTTTGGGACTGCAGTGAGTGGGTTTGTATTCACACCTATCTAGCCACTACATCTGCCACTGTTCAGTCTCTTGATGGTCCAGCACACATTCTCAATTTGAAATTAGATGAGAAAGGAATAGAGCCATTTTTACACACATTGTTGGTTATCCACTACAGATGGTTAAAAATACTCAAAGGGAAACAAAAAATGTGTTATGGGACTCTTCACAATGTTCTGCTGCCTAAATGGCATTGCTTATTTATAGATGTAACAATGCCATTTTTCCCCATTTCATTTTTTACAAAAGTGCAGTTTCTTATTGCATTTAACACCTATCTTGGAAGTACTGGACACCCAGGTCTTACAGCTCTTCTCCCCCTCTTTCAGAACATAATTTTCTCCTCTGTGTTACCGCCAAAGAGACAGGGAATAGCAAGTTCCGAAGTAAAAACTCTGCTGTGTGATAGTGTTTCAAACAGAAGGGGGGCGTATGGGAGAACCGGGAGGGGGGGATCTGCTGCTCGAGGCTTGCTGCCAGTGTGGGATGCCTAAGATCGCCAACGCTGATAATTCTCGGGCATTGCAGGCAATAACCCAGATGTTAGTATGTAATATCACAGCTGTGGACGGACAGTGCTGAGGTACCAGCCAAATGGACCCGGGTCTGAGCTCATTGTGCTTGTCCCCATGCTGTCCCACCATATGGAAGCAATCGCACAGCTCTTTTAGGACCAGGAATATACTCTCTTTAGGGGCCACTTACAGTTAAGTGGAATTGTTTTATTGGCCGCTGAGATAGAAATGTGTCCAAGATAAACACTTGGGATGACTTGGCCGAGGTCTGTTTTATATCGCTCCTCCACTCCCTCTGTTCCTCTTCTTAAGGGACCGATATTTATAGGGCTGTGCCTGTGGTAGTCCATGTTACTCCAGGTCTCTGAGATGTGCTTTGATCCCCACCGGATTGGGTGGCAATGTGGGTTGTGACCCCGTAGTGAAGAAGAGGGCCAGAGTGGCAGGGGAGTTGTAGAGGGACTGTTTGAAGCGACGTCGCCGGGGCAGTCGAAGGAGCCGGGGAATCAAAGAGGCTACAGCAGATTACGGCCCTGCGCTTTAATTACAGTCAGCCCTACACAACGTTTCCCCTGTTTGTTTTTATGGCCTTGGCCTATCAATGCGTGGCCTCATGGGAACTCGAACATGGGATTGTATCAAGGCCTCTCTGTCTAACTCCCTCTGTGACACACGGCAGGAGGAGTGGATAAGTTGCTGGACATACAACCTGAGCTGGTTTTGCAGATTTTCTTTGGTTGGATACATTTATTAGATGTCTGCAAATTCACTCAATCTTATTATAATCAAACATGCGTTGAAACTTTGATTCTGGCCATACATCTTGCCTGTATGTACAATTTGCTGATGAGAGAGCTGTGTGGTTTGCGTCATTACTCACTGCTGCCTGCTGTCTCTGGTGCCGTATGCCAAGTGTCCTGCCACCCAACATACTCAGTTTGAGAGCCAGTGATGAGTGGGACTGTCAAAGCCAGGGACATCTGGCTGCTTGCTGACATCCCTCCCCTCCTTTCTCTCCAGGAGTGTCTACGGTGTGGTTTGCCTGTCAGTAGAGATGTGCTAATATAGTCCAAGATGTGCTGTTTAGTATAAACCTTTGTTCTACTTTCATGTTCTCTGCGAACATGATGAGGTGCCAGGCTATGGCAGGAGCAGGTAAACTGAGGGGTAGTCCACAGAGGCTCCTTACATGTAGTACTTATATCATAACCGCATCTATCTGCTTGTGCAGCAGAACCAAGCCACACCATCCCAGCGGCCTGCTGAAACACAGAACATTCAGCTGAAGAACCAGATGTGGACCGGGGTTCATGGCATCACCTTGGTGGAGGGACAAGACTTGCCGCAGTATGGCCAGGGGGACGTTTATGTCCGCTTTCGCCTCGGTGATCAGAAGTACAAAAGCAAGGTGGGACTTTCTATCACGTCTTTTCTGTATTCCCACTTTTCAATAAGTCCCTTGTCTACTGCTCTTCTGACTTTTTAATGTCTGCTCTTTATACTTCACATCTTTCTTCCCAGGCCCGATCTCTTACTTTCCCTCTACTCTCTCTCAGCAGGTGTCTGTCAGTGACTCACCTCCACCTTGGCTCACTGGGCCATGGCAGAGGCAGCTCATTAGACTGGGCAAAGCTGCCACTCATTTCTCCCTTTGCTTCGGGTGCTGGGCTTCATTGCCTTCATTTGCATACCCAGCATGGCCTGCTCATCTACCTGTACTTGTTGGCCTCCCCCTGATGATTCTATGGTGCACTTGTCTTGTATTGTCGTGTTATTTCTTTGTAAACCTCTGTGCTCTCGTCTCTCTTACCTCTCTGCTTGTTTGTTTGTTGGACAAAGCTGATTCTAATTGGAAGCTGTCAGCGTTTACAATCCCAGAGTGGCTACTAAGTGTCCACATACAAGCCCACACAAATAGAGACACGCGCACACAACACATCTCTCTTTCTACTCTCCTGCCTCGTTCTGGTTGAACTGAATGAAGACTTAATCCACCTGTCATGCAAGAGCTGCTCAGTCTGATAATGCATTAAACCTGTGTGTGTGTGTGTGTGTGTGTGTGTGTGTGTGTGTGTGTGTGTGTGTGTGTGTGTGTGTGTGTGTGTGTGTGTGTGTGTGTGTGTGTGTGTGTGTGTGTGTGTGTGTGTGTGTGTGTGTGTGTGTGTGTGTGTGTGTGTGTGTGTGTGTGTGTGTGTGTGTTCTGAATCTGTGTTTTCTTTGCCCTCAGAGCCTTTGCATTCGGGCCAATCCCCAGTGGAGAGAGCAGTTTGACTTGAATCACTTTGAAGATAACCAGGAGCCTCTGCAGGTAGAGATGTGCTTCAAGAGAGGGAGGAAGGGCGAGGAATCATGGGGGATGTGAGTACTTTATGTGGACTGTGTAAATTTTGATCACATGGGCTCCTTCACAAGACTAAATAGCTTTATTTTTTGATGGAACTACTTTCCTTCTGTGTCTCAGGTTTGAGGTCGACCTAACTAGACTACCATTTAATGAGAGACAGCTCTACAATCATATGCTGGACCCAGGCAAGGGCAAGCTGCTGTTTCTGGTCACCCTGAGACCCTGCTGGGGGGTCTCCATCACTGACATTGAAACAGCCACCTTGGAGAAGCAGGATGAGAGAGAAGAAGTCGTGGAGAAATTTGTAGGTTCATTTTTAATGTTTGGTTTAGTTTATGTTTGCAAGACATCAGAAATTAAACAATGTATGGTACTTGTTATGACATGTTTTAATTTTAATTTTTAAGAGCTTAAAGAATTCGCACAAGTCTATGGCAGAGGTTGGCTTCCTTCAGGTGAAGGTCATAAAGGCTAATGACCTTCCTTCAACAGACCTCAATGGTATTCAGTCACAACAATCTACTCTATTCTCATGCCCTTTTCTTTTCATCCAACAATGACACTTTGTTATTTTTAGGAAAAAGCAACCCAGTATGTGTTGTTGAACTTGGTAACAGCAAACTTCAAACTCACACCATGTATAAGACTGTCAATCCGGAGTGGAGCAAAGCCATCACTTTGTAAGTACGAGATCTTGAACTATGGGACACCTGCTGTAATCGCTGTTGTACGTATGTTATAATGTGAATGATGGGTTTTCGTTACTGTACCCTTACAGACCCATTAAAGACATCCATGATGTGCTCGGGTTGACTGTCCTTGATGAAAATGGTGACAAAACGTCTAATGTTTTGGGGAAAGTGGCCATTCCATTACTGACTGTAAGATCCTCTCTTAGTAAGTAGTAAATGTCTTACAAACTGTATCTGATAGACAACATAAATGTTTTTTTCTTTTTAATTCTGAAAGGTCGAGAATGGGAGGCAGATATGTATGTTCTTGAAGAAAGAAGACTTGAGTGGTGTATCAAAAGGAACCATCACACTGGTGCTGGATGTCATCTATAACAAAGTAAGAATTAAAATATATTAATTCAAGCTACTTAGCATGATCATAATGTTTTATACACTCAAATCATTATTTAATTCTTTTTTTCCCCAGGTCAGAGCGGGTATCAATACCTTCAAACCAAAGGAGTCAAAATTATCAGCAGAGAACCCAAAGTTCTCCAAAAAGGTTAATCTCTTATTGACATTTTTTTTGCAAAATTCCTCGCAGTATTGTCCCGTCACACCCAAGTAGTAAAGAAGCCGATGGAAATATACACATAGTTAGTTTTTAGTTAGTAAGACCGGACTTAGTCTTTGTAATTTGTTTAATTGACTTCAAGAATTTAACTTCACAAGCAGCCAAATAAGGGATTTTACAACAAATTCCACCTCATTTAAAAGTCATGACCATTTATGCCAGTATAAATGACAATAACTGGTGTATCTTTCCCAATTATTTCCCATTAGGTTCTTGCCCAGAATATATATCGGGTTCGAAAAATCAGCACAGCAGTTCTGTACACGTTACAGTACATTAAAAGCTGTTTTCAATGGGAGAGCACGCAACGGAGCCTAATAGCCTTTCTGGTAAGTTATTGCCTCACGTTAAAGAACTCCCTGTAAGCCTTGGGGCCAACGTATTTTGTCCCATTTCACTGCCGCCCAGTTTTAATTCTTTCGTTTTATGTGAATCTGATTTTGAGGAGAATCTGTTCTTTAGCCGTTTTCTCTCTCTGTTAGTCTTTTTCCCATGAAAACAAGACAGCTAAACTCAGTTTTTATCCCCTGCCTACATGATGGATGTGCTTTATCCTTTAAATCAAACCCCAATTGGCTTTCTTTCAGTTCTAATGACATTGTAGGGGTATTTGAAGGGGTGGGGTTCGGGCGTTTGTTCATCTGACTTTTTAGCAAAGCCTGCTAACCCGGGGGGCAGTGTAAGGAAGATCACAGTCTCAGCTTCTTTTGGGTGAGGGAGTGACAGTTTGCCTCAGAGATTTGAACCTTGTTTAAATCTCTCTGTTTAGTTGTTTTTAATGAGGGTGGGTGTTCTGAGGTCCTAAAATAAAATGATCTGAAATCACCCCTGTGAATCTCCCCTCAGAACAGCACTAGTAATGTCATGATTAAGAGCATACACTTGTCTTGGAAGCCCTGCCAGCAGCGTGTCAGGGTGAGGAATCGGTCACAGACAGGGTGTGTGAAGACCTCTCCTTTCTCCACCTTCCTTCTGTCTCCTCTGTCTTAGAATGACATGCAATTCATACTTGGTGTATTCTATAAGCCCCTCTCACTGATCCTGAGGTGCAGATCCCCCCAGGCAATGGGCAGGCTCACTGTATCACAGCCTTTACAAGAGCAAGACAGACACACAGACAAGAGGTGAGAGAACAATGCAGGTGATTGTATGAAGACGGAGTGGGAAGGAGGAAAAAGTTGGAGCAGAGAAAGACAGTTGGGTGAGAGTCCACAAAGGCAGATAGCAGAAGAGTTGGAGGCAGGGAAAAGGGCAGGAGAGCATAGGGATAGACAGGCTGACAGGAGACAGGTCAGCGGGACGAGGCCATCTTTTTCCACCTATAATTAGATCCACCGCAGGCACTCTAATCTTTCATTTCCACTTCTACTCCACCTGCTGTTTAGGCGTACGGCGCACAAATAGAGATCTTAGAATGGAGGGAAAATTACTTAAGCGCACTCTTTTCATCATGATCATCGATGTTACTAATGTTACATCAATATGATTATTCATACTGTATAATTTTATCAGTTCAGTGTCATCCAATCGGTGATGATGGTCATTTCAAACGTGAAGTTTGTGCTTTGTGTTTTTATTTAAATAATCACTGTCAGATGGTAAGTTGGTTTTCAGAGTACACCTTTCTCTGCAATGATGTATTCTTCAAATTTTGTAAGTCAGCGTTCGCTAACTTTATTCAGTAATGTGTCCATTTTTAATAATTTTCTCACCCCCTGATCAGTGCAAATCATCTTTGATTATAAAAATGCCTGTATAAAGACACACAGCACAGTACCCAGCCATCAGTGTCTGGTCTATCAAATTGCATCATTCAATTTGAATTAATGAGTGTTTTAGCAGCATTTGAACTAAGTAACTGATGGAACTCGGGTTGGGTCTGTTTTCTTTTTTCCTCATTTATCTGTATCTCCAGTTATTGCTACAGTTCAACCACGCATTTCTAAGTTCAGTTCCTTTTCCCAACACTTTTGGTAAAACATGCAGAGCTCATGTAAATATGTCATCTGTTTCAGAGACAAACTACAAGCTCACGCTACCCTTCCATAGTCAGTCACCGACTGTCAGTACAAGTCTCATATCATGTTACCATTCACACCAGTGCCCCTACCCTTCCAGTCCTCACCACTGTACAGCCAGTCCAACTAACAGTCATCATGCAATTAAGCCTGTGTGTGGAGCTGTCTAAAGCAGCATGCCACCATGTGCCTTAATGAAAGCGGTCCCACTCCTATCTTTATATCTTTAGGCTGCGGTAATAAGGTAACTGATTCAGACATTGACAGATGGCCTTGGCTTGCCTCTTAGATGTGCATAATTATACCACTAGTGTTTCCTCTTTTCTACAGTGGCAGGCAGCGCAGGGTTTCTCAGGGTATGCTGGTAGGAAACGCTGCAGTGGTTGGTCGAGCTTTAATATACATTACAATACATTATTTATCAAGCAGGCCGACCAGTCCTAGCCTTTTACACCATATACATCCTGTAATGCATTACAGCTGCTGTGGTTTCTACAGGGACTGCGGGACGCTTGCATAGTGCTTTACCAGGAATACTCAGCCATTATATCACTCAGTCCCACAGGCCAATTTTCTGACCTCCACACAGCATGCAGTCTACATTTGTATCCTGTTTATGTAGATTCATGTATGCATTATGAAGTGGTTGTCGGTTGTAGTGTGTAAGGTACTCAAATTTTACATGAGGGATCGTGGCTCTATTCACGTGGAGGAAAAAAATATGAATATATTAAATTTTTTGAGAAATCATCCTTGTTCACAGTTAGATAACTTTCCCTTAGGATTGGAAAGCTGCATATCCACTGCAAAAACTATAAAAAGCTATACTAGAGAGAAGCTGCATGTACTTAAATACCATCAATATATCTTGTAATGAGATAAAAGATCTGCTATTTGTGCTATCCACTGAAAGTCCATAATGGAGCTTGAAACATGACAAAAAAGCTTTAAACAGCAAAAAGGGTCTCATTTAACCTGACAATACAGTTGCAAAGATTAAGATGCTAACCCTTAATCTGGGGGTCCTCTCTTACCGGAGACACCTAGTGTTATCTGAAAATAGATTACTTTCCAATGGAAAACATGCGTGATATTATTATTTAATGTTTTTAAATAATAAAATCAAACTCATATTTCACAAGCAATGCTTTTTGAGTTTCTTCAAATTGTTTGTTTCTGCAGTGCTGGGGCAAATAAATTTCAAAGGTGCAGATTGATGATTTGTTTGAGTATTTCTGTGTGAGAGGATATTCTGTCAGGAAGGAAAAGACTTATTGAAATAAGTATTGACAGTGTCTGCACTGGCAGAGGTCTGATTGTTCTGTCACATCAACAGTCAGTACTATTTGACGTCACCTTGGATTTTGCACGAACAAGCGGCAGTTTTAAAATAGCCCCTAATTAGGTAATCTATGAAAAAGGAAAGTAAAACAAAACCGTTCTCACACATTTACACAAAGTTTTGTCAAAACCTCCCTAACATTTTCATCAGTAAATGGAAGGCTAACAAGAAATTTGTGTTTTTTTCCCCCCATCTTCTTGTTTATGCTCCAGTAATGAGCTGAGGATCTGTGCTTTTCAAGAGTTTGACAACAGCATCTTCCATTCACTGAGAGAGAAAAAAAATGTGACAGCTAAAATCTTCATAAACTAACAGCCTTTAGATGTGCTTTTCACTAAGACTGAGCGTGATGAATATGCTATACATCAGCAGTGACTGCAGAAGGGTCACCCAGAGTTCTTTGCTGCACGCAAGAATGGGACTGGTAGATGGAGCTAGAGCACTGCAGGAAAGGTGAGTGGCGGCTCTGGGCAGAAGCTCTGTTACTTCTCCCATCAGGAGCCATTTGTGGGAACAACTATGAGAGAAATCCTCCATTCTGTTATGTTGGACCAAGAGACACAACTTTCTTCCACACAGAAAAGACAAGAAAAAAAAAAAAGCTAAATGAGCATTAGCTGGCAAAAATCAATATGCCTCAGAAGTTTAAGTTAAGAATAATTTTGATTTAGATGATATGGATGAAAGTCCCAAAAAAAAAAAAATGCAAAAAGGATATTTTACACATGAACGCTGATTTGAGCTTTGCTGTCATTAGAGCACTTTAAGTATTTAAGTAGAGTTAATATTTTAACATATGAGGTACCTCGTCTTCCAGGAGTTTGACTAGAAAGGAACCCGTATACCTTATGTGTGTATTTGAACCGTTTTCTTTTTGACACTGCCAGCTAGCACCCGCTTTAGACATCATTTGACAGCCTGTGAAATGCTGATTGCCTCACATCACACACTGTAAAGATGGTATTTGATGAATGTTTGATGCAGTGCGGCTGTAAACACTCTTGGCAGCTGCAGTTGGTACTTTTTGGGGGCTGATAGAATCATCATCTCCCCAGATGAGGGCAAGACGGGGTCAGATCTGGCTCCAGAGGTCTCCAGAGACCACCTGTATCGAGCAGCAGCAACGGAGGGCATTAACCAGAACACTGGCCCGGCCCAGATCAAAGCCATAATCAGAGTTGTCATAATTGTTCTTGTTAACACTGTCCCTGAAAATGAGATGCTTTGTGAGTCTTGGATCTGCCTGTTTGTGGTTAACTGAATTGCAGCATGGCCAAGCCTTTGTGAGAATAGCGAGAGGACTGTGCACGCCTGTGAACTGTCTCCTTGTTTCTGTTTTGCATCTGTTTTGTCTGTTGGAAAAAGTTGCAGGCCTTAAAAGAGTGGATTTCTTTGGCCTCATGGGGGTTGCAATCTCCTTCTCTGTGGCTGTGGGAGTTCTCACAGCCTGCACAGCGGGAATGGGTCAAGTAGGGGGGTATGACAGTGATAGTCATGTGTATATTCCTGGTTATTATTCTGAGATTTATTAATTATTAAATGGTAGACTATGACAATTTACAAAGTGATTTAACGCAGTATTATTATGTAGCTGCTCAGCTTTAGCTGCATCTCTTGACAGCTCCAGGAGTTGGCTGGATGTTCCACCTTTAATGGGATTAATAGATTTGCTTCACCATTTTTTAAATGTTTTAGAATATGGGTTTCAGTTTTCAGAAAATATGATTTCATTTAGAGTGACCAAATACTTATTATTGTTATTTAACATTACTCAAAAGCAGGAAGCAACTTTTAAATACAAACAAAGAAAATGTAGCTCTCTGAATAAACAAGTTGACTCCTGAGGAGGCAAGGTCTCATCGGTGTGTCTGCTGTACCTGGACTGGTGTTTTATATTACACTCGTGTTCGTCCTGGTAGGGGTATGCTCAGTGTTTAACCCCGTTGTGTGTGCCTTATCATAATGACTGCCTTTAACATACTCGCCACCTTCCTAGTCACAGAGAACTCCTTTCCCCAGGCAGCTAAGGCGGCGACCTGTCCGCCCTTGTGCGTGGCTGTTCTGGGGCCCATCTTGGCCCCGCACGTTAACGTGTGTGTGAGCTGAGCTGACAGCGAGACAGAGAGAGATAGCGAGAGAGAGGAGTCCATGCCACTCCCTCCCCACCTCCTCAGGGAAAAGGCTCATATGGCAGATCTGTCACCCAGGAGGTCGCTCAGTGTTAACGCTCCCGACATGGATTAAACACTAGTGGCCAGTGCCGGAGTGTGGGGTCAGTGTAGCCACCCTGACAGGCACCACAGGGCCCCACTGACTGCCCCTCTCTAGCCTCACACTGGTGCTACGCTGGCCCTGGCTTGTGTCAGATAGTCGTTGAGACAACAGCCAGGGTGAGCAAAAACAAATTCATAGCCTTGAACGGCTGGTCTTCGTCAGTGCTGTTATAACGAGCAGCATTGTGCTGAGCGGATGTCCTTACAAGCAATTTTTATTTTTTATAAGCTATTTGCTTAAAAATAGTTAAAAATGTAGACACTGAATTCACTCAAATATAAAACATAATTTTAGTGATTTTAATTTTTGCATTTACCCAAGGACCAGAGTTTTTGTTTTCATACTTGGCTAAAGGTTTTTGGCGTGTATTGAGTGCACTTCACGCCATCATAGAGCTATTTAATAGTAATAAATGGCTATTAAAAGTGGAAAAATAACCATTTTGGGGGTAATTGAAGCTAAGTAAACACAACAATTTATTACATGTTCGATTTAATATTTGATTTGTAAAATTCTATCTCCCTCCTAAACTGTTTCGCTCCGTTGAAGGACTCCAGAGGACCATGAGATTTTTACGCCTTTTACCGCACTCCTTCTCGAACACAGCCCATCTCTCTTTTTCTCCCCCTCTTCCTCTGTGTCTCTCCCGAGTCGATAAAACTTGAGCTGAGCATATGTGCAATATTTATTCAGCGTTAGCTCAGAGCACCATAGCTGCCCACACACTCTACCTGCCCTGAAGAGAAATCTTATCTGTGCTTCTTCTGCCTACGACAGCACCTCCCCACCGAAATCCTGTCCCCACACTGGCCCAGGCTCAACACAAATTACATGTCTCATTGCTCCGTGTTTACAGCTACTTTAGAGGCTGCCGCTTCTGTCCCCAGTTTAGGATTTCAGCTGGGTTATGTTTAAAAAAAAAAGAAAAAGAAAGCTGCATGAGCTGAGCTGCTACTTGTTCCTTTGATGTGTTATTAAGCTCTTTTTTAGTATTTTAATGGAGGGAGTAATGCAAATTTATTTTACTGCCTTTGGTTTCAGACAGACAAAATAACATATCAGTCAGAGTAGAGTCTTGAATTGAAATTATCAGTGTGGATCTGATTTATTTTCTTATTGCTTATCCCGTCACATCTGCATATTCTGTCTTCACTTGTAGATAAAACAAAGCAAAACAATGCACCCTCACACACATATACATAAATATACAAACACATGCACCCAGAAACAACCATGCACACGCAAAAACCCTGCAGCCTGTAGTCAGCCTTGTTAAACTCTTTCAGTATATGTTCATGTAATCTGGCATCCTTCCACTACCCCCATGACTGACCCTCATAATGCAGGCTGGCGCTCGTGTTGCTTTGTTTAACTTTCCAATTGAAGTGTAACTGAATTGGAGTAGTCAAAGTTTAGCCAAGATTAAATCTTGCCATGCTTTTGGATATGGCAGAGTCTTAAAAATGCCTTTTTCAAAATAAATGTATCCCATTAAATACACCTCCATAGGGTTTTTATTTTTAGCCCAATATGCTGTGAAGTTGCATTAATTTGGCTCATCAAACAGTATCATGTAAGTTACACTGATGTGCAGCCTACACGTATAGCTTATCGTCTGCTGCCGCGGATAAGGAGTGTATTTGGCAGGCTCGCCGTCTGCTGGTATGTCTGCCAGTTAGTAGTTTGGATTGGCAGACAAGGCCACCCTCTCTGCTGTTAATCAATTTACAGGATACTACGAACTCTTCTGGAGGGTGTCTTTGTCCCTTTGTTCTTGCTACGATCCCTTCTCCCTCTCCTGGGAGAGTGTGGGTGGTGGGAGTTGCTATGCTTGCTCAGCTTAAAGTTATTTTATTCACACTTTTAATCACTGAGTGCTTTATTATTAGGTTCTGGATTCTGCCGGCCAGGGGATCTGCAGGAGAAGGCGTGGAGTCATATTAATGGCACTATAAAACAAATCTGTCAGGCTGTTCTTAACCCTGCTGGCAGAATTGCTCAGCCCAGGGTTGCCCCTTCTCCAAGCGCTTACAGGTGGCTAAGGAGAGTGCATCTCCAACATATCCTCCACCCTGTGCTAATAGTTTTATTAATTCATTGTTTTTTTCCCTCCCTAGGCACCCTGCGCATAATTATACAGACATTTTTCAGCAAAATGGTGTTTGTCAAGGGAGGTTTCTACATTAGAGACTCTCCTCTCAGACACACATCCTAACACTTGTTCAATTTCGAGTCGTCTGTTATCCAATTCTGCGCTGTGTAAACCTAAATGCTCAGGTAAATCATTAATTATCACCTCCTCGCTTTTATTTTGTTGGTTTAGGATCTTTTTTGTTAAATAAATAATTGTTTTGCCGCTCATTCAACATTATGGCTGACGTGTCGGGAAAAGTTCAAGGTTTTCCTTGTCATGCCTACTTTCTTGACACATGACAAAAAAAAACACACAACTCGAGGCGCTTAAGACTTTAACGGACAACATCTTTGTTGGCAATTAGTACACTTATTATTTTTTTATACAAATTTACCTTTACGCCTGAAGGGTTTTACTTTGTCCAAAATGTCCTTTAGCCACTCAGCTGATTGCTAATAAAACATAAACCACTTAGTGAGGGAATCAGCTCTGTCTCCGTTTCACGGAACTCTGGAGAGTGTGGGGAGACGGGGGGAGTTATAGTCCTGCCTCTGCTCATTATTGTTGGATATCTGACGGCAGAGTCTCAGACGGTGCACCTGAGTGAAGGAATCTGAGAGGTGTTCCCAGATGTTTCTCTCCACCGTTTTTATTAGTGTTAAAAAAGGATGTAAATTCTGATCACATGGGCTGACACACCATGAGGGAGGAATAGAAGAGATATTTCTGACAGTTTTGGTTTATACCCTCATTTAAGTACTCAGTTTAGACATGAGGCATTGTATTTCTGCAGGCTTTTATCTTGTCCACTGAGCCAGAATGCGGTGAGCAGAAATTTGCATTAGTGGGCGATTATGAATACCTGTGACAGATTCTCTCTGCCGGCTCCCTGGGTAGAAAATGAATTGGCTCCCTCTGTTGACTCGCACAGGAAGACAGAGACCAAGCAATTAGACTTTAGTGGTTAATGCAGCAGCTTTTGCAGGGAGGGCAACCAGGTTCAACATTCCTGCTGGGCTCGTGTCAGTTTGCAGGCACATTTCCCCCTCTTTGCTTTTTCTTTTTTCATGAGAATACTGGGAATATGACAAGCTACCTGTCCAGCTGTATTCCTCTGGGGTGAGGGGAGCATCGCTTTTGAATCGCCTCATGGGAACTGAGGTGACAACACATGACGTAGGTTATTCATAACAGAGGAGAGATGCATTGCACCTACCTCCGCACATCATGCATATTCATTGTTTTTATTTTTTTTATTCCCTACCAGCGTTTGGCTGCTAAAGCACACATTATCCAAATGAATGGTAACATATTGTTACATTTTAAATGATCTATTTCTTGGTCAACCTGTGATATTTACACCAGCACCAGCTCAACAACTATCATCCTGGTTGTAGTCACGGGTAATGAGCAGTACAGCGGTGAAGCCTAGGGCAGTTGTGCCACAGTGTTGTCTGCATTACTCACGGTTCACGCTTCCCTGGTGGCCATTTGAACCTAGGCCTGTTGTGGCAGTAGGTAGACCGGCCCCCAGAGCAACATGCACGGACTCTATGTGGTCTCTATGACAGGAGCAGTCTGCTGTTTACAGGACTGCTATTGAGGCCTGAAGGCACCGGTGCTTCACATCCTGTCTCGGGTTTAACTCGAACATATTGTTCATACTTTGAGAAGCCTTAAGCAGTTTGAGCATAGACTGAACAGTGCTGCCATCTATGCGGATGTACTCATGGTTTTCATAAGCTTTAAAAGTAGAACAAATCCAACAGTTGTTTAGGACGTCCTACTTTTTTAAAATTTACATTATGAAAGACGTCTGTAGTAAGTGAAAGTGGACCATATGTTGTACGTATTTGACACATAATCACACTATAATAGATTCTAAGATTCAACGTGCTGTGTGGGACATTTTTTATTTCATCCCGTCAACCTGCTGGTGTGATCCCCTCACACATTCCTGATAATTTCAGTAGGATACCAACTCATTAGGCTGTCCCTAAATGGGTTAAAATGCAGCCGTCCAATTAGTGCTCTGCTGTGAAATGCGGTGTGTATGCGCAATGTGCTTAGCGTCACTCATTTACAGAATTATGAGGGATTACTCATTCAGTGTGATCCATCTTATTTCTACCAGGGGTCTTGACTTTTCTCAGTATCATCTCTACGGAGGGGGTAAATGTTGCAAATGATTCTTTAGTTGCCATATGCAGCTCATCAGAAAGCACTGCAGCCTCCAGATCTAAGCGGATTTGATGTACTAGTTGAAAGACAGAATACCATGCCTATCTATGTCATTCTTTCTTTTCTGTATCAAGACACTATGTCAGCGCAGTGTTATCTGTGTATATAAATAGGATTTCAAAATATTAAAAGTTCCCTGAATGTGTCTTACTTTCAAACCACAGAGACTAAAATCCATTGGCCTTAAGTCTCAGAGGCATCACGGCCTGTGATGAGATTTAGGCTGTAGTTAAATCCATTCAATATTTTGTTCGGGAAGCAGGCGTGCTGATATTTGTGACTGTAAAAACCGCGAGGGGCTTTGCATTACACTCACGCTTCATGTCCTGTCTACTCAGATCTTCCTCGTGACGGTGTGGCACTGGGAGCTCTTCATGCTGCCCCTCTTCCTGCTTCTGCTCATTGGATGGCAGTACTTTCAGCTCTCTGCAGGAAAGGCCAGCTCCAACCAGGATCTAGTGAGTGACAATGACTGTAAACTCTTCAGTATTCAACAATATGCCTCTGCAGACACATGTTGTTACAGTGCAAATTCAATTTATATGTTAACGCAACTCTGAGAACAGATCCATGGGATGAAATATCCTTTTGGCTCAAATCACAGTTTAGACTAATATATATATTTTATTAATTGGCTTCAGTGTAAACTGCAATTTTACACCATAATGTTTTCAACCTTATTGCCGTGCGCGGAAAGAACAACAAGAAATGGTGATAGAACATTGAGTTTTGTTTTTGCCGCAGACCCTAAGGATTTTAACGCTTGTCCAGCAAATAGTAGAGTTGCTGCTCCAGTACCATGATCAACAGAGACAATCCTTTACAAACTGGTGGCGTTTTATTCTGTTATTTGAAAAGTTACACTGTCACTACTTGTGTGGCATGCATCCTGCAGTGTTGTTAGTTATTTTTGCGAATCTTTGGTTAACTGAGGATCATTTTAACAAAGGTGTCTCCTCGACGTGAAACTTTTTTCTTGTGAAACACAAGAAAAAACTTTCCAGAATTATATCATGTAAATAAAGCCTCGAGATTCAAAACACTGTCTGGAAAACTCAAAAACGCCATACCACAGCCAAAGGTTACTGATTTATGCACAAACTGTTCCAGTCCAGCCCCAGTACATCTATAATATTGTGAGTGTAGTTCTCCAAACAACACACCGCTGTCTCAATCTACTCTTATGGAAATTAAGATTGCCCTACACATGTCAGTGAAGGTTAATGCTGTTCACACTTCTGACTACCTCCCAATTTAACTGTGGTGTAAGCCCTCTCACCAGCCAGCCAGGGGCCTGGCCTTCTCACACAACCTCTGAAACGGAACACATCCAACCCGGTGGTTGAGTTCATGGCTGCTGGCAAAGATGCCATCCCTGGGCAATGTTAAAGCCCAAACTCAGCCTCATATCAATGTGGGAAGGCTCCCCTCAGTGACTCTACGGTCGGCAATGACACAGCTCTGTTCCCAGGCAATGTCACAGAGTGCACCACATTGGGGTCAGGGATGACTTGATATAAAGTGATCTAGGCAACAGCATCCAAATTAAATGTGTTTTTTCCGCCTCTTTCTGTTTTTCTCTGTGCTTATGTTGTGGAGAAATGAGATTGCTTTGGCGTGACAGTGCTCTTGTGAGGAAGGCCCTCTTTCACCTCTCCTTTTGTGTGAGGTCACCCCTGTGATGCAGTCTCTATGGAAACAAGCCTCTCCCAATAGGGGTGAATGTACTCAAAGAAAATTTCATTACTAGGTGTTTGTTAAAAATGCTCCAGTGCCCACATGTCCCGTTCCTTTGAAATCACCTACTACTCTTTATTTTCTCTTAGGTGAACACGAGCATGGGTGACGATGAGGAGGAAGACGAAAGGGTAGTGTGTTTCATCTCTTTCAAACTTTTTAAGGAATAATATATCACTGTCTGTATAAAAATTAATATATAGCATGAGATTGACTGCTTTATTGCTCATTGTGACATCACTCTTTGGGTAAAATCATTTTCAGTCACTTCAGAGAAGCGTGAAGCAATTATTTCTGACTTAATTACCACAGTTAAATCACATACATAATATGAGCCTGCTTCTGATCAGCACATATAGCTGCGATTAGATTTAGATTTTACACAGCTGTTGGGAATTCAATCCTTAGATTTGATTTTTTTTTTGTATCATCACTGTTTAAATGTGAAGCTTCTGAGACATTTGCAAATAGTAAAAGGAACAAACGAACAATAAAACATCAGCAAAGAAATGCAATACCTTAAATTTTCTAAGCAGTTTCCACTTGTTCGTTTGTGAGAAATCATGGATGATAGCGTTCAGTAATATGCCTCTCTGGTGTGTCATGAAAAAAACCCAACAGGAAATCTTTAAGTAGCCTGAAAATTATATTTCCCCGCAGCACACAATATTCGATTACATCATCCCAGTGTTTTCTGTAAAGGAAGAACAGTTAACAGGAATGTGTATTATTGCTTTATGGCAATGAAGTGTGGAGCTAACGCAGAGGCCTCCGAGCGATGACCCTTGCGCTGCATGTCTAGGCCCAGGATTCATATCCATAATGCGCTCAATATATTCTGTTGTGAGGACCTGAGGCTATAGCAAAAGACCAGATTCTTTTAAAAACACAGGCACATCCACCAAATCCTGTCTGAAAAGATGGGCTAATTCACAGATGAAACTTGCATGATACGTCTGCAAACACAAAGCGCTAAGCTGCACTCGCCATCATTGCTCAGAAAACATGCAAACTGGTGCTTAAATAAGCAGCCATGATACAGAAGTCTATGTATTTTATGAATATTGAGTCAGGCAGGATTATATTTATTCCCTTTAATATTACCACTATAATGTACGGTTATTACATTTGTTTTTATCATGAAACTACGATATGTAACAGAGGAATGTTAACTTTCTTCCGTGTTGGAGAAATGGCAGTGTCTTTAGAAAGGTTTAAGAGTCCCTCAGTACTTTTTTATATTTTCTCAGCCAAGCCTTGGCCTCTCTCAAGCTTTTTGAGAGATTTCTACGAGATTCCTTAAGCCCTTTCACACTCGGAGGAAATTAAATATCTCCTTTCATTTACTAATTAAGCAGTCACCCGTGTTTGTTTTAAGCTGTCAGCTTTAATTTAAAGTGGCTTATTTGAAAGTCTTATTATGGTCTCACTGTCACTTGAATGCAGTATCGTGCAGTCAGATCAAACAGTGCAGCTTTACACCTCTTATCAAAGTCTTCTTTAAAACTATTTGGGGTTAAAATGTTAAAAATGATGACTTCAAAGCCGTTGCTTTATTACCCTCGTCTTTTCCTCTATGAATAAAGGCTTTTCCCTCAGTGAAAGTTATGATTACCACTCAAATATGTTTTATCCTCCCACTTTTTTTTTTTCCCTCATGAGGAAGGGAATATTTAAACCTCAGACAGAGCGGCAAGAATGTGAAGCAATGACGTTAAAGAGAGACGAAAGGCAAGCCAGTTTTGCAGCAGGATAATACAGAGCAGATTCTCTGCCTGTGAACAAATCTGTCCTCAGGGAAAGAGACAGCTTACAAATTATGTGTGGGCAAAGTGACTTCCCTTTGGCCTTGGGTATCAATTGTGGAGAAAGACAAAATTTAATCATGACATAAAGAAACAGAGAGGCAAACAAGTCCATAGATCTCCCATACAAGTGAACAAGGAAGATGAAACAGTCTTTCATTGCCCCCCCGGCTGGCAGTGCTGGTCTGGGGTTGACATTATCCCACAGGCTCGCCCAGGGGAGTCAGAGAGGGTGGGGAGGTGGATATGGTTTTGCTAGACTGGACTGAGGGGTTGCCCCATCTCTCACCCAATAGTCAATGCTGGGTCTACTTGGGTCAGACAGACTGCCCATGTCATCATCCGTGGGGTGCCTGATGAGAGGGACCGCGCAGCAGCACATGGAAGCCTCCGAGAGCTAATCTGTGTTTTGTTCCAGCAAATTGTTAGCCTATTATTGCTCCATGTGTGCTAATTTAAAGGGAAAACAATTGCTTTTCATTTTGATGCCATTCAACTTTTCTAAGAAATAAAATAATAATAAATTTGGCACATTTTATTCTAATTAAGATTATGCTAAATGAGCTGTTTCTCACCCCAGCCTTTGTTCACCCAGCCCAACGTGACTTCGAGAGTGTGTTCACCTTTGTACAGATCAAATTGGTTCTTCATTACTGCACCTTAGAAGAAAGCGTTTAGGGTATTAACTGAAATAGAATATGATTCCGCACAGTTTTGTAATGAGTTGTCGTTAGGCTTGTCTCGATTTACCCATCCTGTTCCATTTGAGAGGGAGATGATTTGTTTATTTATTTTTGTCTCCGTCTGCACTTGTGAACTTACAGAGAAGAAAAATGAACAAAGATAAAGGATATCATCAAATGATTAATGTAGGGAGGACTTGAGTATTGGTTGCTAAGGAGATGGAGGATTATAAGAGTCTTGAAGCACACGAATGATGATAATGATGAGAGCTCTGCCTCCCGATCTAGAGCGCAGTTATTTGTCTGTATTAGATTTTAGAAATAAAAAGCCAGTAGGATTTACAAATTTTTGCGGAAGCAATTTACCCTATATTTGGATCCGTTTTTTATTCGAAAGCAGGGCAAGCATGAAATAAGTTTCATCCATGTTTAAAAAAGAATGTGCGCTTGATAATGCTGCATTTCGAGGAGGTATTATTGTGTATCTAATGTGCATTTATTGCATATGTTGAATATGCAATAAATGCATATGGAATATGTTATTCTTATGCTGGTGTAGATATTGCTAAATATACAACAAATTGTCCCTCAGGAATAATAAAGACTTCCTTGACCCTTGATCTAGTGTCTCAGATTTTAATGATTTTTGGCAAGTTCTTACATTCAAACTAAACTTAGCATAACGAGCACATTTAACACCTGATATGGTCCCCCCACCCACATGGCAGCACAATGATATATAAACATAGATCATGATCTGATGGGCCATGAGATGTTAAAGTCCATAAGAAAGCATCTGTGATAGTTTCTCCTTTTTTGGACAGCGGCGAAAGTCTGAGCCCAGTGTGGGAGGCTCCGCTAGTGTGGGAATTGTTCTCTTCCTGCGCCTTTGGTAGAGAAGAGCAGGCCTGACAGTGGGGATTCTCTCTCTTCTGTCTGACAGTATTTTTCCCAGGGGCTGCCTCATGAAGCTCTGATAAAGGCATCCTGTCTGGACCCTGTCAATGCACACGGACTGCAGCTGTGGCTGTGGCTGACTTGTAGCATAAACATATAGACATCCTCAAGCCTCAAGTAGGGTCCATCATAGTGCCCTACCCCAACCTTCTCCCTCTCACTCTTCTCCTCCCGCACTCCCTCATCATTCCTGTCGTTATTTGCTCCCTTTGATGTGAGGCTTCTCAGGCCTCTTTATTTAGCTTGTGCTACATGTGTTATCTCCAGTCACTCCTCTGCCTCTGCAAGGCTTCATGCTCATTGTTATTTCTAGCTGTGAAGGGTACCCATTTATTTCATTTTGAGATAAACCCTCCAAACTAACAGACTTGATGCTTTGCCAGACTCGGTCAGTTTGTCAGTGCCTTAAAAGCAAATGATCCTTCATGCATAGTGAGAAATATGAGTCTCAACGTTAACCTGGTGTTCCGGGCTGGGCCAAGTATTCTTTTCCTGCAGAGAATGTACCGTTTTTGCATGCTTGCAATGACAAATTTGTGAAAACATGTTCATATCGGTCTCATGCGGGCTGATTGAATGGATTCTTCCCTAAGTTGTGGGGCCCTTCGTCTGGGTCATCTGTTGGCCATTTCTGTACTTTTCATCTATCAGAGAGTCTTGATTGTGTTGCACTTGTGCAACAGCTGTATTTTGGTGTATTTGTCAGACAAAAACTGAAATCCTGCAGTCATCCACAGAATAGCCTGTGAGCTCAGTGTCTGTCTTATCTTCAAAGGCACAGTCTGAAGGTGTACAGTGTTTGCTTGTTAGGGGCCATTCAGTAGATAAATCACACATAATAGCACTGTGATAAAATGCTCTTTGTCCTGCAGAACAAGAAACATAGAGTGTGTCTCATCAATGGCTGTAATTTTGTTGTTTTGTTTCCTGTCCAGGAAACTACCAAGAAGGGCCTGATGGACAAGTTACATATGGTACAAGAAGTGGTGCTGGCTGTCCAGAACATTTTGGAGGAAATTGCAAACACCGGAGAACGAGTCAAGAAGTAATTATGATGATTTCATACTTTATTGACAAAGTATTTTTATTGTAAAAAGGAAGCATTAATTTCAGTCAATTGCTCTTTTATAGCATATTCAACTGGTCTGTCCCATTCCTGTCATGCCTGGCCTGCCTGGTGCTGTTTGTGGTCACAGCGCTATTATATTTAATCCCATTACGATATATTGTGCTGATATGGGGTAAGTTCTGTTCACACAAAAACACAAACAGTATTTCCTCTTAATAACTCTTTAATATCCTCTTTTGAGTCAGTGTTTCTTATGGGAAAATGTGTTGACTTGACTGAACCTTTTTATCAACGACCCAGTGGCAGCATGTATTTGCGAAAGGGTAGGGGCCCGAGAATGAATCTACGGGGGACACCACAACTCCATATCGCATATTAGAGCATTTATGGACTTACTAAACAGAATTAGGTAACTTGATACGAGAAAAATCTATCTAATGAGAGCCATATCATTTTCTAAAAGCATGTTTTACTAAAAGGTTGAGCTAATCTATTTGAAAATGTACTATTTTCCATGAGGACAAAATTTCATCATGAAATATTTTTTCAGATTTTATTTGCTGTTTAAAATCAAGCTAGACAAAACAATTTGTCTATTAATTATTAAATGAATAAATGCCCCAAAGAAATAAAATATGCAAATTAATATTTTATTATAAATTAATTATTACATGCAATAAAGAGATAAAGTGTATAAAGTGAATCCAGAAATGTCCACTTCCCTCTCACTTGATATATCTGATTCAAATGGCAACATCCAAACTTTTTTTTTTTCCACAAAACTCAACTGCAATACTTGTGTTTTGAAATAAAAATAGTTATTTAGTTCTTCCAACTGGAAGCCCCTGATTTAATGAATTGCCATGCCTACACCTCTGCAGATGCACAGAGATCAGACAGCTGCAGAGGTTTGCTCTGCTCAGTGTGGGCTGATCTAGCAGAGCCCAGCCAAGGCGAGGCCTAGGGTTTGTGTGAAAACAAAGCAGAGGTAGAGTAGCAAGCTGTATATAATACATGATGTCCTTGGGCAATTTGTAGGCTCCTGGTCTAGCCTCTCATTATCTGCTGTAGTCATACAGAATAGACAGTCATCTCAGTGGTCAGGGAGATATGCTGCCCTTAACAGGCTCTCCTCCTCCAGCTGTAAGCCCGCAACCACTGTACTTCCACACTGCCTTCAACTCAATCAATACCAAAAAACCGTCTTATCAAACAAAAACCACACTGTCTGAGGCACTCCTCTGCCTCCCCAGTTAACCCCCATCTCTGCGGTTGCAAGGCAAACCTTTCAAGTTGTTGCACATATTTAAGTCCTAAGGTTCTTTGTCTACATCTTGAGGTACAGGTAGTAGCAAGCTGTGAATATAATGGTCCCATTACAAGACCCCCGAGATAGTTTATCTCTGCACTATACAGCCATGTGCAAAGCAAATATGGATGATCTGACTGATGCAAACATGAAGTTTCTAAAGTACAGTTATCATTATTCTTTAGTTTATTAAGTGTTGCCTCCTCCATGGTTGTCACTACTGCACTACCATTGACTTGAATTCAGTTTGGCTGCTTTATTTATGATGTAGTTGCTGATGCAGTGATGGGGAGATTAGACTTGCACAGAAAGGGGCACACAATTGTTATTTTACACAATAAAACTGCATAAATATGCTAGCTGGGTTTGACACCGTTATTTATTAATGTGTTCTTGTTTTCACAGGCGTTAACAAATTTACCAAGAAGCTGCGCAACCCATATGCTATTGACAATAATGAAATACTGAATTTCCTCAAGAGGGTGCCTTCTGATGCTCAAAAGGTAAGGGTCCAGTTTTACATACAGAAAGAGAGGGAATTCCCAGTAGATAACTGAATTATTTGCTGTACCAGAATTCCCAGGTGATGCAGAAATATATCCTTTGGCTTTGTTTGATTATTAGTGGATTCGCAGCCCTGGCCCAATTATTCCATGTAGTCGCCGTAGTGCCAGAGTGAGGAGATGCTCAGATTTGTCCTCGGCCATATTGCGGTAGCCTTGTCCGTTATTAGCAATTTTGTCTGTCGATTGTGACACTTTAACATTAGAGTCAATGAATAGGAAAAGTGCTCGGGATGTCAGCGTAGAAACCAACATTGGTCTTAGTCACTTCAGGATAGTAAAGTCAATTAATGTAGTCGTGAGCCCCAGTCGTCGTCCTGGGTGCCAAATGTGATTATGTATTAGCCATGGCTGATATGTCATTTGTATTTACATCACAAGGCTGAGGAGAGCTGTCGGGGTGTTGTAAGTGGTGCCGGGTGCTCGCCGCTCACTGACTGAGAATTTTGTGCACGGCCAGGAAATGTGCCACACAGTGCCTTCATCTCCCAGGTAGCTCATCAGATAGAATTCAGTGAGAAATCCTGACAGTCTGGCTCTGGAAAGACACCCTCACCCCAGTCTGTTTCTCAGCTGCACCCTTGATGTCCTCCTGCAGCACGCCATTCCTGACTCCTGTGTGATGTTGGAGGGAGCCTGTGTTGTTTGAGATTTGGCTGACTGAGTTGGCAAAACAAGGTGCTGAATACGTTTTTGATTCAGATCCTTTGTATGTCTTCTTCCCCCATTGGGATGCAACGTTTGAGCTTTGAAAATGACTCACTTTCAAATCCCATGGAGACAATACTTTTCGGCCTGCTTAAAAGGAGGAAGTACATCTTGAAAATAGCTCCAATCATAAAAAAACAAAACACCCTTAAGAATCATCACAAGTATGTTTCATTATGTGATGTGGAAAATATCCGTAAGATCGTATACACATGAGACCCAAAACAATCGATGGCATATTTTGTTTTTGTTGACTTAGAACTTCAATCCTTGGATAGGTGTGGACACAAAAACACCACAAAGGCAGAAAATTTGACTCCTGTCCTTCTTGCAAATATGACTTGGCAATTAGTGCCTGTGCACGTCTACAAAGTGCGCCTCAAACAGGAACTTCTGACAACACTGTGTCCGTCCTGAAATAAGAAGCATCTGTCAGTTCTGAGGACAGTTTCATGTTCTGATGCAGGAGGCAATCACTTTGTTCCCACATTCCATCTCCCATTCTAATAATGGAGAGCAGCTAATTAGCATAGAGTTCTTACCTTTATTCAACAGATTCGCCATATTGTTTGAGCTCGGCGAGCCCGCTTCAAAAGCAATTTTCAAATTTCAGCTCTTCTCCTTTTGAGCCTACCCTATGATCAGTACTCTTTGGGTTATGCTTGTTGTTTTGAAAAAAATCACTATTTTACGTCAAAGTGAAGATAATTCTACAACATACATCTATAATGTAAATCCATTTGAGCATCAAAGAAATTATGGAGAAGGAAATCTAAGTCGAGCTTATTTCTACTTATGTAAGTAGTTGAAAAAAACAAGGTTTTCAGTTCAAATGTTGCTTTTCAGGTCTCATTTTGCGCTGGAGAAATCAAAGTGACTTCTAGGGTGTATGATGCTGAGAAGAAAGCCTCAGGCTTGAACAAAGTTTTCTTTAGGGGACATAACTTAGCGTGAGTGATTATGCAGTTTGTAACTTCCTCACTGGCCTGGCAGGTCATCTCAACAGTTGATGTCTGTTTCTAATATTATGATTGTGTTGCATAAGAGTGGGGGGGACGCACACTTGCACGGAACCCTTGACTCTTCAAATCCTTCCTCCCTGTGATTAATCCCCTCTGCTCCTGTGTTTAAAAAATGATTCATTACAGGCCAGCCCGCCTCGCTTTTCTCTGCACCAGCTCTCCTCAGGGGAGCCATTACTGTGCGCTCCACCGAGCTCGGATTACCTGCCTCTGACCAAACTCCTGTTTGTTTTTACAGGTGCAGCAGAGCGCTCTGAGAGCGCCCACCAGCCAGGGCCAACCACGGAAGAAAAAGTAGGCTCCTTGGACACGCCGGACAAAAGGTTGGTCACTTTTGGAATGTGGCACTGCGTAGCACACCTGACAACAAGGCTCCAGTGCCAGCAGAGCCCATGACACCATGAACCTCACCGCACCACCTTAACTCTGCCTCCTGCTTCTGAGGGGTAGCCAGCCACTCTCTGTCTTGTGTGTTCTCCACAGCCCTGACAGAGGCTGTGAACTGCAGCAGCTAGGAGGGCAGCACATGGCGCTGTCAATCACAAGCTGGAGGTAAAAAAAAGGGCGAACCGCAAGGCTCAGCCTTCATCATTGGATCTAGTTAAGAAAAAGAATGAAAAGCATCAGGTTTTACTTAACCCTCCACTGTTTTTCTTTGCTTTTTACTCTGTTAAAACTAGGGTTTTTTGTTGATTAAATATATCATTCATCCATCAGTTAACTGTCCCGTTTGATTAAATGAATCCCTAATACAAATTCAAATTTTTAACCGAACCTAGAAAAATTCATGTAATCCATCTAATTCACTTAATTAATAATAATGCTGAAAAAGCCATCTACTGCATGTTCCCGGAAAGTAACGCTAGTTACCCCTAGTTTTAAAGGTGCAGTGTGTAAAATTTTGTAGCATCAAGTAGTGAAGTCCCAGATTCAACCTACTGTATATTGCTCCGCAGCTCATCTCTCCGTATCCAACAATATTTGGTGGCCTTCAAGTTTTCAAAAGAAGTCAGAGCCTACAAGTAACGAGAAGCCCGTCAAATGATGAGATTCGTTTTGAAACACACATTTCAAATTTGTATTTAGTTATTTATTCTGTTAAAATATATGTCAAAACCTCAATGTAAGATAAGAATTATTATTAATCGATTATCATGACATTGACATTCGTGACAGGGTCCCCCTCCTGTCACTCCACAGGGAAGGACAACCGAAATTCTGACAAATATGGGGTCCAGTGTGGTCGGCACAGAGAGAATATTATCTCAAAATTAGCAAACCTTTGTAAACAAACAAAAACACAAAATCATTAGATAGCCACAACTCGCTCATCATCTTCTTCCGCCTTGGTTTTCTGTGGCGATGTGTTTCTTCAACATCTGGCTTCCACTTTGTCTCAAAAATGCAAAGCCCCGTCTAGAGGTTTTTCCATTCCATGAAAGTGTACAAACATGGCGGACTCTGCTCCTTCTCTAGATCAAAAAGGCTTTTACCTAAGCTAATGTTTTTTATATATATATATATATATATATATATATATGTTTCAGTTTATTTTACATTATATTGCATTTATTAAAAGAATTTTACAGACTACACCTTTAAAGTAATCTGTACCATATATTTGTGTTAACTAACTAACTAACTAACAGATGGAAATGTAACACCACCTCCTTGATGGAAGCAACAAAATTTTCTTGTCGGACATTTGAATTGTTGAGATATCTGAATTTGATGTTTCTTTTTATGTTAATATAATGCTTTCATACTTTTTTATTGTCAAGCACAAACACTGTATTTATATGAAAGTGTATTTTCATGGAGGATATTGAATGTAACGGGATGGTTGGTTTGGTTTTGCATCATCCCACTTGAAAACTTTCAAGAATACTGAAATAAACCTAAATCTTGATGAGTTATAGTTCTTGTTTTTTTCCCCCAAATAACTGCAATGAGGATAGATTACACCTTATCTTTACTTGAATACACAGTAAACACATCTGATTACACAACACAGCCATTGGAACAGAGCTGACACAACGGCCACCGCTGCGCCCGGGTGACCGAGCTCACATCAAAGCTTTGTGGCTCCGGCACGCTTCCTAATGCACGGCTTTGTTGCCTCCTCACAATAACAGGACCCAGATGAGAGACACAGAGAGAGAAAGAGCTCATCTCACAGTGAGTGCTCTCTAGATCCTCGGCACTTAGTGCTTTACGTTCCCACTGAAATCACCTGGCCTATCTTATGGTCACACACACACTGGTATAGATATTTGTTTTTTTTTCTGTCTTCCCACAATAGTTTTCTGTCAGTTCGGTCTCTCATTTTATTTTATTTTACATGAATATTAGATTATTAGCACCCTCACCCATTCTATTTTTGAGGATTATAACAATTTCCTTAAATAAAAAAAAAGGAAAGCAATCTTCTTTAAAATATAGAAGTTTGGCTGAACTGATACTTGGACCCCACCAATGGGACTTTGTTCTGGTTGGGGGTCTGGGCATCATGGTCAGGTGCCCCTCCCTCTTCAGAAGTAAAAGACTGGTGAAAGAGCATCCATCTGGGCTTTGAGTACAGTTTGATTGGCTCAGGGGGACCTGGTGGAGTGCCGGGCCATCGCTTTTGACAGTCTGATAGAGACATCACCGGGTTCTCCCAGCAGCTGCCACCAGGGGTCTATTTCAAAGTGAGAGGTTGTGGAGGTGACCCTGAGCTTCTCACGAGCTAAATCACACACACTGGCCAGAGCTCTCCTACATTCTGGGCTCCATTGGGGCTGCTGATGGTTTTGGTGGTGCTGGGCTGGGAGAAGGGGAAACGGGAGTTTTGCAGGGGGTAGAAGCATATCACCGGCAACTCCCTGTCTCCACAAGAGGTCAAACACATTAAGTAGTAATACTCTCAGGGTAGCGTTAAACAACATTTTGACCAAGAACCACGTCGCTACAGCAGATCGTCTAATGTTTAAAATCATGAATTAGCAGGTGAAAACGCACAATTTATCTAAAAATGTCAACTTTAGTTCAAAGCAATTGTCAACGGCAGGTATACATTTGAGGCAAATGCTACTAAAACATTACGAGTGGTCATAAGGGAATACGGTTGCTTTCGTCGGAGCTGTCGAATCTATGAATCGCTGGCACTTGGGTTGTGGACTTGGATGTTTCCTGTATCATTCATAGTCAGTGGATAATGCAGACAAGTGTGATGGGGTTGCAACAATTGTAGATTCAGTCCTTCATGCACCGGTGCACATTCATACCACCTACTTACGCAGTGAGCAGACGCTCATGGGCCCATCTTCAAAGAGGTGTAATCATATATGAGGAATTATTTATCAATGTATGTCCTCCTGGGAAGCCTATAGATCTCATTGGAGGAAGTCACTGTGCAATATGGTCAGTGAATGCAGTTGCGAAAATCCCTGGATGTTTTACAAGCTTGCTAATGAACTTTTGAACCACACAGCAGTTAACATTGTCTGATCAATTTTTTTTTTTCCCGGTAGTTGTTGTTGTTGTTGTGCATGGTGTGGCAGTGATGTCTTCATCAGGCTGTCAAAAAGGAAGTGCCTGCAGCTGTGGCGGATCCCCCCAGAGCCTGTCACACTTCTTGTTTCCATGGCAGTCCTTCAGGCAGCACCACAGGCAGGCTCTGTGCAAGGACCGTACAACTCCTTTTTTCAGCAGCCGCTCCTCTAATGTTCAGCCCTAGAGCGGGCGTTAAATTGCCAAGAGCAGAAAGAGAGAAAAAACTGCAGCCTTTCTCTCTTTTGCAGTTCTGTACTGCTTTACAAGGAGATGCATAGCAAGAAAAATAATTTGAAAACGCCACCTTTCTCAGAGCCTCCTTAGTAATTGTTACATGCACGAAGCTGTTAAGGTCTTCTGACCTTCTATCTGAAAGGCATAATGTGCACAGTAGGACAAAGTAAGAATATCACGACGTATAGTTGACTTACACGTGTAAAAGCTCTCACGCACATGTTAACGGGTCTGCTTGTACCACCTGAGAAGCAGGTCATGGAGATCAGCGGCTGATCTCCAACTCCCCACTGGCTTAAATTAAAGGTGTAAAGGTGATGGTCCTCATCCAGGTAGAATCCTGACACCAATAAAGATCAGAATAAAAATCATCACAGTGGAAATGACAGCACATACCTAGTTTGCTGGAGTCACTGATTGTTATGCCTATATATACGTGAGCTGCTTGTTTGAGGAGCTCTTAAAATGAGGCCACAGTTTGCTTTAGCTGTTTGTTCCAGACTATGCGCCACATTGCTCTAGTCTCTCCCAATGATAGAAGATATAAATCATCCTAACCAGGATTGATGCGGTCTCTGGGAATAGGGGTGGGAATATGACTGTGATAACAACAGAGAGAAAAATGGTTGCTAATAGCAGCCGTTTTCAGTAGCTCCGGTCTACTAATAATTTATATTGTGGCTCACGGTACACACTGGTGTTAAGACATAGCTAAAGCCATAATTCTTTATAACATCAAGAACAGAAGATGGCCTTTAAGAGCTGAAATTAAATCACCAGCCTTTAAAAGCATCTCTCTGAGGGGCAAGCTGCATTAATAAATTCAACTGATTCTGCTTTAATATTATTCAGAGTGCATTAAAATGAAGACAACAGCTGGGATCATGCGTGGTCTCAGGAGTATTTCTTAGGCCAATGAGTGCTGGCGAGAGAAAAGCATGTCTGTGCGCAACCCCGCGTTATGGTCGGGGGGAGAGACACAAGGTCTCAGTGTTACAGGTGCACGCCTGACAGTTGCTGTTCCAGGATCAGAGGTTGTCGGCTGCTGACACTGACCAAAGGAGGGCTACTGCCTGCCTAAGAAACAATGTCCCATGGGAGGAGGCACCCGGCCACCCAACCTATCAGGCCAGCTACTGCCACAATCATGACCGTACTGCATATTAGAACTCTGAGGACCGTCAAACTACCAAACGTGGGTATGTGTATGCATATATGTGTTTGCATGTACATGTATGCATATTTAGACATAGTGTATTTACGTACAAATACAGTTGCTGTTATGGTTTATTTTGTTGCTTTTCTTTTAAATGTTTTATTCCACTATATTTTTCCTTGTTTCTCCGACCCCCTTTGTATTTCTCCCTTTCTTCACACTTTTTTTCTTCCATCTCCCCGAACCCCCTTTCCGGTCTTGACGCCTCATCAACTTATAACACATAATAACAGCAAATAAAATGCAGTTCACGGAACTGGAGGAGTGTGACAGACTTTTCCTTTGCAGACTAAAATCTGTCCGGCACTGCAAGGCAGGCAGATTCTCATTCTGCATGCCGAGGCAGATGTACAGGACGGGTTAAAAAAAACAACTACCAAATGTTTTTCTAAGCGCTCTTTAGAATAGTAAACGGCTTCCTTTGTATTCTTGAAAAATTGATAAACTGAGGTAGATTAAAGGAGGAAGATATAGTGTTAAGCATTCTAACATTTGGTGTTTTACTGTAACAGGGCTCCTATAGATAGTAGGAACACATGCACCAGGAAACAATACAAAGAATAATTGAACCGCATATTTCATTCTAATTAACAGTGATATAACGCAATGTGACTCTCAGCCTCCTGAGGAACAGGCACCATACTTTGTTTGATGAATCTGCTAAAGCCAAAGCTAGACTCGCCACTAACCCCTGGGGAATCAGGTATCATTAGAGATATGAAAAGATCTGCTTTTTGTCTCGTTGAAAGTAGAGGAAAACACATTTTCACCGTGCTGGCACACGGGTGAACGTGAAAGTGTTCAATATTAATAGCTTTTCATCAAGGACACAATTAGGACACCTCTATTTGACACATCCTATAGGTTCTGAATGAATATGGATATATGGTCCCAAGGAAAGAGCCACTGGCTGAATTACAAAGTGAAATCTCCGGCAAACCCAACAGAATGAAGAATGCACAACATGACAATCAGGGGAGGCCACGTATTTTGATCGGATATGAATTTAAAAGAAGCAAGAGACTCTTTGAGTGTTATTGGTACAATTTAATATTCACTGCCAAGGGCAAGTTGTATATTTATCCACATTAGCATATATACCCCTACACAAATACAGCACACATATTAAAGAGGCCACATTACTGTCATTTGAATATTACCTCTTGTAAACACATAGGCACGAGCATGTGTGACCCAGAACAGGAAGAGAATTGAACACGGATTAGTGTTCATGCAGCAGACTGGATGGGAGAATGCAGTTCAGAATATGCAGTTTGTACACCAGAGGCTAAGCTAAGGTGTGAAGAGGGCCGTGGTGAAGTGTGGAGACTAATCACATGTGTATCACCCCGAGTTCTGCCTTCTCAAAGCTCTACCACATTATGACACCAGAGAGTCTTGTAGCACGCAAGCACAGTTAGGCCCATTATCCAGAACGGCTAATTACAGGCTCCAAGAAGGACTTTGAGCTCTCAGGAATTGCATGCTCACATTTCTGATTAAAAACATAAATGCTTTCAGAAAAAAAGAGGATCAATTACAGTGTGGCAGCACAGAGGACAGCCCCGTACTTCAGTTATTAGGCTGTGTGTTTCATCGGAACCACTTGCTCTGTGATGAAGGTTTAAAGAATCCAGTGGCAGGGACACCACAACTGTGTTTGTTTTATTTATGATGCTACAGTGTCACGCACTGGGGCCCAATTAGCCTGCGACTGATGCCTCGGAAAGTATCTCTCTGCTCTTCTTTGACAGGAAATGAAGCTCCACTTGCTTATGTCTTTCTGGTGACCTGTGGGCTTCACCCTGTTAAGTGGAGACTGGCCAACAGCAATAACCTGAACCTTTCACCACACTCTCCCTCCTTCTTTCAGGCTATTTGGTAGTGTGTCTTAGACCATCAAACTATGTTGACAGAGGATGCCGAGAGGGGTTATGTGGAAATATTTAGGATTCACCTCCACACTTCCACTTTCTCCAGGCTAATGTGATGATGATATGATGATGTTCTGTGATCCAGTGAACGTTTTCGGCTGGATAGATTGTGGACAATATGACTTTGTGAAAACAAACAGTACAGCTCTGTGCCAACAGTGGCTGACTTGTCACATTTTTATGCTACATTTGAAATTAAAGAATAGATAGGCTCTGTTTTTATTTTCTATTTCGTTCTTTCACTGTTTTTCTGAATTAACGATGATTATGTTATTAATTTGGGAAAACGGAGCTTAAAATGATGCAAAGAGAACAAAAAAAGTCTTTATTGTCTTAACGCATGACATGTCACATCAATTGATCACAAAAATCTAACCTTTTGTTCATGCAACAAAGTAAAAAAAAAGATGTAATAGATTAGCACTAAACAAATATGTGTTACAATTATTACCATCCAAAATAAATCCTGTGATAGAGATATATGCAACTTTTAACTGCTTTCATATTTTATTTGTAAAGTGGTTTGAGTACGTTGAACTGATGAACAATGAATTCCTGTTTTACTGGTATTATGTTGTCTTCACTACAGCATAGAAGCTGCAGCTATCCAACTAGCTATCTCTTCGATATAAAATGATGACTTTAGTCGTAGTTGTAGCTTATCTTGCATTTACTGTGGCTCTTTGCAACATCCTGCACAGAAAGAGTGAAAACTGCAACAGAAATAAAATAAACCACCAATTACCAAATTGTAGCTAGCATGTGTTTTTCCACTGCAAATATATGTAAATAAAACAGTTTTAATTACAAACAATTCAAATACTTTTTCATAACGTTTTTAAAAATGAGCTTAAAAGTATAGTAATGAAATTAAATACTAATGACATTGGCTCTGTGGCATTTACAGTGTGGATGGAGATGGATGCGGTAAAGCATGTGCAAAAACTTCAGTTAGCTTACTCAAAATGCTGCCGGGAAGCGATGTAACACACACTTTACAAAATAAAAATGTTTTCAAAATAGAAGTCCATATATAATAATACCTGCAAGGCAACACAGGTATAATAAATGAGGTGACACAGGCCTAAGTGTCTTCAATGTTCTTCACAAGAGGTTAGGACACAGCAATGATGTGCACAGAAAAGTTGTAGAGCTCTACAGATCAGCCAATGGATACAAGAACATCAATCAAGAGGTTAAATGTCACTTTCAATAAATAATTAACAAATTTAAAAAGATTGGAGATTTAAAATATAAACATGGAAGAGGACATGTCTGTAAACTGACCTCACACACTGTGGGGAGGATGGTTTGACCCGCAAAAGACTCTCCAAGGACAATGATCTGCAGCACACCTAAAATCAACTCAACAATTGTTCAGAGATCACAAAATGAAGGTTTGGCAATGGCCATCCCTGTCACTTGACGTAAACTACGAAGAACATCTGTGGTATGAGCTGAAGACGAGAGTCCACCAATCAGTTAGATACTGGAAATACACGGTATCTACACTATCTCTATTCCCAGCAACTGACTTACTGTCTCTTCAGTCACCGTGTCGGAGGCCACTTCGGTTCAACCAATCCTGCAGAGGCCCTACAGGGATTCTGTCTGAGGTACCTGTGCAAAGTCGAGAAACTAATAACACCATCAATAAAACTTAAAGGCGAGAATCTTTGCATGAGTATGTCTTTACTTAAAGACAAGAGTGTCAATGTCTCAAGCCAAGACCAAAACAAAAGATGGATTAAACCTAACTTGTATTATCTATCTAAAAATAATTTTCTGTTTTTTTAAAAGTGATTACAAAATGATTCTCTTACTAATTCGGAAAATCATGGCTGTTTTTCCGAATGAACAATCTAATTATCCTGTTATAAATTATTAGATAATTTATATAATATCGTAGAATTGCTGCAGCATTTCAAGCCTAATTTTTCTTTGGAAAATCTGAAATCAATTTCAAGGCCGTCTTCATAACATCAGTTGAAATGGCTTTATTGTGGTTATTTGGATGAAATGCAAACTCCCACGCGTTTTGTCCTCAAGTCTTCATCAGGGAGTCAAAGGCTACATTCTCACTGCCAGTCTTAATGTTCAATTCCGATATTTTCTTACATCAGATTTTTTGAGTAGCTGTTCACATTACTTTTAAAATCTGGCCTATATCAGACTCCAGCTCAGGGCCTTAAACTAACCCACATGCGCTAAAGAACAATAGCAAACACATCAAATGCAGCATGCGGTCAATACAGAGGCAAAACGGAAGCCACTAAAGTTAGTTGTGGGCTTTTGTTTTTAGTGACAGTGTTTGAAAAGATGTTCATGGCGATTATCAAAAGTGACTCCCGCAGGAGCAGCTTTGTGACGTAGATGAAATAAAAGTCTCATGAATTCTGATCTGACGGTCAGACTGAGGTCACATTGCATTGAGGACTACAGATGGAAGTGGCCCAAATCGGAACTTGAAAAGGTCAGATCCCACGTGGTTTGTGCTGTGCACACTGCCAGGAAAAAGTCCAATATGAGCAAAAAAATCAGACCTGAGGCACATTTTTCCTTCAGTGTGAATGTACCCAAACAAATCTCATTGAAAAGTGGTACCTCTTATGATGGTGATTACCAATGAGAACAATCCAACAGCATAAAGGGGTGTGGCCTATAGTTGAAGTAGACACAAAATAACCCTTCAGCAGAGGGAATTTCGTTCCCAAAATCTTTCAACAATTATATTTAATGTCCAAACTTCCTGTTTATCTTGAATGTGACGAGCCAACGGACATTTTAGACATTTGCCTGATTTTATATTTTTCAAACTTACATTTTAAAAGCAAATCAAAAAACCCCTACAGTACCCTAAAGTATCCCACAAGTACCCCTAATTAGGAATCCTAGCTGTGCTCTATGGAGGAGCCTTCTCTGCATGCATTTCCTGTCCATAAGAGGAAGCATGACTTCCAATGCTTCAGCTCCTACGCGTGCTTCAAAATGTCAAAGTCATTTTCTTAATTAACCGCAAAGTGCTCTGATTAAAATAGTATTTATGAATTGACACCGTATCGACCACCACTGGTTTGAAATGGGATTACATGTTTGTAATGCAAATGTTTTACAATGAGCAAAATAAAGAAGCAAATGATCTCGTCAGGCTTTGTTGTGGTTTTTATACGCTCTTAGAAATTTGATGGTCATTAGATTTTTGCTTGTGCAAAATTAGCTTTGGTAACAGTTGTTCACACGCTCCTGTTTTCTCCATCACTTCATGTAATCCTTGATTTACTACACCCACATACTTGCACAAATTCAGACAGACAGTTTATTGGTTTCAATAGGCAAATGAAAAACAATGTCTATGGTCCTTTAAGCAAGCGGCAAGAGACCAATTAGTAAGTATCTGTATTCAATTTCTCCATATCTCTACTGGGTGAGTGTGATGGAGAGAGAGGTCTGGGGAGGGGGGGGGGGGGGGTTTCAGCAGCATAGACAGGAAGGGTGAAAACAAAGCCATCATCTCCCAGTGCTTGCCCTCCTCTCCCCTCTCTTCTGCAGCTCCAATTACTGGCTTCTCTCCCCCGCCATCAGTATGCAGCAGGGCCGCTCCTCTCCTCCACTCGCCCCAGGCCATTGAATACGTTACCTCCGCTATGGGGCTCGGGGCTCAGGGGCACTGCGCCCCCTAACCCCCTGGATAATTTGGGATTCCTGCTCCTGCCTTGGAGAACTGAAAACAAATAAAACATCCAGAGAAATAAAGAAATAAGGTTGCCTCACAAATACCCAGAGATCTACTGATTTATTGATTTGTTCATTCCACTACTTATTATTTGTAAATCATTACTAATCCACAGCCACCCACACCTCCATCCCAAACCCATATGAGAAGATGAGAATGCACTTCACTCCTGCCTTGGTTTGGAAAGTTCAAATGCGTTTAAAGTTATTATTTTTATGGTATCGCTATAATTATGGACATACATACTTGCTTTTTGAAGTTCCCTTTAGTGGCAGATGCTTGCTTCACTTCATTTTTCATATTATTTAAATGTTTTGCTGTTTTCCAACACTTTGACAACATTTACAAACATCTTCTATTTAAAATATTCATCAAGAGCAAAATCTCATTTCTTTTATGAGACTTACTGGGAGAAACCATTTTTTTCTTCTGCATCTTCCTGTCTTTGTCTGATGGTTAAGGATTATGATGGTTCTTGCAAAAACAACACACTGGTTGTTAGTTTTAAAATATTTTTCGAAACAGATTCTACAGAGAGCTTCAGAAGTTCCATAATATAGCCTCCTACATCGATGCTTAGTGAAGTTGAAAAATACACTTAAATGTACGCAATCACTGTCTGTTTGGAGTATTTAATATCGAAGAACACCTACACTGTAGATCTCATGCAGTGGTCCGGGTCCACAGATGCTCTTCCTACTCGTCTGTAAGCAGATGCCCGTCCCACTCTTTCTGGTAAAGCCTCACCACTGACTGAATTGTTTCTGGAGATCAGGATAACAATGAGATGCAATGAGAAATGGGGCGGAAATGGTGGTGGGAAAAAAGATCTTCCAGTTCACTGTACAGCTGGAGGAGCAAAACCCTCTAAGGCCGTCCAAGTCGAAAAGCGCTCTCTTTGCACCCCAAACACTGCAGTCTCCTCATAGTGACATTAATGCCTGTTTAATATACCGCCATTCCTCCAAAAACAGTTGGTGTAAAGGATTACCAGATAACTTAATGTAGCGCTGAATCAATGCTCAAACATGTCTGTTGCAGCAACACAGAGCAGGCGGGCCGGGGGAACAGAGCGAGACAGTGAGCCTGATAGAGCCATGGGGAGAATTATGGAACTCTAGAGGAGACGCTGCTGCTACTCTTGGCTTCCTGCAGGATTTTGTCATTGGTCGTAGCTACATTTTTGTAGTTTGCAGCAAGTGTCCAGGCAATGATAAGGCTGCTGCCTGCATGATTTTACCATGCGTTAGTGTCAAATAGTGTGTGTCCATACATTCAACCATGATGTCATCCCTCATACAGTTATTAAGAGGCCCCAATTTTCTTCTTTCTTGTATCACAGAAGACCACCGTTTTTGGGGGTTTGGACTTCAATGAGACATTGCTCCATAGTGATCCATATGCAAAGAATTCTACATTTGAAACAAACCACTTACAATTTGACACACTCATAAAGTATCATCTGCTTAAATGCCTTATGACAATCTAAGATTAATGACGGTCCATTCAGTGCTAAGCAGCAGAGGTAGAGGAGGCACCTGCTCCTCAAAGGCCAGCTCTAATCATTCTCATCTGGACTCCCCGCTGACACTAACCTGCTGTTCTTAAGGAAAGGAGATCTGCCTCCCAGATCCTCAAACACTTTTCAGGGCCCACCGTATTACTTTCCTAATTCAACCCAGATGTGACTTTTTTTCTCCCCTCTCTGCTTCATCTCATTCCCACCTGCTAGCTGACCTGTAGACCCTAGGCCCAGACTCACATTTGGTTTGCCTCTCTCAAAGTAAAGTCCTGTTCTTTGAATTGCTTCACTCTTCTTTTCTTTTGCCTCAGCCTGGAGGCTGTGTAGTGAAGTCTGCACACTATGGAGAGTACTGGAATCCTCCCACTGTCACAACGTGCCTTTGGTTGACTTGTTAATAATCTTCTTGTTCTTTTCAGATCTGTCAGTATTTAGTGCATTTGGTAACCAACTGTAACTCATACTTGCAAAGCTGCGCCGTGTTTTTCATTCGCAAACTGAAGAATCTCCCAGTTTAAAATTTAAAATCTGAAATTCCCATATGTCCCACCCTCAACCTTTAATGTGAGTCCCAATCAACAAATGAGATCAAGATGAAGTATTTCCCCACGTAGTTTCTGAGACTTCATTTCACATGACATACATAACGTATACATCTTGATATTTGCATTTGACACATCCCTGAGGGAGCGTTGGGCGGCCCCTATGCCCCTGGGAAGCTGAGGTTTCAGGGTTTTGCTCAAGGACCCATGGCACGTTGCGTCAGGCAACCCTTAATATTGGAATGCTACCACTGACATTAATAGTTTGCAATAATGTTTGAATAAATTATCCATTTTCATGTATGACCTGAGTATGACCTCCAGATTTTGCATGGCTAGTGTTTAATTTCCTATTTCCTCCTGTTTGTTTGTTTGAATGACTTCATTATATCTGTGTTATATGGGTTTTATTGTATTTTTTTTTGTCTTACTGTGTTTTATATTGTATTTTGTTGCTTGTTCATATTGTAATGTTATTGTCAAGGACCCCCTACAAGACAAAATGGAACATCTCAATGGGATTTTCCTGAAAATACAGAGAAAATATCATTTGAAGTGTGAATCAGGCCGACCCTGTCATATATGTCAACGCTTGGATTCTGAAACATTTATTACAGTCCATCACAGCTGGGTTCATTATTGCTAACTACATAACTATCTACATACTTATGGAATCAATGGCACATTAAAATGAAGAGTTAAAACCGAGTTAAAGAGCTGTGTGTTATGGAACATTTTATGACTGTGTTCCTCACACATTCAAGTGACGATCTTGCATGTTTTACTTCTAAAATAATGAAGATTATCAAAGAAATGTAATTGCTGGGTGACAAACATCACTGGTTTGCATTGATCGCCTGAAACATCTCAGCTTTAATTGGATTGCTTGGCTTCCCCTAGCTGATGGACACGCTCGTCTCTCAGGACCTCTGAGCGTCTGTCTCCACTGGTTGGGCCCCAGTAAATAATCTCCTTCCCCTAAACGCTTACCGTTAATTGTGTTTTTTTTCTGCCTCTTGTTGAGATGGCAGGAGTGGGGGGGGGTCCGGGAGGGGGATAATTAAGACAATATCTTTTGCGCTTCACTTTGGAGTAGGGATCCCACTTGGACGGAGGCAGGGGCCTCTTAGTGGAAGAGACTTACTGACATGGCCTGTCAATCAAGCTCCATGTCTTCAGCTCTTAGGGGCTGGATTCCCTTCAGTCAGTTTATTCCAAACACAGTTTTAAAATGCTTGGGATTAGGCAGGTAGCAAACAGACACAGTCTGTCCGAGGGAACCATTACAGTAGCCCCTTTTACAGCTGCACTCATGGGTGAGGGTTTTATTTTACGATTGATTAGAATGCTAACATATTAGATGCAATTGTAATTGTTTTGCTCACCATACAAGTGGGCAAACACCCAATAAACCCCTTGGCTGCACTCAGATGACACCACCTTCTTGATTCATCAACCCTGTTGAGCTTTTGCTTGGTGACTAATACAATGACGTTTTTGGGGGAACATAGCAGTAGCAGTAGTAGTTTTTGTAATTATTATTCGAACCTGTAGGGCATTGTCAGAATGTTGACACCCATGCAAACATAGCATACAGTATAATAAAAGAATCAAAGAAAAGCATAATGGTTGTGAAAAAAAAATGCATTTCTGGAAACTTGCTCCTCATCTAGTAGACAGGCTGGAGAGAGGTGCCGGCAGCTATTCGCGACGAAGCGGGAAAGCGGGTCATGAAGTCACGGCCACTAAGAGCCACTGTGCTACATAGTGCCACTGACAGCCTTGTAAAAGACCGGAGTCTCATCTGGCTGCAGCGCCAAAATGTAGGCACTGAATACGGTCTCCTGAAAAGATATCCTTGCTCAAAAGAAATTCATGCCCATCAAGAATATTTTCCACCGTGCTGTAAGTGCATGCATGTTTCATAAAAGAAGAACTTCCCAGATAAATAAAGTTTAACTTTGTAAATTCTACATTTTCTTTTCATTCTTATCCAACATTTTCTGATTTTTTGTATTTTTGAAAAATGGGCAGCCACTCTCTTTGTGCTAAATGTGATATGGGAGTTAAGTGAATGGGAGGCAACCATAGCCACCCGTCACCCTCAGACAGGAAATGGACAGCCACTTTGAGGAAATCCAATTCAGTGGTCGTCCACTGTGAAAAAGATTGAATCATGTAGACATTTGAGGTGATTTAATGGTGTTAACATACACACAGTGGAGCTCCATGTCTTAAGATGCATGGGCTTTGGATTATTGAGTTCAGTGTAAAATCAGTCACTTCTCCAGAGTCCATTTGACTGGGAGAAATGGATGGACATTAGCAGGAATTCTGAAAGTGATCCATTTTCAGGCATATAAACTAGTGATGGTTTTAACATTTGAAATTCACACTGGATCTCACTTGTACTTTGTCTTTCTTCAAATGCATTTGGGTGCTGTCAGATTAGGGCATTTTCATGCAAGGACTGCTTTGACGTATATAAAAGGGTATTGGGCCAGAGAACTAGAAGCTGCTTTTGTCTTTGCTCAATTTGGAAGGCCAGATGGGATGGTGCAATGGTGAGTCTGGAAAATGAATATCAGACTGAAAAATGTTAAATTGGAAGATTTGTTAGTGACCATTTGTTCAATCAGACCTCTCGCAGTGGGTCTCTGTGCAGATGCATGAACAGCATTTTACATTGAAATGGACCTAACCCCTCTTTCAATCTTGATCCCACTTCAAATAACAATGTAAACCACGCTAACCATATACACATTACTGCATATGCTCTGCCACTTGCTTCACAGCAAGATAGACTAAGAGCAGTCAGTGATGTCATCCAGGACTTTGATGTTCTTTATGGACAAAATGCTAATTCTCTTTACCTCTGCCAATCATTTCTCCAATAACTGTTGTTATGTGTCTGTGCTTTGAAATATGGCCAAAGGTTCCTTGGTCGAAAGCGTGCATGATAAATTCTCTTATTATCGGTGCAGTATTTTCTCCTGCCACTTTGAAAATGCCAGAAAAAAAGAGCATTCACACAGAAGCTGTAGTTTAAGGATTATAATATATTCGCTCTTCTCCCAGATTTTCATTGGTTCGCTTTAAACACTCTCTTTCATATTGTGTTTAAGAAAAATGGCCACTTGATGTTATCTCCTACGTTGCATCCATAATTATTAAATCATTAAATATTTATTAACAAAGATATCAACTATACAATGTGTAAATTGTTAAAATGTGAAAACTGACAGTTAATGTTTGTATTAACTTCTTGTTGTCAAACCTCAGGACTGCTTTCATGCTGATAAACTTTATGTGCAATGCATGCTGATTATTAATAATGCCTTTGTTATTATGCATCAATTACATTAGAAGGCAAATAAATTGCATGTATGGAGTCCAAAATCATAAGGGCTTCACAATTTGTGCAATATATGGCTTGTTATATCAAAACTTACCTAACAGTGAAAAGAAAGTGAAAATATACTTCATGAGTCGTAATCTGTGGGTAAGATTTGAGTCCAGATCTAATGCAATTCTCCAAAAGCACTGATCCTAAGCCAGATAATGAAGATAATTTCTTCCTTGAACTGACATATTTACATGCATTTTTTTTTTTTTTACCAATCATAGTTCTTAATCCTCTTTCGTTGAGCTAACAAACTCTTCTCTGAGTTAACATGAACTCCCCTCACTTTATATACTGTGTACATACAAGGTCATCGAGACTCCCACACATTTTTCTCCACAGGACAAACTCTCTGCTGCAGCCTTCATGTGGCCTGCATTGAACCTGAGTTGCACATTGCAATAAATAAATGTTATTAAAAGTGTAATGACCCTGTCCTCTCCTTTACTGGCTATCGTGAGTTGAAACTTTGCCTTGTGTTGAGCACCCGCCGGTTTTGTCCTCCTAACAAGCAGAGATATGAACAATGTCTACTTCTAAAGACGTGCTCATCAGCTGCAGAGAGCGTGGGAGTGTTTGTATCTGGAAACAAGCTTTAGCCGACTTTTTCAGACTACAACAACATCCTCCTCCCTGTGCTCCGTGCACATGTCCTCTCACTCCGTGCATTATAACCCTGATGAGCTGACCACATCCTTGGAACACTTCACAAGATAAATAATTGAACTCTCAATAGCCCTTGATGGACAAAAATTGCTCCTCCAGCTGCCACTTCTTCTTTTGCTTTGTTCTCAAGAGCAACAACAACAAATGGATCTTTGGAGAATCCCACACTAAGAAAACACATTTCACAATGATAACACATAAGAGCTGGGGTTACATTACTCTCCTGCTCAGATGATTTGTGCCATTAGAGGTAGCCTATGTGTCGTACAAATAGTAATAAAGAAGCCTTCAAAAGAGATATGTGATCTTAAAAGAGTGTTTTATCCCAGCATATGACTGATATCACTATTATCTGTTATTTGTTACCCGCTAACTTGTCTTCTCAGCAATCAAGGCAGGCAGAGGGTTCACCAGAGCTTGAGTATGGGATTTTGAGCAATAGGTGGCAGTATGCGACCACAGAAGGCCGCCTCGGCATCTGCAAGTTGTCTGAGTCCAGTATTGGCAGAGGAAGGCTCGAGGCTGTTCAGCGGATTTAATTAGACAGAAACAGATACTCACATGTTCATTTCTCAGCTGCCTCCCATCCATTTCTTTACAGTCTGTTGGGGGGAAATGCTTTATGGTCCAATTGTAACTTTAACTGTGAGCACAGGAAGAAGCACACATTTATAGTGAAAGGCCAGGTGTTAAGACCTTGTTTCACACCTCCTAGAGGCAACCATTACAGCTGGTAGAGCTGTCAGAATCACAGGCCAACTGTTAAAGTACACAAAAGAGAGGGTAGAGACTTTTTATCCACGGACAAAGAAAGTTTTTTTCCCCTTTTTTTTAAAGTCTTGAGGTATCCCATTGGCTGGGAACCACACCCATTCCACTCACACAAAGACCCTTTCAAACCTTTCTATTCACAATAACGTATTGTATTTAAAATCACATTGATTGTAAAATATATTTATTGTCATGCATACATAACATCTATGTTAGCCAGTGAATTGTATGTATTCATTATGTTTATGCCTTTTCTCTGAGCATAATAACACCAAAAAAATCAAACACTAAAGTCTTCGCTTTTGTGAATCAAAGTTCATTTCTTACGTGGCAGTGGGCTTTGCCACTCTCATGTATGCTAAAATACATATGACAAAGGCCAGCAGAGGAGCAGAGCACGGAATAAAGCGTGTGCGTGATTGAATCAGAGCTAAAATGTGGCGGTGTTGGTGACAGGGGGGACAGGGAGCTGGAAGAACAATGTTTAGACCAATGGCAATTGAGAAAGTGTCTTGGCCTAGCACTAACCTTCACATCGCTATTAAAAGCAAGGTGTCGCTGCATGCAAATTAGAAATAGCTGTGTAAAGCACTGTTAATGAACCCCGCCATTGAACTCCATTCAGCAGGCTTGTCGTCAGATAGGTGCACCATAAATAGTCCATTTGGCCGAGAGCCAGAGGGAGAGGCTAAAGCAGAATTATCAGCGGTAGGATAGGGCCTTTATTGTGTTATGACAGACAGAGGGGACGATCAGACGGCATAGAGATATGGGCTTTCCTTTCCAGATTAATTAAAGAAAGGATCAATTAACAGTGATGAAAACCATGGTGGCATACCGACTAGCTGATAGGCCAATCAAGCCTTGAAATGCAGAGTAGTTGACATGTTTTATCTCTCCAAACTTAATTGCAATTTTCCAGAGGGAATGACGTGATCAAAATGGTTGGGTGAAATTAGCTCCACATGAATAAAGTATTTATGTGGAGCATTTGTTCTGTGATTTCAGGCCTAAGTCAGAATTTTATTTATGTAGTGTTTTTTTTTTTCCTGTTACAAATTTTCACAATTTATTCTTCTCCGGCTCACCTTTGCCGTGGTAATTGTGAACACGGTTCCAATCCTCAACGTTAGCTTTTGCTGAGTAGCAAAACGCCTTGGCTGAGGACAATTTGTCCCACACTGCCCAATCATGCCAGATGCATTTAGTAATACAGTATGGAACTTTCATGAATTAATTTGCATATTAGGACGTGCATTTAATACCTTCTCGCTGCTGCTGCTGCTTTACAGCAGATTCAAGGCAATAATGACCTTAGATGAAAGGAACAAAAATCTGATGGCTCACTTATAGTGGTAACAAGAACGCAAAATGTGAAAAGATTAAAGGGCGGGAGAGACATGCATACAGGAATGTGATGAAAAAGTCTGCCACTCATTGCTATAATACTTTTATTATAGCAACGTATTGAAGCAATGACCTTTGAGCGAAGGGTATATCTCAGACGATATGTGTCATCATCCACCCAAAACACTCCCACTCAAAACAGTGAACCCATTTTTGTTGTTGATTCAATGTTGTTGATGTTCTCAATTTAATTTAGGTTTATGTGCTAGCTTGTTAAACTTACCTCACTGTAGCGAATGTAGCGTCAAATTAAAGCTTGATAGACTAAAATAAAATATCATAATTTGACACAACTCTACAGTCTCGAGTGAAATGCACAATCAAAAAGGTGCATGAAGTCTGCCCTGCATTTGTTTATGAATAAATACGATTACAAAGTAAAGAAGAAAGAACGATGATTTTATAATGTTTATGTTGTGCCATGGAAATTACCCAATGCAATCATAATTGTTGATATATCTGGATTACATAAATTCAAGCATTATTTTCGAGTGTACAGAAGGTTTGAGCAGTGAGGGAGCCACATCAATGTAAGATCTGAATAAACATTCAGGAAGTTGCTACTTCCTGAATGTTTATCAGTATTTTTATACTGATAAAAGTTGTAAAATAATGCAATAAATGAAAGTTGCACTGGTGGTCTTTGGGATGTTACCACTTGCTTGTTTTTAATAATTTATCCAGTTATTATAAGAATATTAGCCGAGATTAAATACACACACATTGCTCATTACCTTGGGAACACAGCCTAGCAAAAGCTCATTTCCTGTTGAGGAAGACTGCCTAACCCCGATTGACCCTCAGATATTCCCATTACCATGGGCCAATGTTTAAGGGAAAGCTTATTGAGCTACCTCAGCTGGAACACCCACCACTGATTTATGAGACTGCTCTGCTTTCAATGATTATCTGTTTATTTTCCCCCCACAAATCATATTTGAAAGGCGAAATATTATTCAAATGTGCCACAAAATAAAGAAAAATCAAAAATAATAATAATCAAAGGAATCTCGCTTGTTAAGAAAAATCGAAAATGTAAAATTCAAATGTAAAAAAGATAACTTCCCTGTGGCAGGGTTACATTTGAAGTTATTATAGGAGATAAATTCTCATTTTTGTGTTATTTTTATTCATAAATTCATGTTTTGTTGCTGGAATTAAGTCAATTAAAAATAGATTCTTATCCACCTCATAGTCTAGGATCCCCATCCGTCTCTAAACAGCTTCATGGAAATATAAATCCAACCCACATTTCTTCATTTTCAATGCGAGAACCAGATCTAAATGCCTCTACTTCTGCCTTTTCTGATTATGTATGAGCATTATGAACAATAAGAACCCTGAGATCCATCCATGTCAGTTATACTGCTGGATTGAGGAGAAGCTTAAGAGAGTCTATCATAGTAATTATGGCTGATAGTTGAGGACTATCAGGTCTTCAACCCACTCACTGCCAGTCGGATCTATCGTGAACATAAAGAGCTTCCTGTGAGCGTAGGGGAAATAGAAAAGATGTACTTATCTACCTAATGGCAATAGCGGAGTTAAATCACATGCATTGTATGGCAAGGAATAACTGTATTTGAGGTATATGATCATCATGCCCCCTGTGGCCGTATTCAGCTGCAGATGTCGCAGAATTGTCATTCATTTCATAATTTCCTCACTGGAAATCCACTCAATCTTTGACAGGTGTCTAAACTCAGCAGCCCCCAGCACCCACATGACTTTACTCATTCCTGCAGGTCTGGTAACAGCATTATTTCAAGTAGATGAGTCACTTAAATCAGAGTCAGTGAAATGTAAAATTTGTTGCCGTTGTATTGTGAGTACGCCGTTTTACACTAATTTATCTGAAAATGGCGACATAATGTAATAACATTTGGGAAGCAGCTGTTTTGATTGGGATGGGATACTCGTCTGAGCTGAAGTTAGACGCTGACAACATAATATTACTGGCCATCATTTCATCTAACTAACAGGGTTTCAGTTTCAGGGTTTTTGGGGAAATCGAATTAGTCTGCCACACATCCAATTTGCGTTTTGATTTAGTCAAATGTAGCCGCTGCATAATACGCTGGAGCTTGTAAGACAAAAGGAAATTGGTTTGTTTGTGTTACATTAAAGTAAAATATGCAGCTCTTTAAGCAAAATGGAAACTTTTATTTTGCCAAGCAGAGAGATGACCTAGTCTTGATGTACCAAAGACCTTGTAATCAAAAGGTTGACAGACAAACACGGCAAACTGCTCAGCAAATCTGATGTCAATAATACATTTCCATTAAAAAGGCTCATTAAAATAATTATCGGTCAATAAGCTGGTGAGAATAGAAGTCAGCCTCCACGCGCCCGACAGGATTGTCAAGCTTCTGTGGTGAGCACATAGTTCTCCCACAGCTAAATCCTATCAGATGGACTATTGACAGCATCCTGTCAATAGCTCAGCCCTTGGAGGGTTAGCTATTTTCACATTGACTGATTGACTGTTTCTTAATAGACACATAATTGGTGACAAAGACCTTCCAATGAAGTGTCATTTGGCTGAGCATTTGTGATAATTCACAGCCTGTCCCATTTTCTGTTGGAAACCATCCCAAAGTAGGCTGTGAAGAGAAGCGTGAACCACTAGACTAGTGTCACAACGACAACAGAACACGTATATTGTTTGTGGTGCGGTGAAATAGCTCTGCAGAAATCACAATGAATACAACATAAACAAATCAGATTGCTGGTATGGAATCTATAGATGGAAACATGGAGGAAGCAATATGGAGAATCGCAAACTTTGACCTCGTATCAAATTATTCATTGGCAGTAATATTACATGCTATTTCCTCTCATTCCAGACTGTGGACAATGTTGATGGATAGTAATTCTCACGTGGCACTTTTGTATCCTTATTTATCTGCTCCCCTGTCTGACATAACCAGCATTGCCTTCATCGGGGAGACAAAGCATTTACAGCTACGCTTCTGTGATTGCAATGCAGTGCAGGCATTTAACAAAGAAGATGAAGAATGAGGGGGAAAAAAAACAAAACAAACGAAAAACGCCCCCGTGATCCTGCAGCATTTCATCAAGGCACCCTTTTCAAACCAGCTGCTTGGAGGATTTTTAACATCTATTAATGGAAAATTACTCCAATTACAATCCTTCGTTGCACCAAGGCCCCCTTCCACTGCCTGCCTTTGATAGTGCACACCTCTGGGAGCCTATCACAGCCTTCACAGCCACTGGCAGCAGATGTAAGCAATTTACTTCTGATTTCTTCATATTCAGTGTGAGACAAGCTCCTGGTGACCCACGACCCCGGAGCCTGCAGGATTCTAACCCTATCAAATTAAAGCTCTCTGCTCACTTATTCCCCAGCGCTCCTCTGGTGCTAAGCAGCCATCTCGCTGCATAGCAACGCCAGTCGGGCGTGCTCGCTCATACACCCTGCCTCATCAACTGCTATTAGGGAAAATATACAGTGCTCTAATTGGATGAGATTCAGCTAAGGAAGTGCAGTTAAAGGTCATATTCCACCGTGTGCCTCCTGCTCTTAAGAGTAATTTCTGTGTCCTCTGTCTTTGGGAGCTGTTAAACAATAGGGCCAAAGTTACAATCCTTTCTCTCTTTCCCTGACAGAGCACCACAGGCCGTGATGAGCAGCGAGTCCCATGAATCATGTAAACAACATGACCAGGCCCCGACTGATCTGTGCTCCATGTCAACTGCACATCTACTCCCCTGTTTTCCTTCAAAGTGTCCCGGTGCCAATGTCATAACCTTGTCGTTTAGCCAATTTTATAAATTTTAAAAAGGTTAGAAAAGAACAGCCACTGTTTTAATTAGAAGCCATTGTGTTGTATTTTCTCCGGATAGTGTCAGTTTTAAATGCCATTTTGTCACGAGTTCTCTCAAACAACGATAAAGGAATGGTCAAAGACATGAACAAACGTTGATATTAACTTGCTGCGGAAGATTAGTATTGAGGCAACACTTCAGCCGGAGTAACGGTCAGCAGCATAATATTAAACTGTCAAAGGAAAGATGACGTAATTGGCTTTTATCTTACATTTTTGCTCAATAAATCGACCGTCGGGAATCTTTGAACATCGTAAAGAGTTAAGCTAAGCAGCGTTAGCATTCTTGAATAAAGCTGAAATTTGAAGTTAGAAATACTTCCTATAAATGATTCAGACTCAAGGCTGTGGGATTTCTGAGGATTCCATAACCAGCTTTGTAATGATTATGCTCCTCATTTGTTTTATGCTACAGTGTGTACTGAAAAACCCTCATAATATCCATGATCCTCTTAAGTCACGGGCCACTTCATAAATAAATGATACTCTCCTCTGAGGGGTCTTCGTTCAGATCACTAGCTTGTGATGCAATAATTATGAACGCCGACCTCCAGTTTCATTTAGTGGTCATATATATAGATATTAACAGCATGAGGATCGCTATACCGGCGCAACGTTTGAGTAGCAAAGTAGCAGCCTTTGAAAAAACAGAAAGAGTGATTTGACTAATTACTGATTTCAAAATACTAAAATAAACTGTTGTGACTTCACTGGATAAAAGTACCTCCTCAAATACTGCTTTCAGTAATGATATAATCATTATGTATGTATGTAATACATAATATGTATGTTATACATATAATGTATGTAATATGTTTGTTTTTTCTAACCCTAACCCAGTTTTAGCAATTCCTCAAGTATTCATTACAAAATCTACGTAAGGGTGTACTATGGTTTGGCTCATTTCAATTACTTCTTGCCAAACATTGTTTCCATTCATTACTGCTATTGAGGAAACACTGCAATATCTGGTGTGTATTTATTATACTTTTACTGTGCAAACTCTCAATAAAAAAGCACTTTACCAACACATTGAATATGGCAGCCTGGTCTTCACACTAGGAATGATGCTGGAGTTAACCCATGAGCAACATTTCCTTAGGTGCTCCTCAATTTAGCAGTAGGTTAAGTGGTTAAGTCTAAGCCGGGGACAGCTATGTATGGGACCTAACTATCTAGTTAGGTCCCATACATGACTGGAGGTTGATGTTGCTTTTATTTCACAAACTTTAAGCCAAAACACCATCTTTTTCTGAACCTAACCGAGTAGTTTTTGTGCCGACACCCGACCAAAGCACTGACTTTCCAGCATGTTATCATATCATGCCTTATCTTGTTAGCAAGCTTCACTTTGGATATGTAATGAGACATATTTACTAAAACTGACTTACAGGCGGTAAGAGGGTAAGTGGAGCATCATATGAAGAGCTGGGAGAATATGTTGCAAGAAGAAAAAGCATATTCCTTTCAGACACTGCAACCATCTGAAACGGGCTGAAGCCTGGCTAGCTCCTTCAGAGTAAAGGCTGCGATTTGGTGTGGACTCACAGTGGTAGGGGATTTTACCGGCACCCTGCCTGCCAATTTTACAGCTGGAAGGGCAAAGCCTTTTGAGCTCCCCTGGAAAAATGAGAGACATTGGAGGATTGGGCGTGGGGTCCCACAGCTTCTCCCACCTTTTGTTCTGCCTGAAAGGCGTCACTGCCTGAAACACATCAGTTGATGCTCAGTGTTTGCTGTTAGGAAGCCTGATTAAAGGAGGCGAGACGTACACATCCACAGCCAGAGCCTATCAATGACTCCCTCACCCCCCTGAGATACTGTATTTGTCCTTGCAGCTCGGGCGCCCCGATTGAATGCTGCCGTCCATTGATCTTTGTCTGATAAAGCCGCTGGTGTGGTGTATGTGGTGCCTTATGGGTTTTATTCCACTCAGGCGAGTCCATTTCAGTGAGTTGTGGTTGTGCTAATGTGGGACATGCTGCGCCAGTCACGGCCTGTGGGATTTAGTCTAAGTGCTATGCGTTGTGATGCTTTCCTCTGAAATCCTGAGGCACAGGAAGCCATCAAAGTCTTACAGTCTTCTTTAACCATTCCATCCAGTTTCAGACAACTAGGTGATTGAAAATGATTAAAGGTTGATCAGAGGATGTATTACTTCTACAGCTAATTTATTTTCCTGATAAACAGTCATTCAGCTACTGCATCATATACAAAGAATATCTGTCCATCTACAAAGTAATTGTGTGTCTTTAAAAGAATGCCATCTGATTGCTGAGTAAACACTCCTGTCAAAGACATCTGACAGATGCTCTGTGAGGTCTATTGGCTGAGATCCTGCTGCCTGTCACCTTTCACATCTCAATGGGCCCAGAGGTGACCTCTCTGTTGCCTTGGAGCTCCATACGTTATTGGCCCTAACACAATCAAATGCACGTTCAGCATTTGGGAGTCGAAGCAGTGGCAGCCACTAAGGTGCCCTCGTGCACGGAGAGGGCCAATTCCTGTGACCTCTAACACCTGAACCATGACCCTTATTTACAAGCAGGTCACCTCTGCAACAACTGCATTTACGAAGGGTCAGCTTTGATCTCCGAGCAACCAAAAGCTACAAAAAGCAGACAGATCTTAATGGCGGAGTGTTTCCTTGGAGTGGAGCCATGACTGCACATCAACAAAATAAGGAAAAGGGTCATCGCTGGACCTGGCATCAAAAGGACTACAACGCTGCAAGGGTAGAGACATCGGCACCTTTCCTCTTAGAAAAACAAATTCATCCAGCCCACATAAACACACAGGCCAAAGGTCAAAGATCATCACAGGTCTTCAAGTGAATGTTGTTATGCCGCAGGTCAAGGGCCTTTAAACAGAAAAAAAAAACACTGATTATTATGTGGATATATTTGTACATTTTAACAAGAAGTGTGTTTCACATCTGAGAGATGAAAACCTGCTGCAATCTAAGTGATATTTGAACAAGTTGCCCATCAAATTATAATGCCGACTCGCTGAGAATGAGCAAATTTGCAAAAAAAATTTCAGACATGTGTATTAATTTTTTTCTGTAACATGATCTAACTGCATTTCAGGCATGAACCAAAACCCCTCTTCTCCTGAACACAGTAAAGTGTGGACTGTGATGCCACAGAGACGTCCATTGTTTCTGAACACTCGGGTCTCGGCATACATCGTGCTGAAACAGTACCCTTATTGCTGAGACATCTCAATAAAAATATGAACAGGGTCCTGTAGCTCTGACCTCCTGGCAGCTCCAAATGACATAAATATGAGTGACGTAATGCACTGTTTTATGGCTAATCAAATTCCCACAGAACAGAAAATCAGGACAGACAAAGTTAGGCTTTGTTCACCTGTTGCAGACAGAGTCTTGACTGATGACTGATTTTTTATTTTGGTTGGTTAATAAGAGCCTTCAGTGATACTCCTGCGTTGATCATTATCAGCAGAGGACTGATTTATCAGAGTCTACTAATCTCTTTAAATGGAAATGTATGTGTCTGCTCTTGGGTCCGAAATGAAGATTCAAATTCTGCTTAATAACACATCTGCAGAGAGATTCACCTGTCATCTGCTACGCTCTCAGAGCACATTTATTGAAAGGCAGAAAAGGGAGCGAAAGAAAAGAGGAGTATATAGAGTTAGAGAGAAAGGAAATAAATTGAGAGAGAGAGGGAGGTCATGGCGACCGTGTGATGGTCGCTGACACAAGAGTTCAGCCTGCGGTCAAGGGAAGCAGTTGAAGATGAAGCAGACACACAGGCAAGGCTCTGTATGCAGGTGCCCTCTCTCTGCCCTGCTCGCTTTCATCCCCCATCCACTCCCACATTGCCCCGCCAGCCCCGCCTGCTATCCACCAATCAGTGCACAGGGGGGCGGCGGCACAGTGGGGACACATCAAAGCGTTCTCTTGGTGAGAGGCTCAGGGCTGATGCTGGCACAACACAGAGGAGCACAGAAGAAAGCAGGGACGGCCAGTTAGAAAAAAAGAGTCCAAATGGAATGGAAAAAAGGAGTCCAACCAGAACAAAACATTTCATTCTCTTCACAAACCAGCATTATGCCAGCCATGCATCCAAAAACCCAGACACATTTTCCTCACTGCCTGGAGCCAATGGCCCCCTTGAGTATGTGAACAAGGGGGATAATTTAATTAAGAAAATCCAATCTTCCAGTTTTAGGGAACAAAGTTAGATTTGAATGAGCGCAATATGTTCCGTCCTTTCTTCTTCAAATTAAAATTTCATAGCTGAAATCAAAGCGTTGCTGAGGTGCCCCAATCTCTATTGAGTGTATGCTTTCAGAACAGACACGAAGATGAAAAAAAAAAAAAAACTGGTAGTCCTCGAATCTAATTAAAAAACATTTTTGCATTACATTTTGCTTTTCTAAAAATACCAGATTAGTCTGTAGGTGAGTAAAATGCCAGAAATGTGTTCTCTGTCCTATATGTAAAAAATGCAAGGTTATAACTCATATCTCCAAACATAAATGTTGGATAAACACTGAACCGGAATACAATTACTAGACATGGCCTGTAGAATTTTCAAGATGCTGAAACTACGGCGACATATTAATGCCATCTCTCTGATGTATGACCCTTCTTGCTGGCTCCAAACTTATAACGACTTTCCTTGTAAAAGCCCTCAGAGTGAGAGGAGAGATTTCTAAATGAGAAACACCCCACAATAGTGCCGAGCGTCCTGCACAGAAATACCAGCCTCGTGATACGACTGTGTCAAGTCCCCAAGTGAGTATGATGCACAATCCAGCAAGCTTTTGCATATGTTAAGAAGGATAATAGGCTCCTGTGGGACAAGAGGCTAAGGCCCAAAAGTGAGCATGACTACAAAAGTACTTTGAGGGGAATGCACACTGTGCGGAGAGTTGTTGTAGCTGCGGCGAACAAACACCACTTAGAATTACAAGTGGCATCAGGGAGACAACGCTTGTATATACATTAAAAACAGTTTAAAGGTTTGGTATCACCTTCCCTAAAGCTTTGTCGGTAATCTAAACAACATATCACTCAAAATACAAAGAGACAGGATACAAGAAGAAACCATGCACTGCCCTTGCTTAAAGCAATGTCTTTGGATGGACTAAGTGCTCTTTTTTCTCATTTCTTCCCCAATGGACATTGAACATGAAGCCCGACTTCACGATCAATACTTAACAAAACCAACACCAACAAAACAACACCCCGGTGACTCTGCTGGATCAAGCTGCAAGCGAGCGCTACCGTCCTCACATTGCTCATGTTCTCGGGACCGTCTATAAGATGAGCTGAAACCTGTAATTCCCTTCTTTGAATTAAAAAATTCTCCTTTGCTCTATAATGAAACAAACACATACATTTTCTAAAGATAAAAAAAAAATCTGACAAATTGCAGACGTAGGCTGGGGGCACAATACTTTCATCACATACAGCGGTGGAATTAAATCACGCTGTAGTGATTACAGCGCGAGGACATACAGGTGTGCAGACCTGATGTCTTATTGATAGAAATATCAAAGCCTCAGACAGGCACCTTTGACCCTTTCAGAATGTCAGCGCTCAAACTCTTACTGCTGGGCACCATCAGAGTAATAATATAGACATGGCATCTCAGCATAATGAAAACTTATTGATGCCCTGTGCTGCGGTAATGATGGAATTGACTGATCGTACTGGAGTATCGTTGAGCGTTTGACATGTGTCAATGTCCCAGAGTTGAACAGAAGGCTTTATCTGACTGGTGTCAATCACTTTGTAGAGAATTTATACCATGTTTAAAAACAGCAGTGGAAAATGCATCTGAACAATGAAAAATGTGTCAGTTCGGACAAATCTCAGGATTCATCCCTGAACGGTAAAACAGAGCTGCTCAGCAGGAAATAGGGCACACTGAACACATGTTCCATGGTGTGTGCAATCTCATGTAAAGACCCAGCTGACATCCTGGCAGCGTCTTCCTTTCCGTTTTCACTTGCCGTCCTCTGCTCCTGTGCCAGCTTATCCTGTGTGTGGTCTTTGCTGCGACTTGGCACCGTACCTCCGCAGCTCAGATTACCAACAGTCACATTTGTTTCATTGAACTAGCTCTGCCCTGGCTCTTTGGACGGAGTGCAAAGGCAGTGACATGGACGAAACTGGGGAAGGTCGCAAGTGAAAGCGCAGATTTTAGATGAGTGAGAGGCGTCACCACTGCGCTCTGGCCACGTGGCTCATCAGCATGTATTTGGGATGACCTTCCCATTGTTCATGAGCAGAGGCAGTACTGCTCCTGGTTTGGGATGGGTCTGTGCACGCAGCTTAGCTCATCAGAAATCCAGCTACTACCTATCCATCTTCCCTCATTGTGCACAGAGGTGACAGCTGGCATTCAGCTGTTTGTAAAAGGCCTTTAAATACACAGAGGGCCTCTATACTCAGCTACATTAAAGTAATTAGCTGCCAAGCTAGTAGAAAGCACCCCCCACCAAGTGCCAGCAAGACTGTGGATCGAAGTCGGCATCCTGTTTGACACATCTGGGCAAGGGAGAGTAATGAAAACAGCTGCTTCTGCCCATATGGCATCCAAAGGCTGGCAGAGTGGCGGTGTGCTGTGCCAACCTTAGGCAAATTATCCATCATTAATCCCGGGATCTGACCAGCATACGAGTTGCTGCTAATCAAAACATCTGGGGATGATGGCGGAAGAAAGGGGGAGGTGTCATTTGAAAGGGACAGATTTCGGGAGTGCAGTCATCGGAAGGCGAGTGTTCAACAAAGAGCCCTGCTTAGACTACAGGTGTGATATCTGTGCCAAAAAATCCTAGACAAATAACGCAGTAGGGATTTGAATCATTTTGATATCTCAACTGTAGATTTCTGGCACATTTTCTTGATAAATAATAGAGGGCTACCACCTTATATTCAAGATTTAACAGTGACTTTTAAATGTTGTTTATGAAATGCTTGTAGTACAAACTACCCACTACACCCCAAAAAAAAATCAATTTCCAGCTATTCTTTGATTAGCTGCCCTTACATTTGTTTCTGCATTTGTCTATTGTGTGTCCTTTCCGTTCATAGGCTGGCCTGTTCAAAACCAGGCTTCAAATTCCCTCAGAAAGTCAGTGACATTAAAATGTCCTTTGATGTGCCTTCCTCAAGCAGGGAGTGCTAACAGTAATAGTGATTCTGTCACTTAATGCTTTTCCGGGGATCAATAGCTCTTAAATGCTAAAGTGGGACAATTAAAAATGAATAGGAGGTTGCTGTAGTCTAAATCAGATTATACATTGCTGCCCCTAGCAGGTCCTCAAAAGCACAGTATGCCTCCTCGTTGAGTCATCTGCACAGCACCCTGGTTTGTGAATGATGCATATGTAAGTGAGGATGAATTGGAAGCACCAGGTCGTTTTATTTTCCTATCATTTCCTCTTCCAGTCGGTCAAAAATAATATCAGGGGGGGGAAGCATTAATTTAAAGCCTCATCAGTTAAAAACACAGCCTTCTATATGAGTAAAATAATAACATAAGGTCTCATAATATGCAATTAAAATCTGAAAAACCTCCCAAATGAGACATGGCTTCCATTTATATTGGCTTTTGAAGATCCATCAGCCTGAGCCACGGCGGCGGGGTCGCAGGTTGACTCCAGCTCTCCTGTGGCTGCTGCTGTAATGTCAACTCTGGCAGTAATACAGCTGTAACTGGAGGCAGAGCATGATGGGAACCTGCTCCTGACAGACATGACCAAACCCAACACAATTAGCTGATGACAGCAGGTGCTGCCTAACTCTGTTGCGTTAACATGTCTCAGGTTTCCTTGTAATGGCCACAAAGTGATCCTAACTTTCAATTAACACATCCCCTGCCTCCATCACCCTGGCCAGCCACTCGCTTCCACATCCCCGCTATTAGCTGTGTGGGAAAGCGCTGCTTTGGCAGCGACAGGCTGTGTGCATGCTAACTAGGAGAGGCAACAGTTTTCACAGATAAAAACATTCATGTTCCCACAGTTTCTCCCTTTCGTTTTCTCTCACAAGCACCGTGCAAACACAAACACCATTTTTTAAAGTTGAACAAAAACACCGTTCTTCAGAGTTTTATACCACAGATTTATTGCACCGCCGTGAAGCCTTTAAGAGGTTGAATATCTGTCTTTGTCTCGCACCAAGGGGAAGTACTGATGTTACCACTCCAGACTAAATCAGGATAAATGACTGGATCCTTCTTGGAAAGACAACACTACTGAGTGCACAATCACAAGCAGTGCAGGAAGAAGGTTCATTCAATAGGACACGATCCATCACTTCATACGCCTCCACAACACAAGGCCCGGAAAACCAAATAGCTGTCTGAGAGGCATCTCTGTGACACAGTGCCGAGGGAATTACAAGACACAAATGACCGCTCAGGTAGGGAGCGGTTTGTTATCGAAAAACAGTCTCGTCTTTAACTTGGTCTCCCCCTCTCCATCAGAGCAGAATGAAGAAGTGCTCAGCTCTGTCATTTGAGTCTATTGACCTTTAGTGATTCACTGGCAGGCTGTACCTGAAGCAACAGACAAGAGGTGAAGGTTTTGGTCCGAACCCACACAACAGCGTACACATGCAGCCTAAAGAGCGACGCAGCTCTATAAAATGTAATTTATCTTGTCATCCGGCGGATCCACCATCCATATGGATAGACACGCATCCTCCGTAGGTCACCCATACTATGCCTGCAGACAGAATAGCAGAAGATCATTTGGATATCCTTTGTCTGATGGATATCCTTTGTCTGACTTCTCTATAGCAACAAAACACAGTTTGTGATAGAAATAAATGGATTCAATGAAGAAATTATGTACATGTAAGTTCAGAGTGACTTTGCCTCATGATGGGTTGTCGTTAATATCCTAGTAAATCAAATCCAAGGAGACATGTAAGATTAAAAAGTTCATCTAACATTTAACTAGGCAGACTTGTGTCGTACACAACAGCAGATATATGGTGCATTAAAAAATGAGCAGTGCCCGGTCCCAGAAGCGCAGTACTCAACAGCAGGCTCTATCACAGTTTTGACCTTGTTTGTGGGGCAATGAGAGTTGTCAGGAGCTCCCTTAACTTCCCAGGGACTCAGTAAAAATGACAGGTCCCTGCAGAGTCTGAAAAGACACGTGCTTTGGTGAAAGTTGTGTGTAATTTGCTCTTTGCCATCTTAACTGTAGTTATTACTATTTCAAATGGATACATCTGTCTATGTGAAGTCTGTCATTACCTCCACTCATTACCATCACATCACAGTGCTCCCAAAGGACAGGCCTTTTATGCGCTCATCCGCTGAAATACACTTTAATGCTCTGAACATGACGCTTGTCTCCAAACAAATTTGTCTGAAGCAATTAAAAAAGTATAACCTCACATACAGCCCCTCTAAATGCAGATGTTTCACACCAGTTTTTCTCCTACTGTCTGGAAAACACGTGGAACATTAAATGTTTGACCTCACTTTGAAATTTCATATCTGATGTGAATAAATTAAAAGGAAAGCTTGCTTTATATTCTACATGGAAATGCATGAAGCTCAAAACCAGTCAGGCAAAGGCAGTCCTTGAGTAGTAGAGAGCAGAGGAGGACAGACTTAGCTTATCCTCTTTTGGAGGCAGGATGTACTGGATCAATTTAATGTATCTCAATGTGCTTCTTCTATTTTCCATGCTGATCTGCTGTTGGCCAAAAGACTGGACATTTTCTCCAACAGAGGTCATCCTCCCTAACCAATCAACAACTACAACACAATATTGACATCCTGTTGGTCCAATGAGAATTTCCACATTTCCTTTTCAATTCTACACTTTACTGTTCGGCGCTTGAGTGTGATGTACTGGCAGTAAAGGGGAGAATGAATCATTGCGAACTGCTTTCGAACTTAACTTCATAAATATAATTTATTGAGGCGTTGTCCAAATAAATTTTATTTGTTCAAATGTAGAAATTACCTTGTTAGCTTAGCAGTTAGCCAGAAGTCCTGAAAAGCTTTCCAGCAAGGATGGATTTTTGAAAAGTTTTTGGGTAATTATTTTTATTTTGCGTGTAGCAGAGGTGTTTTGAAACACGCTTACACTTTAAAACTATAAAAAAATAGAACACGCAGGTAAGTGTTATGTAACTCAAAGAGGACTGCTAGTACTTTATTTTCCCACCAACGCAGAACACTTATAACACCCTGGCCAACTGAACTTGCGCTCTACTCCACCAAATAAGAGCACTAAATATAAATTGAAAACATGCAACATGAAATTAATGGGGCATTAACTAAGGCCAAGAACAAAAAAACAGTATTACGTGTGTTTTTAAGGTAACGGATGTCAAGGATCTGGTGGTTTGATCTCCAACCCTTTTAATGTCCCTCAAGTGCCCTTGAGTAAGATACTGAAATCTGTGAACTGTGTGTAGTGACATTAATTGTGAAAAAAAGCTAATCTCGCTTTAATGAAGGTGAAAAAAAACAAACAAGGACCCACCTTATTCTACAGATCCCTCCCAAAAATCTAGTGGATTCTTAGCATCCATATGACCACCACTCCCTGCTAAATCAGAAACAGGCAAAGCAACGCTGGCAGAAACATGTCCTCTTAAATGCATTATTTGGGAAGGGATATGCAGTTTTTTCCTTTTTCTCTATATTAGTTTCCAATTTTATTTGGAATCAGTGACACCTAAGAATGCAATGAAAACTAAATCTCTGAATGTGGATGGGCTACACTTAATAGATTACATCCACAGACGCTGAGTAGGTTGCTGATTTCAAAGCTCCCTATGGAACCACAGTATGTATGTATCTATAATTCTGTAATCACAGCTGAAAGTCTTCTAACTTGAACACTACACCCTACCATGACATTAGACGTCTAAAAATGCGTGCCTCAGACACAATGCCATGCTCAATAAAATCAGCTCGAAATAATACCAGATGAAACTAAAAGTAGCGAGAAAGGCCTTGACTTGTGCAAGTGGACAGAAATACGAGCCTCTTAGGAATGTAAGCGTTTTATAAGTCAAGAAAAATGCAGCTGTTGCTGATGAAATCAGTTGGTTCCAGACCTCATTTACGGGTCGGAGGTGACTGAAATGACAGTTGCATAGCGTAGGCCTACACCATATGCCTGCACTTTATATAATTATAATTTGAAGGTGGCTTTTAGTTGATATTTGCATTTGAGGTCATCACGTAGGTACAGTCCGGGCTAGCAAATGGTTGTGTTTAACTATGAGAGCTTGTTGGAAAAGATTCAGGCCAATTTCAAACAATTCACTCCTTGCATCTTTATCCCCTCCTTAACTTTTGGGTGAATTACTGACTTCCCTTTCAAAATATGTTCACTGTTTGTTTAACATTGTTTGTGCAGCTGTAATACTCACTGCTCATATATGGCAGCAAACAGATTTCTTGTCCCCTCTAATCTAACGTCTCGTCGAGGTCAGTGGCTGTGACGAGGTTAGAATGGGGTTGGTGTGGTTTATGGGTAAGTACGTTAAAATCAAGTGAGAATATGTATCCTTTCCTTTAAGAGTAAATACAATCAGATTTGTTTTGTAAAGAGGGGACCATTAAACAAAGGCTACAAATTTAAGGCACATACAATTGTTTGTCTCTGTTTAAGCTTTCTTATACTCTTCTCTCAGCTGTATCATTACAGAGAGGACATGAAAGATTAAAAAAAAAAGTAACAATACGTGTAGGTGTTTTATTACTAAGCATGCATTATGAGTAAGTCACAAGACTGGAAGCCTGACTAAAGTTACATCATTACGACATTAGCTAACATTAAGTTATTAGCAAGGCTGTGTTTTGTGTTAAACTCACCACAAATGTTAAGTAAACATCCAACGTAACGCAACTTAGAATCAGAAACTCCAAATCAAACGCTTTTATTCTGAAAACTTAGATCAACTGTTGGTCAGAGCCTTTCATAGAGGTCTACCACCTCCTCAACTTAATTTTTTTTTTAATACTTAACTTTTTATGCAACTTACTTGTTGGTCACCAGAAAAGCTTAACATTAACATCATCACTAACGGCTAGAGCCAAAGCTCCTCATCACATGCTTTTATTCTGAATACCAATATCAGGGTATGGACAGAGACTTTCAGGTTTTTGATTCATTCATTCATTCTCAGTACATATTCTGTTCAGGGTCACAAGGGCTGGAGCCTATCCCAGCTCCTAAATTACTTTATTCGTGCTCAATAAACAGTGAAGTCGGTGGGTCTGATTCGGTATGTTGTGGGCTTTATGCTTATTTTGAGCGTCTTCAATGTTTTCCAGCGCTTTTTGATTTCAATCTTTATTTATATAGCGGCAATTCACAACAACTGTCGTTTCAAGGACTTTCAAGAAAAAGCAGGTCTAGTCCAAACTCTTTATATAATTATCTACAGAGACCCAATAAATTCCTCTGTGAACAAGCACTTGGCGACAGTGGCGAGAAAAAACGGCCTTTTGACGGGCATAAACCTCGAGCAGATCAAGACTCAGGGTGGGCGGCCTTAGAAAACAGAAAAGTGTACGAATAGCTTACATGTACATGCACATTAAATGTAAGGAACAAAAAACAGTTGCAGAGCAGGAGGGCGTGAACGAGCTCTCCAGTATATTATACTGTCCTATTCACTAATAGGGGTGTGCGGCTTAGTAACATGTGCACATATTTTCAATTATTTTTTCCATGTCCTCTCCCAGCCTCTGTAGAACCACTGCTGTGTTTCAGACAGTAAATTCTGTAGTTTTTCGTCACTCATTCAATGTCTAGACTGCCCACGTGGAACATGAGTTTATTTGTTGATTGCATTTGAAATAGGAATAAACCATTAGTTTTACGAGGTCAATTGGTGTAATTATTTTAGACAATGTGTATACATTAAGTATTTCAAACTGATGCTGTGTTCCCATCAAACCAGTATCTCCCAATGTACAAGTATTTTCACCGAATGACTATGATCAAACATTGCGGAAGTAAACATGGCTGCTGTTTATATTTGTTGTGAAGTTATACAGTGCGATACTAAAGGGAGGAACCAACCTGTTTGATTTGATGGAAGGCAGAAGGGAGGCGCTCAAGAGACAGATGCTGAAACCACTTTTTTTGAAGGGGCAGCGTCTCTACTTCAAGCTCCGTCGATATGTCCAATCTTGTCAGGCAGACGCTCCGTTCACCAGGACAGATGCATACAACCCCAGCATTACTGCTGATGCCACACCAAAACTAATATTTTGTTGTACATTTTCTTTTTAGTCATTCCTACGATAGTTTTTTTTTTTTTTTTTCGAGGACTTATTTAATATAAAACACTTATCTATGCAGAACTATTCTGTGGGTGTTACGACATATCCACCAATAACTTCATCCTGTCAGACATCTGCACCTCATTGGAAAAAAAGCCTGATGAAATAAATGCTGGCTGCTGACTCTTCCAATTTCACAGCACTCCTCATTGTCACCCTGCATGCCTTTCCTTAGATTGAGATATTTGCAAACTGTCATCTCCCATAAATAGCTGTCTGCTTTGATGCTGCTGGTGTCAGTAGCTCTGATTCGGAGCGCCTTTGGTGCATCATGTCTGCATCCTTGCTGGTCAATCTATTAAAAGTCAGAGCTTCAGAAAAAAAAAAACTGACAGAAGCTGATGAGTGATGGAGCAACAACCCTTTAAACAAAACACGTGAACCGACATAGTCATGTACAAACATACCCTTCCTCAGTTCATACCTAAAGCTGTCACTCACCTCCTTTGACTCGTTTTCTGACAGGTTGAAATCTTTGAACTCCATTAGAGGAGGCAAATCCCCTCCCTGTGTTTGGGATTAAATAGGCTTTGGAATAGTTCCATATGGAGATTAAAAGTTTTCATAACATATGTGGTCACGCAGATAGAGTAAATACTAACTGCTCTTTAGGAAATTACCTGGAAGCCCATTATTTCATTCATGTTATAGTGTATATTGTGTATAAAGGGTGATAATTATCCAATTTTGTATTTTCCTGGAATACAATGTCATAAAATCATAAATATAATTAATATGTTCAGTGGATAATGGACTCAAAGGAATCTTATTGTACAAACAAAGGCGAGACTAATTGAACTTTCCAAAAGGATGGATGAGGGTGAACACTAAAACATATTTATTTAGTCATACACTGTTCTGATGGCCTCATTAGAGATTACATTATTCAAACTGTACTATTGAATAATGTAATTTTGGGTTGAATTCAATGCAGTATCATGGCAGACAAGTAAAATGCAAGGGTAATGAGAGGTTTAAAAAAGAACCGTGGAGCCATGAAAAAGAAAACATAAAAACTGCTTTTGTGACCATTAAAATGTTTTTTTTCTTCCCGGCTTTTCCAGTCAATATCTCACTGTTACAACAGGAAATGCAGACAGACTGGCAAAACAGGCCTTTATGAGGTTGGTTATTACCACTGCTGGCCCACTTTTAATAGCCATATGATCCACCCAGCTCACAATGGGCTGTGCCTGATAATATCATAACCAAGTATTTACCATGGAGCCGTTTAAGATTTCCCAGATAAAGCTGAAACACTAGAGCTGCAAATTTGTTAATATCATTAAAAGATGTTACCAGTAACTGAAGCTGAGAGAATATGATCCCTCAAGGCATCAGTCTGTGGAAATAATTTATAATGTAACAGCTATAAAACATGTACAAGTTATCAGGTTCAAGACCTGTCCCAGTATCTGGAGGCTCCTGTTACACATGGCACTGCCTTTAATACACGTGGTAAAACAATTAAGGGAAATGGATTTTCCACTGTCTGCATGTCAGAAATCTTCCTTCCATGTCCGTCATAAAAGCTCCAATCAGAGTAAGTAGAGCCAGTCATAGAGCTCAACTCATAAAAACTTTGTTCACTTTTGCGCATAAGGGTGGTTTAAATGCTCTGGGTCGCAAATCATGTTTTATTGTCAATCTAACCCTCCATGTAAACATAATGTAGCTTCAGTGTTCTTTAAAGCGTAACAGCAACATTTATGACAAATAAAAGCACAAATATTTAATTCACCACATAGCAAAATGGAGTATGCTCAGTTCAAATAGCTTAAACCCTGGCATAGATTAACTGCACAACGACTCTATCACCATATGTATAATAACCATATTCTTTGTCTAAGGTGACAGTTGTGTGCCGCAAATTAGCTACAGCAAATGGGGCATAATGGCCTGACAGAGGAGAGAAGAAATGGATGGTCATTGAATCTGCCATAGTGTTTAGTATCTCCTTTATTGTATTCACAGAGGTAATGTGATATGTCACACTGTTGCTAATACACTTCTGTACGCTGTCATCTGGCTGTAATGCTTATCAGGCCAGTGTTGATGATTTGCCCTCTTGTCAGGGCCAATTAGGCTTGGATGTGTCATGGTGGCAGGCTGTGCAAATACCATCGCTGGTGCAGACGGATGATGTGAGGCTGCCTGTCCAGCCAACCTGAGCTCAGTAAGGGTTCCTCTCAGTCTCTCTTACGGTCGGGTGATGAAAGGCAAGAACCCATTTTCAGGTGAAAGTTAGCAATGATTTTTGAACTATTACAATTCTTTCTCTGGTTAAATTATTTTCAAATATAAAGATTAGTATTTCAACATTGCCTCCCAGCAAAGCTATGAAAGAAAAATAACCAAAATTGCTTAATTTAAAGTTAATGCGTCAGAGTAATTTGCTAAAAAAGCTAATTCATTGCCATTAAACATTCAATACAGATGTACGTATGTCCATTCTCATTTGAAAAAGCGTTTCATATTCATGACCTTGAAAAGAAACAGATAAAACCTTATTTGGCATGACAGAAATGTTCTCTTTTATATCTTGCCAAATTGAAAGCCCAGCGATATACAGTGCTTGCCCTTCGCTTTCATTAATCGGTGACTTGAAAATATTTAAATAGTCTAGTCCGATACTGTATTGCTAAAAGGTAACAAACTTAATCAAAATTGCATTGCAAAAATGTTTTTTTTTTTGCCATGTCCAATAACTATCCGCCAAGGCTGACAGGAAATAGGACATAAGCTGTCAGGTTTATGTTGGATCTTTGAAGATGCTGAATTGACTTTAGACCATGATAGTCGAATCCTGGACTATGACTTTGTACTGTTTCTCTTTAAGCTTTGTTTGGTTCAGAAACAAGACAGTTTCCCAAAATAAAACTCCTCTCAGTGACCTTCCCTCTCCTCTGAGTAGTGCAAATCCCTATTCTCTCTGCCAACAAGGACTCATTACTCCCTGTTTTAAAGAAAGCTTTCTGGTCCATGAGGCCTCATTACAGCTGGAAAAGACACCCATGGGACATGCAAGAAAAACATTGAAGACCCCCCCTTGAGCAATAAGCCGGCAAACTTCTACACAAGACTCAGTGAAGAACTTACAAACTGTAAAGCGAGCAGCCCCCTGCTGTTCCATAGGAAAGGTGTCTTTGAGGTGTGCAGATCGTATGGCTCAGAAGTCGGTAGAAGTTCCAAATGCTCGCAAACTCATTAGCGATGCACATCGGTTCAAGAAAGCAATGCAGACACTTTGACACGACTGATGCCTTCACTGTCAAACACGACCAAGGAGAGCAGAATTTCAAGCTTTACCTTTTGTCAAATGTCTTGGCTAATGTGATGTTTCTGTCCAATTGACAGAATAAATTAGGACTCCACTAATTAAATTAGCTTAATGAGTAACATGATCTCCCCGGTGAAAAGGAAGACGGACATCTCAGTAAAACTGCTTTATGTGAAATAAACAATCCCTGCATCTGAAGATACAACAACTGTTGCAACAAGAAATTTTAGAAGGGGTTATTTTTAGTCGGAGGGACCTCTGGGCAGGATTGAAAACACAGCTGCTCATTTCTTTGGAAAAAAATGTTATCTGAACTAATAAACTTTAGACTGCAGTTTACTTTAAGAGAAACATTAAGGGTCTCAGAAACTCACAATTGAATTTTCCCACAAAGCTTCGCAAACGTTTTTGTTTCAAAATTGCTGCAAGCTGTGATTCCCATGTGAAAGGCCTCAGCGAGCTGCCTCTTCCTGTCACTCACAGCAGAGGACAGCGAGTCTGGTGCGTCAATGTCAGGACCCCAGGCTCCAGGCAAGTGTCTCCACCCACAACAAACGCCATGGTGTCAGTTACACTGTATGGACTTGATCATTGTACTCAAACTGACTCTTTATGAAATAAAACATAAAATGTATTTGCAAAGTGAGGAATAATACCTCACTTTCTTTCACAGAGTCCTTGCAAATTACATAATAGTGGCCTTGGATGCATTCAAACGACATAAATGATGGCACTAGTATTATGCTCCACATCTTTTCCATTAATGTCTCAGGGAGTTTTTCTTTTTTATTGAGAAAAAAAAAAATAGAAAAGGAAAGAAAAGGGCTGCCAACCTGTTTAAAAAACGTGATCCGGCCTCCCAGGATCTGATCAGTTCTGAATGACTTCGGTGTCTGCAGAGGTCAGCATCTCCAGCAGTTAGCACAGTGGCAGATGGCATCTCCATAAGATTTAGTAACACATGTCAACTGGGGCTCCCTTAAGGGAGCTACTCGGCCCATTTATAGCGTCAACTTCAATCTCTCTTCTCTCTAACAGCAGAAAGGTGACTACAGCTTGCGCTCTACATGCATATCCAATGCTTTTTTTTCCCCTCCCATAATTCTGATGCAACTACATTTTATTTTATACCTACTATATAGTGGATCACTCTTGGTTTAATGCTAAATTGTTGTAAACCACATATATGGAAAGAATATTGTATTCATTACGGTATCAACTATTTGCATGTATATTTCAGGGAGAGAGGATGTGTTCTTCGGTTTCCCCGCCTCTAGTCTCTATAAAAGCTGACAGTCAGTACAGAGGGTAAAATGAGTTATGATGGAAGAATATGGTGCAGAGATAATTGTGCAATTCGACAGCTGTAAAACAAAGTTGTTTACATTCTGAGCTACAGTAGATCATCCTTGAAACTGTTCCCTAGTGAGCGTACATTGCTGTACTAAAGGTTCTTGAGTTTACAAGATATTAAATAAACCATGTAAAGACCACTAAACACACTAGCAACTATCAATTTTTGGTTATTCCAATTTAAACCACACAATCTGGCAATCCCAAAAACAGTACGGATGTGTTTTATTTCCACTGGATAATAATTACTTTTGTTTACATTTGGGCGCCATGACCGGAGGCAAGGGATTCTTCACATGATCAATCCACACACTTCAACAGACAGTGTTGAGACATAGGGGACTGTTCATTGACAGGCCTTTAAATGTCCAAGTCGTTTTAATTGATCAGTGCCGGAGTGTGCAGCCTGCTAGTCAGAGGGTGCAGGAGAGCTGTAGGGCAGGGGAACTTAAGAGCCATTAGGCATAAGTGAGGGCACAATCGTTGATGTGAACAGATTATTGTGGCTGGTCAGGCCTTAAAGAACACTGATCGCAGTGATTATCTTTTCACCTGGAGCACTCAAAGTGCATTGACACTTGGAAAACATTCAAGAGGTGTCCTGGATGCAGCATAAGGGTTTCTCTCTCAAACATAGATCAATGTGCCATAGCCCAACAAGGTAAGTGGCTTTCAGTCGACAGAATAATAATAATATGAATGTATTAATAATAATACATTTAATTTATAACGCACTTTACATTTGGATCAAATCTCAAAGTGATATAAGGTAAATGCAGATAAAAGAAGCAATAAAAAAATATAATAATAATTATATAAAAATATGACCAAAAAGCAGCAATGTTAATTAAAAGTTATAGGTTCTGCTAAAAAGGAAATTTTTAAGTTATTTTTTAAACATCTCAGTCGTCTGTGGAGCCCTCAGATGGTCAGGGAGGACATTCCACAGACGAGGGGTAGCAGAACAGAAGGCTCGATCACCCATGTTGCTGAGCTTAGTCCGGGGAAGGAGGAGGCAGTATGAGTGGGTAGAACGGAGGGATCGTGTTGAGGTCAGTGGGGTGAGTAGTTCTTTCAGGTAGGGGGGTGTATCGTTACCATGGATGCACTGGTGAGTGAGGAGAGAGATCTTATAATCATCCTGGTGGAGATGGGAAGCCAATGAAGGGAATGAAGAACGGGGGTGATGTGTTCGTGTTTACGAACTCTCATCAGGATCCTTGCAGCACTGTTTTGAACATACTGAAGTCTTTGAAGACTTTTATCAGGGATCCTGATGAGAAGTGCGTTACAGTAATCCAGTCTGGAGGAGACGAACGCGTGAACCATCTTTTCAGCATCACTCAAGGTGAGTGAAGAACGGAGTTTGGAAATATTTCTGAGATGGTGAAAGGAGGTCTTGCAAATGTGTTTGATGTGGGATTCAAAAGTGACTTGAGGGTCGAATCTTACACCGAGGTTGGTGACTGATGAAGAGAGGGGAATGTCGTGACCGGAGAAGGTAATACTGGTTATGGAGGAAGACTGGGTCTGATGTGGGGTGCCAATTAAAATTGCTTCGGTTTTGGAGCTGTTCAACTGGAGAAAGTTGTTTTTCATCCACACCTTTATCTCCTCCAGACAAGCGCTGAGAGTTAACAGGGGAGATGATGATGATGATGACGATGAAAAAGCTACGGAGGAACATGTGTCAGTTTTTATGTAGAGAAGGTCGTGTTCATTAAAAAAAAATGTATTAACCCATCAGTTCTGAAGTCTACCGTAGGCCAGCAGCATTAGAATACATGTAAATACAACATATCAGTGTATTAACAATGTAATGAGAATGTAATAGCTTTTATTTCTCCTTACAGGCCCAACATAACTCATGCTGCATAAGCTCGGCTCACCATCAGCCTTCACATGTGTTGTATTTATTAAACAGCCAAGTTCATATCTGTATTGCAAGGGAGTGTAGATAATTAATTAATGTTAACTAAAGGCTAAATATATTAGCCCATGAGTTTTGAAGTCTACTGCAGTCCAGCAGTATTACAATAAATGTAAATGCATGGATTACAATACATGTAATTTATCAGTGTAATAACGGTGCAATAGCTTATATTTCTCCCTTTTATGCAAAATATATCATTCTGCAACATCTCGGCTCATCATCTATAGTCGTGTGACCATGAGGAATGAACTGTTGTTGGATGTCATCATGTTAAAACACACAATAACCAAAACTAATTCTAAATACTATATAATGATGGATATTGCACATAATAATTCATATTCCAGATGCTCTGATGGAAGACACTGAGTTATTTCTGTAATTAAAAAGAAACATCTTTTTGTTTACAGTGCTGTCAGGCTTTGAGTTTATCGATACCTGCAGCAGATTCTATTTGAGTGACAGAACATTGTAAAATGCCAAAGTTGGAGAGAGCTTTCAAGTGAAGGGAAATTTAGTATGCAAGAGTGACACTGACTGATTTAGCAAATGTCAAGCAGTTATCTTCAGCAACAAGAGCCACAATCATAATCGAAGAGGCTCACTTTCAAGTAGCTGTTGAAAGAGGAGATATTTAAAAAAAAAAGAAAGATGTTTCATCTACTTTCCCGTTCCGCTCGCATCCATAATTCTGAAGATTTCTGTACTTATTTTTTCATAATGATAGATATAACCTTGATATTCCAGATTCCTTGAATCACATGACGGTGAAGAAATCTTCTCAAACTTTGGATACCGAAGAGAAAAATGTGCACAACACAATTCTTGCTGTATCTGAGCTGTCATGGAGTTGTCAGAGTACGGTGATGCTGACAATTGATTCATGTGCAAATGTCTCCAATCCCCAGATTGCAGTCAGAGTATATAAAACTCACTTTTCCCTCTCTGAGACTGACAGGATGCAGTGAGTCAAGACAACAAAGCTGTCACAAACAGCTGTCTGTGCTGACAATTATCAGATTTATTTATTGACAACGATTGGGCAGAACTATTTCATGAAAAGCATCGTCTGAAGACAGGGACATCCTCTCCTGCTCGACAGGATGGACAACGATGATAATACACTGCACACTTACACTGATAGGATGTCGTCAATCACCTCCTCTTTGAAACCTCACTGACGGATGGGTGAGAAATTCTTCTGAGGCACCCGTTCATTACCTTTCACCATGCTCCAAGAGCCAAGAGCTCCCATTCAAGTCAACGTGAAGTAAGAAGAATAAGCTGGGTAATGAAGATCTAAAGTGTTAAGTACATCATCAAAAGCCTCACACCATTAGAAACTCATTCTCACCTCAGTGTCACACTGGCTCTCCGAGGACAGCTATATAAGCGTCTCAAGAAACACAGAATGTAGGCCTCCACCCCTGAGTGGCTTATGTGTTTCTGGTCACAAATGCAGAGCCCTGCGGTTAATTTAATGATCTTTCCATCCAAAACCCTGTCTGAAAGATGATGGTAATACGTGTAAACCTACTTGCTTGGCAGAGAGCAGGCAATGCATGTGTCTTGACTGTGGGGGACGAGTTTTAATCCTGCCGTTCCGATAGCACTTGCCTCTATCCAGTGGCAATGGCCCTTCATTTCTCATCATTTCTTTGCTGTGCCCCACTGCTACCCATTACATAAAGAGGCTGCACTGTTTGTTCACTGCTGTAAGTGTCAACCCTATCTGAAGAAGTTCATTTGTATTAGTGGATGCACACAGCATGCGCTGACACTAACTCCTTATGGGTTGGATGTATACTGAGGGACACCAGCTGATTTAGGTAACAAGGTTTTCCAAAGAGCAAATATTTGACTTGAGGTGGCTTCCAAGTGGTACTGAATAAAAAGCAAGTCATGAATAATATGGAATTAGATTCAGGTTTTGTGGCATGATACTAGTGGCAAATCCTGCTTGTCCAGATCATGTCAAATAATATATCCCATGCTTCATAGATGGGCCATTTATCTAGCAAATCTAAATATTATATTCATTTCTTTTGACAATAAAGGTTCCATTTCTACTTTTTACAATATCTTAGTTGGATATTCAGTACAAATAAAATGAAACATCTTATTATTTATGAGGAGTTATCATGGCCACCATCTGCCTCAATGGTAAAACAACTCCTGTTAAAATATTGTTCTACAGCTAGAGTAAGCTATGAACTTTGTTGGAAACAGTATTTCCAGCCACACATATGACCTCTGACACCATAACCCTTTCATTTCTTCACCAAGAAACAAAAACCATGGCAGTTGAAATGTCTTTATTTATATATTTGGGGTATTTATTTGACACTCTAAATGTACCACATAAGTATGACAATAATATGACAAATAGTGCGGTCATGCATGTTTTTAAACAGTAAAAAGAATTTGACTCAGGGAAATTATTTCATGATAAAAAATGTGATTTCAGGGAAAATTGTCCATTTTTATTAGATTTTAGCAAATCATGTATTTATGTATTTTATCCTTATTAGGCTATTATCGTTTGTATCAAGTTACATCATTCTGTTTAGTTAGTCTTTTTAATATGCCAAAAAAACCTTTTCATCGAATAGATCTTCTTCAATAGCCACAGTAAACGCCTCCTCTTCTGTGGCCCCTTTAATCTCTTTTGTACCCCAGGGCTCCATCCTTGGCCCCTTACTCTTTATCGTAGACATGATGCCACTGAGTTATATATGTTTATTTGCACATTGGCTGCTATGGCAGAGAACTACAGTGAATGAAATGAAAAATCTCAATGACATGCTGTAGACAGTCCTAATCAAAAAGTCTATGTCGTCCACACACAAGGTAAAGTTGTACTGGCAGAGACGACTTACTACATCTAATACATTGCACTTCGGTGACTTTCGTCTTCGCCATTATGGATCGGTAAACAAATCACTCACAAATTATGCCGGGATGGCTCATTTTCTTATTGAGTCCCAGGTGCCGCTATTTTAATCATTACCTAATTGTCTGGCTGCCCAATCGACAGCATAAAAGCCTCCCACTCCGATTCTGCTGACTGAGGCAGGGCCTCCAAGATCTGGGTTAACCTTTGGATGTCCATTGACGCTCCACAGGCTGATGATGATTGATCGAGGTGGCCCTTGCTGTTAGATAATACCTAATCAGCGTTCGGAGCAATTTGTGTAAATGAGACCTCATTATTAAAGGTAGGCAACTCTTGGAGTTTTCATGCACGCAGAATCTAAACAGGGATTGGATTAGCAATAAAACTTTGCTTTGCACCTCCTGCATCTCCTGCTTGAAATTGAGGGCAGGCAGAATGGTTGAACTGTTGAACGGACAGTAAGAGAGAGAGGGGATGAGTTGACATAGTGCACAGAATAAGAATAAATTGTATGCTATGCTGCGCACCTACTCCAAGGCTATGATATTGCAGCCTATTATAATCTAATTTGTCAATAAAAGGAATATGCAAAGCAATAACAGAGGTATCCTCATTAGGCAAATTAAGCTCCGACGTGCTGCCAGAAATTTTTCTTTACCTTTTTCATATTCCTCATAATACAACTGAGATTTTATCCTTCTTATCTTAATTTTGCTATCTGTGATGAACTAGGGGAAAATTATTTTCTATCACATAAGACGACCAGAACCCATTCTGTCAGCACCCTGGTGAAATAAGTCCAGCAGGGCATTAAAATGATGATAGCGCATGTGGGGGCTGGACAAGTCGTCCACGATGGAGATTAGCAAAGGTAACTATTGTATTCAGCTCTTTGCAAATTACAGCTCTGGTGGAAATGACTGTAAAAAGACATGCAAAAGTCAGCATCTGGACAGCGGTGCCCGTGGATAATGAGTTTGGATTGGATTTACATTATTCTAATCATATAGAGTACTAGCAAGTACCTTTTGATAAAAACATCTGTCTCATCATCTGGTTGACGTATTTGTATAATGATCATCAGGCGCCGGTCACGGCAGTGTTTTAAAACCAGCGCTGCTGCTTCTGAGATGTTGATGTTGGTGGATGGATGGTTGCCCCAAGGACATGGCCAGTCTTGGCCCCTATAGATGGAGCTCTGCCCCTCCAGTCACAGCGTACGTCTGTGACATGATGACATCAGGTCTTGATGATGATTGATCATGTTGTTTTCTTCATTACTTTAAACCCAATCAGTGCTTGCTGTAATTTGAGTAATGATGGCTCATTATTGGCAATTGCAGAGTTTAAGGGCTTCTTTATGTTACCCACCCGGTGGACCCTTTGGGACGGGATTAAAGGATCAATGATTTTTCTTCTTGTTGCATAGACATCGCTGGCTCGGAGATCCTATCTCAACTGTGAAGTTCATAATAGTATTCTGGGAAACGTACTTAGGTCATTTCAAAATGCATACAAAATACAAGTGAATGGTGATATTTCTTAGAAATCCCATTAATAAACAATAGATATAAATAATCAACATTAGTCAAATACGTTAAGTTTTCAATACATTAGAATTGAAATAAGAGAGTAGATAAAGATGAATATTCTTAATCTAATTTCAATAAAATGAAGGTAATGGGACACTAACTAGATATAGAAACAGTACATTTGAAGTGGTGTCGAGCGCTTTATTTTCCAGCTCTTAATGAGCAACTTATTACACACACCACTCTTCAATTATACACCACTCTATATTGTGCTGCAGCAGATGTACTTACTTTCAATTCAATTCATTATTGACTTGTGTATGCTCATATAAGAAGTCTAATTTAATTATTTCCTTCAAATCAGTGGCAGATGTTTACCATCGCTGCAAGATGAATTTGAATTTGACGGGACTACACTATTAGAATACTTCAAAATTACAGACTGTAGTTTGAGCAAAATGTACAGTACTGTGTTTCGGTCCGGAGTTGGACACCTTCAGGCTGGATTTGGTTTATAAAACCTTATATATGGCAATTTATGTTGTACAGCATTCTAAGAAGACGATTTTATAGCCACAGTACATCATTAAACTATAATTTTGTCATCATTATGTTCATGAAAATTGGGATATTGTTATTGCTTCCGCATCTGTCGTGTCCTCATCCAGATTCTTCGTTTTAACGCGATAACAAACAATAAACAAACATAAATTTTCAAGGTTCGAGGAACAACTGAATGGACTTTGGCAAAGCCCCCATACTAGGGGAAGTTTTATCTCCAAAAATGTTTGGAAATCATTTCTGAGATGTTGGTCCAATTTAGTCCAAATTTGGTTCATATGAATCGGCTCTGGGGGATCTATCTTGCATTCATTATGTTTTAATGTTAATAGTTCATAATTTTACTCAGTAAGAGCCTTTTTATGAAAATTACTGTTTTCACTCTTTGACATAACTTCACATTTTATGGGGGGGTTCATTCAGGGAGATTGCTTGTAAAACTAGGGGGTTGGGGGCTTTTTGGGGATATACCCTTGACGTCGAGGACAACAGCGTTGGCTTAAGTATTTTTATAATTGAGTAAGGGTGTTAAATATTTGCACATTTGTTTAATCATTATCTGGAGATGTTAAGGCGTGAGCTGATCAAATTGTTGAGGACAAGAAACATTTAGAAGATCACTCTGAAGAATAAAGATAGGTATTTATTCAAAATGCAGTACATTAATATACAAGTTTCTGATTAAAGGCAATAGTCAAACTCGTCCTGAGAATCTGTGAGATCTTGCCACACACAACAATGAAAGTTCTTTCTGTAGACGTGACTGTAGGAATGAAAAAAGTTTGCTTCATGTGTCTTAAGCTCCAGGTGGATGCTTATAAGCTCTGACACACATTTTGCATCACTGATAATCAGCCATTGATCCCAGCTATACCGACGTGGCTGTGAGGGACAAATATTCAAATAGCACTGTTATTAAAAAGGATATACAAAAATGAAATATGACAGCTTAATTAAAACCACACTGATTACAAAGTAAAATGACACTGAGCTGGAGAACGACATCTGAATATCACCACAGTGGATACTGCTGCAATTCTTCTGGCTTAGTGCTGCAGATGATCACTGTCAACAGTGGCAGAGTTGTATAAGAGTACTTCTAAATGGCTCTGTGGTCTATTAGGATCATATATATTCGCAGATTAGGTAACCAAGGCAATCTGACCTCTGTAATAAATACTGTGCAGGTGTTTAATAAAACAATCACAGCAAACCAACAATCAATCATAGGTCCAAAGATAGGACATAGCAATAAAGGCGCCTACAAAACCATTAATGAGCCTTTCTAGTGCCCAGAGACACATGTGCTGAGACAGAGACCCAAGCAGGGGAATTATAAAGAGAGGTCATGCCACAACTTTACAGAGTCTGATCAGAATCAATACAAAATTTGGAGGTAGAATATCAGCAGTCCAGTAGGGGGGATCAGTGGCAGAGAGAGTGATTAATCATGCTGGCACTTTTTTATTACTCCTATTACTCATCAGTTCAAAGTAAATATGGACATTTTCAGAGCATTTTGAAAAGCAAATATTGAAATAAAGGAAAATCAACCAATTTCATGTGCTGTTTCTTCCAAATGTTGCAATACACTTTGATGCCACCATAATGACTCCACTATCACATACTGTTAAGAAATTTACTGTCTGGAAGATGCTGTGAGACACATGAAAGAATCGACTGCCAGTCTATGAAGTCTATAACAATTCTTGTTTGTAGCCTTGACAATGTTGATCCTGTGAGGCACTAATGCCCTGAATTAGAGCAGATGAATGGGCCACTCTCCTGATCATGACAGGCTTTCACTAGCCATCTAGTCTCTCCCTTTTCATCTTATTCCCTTTGGTGAATCCCTGGTCCAAATGTTGTCCCCTTTTTTCTGGTCTCAATTTCTGCTCATCAAAAGAAAGGTGAACAAATGTCCAAATACTGTGGCCTCAGCAGGAACTACCCGTGTGTTTAGAACTGAAATCTGTGGGTTCTGCTGGACAAAATCACACACAGACACACAAATGCGAACACAGGTGTATTATAATAGAGGATAAAATCAAGGTATGACAAACGTACGACACATATAGAGAAAAGGGCATCGTTACACACTGGTAAAAGCACAAAAACACACCCTATGGACACGGACACACACAGGCACACTAGAACACACACATAGAGAGCTGTATTTGATGTTCTCCCCGTTTGAAGCCCAGCTCTTGTTATCACTGCTAGCTGTACAGCGAGCTCCATTTTCAAGGGTTTTGAGGAGAGTCCAGGTCTTTAATCTGAGAGCCATCGTCTATAAAGAAGCCAGCGGTCTTCGAGGAGTGACACATTGACTGATGCCTAACTTTCCCAAACCCTTGCTTTATATTAATACATGACAGGTACAACTAAAATACCAGGTGAGTGTAACAACACTCACATATAGACACGGGAACACACACACACTTCCTTTGACAGATTTATAAAGACCTATGCAAATCTGACTACCACTGTCTTCAATCATGAGCTATATTTAGCCTTTAGATGTCATATATCACAACTTTATTAAGTCTTTCTGCTCCCAGCACATCTCAGCCAGCAGCAGCCCACTCCTTACTGTACTAACACCCACTCCTTATAGCTTTGCAGAGAACTACTCACAGAGAGTGTAGGTAGACATTGGCCATTATGTCTTGTTTGCGCCTTTTCTTGTCTGATATTAGCAGGAGCTTGGACTTTTAGCTTCAAAGACTTGAAGAGGATGATGATCCTACTTATATACAGTAAACCATCTGGGAGTGGGAGTGGGCTTCAGGTTCAACCTGGTTTAATTTGTAATTTTTTTCACTTCATTGAGGTCTCCTTATAAAGTCCTGCATTCAGACAAGGCAAAAGTAGGAAAGAGGAATTGATTAACTTATTGAACGAGAGGGTGAATCCGTAAAAAGTAAAAACAAGATGATATAATAAAAAAGTGTTTTGTCAATTTAATGAAATAATTTGCTTGAACTGGAGGAAATAAATTAAACTGCTATTATGGAAAGGGAAATAAAATTCTTAATTTGTGAATTTAAATGAATATATGCCTTTTAGGCTAATACAGGAGATTTGCTGGGACAATTGAATTACATACAGCTATTTTTAAGGCTTAAGGAAATACCTTATGAAACAGACATTAATACAAAATAAGTATATCATCAAATGATAATCATTTTGGTCTTAATTTTATCCCTGAAAGTCAGAGATATTATAGAATCCCCATCGCTGCTGTCACGAGCACTGACGCATATTGGTTTTGTTAACACTATAACTCAAAAACTACTTCATGGATCATTTCAATGTCAAAACACCTTAATGTAAGGAAGAAATGCGTTGATTTTGAGTAAGGTTGGTTGCATATTTTCGACCCTAGGAGGAGCTTTATCTTCGAAAGTTTTCAGGTCATCATTTCTCAAAGGTTGGTCTGATTTAATCCAAAGTTAATAGCTTTTTATAGCTTTTTTTGGTTTTGATGAGACTTCATATTTAATTGACTAGTACAGTCAAGGGAAAAGTACAACGCAGGGGATTAGGGACGTTTAGGGGAAATATCATTTCTTTCGGGGATGAAAGTGTTGCTTACTTGCATATTAGTTGGCACTTAGTGAATAGTGAGTACAGTAATTGGAATGATTGTCAACACAGTCTAAAAGAACAACTAACTGTATCCCACCCTCTATTTAGGAGACACAGTTAATTAAGAAGAGGTTAAAGTAAATAGATGGTGAATTAATATAATAGATTTCTTTATTTTGGACTATATCTTGCCTTCAATCCATCCATTTGATCTCGACGTGTTACCCACTTTGGGTCTCAGAGTGGGGGTACCAGGAGGAAATTCCACACAGAAACAGGGGAGAACATGCTGGCTTCACACAGAAAAGTGGGTTTTAAACCATAGCCCTCTTGCTGTGAGTCAAAGGTAGTAACCACCACACCACTGTGCTGCCCTACATCATTTTTAAATGATCTCTGCCAAGAAGGCATGCAAAGAGTGAACACTTTGAGTAAAAAGCTGAACCTGATGTAAAGGACCAAATTTCCGCTGGAATATCTTCAATTCTTGATAAATACATTTATTTTAGTGCGAAATTGTGTTTGATCCTCAAGCAGTTCATAGGTATAAATGGCAAGATAGTTTCTAGCCATTAAAATCTCATGGGACACCAGAACCATTTTTGGGGTTTGTTGTAGAAGCATGCTCAGATTGGTTTCCCATGAAACCTGTCCAAACATGAAGAAAAATATAGATTTTCTGTGCCAGGTCTTCCGGGCCTTCCGAATGACCTAGTTTAGGATGATAGTATTAAGGTCAGATTTTTAGCCACTGTTATCAAGATAGGAGTTGGGTGGAAAAACAAATGTGCGTCATACAGCTGATTTATGTGCAGGGAATCCTGAGAGGTTGCAAGACCAAGAATTTTTTTCTGGATATTCCTTTACATGCTGGCAGATGTTTTGGAAACAACTGCTAATACGGTAAATTTGCATCCATCCTCAACAAAAAAACATCTATCACGGTGAGTATGAACGCGAGAGAGAAGGGTAGAGACAGGAAAGATGGAGCCGTAAATGCAAAGCGAGAGAGGACAGGGTGAGGGTAGAGGATATACTTAATTATATTTTTCTAAAAATGTTCACTTCCTTTTTGAAAACATATTTGATTTACTATTTGGCAGGATTTCAATGCACTTTGACCCTCCATTTTCAGCTGAGGAGTTGTTAGTTGACACTCTCAATTCAGAACTCGACCAAAAGCTGAGGGTGTCCCTGGAGAATCACTCATTCATTCAGCATTCCCATCAGCCCATTAGACTGGCCATCAGCCAACATCAAGGCTTCCTGTTTCTCTAAGACACCTTTTTTATCTGCAATATAATTCAGTTGTTTGAGAAACTTCCAAAGGGAAGAGGTAGTAGATTACTTTAGCCCGAGGATTCTCGTACATTTAACAGATGGACACTGAACCAGATGCCAGGACAATGGTGATGCATTCATTCCCGCAATTCATCGCCTACTCAAAGGCTCGAAAAGGAATTGGATTGAGATTTGAATCCATGGCATGAGCTACGCTGGAGTTGTTATAAAGGTAGCTAAATTTGCAGTTTAAGTGAAAAAGTAAAGGGTCAACACGTATAATTGAATTCCATAAATGCAACCATTTCCGCTGAATCTCTGTCTTTTAAAGCGGAGTACTGTAGAAGTGCATCACTGGCTAAAAATAGACATCTTCTTTATGAGATTCCAGAATATTAGTATCATTCTCTTCCTGAACCTTAACACTGGGCCATTAGAAGTCTAATTTATAGTGCAATAGTTATCTTGTGCAAAACATTTTAAGGATTTATTGTTTAAGTTTCATATTCATTGAATGGGTCTGTTTCTCTGTTTTAACTTTAATTTGAATTGATCAGATGTTACTTTTATGTTTGTTTCTTTTTTGCACAAAGACAGCAAAGGCTTCTGTTCTATTTTATTCAGTTCTATTTAATTTTATTCTATTCTATTTTATTCAGTTCTATTTAATTTAATTTAATTTATTTTTATTCTATTCTATACTATTCTATCCTATTGTATTTCATTCTATTCTATTTGATTCTCATTTTAGCTTCTTTTCCTAATGACATATTATAAGATACATATCAAAAGATTAAGAGGGATTTGGATTTAGTCATATAGAAATGAGTGACCACCATATTTAGCCAAAGTCACTTAAAAATGCATGACAGTAGTTGATGTGTGTTTCTCTCACATCACATACAATATGAAAATCTATAAGCGTAGTTAATACATGTTACATTAGCTAAATTGGAGTAAAGCTGCTGAAAAAAGAGGGACATGGTCTTGTTTTTTATACATGGTCGGCATAAATTATGTCCGATCGTGCAAGCTTGATGCCACCGCCGAACAGCTAGTCAATGGAGAGGGCAGGGAGAAGCAATGGAGCGAAGTAATGTGTAATCTTACTACTCAATGGGCTGTGCCCAGCAACGGGCTTCTGAATGCTGGAAGTGTCAGAGAGATAAATAGCAGAGTGTCCCCCTCGAAAAACATGATTAATACCCCGCCTGGTGACGCTGCTGAAGATGAAGTGGGAGCAGCTGGCTCAGGCAGCATAGGCACGCAGGGAGAGGTGGGAGGGGGGACGGGAGCGAGCTCGGCGGAGCAGAGAGGGCAAAGAGTAGGACACACTGGCAGCTAGGGGAAAGGAAGGCACGGCAAGGGCAATCCAGGCCATCGCAGGCACAGGGACCCCTACCTCCCCTCATTTCCCTGTGTGCGTGGCTTCATTTCGTTTCCCCCTTGCCCTTTTTTTAGTCATGGGTTAGCACTTAAATAATCTTCAGCTACCCCCTTATAGTGCAAACTGTTTGTACAACACATGCAGGACTTCAATTAAATAACTTTTTCCTGTTCCTGTTTCGACCAATAAAAGGTGAATCGTGCGTCCTTTCACTTTACAAATCGTACAGGAAATAACAGGAATAACAGGAATATCTGTCTCAACTACTTCCAAGTAGATTATTATCATGACAGTTCACATGGGTTAAACGTGAATGTAGAATGCACTTCCCTGTTGCAAATTTCTCCACATTTGCATTTTTCATCTTTTTTTCATCTTTTTTGGTAGCAGTGTCACCTTTCATGTATCAACCAACGCCTCTCGATCGTTACTCTGCAGAAAAAGTTGAGTAACAACCAAGTCAGTAACTTAAAATTATGACTTCCTTTCAGGAGCGTCTCCTGCTGCGTGGGGACTGCTTCTGTGGAAACCGTTTGAAACTCATAAAACACAGTACAGCACACATGGACTCGAAGTACTGGACCTGTTCTGTTGTGTAAGTAAACATGTTGCGGGATGGGCTACTTTTTCATGGTTCAGGGGCCCCAACCCTCCCCTCACACAATTAACTTTTCCAGTGTAATGAGATGATTGATATGCTGGAAGTGTGTGCTTTAAGGAGATATTAATCATTCCCTCTGGTAATTTTAATCATGCGTTCCATCATCCCCAGCTGCTGAGGATCACCTTCGTAGCAAACAAAGGGCGGCCACGCCACTTGCATAGTCATTCTGTTCTAGTTTAACTTTATTTTATGCTGGTTCCTCCCATCTGTTCGCACAAGTCTCTACAGCCCACGTTGCACGTTGACAAGCTGGGGAAGCAGTGTGTGGGTGGGTGATTGTATGAATGTGTGTGTGCGTGTGCATGTATGTGTGTATACTTTTGAAACACAGGCGTCTTTGAAATTGTAAATCTAATCCTCCAGGTCCGTGACTAGTTGGTACACCGCCACCAGCCACCTCCACTAACACGAACAATAATGCATACAAACAGCGGGCATGGATATTGTACACACACATGCACTAGAACACACACAGATATTGTGACACACATATACACAAGTGCATATCAAATACACACGTACACCACATGGCGTGGGCAATATGTCAGAGGAAAGCATAATTTGGCATATGAACCAGTCACTATTATTGGAAGTATGTAGAAATGCTGCAAGGAAGATTTTTTTACATGGGCAACAACTTAGAAATTCTTCCTCTCCTTGACTTCTTTGAAAGTCAAAGAGACTAACATATTCCCAAAACACTGATTAGTTCATGTTGAGTGCCTCCATTGTGCCTCACTGTACCCCTGCGTTGTTGTTCTATGTTTTCACCTAAGGCTATGTAAGATTTGGGAGGGTATTCAACAATCAATGGCGTCTCTCCAATGACTTTTATTCAGCTGCAGTGTTGTCACAGACAAGGCCACGGGGAAGATAGTAGTGACCCGACAGATGATTCAAACATAAAACAGCACAACTCCGACCACACAAAAGCTACAAATTACCGTCTCAGAGGGAAGTTCAAAAAAATTCAAGCACTGCCTGGAAATATAATCAATCATGGGTATAAGCAAATACTATAAAATGTCAGATCATACAAAGTGTTCTGTTTTTTGACCAGTCACCCTTTTGCTACCTGAGTTCGTGAACAAAACATACAAAGTTGTACAAAAAAATACTTTCTGGACTCAATCCAGCTCAAACTCATAAACTGCTAAACGCACACTTAATCATATACGGAATTAATGACAACCAGCTGACAGATATTCCATCATTAATGCAAAACTTTTCGAAAGTTGTTCAAGAGAGCTCGTCTGGTTGAGCACAGATCAGAATTGCTTGCATGCAATCAGAGGCCAATGCTAAGTAGGGAGGTTGATCCAGGGAATAAAAAAATAGGACACATCCCTAAATGCTCCACCGCTTATGAAATCCATTATTTGTGCCCAATATGAAAAAAACTAATTTCATTTCACATCAACTCCATCCTCATCTGTTATCAATGGCACACTTTTGAAGAGTAAATACATGTTATAGAGGTTTTCAGGGGCTATTCCTCAATTATGACCTAATAATGATGAATGAATATGCCTGGGAAGGACAGGTGTTTGTTGGAGGACAGGTGTCATTTTGCAACCTTCAAGGAAATCAAGTCGTGTTCATATAACAACATAAAGGAATGTTTAACCTCAAGCTCCTTTACATAGTATGATTCTTTGAAAACAAGAAGAATGAAAAAATATCAATAAAGATTGAAGATACAAGAGGTTTATTGTCATGGCGGTTTACACCATGCAATGAAATGCTTACTTTGTCTGTCTTCCTTCCTCACAAAACAATAATAAATAATGAAATAAAAATAACAATAAATAGCAAAAGAATAAACTTAAAACCTGAGTGTAAAAGAAACTTGAGTTTAAAAAAAAAAAATCTATATTTATTAGGCAGGTAAAAGTAGTTATTTGTGTACAGATAGGAAATGGATTTTATAATACCAGACTACATTCCAAAAATGTTCTAAATTCTTTCTAACTTCTTTACAAGGAATCAAAAGCTATACAATTATACTTGCTTTGACAAAACCTTTTATGCATTAAAGGTTTTGTAAAATAGGGAATTAGAAATGCGTTTTTTAAACCCATTATCAAACGGCTCATAGGAGGAGTTAACTTATGTGGAAAATTATGTAAGGCAGCCTTGACCATGCAGCTGTGTTTCCATAAGCCACACAGCACCTGTATTATTACAAAAGCCTAATTTTATTGAAAACAACCGAATGCCTTGTCTTGTATTTCATGGACTATGCTCCATTCACGAGCATTTCCCATGTTGTTATGACTTGATGCTTATCTCTGATCTAAATAGTGGTGATAGAGTGAAGCTCCTTCTTGCAACTGTTCTGTGAAAGATGCCTGTAAAGAAATGCTCCCCTCATTATTTCCACTTTGCTTTACCCTGGCACTCCTGCTCTGCTGCATTACTAAAAGACAATTAATCCTAATAATCAGGGCCTTGGCCATCATTCCTCATTCTGGCAGGGCTCTTTTTCCATAGGGGCACAGAGGGACTGCCCGAGCCATGGATCTCTCCTGCACAGATGAACCCCATACAGATGTTGAGTGATCAGTGCGGTTAATCGCTTGGCCATCCTGTGGCTTTCATTCACATAGAGCAATGAAAAACTAAAGGTGGCGTTTTATAAAGCTTCCTCTTCTCTGAATTAGCTGCTTATCGCTACGAGCTGGCTGGTGCTTCTCGTCCAGGAGCTTTCGGAAAGATTCTGAATCTGCATGCTACCTTGCAAGTAGTTGAATAATAATAATACATAATAATAATAATACATTTATTTAGAATAGCACTTTTCACCGAAATCATTTCACAAAGTGCTCCACAAAAATAAAAGAACAATCAATAAAAACAAAGAAACAATAAAAAAAATGCGGGAAATAAAGAATATACAAATTAATGCGACACAGTAAAGTCACAAATGACAGTAAATTCATGTCATTTGTTTAAGCCACAAATAACACCAGAGGAAATGAGTATCATACATGCAGGACTAAATCACCAAATTCAGCACCCAAGATAACACAAAATATTAAGTAGAAATAAAGGCTTCTTTGAAAAAGTGTTCAAATACATAGGAATGAGACAAGGCTCAACATAGATCCACTTTTTATCAAATAGGAACTTAGCATAGGATATTCTGGCACAAAACATGAGAGTCAAAATTGAAAATGGGGAAGCCTAGGTTTACTTTCACCTGTTTTAATGCTGTTTCTTTTTCCTTTTTTTCAAACCCCACTTGTCTCATAGAGGGACATTTATCTGGTGTTGGCTTGTGGGTTCTCTGCCAAGGTAAGTGGGTAAAATATTAAAAAATGAATTAAGTTATATTCATTTTTTAATCTGCAGTGATCCCCCAGTAGCAGAAAAGATAAGAGCTTTTTTCTGCATTCTGTGACATTTATGCAGAACGGACAGCAGCTTTGCTTCATTCATTTGTTAAATTTCCTGACAGGCTGGCAGTATCTAATATTGTCTGTTTCTATTCACATCTAGAAGTGAATGAAAATTTCCATGGTGGTGCAAGTCTCTAAGTCTGAGAAGAAAATGTGTCCAGGTGGGTGGCAGGTGGATAAAGACATAACAGAGATTCCAATGACCAAAGTGCTTATCTCTACATCACTGATGTACCCACATTGTGAAGCCATCAACTTAGATGCAACTAATGCAACCTAGAAATAGCACTGTCTGCCGAGGTAAAAAATAAATAAATATATATATATATATGTATATATATATATATATATATATATATATATATATATATATATATATATATATATATGTATGGAGAAATGTATGCTGGCACTCATTTAGCACAGACATACCAACTTAGGTCAGCAGTGCCAACTGACACCTTATCATATCACAGCGGATAGGCGACGATCCAATGTTTGACTTATCAGCACGGGGACATAATCTTCTGAAATTAGAGTCCAAATGTTTGGTGAGAACTACAGACCCACTGTGTGGACACAGAGGGAGCATGACGACCGCCGCAGAAAGGACGCCCAGACAGACATGGTGAGTGGTTCCTTACGATGCTGAAGAAGGAAATCATCATCACAATGCAGCAATTATGGCAGTCTCAAATACACTACGCCGGAGCACAGTGTGTTCTCACAGCATCTCAGCAGCACTCACAGCATCCCACACAACAAGCTCATTAGGCCAGCACATCCTCCCTCTGAATTATGGTGGAGGAATTAATGCAACAGCACCTGGTCTCTTGGAGTTATCCATCCTGCTGTATACAGCTGGCCCTGCTCAGGTTATGCATTATCTTCTTTAAAAGCGTGAAATGTGGCCACCCCTGTTCATTTTGAAGCTACACCTCTCTTTTTCCAGAGTGCTATTTGAGGGGCAGGCATATTAATCACACTCACAGCCACTAATGCAAACAATCAGTCAACACAGTATGCAACGCTCTCCATCTCTGGTGACAGGGAGGTTTGTCCTGAGACCTGCTGATTTGTCCTGCTAGGTCTGCCTCTAGGACAAAAATCACAGCACTTGCTGTCTTTCCCTCCAGCAACCCTGACATCATATCATTTTCCAAACAAATGGAATGTAAATTAAATGTACTGTTTTAATAATTCAGATTTAAAATTGAAATATCTTTTGATTCCTTTTTTTAAATTATATAAATGACATTTACATGCTCAGAAGGCTGATATAGATTGTGGGGGGGGGGAAAGTATTTGCTAATTCTTATTGGAAAGATTTTCTACTACATGAAAACAACATATGTCAAACAGTCATGTTTTGATAAAATAACAGCTGGCTAGTTCAACTGAGAGGAAACTGCCTACTGAGCAAGAATGATCTTTCCCTGAGTATCATCCGCTACCAGCGTGAGGCAGAACCAGCATGTTTAAATTCCTACTGTACAACAAGAGTATGTCTCAGCTTGTCAACTTCAGTCAGACAAGTGTAACTTTGACACAAATTAATACAAAACCTGCATGATTAATTTCATCCTGGGTTTCAGCTTAAAAAAAGAAAAGAAACTCAAATAACAGGAAATTCTATGAATTTGCTGATCACAGTAAAGTTTGTGTGTGTGTGTGGTAGTGTGTGCCCAGTTGCTTATGCAGGTTTTCATTGCTCAAGAAGAAATGCTAATTATTGGGCCTCAGGTAGCGTAAAATTTACAGCTGTGTTAACTGTCAGTGCTCGGTGGACTATTGAGCTGGTGCACATCTCTCAGTGGGTGCCGTCTCTGGAATTCATTGCAAGAATCACACAGTGGTATCACCGTCATCTGCCAACGTCAATCATCAAGTTCCATTCAAAGCACTAGGGAATCAAGCTAAACTTGCCATTTTGTCCTTTAACCTTTCTCCATCACATAAAGCGTGACAAACAAGAAGCTAAATGTTGCTGTAGGTTGACCCCTACGGAACGCATTTATTCATCGTCCTGAATAATGAGAATATCTATGTCAAGACTATATCAGAACCGAATGACGCTTACCATGTTAGAGCACTGAGGATATCTGAGTTTCGTATTATCTCACCTTCATTGATAATAGCCAGATGGTAGCAACAGTCCATGCAAAAGACTTATAAGTGGGCTCTGATAGCAACAGCTGTGTGCTGTGTTCCACATGAGTATATATGAAAAGTCACTGCTATTGGTTAATAAAAAGGTTTCTTTGCACGTTATACTGACGTTGAGCCAGATTTATGGATCTTAGGGTAAAACAAAATGTTCTAAACCAGCTTGACGTCGACTTTGATTACTTAATTTCTGAAGAATTCCAGATGTTTGAGCCTTCACTCCAGGGGAATGCCGGTGCCCACGCTGACAGTGTTAGCACCCATTTTCTGTCACAAGGAAGAGTAAATACACTTAGTGGAAAGATGTTTGCAGATTTTCACATTTTGTTTTTTGATTGATATTTCACAGTGATTACTTGTTTACGCCCTTGCCTTTATTGACAAAAACATCAAAAAATATGCTGTGTATCCCTTTACTTTGGAAAATAACTGTAAGTAACTAAAGGCCTTTTTTGTTCAGTATATATGAGCTCTATGCAAATGCAGACAGAGTTATATATTTCACACAATAATTAAACTTTAATATGGAAACAACTGTGGTTAAGAAAAATGAGACATTTGTGATGTCATCCTTCTTGGTTCGGTCAACTCTGCTGTGTAAGCTGCTGCTGATATTGAATACAAGTGGAACATCCTGCACCATAACCATCACTGCTGTTTTTTGATGGCAAGACCTGAGCAAGGACTGACGGACCAACTTCTTCAAAACTAGAATACTCATGATTTCATGTATGACCTTTTGACGGTAGCAGTCACAGGAGTCACAGACATTTGTTGTCACATGATTAACATTGTAAAATATTTAGGTTTAGGTGTCCAAACCATTTGGTCAATTTTAGAAAAGATCATAGTTTGGGTTAAAATAGGTTCTGACTTTGTGCAAGTTATGCTACATCCAGAATATGAATTAAGTTTGGCTCTAACCAGAGGAGATTCAGGCTGAAGTAATCTCAATTAGGCAGATTCTGTCTCAAAAAATGTGGAAAATTAATCCATGGCTCGATTACCTCCAGGATGGATTATAACAAGTTCCTGTTATCAAGCTGTCCAAATTAAGTCTCATAAGACTCTCCATCTAATCTGATGAGGAGTTCAAATTTCTTCTATATTAACATCTTGGCAGTTGGCTCCATCTAAAATAAAGAAGAAAATTTAAAATCCTCCTCTTCACATACAGAGGTTTTCGTGGTCAGACACCAACATATCTTATAGCACCTTAACACCTGACAACAATACTATGCTCCCACAGTTCAAGGTTATAAGTGGCCTTCAAAGGTAGAATGGGTGCTAGAAGTATTTTAACTCTTGCTACAACAATAACACAACTGATAAAGAGTAGGCGGAAAACTTTGCTTTTTCATCAGTTTTGGGGTAATGTTGGCGTAGGCTCACTTTGTTGTGCTGTTATAGGGTTAGACTGCCTTGATATTTCCCATGATACCTTATCTCAACCTTAATACATTCATGAACTTTTGATGCATGTTATAATCTAGTTTTCTCTCCCAGATATGTTGTATAACATATCTGGGTTGTATAACATATCTGGCCCGCCAGTTGTATAAAACTCCCGGCCAGTTGTATAAAAGATTCTTATTGACCATGGTTATACCTACTGCTGTCTTACTGATCATACTATCACCCTTTATGGTTTTGTAGCTGAGTGTAAAGTGGCCGGTATGACAGTCAGCACCTTCAAATCTGAGGCCTTGGTTCTCTGCCGGAAAAGGGGTGGATTGCCCCCTTCGGGTTAGAGGGGAGTTGCTGCCTCAAGCAAAGGAGCTTAAGAATATCAGTGTCTTGTTCTCAAGGGATTGGAAGATGTTGCAGGAAATGGACAGGCGGTTCTTTGTGGTATCAGACATTAATTTATCGGTCTGTTGTGGTGGATAAAGAGTGTAGTTGTAAGGTAAAGCTCTCGATTTAAATTCCATCTATGTTCCAACCCTCATCTACTGTCATGAGTTTCTGGGTAGTGACCGAAAGAATGAGGTCAAGGATACAAGCGGCAGAAATTAGCTTCCTTCGTAGGGTAGCTGAGATAAGTCTTATTGATAAGGTACAGAGCTCAGACATCCGAAGGGAGCTTGGAGAAGAGTTGCTGCTTCTTTACGTCGAATGGAGCCGGTTGAGGTTGTTCGAGCATCTGACTCAGGCACATTCAACAGGGAGTAGACCCCAGGATGTACCAAGAACATGCTGGACGTATTATACATATTATCAGGCATGGGAACGCCATAGGACCCTCCAGGATGAGCTGGAGGGTGTTGCGGAGGAGAGACGTCTGGTAAACCCTTCTTAGCCTGCTGCCATCGTGATCTGACCCCGGTAAAGTGGAAGAAAATGGATGGATGGATGGATATGGCTATTATATGTCCAATTTCTATAACTATAGCTGTTGTTATACATCTCTCTGTATCCCTATTCGTCTATCCCCCTCTCTCTCTCATATGACCTCTTATCTCTTTGTCTCTGTCTGTCTGTCTGTCTGTCTCTCTTTGCTTCTAAATCTCAATTTCACCAGGCATTATCGGCAATGATCATCAACATATACGGTATTGCCTATAGGATAGCATAGCTAAATGAAAAGGGTCAAGTGGTGAAAAGTATAAAAGGAGCCATTGCCCACGGTGACAGGGAAACCAGTCAAAAGCCTAGAACGCTGGTAAAAAACAATACTCAAATAAACAAACCAGGAGTACCGTATAAAGCAGGGCAGCATTCCCCCTACTGCAGTGATGTTGTCATTGATAATCTACAAGATTCCAATGTCAAGGATGACAACTGGAGAGGTCGATCAGCTCCAAAAATTGGCTTGGTTTCCAGATTTGCATCAGCAACAAGAGATGGAATAGTTTGGAGAAGGCATTCTGCAGCTTCTGCCGTCCAGTTGTACAGAGGAGTACAAATTCTCTAAAGTTATAGTGGAAATAACATTGATGGAATCCTGCGACCCATCTGTAGCCCAAGCTGCTCCTAGCCTGAACCCAACTGAAAGAATGTGGACTCCAGTTGTAGGTATACAGCAGGCTATGCCAGCCCTTAGGAACAAGGATGTTTTGGCCATGTAAAAGAAGGGAGAGGTAGCCTTGGCACTCGAGAGAACAGACCATCCTGGAACAGGTAGCCAGCTCAGTACGGAGCTTTTGTGGTCTATGAGGTACATCGGTAGGAAGAGGCAATGAGATGTAGAAAAAGTCATCTCTCGGGCAAAACAATGGCAGTGGAGTAGTTGGGGTTCGGAGTCGAGAAGATAGAGGTATTATTAACACAACACGGAAGCATTACAAATCAACTTCAGTGAATTACCATTAGGGTCCTGCCTTGTCCCAGGAACCTTAGTAAAATGGTATACAGTGAAGACCAGGTCAAGACCTGGTCATCTGAAGATGTGCTTCAGCTGACCTGAAGCAAATCTTGGCTGGCTGCAAGATAAGACTGACACAAGACTGTTACACCTAGCTGCACAACTAGTTGCTGAAGTGTTTAGTAGCCATGCTGGAGACCAAACAAACATATGTCAATTCCCTACCTCATCGATCAATCCATTGTGTACCAGTGTGAGGGTTCATCCACGATGGTAAAAAGCAAAAAAAACAACATGTGCAGTTAAATCGTTGGGCCACTGAGAAGACGACGAGACTAGAGGCTGAATCAGAGGCTCTGCTTCCCATCTTTAGCATCACTATTTGCAGAACAGACCAATTGCTTTGGTCATCCACTTTCTGATCAGTCCTCATCACCGAGTCTACTGTTTCCTGGGAGGATGATGTGTAGGAGGCTATGACAGTAAGCTGTAAATGGTTGAAGAGCTAAGATCCATCCAGTTGAATTTGGCTTTAGAGGCTTCATAGGCAAATCAGCGAGGTATCTCAAGGAAATTGGCCTATCAGCCATACCCAACATCCAGGCATGACATTTTTCTACAGTGCTTCAGAGGAAGTGAGTTGGCGGTTCTGACTTAAGAGGAAAGACCCAAAATACCACCAAAGGCTTCAGGAATGTCTCTAAGGAACATGGGGAGGTAGGGCGCACAGCCTAACTTAGCCGGTGAGTGTTCAGTCAGAATAGACACCTCTCTCTGGCTCTACCTTCCTCTCCAGGTGTATCAGACTCTGATCAGCACCTGGGGACCCAGCCTTGACTGAAAATGTCTTGTGATAAAGGTGGAAACACCAGATGAAGTCAAGGAACACAGCTGATGATGTGTCTCAATGGTGGCATCTAGAGAATCTCAGCCAGTACAAGTACGGAATCTGTATGTTACACACCACCAACCATATCCCAGATGAAACAGTCAATCATTCACTCATCTCAAGTAGGTTCAACAAGGGATTGTATCACCTAGTCCTATACCGAACTGAACTAAATTTGATGTTTTTTTTGTTGGTCACTGGTCATCCTTCAGATTAAGACAGGCAGATATCTACTGTGCTGCTAAAACACAGTTCCTCCATTTCTCCCCACAGAATGGACAGTATATCAGAACTAGCTAGGAAGAAGGGCTTTAGGGTGGATAAATTCAAATTATTTTAAATATATTTCATTCAGTTGTTTGAAATGTGTTAGAACGTATATATTAAGTCAGTGTAAATTAAAAAGTAAAGTGGTCATTTGGAAAGTATCTTAAGATAACTTTTGTTTTGATTTGGTGCTATATAAATAGATATTATACTCAAATTACTATACAGGTCAAGATATAGAGTTGACCAGACAGTGATGGAGGTTGTGTCATCCCGAATTTCTTCTTGTAACTATTTCAAGTTTTTATAATGCGGCTAGTCCTTTTAGTCCTTAGTAAAACGTTCAACAACCCCAACTCTGTAATCACAATATGTTACTGTGCGTTGCTGAAAACATTGTGGATAAAGGGTTGACTTGGTTCAAAAGGTTCATCCCTCATAGTCAGCACGAGAACAATTATATTTGTTGTGTTGCAAAGAGAACTAATTCTATAAAGCCCCATTAGTGGTTCCAACAATAATCATAGAACTACAGTTACAATAGATTTCTGTTGTTTCACAACACCATTTTTTCTGTCAATAATCTTATGAAAACAGTAAGGTCTTCAATACTTTTTTAGTGTTTCTGTTGTAAGGCTAGTTCTCCAAAAGCTTTGAATGTTATCTTATTTTATCACTGTAACATGCATTAAGTATAGTGTTTTGTTGTTTGCATGGTTCGCTGCAGGCATACATTCCATTGATCATGAGGCTATGTTTGTGTAACGCTGAGTCATACTTGCAGAGTCAAAGTACAAAAGGGAAAAATAAGCTTGAAAAGGGGAGAATGTAATACATAGCATATGCAGTTGTAGTGTGGCAGGATTTAGACCCACTTGGCTGATTCTGTTGCCCCAGGGAGAGCTAACACTAAAATGCTTTTTGACCATGAAATGGCCCTGCCCAGTAATGGTGGTTAATGGCTGTATGGTACAGTGGTGCTGAGGCTAAGCAGGAGGGAGACCTAACAGAGACATCTTGCCTGCTCCAGTAGGCCTCACCTAATGACAGAAGAGGGAAAGGTTGGGATTGTAGTGATGTTTTGCCTGATATCATAAATGCTAGAGTGCTGTAGTCAGTAGGCTCTATGTGTGAAGGCTACATTTAGACCTTTTTTTTGGAAGTGAGACACAGCTAATAGCACTGTTATCTAACAATCAGCATAATGTAGAAATGTGATTGATCTATAGAACTGGTAAATAATAAAATGCATTTTCTGCTGTAATGGGCCTTCATGTGTCAAAGACATTAACAAGAAAATGATCATAAAACTGCAGTAGCATATAATAATTATTACCAAATTCATTATCGTAACTAATTGCTTTAAAGGTTGTTTTACTCATTTCAGGAATCAGTATCAAAACCACGTATCCAAGTATGATATCTGCAGATAGAAGAGATGTAAGTTGTAATGTTATCACCTAGTCTGACTTCATGTAAATTAAAAGCAGCATATCTATAAATAAGATTTACTATAATACATAAAAGTCTTCATAATACTGACCCCAGTGTCATTGTACACTTGTATTAGATCAAGTTTGAATCAGTTCCTTCTTAGGGCTTACATTTTACCCTTTGTCCTTTGACTCTCAGACCCCTGGGCTACAGTTGATGCAAATCATTACTCGTAGCCAGCTATGCCATGAATTGAAGGTCCTGTGACTGCTGACATATTGCCCTCATCACTGCAAGGTTTCAACAATGTGTCCTCAAGCTGAAATCTAGAAAGAGCAAAACGCCGGGGCAAGAGGTGAGTATCAAGACCTCACAAAGGAATGGCATATCATAGGCCAACCATGACCAGATGAGGCTACTATTTGAAAGCCATCTGGCAATATAGCATGTGACAGTACAGGGGTAATGCAGGTAATGTAGCCTAAAAGTGTCTGTCTCTAAAGGTCATAACTGAAAGATAAGACATTATACTGCTAGACCTTGCATGTAGCCTTTAGCCTCAAACAGATTGATTTCTCTCTCCAGGTAATAAAATTCCTAATTATTTTTAAGACTAATGGAGACATTTTAATTTGATATCCCAATATTGTAGAGAATACAATAAAAAAACTTAATCCACAAATGCACCAGTTCAAAACTGCAGGGCAGATTGTTTTTTTTTTTTTTTAATTATTTGATTAACTAAGGGGAATAATCTAAATTATTGAACTAAATCTACTTCTAATTCTCAGTCTTAACAATCTGTCTTTGTTTCGGAAATATACCTTGACAGGAAACAATTAACTGATAAATACTTGAATATGCTTGTCAGTAGCTAATCTTTTCTTTTTTTGTTTGATGATTGGTAGGTAGCCAAATGTGTCCACACTTGAAAAAAGCTTTTTCAAGAAAGTTAAAGAAATTAATCTTTATTTCTTTTTTCAAAATGGATGAAAGAGCAAATTTACTTTTCCACTAGAAAAGTAAATTAATATAAAGAAAATAGAGCATATATACCTTTGTCTCATATGATATTCTAGCTTATTCCAGCTATCATTTAGCAACATATATTTTCTGGTCGGCGCTATATGTTTTTTCTGGTTTTTCAGACATCCCTCCACCCAGCAACACTCTCGTGCTCCTTTTGAGGTGCTCCCAGGAGAAATGGTAAATGGACTGTACTTGAATGGTACTTTTCTACTCTGGTCAACCTCACTCAAAGCACTTTATATTGTGAGGCAGCAATCAACCATTCATTCATTCGCTTCAACACAAACATTCATACTGCAATGATGACACATGCTTATCTGGAGCAGTATTTATTCACAACAACAGCCATTTGGGAAACTTGGGGTTCAGTATCTTGCTCACACTTGGACACGTGGACTGCAGTGGCTGGGGATCGAACCACCGACCTTCAGATAAGTGGATGACCGCTCTGCTCCCTCGAGCAAGCTGGCCTCTTGTTTCTTGTTACTGGTGAAACGTAGCATTGAGTTAAGTTTAACAGAAACAATTAGAGATATTAAATTAGGTACAAGCAATTAGACTAAAATACCAATTTACTTAAGTCTATCTTAAATAAATGAGTCCCATTGCTTAAAATAATCATAATTTGCTTAAATTTTGACATGGTGGCGGTAGCTAAGGATCATCAGGCTGGTGGTTAGATTCCCAGACTGCCCCTGCTATCAACATGTGAACATGTTTCGGGTCTCAGGCAAGACCCAGAACCCCAATTCAATCCCAAGAGCTGCAAACGGCTGCTCCTGGATTGGTTAAATGCATAGAAACAATTTAATAGATAAATAAAGATAAATAAAGATAGATAAAGTGACTATTAAGTTTACCATATTAGTTTTATTCATTTTAAGGTACGTTGCCATCATTAAGTGGTTAGACTGTCATGCTAGTGTTAAGAATTCTTGCCAAGTAAAACTGACTACTTCATCGGCAAAGTGGATTGCTCTGTACAATACAATTTAATTAACTGTAAATCTTTCTTCTGCTGAAAACGACATCATGAGAGTTAGTCAGGCTAAATCACCAAGCTTGAATTTGTCATAACAGAGCGCTGTAGAGCTTAATTCAGATGGGTCAAATCCGTTCACTTCATCTCATCAAAGGACTTATTTCACAAAGTCTACATTGTTAAGATAAAAATACTGATTTTATTTGCAGAGTTTTATCTTATAGAGATAAAAGGGGTGTATTAGTTTCCTTCCGTACCAATCTGCATTGCAAATTGGTCTAGTATTTGCTGAACTAGATGTCATAGTATTTAAATGTAATATGTAATATGACTAAATATGTAAAATCACTGTTGTGAAGAATGTAAAAAATGTTGTTAAATGTGTCGTTCATACTGGAGCAAATGAAATCATTTTAAATATGAATGCATTTTTTATTAAAAATGTTCATAAAATGAAGAGAAAAACATTATTAAGACAGATAACTGTCAACCATTATTTCACTGGCCTCCATTGAGCCTGGATTACAGCAAAGGCATTTACACATTTATGAACACATTGTACGTTTTAAAAATACACAATCACAAATAGCAATATAAATGTATAGCTAAAGGCATACACAATAAGTCCGGTTTATAAGTATTAGTATAAGTACATTTGATGATGAGTGGTAATAATGGGGTGAGTCATCAGCTGTGTTTGAGACAATGAGGGAGGACAGAGACAACTGAGGGTTAAGCTGCAAACCTCTAACGACAAATCTTGTCTAAGAAAGCTTTAGTGTACAAGATGACAAGTGAAATATGGGGTCAACTATCAGTCATTCATCAATGAACCCGTCCTGTCACCATTTGAATTTTGAGCACTAGGCAACATTAGCCTCCATAACCTCGAGTAGGACAGAGGACAGCTTGGCAATGCCTGAGACTGACAAGCACAGTATCAAAATAACTGTTGGGTGTCACTGTAATAAATGCCTTCAGACATATAAAGCCATGGATGTAAAGGCAGCAGCATGGTGATAGACATGTGAAGAGCTATTCATAAAAGTCAACAGCCTTACTGCTTCCCACCGAGGCTTCCGTTAATCTATGTCTGTTCTACACAGCATGAAAAGTAATAAATGTTTTTGTCTGGATATTTTAAAGCAATTACTAACTTGTCTGTCGTACACTGCATGGACTACTTGTGCACCAGGGATACCAAGGGGCGTGCCATGCTTGAGGCTATTCATTCTAATCGTTATGATCCTTATGAGTGGACACAGCAATGTGGCCTCCGTGTGTAGAGGCCACTTCTGTCACCTCTGCTGACCCAAAAGTTCACTACTCTAAAGTAAGTCTGAGATAAAGTTACCTCCAGCGGGAGCTTGGGGATATCCACTTACAACACTCGCCTTGTGGGAAATGAGTGTGGTTGACACAAGGAACTTTGATAACGTTGATACATCAGCATGTTCCCAATGTAAATGATCGCTTTATCAAGCTGGCCATCTTTGTAAATGTAGAGCTGGTGATACGTCACACCCTGCTGAATTTTAAAATATCTGCTCTCCTTTCCTATGGATTACATTCTGTGTTGATAAATTAGTCCCTTTGGAGAGGGGAATTAACCCAGATTTCCATTTCAAAGCATTATGAATTGAACCATTTTCCCTTTCCTCCCGTTCTGGTAAAAAGAGAGAGTAGAAGGAGTCTGCAGAAGTAGCCTGCAGTGATATGCAGGCCGTACAGGGCTCCTTTCTTAAAGGAGCAACACTCTAACAGAGAGAATCAGCAGCATTCTACTGAAGCGAGGAATGAGATCACTGGGCTTTTTGTGCAAGGTCAACTCCGAGGCAAGGCACGTCGTGTTTAAAATTCAGTCCTATCCTCAACAAGCACTTGAAACACGCTGTGCCAGCCGGGGAACCTGCTTGCCATTATGCAAAGAGGCGGCGGGCTTAAAGTAAATACGTAATCTTAATGAATGCTGAGATGTGTGGAGGTGGGAGTGAGGGGAGCCCAAGTCAAGTAGAGAAGGGTCAGAAACACAGGGTGAATAATCCTGCGTGTCAACAAGACCAAACTAGCTCCCAATCCGTGACCATGTTTACAGTAAACAGATTTCAAGTTTCGCGACATCTGACTCTGTGGTTCTTTTGTAAAATCAGCAAGCGACTGCAAAACTCGCATTCATGTTTTACCTTTTCCATGTATGAAAATGTTTTTTAATGCCAGGTCTTGTACGGAGGATGAATAAATAAAAACCTACTTACTAATTACTGATGGATATAAGAGAGGTTTAAGATAAATAAACAGATGCTAATGGACTGTAATAAGGCAGGATAATTACGTCTCTTGGCCTTACATTTTTAACAAAAATTTTATGCTCATTTCATTTCTAAAGAGCCTTGCTTACAGGATTTATCTTATATATTGGCTTCTAGGTCACTGGCCCTGAATTGTTTCAGATGCATAAATTTAAAACAAAAGGACAGCCATTAGATGACATGTCACACAATACAGGGGTCTTGTTCTGGCCCCGTGCCTGCTGGCTGTGTCCTTTGCTTTGCCCACTTTGCTCTGCGAGACTGCCAGGACATTGAGCCTGACATATCAGAACTGCTGCTCTCTTGGTGCCCTCTTTCATTCGCACTATCACAGAGTCAAAGCCTGCAGAGACGAAGCTGTCCAGAGACTGAGCCCTGCTGGGTTTGACTGGGCCAAGATCCGATCAAGCCTTGAGGAGAGGGTCATCCTCTTCCCTGACTTCTACTCGCTATGATCTCTGAACCAAATCTAAAAAGGCCTCTGACTTGATTTGAGTAGACAGTCCCCCTTGAAAGCTGCCTTTGGTTTGGCTTCTGTAGCCTGGAACGGGAAGAGCAGGGTCAGGATACACACAGGCAGGAGAAAGCTCAAGCAAAGCAGTATGTAGGGGGTTGGGGGGGTTGGGTGGGTAGAGTGGTGCGGTGGGGTAGCTGATAGCCATGCTCCAGGTGCAGATGGCACACTGTTTTATGTGTGGCCTCAATGGATTATGTCAGCCAAGCTAGTGCAGGCATATAGTATGGACAGATCACACAAAAACATTGTCAACCAAAATTCATAGAAACATTAACAAAGGTCATTTCCGTGACAGCGTGCCTAATACAAGGCCAAGGCTCTTGAAGTCATCATGAGGGTGAAAGCAGAGTCCATAAAAAAACATTCAAACGAGGATGTGATTTTTAATTTTCCAATCACACAAAAGTTGGTCCAGATGTCATGTAGCATTCAATGGGGACATTGTCAACAGTGTCTCATCTGCAGGAGATTTAACATCACAGAATCACTGAAATAAAATAAGCGCTTATAAGCGCTCCAAACAAAAGAGATAAAAACATTAAATGCCTGAAGAGTCTCTGAATGTTTCATTCAAGAGACCAATTATTAGCCCTGTAATTCTCCTATTTCTGCACATAGTCATGATATGATCAAGGCAGACACTGCCTCTAAGGAGCAGGGGGCTGTAGCAACCCTGAAAACCAATAACGGTCAGGGGTCAGAAAAGGGAAAGCAAAGATCCAAGTCCCATCCTATTGTGTGACATGTTTCCTTCGTGTGCTTGCCCCAAATGCTCAGTGTCAGTGGTAACACTTCAAACACTCAATATCTTCACAAAACACAAAGGACTCAACTGCTTGCCATCCACATCATTTCTTCTAGGATAGGAGATATGGATCCTCTGCAAAGGTCACTGCCAGCTGAAGTTTTAATGATTGGGGAAGGCTTTCTTCTTTGACTTTTTCCCTCAAACCAAATCTACTTAGTGTAAATTGAGGAAATGGTTCAGTGTTATGAAATAAAATTGAATCACGTTTTGGTGTATATGTCAGCTTTAGATTTCAACGGATTATCGTTTTTTGATTTATATTCAGAAATAATCAAAATAAAATGCAGATTGGGAAAAATATACGGTCTGAGAGAGAAAAGTTTTTATTGTTGAGTTAGAGAATAACATATCGGCAATGATTTAAGCAGTAATATTCTATAAGCATGCAGAGGGCACTCTGAGTGGGTGACTTTAACATACTTACATATGATACTCACTGATTTCTCTAAGCGTATAGCATGCAGAAACTTTCTTTGTCCTGTAACCTTTGAACCCATGTGCTGTGCCTGCAAGCGTTACAGAGAGCTAAGCAGCCACTGGATCTTCTTCAACAACACACTTCAGAATCAGATAAATTACAGCATTGCTACCAGACAACCGAGTCCTGCGTCTACTCTGTTACACATTTGTGGCTTTGTGCACCAGAACACAGACAATGTCGTCGGCTAATCTCACAAGACCGGGATCCAATTTCAAGCAGGCACTGCTGATTCGAGAATCAATCTGGTTAGCTTTCTGTTTTTAGCCTGCTCCTGCTTTAGTCTGAGTGTAACTCAAAGGGGTCCCAGTATCCCTGCCCCTGCTGATAAAACATGTTATGATATGGGTCGCTGATTACTCACTCTATGCTGATGCGTGTGCTGATACCTATTTCAGCATTACAAAAGTAGAAGAGTCTCAATATTTACAGTATCCTTCAATTTTGCATTTCTTCCATTTCACAAAACCACACAAACACAAACACACACACACACTCTTACAAATAAAAAGAGAAAATATCAAGTGTGGCAGATAAATATATAATTGTTTGTTCGAGTGTGTTTTGCACAGTATGAGACCTTCCGATTGCTGCACCAAGTAGAATGCACTGCAGGAAGTCTCTTGAGAGAAGGTCTCATTTTCTGCCTCCTGCAGAGAAATATTCAGTCCGTACTGAAATAATATGGGACTCGTTTCAAGGCTTAGCAATTTTCAAATATGCTGGCAATAATGGACAGGGCATCAAATGAAGCACAGCCTCTCATAGCAAGGGGAGCAGAGGTTTTGGATCCACAGCCAGGGTTTCACACAACACCACGGACAGCTGAAGTGCTGTCTACATAACATAGTGTAGAGAGTTAATGGTGGAATCAACACCTGCATTGTAGCCATAAACGGACATTGAGTCATATGTATTGAGTCAAGATGTATTTGGTTTTGGAATATTACTACCCAGTTTTATTTCCATATCTCCCAGCTACATTTGAATATCAGGGAATGTAATTTTCATACTATCTTATATAGAAAAAGAAAGGGAAATCAAGGGTGCATCATAAAAACACAGTGATGGAGTGCAGAAAAATGTTTCAGTGGGCCTTAGTGAAAGGATTCAAGGATTTAACAATCCCACATCCTCTCAGCCTGTCCTTCGTCTCTAATAATCAAGCTTGGCCAAATATCCCTCTGGAGGGGAAAAAAACCATGTCGCATGTCCGCCTCTCACTCATCTTTAGTCTGCCAGACTTGGGTCTTCCTCTTGAAATCTTCCATCACATTTTTGGTTTCAAAAGCTTAAGCACAGCCTTTCCTATAAAAAAAAAAAAAAAAAAATGACTGCCATGTCTTTAAAGCAAGATATCTTTTTTTTGTACTGCATTAGCATGAGATGAAGGGCAGAACATCTGATGCAAAGGAAACCCTGAGAATGCTGGACCACAGACACTGTGAACCTGTTTGTTGCTGCACACCAAAGGCAACTGAATCAAGCTGACCACTTTCAGCTCACGTTGAGCCTTATGTGAATCATAGCATTCCAGCAAAGTCAGGAAACCCATATATGAAGGAGCAATATTCACGAATACAACTTTTATATAATAATGTGCCTTAACAATTTTAAAAAGAAAAAATTGAGCAAACTTATCATACAAATCATTATCATTATAATCATCATTATTATACCTGCTACTATTACTATTATTATTATTATTATTATTATTATTATTATTATTATTATTATTATTATTATTATCATTGTTGTTATTGCATATAACAAATACGTCCTCAACTCTTTTCTTTTCTTTCAAAAGTATCTATTTATTAGATGGCCGGAAGGCTGCGGTTGCTCAGAGCTCCAGGAAGCGGATCGTCCACTGAGCGGCGCCGCAGCCCGCATCTTCCTGCCGGCAGGCCGGCTCTCGCTCTCGCGCTCGCGCTCTGCAGCTCGCAGCAGGCCGAGCCGCTGTCCACTCCGTTTTGGGTTACAGTGACAAGGGCCCCTGTCTGAACCACGACTTTAGTAAGATAATATTACTGGTAGGTGCGAGTCACGGACCGTGTCACTATCGATGGACAAATTAAGCATTTAAAAACATGACCGTGACCCAGAAATTCCCGCTATAATCGGGTCACCGTGCTCGTTTTCAGCTGAGTGATAATGGCGCATCTCCCTGTCCTTCGCATTTCAAGTCCACCTCTTCGCAACGCAACCTGTAGCTCCTGTTCAGCTGGACGAAGCCCGTTGAGCGCCTGTGTGTGTGTGTTTCCGCTGACAGCTTAAAGCGATTTTTTTTATTTTTTATTATTTAGTTGAAGGTCAGTTTAGTCCTATAATGAGCTGCTGGGAGGATTTGTATCAGCCGATTTTAAGCCAGGGGTGTTGATAAATGTCTGCAGCCTTTAAATCATCTCTACCAAAATCTCATACAGGTTTAGTCAAAGAAACAGGGAAGAATTAAATAAGAATGCTAAATGCAATAGCTTTTTTGTTTTGTTTATTATGGTGGATTTATACATGCAAAAAGCTGATTTTACTCTTACGACACAAAGCTGCTGATATTCTCACATTTTGACCCTTCTGTTAACCGAGGAATCTACGGATTCAATTCATTTGAAAAGATGCAGCAAAAGGAGGATAAATCAATTTATTTTATTGTAGAAGCGCATGAGACAATGGTCTGAAAAGTCTTTGCGGGCGTTGAAACAGAACTGCTTAGATGCAAGTGGATATTTCTCTGAACTAGGCCAAACAGAGAGTCTCTTGCTCCTACAGGGTTTTGTTCAGGGTTCCACTGAGAACGCCCAATGCAAAGTGGGCCTACAGCCAACCAGGATGGATTCTAGGGTGGAACTTAAACAGATGGGAAATAGTATAAAGGTGAACACAAGGTCAATATAAGCTTCAGTAATAAAGCTGTAGGCACTGCTCTTAGCGGTGTTGTAAAATTTGACTTAAGAAAACAGATTGTGTGGTCAGAAGGAGCCTGAAATATTCTTTTCCAGGCAGAGGGGGGGGGGGGGGGGGGGCGATTTTCAGCGGGTGGGTTCTCTTTTGTCCCCCTGTTTTTGTTCTAACCCACATTTTCATGTTTATCAGGCCCGCAGCTGAAACATCTACTACTACACAATTGACTCAGAGGAGGTTAAAGCACCCTGGGCACACGGGACCATATTGCAGGTAATTAATATGTCAGTTCAATGACGAACTTCGTCAATACATCTATCACCACACTTACTTGTAACTGGAGTAGCTTGTGGGATGCTGCAGAGAGTGCAGACAGAGAGTACATTTGTCCATTAGTAAACACTTGATGGCGTGTGTTGTGATTGGGGAGGTAGCGGGACTACTCTCCGTCCAGTTGTAGTCATTTTTGCCCATCACCTCCTCATTGCTGTAAAAACACTTGCTGTGCCTTGGTAGATTAACAGAGAGCCCCCTTAATGGAGTAATTACACTGAGCCAAACATCTATTTTTCACCTGTGCTCTGCCATTATTCTCTGTCCCCTATCCACTCCATTGGAAGTCACTTACTCTCCTTACAATGAGTTATCATTGACTGCCATTTAGACGTTCTGGAGCAATTTGTCTTACTGAGGCCACGCGCTGGCCTCATTGCAAAGAACAATCATTCTCTCTCCAATATATAAAACATTCATTGGAAAAAGGAAGAGAAAATGCCCCACAAACAGATAGTAGAGAGTGGCTAATAGATACTATAAAGGTGACAGACAACGAAAATAATGTAGAAGATTGCTGGAGCAGGAACATGTGTGCACAACCAGTACAAAAGCTTCGGGGACTGGGCTGTGGGGGGAAAAAATCCTTCACAAGACAAATGTGTTAAATGGGTAGTAAGGCAGTTATTGGTGGTGGTAATTGCTCTGGTTGCAAACAAATCATAAGTCTCAACTTAAATTTAAAACCAGGAATTTGGTGCTTTTCTTAACTGTATTTCCTTCTAGTCTCAGTTTTAGTGCATGTTGAGACTTAATTTATGAACCGTATTTACTCTAACATTTTGAATTCATCTTCCAGCATCTTGTCGGTTGGCTCTTTTTTGACTGCATGCTTGCTATTGATTGACCTCTACTTGTTGATACTCTGTGGGTTTTTTTCAGCCTAAGATCATTTGTTCTTGTGTGGTATGAAAAAGGAAACCTTTTTAATGTTTTGGACTGAAATAACTCAGTCGGAATTACTAATGGAAAGATATACAGAATATAACATTGAAGTTTTACATGACAAGTTTTTTTTGGATTTCCTTTTTTTTTCTTCAATTTTTTTGTACAATACTATAGTTGCTGTTAGATCTTTTTAAACGGGATCGGTGTGACATGCATCTTGAAGGCAAACATTCATTTTAAACAGTGCCCAGGAATGATTAATCACATTCTTAACCAGTGGTTGTAAGATTAGTCTCTCACTGCTTAACACAATGACAAATAACCATTTTTTTTTCTTCTTGCACTGATAATCTGGACAACTTTAGCATTTCTTACTAGCACAAGTGAAACCATTAATCCTTGGTGATACTGATGATAAGAGGTGACTTAAGAGTAATGGATCTGTCACCTTTAAAAAAGGAGGACAAATTGTAATAATTAAAACAAAATGGCCATTATATGTTGTGCTTCCTGTCACTTTCTTTTAACAATAGTAATAAATTTAGTAACTTAATGGATTCATTTGTTCGTTATGAATATTAAGGATGATATCATCCACTCAATAGTGATCAGTTCAAATTTTAAGGATGGCTCTAGCAGGAGAGGGAACAAAGAACATGGCAATTTGACTGGGATTGTGCTGTTTTGATTTGGCTGTAATGGATATGTTGAAGCAGGAGCAGAGACACAATGAACATCTCAATGGAGAAGGTGTTTCAATGCTGCTGAAATTTGAACCTGACTTGAAGGACAACAACTATTTGTACAGTACCAAACAATCATCAAACAGTTTCCCATTTTTATAGTTCAAATAAACCTCTAAAAGCTAAACTTGCTTACGTAATATATGTGTCAAAACTATTAAGAATGACTTAAAGTTAACATTGATACATACCGCTGCAATGATTTGTCCATTAATGGATGGACAGAAATCAAATAGATTAGTTGTATTGGTAATTTCAAGCAAACGTTGTTAAATGCTTCTCAAATATAATAGTTTGCTGTTGTGTGTTGTTATGAACTATCGGTTGTACAATTCAAATTCAAATGTACTACCTTGGGATCTATGAAGTTGGGATTAAGAATTGCACAAAATGGCAAATCATGGGTTATGTAGGCTAAAGCAGACTCACCTGCATGAGGGTGTCATGCTTTCAAAATAAAAGCGTGGATAAAAAGGTTTGCTTTATTTCTATTGTGGTAAATATCTAACAAATCTTATTATTAGAGTTATTGAATATTAAATCAACCATAATTGCAAGCTTCTTCTTACCATTTTGTAACCCTCAGTTGTATAAAAACTACAGATTAGAAGCCTCATTTAAAATAACACAAATGGGAAGTTATCAGTTTGGTTATCAGTATTGGTCATGATTTAGTTTTGGTTCATAGAAGTTTTTAAAAAAGAATTAAAAAATACATATCATCCTCCCCAATTAAGAAATTATCTTGGATGATTATAATCATAAATTGCTTTCATGTGCTTTCACTCCAATTGGCAACAAACTTACCACATTGCATTTGACCCCATGGAACTTGTTCTGATAGATTCTGTGCTTTTACTGCTGATGGTGCTACATACCCATGGTGGCCAGAAAACATTAACAGCTCAATGTGATGTTGAAGATAAGCCCCAATATGGCTGAAAACCCCAGCAGATTAGAGAATAGAGCAATTATTTTTATCCAGACTTTTATATTGAAAGGATGACACCTCATGCAGGGGACTCTGCTTTCTCTCATTTACATCCCATGTTGTGCCATTCTCCTAAACGTCCTTGAGACAGTCCAGGTTGACTTCAGCGTGTCTTTCTGTTGTGACCCACCATCTACCCTCTGAATACTTTAAATGTAAAATGGATACACGGTGATAACTCTTTGAATATGAGTTAGCAACCAGCGCCGTGAGGAAATATCCACAGACCTAACAAAGGCTAATTGAAACTCTCAATTTAATCGTCTCCCGCATCATACGTTCTTTTTGTCATTACGCCTGTCTCAAGCTCTAATCAGCTGTTGACGCAGCAGCCTGGAGGTGTTTCACTGTAATTGACAGGATGATATTTAACACGCATAATTGAGTTTCTGATTGATTATTATTTTAGATTATTGTCCCAGTTTCATTTAATAACTCCAGGTATATTGAAATGAAGGAGAACACAGTTATTTAATCTCTCTCCACTTTTGGTCAGGCAACAAAGGCTTTGTTGTCAATTTGTTCCTAACTTTGAACACAGTTTGACTCTCTTGGGCGTAATGCATGTATTATTGGACTAGATGAAAACATGATTTCCTTAATTTCTTAAGTCTGCTTAAGATGTCAAAATCTGTTCAAGTTTGACGATGAATCATTTTGGTTTTAATCAAGCGCAGTGACATAAAGAGGATACTCGCTGAGAGCCCAACCAGAACTAATTAGGCATTTGAATATTGATGGAGTGAGCACATGATAATATTAAAAAAAAAGCTTTTTCCATCGCATTTAAGCTTTATATATCATTGGAATAGACTTTAGAAAAAATCCAAAATCAAACCTTTAGCTGCTATTGATTGAAATACATGCATATAAAACTGTAACACTCAGCATCCATCTGTGTCCTTTAATGTTATAATCCTAAAGCATTGAATAAGTAGAATGATGAAATGTTGTTTCTCATACTGATAAGGATTATATAGAAATAAAAAAATTATAGAAAAATATATCTATAATGTTGATTTAAGGTAAGTGTTCCAGATTTGAAAACTCTGCCATTATTTTACTTTATTTGGGGATATTGGTGTAGTTCTTAGGTTGCTACCATATTATATCATTTTTTCTGTTATTTCACATATAGTTTCTCTCCTTAAACACCAGACTTATCATTCTTTGGCAGCAACAGTCCCAGGCACTTTATGCATAGTACGACTGAAGCCGGAGTTCTGTTTTGATCAAAGGAGTTCAGGGGCCTAAGTTTAAAATCCTCCAAAGCCCATTTTGGCGAGTCTTTGTTTAGCCCAATGGCATTCTGACCCCATGCTTCTCAGACTTTGAACTCAAAGTTTGGAAAAGCCGTATTGCTTCTTTAAACACATTATCAGTGGGCAAGGTTTTAAGAAAATCACTAATCATCTTAAGGTTTTAGTGCAGTGTGGCGGTATCATGGCTTGGGGGCCAATTTATTTCCATGGGTACTGTAACACATTTCATGTGGAACATACAGCTCGAAAGTTTTTTTTTGCTCTTTCAGCGTTTGCATTATATTGTGAAGTAGCTAGACACTGCTACAATAATTCACTATTTTAGTAAAGTGTGGCACTCGACATAAAATGGTTGGGCGTAGTGTGGCTGTAGCATTTACTTTAACTTCACTTACTTTGTGTGTTGGATTAAAAATTAATCACAGAACTTGGCTCTGTGTTTAATGTTAAGCCTTAATGTTACAGTTTAATGAATATTGTATGTATTGCTGTGACGGAAATGTTTTATATCAGCACTTGTAATGGTTGGTGAAAGTGGTATAAAATTGGCAAAAGACACCTCACCACCTCAGCATCATTTAATCTGACAAATTGTCAATGCCATTGCAGATGATGCTTTTTCCTTCGACTCAATCGTTGTTAGTTGCATTGAACATGCTAGTTTGGTCAGTTACAACAACTTGAGCAATCAGAATTCCTGCAAACATTGAGTTCTATCTCAATGAAAAATATATATATATATCTTGGCATTCATCTGTTTCATCCCAGTGGAGACTGTGCACTACTTGCAAATTTGTTTTAGAGATTTCACTGATGGATACACATTTACACCATTCTAGACGCCAATAAATTGTCTTATGAACACATAGTACTGTCACTTATATCCTGAGAGTATGTGTGGAAACATGTGTTCGTGTGCAATTATGCTTGTGCCCCTTAGCTCCTCTCACACCTCTCCAGTGTCAATGGCCCCCATTCTTACAATTTGGTACCTTAAATCACATTGTCTTCAACTGGAAATATTTCAGCTGCATATCTGCCACTCTAAAGGGAGGTGAAGACAAAGGAGACGAAGGTAAAAACACACCCTGTTGTGTGAAGCCTAGAGAAGGCCTTGAACCCTGCCATTCATCTCTTTCACTCCATCAGCTGAGTCTAATTGCCAGAGAGGACAGGATACCCAGGGCCCAATTGTTCCTTATCCTCTTTAGAGCTTCTGAGGCATGAAAAGCAAAAGGCCCGCTTTTGATCTTTTTTGGGTTCGTTTTTTTTCTTCCTCCCGTCATTCTCTACTATCCTTAGAGTGAGACACTTTTTTCACACTGTGCCCCCTTCTTCAACCACGCAAAATAATTATCAAGCTCTGCTTCATCAAATAATGGCAGATATTGGAGGTCATGATGGGGAGGGCCAGAGGTCTGCAGTGGTGTCCTAAGACTTGGTGGAGCTCCCACTCATCTAAGAGGCATGCTACTTAGCTGTGGCTACCTTTATATACCTTGACCCCGGTTTTCGTTTGTCTGTCCTAATGAGACCCTCTCACGCAGCCAGTGCAATAGAGGTCTTCCAATGGCAGGGTTGGGAGGCCAAAGTACAATGATACACAGGGCTCTGCTCAGACAAGGGCGCATCTGTGCTATCTTATTAAGCCTTGGAAAAGAGCTCATGCGTCTCAACGTCCCATAGGCGCTGAGAGCAGATCTATTGACACCTACTTATCCTTCGCTGTTAACACCTTTCTGTGAGGAGACAGGCACTCCCAAGTCCTTGTTAGAAGTAATTCTTGGCAGAGAATTTAGGAAGGGAAAGTGCTTAACTCGGTCTGGGTGGCCATGTGGCACGAGGACAAAGAATGCATGATGAAAAATTCCTCGTTACTAGATTAAAAACAAGGGATGTCGTAGTCGGATGTTTGTTTACAGCTTGTATTGTTATAGATATGCACTTTGCTATTAACCATTCCCAGAAACCGAGGGACAAAAAGTTGTATGCAAGTTGAAACCCCTGTTGAATTGAGAGTAAAATAAGAGCAAAATTTGAAACAATGAGATTCAAAACTGCCGACATATTCACCTATTCACCATTTGTTGAGAAAAATGACAAACAGAAATACAAGAAGGCAAACAAAAACCTTTAAGCAATCATGTTAAGCGCGCCTAACATCTGAGCGCTGTGCGAGAACAAAGCAGGGCTCCTGTCAGCACATCGATCCACTCCTGAAGGCGCACACAACCATGGCTCTCTGATTGCTCCCAGCCTCCCGCGCCTCTCCCCCCACGTCTCTAACTCTCTGTGCTCCAGCTCGTTTCTGAGAATGTGCTTATCGATCTGGCCTACTTTGTTGGAGTTAACTCAGTGATAAAACCTAACCAAGGGCTTCCAATGGCCCAAAAGAGTTGGGAAGGCAGAAGAAAGGTCAAGTTGATTGCTAAACCAGAAAGGACTGGATGCTCAATTCACACAAATGATTTGTCATAATAGCAATTTCTGGAAAATGAAGGGAGATCCTCAAGTTTTAATTATAGCCGTTGTCTGATATGTGTCACAAGAGTTATACAGCGCTCAATGAAATACCTGCTGCTTCTGAGAGAGTTATAGAGAGTTATGGGAATAAAAACAGTAAAATAATATATCTATTATAAGATTACATCTTTAATTCTGTAGATCAAACCATAAACAAACGTGATGTACAACTTGGAGAAAAATTATGATATATTTTTATGAACCCTTTCATTGATTCTCGCCCAGTTTTTTTTTTTAAATACATGGTTGTATAGGCGGTCATACAATTACTGAACTGATAGAATATTGACTGATAATGGAGAATTTACAATATTTACTTATGGCTAATATGAAATTAAAGCAAGTAAATAAACCTGATAATACAAAAAAAAAATTGCTTTCATTGACTCGATAAGCACAGCATCTCCACTTGGTACAGTAGGTGGTATAAGATAGCTAAGGTAAATATCTATCAATAGATGGCGGAGTGGAGCACACTGTTTATTATGTCAAACTACTGCATCTATAGAGTCACATACTAAAGACTGGAGAGCCAAACCGGACATCTTTGGATTGGAAATTTGAAGAAGCAGGACTGAAAATTGTATTACTTTTTCAGAGTTCAGGGACAAAAATTAAGTTAAAAGTTTAAACAAACAACAACTCTTACAATGAAGTTTGTGAAAATATGGATATCAAACCACCTGTATTTATTCTCTACATCTTAACCCCCCCCCCCATTTCTTTTCTGCATATTGATTTGGCATAGGTTTAACGCTGGATGCCCTCCGTGACACATTCACAGCACTCCCTGACAAAAAGCACTAGAAGTACACCGCCGTGTGACTCCTTGTGTGATAACTGGGTTATGTACTGTATGAATGTGAGGATCCACCAGATATAATGTTTGGCTGTAACCAATCCAATAACCTTAATTTAAGACAAGGTTACAAGGGCTTGTTAAAATATGATTTAAGTAAAGTTTAATTGGTAAGTAAAGCGGGCTTTTGGGCCTTGGCTGATTTTTATCTACTGACTTATACTCCCTCCAACAAAGACAACCTAATTTGCAACTTACCAATTTCCCATTATCTTTGATTTTAATTTTGATCAGTGTTTAATTCTGCCATAAGCTATTTTATCACAAGAAATAACAAACAGCCCCTAATGACATAGTCAAGAGTAATAACAATTTAATTCCAGTGTTGTACAGTGTATTGTTCATGTTATACAAGCATACACACAGATGTAAAATCTATCCTCCTTAAAACAAGTTATTCATGCTTTGTATGTGTAATCATTTCTCCAGAGTGTGATTACGTTGAATTTCAGTTTGTATATATATATTTTTGCAAGTGTGTTGTGCTGTCGTGTTTATAACGTTCCATGTGGGAGGGTCTGTTGATAAGTAAGCCATCTGTAGTGTTCTGCTGGCCGACATGCTGTGGAGCGAGACTTGATAGTGTGGAGAGACTTGACTTGACAAATCTTGGCACATAATGAGACAGAAGGGAGTAAAGGCAGAAGTCTGTCCAGAGTTAAACAATTAGATTTGTCCCTGAGGTAAAGACCAGGCAATGCAAGGACTCTCAGACTAACAAAATCAATATGGCTTCCAGTAAGAACACTCTGGGGGTAGAGTGATGAAGAGGTTATCATTCTTTTTTTCCCCAGATTAGGACACATTCACATTGAAGAAAAATAATGCTAATAAAATCAAAACTGCTTGTCAGTGATGTGAAAATATGCGTATGACAGTTAGTCATATGTCAAACGTAATGTCTCCAATGAGACATGATAACATAGATCAACAGGGCTTCTGAACTGAGCCTCTTTTATTCGGTAACCAATTTTTAGAAGATCTTAAAGGAGACAGCGTTTGAGATTGAAACTTTCACACCCGCCGACAAAACCAAAATGGAGCATTAGTCAGGAGACGGAGTGGGCAGTCCCCTTGCGTTGCATCCCCTCTTAGGTCCTGCCCAGACGTGAGGGTCTAATCTAACATCTCACCACTGTTCTCAGTAGACCTCACAAAGGTAGCACTTCCAGGGCACGGAGGGTGGGCTGTTGGCCGTCTTGTGCTTGCATTGGGTTTGAAGAAGACAACAACAGAGAGAGTGAAGGGTTTTGGTGTGGGAGTTGGGGCAACTAGCATGCAACTGCCGTTACGCAGAGAGGTCCCCTCAGAGACGCTGATTCGCTGACCATAAAGGTGTGAGTGTGAGCTGTGCGTAGCCTATCGCCTCATCTCCATGGAGACAGAGATGCGGCACCCCAGTGGGCTTGTCTCTGCTGTGGCCCGGAGCAGCAAAGGTACTGGGAAATGTAACCTGGCCATCACCTGGGCTCCAGGGAACCAGGAGACCCTGCTCTGATGACCTTCAACAACCTGCCAGTCTGTCATCTGGGCGCAGGGAATAACAAGAAAAGAATCAGCTAGGGATATGTGTAGAAACATTGTTTACCGGGCCGTCGTGTCTTCGGTGGAGGCTCTTCGTTCCAGTGGGAATTAACCTTCTTCAGACATCACCTCAATATTCTAAAATGTTCTTGTAGGCTTCACCTTTTAACTTTATTTTCAGATTTATTTTGGTCAATTATAAACAGGTGGTAAAGGATGAAAACAAATTAGCATACAGTCAGTTCTACTGTTACATTGTCAAATTTTTTTTTTTCTAATTAAGTCTTAGTCTTTGAAGAGGTTTTGCGGCCTACAAGTCCTGGCAACTCAGTCAGTCAAAGCAAACATAAATAAATATTAAGTATTTAAAGCATTTTAGTCAGAATTCTGTCAATGAAAAGTGTTGACATTTTCTAATATATGAGATTATTATTAACATTTCAGTCAATCCTCTCAAGCCAAAACCAATATTATTGTCATTACGCCATATTCCCCATAAGATTTTTTCTGATAATCTAACGACAAACAGGTTGAATGATTAAGAATGCAGCTTTGAAGAAAGTGTCTGGTCTCAGGATTTCAATTTAAGGAATATATTCAGAAATGGAACATGTTCTTATTTGCATATTTATTGTCATCCACAGCGACTCCTTACCCATCTAAAGTTCTTGAAGAGATTGAGATAGATTTGACATTCGTCCCAGAGACCTTTATCATTCACTTTAGATGAAACTGCGAGACTCTGATAGAGCCAGATACCCTAAGGGAAACTTCAAAGGAAACCAGCTGCTTGTTGATTCGAAAGGAATGTGATGGACTAAAAACAATTTCACCTGCTGGGATTTTAGACAATGTCTTATACCGTCTAAAACAATCACTTTCTAAATCTTGAAATTCTTGATATAAATAAAGGAATCTAAAATGTGCAGGAAAAAAAGGTTAATTGTTAAATTCATTATTAATTAAAGTTTTTTCTATGGTGGTGATATGTATGATTATTTTTCTATTAACTTTAATCATAAAATTGCGTAAAAAAGTACAAAATACCAATGGCAATCTTTATAAAAGCCAAGTTAACATCTTTTCTTTTTGTCCAACAGTCTATGCACACAATGTTCCATCAACACAATGGCCAAAGGAGACAAGTCATTACAATGGAAAAGCTCTATTTTGTCCAAATTAGGTATTATTTAAAAAATTATTTGACTATTGAAATAGTCGTGTTTGATGCCATCTCAACACTTTACCAAACACTGACTTCTTAAATTAGCGATGCTTCATGTCTTTAAAAAACACAAACCAGGGTTATAAGGGAATATTAGTCATACTTGAATTTCACAGTTGGTTGATACTCGGTAATAATATTGATTTCAAACTTTGAATAATTGTGATTCTATTCTGATTGTAAACAAAATATACTGTATATTTTATTGAAAGTTTTTTCTGCATTCTTTATTTTTATTATGCTATTTACAATTTCCTTAAAATTGATAAATGAATTCTAACAAAACACCTAATTGAAAATATTATCAATATCTTTAGTAGTACACCTGAAATGTGGCACACATCATATCATCAAAGTGATGTCAATAAACAGTACTAATACAAAAAATGTTAATGTTTAAGTCAGCAACAGATTATTTTAGATACTAAACATTAGATAATTCAGTAAAGTATCTTCTTATTCAGCAGTAGAGGATGTAGAATCAGGAATATTGCAGTAATGTTTTGTTTACTGTTATAGGTATCACTGTAATAAATTATCTTCAAATGGGATCTCAAATCTTCTGTGTTTGAGTGTGAAGCAGCACCATCCAAACTGTTCCCTGGAGACACTTGTGTTGCATTATCTGACAAACCAATGCAGGAGATTCTGTGGAAAAATCTGTGCTTTCTTCCTTTCAGCCAAAAAGAAGGAGGGTTTTGAATGGTGTGGTGATTCTTTATGCAGAGCTGAGACGCGACACCTTCCAGACGGTGAGAGATGGCAAGCACTAATAATACAGAGCTGTACAATGGTTCTGACAGGCGAGCAATAAAGCAATCAGGGTCCCAGGCATTCCAAATCTCTTTACCGCCCACCCTCTAACAGACTGAGAGATGGGTGGCTGACCTGTGAGCTGTCAATCATGGGGGATACCTGCTGCAGTCTGATCAGGGAGAGCTGAGGGCACCAGTCCATCAGATCTGTTTTCACACTCCAGACACTAACATTGCAAGCATAACCACAGACACAAAAAACCCCTCCGCCTTGCTCTTAATTAGGAGATGTGTGTTGTTTGGGAGTGCGTGGGGGACGATGGTGGTCTTGTTTAGTTTAAATGGGTATGGGAGTGTCTTAGATATAGGGGGATAGTAAGTGGAATCCCAGTGAGACAGAGAATAACCTTTTCCCTTGATTTAGGAATCAGGCATTGATCTGTCACGCTGTTTTGTACAACCAAGAGCTTTTTCAGTGTGGCTTTGCAGTATGTGACACTCCACTGAGCGTGTGTGTGTGTGTATGTTTGTGTGTGTTTGATAGGTAGTGGGTCATAAGTACGGTGGGTAAAGGCTTGTTCATTTACCGTCTGTATCGCATTCCAGCAATTAGATCACTATAATACTGTGGTTAGTTAGTGGCTTTCTGGTGGTTTCCTCCCGGGTCCTCCTGTCTGAGAGTTGACTGCTCTACTCCTCCACAGGTATCTCCTTCTTTTGTCCAAGTTGGGATTCTTTTGTTCGACTGCCGAGCTCCAACGATCGGCTTCAGCCAGTGGCCACGTCTGAGAGCAGTCTGGCCGTTTAGACTCTAAATCTAACATTATCACTGGAAAAGCATGCCCATCTGGCATTTTGTCTTGCTGATGATCGCAATGTCCAATCTTGACAGAAATGTTAGATGTTATATTTTTTGTCGTCTCTGTCAACGGAACACTAAAGGAGCTACATTCAAGTGAACATCACTAAATACTTTTGGTGATGATTTATTTATTTATTTTTTTCTAAGTAAAAAAAACACATAATTACATAATTGTAATAAAAATTATGAGACATCAAATAGAACACAAATTAAACATATATAAAAACATACAACATTAATACGAAGTGTTTATAAATAAATGTAGTATTTTAGGATATCCATCACTGTTGTTATGAAAATTACTACTAATGGCTGGAATGCTACAATAGTTGCTACGGAAATAACATTAATTAAAGTTGAGGGAATTCTGTTAGTTTGGACATTTTTGGAAATGTTGGGCTACCCAATGGAAGAACCATTTTCTACTTTGGACGCTCCATGAGCTTTCTTCAAGCACCATCTTCAGATTGAGGTAACATGACTAAACATGTATTGTGCCCAAAATACAGTATTGTTATAATGCAAAGAATTAAATACAAATAAATCCTATGCACTTTTATAGTCTGAAGGTATTTTTTATGGTTATAGTCTCATTTCTTTGTAGGAAGAGAATGCATACATCTTCACTGTACATTGGCTGGCTGTAGGCTAAAGTCGGGCTGGACCTCGATGGTAAGAATTGAGCCAATTTTTACCCTGATCTTGAGCCTCACAACCCTCCTCGACACTGTTGGACAATCGGATGGATTTCTATTGTGTCAGAAATTTTGGTCGGCCGACTCAGGCTTTCACACATTTGAGGCAAAGACACGACAGGATTACCTGACGTCAGCAAATTTGTTTCTCACTGTGCCTGTGCAAAGCGGCTAGTGAGCGTCTGAGTTAGTAGTTGTTGACATGGTGTGTCATGTGGACAATAATTAAAAGTAGTCATAAAGTAGGTAATGCAGTTTGTGGCTGGTAGCAACTGCACAGCAAGGAAGAAAAAGAAAAATCAGAGCAGTGCTTACAGGGACCGTACAGTTTGAGCACTCAAATAATTTATACAAACAAAAAATAATTTATAGTTTGTTCCCAGCTTAAGCTTTGTCAAACCAATGTCAGTCGGAGACAGCTTCACAAGCTCAAACACTGAGTCGACATAGGTCTCAACCAGAGGAGTTTGTCCCTAAACGATGCCTTGTTGTCATTCATACATATTTTGGCTTCATTGAAAATGAAGCCAAACTATGAACAAAAATCCAAATGTAAAAATTACAGGAAACAGTCTCAGGGTCATAAGACAATCACACTGCTGAGAATGCAATCTAACAATTGTTCAAGTGCTTTTGTAGTCCAGCTGTCGCTAATGGAAGCATTTAAAGGTACAGTACGTAAACTTTAGGGATATCTCTTTGAATAAATGGAATAGAATAAATTTAACTATGTTCGTTGCTGTATTATCAGCTGAAAATAAAAAAATATTCTATTGGAATGTTAAGTTGGAAAGAGTCCTTTTTATCTCCATAGCGGGGGGTTCTAACGTTCACATGGAGGCCATCATAACTGTGCAGTCACCTACAGTAGATGGATAAACCAAAAGGGTCTGGAGAGGCATTTTTGCATTTTTAAGTTGTTACTATGGAATTGTTTTGTGTTTGGACAAATCGAAGATCATACTTATTATTTAGCTCAGGATCTGAGGCCGGCGGCATTTGCCACAAGCTTCAGGGTGTCCCATCCCTGCTTGGACCTCGCTTCTTCTTGGCCTTTATAAGTTGATGAGCCCTGGTATTTGTTAAAACTGTTGTAGTTAAAGTTGTGTAGTAGTAGCAGTAGAGCAGAGTAAAAGCTGTTGTGTTCAAATAATAAAAGTACCTATCCCTCAAAAAGAGATGGCCTTGTCATATCATGTGACACACTTGGGCTTCAGATACCATCTTTGAAGGATGTGGCGCCTGATTTGAGCACACTGTAAACAAAAAAGTTGTAAAGTCCTTGACTCCATCTTACCCCCAGCTAATCTTAAAAATGGGCAAAAAGGTTGAGTCTGAATGGAGTTGTTTGAAGTGAAAAACCCTCGTAGTTCATTCTAAGTGAGCTAGCTAAGGCTAACCAGATAAGCTATTGACGTTTTCAAGTCTTGAAAATGGTTTCGCAGAGAAAGCAAAGCAATTTCTTCTGAACACTATTCAGACAAAATCGATTGTAGATTTCCTGTGATGATTTACATTACTGGCGCAAGTCTGTCTGTGATTATATTTGCCCCATAAAAGCAAGAATCCCTCTCAGTAGCCGTAAGCTAGCGAACAACAGGGGGCACCAAGGGAGCTTGTGTCTGTGTGTTTGTGTTCATTTCAGCCTCCAGCTGACTAAACTCAGCCCCCACCAGAGACTTTGCTTTTTCTCTGTTGTTTCGCAGTGTATTATTTCTTTTTCCCCATCTCCTCTTGGTACTTTTGGGAAGTGAAACACATTTCCCCTCCATTCAGCAGAGAATTGTAGAAATGATTTATCTAGAGTGAAGATAAAAGTTTGAAAAAATAAACTTTGCTCTCCTCCCACCAGAAAGCGACCTAAGCTCAAAGCCGGAGCAGAATCTAATGATTACTCCAGTAGCAGCAAGGCTCTCTCATTCATAACTCTGGCATTTTCCCCTATTCATTAACTTGTGTTTACAATTAACCTCACCACAGATCATCCTTTATTTGTTCACTATTTGATTGGAAAACTCAGCAAACAGGTGAAGTCCAATGGCTTGAAGTCATACGTAGAAGTTACCTTGTGGCTAACTGTCACTCAAGTGCTTGCCCATAATTATTCATAACTTTGAGCCTTAGTATAATTTAAATTAGATAGTAAGATGACATCCTCCCTAACCAAATCCAGTCATCATGGATGTAGATACTAGCTAAGGAGAATTAAATAATGTGTGCACAACTGAAGGTGTCTCTGTATGCCTCCGTATAATGTTGGGAATTCAGGTACTTTGATTAAACTTTTTCAACTGTACCATCGCTCCAGCTGCTACTTAAATGTGAGTCCTCTTCAGGAAACACAGCATGGACATCTTCACCACGCAGCAATCTTTACTTTTAAAGATACAATACTTCTTCTTCTGCTCATTAGCCCTTTCTGAGGTTACTCTCTCTCTGGTGGATTATTTCTCCCTGGTTCCAGCCTCACTACTCCGCCAGTCGGATTATCTCATTTAAGTCAGCTGCGCCAATCAATTCACCTGGCCCTGCTCCCCCCTGTGACCCGACTCCAGCTGACATCTCCCTCTTCAGCAGCTCCATACTAAACCTCACCCAAGTCCACAACCGACTAAAATACATAGTCATTGTGTTCACTTCGGTCATGGTTTGTGACCGAGGAAAATGAGGAAATGTGGGTGTAGGTTTTGTTCACGTTACTCAGTGCAAGTGACACGAACAAACCCGCATGATCCCGCAGTGAGCAAAGCGAGTGAAATAAGGTGAGTGGAACGGGGAACCAATATGGCGTTTTTGTGAACACAGCCTCACTTTATAAAGTTTACAGCCTGCTGTGCTATATTTAAATCTATATAATGACACAGTTAGTGGATTTGACTCAGAAAATGCTTACAGATTTCTCTCACGGATGATTCCATTCATTCGGCTTTAGGCCAGCTCTGCACAGAACTAAAGTAAACAAATCAACCAGAGCCAAGTTAGCCTTAAATTGGGCTTATTTAGGAGTTAAATCTGATCATGTCTTGAAATGCTACTCTGTTTGATAATGAACATGAAAAGCTGTATTAAGTTGCCTCTCTTCGTTAAAGGCTTCTAAGCCGTTCCATCTTTGACCACGTATCACGTCACTGCTGTTGGGTGTGGTGAACCAACAGCGATGTTCCTGCGTATTGTCGCACTCTGTAGTGCATTACCAAATCACTGCAGCATGAAAACCACCGAAAGCCACACACAGCGTCTTCAGCTGGTATTCAGTAATAAAGTAGGCAGTTGTTTGTTAAGCACTTGGCTCTCTTTGCAAATCTAGCAAGATCCTGGGTCTTTGCAGCGTAATCTGTGCTCTTGGTTTGTGCTTGTTTACAAGATATTATCTCTGGCTTACAAGAGGTGGGGTCCTTGGAGGAGACTGAAAAGTAGAGCAAAGTAAGGAGCTCCAACAGAGTTCCCTTTCGTCTTGACTGATGTCAGATATAACACCGTAGCAGCTACAGTATGCTTTACATTTTTACATTTTATCTATTCTCTATTACTTAGTAATATTATATATATGCACAGACTGGCATCTTGGCGTCTGAGTAAACTGACAGGGTGTGTTACTCTAAACTATGCATAATCTGGCAATCCCTGTGATTTCAGTTGTGCACATGTAATACTAAATGCAATAGGCTGCAACACCTGAAGAAGAGTTTAACCTATCTTAACACTAGGTTTAAGCTGCAGTCATGGACAGATGCTCCACGTCAGTCCAGAGCAATAGCAACAGGAGTTAATCCTCCTCACTTTGTCTAACTGATTCTACATTCACTCCTTCTAAGAGATTTACCGGTGGGGGTGGACGATGTAAGATAAAAGTGTGATTGATCATGGAGTTGACTTGAATGCAAACCTGGCAAGGTTCAGAAAATATTTAGGTTCAGTAAGGATATCCTAGTGTTGTATAGTAGGTAAGCAGTTTTGCTTGGATGCACATGCGTGTTCATTAAGTCAGCAAAACAATGTTAAGTCACATTGTTTGTCTTTAGCAGCTTGATGACTTTGAATCAGTGTGCTGCACTAATGATGATTATCAGCCAAAAGTGTAACTGAGCAGAACATAGCAAAATAAAAAAATGTTAGTTTACATGCCACAGAAATAACATTTTAACTGTATGTTCGTTCGTGTGGCTAATCATGGATTTTGCATGCCGTGAAATTTTAATTTTGACACTTGGTCAGCTTGAGCCTACGCTTTTGTATTAATAGTTATGAAGATAATTGCCAAGAAAAAAACGAAATGTTATACCCTTCTCGAGATCAAACAGGCATTAGAGAAATTAAATTAAATAAATAAAAATAAATAAAATGAAGTGGAGACAGAAACAAATATGGTCTTTTTCTGAGACCGAATATCATTTAGAAGTGCTCCCAAGTCTGCCTTCTGGAGTCCACTCCACCTGGGAACTTTAAAACATAAACCACCACTTGTGTCCCCTCGTCTCCAGGATGGATCAGACAGTAGGAGTGTCGGCAGCTGCTGCCAGTCTGCAGGTACTCCAAAACATAAATCATCATTGCGATACGACGGACCACAGCAAAATCAATCAGTTTTTACGGGACCCGTCAATCACTTTTTATGCGCACATTTGAAGAAATGGCATCAGTTTCCAGCATTGTGCAATATATAACAACCAACCACAACATTAGGAACACCCACATATCCACGTATTTCATATTAAGAGTAAAGGTCTTAGAAAGTAATTCAGACAGGACCAGTTAGTAGAGCTTAGAATCCAACCCTAATTTCTTCATATTGCTTTGAAATAAACCAACTGCTGTTGAGGTATAAAGTGATGATTGACGGCGCTTAATGCGGCGCCCTCTCATTCCGACCACATCCTGTTTTACAAAAACTAAAAAACAAACCATTTCTTAATTTCTGTCTCCTAGTGATTTTAGTTTTTCATAATCAAATTAGGAAATGAAAATTAAACCGTTTTTTGTGATTTTATCCAATCCCCATTTGATGGTGAAAAGGAAAAAATGATGATACTTGTATCTCAAAACAAAAAATTAAAATCACCAGTCATTGTTTCGGTTTTGGTTTTTTTCATTAACATACATCAATAACAACAAAATACTAAAACATGATGGACATAATATGCATATTAGTTGCATATTGATCCGTATTAAAAAAGAATTTAAAAAGTCTTAATATTGCAAAATACCCTTCAAGTGCATAATCTAAACCTTAGAGTTGTTTTCCACGAGTTTTGATGTTTTGCTCAGTGTCAGCTATTTATAAAGAAAGCCATCAAGTCAGTGTTAAGTGAGGGGCTGTCATTTTATTCAAAAATGTTATACCTTTTTGAATACATTTTATATAATTGTCATAACTATGTTTTTTGTGCTAAGTTTCAGCTGAAGATATCATTTTTTTAATGTTTGTTACCAAAGAAAACCTGTTTATGTCCATAGGAGCAGTTCTTCATTGAGGTCCTTTGGACAAATGTAGGACAAGACAAAAGCAAGTGAGCGTAAACATGAAGACTCCTGAAACTTTAAGATGAACAGTCGACCTTATTTGATTCCAAAACACACCAATCAGAATCAGTCTTTCCTTGATTTATCACGTTACACAGTACATACACGTACAACATCGTGTCATTTATCTCAGCATTTAACCCTTTCCTGAGGGAGCAGTGAGGCGCTGAGGTTTGTTGCGTCACGGCTTGTTGTGTCAGGGGCTGGACACAAACCTGTGTCACCCGGTTGAGGGATGACTGCTCAACACACTGAGCTAAAGACACCCCCCATCTTTTGGTACATTTTTCAGTGATCACTTAATCAGTGATCATGTGATTTCAATATATTAGACGCCTTACAATATCTGTATTTCAACTGTGTTTCTGTTAGACTTTTACTGACTGGAATCCTCAAATTTGGTTATATTTCCCCTCTTTTTTCAAGCTTATGGAACAAATGTTTTATGTGTGCAGCCAATGACAGAAGATGAAAGGAGTTCATGTTTAAGAGATGGACAATGAATCATGGGTTTCGTAGACGTCTTCTCTCTGTGGTGCTCTGTGGACATCCCCCCCACATCTAGGAGACTAGATTGCATCTAGGTCCAGCTGTTTGTCTCCACTCCAAACACACAGTCCCTTAGGTTAACCTTTACTACGAGAGCTGAGAAAGAGGTCCATATGCCTTTTACATCATCCTGAAACTGGATCTTTCATCTTGAATTCTTGCCCACTGACTTCAATATCTTCACAACGGATCGTGCTTTTTTATATGTGCAATTTAAAAAAAACGTTTCATATATACGTACATAATAATTGCTTTTATGCCAAATTTTTTTTCAATGTCATTTTGTTCATCACAAAATGGTTACCCTTGTTCTGTACATACATATTTATTGTAATAACTGGATTTTTAAGTGTCATTTGCTCTATTTCCCTATACATATTACTGTTTATTACTTTAACGGGAGCCTTAATGTAATAATTCTAGTATATTTCCTATATATACTATAGTGTAATATTTCCTGTATTGTTTAATATTTATATTATGGTGTAATACCCTAGTATAGATTCATATTTTAGATTTATATTTGCATTTTTATTCTGTTATATTGATCTGTGTGCTCTTTGCTGCTGTAACACTCCAATTTCCCCATTGTGGGACTAATAAAGGTTTAACTTATCTCATCTTATCTTATCTTATCTTATCTTAACTATATATTACTTTAAATGACAAAAACAGATTCATACTGTTTTCCAAATGTTAAAATGATAATAAAGTAACTATTCAGTCTTGTTGAAAACCATATGGCTCATCCTCAACTATACCTGCTTCCATCTTTGTGCGGTTGCAGTTTATTTCTTTACTACGTGTGAAGTTTTGTTCATTTTCCCTTTTCTCAACTTCAGCATGAGCTCACAGCAAAACAAAAAAAACAACCCATAAAGCCTGTCCCAACAGCTTCTCCATTTTCTTGGCAACTGATACATGAACAAGAGCTTGTCTGGACTAAATTAAAGGAACTACTGAGGCGTTGTTGGACCTTCAGACCTTTGTGACCAATGACGTGTCATCCCTCACTTTGTCATGTTTAACTAAAACCAATCCCCATTTAAAGCAGCATCCATCAGTGTTAGTTGAGAACAATGACAGATTGCCTCTCCACAGCCCTCAAAGCATCTGGATCCTTTCTCAACCCCCCCATTTTTATTTATGGTAAACAGCCTGAATAACAGCTGGGCAATGGGAGTTTACAAGTTAATCAATTGTTTGTTTGGAGTCACAGCGATGTCCCATATCCAACCATCTGCAAGTTACTGTTTTTCTAACATGCTAATTTTTCCATAGACAACAGCACATGTTTGGCTTTCTTCTTGAGAGATTCAGTTTGGCACAAATACTAATATAGAAAATCGAACCGGTATTGGAAATGTAGAAATGTCTGTCTGATGCATCTGGCATACTCAGGCTGATTTCAGCCTATAAACGTTAACACATGGCGCTAAAACAATTGCACATTTCTTTTTTTCTAAGGACGTGTCAAGAAAATCATGTCAGGTTTTGACACACTAATAGTGCATCTAGTTTATAGGTGATGCAGTGAAAGTGCCTCCACCCAGGTATACAAGCCAATGGCAGCGTCTTGGTTTTTATTCCCCCTCTTGTTCTGCCTCTGCACCACATGATGACCTGCATTCACCGACTCAGACTCAGGTCAGTCATAAGTATCCCACCACGCACAGGCAGCAGAACACATGACGAACACATTTGATCACCAGAAAAAGCTGCCAGTTTTTTCTCATGCCTAAAATTTGACTTGTCCATAAAGAAATGAACATGTCATTTTTGGAATAGCCTTAGATGAGAGGGCAATAATTAATCATAGCCGTCACTAATATGACAAAGAAAAGCTTTCATATACACAATGGACCCAAGAAATCTTTGAGAAATTTGGAGATATCTATTACATCTACTTTATTTGGCAGCCTTGTACAAGTGTTAGAATAGTGCACCATTTAAAACTGTGCTGTGAGCAACGGCATTCACCTTTTCCCATTTTCCGGCTGCAGCACAGAAACTGCACGCTACTTTATTTATAATCCAAGCAACCTCAGTATGTAACTCTTGCTTGTACTCTTGCTCGCATCACACAGTGAGGTCACTTCCCTCTGCACCTCCACCGCTGCGCATGCATTCCAACATGGCTCTAGGACAGCAGCCCAGCAAAGCTCTATACTCCTCAAATCACAAAGAGGCCCAGATCAGAGCCAAGCTGGATGGGAGCCAGGATCCAGGCCCTCTCAGCCCAGGCAGCTGGGGGCAGCCTATAATAAGTGGGAGACAATGAGTTCTAGTGCGCCTCCTACGCTTTGCATGTGGATGTCGATCCATAATTGAAATTAAATAGATTTAAAGGTTTTTCTATAGGCCACACTAACTAGATGAGAATATTAAAAGTTCTGCTGCGTTAGATTGTGCATGCTTTTATTTACATTGAGCCCAGAATGGATAGAACATGCAGTATATTCTCTGCAAAGCTTTCATAAAGGCACACGTGCTTCATCTTCATGAATTTGCTGGAGAAACATTTACATGTACATTTCTGAGCCAACTTGCTTGTGATGATTTTAAACCTTTTAAAATCCTTGCTGAATTGCATCAGAATACATTTCCTGTAAGAACATGGCCCCTGATCCAGTTTTCAGTCATCAGAATTACGCATTTACAAGGTTTTTCTTACATGGGAAACTAGTTCATATTAAAGGCCTTCTGTTTTAATGAATAATAAGGAACGGTACACTGCGACGCAGAACACGGTGGTGCTTTAATGGTCCCTTGTAGCCTCTTATGCCGATGGTGATAAATCTCACACCGGCTCACTCGTATAACTAAAACCCAAACCTCATTCAACTTCACATCCATCAGTATTTGGCTGAAAGCGATGACAAAGCACTTTCAATTACACCAGTAACTGACTCGGGAAACAGTTCATAGCAGGGTCCAGGCTCCAAGACTTGAGGGGAAAAACACAAGGGGGGAGGGTAGAATGTCTTGTAAGGCATCCGGTTGACTCACTACCAAAAAATAGAAAGAGTGATGTGACTCTGTGACACAAGGGATGCCGCCAGCATCGCGAACCCAAAGACAATCCACCTATTTTGTTTGCTGTCACCCCTGTAGTCTGATTTATGGTGGGGACATCCTTCCTATGACCCGTTTGTCCATCAGCTCGGCTCCAAAAGGATGCTCTGGTGATAAGAGGCTGAAGTATCAAAGCATCCTCAGTCTGGGCCCTTGTCTGGTACCAGAGGGCCCTGCGTTGCTGAATGGGAGTGTTGCAGTTGGGGGGGAGAGCGCTGCAGCAGGGGAAGAGTGCCCTTCTTAACCCTGAGCACCAGATGACAGAAGAGCTTTTTGAGAATCCATCACCTGTAAATGCTTCATGTTATAATATTGCTGTTTTCTTTTCCATTTTTCATCCCAATTTTTAATTGCATTATGTGGAGTGTGTGCACTCTAAAAGTTAACACGGCAGTGTTTAATTGGAGTGATTTTGCTCATAATTGCATGATCCTCTCTGCCACTTTTGGCTCCCACTTTGAATAAGCAAGCTAATTTTGGCATCCATCCTCCAAATGAATCCGTGTGGCGCACTTATTAATCAAGTTTAGAAATTAAATAATTTGGAAAATGTAAATCTGCACCGAGTAACAGGAGCCTCAACCACCCACAAGAATATTAGGCCTCGAATATGACAGCACCGGTCCGAGAAACATCTAATCCAACAGAGAACGAGTGATTATCATTTCTCTGTTTTAAAGTGGCTTTATTACATAAATAAAAACAGTGTCTGATCCTCAAGAGTGCCTGATCTTTTGAAGCGGCTCTGACTCTCACCCCTTGATGAAAGCCCCACAGTAACATCAAGAGTCCAGAGCCTTTACTCTTTAACTTCTGGCAATTATGACACAGAGGAGATCTTTGCCTCCTGCTCTCAAAAAGAAGAAGAAAAAAGGCATCTTTTTTTTTTCAAGCTTAGTTGCAAAAATAAGCTTGCTCTCCTCAATTGTGGTCACCCCTTGGCCTTTACGATAGCAGCAAAGATGTAGCGGAACAAGCCATGGGGCAAAACAAATCACTTGTGATTTACAGAATTATAAAGATTTTAATAGCTGCAATGTTTCTCTCTCAGATTGGTCTTTATTTCCAGGAGTCAAAGTTTCCTGGGAACCTCAGGCTTTTTAAAAGCAGTAATTGGCCAACAGAGAGGCTCTCCCTGTGTGATTGAATGTATTTGTTGCGTTGAACTTGAGGGTATCTCTCTAAAGATCAGGAGTCCAGGTTGTCAGAGCATGCAACTTATCAAGCACAATTCAGTTTGCAGCCGTGGAAGTCAGAATACTTTTCCATGCAGTTTTGTTTAAAGTTTTAACCTTTCTCTGCAACTTGATGCTGTTTTGTTCTTTTTGTGCTGATTAGTTGAGCTTCAAAAACATTCACTGAAACGAAGGGACTCTGCTTTGTGAACCAGACACAGCCCTGAATTTATTTGGAATAATTTTCATTATGAAGGGCATGACTGGGATTGTTTTTAGGAGGACAAAAAACAGCACACACAAAAAAATTTTAGATTGTATTTTAAGTGAAAATCATTTGCATGTTACTATTTGCTTTCATTTGGCAACAATATTAAAACGTTATACCACAAATATATGTTACATATTTATATATATATATAAATATATATATATATAAATATATACTGTGTGTATTCACATATACATTTATATATAAATATATACTGTATGTATATATACATATACATATATATATATATAAATATATACTGTATGTATATATAAATATATACTGTGTGTATTCACAAATACATATATATATAAATATATACTGTATGTATATATACATATACATATATATATATATATAAATATATACTGTATGTATATATATATATATACTGTATGTATATATATATATGTATATATATATATATATATATATATATATGTATATATATCTGTATATTATATATATATATATTTCAGTGCAATGATTTTGCACTTTGAGATTTGATCCAAATGTAAACTGCGTTATAAATTAAATGTATTATTATTATTAACAAAATGCAAAACAATAAAAGCTTTATTAGCTCAAATTTGCTAATGCAATAAACAACTCTTACCCTTTTTCTTAACTGAAACAAAATTCTAAAATGTCTCTTAAATGTTTTTTATATGTATTAAAATAACAGATTGAGAAGAAATTGATCATGTTACAAGTTTTTTTTTAGATTCTTAAAATCTCGTAAGTAAATATAAACTGCATTTACTTATGTGTGGTATATTAATAACTGGATCACATATATTCAATTTTCACTCTTCAGATAAAGCACTTTTTTTCCCTACATGTTGAAAGAGTCTGCTTTCTAGCTGAAAAACAAGCCTAGCTATATTAAGGGAATCCACCAGGGATGCATAATGCAGTTTGGCTCTCTACTGGTTATCTCCTTGTTAGCGTTGTGAGTGTCAGAACTGACAGTGCAGGTAGCTCAAATGCCACTTAAGGTTTTAGCTTCAGTGGCTTTTGGAAAGAAATGACCGTGACCTGTGTCGCTTAAGCCCACATCCCACACCCTTTCTGCCTGACAGCTGCTCAATGGCAAGTGTCTGCCAGCATGCCGAGGGGAACGCTGCCAAGCAGCCGGAGATAGAGATGATTACCACATCCCTCTCTCCCTCTAAGCCTGCTCACTGAAAACTGATACCTACTAACAAACTGCTGTCAACATGTTAGCGAGGCAGAGAAAGTAAGAGCAATAGTATGTGCTGAGAGGGAGAAAAGGGAGAAAAGGAGACGTGCGTGGGAGAGTCAGTGCGAGGAGTCCAAACAAGTTAGGATTAATGACATTGTGAGAAGTTTCTTTCCACGTTTTTTTTCAGAGGTAACACTGCTGTGGCCGACTGTATCAACACTTTTAGGAAAAAGCTCACCTATAAGGAGGGATGATCAAACGATGCATGTCAGGACATGTAGTCCTACGGTCACTGTTTCTCAGGCCGCCTTAGCCCATCATGCAAAATTATGTACATTTGAGCGCAGGCTGTCATGGTTGCAACTGAAAGGTAAAAACAACTCATGGCGTAACTTTGACTTCTATACTCCACGTTCTGCTTTAAAATGTTAATGATGTTGCGCAGCTTTGCAAATCACTTCAGACCTTTACTAAGGTCACTTGAAGCTTAAGCTTTTTTGCTACTGAGCAAATAATGAATGCCGTTCTACCAGATAATAGTTATAAATGTCAGTTTCTGATTGAATTGCAAAATGCGTACTATACTTTGACATAAAGGGGAAAAATTAAGGCGCACATATGTATTTTCTAATTGTTGTAGAGTGGTGGCATTAAGCAACACGGAGTAGTGTGTAATTAGAAAAGATTTAGATTTTCGGCAAGAAGTTCTATTTAAGCCACTGCCTTAATAATATTTGTTTTTTTAAGACGGAGAATAACTGTTATGATGATGCACATCCCAGCATGAGTTATTTCTTTCAAAGCCTGTAAGGCAGGGAATGTCTAGAAGGCATAATGCAAAATTCAATTTAAAAAAAAAGCTAACTATTATCTTTCTATCCAGCATGAAAACTCTTCTGCTTCTCTAGGCTCAGCAAATCTCATTGACTTACTTTTGTTTGTGTATTTCAATCAATAAATGCCAAAAATTTTGCCACAAATCACCTTTATATATATATATATATATATATATATATATATATATATATATATATATATATATATATATATATAAATGTATATCCATATATATATATATATAAATGGCGGGATTAAATCCAACTCTCTACAGTAATTCACTCTGGAATTTTTGTTGACCAACAACACAAGAATTTCTCTAAAAATCAATTTTCGAGAAGAGGAGACAATGGAAACAAACCTAAGTGCTAGTGTGAAGCAACCCCAAAAGGCTTCCAGGGAAACCACCAAACCTAAGAAGCACTTTATTAGCCAGTAGGGGAGGGGGTCAGGGGGACCAGCCCTGTCATTGATTGAGGTTGGAGGATGCGTCCACAGCTGCACTTTCTCTAAATTTCTAAAGTAAATATGCACCTTTGAAGTAGGGGGTGCCTAGAAGCACTCCTCTGCACAGATTGTGTGGGTTTCTGCGGGGAGCTGGAGTTACGGGAAAGATCAATGGACAGGGCATTAGGGGGAAGAGTACACTACTCTGTCCAGCCCTCCAGCCTACAGAACAACCCAGCAGCTTCTGGATGGCAAGAATTATTGAGCTCTAAGCCGTTTTTTGTATCCATTCTGTTTTTGCAGGATGATAAAATTCAGCTTTCCTGGCTACAAAATTTATCAGAGCAAATGATGGTATGTACTGAGAACTCTGTGCACAGTGGGAACTTACTTCCTATTGTCATGCTGCCACATGTGCAATAAATGATTTTGAGAAAAATCTAAATACATTTTGAAATGATCCCCAGCTGCTCATTGTGATTCTTGTTAGGTCATGTGATTCGTTGACATAGTGATATTACCTCTATCTAGTGATTGGCATATGAATCTCCTGATTTGTAAGATAGGCACATTCCTGGGGAAATTTCAAACTTTTCAGAAATTAATAAATTAATATTTTTTGCTCGGAATACTCCTTTACGCAGAATGACTGACTGGAAAGCTGCAGCTCATTTTGTGAAAGCATGGAAAAACCCATATCCTGTTCTTCGTGCGGCTGGATATGTGTACTTGTGGCAGGCCTTAAGTGCTTTATCCTTGTGCTGAACACACAGCTTCCATATTGTGGTTTGTAAAGACAATGGAAAAGCCTTTTGGGTTGGCTAAACGTCCAGATGACTCTAATCTGCTCACGGTTGATAGAGAGTGATAACTGAGTAAATATATTTAAGCCTGCTGTGCTCTACTCAAATCATTTTAAATTCAAAAATTTGAAATACATTAATTAATTTGATCATTTCCCCATTTTATTGTTGATTTTATTGACTCCAATTTGAGGCAGTTTAAAACATTAAATGCTGATTCTGTCCCTCAGAGGGCATCATGAATAATCTCTGTGGAGTGTCAGGGTGCAACAACCTCCGTACTCTCAGGTGTCGCCAGGTTTTGGTTCCACCAGACTCTGAGATGCAGCCGGAGAGATTTAGCATTTACAACCCCTGTCAAACTCCACAAAACACCGTGTCACTCAAGCCCAGCCTGTGTGGCAGTTCTGGCATTAATGGAGACATTGACATCTTCCGACGGAGTGTTTATCTAATACTAATGCCAGGCAACCAGAGTCAGTTTCCCCCACACTGAGCCATCGAACCCCGCCGCAGACCTCAGTGTCTAGCCATGACACTATTTTTGCCATTCATTCCTCAAGACTGATAGGATTCATAACAATGACTTTGCTGCTGCTCTGTGTTATGTCTGTATGTTTTTCCAAATCATTCAGCCGTATATTTCTTACCACCCTCCACCAGACCGAAGCGCGGCTGCTTCACGCTTGCATAGTGGCATGAATCTTCAGCTCAGGGCCTCCAACTAAAGGTTGTTTACATATTTCTGCCTCACTCTCATTTTCTGACATTTATTTCTTGCGTTCTCTCTTCACACAGACATCAACTTTGCCGTCACAAGGGGAGACTCAAGCTTGTGTTGAGTGAAAATATGCAGAATCAGCAACATTTTTGACACTTGAAATAATATAGTTCCACAGTTGAGACTAAACCTATTGTGCATTAAACAATGCACAAACAGCCCCAAAAAGTTCCTATATATGCCTGTGTATATGTATCAGAGAGTGATGATGGGTTCATGAAGTGTATGGAGCTATCTTTAGAGGATTGATTTCCCATACTGCCATGCAGTTGGCTGCATTTATATTCCATGCCTGTGGCTCTGTGACCCCTGGTCTTCCTTTGATGTGGCAGGCAGAAGCACAAACCAGGATGAAGCAGAGAGAGAAGGCTGAGGGGATAGCAAAAGGTGAAACAGTCTACAATGGGAGGGGGGGTTGGAGGAGATTTTTCTTATGGTGCAGGTTTCTTGGAGGGATGAGAGGACAGGATGAGGGAGTGTAAAAAAGAACCGGTATGAGTTTGCGGGGAGCAGTGTGAACAAATGAAGCCATCATCTGACAGATCTGTGAGAGTTTGCACTGAGGGCGGGTTGGTGGTGGGTGGGCAGAAAGGAAGCTGGGTTGAAGGAAAAGGATGGGGCCATGGTGGGGGGTTGGGAGAGGGCATGATGGTGGCGCAAGCTGATAGAGACGTCAGTGCCGCTTCAGTAATCTCATGACGCCTGGCCGCAGCGAGGGGCCATCGAGAGTCCCACAAGCACACAGGCATCATAGACAAGACCACCCCGACAATACTAGCGGGGCGCCAGGCAGTATGGAAAAATCAAAGTGGGAAGAAGTCATTTTTTAAGAAATTACAGAAATCTCCATGGAAATTAGCATGAAACACTTTCTAATCTCTTGCTTTTCACCACGGACGATGGGGGTCAGTGCTTCAAGTTCTCAAGCCCTTACTCTCTCTTTCTCTCTCGCCCCATCCCTAATTTCATTATTCCCTCTTGATTCTTTTTTCTCTTCTCCCTACTCCTCTTTATGTTTACTCGTTTTGCAGCCCGATGCTGTGAAATAGCCCCTCCCTCCACTCATATTCCTCAACCATTCACTTGGTTGAACCCTTTTCGTTTGCCACAATTAAGAGTTTAGATTTCAAACACAAATCAAGGGAGAGCCGAACCGTGCCCTTGGAGTGACACGGGATCAAGCTGTTTGGTGCTTTGCAGCCTCAGATAGGGTGAATCCCACAAGATTTGTCCTCTGCACCCTTCCTTTCGTTCTCGTGCTGTCTGTCAGAGCTCAGAACACAGTTCAAATGAATGGGAGGAGTGAGACACCCGGAGTTGTGACCATGTGGTTATTGGTAATCAACAGCTTTGCAATGAGAGACAAAGGCCAGAAGTACTCTCATCACTCTTTCTTATGATTTCGGCAACACCAGGTCAAAACACACTTTTTTGTTTTTTTTTATTCTTCGAGAGATTGCTTTTTTTTTTTTTCATAAAAAATAAATTGGTCCAAATTTAAATGAAAATTGTAATATGTTAACTGAAATTCCTTTTTTTGAATCAATATAGCCTAGAACAAGACTTTCGACTTCAGCTTCATAAAAAGTATACATTTTAAAGAGAAATGCCCTGAAATCCCTTTGAGCTGATTTTTGAAAGGGACCAGGGACAGTTCAAGTCTCACTGCATGCAGGCAGTAATGAAAAGAAGAGAAAAGAATTATTTTATCTGTTTGTCCTGTTGTAATTGAAAAAATACTAATGCTTGTAAAATTGCAATAACCATTTGTCTGAACTGGTTTTGTAACATTGTTTCTATGTAAATTGATTGAGAATAATACTCAGAATCTGTAATTTGTGGTTTTCTTCTCATCATCATCATGAAATGGTGGTGAATGATTTTTCCTCAACTCACAATGTTAAATCATTTTCACACGCCTCTGCCAGATTAAATTAAGAGTCCCACGAAGCCAATAATAGTTACAGCTGACAAGATAGAAATAATGGGCATTAGGTCCATCTAGAAATAGTGGCATTTGAGTAGCATTACATTGTATGCTGATTCATGGGGTACAGCCATAGAAAACGGTGTTTGGGACTTAATTAGAGTACTTGCAGACTTGGCAAATTGCTGTGACAAGCATTGGACATGTGCGTAAGATATAGAAACCTCTAACCTCTAGTTACACCTTCTCTTCCATCCTAACAGTTTGCCCTCTAATTAAGCTCCAGAGTTGGATTGTCAATTCTCTTCAAACCACTTGCATACACTTTTGCTAATTGCAGCCATATAAAATGACAGAATATTCCCAAAATGCGACCTATAACATATGTCAAAAGAAAATATGTCTTAAAAACGAACTACAAATGTATTGGAAAGTTACAATGGTTGTGAATGCACACTTGAAACGCGTGAAATAGAGCTTGTATTTAAAAATATGCTGACTAAAACATACCTACTGTTGAAATGTAGATTACGTTTTTTCATGCAGGATCAGATGTTAAAATACTTCCTGAAGTCCTACCCATTTCAGCCTCATTTAATTTGTTGTATTTTGCAAATTTAATATGCTCCAATTTAATTTAAGTTACCCACTGGTTATTGTTTTCTGCAGGAATATAACAAGGATACACAGAAATAAAGCTTGAGACCTCATTTAACCTAGAAGGTGCAAAAGATTTGGCAGGGTTTGACTGTATGTGCTTCTAGTTGTGGTTCTGCCAGTAATAGATAGATGGCACTGCATCCAAGGTAGAGCAAAGGGCCAGTGACTTTTCTCTCTACCATCTTTCTGGGTCTTACACTCATTACCCATTTCAAAATTAACCTGTCAATTTATCAATCAACACCATCTTGAGTTTTCTGCCTCCTGTTTGGCGACTACTGCAGCGACTCCGACACACAGATAACCAGGAGGTATGTGTTTGTTCGTGTAGTGAAAGAGTGTATTATCACTTAAATGACTGCTATGACTCACAATCGCTGCCAGCAAGTTGATAAGGGGGTGAATACACAAGCAATTTGATTTTAACATATATTATCCGATTATGTATTATTATATATGTCAAGAAAATAAGGCCAGGTTGACAGTTTTTCAGTTTTGTTGCACACTGTTTTGTCTGTCACACACTGTGGGGCCGTGTGGCATTATAGAGAATGAATTCTCCAGTCTATTACCGTTTCCACCACACTCAAAAGAAAGACGTAGATGCCCAGATTTTACAGTATAATATTTTTGTTCATGCCCAAAGGTAGTAAAAAGAAATACAAAATAAGAACTGATAGAAAAGGAAAGAATAAATAATAATAATAATAATAATAATAATAATAATTATAATTATAATAATAATAATAATAATAATCATAAAATGCCAATAACAGAGCTTTCACAATATTATTTATAAGTGGTTGAATACTTCGAACACAATAAGATTATTTTGAATAAAACAATTGAAACATTGTCTTCATAAATATAGTAGTAATATACTATATTTATACTATATTTTATACTATATATAGTTATCATGGTCTATTCAATCCAAATAATTTATTTGGGTCATTGATCATTTAATTATAGTGTAATGTTTGTAAAATAATTTTTTTGATCATTTCAAGAAATATAATGAATAATAATGTGAAAATGTAATTATAAATAGTGTAAAGCAAACAGAGTAAAACATTTTCAAGGACATTGCACTCATTGTTTAATTCTTCCCTATTGACTTTTGTGTTCTCGTTACATCTGGTCACAGAAATATCTGAAAGAGAAGTGGATTGAAATATGTGTTTGCATGCTCAGCATGCCGCAGAATTATAATAAGCACTGGGACATGTCTTTATCTCTAAAGGGGTTATAATGTGATAAGCTAAACTAGACCCTCAAAACTCCCTACCAAGTGCAACCACGGGTGGGGGACCTCAATTGCTCCAGTTCATTCTTTTCTCCCTCACAATTCTGTTCAGGTTATTACCCGCTACATGGCTAGATCGTCAAAAAATGGATGGACGTGAACAGAACCAGATAGGGCTTGTGAATAGCGGGAGGGACTTATTTTTCCAATCGTTGTTATTTGCAAATGGCTTTATTGTGTCGAGGTGTCGGAGAGTGGGGGACGCTAGTGAGGAAAAATGCTGGAGAGTATTTTAAAAAGCTGACAAAAAGAAGAGAGAAAAGGGGACATAGCATCTGGTAATTTGTTTCAGCTAGCTTAGCCTAATGATGTAAGCAGATTACTTCCCAACAGAGTGGGAAAGGGGCGTAGGGAGCTCTTTCTTTTTTCTTTCCTTTTTCTTTTTGTGTCTCTGGTGGGTCTTTCCCATTACAGATCGAGACAGGAGCCTCTCTCTTATACACAGCTGGTTCCTATGGGTTACCCCGTTTGAGCTCTTCCATGCCATTTGATAATTCACATAGGCCTACTCAAAAAGTAGACTTTCATCAGATCAGAAATTGTTCTGGCACACAGTAGGGGCTTTGGGCTTGATTTGCAGGCTATTTTAACATCTTAAAGTCAGGAACCTAACCAACTATGTGAGGTGGGATGTGAGCCACTCGATGCTGTGGGTGCCCCTGGCCCAATTTGCTCCGTCTCCTCAGAGAGCAGAGATCAGTGCTATGCCCAGATTGAAAGGGAGGGCAGGAACCCGGCGTGATAAAGGACACTGGCTCCCTGTCAATATGTGGAGGAGACTGGAGGATGAAACACACCATTAAGAGCAATTTAGAGTGTTGCTCTAAATTTCAGCAGGCCTGATCGATCCTGACAGGAGGGCATCGGAACGCCTGCCAGATCACTTAAACCACTGCCCCTTGTCTCACGTTGCTTAATGTCATGTCATTGGCTATCATTCCCAGTCGAAGAGTGAGCCGCTGGATTTCATTTCAATTACAATTTATAGGATTACCTTTTATTTTTACACATCAGTAATCAATGAGGATTTTGATAATAATGTTATAATGCAATCTCAGTATTGCATTCTGCTTTTTTTCCCCTTCCATTCTTAATCCAAAGAGAAATCCTCTGAGACTCGCTGTCCTGTTGGTTTATTGATTTTGTTTCCCTTGCGCTGTGATCATGGGACAGAAACTTGAGAGACAAGGTCCATAAAAGAGAGTGTACCTTACAGGAGGGTTCAAACATCAAACAGGTAGATTCTGTCACAATAACAACAATGGAGAGTAATCCAATTTACGAATTAAAAAAATAAATAAAAATGAAATATAGATGACATGAGACATAGATTTTCAAAAGTTTTTTATTGTATTGAAAGAATAATTGTATAGTCAACAATTTAAACACGGGAGTTTTACTGCATTCATGTGATGGTAAAAGGTATTTCGGAGTACATCATTTTGTTCAGTAAATTAAATCTAACTGTTTAAAAAAGACAACAGCTGTGTTTAATACATGCAACATAACTGTGTTCAGTTAGCATCAGATGACGTTTTTTACTTTGAAACATAACTAGTTGTATCCTTAACAATTAAAACAAGGAGGTTTCATTAACATTATAGTAAGGGGTTTTGGAATTACATAATTGTGTTTAGTATTTGCCACATAATTGGATTCAGTTAGTAAAATGTTACTTTACTTTATTATTTTCAACATAACTGTCTTGTGTAAGCAGGTAAAGTGAGATTCGCTCAAATGTATTTAGTAATAATTCATTTTCTGATCTTTATTTCCGTTTGCTAAATTTGCTGGGAATGGTTGACATAATAAATGTAATGTTTAATTTCTCAGATTGTATTCATAGGGCTCATTTCTTATATGATTGCAGCCCAAGACAAAACAATGAAAAACAAAAATTGGATCAACTGTTTAACACAAACTGTTTACTTTGTAAACTTTCTTGAAGTTAATTGTGAAACCTGAAGCAAATCTGACAAAATAAGTAGCAAAGTGAGTTAAAAATATGTAACACTGTTTATTCTGGTACCAGGTGTAAAATATTACGTGTTACTATATGTTTTGCACTAACTTGATGAAATGTGTCATGTGTAATGTGTAAATAGAATGTGTTGTTGAGATCCTCAGTCCTAGCATATGCTGCGTGTTATTATTATTGCAGCGCCTCTATCTGCCAGCGCTGACATTTTATATGCCTTCTATTTATTAGTTGGGATGTTCATTGAGGCATCTCAGGTTAAGTATCTTGCTCAGTGTCTGACTGCAGATATTGAACCTGTAGCCCTCTTGTACCAAGTTCAGTTCCCTAACCGCAACCAGTTTGCCCCTTTGGAGGATGAGGTCTCAGGAAGAGTGGTGCTGTGTATACCACACAGACAGTGATCTATTCTGTGTCTGATATCATGTTGCTCCATGTCACTGACTGATGTTACCTGCATCCCCCCATGATGATTAGATCCATGGCTGCGCCTACACTTCCCTTATAAAAATCAGTTCCTTTCTTTTAACCCACAAAACGCCAAGTCCTTTATCCGAGAGAGAGAGAGAAAGAGAGAGAGAGAGAATGAGTAAGGTGAGGTAGGGAGGAAAGGAATAGGTGAAGTTGTTTGAGAGGTGATATTGCTTCATTGGTTGCTGTCATTCCATCCTTGACAAATGCTCCTCGTCTGAGTTGTGACATGCTGCACTGTATAAACCTGTTATGAGCTGGAGTATAAGTTACGTAAGTCTCAATGGTCTGAGACACCTGCTAAGCACATTCACATGTAAGGAAATATAATGTAATCAAAATAATGGAGGCAACGTAAAAGATTTATCTCCCATTATGAGCATCCTTGTTCTGTTTTACTGCAACCTCTAACCTTCGGACAAGAGGAAGACTTCTGAAAATGGAGAGCCATATTTAGCTGCAAAATTATTTGCACTCCCTGTGCAAACTCAATTATTTTTATAATAAAGTAATTTTAACGGCAGCTTTAATGTCCTAATGATGCTTTTGATGATCATCACTTGCAATAAACAATCAAAACACAACAAAAAAAACCTTGAAAAAAAACAAGACTTTCAGACAGTATTATTTCTATCACCACCACACAACAGATTTCTAGAAGATAACATATGTTGTTGTAAAAAATACGAGACTAAAAAATGAATCAATCAATAAATACACATGGAGTAATTTGTATTAAATGTTTTTAACAGAAATATACAGATATTGAGCTTGAAGTTTTTTGTTTTTTTCCTCACATTGACAAAATTGAACTTTTAGCCCATCGTACCTTTAATGATTTGTCTGGTGCATATCTTCAGGGGCTGTCTGTGCCACCAGCTGAGGCGTTAATACAAATATAGCAGACAATTTGTGAACTAACCTGTTTTTAAGTGGCTTTTTCCAAAAGTGTGATAGGCAGGTGGATGAAGATGGTAGAAGTAATTAGATATTTGCAGTTGTTGAACCATCCTGAGAATTAATATTTTTCAGGTAACACCAACCTAACACACAAATTTATTAACAGATCATTACGTTAGTCGATGTTTTTATGGATTTATTTTTAATCCATCAACAAAATGAACATCTTGTTTATTAATCCCATTAGCTGCAGTTGTTTTTCCTTAAAGAAATAGTAGGGCAATTGATGAAGTCTAAGCTCCACCTTTATCGCCTCTCTATTTTGTAATCACAGGGAGTTTGGCAGCATAACGTAATTAGTTTGCACGCCAGATTTCCCATGAGTCCCAACCTAGCTCAAAGCCATTCCCTTCCTCATCAGCAGCCCAGAGACTAAACACCTACTTTATCTGGTTTCCCCAAGGCTGTCCATCCACGGGGAGTCAGGGTGCCCTCAAAAAGAGGGCCAATGAGAGCCGCAGCGCCTCCGGCTGCCATGGGTGAAACTTCAGATGGCAGATGGCACGGGGAAAGAAAAAAAACATATCTTGAAGGTAGTACTGCCAAACAAAAGTGGAACATCATATCCTAGAGCCTTGGGTCCCAGAGCTGGGATTAAAGAATGGGATACCTGTTTAAAGCAGCCTCAAATGTCTTAATTTCAGTAAGTGACAGTGATCAAAGTGACTGATGTGTGGAGGCATGCTGCAGGGTATTTTTATGTTTGCGCCAGTTGACAATAACGATGGAAAGGTTTCGCTGCTTTTTCAAATGTCAGCGCTGATAAACAGCACTGAGGCAGGGTGTCAGTCATTGCAGCAGCCGTGTGCTGTAACATAGGGTGGTGCTGTAGCTTGGGTTTAGCTGTATTATGCATTATGTGTTTAATGTACGTCAGTGCCACAGCGTGATCTGTGCCCCCAATAAGTCCTTTTTCTATCTTATCCAGTTCACTCTTGTCTTTGCAAGTATTTTTAGATGTGTATACAACTGAAATACCTTTGCCAGTCAATGGCAAGAAGTGATCACGCAGTTTTTAATATTACAAGGCCCATCTGGGAGAAGGACCCTTTTCATTCGACATACTTGGCTGCTTGTCGCCTCACCATAATGGGCACGTTGGACGAGCTCTGAAGCAATAGCCAATTAAATGCATTGAAGGGGATGCCTCGAGGCCCTGCATGAAAGGCTTCAGGTGTGAAATGCTTGTTTTTCAAGAGTGCTGCAAATGTTGGCTACTTTCAAGTTTGCTATTGCCCCCTTCCAGCCCACCCCAACAGCCCTTCTCATGTGGAGGAGGTTAGAGGCTAGAGGTGATGGGCAAGAGAAGACCACTTAAGTACAATTTTCTATTCAGTGTTCCAAACCTGTACACTCTCACTGCTGCCTCGTAACAACCAAGAGAATTTCAGATGATGCAGACAATAGCTTTTTAGCGCACAATGGAAAGAAGAGGAGAAGCTGGAGGCCAGACGGGGGGGAAATATGGTTGTGACAGAATGTCTGTGCGTGAATCCAAACCAGAGGCTGAGGTTGTTTTTTGTCAGCGCGGTTAACTGGAGGTTGTGTTAAAGGAGATGGGCTGTTTGTTAATTGTTATCATCTCTGACCAGATCAGGTACAATAACAACTCTATACATTATTGAATACAACAGAAACTTGAAAAAAAAACATTGTGAAGGAATTTCTGTTTTAGAAATTTGTTTTCACACCCTTCACAGAAGGGAAGACTGTTCATTCATAGGTCAAGTGTAAGATTTTTCTATTTGTATTTATGGTTTGTTAGCGCCAGAATTTATGACTGAACTGCTCTAATCATGCTTGAAGCATATATCTATTCTGCTGTATTTTTAGTCTCAGCTCTCACAACTTGCTAAACCAGCTGAGATCATTATTGAGGAGTAACATTAAAAGATGCCTGCGGGGGACTGAGAGGGAATAAATCCAGGGGATATTAATCTTATTAGGATCATACATCACCATGATGTCAGGTAAGGAGACAAATGAACGGGCGCCTGTTTATCTGAGCTAGGCTATGTGGTTTACCTAGCTGTTGCTAAGGGCACATATTGCCACTAATAAACTGGTTAAGTCTGAGCAGAGTGATTGTAATGAAGTTAAGGGACTGGCTTGTCTGAGCTCTCAGCACTACAGCCAGCCGTTCTCACATCCCCCTTTTTATCTGTCTAGATTGGGGAGGCCCCTTTCAATAAGATGAAGAGAGGAGAAATAAAAATAAATGGAGTCCATTAGAAGAAGCAATGCATCAACTGCTTGATAAAGTGATTAATAAACAGGCTGAGATTGTGATTGATTAAAACATTTAATCAAACTGTTGAAAAGCACTATTGGCAATGATGCATAAATGGCCCTGCACATTTTAAATCTATTAAACGCTACATAGACTTTGTTGTTTCTTTCTAGATTTTCAAACCTACGCTGATCGGAAACATGAAAAAAAAAATCATGTGTTTTTAGGTAAAAGACTCGTAACCTCAGATTTTTGCATAATTAACCATTATGGCACAATGACATTTTTTTTGTTGCTGCTATGAATGATGTTCGTACCAGGAGAATCAAATTGATGAGCATACGATACACTGTGTAATGTTAATAGTTGAGTAGTGTGTTAATAATTCATGTTGGTCTAAAGAAGACCTACCTTTAGGATTAGTTGGAAGGAAAATAAAGAAAACTAAATGATAGCTAAAGCCAAATAACAAAATAAATAAAAAGTCAAGATAAAATCAGACGTACTCTATTTTTGTTTTAAATAATTACATTGAACTACTTTTTGTTTACAAACTCTTAAAATTCTGCCCCACTACAGCAAGCAGCAAATATTGGAATACATTTTAGGATTTATCAAATCCATTTAGTCATTTGATAGGAGATAAGAAACTAAGTGAATGGTCTTCTCCAGTAAGATGTAGGCTTTTTATGTGAATGCAACATTAATGCTTGTGTATACAATTTAAGACTTTCACTGAGTAATCCAGGGGAACCCATAACAAATTACATTCTAGACTACATGTGTAAAACTCAAGGTCTGCGGACCACATCCGGCCCGCACAACAATTATAACCGGCCCGCGATACATTGTATTTATAATAACTGACCCTCTGGTATACAGCAGAAAAAACAGGTACTAAAAATCCCAGGATGCACTGCGGTAGCCGACTTGTAAATCAAGAAGGCCTATCACTTCTCCCTGCTCCTCTGTTGTCAGATATCAGCATTTATCCAGTCACTCTAATAAACATTCGGAAACTTAGAAAACATGCTGAAGAGAACGGGAGGAGATATAGATGAAAATTTAAAAAGAAATTTATATTAGTAAGTTGCACGCATGTATTTGTAAATAGAACGCACATTTTAATTTAATGGCGAGGTGTGTTCATGTCCTCAAGCTGTTCAACATGTGTCAGTGCTGTTGTATTAAAAACAAGAAAACACGTGAAGTTGCTCACATTTAATGTGAAATCCACCCGTAGGCTGTTCACCCGACTGTTTTTCTGAGGAGCCGCTGCTCCTGACTGCAGGGACAGTTACGAAGAGCAACTGTCTACTTTTACAGTTTTATTGTGACACAAGAAAGAAACAGATGATTGAGCCCAGCCATTTACCAAGGGTCATTTAAAATTCCTTCTTGTTGATATTGTTAATAAATGTTAATAGATGTAATTTGTTACTTGAAAAATACATTTTTTCTTGGCTGTTATTGATTCCTGTGAATCAAAACTTTTCATTGGAAAACATTTTGTGAAACTATGCCGATAGACAGGGAAAAATAAATTAGTTATGATGATCTTTTTTGAAAATCTTCTCGGTAATTTGAGTGTTTCAATTCTGCTGCTGTTCAGAATTCTTTAAATTAGTAATTAATTAATGATAGAATGTCATAATAGCTCAGATTAAGCATGGTCAATTTTAGTCCCGTTTGGCCCTGTGGTATCCAACATTAATTTTTTCCCCCTCTGTGATTGAGTTAAATATCCCTGTCGTAAACCATGTATTCTGTAATCTGTAAATGAATACAGTTTAAAAAGAACCTTCCAAACACAGCATATAAGTAAAGATATTGGTTTTTTTTGCTCAAAAATTGGCACATTTTTCCCTTTCAAACAAAATAATAGTGATTGACTGAAGTTGTAATGTGGACTCTTTTTAAAGATGCCTCAGATATGTCCATATAAGCCTGCGTTTTACTTCCCTAAGGCTGATAAGCAATGACAACAATCACTTTCAGCTTCTTCGTAGTGGGTGAGTGGGTAGTCAGCTAACAACATCCCTGAGACTTAAATGTCATTCAAATCCACTAATGCAAAGGGGAGCACATCGAGCAGATTGACACGTCAAGCTTGGTAAAGTTCAACCTTGATGTATAGCACATTAAGATGAGATATTACAGATGTTGGAATTATCAGTAATGAGTGACCTCATGTGCCAAAGGGTGCTGGGTAAAAGTACTGCTTTGCTTTTAAGATGCGGAGCACAAGGGAAGATTGGCATGCGTTTGCAAATGGAATGCTTTTATTGAAAAGAATGAGGCAAATTGAGGGAAGATAATTCTAAGAATAATTTCCACAATCTGTGGAAATGTACAACGTCCGTTTATCGGTCTAGAGCTGCCGAGTCACGGAGAGTGTGCATTTATTCTGCAAGTTATCGTCATAGTTACAATGCAATCATTCACATTTACCTGATAAATTCACGAGTAACTGACTAAACTTACGCCACTTGGAAAATAAGGAGACACAAATGAACACATCTGTTATTTAACAATTTGTGTATTTATAGAGCTCAAACGCTCATGTACATTGAATCACCTTTGAGGCTTGTTTGAGGTTTTTCATTCAGGCCCTACAAGCATAACAAACACAAACAAGCAGAGTGGGCTCTGCTTCAGCACTGAGTTGTAGATGAAAGCCTCCTGGCTAAATACACAATGGAAATATACTCGCACAGGTTACTAAATTAAGTTAAATGAGTTTTAATTCAGTTGACATCAGGCTCTGTTACTGACAACGGTGGTGGAAAGTAACTAAAGAAATACTGAAATACCTTTTTAAGGCATTTCACAATTTCCATTTTATTCCAGGGCGAGATAATGTACTTTTTTTTCTTTCTACTATAATTATCTCACCGCTGGCTGAAGGTGAGACTGTGGGAATAAATGGTTGATGGTTTTTTCTATCGCTATTGAGGTGTGAGGTGATGTCATACATATGCGTCAAGCGAAACTTTCTGAAAAATTGATTAACATTTATTGAAAAAACAATAATTTAACTTCCCCGTTACATGGCGCTTGATTTCGTCCTCTGCTCAAAAGGTATTGAATTACGATATTTGAAATTTGACGACATTTAATCTTAAAAATCTACCTTTTTGAGTTAGTTTCTAACAACCAGAAGCTGCTTTCTGGACTTCTTGTTGTGAGCCGTACACATAATACGTGTTTAAAACTTCAGAGACACGTTTACCGTTTCGCCTCATATACACGTATCTCCATTCTGTTTCTGTGACTACTTCTGCAGCCATCTCAAAGGCAGAACATCTGAGCAGTCATCAGGACAGAGCGACGGAATAAAGGCCCACCAGGTCCGCCTTGAAAAGGCTTGTGGTGGTCCACTAATGAACTGGCTTCCTTCTAGCCTGAAAATACCTCTCCCCTATTTCAGCTGGTATAGGCTGCTAACAACATCTTCCTCACCTACAATTCTGCAAAACTACACTTTATGTAATTATTTTGAAATAGAAATATGATAAATTAACAGTAATCTTATTTGCTTTAGTCAGGTGAAGCAGCTACACTGGAAAGTGAAGTACATCCAAACTGTTAGTGTACTAAACTGCCTATTGGTATGGGATACTGGGAAAAAGCAAGTAATGGCAGCTTTCATTACCCCACACTAGTAAAAATAATAAAATAACATCATCCAAAATAAGTGCCAATTAAATTATGATGTTTCTGAAGTTTTCAATGCATGGTGCCATTTGAAGACGTTAGGTGTGACAGCGACAGAGGAGTTTTCTTTCACTTTATCAAACATGATACACTTCCAGATTAGTTTTCTGTTTGAGCCCTTGTCTACATAAACCTAGTTACATGTTCACAAAGATATATATTCACAGGAACCAGACCTTAGTAAAGGCAGTTTAAAATGATTCAGTTTACAGTAGCGCCGATGTAAATTGGTGGTAACCAGGCTTTGGAGGGTTACTTTTAAAATGTAATCCGTTACAGTTAGTAGATACTTGTTGAAAAATGTAGTTTCAGTAGTTTTACAGAATGTAAGTGTAACATGTTTTTTAGGTAACTGTAACGGAATACAGTCACCTGTTTTTGTATCCAAACTACCTAACGCAATTACATGTTGCGTTAGGTATTCCACTACTCCCCAAGAATGGTGATAATCCTTAGCCTGTCAGGCTAAGGCTAGGGTTAGGCTTACCCCAAAGCTTTCTTCTTCTTCTTCTTCTTCTTCTTCTTCTTCTTCTTCTTCTACTTTTGGCTATTGAGGTAGGTACAGCAGAGCTTCTTTTCCCCTCCATAGTTATGGCTGGGACCCTGCTGGTTAGTAGTACCTGTGACAGTATTTGTTAATCTTGGCCCCGATCGATCCATTTTGGAAATCTGTCTTCCGCATATTAATTTGGCATAGGTTCAAAATCTGATACTATTCCATTTATCCGAGATTGGAATCAGCACTAGAAATACAGTGAATTGTTTGCGTTGGTTCACACAAAGCTTTATTATGCCGTATTACAAAATGATCAACTTGGTTTGTTTGTTTTCAGTTTTTTACATTTCAACATCATCTCTATGTCTTGTCAGTTATTTCTTCATTTTAACATCTGTATCAGGTAGGGCTGCAACGAATAATCAACCTAATCGTCAAATCAGTTATGAAATTAGTTGTCGACAAATTAAATAGTAGATTAGTCATTGGAAACTGCCTCTGACACCGCGTAATACGAAGGAGGTGAACATTAGTGCCATGGCGACACCAAAGCGACAGAAAACATCAAAGGTGTGGGAGTGTCATTTGTCCCTCAACAAAAAATGTGGTAAACTGAAAAAGCTGGCGTGGAGCACGTCAGTACTGCTGGAGCATTTGAAGCGGAGGCACGTTGGCTCTGTAGACGATGAAGACGAGTCTCTGAAGCTAGTTGGCTAGCTCAGTGTTAAAGTACGTGTACTTAATGCTTCTGCTGGGTTTAACGTGACTTTTGAAATGTATTGAATTAATTAAATCACTATGATGCTCTTCACGTTACAAATGTTCCCCTACGTTAAAATCATATAAGTTGCATTTCTCATGGAGACGTTTCACATTACTGCTGAAAGTGTGTTGCTTCCTGTCGAGTGCACACGTCTCTGCATGTCCAATGTGTGCTGCATCCAGCTTGAAAAAGCTTTAACCTCATGTAGTTGTTGACTACAGACTTTACAAAAAAATGACTTTTTTTCTACCCTTGTTTATTTTCATGAATCTAAATGGATGTTTTTATTTGATTCCAGAGAAACTGCTGTTTTTATATATATATATATATATATATATATATTTTTTTTTTTTTTTTTTTTTATATTATTGATTTAGACATTTTATTTACCTTTTGTATCAGCAGTGATTTGTTGCAACGTGAAGTGACTAAATTACAGTCCAGCAAATACACTGTTGGTATAGCAACCTTCTATCAAAAACTATAGTCGTTACTTGCAGTCCTAGTATTAGAATGCTGAAGTCAAAAACATGTTGGATTAAGGTCAAGGAGGTCAATCTAAGGATGGAAATGCTTAAGCTGTTACTCAGTCAGTCTTCATATTCGTGTTTATTTGAAGCCTTTCTCCAAAACTGAACCAAATGAAAACCAAGTTTTATTATCCGTTAACTGAAAATGGAAACACACATAAGTAATAGACTTTATTTAGTCCTTTTACAGAAATAGTCATTTGACAGTGAAATTACCGGATAGAGTGTGCCTTTACACTGAAGTCTCCTACGTTTGAATAGAAGTCAAATGAGTGACATATGAATGACTTGTTAATTATGCAAATGAGGTGCTGCAGGAACCTGGTAAGTTACGGGAACTCTGTCATCTAAAAGGGTATGGTGAGTGTGATAATGTAGCCGCTTGGCATGGTTCTCTTCATGTAATGACAGGTCAATTTAACTGGCTTTATGCTTTGCACCCTCCTTCTTTTCTCTGGCTCTAGCGTGGCTGCCCGGACGCCTCCACCCAGCCCCCTTTCACGTGTCCCTTGGACTTTGATTTTTCCTTTGTTCCATTGGCTCCACTGGTGACACTTCCCAAGAATAAGAGATGCCACAAAACCCTGACCCTTTCACACCACACCGATGACCTCTATCTCTGCCATGCATGACCTCTCACCTAGAAGCTGACAGCTTGATTAATTGAAGAATGTTATGATTTATGAGTATCTTCTCAGCATGATTAACAAGGCAACAGGTGGCTCAACCAGACAGCTAGCAAGAACATTTCTTAGAGAGGAGAAAACAAAAGAGTATTATATTTAGAAAGCGTGTTTTGTCCAAAATTGACTGTCAATTTGGTTAAGCCATATATCATTTTGACTTTTCTGTCTAGCACATCAGTTAGGATATCTTCACAGAGATGTTTCTTTTGTGACTTACTTTTCAGCTCAGTCAGACGCACCGAGATGTGTCCATTCCCAAGCATCCAGTGTCCTAAGGGACACGGCATAGGTTTTGGTCTTTAAAGCACTAAAAACCCAACAAAATAAAGATGCTAACTCGTGTATCCTTAATTAAAAGTTATTCTTTAAGTTTATGTTGACACTGTATCTATGAGTGGCTCTTACTTTATGTGTGTCTGATGCTGACAACGTGTTAATGCTGGACTCTGCACAGCAGCGGGTGTCATGTCAGAGAGCAGCATATAAGAGAAAACATTGTCAGACTTGACACAGGGCCACATCAATTGTCTACACAAAGCTTTAACTTAACTCACCTGACAGCTTCCCAGATAAGTCTGTCTTATATTCCAGACATTTAACAGTGCAAAGGAAGCTGGTGGTCCAAGTCAGGTGAGAAGGGCATGAAGTGATGAAGAGTGAAGTGAGACCTTCTCATCGACGGAGTCCATCACATAGGACTATAGAGGGGTATAGCAGTCTCTTGACACCATGTCACCGGCAGGCTGTCCAGCTGAGAGAATGTGCATGATAAGATGTGGCCTTTTCTTTTGACATGGATTTGTTCTGACCTTAGCTTTGGGATGTGACAACTGATGCATGATTGATGGTGCTGTTTCAGCAGTATCAGTTGACAAGCCAGGCACCTTGGAAAAAGTATTCTCTGGACCCACAGGTATCTCCCTCCCACTTGTGTTGGACAGCAAAATATATTCAACGGCAGTTTCTGACTGTTATATGCTTTGCGGAATGTTTTCCAAAAAGTGTTGTTTATCAATAAAGAACCCTTTTTTTTTAACATTGAGGAACAGATTTTTACTTTTTTTTTCACAGACTAGCTGTCTCTTTCAACTCTTCTTCTTCAAAGGAAAAGGTATCTGCTTGTTTCTATGCAGCTCATCAAATGACAGAAGCCCTACTTTAAAACTAAAAGACCTACACCATTTGAAGTTGCTATACCTGGAGGAGAATTGTTGGGTGTTGTTTGCGAAGAATCACCATCAATGAAAAATCAATTATTTGAGAGTCAGCAAAGGTTAATTTTGGGTGGAAACCTTTCGATCCGGAGGAGCTGAACCCAGCAGTGCTGGATCACCACGCTTGTGCCTAGCCGAGGTGACACGTGCAATGACCTGTGACATGGGGCAGTGACAGCAGAGTAAAGTGAGCTGTGCTCTCTTGCCTCACCCTGCCAGGGGAGCTGAAAGGTCTTGGAGCTTAGGGGAGCAGCGTAAAGCACAGTGCTGCTCCCATGTCACAAGCCCTGTCCGTGATCAGTAGCTCCGTCCTTGACAAACACTCCCCAGCCCTGCCACCCACCTCTGTTGTCTCCTAGAGACGGTGCTGCCCACCGCTGGTTGCCCCATATGTTTGGGCTGCACACAAGGTGGTTTCTCGGATACTGTGGTTGCTAATTATAAATTTAATTTGCATTTTAATTAGAATGGTGGAAAATTAAAGCCTGCCAGCTGGAGAATTTCAAAACACTTTCCCTCCCTCCTTTTTGTCTCTCTTCCCTTTTTCTAGTTTAGCTGGAGCTCTGTCCCGTGTTTGGAGGTGTACGATGGTAGCACCAGCACCTTCTCAGAACGGGACGGCATGAGGCTTCACTCCTTAGTGATTCCTTATTTATAGTGGTGTTTGCCAATTTCATATGTGTGGTGAAAACTGCTGTGTTCACAAGTCAAATCTTCCCTAAAGAAATAATCTGTGGCTCATTTGACACCTCACATAATTTAGTTAAGTTCATAAAACTAATTGTTCTCTTAAGTTATTGAATGTCTTATTCTTTTTTGGAAGTTTAATTAGCAAAACAAGGCCCATATCCCTGTCATGGTGCTTAATTGAAGTACTTAACACTCCTTGGGAAGTAAGCGATCTGCATGTGTGGGCTGGTAATATCATTTAGTTTTGCTTATTATTTTCCAATCTCCGTAATTCATACTGTTCCACACGCTGTTCCACCATGGTCATTCTCATTCACTCTTTTGCACCCCACGGGCGTCCTTGCTCAATAATTGTCATTAATTGATTGACAGCTCTGATAGACCCACCTAACCCCAGTTCTGCTCTCATGTCCATGTTTTAAATGAGAGCTTGTATATCCAGTGACCTTGTCTGCCCATCAGCTGTCAGGGAATGTGAAGCCAATGCAGAGAATGCCTCACCTTTGCGAAGTAGACCGTCCTAAATGATGGTAATTTGTTGTCTGTTTAGCGATGCACTGCATTGTGCATGACCGACGCTTGTTAAAGTCTTTCTGTGCTCTTATCTTTATACTCCCAGTCATACAACTCTTTCAATCTATTTATTACGTTAGTATTCAAAGTTATTCACATTTTTCGGCGTTCAAAGTAATTATCCTAGTTATAAAGTAGCTAAATGCATTCGTTATTAACATAAATGTTTACAGTTTCCAATGTAGCAGCTCCATCTATCTCTGACAGCTGAGTCACAATTAATACAGGCTGTATGATTTGTTTTCTCCACAATAATCTATGCATGCACGGTGTGCTAGGCACATGTAATGTCTGACATTCTTCCAGGTTGTTTTGGTTTGGGAGGCTGCCAACCCCAGTTTTGCACCTCTTTGCAGGCCCAGTTTGATGTGGTGTGAATAACATTCAGACACACACACACGCCCTCATTAGCATTCATTCATGGAGGCAATGCAGGACACCCTCTCTGCTCCGAGGGTGGCATTTGGCAAGGGCTAAATACACCTGGCAAAAAGTCTTTCTCCAGCTCATCAAGTTCATCACATTTATTTTTCTATCATGCACATAAGAAAAACAGTCTTTATTTTATATAAAACATCTTTTATGGAAGGTGATTACTCGATTTACAGATAATACATGCTATATATTATACTACATAATGTTGCCATTGTATCTAAACACCACACACAATACAAGTCATATCTTCGATGGGATACCGTTGGGAAAATCTCCAGAAGCTGGAATTAGACTCCTGATTAAAGTCAATTCATTTCAAATGAATGCACAGGACAACCGTCCATTTTGTGACTCTCAGATGTCTTGCATGTAGGAGCTTCTCCCATCTAAGGCTTGGATCCGTCAGACATAGTCTGGAGCAACAGTGGCTGTATGTAAATGGTTTGGCGAGAGGAGCACATGCATTCTCCTAGATAAATCAATGGACTGCTGCGTCTATCACTCATCCCTCTGTCTCGCCATGTAAGACATATTCATTCTGCTAGTTCATGTTTAAAGTTACAGTACAGATGTTGAGGTGTGCAATCCCTGAAGTTGCCCTTAACATCACGTACACGGCGTCCCCAAAGGTTCTTCGACTGTTTCACAGTTGTATGCAGCCCCGAGTTCTTGCAACATAAGTCATGGGGAAGTAAGGCACAAAATGAAGGTCCACATAATCACTTTTTTTTCTAGTGAGTAAAATTCCTTGAGCTGATAAAAAGAGTCTTTGCAGCTGGCTATTGAAGACCCCTTTTAGGTTTATCTTTGTCAATTGTCAAATATTTGAGTGTATGAAGTGGTGTGATGAGGTGCAGAGACAGATATTTGAAGGGATTTTAACTCATTTGAGCAATTACATGCTTAACTGGCCCAAGATAATCTGTCATCCAAAGCTTCTGTCTCGGGCTCTCCCTCTCTTTTCCTCTCCTCCACTCTCTCATACCCTCCTACATGGCACAAGAGAAACTGAGAATAGTGGGATTTAGAGCACAAAAGCGTATCCTGAATGGAATGAAGGCCTCGGAGAAATTAATTGCTTCTAACAAACAGCATGACTGCTAGCATGTTTTGTGTCCCATTCTTATCAGCCTCCAGAGGTAGAGGGGTGGGCGACAGGTCTGGAAAGGGTAAACCTACAAATGAGACAAGTAGGCTTTAGGATTTTTTTTTTTTTACTTGGATTATTTTAATGTCATTCATGGATAGATATCAGTCGAGGCTTTATGCAGTTTATGTCTATTGCCACATAGAGTATATATTGTTTGCAGCTGTTGCATCTGAAAGGATATTTTTGGACGAGGGAAGCAAGTAATTAGTACAAACGGTTAGTATCAGAGACTAAAGGAATACATGTTTCTAAATACAAAGTAGGCTAAAAACTTCACTCTCAATACCTAAAATAAAAAGGGGCCTTGTGTGGCAACATCATCTTATATTAAAGGTTAGGTATTGAAGAATCATTGGTTTACTCTCATCAAAAAAACACAGTACTTGTATATGTAAGGATATTACCCCTCTGTTGTGTGATGATGTCTTATATTGATATCTAATGCCTATAGCTTCGATTTAAAAAACGGGCCAAAAACCATCTGTAAATCATTTATTCCCAGCTTTAGTTAAAAACACAAAAAACAAGAGCATTCAGGAAAGACCATTCAGGACAGCATTAGCTGAGGCATTTATGGGTTTCACTTTATTGATGTTAGGGGTATATCTGCCCCAGTTCTGTTCTCTGCTTGCTCCCTCTCCCTCATGTCACCAGTCTGTCTACCACCACCCGTGTGGCATCTATCATCCACCACAGACGCCGTGGCACCCCACAAAAGGAAGCTTGAGCATGCACAAAGAAATTTGCATTTTTGCATCTCATTATAATTATAATTGCATGCCAGTGTAACTAGCTAGCTTTCCGTTATCTTGCGTAATTTTATCAGTGACTTGTGAAACGTTTGTTTAAATGTCAATTATTGACTACAAAAAAAGGAGTGACCTTCTTTGAGTCCTCTCTCATTCCTTTCCGCTCTCTCTCTCTCTCTCTCTCTCTCTCTCTCTCTCTCTCTCTCTCTCTCTCTATCCATCTCCAGTTCACTCTTCCTCTCTCTTAAGATATGCTCCATGCTCTTATCTATTTCTTATGTCTTATTTGCTGTTGTGGTAGCTACACACTGTTCCGACTAACTTAGCTTATTACGTCTCATGACAACAGTCAGTAGACATGCATGCTGTTAATAATGTTAATATACTAACCGTCAGAAGCTTTTATTAAGATCTAATTAAAACAACAACCATAATAAAGAGGGTGTCCGAAACAATGACACAATGCAAAGTGACAAACTTTGTACCACCTAGTACTTGATATATATTGAGGGATTTTAGTTTCATTCATGCAGCACAGCATTGCTGTTAACAATAATAAGAAGAAGAACATGGTCAAAAATTAAAGTGATGGATCAATCTGAAATAGTTATTTATCTTATACTATAATATTTACAGTGTTCCGCTTTAGCAGCTCTACGCTCTACTTTGGCATACAATTTACCATTTAGGTCATTCATCTAGATTGCCTTAGTATAACTTTGGAATAAAGAAAAATTAATTCTCAGTATTATTATCAGCCATCTCTATTTTTTTCATGAATTAGAAAATTCTTGCCGTGCTAATTTTTTTGTTCAAGCAAATATAAGTTAGTCGTGGTGTTGCTTCTCTGCACAACACTGAATTAAATAATTTGTAGGGAAATAATAATATGTACATTCATTTCAGAAAGAAAAAAAATCCGTTAAAGTTAAATCCCATTGACCCTTTAATGTCTTCAACAAAAAAAAAAACTATGGAAAAAATATTTTTTTGCATATTTACTTTCTTAGGGGAATTTATAATTGTAATATCTAAGGCACTCTTAATTTATCATAACATGTTAAATTGTTAAAGCATATTTTTACAGTAAGAAAAATGATTTCATGTTGAAATGTTGTGTTGAAAAATGGTCCATTTTAATAAGATTAGGTCAACGTTTTGGTAAAGCATGTTTTTAGAAAATTTTGTGACCCTTATTTGATTTTTTTTTTTGAATGCTTGCATCAAGTTCCATAATTCTGTATAGTCCCCACAGACTTTAATATTATTTATTAAATTATAATAATAAAAAAAAACCTTACAGGACAGGACTTTCTCATTAATGAATGCCTCCTCAACAGTGGATACGTTAGACTGTGGTATCCCTCAGGGCTCCATCGTTGGTCCTTTACTCAGTCAACACATTTTTCAGCAAGAATGATTTGAGCTGAGCACATTTCTGTTTGTTATATTCAAGATGTATTTTGACATCTCATAGGATGTTCAACAACCTTCAGCCATGAGTGTAATCTCTGAGATCATCTTCTTCTTACAATGGATAAGACTTATCTTATTATTTTGCGCAAACGCTCTAGTTAAAGTCAGCAACCCTTCTTGCTTTGACAACATATGCTTTCTATAATGAGATATATTTTTCCACTTAACAAGTTCTATGTCTTTGTGACAGCGGATCTTTTTCATCGAAGTTTGGAAACTCTTGGTTCCATGGTCAGTCATACTGTATAAGAAAGACTAGTAAATAAACAATTAAATGTTGTTTTCTGTTTAATTAATGCTTATTTTCATTGCATAGATAAAGATAAGAAAACATACTGTTGCTGTCCAAACTTTTCCATCTAAAATGTGAGAAATATATTTATTTTTTTTACAGCTTCTTGAATAATGTAATTTATTTTGTTTATTTCCTTCCGTTTAGAACCTCCTTTAATATCCTCATTATAAGAAGGGTCAGACTTTGTTTTTCACCTAAAAGGGAATAACAAATGAATAGCGGATCAGAACTCTTCATTACTTATGAATTCCTGGAGCATAATTGAGGAATAGAGAAGTTGGATGTTTTTATATTCTGTTTGTGAGAGGATATTTCACTTATTATACCCACATGCCGCCTACTATCGTAAAGGCGGAGCAGTATAATATATGGATATGCTTTATCTCTGCGTAGTACCACGGCAGAATAAGCAGTCCTATAATGAGCTGACAACTGGAGGAACCATAATCTTTAAGAGTTTATCAAACTACTTGCAGCTTCTAATTAAAGGTAGCTCAACCCACCAGGATACATTTACATCTGATTTGATCTGGAGCAGAAATCTCCCTATTAGCATCCTCCTCCCCATGAATATGACAGTAATTGCAGTTTCCCTGTTTTTCTGTTGTCCTTCTCTGGTTGAACACATTTAGCAAATTTACCTCATGCAGTAGGTTATTATTGCAACATACAGTCCTGGGAATCAAATAAATCACTAATGTTATCTTATTAATTAAGTCAAAATAAATGCGCTAGAGCCAAGTTATTCCTCTGGAAATACCCTGGGATCTTCCACTGCAACTAATGGCAGAGTCTGACATTTCATAGTCATATTAACAAATAACCTGAAGTAATTCATTTAGATTTTTCCAATTAGTGATCACTCCTTGTGCCTAGCGACGTAGCATATAAACATGCGCGTTTGCATTGTGTGTTGAGCAGAAACTACGTCAGATATTTGTTGCATTTTCGTTCTAAAGTCCTACCTGCACTCGTAATTATGAACTGAGGCTATTTAAAGAAATCGCTCATTATATCTAAGACATTCTCACCAACGACTGCATTCAAAATAAGGAAAAAGCTGCAGCTTATTTATATCAAGCCGAATTGTTGTTGCCTAGTTTTGACTGACACATTTACATGAGTAATTAGAAAGTTTTCTCCCAGCAACAGCCCAAAGCAGGCCATGAGGCTCGGACCAACTGTATAACCCAGACATATGACAGCGCTGAACCTCAGTGCCCCTTCCCTCACCCGCCCCTCAGGCCCTCAATGGAATAACACTCGATCCTTAGCTCTTGAGTTTGTGTCCACGCCTCCCTTTTATGGCCTGTGGGCATGTGAAGACCCCGAGCCAGCAGTGCTTATCTGACCCTAACCTTGGCGTATGGTGACCTTGACCTGCACCTCACCCCTTCCTCGTCCTCAGGGCTACATCTGTTCCTTTCCCTAGGACACCCAAGTAGTTAGTGATATTGAAACATCACCTTGGGGCTCCATTTGTTTTCTCTGGAGAGGTCAGTGAAGGGTTGTCATTAGGACTGAACTTGATCCGCCGCTTCCCCATAAATTGGTACGTCCGTGCGAGTAGTGAGCAGACTGTAAATAATGAACGTGCTACCCTGAACATGAAACAGAAGCTCAAAACTGATACTCTATACTTTTCCTTTTTATATTATGTATATCAATATTTTCCCAGTCAAATTTGTCCTGATGCCAGAAAAAAAAAAACATATGTAAAGCACATGTTACATGAAGCTATAGTTTATTTCTTAAACATTATATGACCAACTCAATCTTGCTAAAACAAAACAAAATGTAAAAAAAAACCAAACATGTCCTCCACAGTTCCGTTTGGTCCTTTTTCTCATCAGGTAATTGTAGCTGCCTGAGATTTAACCCACAGGGGGAAAAAAGTGCCTCACAATTGTTTTAGGTGCTGTCATTTCAACTCACTGGTTTGTCTTAGGATGATATCTTGATTGTGATGCCCTTTATTATTTTGCTTAATGTTTCAGCAGTGCTGTGAATTGGCTGACCTTCTGGCAGTTCGCCCCTTTATTCTCTCCAGCAGAAACAAGCTTCCTTGCCACACGCCATGCGACAGAAAACAGAGTTGATTTTAATATTAATGAGCTAACACTGACAATGTCAGGTTTTAATGGATAATAAATTAGAGGATTCTAATTAATGGTTAACTATATATGTGGGCAGTAAACATTACCCACGACAGGATGCTGTTTTAAAATAAAAAACAGTGATATTTTAATAAATCATGAAAGAGATTGAAAATGGTTTATTCTTTCATGTTGCACGGATCAAATTCTGGTGGACACCGTAGAGAAAAATGCTTTTGGGAAATTAAGGGGAAGAAAGAAGGCTTCTTCGCAGGATCGTGTTCACTAAGTACATGAAAATGTATTTGCCATCACTATCAGACTCATGGTATCATATCACACAGGAGTCAAGGGGTAGGCTAAAGGTTACAACTCTGAAACATGGCATTGATCCTAACACCTGACAGCATCTCTCTCCGGTTCTCACCATCTCTTTGTGTCCCAGCAATTATAACACACATTGTTTCCTTCCTGCTTCTTTTGTTCTCATTTTCAATTGAAATATGAGCCAATCCAAGATAAATAACAATAATAACATGGCACATGCTGCAGCTGTTAATCCTAGCTGTTATTACAGACAGTAGTTAAGGACATATTATTCTCTTTTCTTATTCTCTGTTTGTCATTGGTCCACATCGAAGGCTGGAACCAAAGGTGTTGTAGAATCCTGTGTGCTCTGCATATCATAAATCAGACCCAACTGACATTTTTTTAAAAGAGAATGAATATCCACCCACTCTCTGTGGAAGGGCCGTGGAATTTGTATGGTCAATGTGACCTTTCTCCATACCCTCTCAGATTAGGTGTACGACATAGAAAATTGCGTTTTTGCTGAAGTCCATAAATCATACCAGGCCATTTTTTTCTTTAAGAGGTATGTAAATACCAATGTACTAGCTAGGTAAACAACACTAACCCTGATACAAATGGCTTGAAAATTGAAGAAAAGCACCTTATTTTTCCGCTGAAATTGCTTTTGAAACCCAGTTCTAGCACATGGGATGAAGGAGCCATGAAATGATTTGTGCTAGGGGAGTAGAAAGGGGTTGATGATAACCACACTCGACACAGTTCCTGTGTTAGGGAGTTATAGCAATGATCAAAGATATCATTGCTGCACATTATTTCCCCCCATGGAGACCCAAAATGGATCTGTATCTGAAGTGACATCCACCCCCATGCACTCACAGTATATTTTGTTTTAGGGGACAAAGGCCCTCCACCGGAGTACAGCAGGGGCTGAGCTTAACCAGTTAGTCCTGCTGCTGCCAAGCCTTCAGTGAGCTAGACACTCAGAATGATTGTTTTGCAGTATAGAAGAAGTACTAATTAGTAGAATACATTTCATAGGTTTGCTGTAATTGACAACAGACATTTCAATAACTTAATAGCAATAGCAATCAGAGTTAAAAAAATAAGTACATAATAAGCAAAATGATTGTTTTTCTCACGTTTTGGGTTCGCTTAAGCAAAATCTGAGTCATCTCCCTCAGGTTTTACTTTAAATGTCTCTCCAGATTTAACCTTTTCCTGTCTGTCTGGGGCTGAGATGGGCAGCATTGAGTTCAGACTGGGCACTTGGTGCCAAATCCAGGGTGTGGACTGCCCCAGTGGAAAACTCCCAACCCTGGTTTACAAGAACAATGAGGTATGAAGCCTCATGTTAGTGATCTGTTAATGTTTTTTGATTATTATTTGTATTTTAAAAAATTGGTGAGTTTATAGTTCAGATTTACAGCCTCCTACTTCTTCCTAATTTCAAAATCAGATAGAGCTCGAGTTTTTCCATTATCAAATGTAGATAAAAGGGTAGTTGTCTGAATATTCAAAAAACATGTCATCTTTATCTACATCCTTGGTAGCACTGTGACAGCCTCGAAACTGTCACTTCTGCACCGACCATGTTTTTAGCTGTTAGCTGTGACAGGCATTGTTGCCGTTTAAAAGTACCTTTCAGTGACTACTTGGCAACTCATCAACTCCTGAAGTCCTGCACAGTGAGTCTCAAGGACAGCTTGGAGGCCCAAGCATGGCAGCCAAAGGGAGAGCTAATTCCCAACATCTGGTACAAGCCGGTGCTGTCCATAGTCGTCAGCATGATCGTCACATTGCTGCGGTGGACACGGCTTGGCAGCTGCTGAAGAATCGCCCCCATCATGTTCTAAGCAGAGTATGCGGAGAGCACACTGTTTCGTTTCAGCACGATGAACCATTGATGCCTGCAGTAGATCCCCTGTTATCTAATCAAACAGCACTGGTCAGTTATGATGCCAATTCCTAAATTCACAGCCATCTGTAAAGCCGTTGGGGGAGATTAACTTCTACAGCGCCAATGTCCTACATTCAAAGACTCAAAGACTTCCTCTTAAGATCTCTTTTCCTGGAAAGAACAGTTATCCATACAACCAAACACAGACAGATACAGCCTAAAGTAAGAGTCCTTCATGCTGTAATGGGGCTATCACAAAGACCACACAGCTTGCATTTTGGAAGACGACTTGATGCTTTTCTAAACCATCTTTGTCCAAGACCACTGGAATATCTCAGAGAGGCTTGAGCATCTGCAATCGTGGAAGATTGGAGAATGTGTTTTTTGTCTTTATGTAGGTGCTGCCTTGTTTATTGGCTCCCAGATGAGTTGAAGAGAATAAAAATTCACAAAGAAAAGTGGCTCAAGATATTTATCCTTTTCTGTCTCCGAGTCAGCAGGTGTCCTCGTCAGACCAGCTACGTCGAAGCATTTCATTATAACCCCAGAAGCAGAGACTCTCTCGCATAGCAAGCAAAGAGCTCTGGGCACTTTTTTTAATATTTATATCACAGTCTGGTGCGGCAGTAATGATATTAGGGAGCTGACGAAATTCTCCACCCAGCTGGACATGTTAATTGAGAAGCCACGATTTAAAGGCAAAGTTCACATTTGTGCAGATGGTGGGACAATGCAAGATGGCAGACCTAGGTCAGTGTAATTTCCAGGCTATACCATAATGGCAGCATTTTTCTCACTGTCTTTTTTTCCCTCAAGTTTGACACATACTAGTCCCAGATGTCCTAGGCAGTCTTTGAAGTCGGTCCCTCTACTTTTAGCGCCCTTGACAGAGGACTATATTTTATAGCTGAGATAATTGCAAAATTCCCCGTCCCACCTCCTCTTTCAGGGTTAGTGCCTGCATTGGTGCGGCATGAATACGTTATTGTCTTAATTTGTTTGACGGGGAGGAAAGAATATCATGGAAATAAAATTGCCCTAATTTTAATTAATGAGATAATGCTTTATGTGTTTATCTTTGTTTATACTTTCATATCAAAGTGACTATCTCACCTGTTTATTAATGAACTTGTATAAAAGGATTGAGCCGCTGTTTTTTTTTTTTTTTTACCAAAAACCAGTGATTACTTTTGGTTGACACTGGATAACTCTGTCCTGGAGATCTGTACCTGAATGTTATAATACATTGTGCAAATATCACATTAAGCAGGACATAAATTCGGTGCTGCCAACTGCTTCAGGGTCTAATTTTACCTCCCTATAAATACGTGTCCCCTCACTCACGGACACAAAATACATGCTGCATTGTGTAATGATGATGTTTCGTAAATCAATAGTATCTGCGCGATTTCAAATGACTTTGTTGAGTTTAAAATAGATCGTCATAGCTAATTAAGTTATAAGGTTATATTAAAGCCGTGTAAACATTAAAATGATTTCACTGAGACCAGGCATCAGTGAAAGTCACACTGCTGGGAAGTCTAACAGATGGTTTCATCCTTCCTGGGATGCATACTGTCGCAGCACACATCTACATCAAATCTGAGTCCTCCCCCTGCACTGACCATACACCGGAAAGCAGGTGTCTGCTTAATATTTTGGTCAAAGATCAGTGAGTTAAAGGTTGAGGCCAGGGGCAGAGAGGGCCGGGGTCATCCTGGTGGTAGGGAGGTGGTGAGACATGATCTCCTCAAGTCTGGAACAGTCAAACCCCAAGGTCATCCATTAGTGCTCTCTTCCATTGGTGCTAGAAGACCCACGATAAATTTACTGTGCACCCTTAACCCTTTTAATACTCCCCATGACCCAGATGAGGAGATCAGCTCCCTTAGGGAGGGGCACATTACATTATTAGCACTGTGCATCCATTGACAGCTATTTTATTCTAACAGTGTATATTGGTGACTTCATACAGCAAATACTTCAACATAAATTCTCGCCAATGATGCAATTTACAGTTGCTCTTCATAGCAATTTTTGTTTAGAGTTTGGCAAGTTTTAATTAGTGAAATTGCCTAAATTGCCTGTCTTGTGTTAGTAATAGCGTGAGTTAGATTGCATCTTTAATTTAAATTACTGCAAGATATTTTAATATGTAGATTTCCTCTCCAGCCCTTCTGTGATCAGCTTCAAACATACAGATAATGGTGTCAGTCATTTTTAGAGTTATGGCTGATCGTTATCTTGTCTTTCAAACAATTAGCAACTTATATCCAGGTAATGCTATGCATTTTTCTATTCTTTCAAGAAAAGGTGAGGCTGCGAAGGAAGAAGGAGAGCGAAATGTCAACAGTGTCAACCACTCCCTTTAAATAAGACTCTCCTATGATCCCTTGCTACCGGGCTCGGTCAAACCTTTCCACATGTCAAGACAGGACGTCAGAAAAAGAAATTAAAGTGACATAGTGTTGACAGGAAGAAAAGAAATTCCAGTTTTCACCCCTCTCAGGACAATGAGGGAGCCATCACCTCAGCTCAGACACAAGCACTGATGAATCAAGCAACACCTTAACTTCTGCAGTGCAGGGGACTTTTGGCCGGGGGCACCCATACAGTGTCATTGATAATGGGTTCCTGTATTGGACTGCTGTTGATTTGATGTCTCTCGCAACCTCTCCCATGGCCTGCCATTTTGGCACAGCTTAATTTTGCTCCTTAGTCATGAAGACATCCTGTTAGAAGGTGTTGCACAAGTGTTAGGTCTTCATCTTTTGTGGTTACAGCACTCCTCTTATGGCCTGGGGACCTAGCAGTGTTTTTTTGTTTTTTCCTCAGAAAAGAGCAATCAGTTCGGTTTACCCACAAGATACTTTACATGTATAACGTTATAGGTGTAAGAGGGAGCAGTGTTTTGAAATAAATGCCTTTGAGTTAACGATATGGATAGAAATATTTAATCCGAAATGACATTATTGCTGCTGTCAGAAATTTTACTTAAGTAGCTATAATTAAAATTGTTTACATTTTTATTTCCTTACAGTAAATTTTGTGGGACATAAATATACTATATCTCTTAAATTATTTTTGATTTGCTTCCCCTTGTCAGACAACTTTAATATTTAATATATTGTCTCTTACACCAGGCTTTCATGTATTGTTTTTTCTCATAAGCACAGATTTAAATTTTTTTATTTGCATTTCCAAAACAAATATCCCAATTGAAGATGAATACATTTTCATAACTTGTATTGTATCAATCTGTCTAAAAGGTGTGGTCAGATATGGTTAATTAACATAACAAGACAAATTATTAACATGTATGGCATGTTATTGATACACAGGGCATGTCAATACATAGTTATTAAAACATTGGAATCGTAATAAAGTTTACAGTCGGTTAAATACAAGCTGAAATCTGTACTTCATGGTCAAAATGAGACAAGAAACTATAGAAAGAGCTTTCCAGACTATTTAAATGGTTAGGACACCTGTGTCATCATGGTTCCTTATTGGTTAAAATTGTGAGCTAAAACTCAATTTGATGTATTATCAGTGTCTAAAACAATAAATTAAGCTTGTTTTTTACACTACAAAACAGTTTGCATTAAATTTCAAGGTGTACATCAATGGCTAACAAAAATTAGCCCACATCAAGCAATAATATCCTTTTATAGTGACAGGAGATAATCATTTTTAAATTCATATTTGCCGGGTTGAATTGACCATTAAATAGTACAGTCAAAGGAAATATGCATAAATCAAATATTACCTGTAAAGCCTGAAAAGTATAATAAATGTTATTGCAATACAGATTATTGCTTAATTATATTATTAATAACGTTGCATGTTCAAGACAAGTGCATAAAGTCTTGATTCTAACCTCCATTCAGATGTCTCCACGTTTCCATTTTAGGCTGTCATTGGTCCCCCTCACCCCACCCCTTCAACCAAACGTTCTCCCATGTGTGAGGCTGGTGGCTCCATTGTGTGACCTGTTCTCACACAGTTCCATCTCTGCGTCACGCCGCCAGCCTTTCAAAGCAGCAATTCAGCAATGACAATCACACACTTACGCCGCGAAGAAGACCTCTTGCTCTCTTTGCCAGCCAATTAAGAGCCATCTGGGCTTGGAGTAAAGTTATTAGAAAACCATAACGATTTCTACGAGGAAGACCTGTATTTCAATCTATGTCTTAACCTCCTGAAATACAAACATTCATTAACAGGGATAATATGTTTAACCATATTTTGTTGAGTTGAGCAGAGCCAGTGGATGGTTAAATACAGTTTAAATCCATGACAGAACCAGCTTCTGAACCTGCCATGAAAGTGTGTGATTCCCAATGAACTTGAGGTCATAGATTCCCAGTGGCAGCATAGGGCAGGGAACGGAGAGCAGCAGGGTTCAATTCTTGGGTCACTGGAGCTTCAGAAGTGACCAGCCAGCTTTGTCCCAGGAGGGATGATGGGGACGGATTCACTGGGGTTTTCGAATGGTCTACTGAACCCTACAGCAGCGACTCCAACTCAGAGTCTGTAGAAAGGTAGAGCACTCCTCTCATCTGCAGTTCACACAACTCCAAAAAGAGGACAATCTGGTTGGGCTCCAGGACGCCTAACACTAAATCCAGCCACAACCTCATGGTGGCACTGCCAAACCTGAATAATTTTTTTTTCCCTCAACACATAATCTGCACTTTGCATCGTTGAACCAATGTGTCCTCAGTTTGGTTTTATACAGCAAAATTCTATGAACATAATACTCCTTTTCTGTTTTGAATATAACTAAATTAAAAGGCTTACTTACCCCTAATCAAAACGGCAAGCCTCCTGGCATTGAAAGTCCCAGCTGTGGCCCTGGCGCAGCTTTTCCCTTCTCCCGTACATTGTTCTGGGCAGAACATCCAAGGGCTCGTGCTGTGTTATGTACTTAACTGAGGTCAGAGTTGTCATTATCTGGGTCTTGTTGGCACTAAGGCCTCCTCTGATGATAGGACTCCCTTTCAGACCTGCAGCTTTTAGCACTCCCTGAGAGCTAAACTCTGTGACCATCAGGCAATCGACCACCTGCAAATCTTGCCCAGGGCTGGGACTGTGTTTAAAAGGGTGTGCTTTATGAAATTCTGTCACCTATGTGATGTTTGACCTAACATGGTGTAGGTTTAGCACAGATGCCTTGAGATTTACCTCTGATCTTTCCGTTTTTTGTGGTTTGGAGAGATTATTAAAGTTTATATATACAGACAGGAGGCGTATGTTCAGCTCCTCCTCATGACTGGTGGCCTGTGATCCATGAACTAGTTAACCAGTGGCTGGATTTAAGCCCTTTGAAAATAGATAAGGCTTTATTTTTTTTTATTATGCATATAATAATATTAAAGTTTCTGAAGTTGGCACGGCCAATTTGAAAACTGATACACACAACAATTTTCGGAATGGATTGAGAGAAAAGTCAGGACAGAGGATGGGTGTTTTTGGAGCCCGAGGTTTCTTTTCTGTACTGCTATCTCCATTGTAGCACACTCCATCATTCATATCAGGCCTGTGGTGTTGCGTGTTAGAAATTTTTGTAAGAACATACAGCACTTTGAAAATAGATCACTTCCCCACACCTCTGTCGTCCTCCCATTCTTTTTCTTTCTGTCTTATACACACTGCAACTTGCACACAAACAAACATGCACAGGTCGTCTTAAAACCAGCTCTCCCCGCAATAGCAATTTTGTCAGAAGTTGACATTGTCTTGATTTAGTTGTCTGGCTGTTCTGGCCAGTTTTCCCTGCTGCGCTAATGTGAACAGGACATCCTGCTGGGCACCAAAGAATACCACTTCACGGCAGCCACATAGCTGGCAGCTTTTATTTATGGCGCAACCGAAATGAATGGGCATTAGTGTCCAAACATTTCACCATGCTCCTGCAGCCACACACAAAAGCCACTGATTCCCAGCAAAACTGCGCTTATTTTATTCAAGAAGGTTACAGAGACGGGAAGGCAGAGAGAGACGGGGAGAGAGAAACATTTACAATTACTTAAAAGACCTGGAAAGAAGAATAGGCATTGCGTTTGAAAAGCATTTATTGAGACAGAAATCGAAAAGGAAATAAATTGGCCCTCTATTTAACTGCATTTTTGCCAGAGCTGAAAATGGAAAATATCTATATCTCTAAAATGACACAACTTAAGTGTTTGTATTCACACACACACACTAAACACGCACACACAAAATTCCACAACAAACACCCAGTTTTCAGTTGCTCTATTTCAGCTGCTACTACTAGGCATTTTATTTTACAGAACTGCACCAGGGAAGACTGTTCATAGCTGAAACTGTCGATTTAAAGTATATCCACAGATCACTCTTACTACCAATTTTGCAATCCAGGCAGCCTTTCTGTCTTGTTAACCTATGAATTTTAAGTGGTCTGCTCCCATTAGATTGTAGTAGCTGTGCTGACTCCTCTTGGCTTTTCTGTAGGGAGCAGGTAGAGGCAGAGTGCTCTCCTGGCCTGGTGCTGCACTTTGACTGTATTCTGTGTCCAGGACCTCATCAGTACATAGTCCACCTGTCGTTGTGTCCCTGCCACTCACCCCCCTGCTCTTCATCTGTCATCCCTGCCCTTCTGCAAACACACTCCACTGACATTTTGAAAAACTCTGGCGTTCAACCTCAATATGGATTTTTGTTGATTATAGCGGTGAAGACTGCACATATTATTGACTTTGCAATCCCATGACTATTTGTACAGATTTTTCCTTCCCTCTGCATTTCACTGAAGTCCAGCAATAATATTCACGCTGGTTTCTCATAACCTCTTTTCACAAGCCTTTCATTTTCATTTTTTTTCTAGACATTTAACTAATCCCCTCTGGCTGCAACCCTTTCTTTATGCCACCAGAGATCAGAGTTTGTGCAACGCTTCGGTCACTGATGTCATTAAGATTGGGATCAGATACACTAGATGTCCATTGGTTAAATGCCCCTGGCCTGAACTCCCTATTGTCCCTTGATTCCAAGCCGCAGCTCTGTTTCACTTGCTGCATAATAGCCCATAGGTTAAAGTTCTGTTCCTTTTACTTTGAATTTACATCTTTCACAGGCTCTAGTCTCTTGTTCTGAGCTGGGGTTTTCTTTTTTCTCCTCCTCTCATTTCTAGTGAGCCTTGCCTGCAGGGAGCATGGCTGTTTGTGCTGGAGCCTTCCTGACAATCTCCCACATCCAGCCATCTTTTGGAGGGTCAGAGGAAAGCAACTTGACTTAACAGGTCAACGTAAGTGGGCGCCGCCCTTCTCCAGAGGGGAAGCCATAGAGCCCACCATTAGGAGCTGACCTCCACATTGCACTGGTCCAGCCCCAGCTAGGGTATCACATGACTCTGCCTGAGACAGTCTGCTCATTAAAGCCTGCTGCCCATAGCGGGATTAGGCCTTTTCATGGTTTATCCCCTACTCTGACAACTGACAATGGGAGAGGATAGCAGCTTCAAATGGAGTGTGCATATGAATCATGGAATAATAATTGCTCTTTCATGATTACAATATTGGAAAACTATCAACATGCACAATGCAAAGAATTAATTGGGGTTTGTTTTCAAGGGCAGATTGCTACACTATATGAGTGTGAGAATGAGAAGGCTGGTAATGAGGCGTTTTTCATACGACACAACTCCTCTATATATACTAGCAGTTACACACACACTCAGATATCTTGTGCTCATAACCTTTACCCACCATGAGACTTCAACCCAAAGTTTCAATGCACTTAATGCTCAATGGAGTCTGCTGTTTACCTGTGTTGTTATGTTTTCAAATAGCAACCCCATTACCAGCGGTTTCCGAACCCGCGACCCAGTGATAGCTTCCTAAGGGTGCGCGGATTGTGGAGGACTATAGCTCGGGCAACAAATAGGAAAGTAAGATGACATTACCCCTTGAGCTGTGTGAGTGGAAAGAGCTGGTGTAGCGAGTCAACAGAGCTGCTATCAGCAGAACCAAGCCCCAGTCAGGTCTCCTTTTTAAACCCCAACTTGGTCTGTTTTCATTATTCATATTTCGCTTGCAATCCTGCATGAAAGAGAGTTATTTCCTTCATGGTAGGGGGCATGTTATGGTTGGGTCTCGGGTCGCACGGCTCAAAACAGAATAGGGCAGGATGCAGAATTTTTGGATTTAAAACGTCAAAACAACCTGCACAAATAGAAAATAAATATTTTCCCCTGGGAAGATAATGCTCAGTATGATGTAGTTATGCAGAGCAGTGAGCTTTTCACAAACCCGGTAAAAATCTTGCTATTGAGGTATAATTGTCACTTTTAAATGGTTGTGTACAACTACCCAATGAATAAAAAAAACTAATTTAAAGTGTGAACAACACTGTCATCATTTACATGATAGTGAAGCTTTTTCACACTTGTCTGTAATGAACACAATGTGATAAGGACCAGGTATATTTCAAAGGTGTTAATGAACTGCTGATTTAATACTCTCGCTCCTATTTGAAATTCTTCCCTCATCCGTGACCACCTGTCATTTTATTTTGGGACTACAATAAATGATTTTTTTTTTTTTTTATATCATTTCACATTTGAAGTTCAACTTTTGTCACTCATGTTTCAATCTAAATTTTAGGAAAGGAGGAAAACAATAAATATAAAGGGAAATACAAATATTCAGATGTAGCTCAAATAAAAGTAACATTACAGTTTTTGAGTTCTCCTTATATTTTGTGACAGTTTTAATAGCATTGTAGCCAAAAGTAAAAGAAACCTAAATGATAAAAAAAAATTCAATTTCAACATAAACATAACAGTTTTTTCCGGTTTCAATTTCTTTTTTTTTCTCCAGATATAACCCAAGAGAACCTCACCATAGCCATTAAGAGAAGTTATGCGGAATATGAAATAGATCGAAAAAATGGAGCACATTTCTGAGACAGTGTTTTGAAAATGCTTCCCCTAGTCAGTGATCCCATACTTGAGGCCAGATACTGCTTTTAGGTCAGGCTTTTGTAGAAATTCATTTTGAAAAGCTTGACAGTTTATTTAAATTTATTTTTTCTTTTCTTCTTGGGATTAAACATTAAATTGTTGAAAATATGTTTTCCATACTTGTTAGATATAAGGCCGAACATTCTAGTAAAGCATTAAATTTTTGAATGGATTGAAAATTACACTTTCTAATAAAGAGACAAGCTGTATTAGCATTTGTATTTCATGATTTAAAATAAAGTATTCAACTGTATGAGGAAATTTTAATAACATTGAAATGGTTTGTGAACCTTGTGTTTCTCATGGGTTAATGTCCCTGTATTTAATTGACTAAAATATAAAGAAAACAAATACTTAACTTATGATTCAAGACTTTGTGAAATAATAATAATTATAATTTGCATGGTCGCATGGGGAGGTGGAAAAAATGTATGGGATGTGAATTAAGTTTTGTGAGCAACAGAGAGATTCTTTTGGAGAGCTGTCAAAAACAGATCGACGCCAGATAAAAGGAGAATAGGAACTCTGTTAGCAAACAATTAAACTCCGGTAATGAGGTCATACATCAGATCCAGTGCAAGTGATATCAATACACAGGCTTCAGAACGGATGGGCTTCTCCAGCGCCCATGCTCTTGCTGTGGGATTAGACTCACTGTCCTGAGTGCAGCACTTTTCCCAGGCTGACCTCTGTCTGCCACTGGGGCACCAGCCACCCCCTGGGCTCTTAGGGGCTTTGGCCCTCAGCCCTGGTGCCAGTGGCACCAACAGGACTGCAGAGAAGTGAACTGTGCTGCCACGTGGGATGACAGGACTCGCCATTCCATCAGGAAGCGCGGAGACAGAAAGGCACCAGCACACAATCCACGCTGTGTTGCCAACTATGAATTACTGGGTTCCTCTATTTCAGTCAGCTCATTTGTACCAACCAGCTAACAATGACAAGGTGATAAAAGAACTTTGTATCAGTGATTGGAGCGCCGAGTTTGAACCTGATGATGTTTACGACATGGCTCACAAATAAAACGCACTTTTTTGCTGGAAAAAGACGCTTTTCTGCTAAGATAAAACAGGGTTCATACTTGCAAACAAGATTGAAATAATGAAACATACAGATTGGTAGCAGTCTAATTTTCTTTCCCCATTGTCTAAAGCCTCGTTTGCAAAGAACCTAGCAGGAGTCGGCTTAATTTGTCTTTTCTTATTTGGTCTGCTTGAGTGTTTTGTGCAGTTCTCTTTTTGTCTCCCATGATTACTTTGAGAATATCGTTCTGACGTTCAGCAGCAACAATAATTCTTCTGTTCTAATTCATATCAATTAGTAGAGGATGGTAATTCAAACTGACGGCACGGTGTATCTTGAAAGGCTTGTGAGGATGTTGTGGCGGCAGCATCACTGTGCAGCCAAAAGCCACCCTCCTTTCCCCCTTTTTTTTCCCTCTTTCTGTCTTTCAGTCCACAACAAGGGGCCTCAAGCAAAGAGAACAATACAAGTCGGAGCCAGTACTTTGATAATTAGTTATTGATTGAGAACAATGGCATGGCGTACACTGTCGTATTAGCTAGACGCCAGCAGGTCGCGACACCAAGAGCAGCCATCAAGAAACAAGGGCCAAAACATGCCTGACTCCCTAATAATTTATTCCTTCATGTTTTTCCTCTTTCATTTGCCTCTTCTCTTTCCTTCCTCAGGCATGTTAGTGTTCAGGCTACACAGGGTCAAAAGTATTAATGCTTGTGCAGAAACGAGTGCCTGATGAAGGAGAATTTAATTAGAGAATGCCCACTCGAGCTTCTCGGACCACTCGGCCCTTTTTGCTTTCTTCTTTCTCCATTAGTTGGACTTTTCATCGCAAATAAAGTCAAGAAAGTCAAGATCATTTGGAAAAAAAACATTTTCTGGCACTGCTATTTTTGTTTTCCTAACATACAGTTATGTATGTATCATAGGAAAACAAAAAAACAAGAGAGTGATTGCCAAGTGAAACCCGCATAAAAATATTGTGAGGTCGTGTTGGCCATCAGAGAGCACCTACACAAGAAGTCTGTGTTTGTATGAATTATACTTCATGGCAGTAATCTGTTGAATCCAATTAATCTAAGCCAGCATTTAAATAGAAAAAACAAACACTATGCACTGGTATTTTAGTCATGTGATTGACCTTAGCTGTGAATCACTCTCCATGCGACAATCCGGAGAGGAAACAGATGCAGCCCGCCGCACACGTTGATAGCTGTGCGCCTATTTCAGAGATCCCGTCTGTTGGTGGAAGTTTGGCTTAAATATCCTCAAGTAATTGTAGGTCTCATTGCTAAAGAGGGATGTGTCAGGTTTGGCATCGGTGTGAAAGAAGCTCCCTAGCTCGCTTCACCTGATCCCTGACCTGTAAAGATGCACCTGGCATTAAACAGACAGAGCAGGAGCGTCAACTGAACAATGGAGGACTGTCAGGACCGACAGCAGGGCACGCCACTACCATCACTGCTCTGACAGGGAGGGTCTCCGAGGGTAAACTGCTTTGCTGGAACTAATTAAACAGATGAAGTTATGACATGAATATGCAGATGTTGTTTACATTTTACCATATGGTATTATTTCAGGTAATAATGCACAGGAGAGCCTTCCCACTCATTAATGTGAAGGGATGGAGTGAAAACACTGTCTGTCAAGAGACACTCGGAGCGTGTTTGAGAAATATGATCAGACTGACACGCAGTTGTTGAAATCTATTTCAAGCCACTCAATTAACATACATGTTGATAGCTATTACAGTTTGATTTAAATTGTTAGCGGGCAGCCTATTTCTCATTGGCAGTTGGATTTATCCATTTTCCTCAAATCTATCTAAGTGTGTCGTATATCTTCTCATTTAAAATGTATTATCACATATGCTGTACAATATTCACCCGGTCTTGTTAACAGATTTATTCTTATTAATTTGCAACCAAAATTCAATACAGTCATTCATACCTTTAAATCATTTTTTAGAGCTGCTGTTTGTATTCAATGTCATCATTAAGAAATGCCTCCATGCCATAAACCCCGGTTAAATTCTCAATCGCCTGCATTAAGTCATTCTCTATTTTTTTTTAATTTTCAAAATGTTAAAGTAGTAGGACTGTCTGAGTTCGTTTCAGCCTAGTTTTGTGTGCAGCTTTATGATTCCCCTGGAGCGGGTGCGGAGAGGTTAAGAGGGAAAGGGCCGATGGAGTCGCGTTTAGTAAGAAGTGTGGGTTCACGGGGGCCAGCTGGTTGGGTGATGGGGAGCGTAATTGTGCCCGCTGTGTGGATAGGGTGGGGGGGTGAAAGGATGGGGTGAGAAGCCCTGGAAAAAAGGGAGGGGAGGGGACACCTCAATTACCTGTGCTCTCCCTGACCCCTCTCCCTCTGTCTCTCCATGGACAGACCCACTGTCTAAGAGGCGGGGCACATTTCCACAGGCAGATGCACATCCCCCTCCTTTGTTCAAGATAGCATTCGCTCCTCTTCCTGAGCTGCAGAAACTTAATTGCAACAATCTCCCCTCTAATGCATTTCTCCTTTTTTTTGTCACTGTCAGAGAATTTTAAATTATCACTCTAAAAAAAAGAAAAAAAGAATCAAACTGTTGTGCTGGTGTGCTTTGGTGTTTGATCACAGATCGGTCAGCCGATATTAGAGTAAAGACGTACAACAAACTAGAATAGTGAATTTACCTGAACTGAGCAGCTCTCTCAAAAAATATACAACAGGTTACATGCAGCTGTCATTATTTATTTTGCAGCTTCTTCTTGCGCTAATACAGTAAGTGACAGAGACTGGTATAAAATCAATACTTCACAGGAGTGTGATGTCTTAATACACTCTCTGTGTTGTTCAGACAGGAAAGCTAGACGTGGACGAGGAGGACTACAGCGCAGGCCATTGTGAAGCTGTCAAGTCCAGCCCTCAAAAGCAGATGAAGCTGTCAGATTATTAATAAGTTGATACTGACAGGCCATACGTCCACCCCTAAAACCCTTCCCTCTTTCAATGTCTCACAAAAAATATGCTCAGCATCAAAGACGGAGGCAGGCGGGGTTGGATGCAAGGTCAAAGGCCAAATACATTTTGAAAGCAAATTCTCTTCCTTTTGCAACTTGTTTTTATTGCTGTCGCTCCCTTCTCTTTGGCGACCATTCAGCTGAAACTTAGGCTGAATTGGCAGCAGCTTTCAAAGCGCTTGGCAGCCTGGTGATCCTCTGGAGCTCTCAGCTGACATCTCTCCGGGCTCGTCTATGCTCAGGGGTCAGTGCGAGCCCTGACTCCCAGGACCCACTCACTCAGGCGCTACCATGAGTCAGTCCCGCAGACTGAAATTAAAATGTGAAAAGCTGTGCGGCTGAAGGCATTCCTCGCCCCCCATGGCATTTTCCTTTCTCTGTGACAGTTCCTCCGAGAATGCTTTTTTCTTTTATGTTTCTTTTCTCCCTTTAGATTATTTAACAACATGCGAACAGAGCTGTCAAGGAGAGACATGCTTGATCGACAGAGCAGGGGAGTGTCTCAGTCAACATGGGGTTAAATTCGATTTTCTGCATGTTCAGTACGCCGGTCTCGAGCCAGTTATTGCCTTGGCTTGATGTTTTTTGATGGATCAATTATCCATTATAACATGTTGTGAAGCCAAACATAACAGCCACTATGACACCTGTCACAATCTTCCATTAGAGTGAGGAAATTGAAATAATTTAATGACAGCTAATTTAGTCTTTGTTTTCAATCTAATTATGGCCGCATTAATTGTCTTATATATATATATATATATATATATATATATATATATATATATATATATATATATATATATATCGCAAATGCTCCCCAGCAAGAGATATTAATTTGATATTTCTTAATGAAAGCAGAAGTGGATGAATTGGACTTTATCAGATTCAAACAAATACAATTTTCCAAAGCCAATGAGATGATCAACATATTGTTTTCTGCTTAAAAGTAATGTTTAAATACACCAGGAAGTGTTGTGGTGATGTTGTGGATTAATTAAACACATTTTGTTGATTAATTAAAATGATTAAAATGTTGTGTATACATGTATATATATATATATATATATATATATATAATGATATTTTGGCTTCCATAGTATAATAACACGCGTGAAGCCGTAATGGCAATTTATAATTACTACCACAACATATTTAGCATTGTAACTCCTAACCAGTTAGAGACATTACATCAGATTTGGACAAAAGCGGCGAGAGCCGAATGCATGTGATATGCTTGTCAATAAACGCGTATGTGAGAAAGCTGCGTGGGAGCGTCTTATCGGTATGTCTGCGTATACTTGAATTTGCAAGTAAAGAGCCTTATTGGGATTACCGACGGTACATTCTAACTGGTATCATAAAGAAAAGAGGGACGGGATGTGTCTCCCTTTTTTTCAGGGATTCAGTAAGCTCTCTGTCAATGGTTTGGAGTTGAATTACCCTGGATAGCACCCCTCATTCCACGGAATGATCTCAGACCTAATTTACTGGGCAGCTCAGGATCCAAAGCATACAACGCTCTCCTCTGCATAGAATGTGTGAAATAGATAGAGCAGCCATCCCTCAGATGTGCTGAAGTAATCTTCAGCCAGAGCTGGTCCAGCAGGCCTCACCTCTAAAGGGATTGATGCAGTGTCAGAACCTTTGGCTCAGGGGTCATCCTCTCTTCTTGCCTCCCCAATCTGACAAAAGCTGAATTTCTTTCCCTCGCCATTCGTTTCTCTTTTTTCTTCTATTGAATTCATCAGCGAAGGAGGCATGAGATGTGAGATGTGAATGAAACATTTTCATTAGAAGGGAGGAGAATCCCCGGTCAGAGACAAGGCCGGAGCTGATCTGAGCCAATGACATCCCAACCAATTCTTCCTTCTTTTTTTTTTTTTGTCCTTCTTACTTTCCCCAGCTGTCACTCTCTGCGGTATGTGGCGAGCTGATTGAAATCAGCACTGTGTCAGGGCCGTCATATCTCAGAGAGACATAAAACATGCAGAAACATCAATAAGCAACAGGCCACTGACAGCTCTCAGACACGGATGCAGGCAAGGAGAGATGTGGGGAAGGTTAAGACTCTGGGGGATGCTGTGCCGTTGAAGTGTCTTCTTCAGGCTTCGGTGAGACCCAGGGAAGACAAGATAAAGTCTATCAGGTTATCGACTAGTTCAAGTTGCTTCTCGGACAGCGAGGCCACTGGGACGTAGGATGCCAAAGAATCTGTGTGTATGATGTGTGTGTCCTCGGGTCTGTGGGTGTCTGTGTGTGTGCTCCTGCTTGGGAGCAGCATTTCGAAGTAGACAGATTTTCCACCTGCTATTAACTATCCGGATATGATTTATATTTTTCAAAAAGTGATGAACACATTTTTTTCCTGCACTCATGTGATTATTTTTATATTTGTGAAATACTGGAAAATATTGGGAAATCAGCCTTTCTTTTTTTTTTTGTTCATAGCTGCTTGTGAAATAAGATTTATGATGCCTTGCCAGAGTTTGGATAACTGCTGTGTGTGTTTAATTCACCGATGTAAAGGTCATATCACAGCCTGACAGTTAAGTTCCGGCTTTAACTGCTAATGAGGCAACTTTCTAGCTCACAAAATCTGCTGAATACGCTTTTTCTCACACCCTATAATGGTCATCGCAGTGCCCTCACCTACCTGCGTGGAATACAGGACACACAATCAGCTGTGCAGGTTCCTGACTCTGACAAACTGAATTCACCAGTAATTATCTTTACACAGATGTCGAAGAAGGGAGCGGAGTTTTTGGCTGAAGTTGAAGTTTTCCTCAAAGTTGAAGCCCATTATTTTTGTGTTGATGAGTTAACGTTGTGGACAGGCGCCCATCTGCATATCAAATGTGACTCCCATTATTTTATGTTCTCTCCGCTAACAGCGCCTCCCAGCACTCCTCCATGTTCTCCTCCATCTGCCTTCTGTCCATTGATCAGCCTTCCAGGGCATCAGTCTGTTTAACATCTGCTACAAGTTCCAGCAGCTAAGGTAACTATCTAGCTGCTCTCCACCTCCTATTGATCCTCATGTCCACCTGCAGGAACATCTGTTTCAGCATGTCGTTTGTCAACGCAGCCAGCTACTTTGTTTCGCCTCACATCTTGTCCCATTTCACTCACAAAGAGGTTTTCCTCCTAAATGCTTGTTAAACTGGTTTATTACATTGTTCTGACAATGAATTGTAAATACGTCACTCTATCAGTTCACCTTATATACGAGCACTGTGCTTGCTTAATTCAATTAATTTACTGCAAATAAAACTAAATAGAACTTTAAATTGTATTTAAAAAATATTTTTGTATTGCAAATCTGTTTGTTTGTCAAGAATCTGAGAATCTGGAAAATTTGTTTTATTTTCATTTGGTCTGCTGATTTTTTCTATGTGTGAGAGTTCTTCATTAAATATTACCATCTTGTGTAAATTAGAATAATTCTAACTAAATAATGAAAGGCATGAAAAACAATATTCTGAAAACGACAGAAAAAAAGTATTTATTTGGGCAGGATTGTGCTTTAAAATGTGTCGTAAGTTCTGTTTTAAAATAACATTATTTTTGCGGTTTATATAGAATTAGAGCACCTTTTATTAATTGTTTAAAATATTATTTAGGGCAGAAAAGATGAGATAGAGAGAGGTTGAGAGTAGCTTGCATTCTCAAATGTGTCTCCTTCACAGGCTTCACAGGAGTCTATAGGAACTGCTGTTGCACCATTTAATTTGCTCTTTTGTAATGATGGGGCGTAGGTTAGTTCATTTCAATTTTTGATTTCAAAAGCTATCAAATAAAGCTCAGATGAGAAATCAATTTACCCAGCTGCCCTGCCTTTGTGGTTAAAAGAACTTGTACCATTGGTGAGCTGCCCGTCACATGACACAGTCAAGAATTAGTTCAGCAGACCCATGTTGCCACCACCTCAATTAATGGCTGCCTATAGTCATTTGCCGCTATAACATCTCATTCTCAGACACCACTCATATTTAATTCATGACAGCATCCACGAGAGTAATTCTAATATAGATTGTTAGAAGAAAATGTATGTACGCTCCAAATTCAGGTTCTGCATGCCAATGGCAGCCATTGTTGTTATTGCTGTCATAAAGATGGAGGAATGAATGTTAGATTTTACACCGAGGCAAAACTAGTAAAAAGCAGGTGATTTAAAAAAAATATAGCAAAATGATACATATATACCATCATGACTTTCATTGGAAACATGGCTTCCTCTGTGATGTTGTAGACAATGACAATCATCGACACCATCATTAGATCCCTAATTTGATCACATAAGTAAATATTATTCTGTTCGACCAAAAGCAGTGTGTGAGTCTCACTGATTTACTGTTGATGGGACTTACAAACTTTTAAATTCTCACACGTCAGTATGCTAAAATCCATCCATAAATCAGTGTTTGTTTGAGCCTCGTATTTCATACGACATTCCGTCAAATAGTAATCAGAAGTTCCTTTTTGATACGTATGCACACTACAAAAAGCTCCAAGCCTTTCAGACTGTGTGTTCGAGCGTATTTTCGAGTCTTGTGAAGCTTTGGTTTGGAAATTGAATCGGTTCCAACCTCTGTCTCTAAACCGAGCCTCTTTTCCCCTGCACAGCACAAATTGACAATTTGCTCAGTAATCAAAGAATCTCCTTTTCATATGGATCATTTCATTTTTGATCAAAAAAACGGAAAAAAAAACAGAGAGGAGGCAATGTTTGGACATATCATGAGATCCATTGTATCCATTTGACAGTTGTGTTATTTAATGTAGTTTCTATGACAACTGGGTGAGGCCTCCAATAAATCCAACCTCAGCTGTCATCTCTTCACCTAAAAGATTTGTAATTGCTCTCATTTGCATACTACAATTAAGTGTGTTAGCTCACAGCAAGAGCAATCAACCTCCACTAAAGACTGGGGATAGTATAATTATTATATCAGTGGATTTGTATAAAATATTACTGACGAGCCTTTGCATTGTGCTGTCGAGCTAGCTTTACCTTTTATTTTGATAAAATACACACACATCACAGACGCTGAACGGTAATGCAGAAATGGCAGTTGGAATGTTGTCATCACCGTTTTCCATCAGAGTTTCAAATCAGGTGTTTATTTCCGATATGATCCTGTGGTTTTCTACGTCTAGGAGATATTTTCATTCACTTTAGATGGGAAGCATTTTGACTAGTCGCTGCTCTTGACTAGCTGGAAAGAGAATGATTTGCAGCAGCGGGAAACAGTTTGAACTGCTAATTGAATTGAAAGGTTATGTGTATCAGGCAATGAGCATTGTTTCTCTTTCCCTCAGATGCGCAGAGGCTGTAATGAAGAGTTCTTGAACTCGCAGTCAGAGCAGACATGTGTGACATGGGTTCATGAGGATGGCTGGCTCTGCTGGACGTACAAACCACACACACACACACACACATAAACACATAGAGATTGAGAGAGAGCAACAACATCAAAACGAAACTTCCACTCATAAGTTTCCAGCTTCTCATTTAAAGTGTCATATTTCCAATCTTTCTGCCGATATTGGAAAAATATCAAAGATCGAGGACCGTGACTCTATTTAGTTATTTTTTTTCCCTCTAAATATTTATTTTGAGCGTGGGTCCGGCATGAAATAAGAGGTTACAAACTTGATGCCAGGTGTAATTTGAAAAAGACATATTTCTGATAGTGCAGCACATCTTTACGTGGCCACAGTTGATTTGGAGTTTATGCCTCCAGGCCCTGAATTTGAAATGAAAGACCAAACGGCACAAATGGCAAGTGCACCATTCCCAGCTCTCTGCAGCTTCCCGTCACAAACTGGCAAAGACGCAACTACGCATCAATTTTAATTTGTATTTATCCTGCTTATGACCCGCTCCTTTCACTCCGCTGTTGGATCCACAAATTACACCCATCATAACTCTGATTCGGACGGCCCGCGGTGTGCTATCTGAAAATTAACATGGTTATACACCACTGCTGGGTTCAGGGTGTCACAACACAATTATACAATCATGCACCCTGACGAGCTCTGACTGGTCACCGGTGTATGACAACTAAGCTTGAGGGCTACACCGTGTCACATCCAGACGGGTGAGATAAGTTCACTGAAGAGAAGTCTACGCCTCAGCGTCTGCTTCTCTCTATGGGAATCAGCTATATATCACACGGCGCCTAGAGTCTGGGTTTAGTTGTTTCTTTTTTTTTTGGGGTATTGGAGGGAGGCTTTTGAAGTTCCACAACTGAACTTATCTTTTACTTGTCAAGTCTTTATTCAGTAAATCCAATTGAGCCTGCAGAATTTGTAATAAAAAACAAAAAAAAAACATTAATCAAAGTGATATACACGGGCTGCCTGTGTATCATTAAAAGAATTAAGTCATCAAGGAGGAAAATTTAATGTAAAACCTTCCACACACCACGCGGCTTCTGCTGCTGCTGCTCCTGCTGACGGTGACTTTCAATCAACCCTAATCCTTGTATCTCATAAAACTTAGACCAAAAAAACCAAGGGAAGCGCCCCTGCCTGGATCCCCGGTGTGCTCTCAGTGTCAAGCCATTAGGCTGTGTGAAATGAGGTGCCACTCATGAGTTATAATGCCGCACATCTATAGATGCTATGGTAAAATATAACCCTTCAATGCTCAGCTCTCTGTTGGATCTGGGAAAAATCATTTTGCTCTGATAGCGGTCCATCCTGTAATATAACCAATTCAAGTCACAAAGATATGAAGAGGATTCATAAATTCAAAATAATCTGTGAGTTTAATAGGAAAAATGGACCTGTTTGTATTTTGTACACCCGCGCTCTCTGAAACGTGAATAATGTACATCACAGACCAGAAAAAACTTTTGCACACTTTGGGATGATATTGCTAATAAGATTATCAACCTTGTCGATGAAAGGAAACGACACTCACTCTGAGGAAATGCCAGCGTAAGATTCCTTCAGAGTAACAGATCCACAGAGGCAGTGGCTATAAGCTTTCAGGATATCTATTTGTGGGCTAAAGCACATTCATTGTATCCAGTTTGAAAGCACGTCAATAGAACGTGTTTCTATAACCAGATGTTACGGAACTACAATCAATGAAAGTTATACTGAGCACCGCTATACTTAGGGACGCGCGACAAAAGCATTCCAGCAGCAGTGTGCTCCTCTGAAATATTCACACAGTGGTACTTTAGATGCAACAGTAAGGAAATAAAGCTAATAAGTGTCACTTTGATGTGACAACAAATTATACATGCTTCTATCAGATCTCATTTCCATTCCACAACACAGAGACAGAGAATACCCTGAAGCATGGCTGTTAATGGGAGCCTCTATCAGCCATCGTGGAAAGCCTGGCTCATTACTCACTCCAGCACAACTGTGCCCAGCGTGGTCGATTTCCCAAATGGACACTGGCTCACAGAGCAGAGACGCACTGTGCTGCACAGGACTTGTTTTTCACTGTGCAGCACACCGATGCTCTCATGCTGCAATTGTCTTCAATCATCTTTATCAGTCTTTTAAGCCAAAAAAAAAAACTACCCAATGAATTCAAGAAAATTATTAAAAATAATACTGGTTAGCTTTTTTTCTCCTAATGATTTATTTTAGGCCTAACTTATTATTGCTCTGATACATTCTGGATTGATTTTGTTTTCATTTCAGGCTTGAGAAAATTGCCTCATGTGGCTGTAACTAGCCACCACTCATCGCCACTTTCATTATACATCTGATTCTATACCACCTGATTGGTATTCAGAGAGAATTCTCCATTCAGGAGGGCGCCGAATACTCACATAACCTTCTATCCCTTCCAACCTGTGCAATGAATATTTTAAAACCTTAATGTATATTGGCCATCTGAATTTTCAAGCCTAACTTCTCTTTTGTCAGTATAATCTCATCTACCTGTTTCTTACCCCTATGTCTGTAAATGAGAATCCTGGCATCCTGATTTTTTTATTTTTTTTTATATTTGAAATCACCGTTGCTCTAGTTTTACTCTCTCTAACCCTGTTACTAGCCTCCCTGACAAAGTCAATCGGGGTCATTCCTCATCTATCAAAAACAAACATCCAAAATACCTCTCTCTTTCCCTTCTTCTCTCTCTCCGTTTCTCTCTCTCTCTCCCTCTCTCTCTCTCTCTCTCTCTCTCTCTCTCTGTCTCTCTCTCACTCACTGCCTGTAGACATACAGTACTGTAGAATGTCACTCTGTGCAGATTATGAGATTATTAGTTGGGTTGCCTGGTGACCCCTATCAACATTAGTGGGTAAGAGTAGTCAAAACGTATAAGGGAGAAAGTCCTAAAGAAGTAGCTGACCCTCTGGTGACTCTCTCACCCAGAGGGGTGGCAGCAGTGCTTGCTGTGTGTGTTTCGCTGCAATCTGTGGAGCAGATGGCTGGAGTCCTGGGCAGAGAGCAGCAGGTCTCAGCCTTCATGTCACCAGGATGATGTGCGCTGGCTCCTTCTGAGCTTTAGTTAATAACCTCCCTGTATTACAGACTTTTAAGAGTCTGGTCAAAACTCTTCAAAAAAGAACAATTCTCTCTCCCCTCCCTCTGTCGTTCTCAGCCGTTTTCTGTTTTAATGTCTCTCTCTATGTTGCCTCTCCTGGGTGGTAATAAAAGTTTATTACCAGAATTTATATATAAAATCTTACACTAGTGTTTAAATGCATGAATTGATGTATATATATTAGATATTACTGTTTACTAATAAACTAACCAGATGTTATTTTTTTAATCTAATTAAATCCCTGATACATGAAGGCATTTTATCACATGATCCAAAATAGTTTCAAAATTGAATAATAGTCTGGCTCAATAATTTCCACTTTTACATCCAATGGTCTAATCATCCAGAAAAAGGACCATGACTGTGATTTTTCTTTTAAATATGAGTTCTTAGATGTCTGAAACTGCAATGTTAAAGAGCAATTATGGACATGTCTTCCTTATAATAAAATAGTGGTTTTGTATGATTAAGAAATCTATGATTATAGTGAAATCCTTGAAATAAAATCACTAATAAGGCAAATAAACATTCACTCATCATCCAGCTCTCCCTCTGTCACTTTCGGTCGGCTTTAATCTTGCTTACTGGCAGGGAGAGCAGTCTAAACCTTGCCTTGTGGGGTGCGAGCGGTGCTACCTCTTCTCCTCTCTCGCTGTCTTTCTCTGCTCTCATATTATATAAAGAGTGGCAGCAGGCAGAGTGACAGACTGCCCCAAGAGATGAAACCTGTCACTGAGGGGAGTGCTGCTAATCTACAAGCCTCATTTTGTTTGAACTCTTTGTCACCTTGCCGTCAAATCCTCATCTTCTCAGTCACTGCCAGCTTCACTCCCCTCTGCTCTCTGCTCGCTCTGCTTTGCCCAATTTCTCCACAATATACCTCCACCATCATCATGCACAGCATGCTCCTTCAGACCAGCCAATATTTCCTGACATATTCCTTCCTTCCTTTAAATCATTTAGATATTGCACAATAATTGTGCTTTTTATCGCCTGTTTTATAAGCAAATACATGGTCGGCACTTCATGAACGCATCCAAAAGAAGTAAAAATTGGCTTCTTTTTTTTTTTTTATATGTGATGCTAAAGTATATGAGAAAACGATGAGTCCTTGTTCAAATGTTTTTTATTTCCTGAACAAAGCCCAATTCATTCATATTGAGATTTTTCTAAGTTAAAGGGATCTGAATAGAAATGCAGTCTGGAGTGACCCAGTCTCAATGGAGCAGCACACTCCACCCCCTGGCCAAATATCTATATTGTCCACTTCTACAGACTGTGCTTTGTAATTATAATATAATTCATTATGTCTATGCTGCATGTGTCACAAAGGAGGAGTCCTGCCCGAAATCCTCCTGCGCTGTTCAGGATGACCGAACACATTCTTGTTCCCATTTTTAAGCCTGCGGCTTGGAAATACCCTCTCACACCCCCATAAACAATAGATTTTCCTGCTTTGCTTAATTGAGATATCACACCACAAATCTGACAGCTCACACCAGCCCCTAACCCAAGCAGAGGGATGTCTCTACAAAGACAGGAAATGGAGAGAAAAGAGCCAAATGATAATATTATTATTATTATTATTAGTAGTAGTAGTAGTAGTAGTATTGTTGTTACTATTATTATTATTATTATTATTATTATTATTATTATTATTATTATTATCATTATTATTATTATTATTATTATTATTATTATTATTATCATTATTATTATGTTGGTTTAAATTTCCTTATTATATAGTAATTACAAGGTTATAAACATTTACACTGTCGATCAATTTATTTACAATTTTAGTCAATCATTCATTTAGAAACTGTGGTTAACATTCTTGTTGATATTAGTTTTCCCCTCTTTTTTAAGATTCATTTTCATAGCTAAACAAAGAAAGGAAAAAAAAAACATGATAAAATCCAAGTTCCAGCACAGGCATCAGCCAACTTCTTTAAATGCCTCCATTAAGTGGAATTATCTTTTGCAGACACATTTTGTATGAATGCATCCAAATATCCCCGTTCCATTTCGATTGCATGGGGTTTAATTTAATCCTTTTGCTTATTAAGAAAAATAAGATGCAGCATCCTTGACAATAGAAAGGCTAGTCTGCATGGAGCACAATGGCTAAGGTTAAATTGAAGGTTGTGTGTAGCCTTTGCTGTATTAAACAAGCATTCATATTCAAATAAAAGCAGGCGGCAGTGGTTCATACTGCATAGCAGGGTAAATTTGAGCATGCCTACGTAAAAAGCTTAATACACTTTCCTCATCTTGAAGATGAACAACATTCTTTTCCAGTTTTTTAATTTGCAAGTGATTTGCTCAAATATTTTGTATTTTTTGCAATAATGTATTCCCTTCTACGTACTTAAGGTTTCTCTTAGTCATACTATTTCATTATTTAGTACCGTATCAAAAAATAATAATTGTATCAGTCGTGACTATCGCATTTTATCTGATCATTAGCAGAGAACAAAACCCAAGGAAATCACAGCACTCGGCTCAAGCCCCGTCAAAGAGCATGACCGTTGGAGATCATGCACTAAGAAATCCTCCTTCTGACAGCATGGAAGTCACTTGCCTCATACAATAAAAGCCATTTTAGCAACTGGGACTGACATTATGTTAATGGCCTCTAGACCATTTATAAGAACATGGGTTGAGCCTTTACATGTGATTCATCGAGTTGATCCAGGAATTATTTCCATCATCTTGTAGAATTAAAGATAAGTGTGTGGAATGTATTTCCTTATAGTTCAGGAATGAGGAAATTCTATTTGAATGAATACCGCATCATCTTTACATGTTATTCATGAGAGGATATCCAAAACTGTTGTAGACGCACTCTATAATATTATTATTTGATTATGAATAGATATTAATAACAACAAATAATATTCTACATACAGTATACAACCAAAGGAAGACATGTTGGGCTTGCAGAGAATGATGATATGTAACCTTTAAGCTCCTTCATTCCTTTTAAACAACATTTCTTTTTTTGATTTCAAAACAAATGTTTGAATAGTAATTAATAAAGTATCTGTCAATATGATTATGATTAGCAAACGCCACTAGTGAGTATTGACATTGAAAGATTGCCTTTATAATCTCATACATGTTTGTACATCAAACAAAAGAGTGAGGAACGTGTTTGTAAAACAAGGATCAAACATGGTTCGTGTCATCGCTTGCATGTGTTGTTGATGTTTATTTATTTTTTTTAGATGGAAAATAGAAGATCTAAATGTTGAAAGCATTTTTTGGCATCTGAACTGTCAGAAGCAACTATAACAAACGTGAATTAAAATGATAATTTGGATTTCTCTGGGAAATCATACATTCACCTGCTTTAGTTTTACGGTACAAGGCAAACAGCAGAATCATAATCAACATAGATGCTGATTGTAGCACAGCTAAGCTGTGTTCTTAGCTACATAGCATGCTGGCATGAACTGTGGTTTATTTTTAAATTTTCATTACAAATCGTCACTCATTTTATACCTAATTATAAAATTAGACCAGCAGATGAATATGAAGAGAAAGGATGTCTATTACGCTTAGATGTAGGTCTCTGCAGTAATATCTGGTATGTATTATAGATCTACCTAACATAAGATATGAGACATGTGACAAGTAGTCCATTCAAAGAAAGTGTCAAAAAATATATTTTAGGTACAAAGTGTCTCTACCTAATTTGACTGTTCTGATATTATTGGTTTTAATGGGTGCCACAGTAGAATGTAATCAGACAGACCTTTTATGCAATGTCTTTGTGATCTTAACCATACAAAACGCCAGAAAAATGCAAACTAACAAAATTGATCTCACCGCTTGTGTTGTATTGATTTTTGCATTTTACTTTTAGATACCACACAAGTTATAAAATTCCAATCATAATCTTAAATTAGTCTTCTGCCCAGAAACACAATATATAACAACAATGCATCTCTTTCATTGTTGATCAACTTTATATATTTTACTCTGATTGCGTATAGCTCATTGTTAACAAACTAATAAATCACCGAAAAAAATATTCGATTTTAACTTCTAACTAATTTAAAAAGTTTATATCAGTGGCAAAAAGTCACCTCATATTGTCTATTATACAGTTTTCCTGTTGACACAATATGCTGTATAATGATTGCACAAACAGTGAAATGTCACCAGTGCCAATAATCTCCATTATAATCCAGGAAGGCTCTACCTTGTGTTGCATTCTTTCCCATCCCCCTGTCTTTGTCTCTGGAGAAAGTCACATGACTGCTTGAAATAAATAATTTCACCAGCTATATTCAGAGTTGCTGAGACAAGAGCACAGCGGCTTGTCTTGGGAGTCAAGAACTTGGTACAATGTCTTCCGCAATTGGATGGCCAACACAAATGGGCCAGCGCACCTACCCAATTAACACCCTGCCTGCCAATCCCTCTCAGGTCACACGCTGACTCCCATGGCATGCTCTACCTGTCTCTGCTGTTCTCCACACATGCACCGCTCCAATATAGAATTAACGCCACTTTTCACCTGGTCACGCTTACATGCCATAGATTAGACTGGTGCAGCATGGAGATACACCAGCCACTCCAAATGAGGGCACCCGGGGTTAAGATTTCAAATGCAGCGGGGCTATTGTTTTGCCACTGCTTTAATATTAATTAAACTCTGAGGTGAAAATGTTCTTTACCCAACTACCACTTAATTCCTCCACAAGTGAACACCTGATAAGAGATTTTTTTAATAACAGCTAAGATGTTACACTTTTTCACATCAGTTAAGACCTTATTAAGACCAAGCGGCTACCAGGGCTGAGTGGTTCTCTTGTATCATACAATTTGAGTGACATTTGCATTTTCTATAATGCCTCAAAGGCAAATGTGTTTGCTTTTTTAAATTTTTTAAACTTGTTTATTAATTTGTTTCTGCCCTAATCCCTCAACCCAACACAATATGAACGATTAGTAGCCCTTCTAATGAAATTATAATTTTGGGCAATATTGGATTTGAGGTCTCGGCAACTAATTATTGAATATAGGTCTATTTCTATTTGTGTAGATTTATTTCTCCGGCTTAAATACCTCAGCAAGATTTCAGGAAACTTACTTCAACACAGTTGAAGAAATGAATTACTTTACTTTATCTTATTAAAATAAGCCATATGTTTTATTACTGTGTTATTACTATAACGACCGTCACATATCACAACCGTTTTGATCTTAATTGTCGTTTATGTTAAAAGAATATTTTTCTCCTGATGATGTGCACAAATATTTTCTTAAGGTTCTGGTAAGGACTGGGTTTGTGGTTAGAAGTTCCAAAAATATATAAAAGAGAAATTTTAGGCATAACTTCCGATAACTTATGCCTAAAAATTCTGATTGTAGTGAGTCAAAAGATTATGACCACCCCATAATGTTGCATTTCTTGCCAAAACAGCAATGACATGTTGACGTTGACTCAGAAGACTTCTCCAGGTGGGCTTTAATATCTCTATTGTAATGGAGAAATGGGGCCTCCATTGAACACACTTGTTTGTCAAGCACATCCATTGGATTCAGAACTGGAAAATGTGGACGTCAAGTCAACACAGTTAACTTGTTGTACTGTTTCTCAAACCAGTCCAGAGCCACTTTTGCAGTTTGGCGAGAAGCATTACTGAAAGAGGCAACTGCATTAGGGAATATTGTTTCTTTAAAGAGGTATACATTATCTGCAACAATGCTTAGGTAGGTGGTACGTGTCAAAGTGACAACCATATAAATGAAAAGGCCTGAGGTTTCTCTGTAAAACATTTCCCAAAGCATCACACTGCCTGCTGGGCCTGCCTTCTTCCCATAGTGCATTTGGGGGCCATATCTTGCCCAGGCATATGAGCTTTGCAATCAATTTGATGTAAAGAAAATTGTGACTCATCCAACCAAGTCACCTATCTTCCTTGGTCCAGTTTTGGGGACGATGTACCCATTGTAGGTGCTTTCACCAGAAGACAGTGGTCAGCAGCCACACAAACTTTAACACAACAAGCTATGATGAACTATGTGTTTTGATACCTTTCTATAAGAATCAGCATTATCTTTTTCAATTTGTGCAAACTATCTCTTCTGTTGGATCAGACAACACGGGCTAGCCTTCACTCCCCACATGCACCAGCGAGCCTTTGGCACCTATTGCCCTGTTTTTCAATCAAAAGTTCTCCTTTTTTGGGACACTTTGTAGGTACTAACCACTTTAGACCAGGAACATCCAACATGTCTATCAGTTTAGAAGATGCTCTGACCCAAGTGTCTAGCCATCGCAATATGGTCTTTGTCAAAGTCACTCAGATACCCAAGGTTAACTTTTTATCCTCCTTCCAAACCATCAGTTTTAAGTGTACTTGCTTCCAAACAAATTCTAGTGCAGTGTAATGAGATAATCAGTGTTATTCACCTCAGCGTCAATGGTTTTAAAGTTATGGTTGATCAGCGTAGATCTCCCTGTAACCTGTGTTCACACCTGTTTACTGGGTACTGCTTGCTTTCACAAGTAAAAGTTCTATAATGGTTTTATTACTACAGGAGAAGTAATTTCCACCAATCGCAAATTACTATGTGAACTTATGCTGTGAAGTCTGTTCAAGGGTGTTCCTCAAAGTTTTGTAGAACAACGGTATCATGTCAGGGAACACACCTGCGTTATCATCAATTAAGGAAAATTTGTCAAGTTTTTTGCTGACAGGTTAAAAAGATAAAAGTTAAAAAGTTTAAAAAAAGTTAAAAAGATAATATTCCATACCAATACCATTCATAACGGACTTGAAATCCCGGTAAATATTTTCATATTAAACACCAATTAATCAGTACACCAATGCAGAGGAATTCACTCTGTGACATCCACGTTGTCACAGAAGTTTCAGGTCTGGGTGCTACAGACCTGAAACTTTTCGTCAAAGAAGGCAGTAAATATTGAATAAAAAAATGATATAACTTTTAGAAATCATTACTATATACAAATAATATGCAATATTACTTTTACTAGTCCTTTGTCATATTCTGATTTTACGGAGTGACAGTGTGCAGTTACCACAATAAAGTCAGTGAAAAAATACTTGTGCGTGTTTGAACAACCACTGTTGTTGTTTTTGTTCATCAGTTTTACAGTTGGAGGTACATAATATCTCAACCATTAACCAGGGGCACCCAAGACTCTGGTGTATCAAAGACTTCTTGCTGGCAGAATCCATTGCCTTGGTGAACTCCCCTTGGATCCTTATTGAAATTCTGTCTTTTCTTTCCCTAACCCTAACCCAAAATGAGATGGTTAACCATCACACCAACTCCAAGGTGCCTGCCAGGAGAACAGTTGTACACAATCAGTTCCGGGATTAGCTGCATCAGTATGCTCCCCTCACCAGCAGGTTTGCTGTAGCTGCATGAAGCTAATGCCCAACCTGGGACCCCGTGGAACCTCAGCCTCCTTCTGGCTATAGGCCATTGGTAGAAGAGTCCTCCTGGCCATTGGTAGAAGACAAATCCCTGTATTCCATGCCTCCCCGATAGCAGGAGCCTCAAACATCTACTAAAAGAATACAACTCCTGAAGGTTGAAGACATTGTGGATGTTAGATGGTAGAGCAGTTTTTCCAGGACATGGGTCAGTCTTGCCACTTTACGCAACATTTAAGCCAAGCAAAGCAAGTGTCCACTACAATTTAGCCACTTTTCTTTCAATAGATGAGTGTGCAGAGTTTGGTTTTACAGTGACTACATGCAGTAAACAACTGAAAGGTTACAGGTAAACTGAATCAGATCAACCTGTACATGATTTGACTGTTGGATGGAACTCACTCACAACAAAGACTGCTGGTGTTGGATGATTCTCAGAAACCCAGATAACAGAACCCATCAATAACTGAACTGAATGTATTTTCCTCAATATCTTACATTTATGGATTTTAATTTCGTTCGTTGCTCACCTTTGTTGTGTTTTTATTATCCAATTGAAAACCAACAACTGGAAAACAGCGACTAACAGTCCACCTCAGTGCATCCCAGTGGATATTAAGCCAACCGTTGGGCATCTTACCAAATATATCCTCTTTATTACACCGGAGGTCAGTGGCACAAATATGATGTGGGTGATGCAAGGCTTTTTGGAGGACTCAACCCAGCAGCTTTGTAAGATGAGGTGCAGCTTGTCCGTCCTGCATGTAACGTGAAGATTCTTTACACAGCATTGTGCACGCTGACAGGTTTGTGATTTGTTTGCACGTCATGGGTGTCTGACTGATTTAGATTAAAGGGAAAAGGTTTGTCTGGCTGCCGAGGAAAATGCCTGGCCGATTTGTATATGCTATGCCCCTCATTTTTAAGAGAAAGTAGACCTTCTAACTACACACCTAACATGAGCCGACAGAAGCCACATGCTGGTCTGCATGCTGGTTCACATGCACTGCATGACACTGCAGCTGAATGAAGCCATCACTTATTCACCAAACAACTGAGCTTGTGCTGCTGCGGTCTTTTCCAGGGAGCTCTGCCATCTCCTTGTAGCGATTGTGCGCCCACTGTAACTTCTGCATATAAAATGTTTAATATGATACCTTGTTGAATAATTGAAAGAGAAATATCAAAATAAACTGATTGCGGCGTATCAAAATCAAATGAGATAGAATATTTGTTCTTGTTTAACTTGACAATATTCACATTTGCAGTTCAGACGCTGTGCTGTAATTGCATTTGAATGGGCACATCCCTGAAACGGTATTGTTGTCACAATACATACATTTGAAAGGTAAAAATGAAGTGGAATGATTAACAAAGGAAATTATTACGTCAAAGTCAGACGAGTGGTTTTATGTTCCGGAGGAAGTCAAAAGAACTGAATCCTGTCTTATTTCACTCGCTTTGATAGTGAACCACTATGTTATAAATAATGTATTGAAGGATTTACAATGCCGAGAAAGAGAGCTGCTTGGAGAATAATGGAAGTTCCTTTACTATAGTGCGTGAAAAACGTCTTAACTCTTCGCAGCCCACACCCAACCTGAGTTATAAAACACTTCATACATTTTCTTTTGTATTGTCCAGGTTAAGAGAGTGTTTGGTTTCCTTTTTACAGTTTGTGGTAGCATATTTTTTCTGCCAAAAGGTGGTTGAGGCCTACTGGGACCACTTAAAAGTTTATGCAGAACACTAGCCAAGTTGAACAAAAAAGCCTTGAAGTATACACACACTGGCCCCTTTCTCAGAACCTCTCAGCTCTGGCTAGGGGGAGTGTTGTTGGTTTATGAGAGGGAAAATAGCCCCAGCCTTCAGCAGAAGTGAAATGGGATTAGGGCCTTTGTTCAGTCCACAATGGCGAGGGGAATTAGCAATAGTTGTAGGCACTTAGAAGAGCTCTCACACAGAAGCTTATCCCAGATTTTGCACAATAATCATTTGAATATCAACAGTGTTTTGCAACTACAGCGCTAATGTATAAATCCTCAAAAGGATTTCTAGCCATGGCCACATCGCAAATATTCAACCTCTTTATGAAGAATTATATTTTTGTGCATCATTGTGCGAAAAAAAATAAATAAAAAGGTGGGTATGAGAAGAAGTTTGGGACAGTGCTGCAAGCCCCCTATATTTGTATATTGACTCAAAATCTCATTATGTAGCATTCAATTTAAACACAAGGATGGCTTGTTAAACTAATACTACTTAATACCAATATTCAATGTATTTACCACCAATGCATTGCAAGAGTTTTTGCCTATTTTTGAGACATTTCACACCAATAATCAATCAAAGGCACATCTGAGATTTACACTGGCTTTGGAATGAGATTATAATGTAGAAGCTGTGGTGTGTATCTCATTGCAAAACGTTGAGTATGGGCTGTATTACAAACATCTTTCGTACACATTTATACGACTTCCCCTGCTCAAGTATGAAATAAGGTTTTGGTTGTATTAGAATGAGATCCCACACTCTTTTTGACTGCAGAATTTACGAGGATCAGACACACCCACTGGCAAGTATAACTCAAACAGAGGAGGAATAATTCGGAGCTTCTGCCTCAGTTGAGTCTCACAAGACTGGCTCAAGAAGTGTGATAGCCTCAGCATTTTTGCCCACACAGTGGAAAAGTATTGTCCAAATCACAAAACATTGAGTGAGATCAGCAGACTTGTCAAGAGGCCCTGGCTTGAATATGAATGATGAGAGAAGAGCAGGGTGGTCCTAGTGCTGTTTTAGTGTTAGGCAGGTGAAAATAAGCTCAACTGTCTCTGCCAGCTGCACATCTGAAATAGGAGAGGCAGGGAGTTTACCCAAAATAAAAGAAAGAAAGAAAAAGGAAATATAGCTGTTTGGCACTTGGGAACGCACAAATCATCTTCAGAACCTGGTGCAATGTGCGAAATATATATTGAAAATCTGTGCTATAATTATTTTTGAAGCTCCGTTGTATAACACAACTTCATCTTTTCTCACATGTGATACTTCTGGCTGTAAATTGTAAACTCTGATTCCGAAACGAAAAGGCTGGGTATATGTTTCTCACGGCGATGCCTCGTCTGCATTATTCTGTCAAAATGAAGAAATGAAGACATAACATGTCCCCTTCGCGCCTGTCCTTAACACGTGCACGCACGCTAGTACAATTCACTTGAGTGTCTGCATAGTTTCTACATTCAGCTGGATACAATGATGCACAAGATGAATAAAGTTATCTCTGCAGCTGAATGGGATGTTGCTGGTGGGAGGGAACAGGGAGGTTCCCTCCAAGCCTGAGCTGAAAAGAGCTCAGCTTTGAGGGCCAGTGTTGCAAGGGGTCAGGGCCCAGCTGCTTTTAGGGGTGAAAGGGACACCAGCGGGCTGGACTGACTCAAGAAACCCAACAGAAAACAATCGTGTCAAATAAAGACATCCCAGATCGGACGTTGACAGATTTCTTCCCGAAGTTGCTGAACACACTTCACACATTCAAACTTTGCTGTGGTTTGTATAATGTGTCACAGTCATTTCTCCAGTCCAATATATAAGGGTTTATTTTTGTGTGTTCTGGCTCGTGTTCTGGGTCTGAAATCAACTTTTCTGCACAGGTAGGATGTATTTTTCTTAAATAATTTAATGAAAAGTATTCTGAAATAGACACTTAGGCAGAGAGTCAAAATATGTCTTATCACTTTATCTCAATTAAGGATTTTTAATGAGTTTGTTCAGCATGATCTTAGATTTCTGTCATTTCTATTAGATGTATTAGATGGTCTTTCATATTGAGTGGTGTTACATACACATGCTAAGAAGTGATGTGTTGATAGGTTCCGCTTTCTTTGAAATAGCTGTGTTGGTGGTGCTTCCATTTGAATGTCTTTTGAAAAAGGTAGAAAATATATTAGGCCTTCCTAGCCTTCAAGTTTACAGGTTTGAATGGGCGCAGCAATCTGCTAAGTTTAAATTTATGGGGGGTAAGTAGGATAATCATCAGGCCACATTATGAGGAATTGATGGTTCATTTTCCCTGTCAGCAGTCGTAGAGCTTTGCCCAAAGACGTGCCGACCTGTGCAGATGGGGTTCAAAGCCAATTTCCATGTTAAAAACTCCACATGATTCAAAATCCCTCTGACAGACCCTGGGTGATCAGAGTGAGTGACAAGCCCGTCTTTTAAAACAGGTCTGCTCGTGTTAGTAGATGGAAGCATACAAATGTACAACAAAGAGTCTGGCCAGGTTTGACTGTAGTAATGGTGTTGTCTTCATGCATGCCCGGAGGCAATGACACAAAGACAAAAGACAGCTCTGTAGTGTACTGTCAGAATGGGAAATACGGCCCATTATATGTGTCATACAGCAATTACACAAACTGTAAAAAGTAGTCATTTTTTACTTTTACTGTCCCTTTTATCAGATTTGTGTCAAGTGTCATTACAAAGCGTTAATTCCTGCCAAAACTTCAGTTAAAACATTCATCATCAGCTCACATAAAAATTAATTCTCCTTCCAGCTGCTTTAATATTCTTCTCTGTGCCCATGTGTCACGTTTACACACACACAGAGAGAAAATAAGAAAGGAGAATAAAGAGATGACTGGAATGGCTGGAATTTGTTTGATGGGTAATGAAATGAACCAATTTAAAGAGGAGAAAAACACATCTGCCAAGAATCATCCTTGGTATCCAGCTTCTGCGTCACTCTTAATCTGGCTGCGGACTGCTGAATGTGGCACGTTTACACACACTGCTGAATGTGGCGTGTTTGCACAGATGCACACACTCGTGCAAAGAGGCACAGTTTTGCATGGAAGTTTTCAGAACTGTCTTTTTTTTTTCCTTTCTTTTTTTTTTTCTGCTGTAAATCCATTTATCGTAATTGCAATCACACATACTCCAAAATGAGAGGCAAGCGGAGAACAGTGTAATTTATTTTTTTAGATTCTTTGTGCAGCGTTATCACAGGACTCTGTGTAATGGTGTCTGCTGCTAGCCTGTGCTGGATATATTCTATCCATTGAAATGGCTGCTGGCTGCTGAGTATCGGGTATGGTGAAAACACAATCTTGGTGGGGTCTGCGCGGCTAACAATAGATAGAGGCATGATGACTTATTAAACACAGCCAACCAGCGGCGTGGCTTTTCTCATTACCTTTTTCAATTCTCAGCCCATAAAGCCTATGGGCTGTGGTGACAAAACTCTCGCCACGTAATTCTCTCTCAGGCTGCTTTCATCAGCCGGTTTTGTGGAGAAATATGAAGCTGATTTTATCGTACACTATAAATTCAAAAAAGGCCCTCAAGTTGCCCCCATGGAAGACATACCTCATCTCAGTGATGTGCCACCACTATTGCTGATCCCGAGCATTTGATAACGGAACCTCTCCTTTTTAATGATTTGACAGGCGTCAGACATGAGCCCTATAGACACAGAATTTTTAATACACCCTTCTTTGCTTGTTTACACCAACCTGCTCGGATGAAAAGACGTATCTTTCATCTATGTTTCTCTCGATAAGTGATATATATTAAAACCTACAGCTGCTCTCCGATGATATCAAGTTTGCACTGTTGCTGCATGCAAAAAAAAAAAAGCTTTTGCAGTTGTCAGAATTATGCACGGTTTTTTATTCTATAGCTTTTTTTAAATAGTATTTTTAAATCTTTTCAGTTCTCAAAAACTCTTTGTTCATGCATTTCCTTAATACACAGGTATATTATAACAATTCACAGCCATCAAGTCAGATGTAAATAACGCAATGACACATGAGACAAACTACTAATTATGGTTATTGGGCTACCAGAAGAAAATAAGAACTAATTAGACAGTTACTGTCATAAATTGTTAGATTGTATTTTCTTCTTTTTTTCAACCAGTTTTATTCACTTTCCTCTTATCTATTTCTTTCATGTGGTTTCTGGCACATTTGCAGTTTCCGTGCATACAGCGGGGATCGTTTCCTTTGAAACGTTTTGACTATGGTGTCATTTTTGCAAACTTTCATCATGCATGGCTACTAATCAATTCAAAATTCAGCTGCCATTGCCCCGAGCTTAGGTGTAACTTAGAGCAGCTTTCATTGGCTCAGCCTTTCAAAAATAGAAACTCTGCTATGATGAAATATTCTGTTTGAAATAGACGCTCAGCCCCTCCAGATTTCTGCAACTCTTTTTTAAGCGAAAGAGGGTTTAATTAGATGATTGTAAATAACATGTACATGTTCTCAACATAGTTTTATTCATATAAAATCCAAACTTAGCACACAGGTTTTGTTTTTTTTCATTATTAATAATAATGTTTCATGTGTCAATCTCTGCAGTTTACACTGTCTGGTTTTGATCAGTACATCTTGGACCAACATCAGTCCTAATTAGATTTCCCACATCTTAATGTTTGATAATGCCTCAAGGTTTGGTCCCTTCCATCAAAACATTTCTGCAAATACTCCCTCCCGTTAACTCTTTGCGGGTCGGCGTTACATAATTATTTCATATTTGCTATCTTCACCTCCATAGGGGGAAATATTATCTCCAATAATCATTGTCATCATCGTGATTCTCTCCGAGGTCTGTTGGCTCCAAATAAGTAATTTAGTTGTAAAGCAGCTTCATTTATTTTGCCTATTCATTTTTCTTCCTATCATATATCTAAATACAAATCTTCATTTTATAACTGACAGCTTATTACCTCTGAGCACATGCTGATAAATTTAATTCCAATGAGTTAGCTTCAATTTTCGGATCCCATTATCCACTAATGTGGTCTCAGCTTGTGGGAGGAGGAAACTTACAGGACAAAAACTCACAGGGTTTTTACGTAGAAACCATTTCCTATTATTATTGTTATTATTATTATTATTATTGTGTATTATTATTAATATTGACATTATTATTTATTATTGTTGTTGTTGTTATTATCACACTTTTCTTTTTTCTTTTTTTTAGATCTAACCTAATCTGCTCTGTATTCATTTCTTACATTTTCATTCATTTTTGATTTTGATTTTGATTTTAGAACATTAACCATTAAAGAAATTAAGTTTCAAATGTAAGAAAGATGTATTTTAAAAATTTTGACATGAATCTCATTACACTCTAAGAAATAAAAAATGTTTGTTGTTTGCACTTAATCACTTTTAATAATGTTGAAAGAACTAGATAATAACATGTTTAATAATGATTAAAACAAAGGTTTTATGGCATTAATGGAATATTAAAAGATTTGCGAATTACATGATTGTAGTGGAAGTCGACATAACTCTTTTGTTAAAGAAATGAAACATTACTGTGTTTAATACACGCAACGTAACAATATTCAGTAAATGAAACATGGATAATGTTTGAATTGCATGACTTTTATTTGCCAAACGAACTAAATAGTAACATATTTGACAATTTAAACAAGGTACTTTAATTAGATTGTTATTAATAATAATAATAATAATAATAATAATAATAATAATAATAATAATAATAATAATAATAGTAATAATAATAATAATAATGTATCCTTTCTTGATCACATACAGCATTACACAGTACAACACGGTGAAAGGTTTTGGGATTACATATTTGTGCTTAGTAAATTCAAAATAATTATGTTTAGTACAGGAGATTTAATTGTGTTCATTAAATGAAATTTGATTTAGCAGTTAGAAAATGTATATTAGCAGTAGCCTTTAAGATTAATTAAGACGTTTACTTTTATACTTTTTTTTTTCACATTTATACTCTTGTGGGAACGGTTGACATAACCCAGTTAAGTAAATGTGATGTTTTATTTCTTAGAGTGTAACTTTCTGAGCTTGTAAAATAAGTTATTTGTTCCGCTAAATAAACAATGATGTGCAACACGAGAGATTTATTCACTTTATTTATTTATTTTGGTTTGTGTTTTAGTGTATTCAGATCTCTGGGTCCCTTTTTGAACAGATACCTTATAAGAGAAAAAGCATTTTTCAACAATTTGGTCTATTTTGGATAAGTAAAGAAGTAAGTAAACAATTAGTATTAGCTTTGATGTTGGCCTGAATAGCACTCAATTTACAATGTGGCTAATGAGCCCATTAAGGATGAAAGTGTTCTCAACAGGTATGAGAGGATACTGCTGTTTTTGGAGTCTCAGTTCTCAGCCCTGAATGCAGCATGAATAACGCTGCTCTCTCTCAACCGCTTCAAAGGCCAAACTTCTGCAGCCAACCAGCCAGCAGAGTTAAATAAAGCTGCTCCTGCATGTGAGAAAGACACTGACTTACACAAATATTTTATGTCAGAGTAAAAAGAAATATCTTGTAAACTGAGCAGAAGAATAAGTTAATACCTGTTAATAATTTGAATAAACAGCTTCTCCACTCATCACTTGATTTCTACGCTGCTTGAAATTGAATTTTTTTTTAAATGCCTCATAAAACAGAAGAAATCCCAAAAATAAATGTATGAATTTTTCCAAATTTCTAACAAATCTTGCTCTAATTGCGTCTTATTGAGAGTAAATATGTGCTTGCCTCAGTCTAATAGTAATTACTCCTCGGCACATACAGGGATTGTCTGCTGCAAAGAAAAGAAAACTGAATGAAAGACTGAGAGGATTTCTGCAGCCACAGCGTTCCCTCTGAAGGACTTACTTCCCACCGAAAGCTTCACTCCTGGATTATTTGCACATTATTTGCTGCTGGATTCCAACCCTTCTTATTAACTGTATCAACAATTATATTATACACTCTAAAAAATGAACCCTTCTTGTTGTTTAATTTAATAAATGTACTTATATACCAGATTGAATTCATATAAATGTGTTAGCTTTCAAAACTTAGTCCGCTTTAGCGGGTGTAGTTTAAAAATGTAAACTTGCTAGACCAACAAAATATGAGTTAACAGCTTTGAATGAATCGCATAATAGTTCAAAATAAACACTTTTAAAGTGTTACGTTTTGAGTGTTCAAGTTTAATTTTTTTGCACACTCATAATATAAGTTTTGAAAAATAATGCAGTAATTATGTTGTTGCACATAGATCAATTATTTTTCATCTTAAGCAGTTAATTAAATTAAATCTTATATAACTCAATTAGGTGGAATTGATGGCATATCTGGATTAACTTAATTCAACAAGTGATATTTTTACAGGTTGTTTTAAAACTCCATATTTTTTTTAAAACCACATTAAACGAAACAGAATGAAAAAAGTGAGACCTTACAGAAATGTTCCTAATAAAATTTTTACTTAATATAATTCTGATCAGTGTGACTTTTTTCCTTAATTATTTTAACTAAAGTATGAAGGTGGAAATTAAAATAAGGTCTTAAAGGAGAAAAACCAAGCATGTATTTAAAAGCGGCCACTGTGTCACACACAATGACAATAAGTAAATAAAATCATAGAAGAGTTTGTTGAATGGATTTATCTATTTTTAAAACCTGCTTGTCTGCAGAAGTTTCAGAATGTTATCAGCAGTTTCAGCTCAAGAATGGCTTGAGGTGTTTTGAGTGTAAATCCGTCTAAAGCTGCCAGCACTGACATAAACAGCATATGCTAAATACAGATAAGAGTATTTTTAATAGATCTGCAAAAAGTCTCCCCACATAGCTCAATGGATGTGCTTTGAATGTAGTTGATAAGTTGGCTTAAGCTGAATGCTGTATCCTACTGCAACATTGTGCTGCTGGGTGAGCCCATCACAAACTAGCCTTCCAATAAAGACCACTTCCAGGGGAGGGATTATAGAAAAGCCTTCGAGATCAGCTTCATGTCTTACTAGAGTTTGTGATTATAAATTGTGCAATGTTACAGGAAAAAAAAAAATAGCTTTTGCTAAGGATCATATGGTGAAAAATATCTTTTTTCTATTTCTTTTATTTTCAAGGTCAAACTAAAAGGATGGAATGTTCTAAATTTCTTAAAATAATGATTCTACCTTTCATTAGATACCCTTGCAGTTTTATTTGCTTGCTATGTTTTTGAATGTGCTTTGATACATTCATAAAGCCCTGAAATAACATTTAACCACACAGAAAATGCGCCGTGAAACCATTATGCTCCCAAAGTTGCTCTGTGGTCACAGACCTTTGAATCAATTCACTGCCGCTCTGAAAGTTGGCTGAACTCGGGTCGCGATCTTTGCCTCGTATTATTTTAAATGTGAAGAGTGAGTTCTGCTCCTTCCACTTCGATTTCTTTACAATAATTTGTCCAACCACAAAAAAAAAAAAAAATTAGAGTGAAAGAAAATGATTCTGCTGCAGCGGGGAATCGGCGGAGAAGCTAAAGGACCGATGGGTGGATGGATGGATGAATATATAGGTAGACTGAGAGATAGAGAGTTGGTGTTGACTGTCTTTGTTTCTCCTCAGCTCTCCTCAGGTCATCTGATTATGTGGCTGAAGAAATGAGAGAGGAAGATAAGCCTCTTTTATGCCTCCAAGCCACTTAAAGGGCTGAAGCACCGGCTTCTCTTCCTCCTCTGTGACGAAGGAGAACCAGTCATTTGTGGACAACAAAAATTACTTCTCTCTCTATAACACGTCCTCAAATCCTAAATCTCATCTGAATCCTAAAGTAATACGCTTCTACAGTACATTTCTCCTGAATTTATCTCCTGCAGTTTCTTACTTAAGTATATCATGTATTAAATATTTTATATACATATGTTTGATGTTATAAATAGAACTCTCAGTCTGCTTTCATGATTTTTCTTGTATTATTGCTAAAATAATGAGCTACAAAGTAAATGTTGGTGCATGTTTTTGTTTCATAAACTTGGCTATTTGCTGATAGCAAATAAAGCCCAAGATTGTATTTTATTCCGTTATATGGAAATATCCTCGATTCTTGCTGTATGTCACGAGGGCATCTCTTCTCTGCCTTCTTAATAAGGCAGTTCTGCAGGCCTCTACTGTAATATATTTCACCAATAAAGCAATTCCAAAGCTGGCCTGGCCTTTTGACCACCACTGAGAATGTGGAAAGCAGCGGGCCGCCTTTGCTAACTAGGCTTACTCTCTAATATTAGATACCTGTCCCCTGGCTTTTCAGAGAGGGGCTTAGCAGTTGATATTTTCATTTGGTCCTGCCAAGATGCGACACCCCGCTTTAATCTTGTGTTTGACGTTAAGCGCTCTGTTCATGAAAAGTCTAGGTGAACTTCAACCTTAGGGTGGTGCTGTCATAGAAAAATGATATGGTGGGGGAGTGGAGCTGGCTGGTCTATTCTTGACCTCTCCCATTGGCCTGCCAAAGTCTTTCCCCTGCCCTCCTTAATCAGGATGGACCCTTCCCTTTTACCGCACTACGTCCTACGCATCCAGCTTCATCTTTTATACCGGCTGGCACAGATGTCTGCGGATGAAGGAGTCAGAAACAGCAGAGAAATATAAAAAAAAAGAAAAAAGAAAGAAGGCGATGCGGCTCGGGAGGTTTTATTGATAAGAATAAAAAGAAACGCCTAAGATGACTGATTCAAGAAAAAAGAATTGTAGTTCTTCCCTTATTAATTCAAATGTATGACATCACTCAGAGACGAGGATAACTTAGGCGTTTATAAAAAAAATAAAGTAAATAGATATGCAAGATTAATGGTTTGATTTCTGTTGTTGAGAGGCAATTTCTTTTTCACCACTTCATCCGAGCTGCTGGAGGACATCAGTACATGTTTGCAGGTATTAGATGGGTTTGAAAATATCAGAAGGAAAATACTTGCAAAGTGGGAGTAGATTAATGGATTTCTCATGATGGGTAACTACCCCTTTACTCAGCAGCAGGCGCTGAAATGCCTGTAAGTATTTATGGTGATGTTGAGGACAAACAAGCCACTTCTCCGCAATGTTCCAGATGAGTTTCCCTACTGATTGATGTCTGGAATCAATTGGTCCCCATAGCATCCATGTCAGTCTATTACCACAGTGCCTGGTAATGATAGGCTATTCTCCACAAGATTATAGAGCTCTGTCACAAAGCAACAAAGACTTGTTTCCCTGACTCTGACCTGGTCTGCTATAATTGAGACTCCATTCATTTTACTGTAGGTAAACAGAAAGAAACACAATTCTGATGGAGGGGATGCCTATATTATCTTTAAAATAATGACTTTTACGCTGTTATACAATGAATTATTGATGAGTGAGCTGCGTAATAAAACTGGGGGAGAAGATATGTCCTCGTTCACAATCGTACCTTTTTCTTTTGAGTTTGGCCGCATGTTTGATGAACTTACACAACTTTGAAACTTTAGGTTTTCCTACCTTTCAAGAGCCGCGATCGCATCCAAAGCGACACAACTCAAGTCAGAGTCTACGCTTTCCAATGCAAACATATTTGAAGTCATCAAAACAACAGGTGTTTTCTCCTCGAGAAATACCCCTCTGTGTAACTGTCCTTTTTTTTTTTTCGTCATGTGAATGCACCACAGCTCTCTTACTGCCAAGATGACTGCGATCCAACCCAGCCAGTGCCAGCAGCAACGCCAGTCATTTAGTTTGTGGCCCAGCGATGTACCACACAGCCCTGATCCTGATTACACATGATCAAAGATGAGTTGTTCAGAAATGTGATTATATATTTGGGCTGGACTTAAAATTTGCACACCTGTTTCTCCTCTGAAATGCCTAACTGAATAGATTTGACAGTTTGGTGGTGCTTTCACTGAAACAACCGTCTCCCTTAAGGGTGACCTCAGGACTGCAGTATGTGTGGTGTTTAATTACTTAAAGTTATGAGAAAATATGGCACATATCAAGTGATTCTCTGCCCTTAGGTAACATTATTCTGTATAGTTAGATTTGGAAAAAGATGACATGGGAACTTCAGTCAAAACTAAAGACGCCAGCTAATGAGACTGGTTAGTTATTCAAATTTATGGAAATTTTATTAATTACAGACACCTATCTTTCATCTGTGCCATTTGGTGGTGAAGTAATTAGAAGCAACAATGACAGTCCCAGCGGTGGAAAACGCAAACAAGATCAAGGAGAGTGGAACAGTCAGGAGAAAGTCCTGTCTAAACCTAGTTGGGTCTGGCCATGGGCAACAGGGCCTCATTAAAGTCACACTGTGTTGATCACCAATTAACCTGCTTTGTTTGGCTTCTGATTTTAAACTTGCACCACAGCCCCTGTCCTCTGCTTTTCACTGATTAAGGGTTTGTGCATAAGGTTTGGCTGGAGGTGACCACCACACATCATAAGTGCTGCCACCTCGTAGCAAAAGGGTCTGTTAAGGTAGCTTCGATTGACCCAGAAGAGTTTATGCAGCCATGGTGCATAAAAAATAATATCATTTTTGCCTAATCAATTATCATCAGCAAGACCAGCTGCTTTTCAGCTTATTCTCCTCCAAAAGTAGTTTCCAAATAATTCAACAAATGGGAGGAGAGAATTCAAGTTTTTACTTCCTGTTTTGCTGATTTTGCTCATCTGAGCTCCAATTAACTAAACATAAAAAAATTTTTTTGAAGCAAATCGAATTTCCCAAATAAACGCATACATGCAGAATTTATGTTGGTAGTTTAATTCTCTTTTGATGTGATTTATCAGTTCAGACATAATGAAATGGAAATAATTTCGTAGCCTAAATGTTTAGCCCTCAACCTACTTTTGTTAACTACTACTGTTTTAAACACTTATTGTTTTAATGTGATATAGAATCATAGTTTATAATATAAAATGTCATCTTCAAAGTACGTTAAATAAGTAAGCAAAGTTGCAATGTGATTCCCCTCAATGTTTTTGATTCATAAACAGCCTTTTGCAACAGCAATAATTTCCACCCTCACATTTTACTCTGCATTCTTAGGTCTGACATATTTGGACTAGTCTTTTATGTTGAGCAGAACAAATGTGTATTCATAGAGCAGACCTTCCTATTGATTGCTCAATGAAAGTTTAACAACATTTATTACGCTTGTTTAAGTTTTAACACAAACGAAGGGAAGATTCCTGTTCACAGTAGAGGAATGGATCTAGCTGCTCACAAAGAGCCAACAGAGACCCGATGCTACGTCCACAACATATGGATGGTTGGTCTTAACTTTGATTATGAGCTGTGGAGGTCATATTTAAAATGAGGGATTAGCTGCTCATCACAATATTGGTGGATTACCAACTACCTGCAATGAAAGCAAACCCCTGGTTCTGGGTCGATAAGAGTTTGACTGCATTTCGAATTAATTTTCCCCAGCTTAGAGAGCCAGACTCCTATCTTGTTATTGATCACAGTGTTAATCCATAACCGAGTTCATCCTTTCCCAAAGGTGCGGGCAGGAAAATATAAAATGATCACTGTGGAGAACTCTTGACTCCATACAAAGAAAGGAGTAGATTTAGAGGTGATTAGAGTTTATCGTTTAAGAATCCGTTCCCACACTGCTGTTTCACCTATCAGTTCATTTCTGACTGGATCTGTGTACATTTATTCTGCTCTGTACTCCTGTGCTGTAGGATGTGTTTATACATGACAGCTGATTGATTTCCCCTTCAGCAGGGACCCCTCACACCTCTGCTGCTTTCTCTGTTTGTCTTCTCCAACAGAGGGACCTCCACTGTGGATGAAATTTAGTCTCAACCTCTGACCTGCAGGTTCAGCGTTTGTCTCCAGTCCAATGACCACAAACAGTTCCTGGATTGCTGTAAATGTCAGTGCAGCAGCGTCTCCGCCCTCCTTCCTGTGAAGCATAGGTCGGCACTCAACCTGCACTAATAGGACACTTTCATGAGAGCTCCAGTATCAGTTATGCTGTGTTTGATATCTCAGATTTCCTCCTCATGCTGCCTCTGCAAACGGATGTCTGCCATCAAACAAAGAGCAGGAATGCTCTGTCTCGTTCACATTCCCACCCTCCTCCGGCCTTAAATTTGGTCCTCTGATACATTGTATGCGATCCAAAAAAAAAAGAGTTATGTTAATGATTTACATTTCATGTAGGAAATGTACATATTAGATGAGTTTTTAAACGAATCTCTAAAGAGCAGAGGATGAGCTGCGGGAAGTGAGTCATTTAGCACACAGAGCACCTGGCATAATCATAAGGCTCAATTATAATAGATTAAATGGATCCTGAAGGGAATGGATCTCTGAATATGTGTTCTAGAGACAGTGGTTGTAATGCATCCCATTTTGAAGCACTTTGGCTCACCCTTCCCCCACCCATAAACACACACACTCCCTTTCTCTCTTCTCTCGGGCCTCCCGAGGTTGGTGTCTCTGCGTTAGGACTCCATTGTTGCCTACTGCTGGATAATGCCCTTATTAATTGTACCTCTTTGTAAGGTGTCAGCTGTAACCTCAGATTGAGATGGATGGATCTCTGGAGTCTGCTCCCTGGCCCTCCACAGACGCTCTATCTCTGCACAGCACACAGATGCAACAGTGAGTGCTGCCACACTCAGACTAAAAGCTGAGATAAAACATGCCTCTTTAATTATTCCACCAAAAAACACACATGCTTCCAAACAGAATAGACTATTTCTGTCATTGCAAAGGTAAGCCAGCGTGTGATGTGCTTTAATTAGATGAATATGAAGCATAGCGGTGATATGATATCTTATTTATTGACTATTTCACTGTTTTGTAAAGAATAGTGATTAATTAGGTGGATTGAAGCTTTGGTTAGATCAGCAGTATTAACATCAAATCCTTTCTCTCTCTCATTAAATGAAGCAGAGTCAATTTAATTAATGCATATTAATCATCACCGATGCTCACTTTAGCTTTAAAACAAGCGTGACAATCTGGACTTGTATTTCAAGACACTCAAATCTGATCACTGTCTGAATCAACATATACACATTTTAATAGGCCAAGGAATACTAATTATCTTAAGATCCATTAAATTATTATTTTTCTTAAATTTACAATTGTTGCTTGGCTGATAGAATTAGAGAAAGATGATCATTTAAATCATTAAAAGTTTAAAAAAAAGTTATTATTAAAAGTGTATCCCCATAGCCACATATCAATGAAGCTTTTTTTTTTTAATAGGGAACATAAACTATTTTTTTTTATTATAGAATGTATAGAATGCATGTCTATACACGTGTCAAGAAAATGATCTTATAATAACAGCAATTTAAATGTTCTTCACATCTTCTGCTCTTCTAACATTTTTCCGCTGATCTTAAGCACCTTCATTTCTTGTTTGTACGTTACCTGTTGTTGTTGTTTTTTTTTCTTCTGGGTATCATAGCAACACTGGAAGCCTCTTTAAATGACCCAATCATCATAATTATACCATCAGGGCTATTAAAGTTCTAATACTGAGCTGTTTTCAAGCTTCTCTGACAACAAAGAACAAACTGCCTAGTAGTAAATTCCGCCCTCCTCCCAAAATAATGCTGTTATTTCTGATGAACTTCATCGTTCAGTTTTTAAAAAAGACGTACATTATTTAACATCGTTTTAATTACCTTATCGATTCTCACATTGTAAAACCTCAGATGAATCCTGTGAGTGCTTCATTAGAGATAAAGACTTAAAACACGTTCATGTTATAGACCTACACTCAGAAAGAAAATTGTCGGTATTACTCAAACAATTTCCATCAAACTTAGTTGTGTTAGTTGTAATGAAGGATGGAAATAATGGGTGCATGTTTATAAGTCTGTATTAAGTAATTGCAATGTAATCAGTTAATTTGGGTGAATGAATGAGTGGGTGTTCAGCGCACTGATCATAGGAAGCCCTGTTGAATTGTGTCAAACCAAACCACTTTTGTGGCTTTAAAGGTGTTCAGTTTAAGGTGATCACCCTGAAGTAGACTTAGTTTGAAGCTCTAACACAGATAAATAACTTAATATTTATTGAATTCAACAACTCACAAAGTTAAAAAAAATATTTTTCCCTGAATAAGACAACTTTGTTTTTCATTTTGTTTGTTGTTGTGACAGTTTTTAAAAAAAATATTTTTAAGGGAAAAAAAGCTCGAAACAAATTACAGAAAATATTTCTATCTCCTTCTCATATTGAACTATTCCTGAACATATTCTAATTATTTTTGCAGCCCTTCATCCACCTCTGTGGAAGAGGGCGGTGACTGCAGCGGCAGCAGAGTAAAGAACAGGAGACAGGAGGGGGATAATAGAGCACAGAGCAGAAAATGGTGATCCGTTCCCTTCAGATCCCATTTAGAGAGGCCCTGCACATTTTTAAAGTGTCAATTGTTTTTGTCTCTTGAAGTGTAGATGGAATGTTTGAATTCCAGTATTAACTGTTGTGCCTGCTGAGTTAAATTATGGTCCCTGGGCTGTGGGGTGGGAGTAATCAATAAGAATACACGAGGCAGTGTGTAATGTGTCTGCACCTAGCAGCAGGGACACTGTCCCCCTTACCCTGTCCCCCAGCAGGTTAGATAAATATGATACTGAAACAGGGCACACTGGATTATATGATATCAATGTAGAATCAGGGAAGTGCTATTACACTCCCCTAGCCCACTGTGAGTACTATTGACAATGTTGGCTTTGAACATAGTGCATTGCTCCCTCTCTCTCTCTCTCTCTTTCTCTCTCTCTCTCTCTCTCTCTCTCTCTCTCTCTCTCTGTCCTTCTCCACTCTCTCTCTCCGTCTCTCTCTCTCTCTGCATCTGAAGAACCACAGGAGGAAAGGGATCTATATTTCACTCAGCTTTGATTAAAATGGCTATTTTATGCCCTGAAGTTGTGTTTATTGCGCCCACGAGGTAATCTGCGCGGGGCATGCTGTGATCATAATTTCTAAATTTACAGATGTATTTTGTGCATAAAGAGCCAATTACATAATGTATAATCAATACTGTATGTGTTTGATTTTATTTCCAACGCCCTGTGCGGGTTCTTACTGGTCATAAATGGATCTGCTCTCTCTAATGTTGACCCTGTCAAATGTCCAACCAATTAACCAGCGTGCTGGTGTTGTTATTTGGCTGCATACTAGTTGTGGTACAGTAACCTAATATCAATGATCTGTTCAGACTATTGATTAGCTCTCCGTCCTCAGCGGTGAATCCCAGCATGTCCAAAAGGCCATTATCCGTGTCCACTTCAGATAACCTGCAACAACCTGATACAGCCCTTTTCAAAGGCTGCAACCTCTCTGCCCCCTCCAGGACATCTCCAACCCCCTGCATCCCACCCCCCGCCCCCATCAGTCATTATCTGTCTTATGTTAAATGACTCACAGGTCAAGAAAATTGCAGCATGTGGATGTCTTGCATGTGAATAATCCATGTTGCTGCATGACAGCTCCTCACAATGTTGTACGTCTGATAGTTTATTGAATTGATTTTAGCATGAGGTGCGATTTCTCCCAAATTAAACCAGCTCCTTGAATATCACCGAAGTCTTCAATGCATCATTTCCAAAGGAAAATAATAGGATTTTCATAGTAGACAGGCTAAGTCAGTAACAACCTCCAGTTTTCTCTGAAGCATTCAGTCAAGCCTGAAACGCAATCAAAATCCCAACAAGTGTTCAGCCGGTTCTGATTTGTTTATTTTTTTTTTTACACTTAACATAGTGCATTTTGCATTCTGAGGAGGAACGTCGATATAAAAGCATTTTTGGGCCAGCTATTAGTGACATTGCGATTGCTTTCACACAAAAGATTTGGCAGAAGCTAATTTGCATAAGGTCAGAGTCAACCTCCTGATGGAAGTTCTGCAGCATCCCTGTCTCTTAGCAACACTCTTTCACTTGGTGACTGTAGTGAATTGACTGGTTCTTGGCACTCATCTCTCACCAAGAAAATTCATAATGAATGCCACCGACAACCTGCATCCATCAGCAAGACACTCCTCACTTTCCTCTCAGGTTACGTTCGTTTTACACTGAAATTAAAAAAGAAAGAAAAAAGAAAAAAGAAAAGCAACAGCACATTGTTTAATGGCGCAGCGGAGGAGAATTTGATTGTTCTGATTTCACTTCTGCTCAGGATTCTCAGACAATCTGTTAAAACAGGGGGTAGAGGGTGGTCCGCACATTTATTGAGAATTGTGCCAAGATTACAGGCAAATTAGCAGGTAATTGGAGACACCTGCAAAACAAAGGGGAGGCTGGATGGAGAGGAGGTAGTGTGGAGAGTGATAAAGAAAAAGATTAAGCTTCTGGCCTGGCCTCCACCCATTTATTGCCGGGGAAGGCATTTAAAAGAGAGGGGATTTGTTATGTTGAGAAAATGACTTTTGTCCTCCACCACGGTGACAGCATCCAGATGATGCCAAGAGATGCTAATGGAGGGTGGAATTTTGGACAAAACTATCCATCATTACTTTCAGTACTACCTCCATCCTCCACGATCAAATCAAATCAAAGACGAGATGTGTTCTAATGACTGTTGTTGACTAAAGGAAGCACAAACTCTATACTTTAATTACTCCGACTATTCACGTGACGCTGGTCCATGTGAGGTCTTTACCACCACGTTTCAACTCTACTTGAAAAGATCAATAATCTGTAGCCCACTTCATCCGAATCCTCCCCGTCACGAAGCGTCACGCGGGACTTTTGTCGATGTCGTGGTGGTCACGCTGGTGGGACATTTCTGTCCGCCGTGTTTCACCTCACGAGCCTGGCTCTGAGAATCTCTCCCCCTGAGGAAATGTTTCTGCTGAATGATTTGCTTTAGCTCTCTCCCTTTTGTTGCACCCACACGCGCGTGGAACTGTCTCATGCCACTACCATATTGAAATTACAGCAATTAGTAATAATTATCATTATTGTTATTATTATTTTTGATGTCAATGTATTTTATCCATTTTTTTTATTTTCAGCAGTAGTTGTAGTAGCATTGGTAGAATTTATTTCATGTTGTTATAGTATTATCATTGTTATGATATTTTATTTTTTTGTATTATTAGTACACCTAAATGTATTATTCTTATTATTATTACCTCTTGTATTATTACCTCTTGTATTATTACCTCTTGTTTAGCTTTTAAATCGATTGTGTCGTATTAACGATGCAGGTTTGAGACCAATAAAAACCTGCAGGTTTGAGACCAATAATAAAAAATTATTACACAGTTAATTAAATAAATAAATACAAAAATAAATAAGCCCTTAAATAAATATATGTTACTGCAGAAATTAGGAATATCGTACTCAGATGCGCAAGTTTATCGCGTCTGTATGTTTCCTATTATTTGCTCTTTTCTAAAGATTTATTTATTTTCTCCGTCACGGTGCTAAAATTGTGCATTTTTCTGATATTTGGATTATTTAAGCGCCTGTTTAATTTTGCATTACGATGAATCGACATATTCTGTCAATACAATAATTCGTTTTATCATAGTCGCTATATTTTCTCTCATTGAGTCGGCAATAAATGCAACTTTTTCCCTGGCCGTGTTTTCATACACGTTGTGCCACTCAGCGCCGTACGACATCAGCATTCTAAATGAAGGACTATTTCTTATCCCCCTCTTTATTTCTCTTTGCGAGTTTTCCGGTGCCAGAGGTCGCTCCGTTCTGCCGCGCGCCTGCACTGACTCCATCAGAACCAGAACACTTCTAGTCACCCTTTAATAGAGACTTCGTGTGATCCCTCTGTGTCATGCAAAGCAGTGTAAAATTATTTAAACGTAAAACTTGTGAACAGCAAGCGTTTGGAGAGAAGCTTATTGAATGTTGCGTGTTTAAGGTAAGTCTTCTCCAGCTCGTGGTCACATGGGTTGGTCTAATGTACGAGACATTCAGCTGGGATCTGTCTCACACAGGACCGGCAGGATTGTTTAGTTTGTTGGTCCACGCAGCGGGTCGTGTGTTCCAGTCCACAGAATGCAGAGATGGAGAGTTCTTCCGATCTGATCCCACTACCAGTCTGTAGTGTCCAGCTTCCACATCAGGTGTTTTTTCGTTCAGTGCACCAACAACTACAGCTTCTATTGTAAAGATAATATATAATAATTTTTCAGTTAATCTGATCGATTCATTCGATCAATTTATTGATTTTGGAGCTTAATTAAGGCAAATTTGGTGTAAAAAATCAAACAAATCAAGGTGATAACATTATGAATTAAAATACATTTCTCGTTTCCTATTATTTTCTGTGTAATTATACGTACCCCATTTTTTTCCTGGGGTATATTATTTACTTAAGAACGTGATATCATTATAATCACCAATAATATTCAGATCCTTCACTAAAATAAAAGTAAACACATGAATATCCAATCATTTTTTTTATTCAAATTTAAAAAAAATTCTATATTCTATTCTTCCTTTAGTTCTATAAAGGTGCTTCATATTTTAATTAGACTATTCTATTTTATCTCTGTAATTTTTTTTAAGTATACTTTGTGTTTAAATACAGTGCTGTATGTCCAATAAATGTAATCAATTACCCCACAGTGCAAATAAAGTTATGTTGCACTATATTGTTAGCTTCTAAATCTTTTTCATTTTTGTTTTGTCCTTCGTATTTATCCTTCACATTGCCTCATTTGGTCCTGATACAGCGGAGCTCACTAGATCATCTATTCAGATCATTTAGAGTAATATGCAGGGAAAATATTCCAAATGTCAAATCCATTACAAATAATTGCTTAAGTTTTGCTTGAGTGATAGCAGAATATGAATATCAGGAAGGAATTGCACATAAAGTGTTAAAAGCAAGACCACTCATTAAGCAGAACTACTACTGCTGATATTCTGATGCAGCAAGTTCATCAAATTGTTTGGTAAGATTATGGGGAGAAAATGTTAACCATTTGTTGTATTTAAAGTCTCATTCTGCAAGTTAGCAAAAAATAAATAAATTCAATCAAATGATATAGTACCATATAACGATATCCGGCTCTCAAGTAAACTATGGAGTACTTGAGTGACTGTGCCTCCCTTTGTGCCACAGCAGCTGACCATGAATCACTCCTGTGTTTGCAGGCTCAGATCACTAGCAGCACGTGATTTCCAGCATGTTCTTATGAGAACCATCTCTGTGACATGTGGAGGAGCTTCCTGCTATACAGCCACACCTGACTGATCCTCTCCTCTCTCCCTCTCTGCACGGATGATATCACACACATCCTGCCACAAGAATCCCCAATGACTCTCCTCTCCAGCCAAACATGTCATCTGACCAGGTCACCCAGCAAAACCCAAATATTGTGCGTTGTTGTCAAAGAGAGGTCAGGATATTTGTGAGTGGGGCATTTCGGGCTGTGTTCGCCAATTAAGTATTCTTGAAGCAAAGTATTGGCTTCCACGACACTGGTGCTTCTGACGGCATCTACCCCCCCACCTTCCAGCACCAGTACCACCCCTTGTGTAATGCTCGGCTTCCCCCCGCAGCAGACAGACCATCATTCCTAGTGTACTTCCAGCAATGATATCAAAAAGGTTTTTGGTCAAGCCAAAGAAAGGTCACTCTAATAATACCCAAGGTCAGTGTTGGGAGCCAGCAAGTCTCCCAGTCATTATTCATTTGTTCCCAGAGTTAGTGACAGTTGCAGGGGGATGACAACTTGGAGCCAGTAGCCATGTGATGTCACCAACACATGCCAAGGGATTATAAGGGCAGGCAGGGGACAAGATGTGTGGATTATACGGAAAAAAATACCCAACAACCTTTACTCCTCGGTCACCCAGACATACATGTTTACTGCTGCCGTTTTGCCAAATCAAAGAACAGAAATATTAATAATTGGAAATCTAATCAGTCCTGCACATAATATTTAACCACCCTCAGTTTGATGGGATGCAATGTTTAGTCTCATTTACAGCCTTATTTTCATGGCTGAAGCAGATTCAGTCATTTCAGTCTTTACTTCCATTTGACAAATAACAGTGTTTTACAGTGCATCATATAGATGATATCATAACTAAGCCCAGTAAACAGACTGGAGCCTCAGGCTTTCACACGGACGGCCAGAGCGAACAATGAACGCACCTTATTCAGTGGTTGGGCACGGAGCACACACTGAACAATGAACCCGTCCCTCCTGTCTAGCACCATGTCTGATAATGACCACATCCACCACGTGTGATAGCTCTCCTCTTTTATGACCCACATGAGCATAAATGCTGCAGGATAATGCATTTTCAGGAGGGACGTGGAGAATATGATCAGCGGTGTGGCAGCAGAAATAGTTTTGTTTTCATGTCATATAAAAAATGACACATGTTGCTTTTTTACTAAACCTGCTGGTCACTTGATTCATGAAGTGTTTTTTTCTTTTTCTTTCTGCATATGAAAACATGCTCCATGTTTTTGTTTTAGTGAAAGGAAGGCACACCTTACAGATGCTGAATAATGACAAAGGGAACAATGTGAATGTTTTGCAAATTTTTTCAGCTGGGATCCACCGTTTTTTTGCTTCTCTCCGCACCTAACATGTAGATACAGTAGATTCCCTGTTTGAGCATAAGGTCAGAGAATAAATATGAGCTACATTTTGCATTACGTTCAGATGAGTGAAGCTGTCAGACCAATAATGTGAGCCTTCAGTCCTACTTTCTGCCACTTATCCCCCATTCTAGGACCAAGGGGTCATGTGAAAATTGAAAGTGACAGTCAAACCAGCATGTTGAACAGGCTGATTGGACTGAGCTGTCATGGCCCAGATCAGAGCTCTTTAACACCAGGCCCATCAGAGGTCTGTCGCCTGAAGATCCCACTGAGATTTTAGAAGAGATACCAGCTGATGAACAGTCCCATAAATGCAAAAAAGAAAATGCGTGATTGATGCAGAGATAAACAGATATATCTAACAAGTACGCAAACTTTTCAGTGAGTTGTCTATAAAACTCGAGGCAGCCTATTACCAAGAGAAGTGGAGCCTCAGAGTTCACCCAGGAGCTTTTTCTCCCAAACAGGATTCAGCTCCCATCTCCGCGCTCAGATAAATGAAGCCCAGCGGTTCCTCCTTTGTGGTAATCTGAATGAAAATGTTTGTATCACCTGTTTTGCAGATGATTTAATGAGCGCATGACGCTGTCACATGAAAGATTTCTGTACTTCATCCAAAGCACTCCCTGTCAATTTATATTTTGTTTCATATGCAGCATTGCATGAAGCTCCGTCAAAAGCAATCAGCTCGCCGTCGTCCACTCAGATGAAAATAAATCACGTCATTATCACTTTTACTTGGGTCCATCTTTGAAACAGAGGGAGAATGGAATATTTTTGTCAGGTGGAAGAATAACTTATGATCCTTTTATGTCCTGCTGAGAACCCTTGAAAATAATAATACACCACAGCAGCACACGAACAACTGAAAGGCACAGGGTGTTATAAATCTGATGGGATTTGCATATTTTGCCTGCCTGGCAAGACGTGAGCAAAAGGAAGCACATGACATCTGAAAAAAAACAGTTACAGAACATACTCAGGAGTTAGAGTTCATGCTAGGAAGGAAATGTTTCTCCGTAACTCACTTGTGATTGAAAACATGAAGATTTCAAGGTAAAAGCTTCCTGAAGAAAAGATTCTTCATGCTTGTATCAGAAACACTCAAAGTCAACATTGTTAATCAAGTGACGTGTCGCGATGTGCTTTTTGACTTTTGTTCCCTTCCTGTGTGAGTTTAAGCACTTTCTCTTTAGTTTTCTATTATTTCAACACATCTTCTTCATTACAGCATTAGAAAATGCTTGTGAAGCCTTTGGCTGTCAGATGATGTTAATGCTTGTAAAAGGAGCCCCGTCTGACAACGTGGGAATCAAAGTGTCAAATCCGGTTTCTCCTGGGAGTTTTAAGATCAGGTTAAGGATTGGTTTGTGATAAAAAAAAAAAAGTGCTCAAAATGTAATTTTGTCATTTTATTGATGTGAATCATGCTGGGATATCTCAGTATGAGTATCTCATTACAGCTGCAGAGCGAGAAGAGGCCAGAACACCTGAAAAAATGACATTGGCTCAGATTCTTTTTTAAGGAGAAGAACTTTATTGTTATTATATATGAACAATCGTACGGTTACATTGCAACAGAAAGTGGCATCAGAATTAGCCCTCATAAATAATTATGTTTTATCAAATACTGAACTAAAATGATAATGATGATTATATTTTCCAACAACTTTAAGATCCAGACATACAGTCAATCAAAAAAAAACCTTCTTTGAATGAACTTCTACGTGATCAAATGGGTCTTACAGCAATTATGTTGGTCTAGCATAAAATACTTGGGTCGGGTCAATAATACTAATAATATTTTAGGCTTCAATTAACTTTTTTACTAGGGTTGGGTTCAACTAGTATAATAGGGTTGATCCAACTATTGTCATTTTGCAGTACCAGTCAAGGGAGTTTAACCCAAATGAAATTAGTTGGGTCAATAGAATTGTTCGGTGCTGAAAGAAACCCATTGCATCAGGTGGACACAGAACACGACGAAAGAAACAGGAAACCTGATTATATGAATTCATGCCAACTTTAATCGGGTAATGTTGCGTTGTTGAATTTTCTGCAATTCCTACGTGATATAATCATGTTTGTCTTACAAACATGAAATCATTTCGTAGGAAATGTTACATTCAAGTAACTGCAACCAACTAGCCAAACATTTTCCTCTTTTTTACAGTGTGGAGAAAGCTGCACACCGTCTTTATTTTCCCACTTTGCTGCATTGTCTCACATTTCATTTCCAACACGCAGGTAATAAACTTCATATGATTTTATCCTTAAATATGAGATCTTTCATTTTTCTGTTCTTTTTTCTTTTTCTTGGTTTCAAAGTTAAATTCCTGATTACTGTGAGTGTTCAGATATAGGATATAGGCCACCCAATAAAAACTGCAGAACCCTCTTGCTCAGTCTGTTTATTTCAAGATATTGATCAATCAGATAAAACCCAGAATTAGCGATGGCCACAGAATATCAAGTAGCTCCAGGAAGACATCCTTTTTGGCTCAGGCATCAGAAAAAAAAGATCAAATACTGAGCATAGCAACCATTAAATGTTGAGTTATATGTGGAAACATATCACTGATGATGGCTGGAACAATCTTGATTTAATACCTTGTTTATGCATCTGCGTGCCTCAATTGGGCCAAAATGATTCCCAAGTATTCTTCACTGATGGAAGAGGGGGTTTGTCGAATTTTAACTATGAAGATTTATCCTGCATCTAAGAAACACTTCAGAGTTGTTTCCTTTCACTTCATCTTTCTGTTAAATCACCTAGTAAATTAGCCGAGGTTTCTGTACATTAAAATTGAATCTCTCACAAATGCAGACATTAGAGACAACGCAGTGTTAATTGCAGGATATTGGTTTTAATGTAAGAACAAAAAAGCTTCTTCCTACACGAGCATGTAAAAGGCTACTGCATTCCAAAGAAAAAAAGAGAATTTGTCCCTTGTCCATCACAGCATCAGAATTCTCCAACCCATGTTTTCCTTTTTTCGGATTCCACTGATCTGAGCTTGAAATGCGAAGACAGCAAAGCACTAAGCCTTCAAACGTGTGATTTTTTTTTCAAAAGATCTCTCGAAGCAATCTTTGCCTGACTGACCCCTGACAGCTGCAGATCTCTTTATTTCTCTCTCTGCTGGCACTACATTTGGTAGAAAAGCTCTCAGATTCACACCTCTATCAGACAGCACAAGTGTTTATTATGTGCATACACACACAATTTCCTATATGCTGCACACCTCAAAGGCATGCAGGCTGCACTCTTTAACTAATATTATTCTGCAAATTGTGAAAAAAAATTACAATGTGTATGTTGCAGACATGTTTTTGTAGTTGTTGCACCGAAAACAACCAAAGTCTTCATTGAAACACGACTCTACATCCAGTGTGATGCCCGAAATGTGTTTTTCAATACACCGATTAACCTAAGTGCAACATCAGGTAAAATAGTTGGACCTCCAACATTTTTTTTTTCACAGCCTAAGACCACACAATTTATACAAGAGATCACCACAGGAAATACATAAAAGTAATGATCATGACTTCAAAAAACATAAAAGCAGTTATCATTCAAATACACTCTTTCATTTTGTTAGATTATACATATCAACACCACAACAAGATTGCATCGAAAAAATAGCATAGTTCCTTTTGTGCAGTTTGTAGTGGATTTATTATGGCAGCTTTTTCCTCCGTCACTGGGAATGCAGGGTTTGCTGGAGCCTCCCTCTGATGAAATGAGACTGCAGTCTCTATCATTAGATCGGATGGCAAGTCTTTATGCAAAGTGTTTTGCATAATTACATACCAAAGCCAGAATAGCCACCCTCAAATTTTATGGGTCACAAAGCATCAACAATTGCCGCATTATTGTCCACAAAAGTCCAGCCCCACCAATGACAAGGAACGGAAAAAAGAAGAAGAAGAGAGAGAGAAACTCGTCTGCCTAATCTATGCTGGGGAGTTTGAATTTCAATTCAATAAAAAGTAAAGAAGATTATGGCCAAACTGACATCGTGTTTACATATAGTTGTGAAGTTCAGAGGAAAGGCCAGGTCTTCAGGGAGTGTGAACATCCAGTCCACAGCATCGTGGTCTCCAGTGAAGTCCTTTATATTACTGAACTCCTGTACACAAGTTCCACAAATACAGTTAAAAAAAAAAACTTTTTAAAGTACTTGAGAAGTTCGTCACGTGATTCTACTCATTTTATTTAATTTATTAAGTATTTTTTACATCTGAAAGTAGTGATGGTAAATACATTTAAAAGTGTGTGTTTGTAATGCAGTAGGTCAGATACAGTAACGTTATCAAAGTATAGCTAATATTGTTAATAATGACGCTATTAAATATGTGTTATTACTCAGTTATATTATATAGGCTACAGGACGGATTCGTTTTAGTATCATTCAATGATACGGCGCTACGGTTAAATAAAGCAGATTTTATTTTTGCTTATATTTCCAATAAGAAGTTAGAAAATAATAATAATAATGAAATAATAATGAGTCCAGTTCAATTCATTTTTTGCATTAAAATCTTTAAAGTGAAGAGCAAAACAAGGAATCAAAATCGAACTAAAAACGAAAATCATATCAGAATGATCATGTTGTGTCACAAATGATCAAGACCAAAAATTGGGATATTGATAAATGTGAATATTCAGGAAAAAATAATAAAATGTGAATATAATATGCCTTGTTAAGATGCCAGTGGCATTATCAGCACCGTCAGAGAAAACCCTCCCAGATGAAAACAGAAACAAGATGTCCTTACAAAGAGAATTTTAAAAATGTGCATTAAAAATCTAGGAAATTGTTTGGCGGTCCATATAAATTTTGAAAGGCAAGGTGGAAAAAAAAGCCGCGACTAAAAGCAAACAATCAATATAGGAAAATATTTAAAATGTTCATGTTATGAGGAATAACCTTTTCAGAGACCATGCGAAGTGTCGGGGTTTTTTAGAAAACAGAATTGACTGAAGTGGAATCAAATTTCGATTCATTAAATAAATTCTTAATTTGTTTGACTTTTGTTCGTGCTTATCTATTTAAAATAAAAATCGAATAATGGCCATCAATGCTGTGGACGATCCTCCCGTGTGTGAGCAACACTATCTGAAATTCATCTGGGACATTTTTTGTTTTGTTAATTGTTATTTTTCCTATTCAAATACATATTTCGTATGATAACATTACCCATTAAATACGTGATAGAATAAATAATGTTATACAAGAAGTTTTTGTCATTTGGCTTCAAAAATATAAAACTATGTGAGTGTTTCAGCTCTGACACTGATGGAAGTTCACACGCTTCATTTTATGAGCAGAGTATTTTTATTGATTCTATTTTTATTAAACTATTAGCAGGAAATAAGAGAAAGAAAACCCCGCTGGATAGATGAGTTGTAACAGAGGCGGAACACGGTGAGGTTGAACGTGCAGAATAGCGCCATCTCGCTGTGGCGGCCGGATCTTCCCTCGGGTTTTCTTCTACACCCTCCGTGAAGATGTGTCCTCCCGTCAGGTGGAGCGGTTTCTGCCGCCGCAAAAGCCTGTATGCTGCTGTCGTTCGGCGGCCGCCAGTTTAATGTGCTATCGCTGTTCATTAGTGCAGGGGGTCCCGGAGCAGGTCCAAGGACCTGCGGGGGTCAGTGAGGAGGAGGAGGTGGTGGAGGAGGAGGAGGAAGGAAGATGAGGAGGGTAGAACGCAACTTCAGCTGTACTGTCACATCACTGTAATCTAATTCAAGAAAATGATCGCAGTAAAACATATGCGCTAGTTCCCCAATATGAGGTCCCCGGGCGCTCCTGGGTCAGGTAATGAGATAAACAGGGTCTTCGGAAATCAGAGAAATAATTGAATTTCTCTGGCGGGTCATGATTGCTTTGCAGTTGTACATTTACAGGATTTATACATATTTGGTGATGCAGCTTCTATCAGCAGTTGATTGAGAAAATCCCATCCAGGCAGAGAGAAAATGTCAGACGCTGGTCCCTATGACAAAATGTTTTATCATGTGGGAATCCCGGGGCTGAAAACGCTGCATCTGCGCGCGGGTTGTTCTCGACATGAAAGCCCGTTTAAAGAGGACGAGTCTTATGGCAGGAGAGAAGTATCCCTCACACCTTTTATCTCATAATTGAGTAGCTCAGGAATGAGAGGAAACTGTGTTTTCGTTATACGGGCAATTTTTGCTCAACATTGTTTTATAATATTGGGATCATACAGTTGTAAGAAAATTATCTATATGTTTAAACATGTACATAACGTCAACAATAGTTTACAGTTTCTTTATTCTATCAATTTAGAGGTGTTCTAGGACATGCAGAATTAGCAATGTTATTTTAAAACAAAAAATGTGCAGGAAAGAATAGACAATAGACGACTAAATTAAAAAGCAGTAAAAGACAGAAACTATTGTAATATTACCTGCACACAAACCCTTTTTTAATTTTCTGTTTTTTCACACATCGTCTGATCGTCCTGATTTGCGAGTAAAACGGCCATATGCGCCGTTTGGCAAAAATATCAGGCACACCCTGCTTGTCATTATACGAGGAGCTAGGAGCTGAAAAAAAACAAAAAAAAAAACTAGACCAGATTCTGCTTTCTTCAGACTTTTAAAATTGTGTTTTTGCTTCCAAAATAATCGACATCCACATCAAGCGTTCATTAATCATTCACACATTTTTTTTAAAAGTTTAAATAGTTTCTTCTTTGTCCTTTTCACCTGTGGAATATATGAACATGTAGGGTGGTTGGTTGTGTTGCCGGTGAAAATGACGGAGTTGACGCTAACCCTGATGATGATGATGATGGTGGTGGTGGTGATGATGAAACTGGGTGAGAAATCACGCTCAGGGTGCGAGATTCTCAGTCTGCCGCCAGCGTCGAGCGAAATTTCACCAAATTAATTTCACAGTTTGACTGAGCTCTGCCAAGTGTGTGTTTTCTGAGTTCGGAGAAACAAAATACAAACACAAAAACTCCCTAGCAGCCTTTCTCTCGGAAGAGCGTTTGCGAGGAATGAAACCGAAACTCTCCATCAGCAGCGGGTGAGGGCAGAGAAGTTCCGCGGGGAGATCTCAACGACCAACGCAGAACTTCATGCCCAATTCTGCTCAAATTGATTGAACTTTTAGCTTTGTGCGGGAATTATGGCGCATTTTGAAGCCGCATGAACAAATTTCCACCTTCTCTATTATTATCATGACCATGAAGGAGAACGTCATTGAAAAGAGGCGCATATTATCGCGCACACGCCCGCGCACATGGGGAGCATGAGTAAACAGACCTGCGCAAATGACATTGTCAATTAAGTTGACTTCAGACAATTCTCAGTCGCCAAACACACGCGTGCACGTACGCACACACAAGTAGATGCCTTGGGTCAAGTTGGCACGTGATCTCTAACCGAATGTGTGCGTAAAACCTGAGGAGTGGTCCCACTCCCCTTATCCGAACTGCCTCAGAGAGACCGGCCTGGAACATTAATACCGCGACCCCTGGAAGACTGACAACCACTGTGGTGCGCCTAATGGGGAGCTTAATAAAGTATCTATGTACCCCAAGTAACAAATCAATACAAGATGTAGGCCCATATCGATCTATACCTATGAAGTAGCCATGATGAAATAATGCGTTTGGATTTTGGGAGGATGAGGGGGGCTGAGTGATATCTGGGGTCTCTTCAAATCATCCCAGTCCTCCACGCCTGTCTTCTTTCCCCCTTCTTTGTATGTATATATTAAGGTAGATAACATAGGCTGTAAAAAGCTGGTCGATTCTCTTCCATGGAAGTTTAGTGCAGATTTTAATAATGAGACTATAAACTCAACCATCAAATAATAGTTTCAAATTGGATTTATTTGGCATGCACTAAGGCCTATGAAACGATTTAGGTGGCTGCTCCACTGCTGGGCATTGAAATGGGCTCATTGTATGAGCGGCTGATTTAGAAGAAAAGGGAAATAGCCCCATGAAAAATAGTGGAAATTCAACATGGAGTGCATTCACACCCTCCGCTCTCCATCGGCAGCAGTTGTTTTTTTTTTTTCCTCCATCGGCCCCCCCATCCCATTAATATCACCACAAAGAAACTGCGCCCCTTTTTGGAAGTATGTCAGTGTTTTTCCTTTTGCTTCTTTTCAAGAACTCTGCCATGTGTTGATTGGTCCTTCTTCCTCAAGTTCTCTTGTCTGGTTAACCACACATGCAACTCCATGACGAGGTTTGGTTAAATAGGACCACTTCACTACTTGAACATTTTTGCAGATCATTAGTGTTCATAATGTCAGCGCTGGGGTGCGTTCAAGTCCAAACACCCCGGGCAGCATGAACTCTCGGGGTCAAAAGTATTTCATATTTATTCTAGGACTAAACTTACGTCCAGTATGAAGGGAGGGCGTGTTGGTTTTGTCACAAACCTGATAATATATGTTTGTGCAGCATTATAAATTAAAGCCGTGGGTCACACATGATGTGCAGCTATTTGGAATAGAAGTCCAGAGTCACCCCTTAATGTTATTTAACTCGTGAGAGTATGACAGAGGAACAACGTCACACGTGTACTTCCCCGGGACACAGGTGGCCACCGGACGTCTAAACCGACTCAGACACACGCGGATTCGGATCGGCCTGCAGAGTGGGTGACAGGTGCTTTAAACACGCGTTACTTGTGAAGTTTCAGCCTAATAGCAGTGGGTTGTTTCTGCAGTGGTTCTGTAAGGAGGCGCCTGCCTGTGTGCGCAGCGCTGGTCGCTTTTCCCCTTTGTGTTAAAGTGAGCCGATGTCTCCGAGGTCTTAGAGCTACAGTTCCAGGGACCGCGGGTAGATGGCACAATTTTCTTACATTTATGGGCAACGTAAGGGAAGCCTCGCGCATGAAGGCGGTGTGTTTTCAGTTGCAAACGATGAAGTGGAAGAATGATCACTAAATTAAGATTATTATAATGATATATTATTTAAATGAAATGAATTAAGAAATAAATAAGAAAACACAGCCAAAGCGTCTGTTAATAACGGGTATATTACAATGTTACACCGAATTAGTTGGGAATATGTATCATTATTCTTGTCAATAACAATAATAATGATGATGTTACATTAATTTATAAGCCAGTATAGTTTCGTAAGGAACAGGTTACCCTTCTCGCCAAGCGTTTCACTTGAGAGATACATTCCATATGAGCTGCGATGCCTCAACCTACAGATGCAATAAAGCGCATGTTTTATGGACTAATTTGTTATAGTGATAAACCCAAAATGCAAATAATGTGCATATTATTCGCCTAACCGTGTGAACGTGCGCACGCGTGAAAGTATGAATAATTGTGTTGTGTCCGTGTCTTTGTAAGAGACAGAAATACATATTCTTATCACATTAAACAAATAGTCTCACCATTAGGCTGCGAGCGTTAAGTAACTTACCGCTAAACCCCCTACACATAATACCACTGACCCACGCATAGACAGATCCCACACCACGGCCCCGCAGCATGTCTGTATTGTTGGTTCTTTTTTTGTGGGATGGAGGGTGCAGGGCTACCAGCCCGACTGTCAAAAAAGTTCTCACGTCACTCAGACGTAAATAAAAGTGACGCCGGAGCGAGTTACACCTCATTAGTTTTTTCTACAATGCTAATAAATGAGCAGAAGTACTAACTGTTATACATGGGATGCATATACATCACGCTCTGTCAGCTAAAATCAACGCGCTCAGTGCCGAGTCCGACGCGTCAGACCCACGGAGCTCTCCACTCCTTATTATAGGTGCTCTGGGGGTTCCAAAGCCTCGGTGTGTCCTTATTCTGAAGAACTGGCTACCGGTAGGAGTTTTTTTGATGTAAATACAGCCTCTGATGAAATCATATTGGCTCTCTGGTGATGGTAGTGAGAGGGTCACCATTAATTATCAACGTGGGGCTTTAGATTCGGTGTGATTTACCTCAGAGGCAATTTGTGTGGACAAAAAGTAAACGCGTCACTGTCTGGCTAAATGGCACTTTGAGGGAAAAGCCGGAGACAAAAGACCATCCCGTCATAATCATAATTTTCATCATTACCAACAGCAACTAAACCACACGCACATACACTTACACTTACACACGCACACGCACACAGCAGCAGCAGTAGAAGCTGTGATGACGTTGGCTTCCAACACCACCCTGATTAAGTCCCAACCAAAAAGGCTAATTCAAGCCTAAATCTCGCTCATAATAATCGCTGATAGGCAAGAGGTTTATAGTACCCGTGTAAATATTTGACATAGCTCTTCTTGATTGGTCACGTTTAAAACTTAGAAAAGTTCAATTGTGGCTTTAAGCAACATTTAATGTGAATGATACTTTGTTGAAAATTAAAAACAGAGACAAGAACGCATTTAAATTCATTCAAACTTCTAGAATAAATGTGTTATTATATAGATTATTCAGAAGCTATTGTGTTTATTAAATTTTAATATTTATGTGAGCGTCCAAAGGTGAAATTGACTCCCGCAGATGAAGCGGTGGAGAGATGGGTTTTTCTCCATTATGGGCATTGTCCTCTGTAAGGTGGGGACGGCGGCGTGCCGTTATCCAAAAGTTATTAAATGTTGAGATAAGGTAGTAATATAGGCGTTATTACAACTGTTGTGTTTTCTTTTTTCTTTTGAAATTTAAAATAAATCTTCAATCCGTGTTTCAACCAAATAAAATACTAATCTAGATTTTTGTTGTGTAAAATAATTTAAACACAACAGTTACAACGTGGGACGAGCCTGTTGGCTGACCGATTAATTATTTTGTAATTCATTAATCATTTTCATGGGGCAATAGGAAAACATCCTGTCACAGCAAATTGACTCCAGTCCCCTTCAACCGGAAACACACACACACATACACACACAAACACGCTTACACGCACACACACACGCGCACACCCACGCACACACAGTCAAGGACAATTTCACACGCATGTGTGGGAAGTAAAAAAAACATGGAAATTTTCAAATTCATAAATTATAATTTAATACCAAGAACAAATTTACAGCAGAATGCTTGTTTACAATAAGCTAACACAAACAAACAAGAATTGTGTTCAACTATAAACTTTCACACACACTCACATATATCACTTGCAATTAATAATAATAATAATAATAATAATAATGATAAAAAAAAAGTATCTATACGTTATCATTACCCTGCAGTCATATATTTTTATATATTTATATAAAAACGTGGGTCAGTTAAAACTGTTCATAATTACAATCATGTATCATTCTCTGGTCCATATGTGGCCACGAACAGCCAAAGATCAGTGTTCAATCAATGATCCCTTTTAATTCAACCACAGCATGGTGTTGACGTGTGTGTTGATGAAAAGCCTCAGAACAAGGACAAAATTGCTAGCTTCCAATTGCACGCACACGTTCTCTCTCACACACATGCGCGCACAAGCGCGCTCACGCACACCCACGGCACCTGTCAAGGACCAAAAAGGAGCTATAACATTAAAGTTAAAATATCAAACTCCTTTTTTCCCAAACCTGCTCACCCTGTTTAAGTCTGTAGCCTAGTACTGAACGTCGTTTCTTTTTTTTTTCTGTTTCTTTAAATACAAGGGCTAGTGTACTGAATGCACAGATTATATCTATACAGTCAAAAAGGAGAGAGAAAAAACATTTACATTTATATATCAAAGGTAAAATAGGTTAGCGACCTGTGGCCATGCATTCACAGTCTAAATATACATGAAAAAGAAAACATTTGTAGTAATATGTATATACAATAAAAACAGAACTTTCAGTGCTACTCAGCTAAGTCTGCCACTCAATTTTTGAAGACGTTGTATTACCGAGAAAAAAATGGCAACCACAGATTTTTCTTAATCACATATACTTTGTATGAAGGAAAAACTCGTTGAAATGAATTGACCTATATTTACAACAATACTGCCTCTAATCAAGCTTTTTTTTTTCAAGTGAAATACTTGACTGAAGTTTCAAATCTAGTTGTGCCACCCCCCCCCCAAAAAAAATGTTGTAGTCCTACTTTACTTAACAACGTTTTGATAAGAAATCACATCATGCTTGTCAGGCACTTAATGCTTGAAGTGAATAAAGGGTGACATTTCAGGGACACTTTAATAATACTGCTATTAAACACTACCCTGTCTAGGCTTCAAACTTTTATGACCCTTGACCTCTCCAATCATTTTTAAAACAAGTCATCTATGCTTTCGGTTCAGTTTGAGCCATTGCAAACACTCTAAAATGCAAATACAGCCTATTTAGAGTAACCTGTCTCTTACTTTTACTTTATTACAGCATCTCTATGCAAGATGTAGGATATATCTTTTAATTGAATCCAATTTTGGGGGGGGAGCTGATGCCAAATTCACTGAAGTGGGACAAAACGTTTTTGGCAAAAAAAAATTGAAAACCAAGTGGATTCTGTTCATCCGTATCAATAAAGAGTAAAAATGTTTCATATGGGTTCATAAAGTTGAACATGAACCTTAAAAACCTTCCTTTTTCCCAGATGGTATTGGTCATCCTTAAGAATATAAGTGCGCTTGCAGCATTAAGCCTAGATTATAAGTCTATACTCCTATTGCTGTGGTTTTAATTCTTATTAGAACTTTTTTTTCAAACATTATTTCACCTTTTTCAAAACAAATCATTGTCTTAGAAAATAACACCACCTGTACTACAGAAATCACATAGGCCGGTTTGGAACCAGAAAGGAGGAACAAGGAAAGTACAAAACACAGCTATACATGGACACATGACAAGTCATCAGAGAAAAAGAAAATTCACGTTTTGTCTTTTCCCTTTCTCCAGTTATTTTTTTTTTCTTTTTTACCCAAATTATCATTTTTAAATGCACTTAATAATCAAATTCTCCTAATGAGGCCAAACAGAATCCCTTTTCATTTTTTTCCTCATTTTCTTCTTTCATTAAAAAAAATGAAGCAGGAGCTTGCATCTGCCATTTTGAAAGTTCGGTGATGTCTCAATTATTTTTCCTCTTTTTTTTGGAGTAGTGGAGAATTCACAGTCATTTACGTCAATGTCTTTCTTCATGAAAGCCAGCCCCGTGTAACAGCCGGTTGGTTTTTTTATTCCTTCCACAAAAGCAGCTATAATCATTGTAGTCCCGCAGCCCCCCCAACCCCACCTTTTGTTTGTTCGTCTCTTTCTTGGTTTACTGAATTGACATGTAAGGCCAGTTAAAACTGCTCCCCGAAAGCAACATATCCCTGATGAGAGTTTCAATTGGGGTTTTACCTACCAATCGGACGAAAAATAACTGTTCTATGACCGAGGAAGAGACTGTGCGGAGGGAAGGCAAGCGGAGTAACAACTTCCCAAACCGTGTTGGCTGGTTGGGATACTGGCTCCGGACATATTCCTCCAGGGCGCACTGGGACTTCTCCTGCAAACTTTCCACATGGGCCACATCTGAGAGGCCACAAGCATCTGAGAGGGAGGGGGGAGGGGGGGGGGGGGGAGGGGGGGGGAAAGCAAACAAACATTAATAAAGTGTAACCTTAAGTGTTTCTCTCACTAGGAGCTTTTTCTCCCACGCTGGTGATAAAGTGATAGTCTGTCATGCTGAGAGGAAATAAATTATTCTAATCATATTCTATGTAAAAGTGGGGTTTATCTGTCTCCGGGCTGGTTTTCACAAATAAGTGCTGCACATATTATTATTTAATTATAACGTGCAATTCCAATAATAAAATTATACTTGGGGGAATTGGTGTCACAGAGTTGATTATAAGATATTTATTTTCAATAAAATGTGTACGTGAATAAAGTAAAAAAAATCTTAAATAAAAAAAAAGAAAATAGTTATTTACCGATTTCCTTAATAATTCCGCATTTTTTTCTCCCGGTTTTGACTCGGTTACTCGATAAAGCCACTTGAAAGAGGACTAAACAATTATGCATATTCATAGCTAAAGAGTGTTTTAGATGTGCCAATCTTTCACAGTGAGAGGCAGAGAGAGGAAGAGAGGAGGGGGAGGGAGAAAGTCAGGGAGACCTACTGACCTTTAGTGAGCAGAGATTTAGCTTGGAAAAAAAAAAAACGGCCCATAGCCTACGGAGATACCGTCAAACTATACCACCGGAGACGCGTGATCCCTATCTGTGCCCCTGCGCGTGGGCGTCAGCTGATTATGTGCCAAAAAACACATCTACTGGTTAAGTTTATAAAGTTTATGCATGACAACGACCAAACCACCAAAGTAGCGAAGGCGTGTCATCTATGCTACGACACACACATCGTGTCCAAGCCTCAGGTGTGAACAGGACAAATTAAGCCATCCTAGAAAGACGTAATAATAAATTCAATAACTTGATTCGTTTTTCTATGATACAGGCTCAGGAAAACAATAGAAGGTTTCAAGCCCTGGATGGAATCCTGTGTCTGATGGCTCAAAGGTATGATATCATGTCAAAGACATGCATTCAAGTGGTGAAACCTTGTAAATCTTTTCCACGTGTATCATTTTTTTCCCCGGCCATTAATGGTGTAGCCAATGTAACAAAATAGCAGGGATGTTTGGGTCATGACCTAGTTCTGGAGCAAGTCTAGAGACGCCTTCAATCCTGCTAGGTGCAGGGGATATTTTTGCAAATAAAAATAAAAGCCGCCCCCCCTGTCAGTATGCAATATTGCAATACTTTTAGATAGTAAAGGGGTATTTTCTGTTATACGGTGTGCCTTGTTTGTGCACGCCAGACGTGGTCAAGTCCTCTTAAATGACAGGAGAGCGATGGAACCTGCGCCTTGCTTTTACTGTGTGCAAATGGGACATTAGGCTTGTCTTTCTTTTTCTATTCCCCTCCCCCTCGGAGCCTGACATCATTTATATCTGTTATATCCCTGCAAACAAGACGTGGGGTAAACACACATTGATAAATGGTGGTGGTGGTGGTGGTGGTGGGGGGGGGGGGGGGGGCGATCAAAGTGTAGCAATATATCTACAAGCTGTGGATGATCTGAAAGTGTGTTAAGAGATTGTATGATGCTTTGGGTAATTGGTGTGAATATGTCGGCCGTATTTAACCAAAAATGATGTTGTGGTATTTCAGCAAGGCTTGAGTTTCATCTCCTCTGTTGTCACTTGAATTAAAACATCTCTTTTTGTGGTCATGCTACTATTTCGAGTTCATCCCTGTATGTGTGTGTCTGAAAAATCATGTGATTTATCTGAGGGGTTGCCTAATTTAGGAACCTATCAATAAACCCTTGACCATGAAGGCAGGGCAGGTGAGCGTGTAAGAGTATTTGGGACAAGCTGCAACCTCAGGACAGGTGATATCGTGTGCAGGTGAGTGGCAGTGACAGAGTGAACTCGGAGTGTGCCCGCCTATTGTCTTACCTGTGGTGAAGAGCACAATTGCCTTTAAGCAGCTATATTCAGCAGAGTCAACGTGCAAAGCTTTGAGCTTTTCCACTTGTTCTTGGAAGATCCTAATGTGGTCCATAAAGGCCACCACTCTGTCCGCAGACATGGGGGAGGCGTGCAGGCCAGCCGCCGCCAGGAGAGGAGCCACATGCAGGGGCATTGAGCACTGCGCGGCGTTGAGCACAAACAACTCACTCCAAGTCAACCTCAGCAGAGCCACCTGGTCAGTGATCTGAAGGTCTGGAAAGAAGGGAATATTCCTGGCCCACTCCACGGCGCTGAAGAGCATCCTGGCTGCTAGTTCACAAATGTTCTCTATGCCCATGATGTTGTTGGGCTGCATGCATTGACTGCCATACCGGGACGTCGGGTACGGCTCCGCTCTCAACAGAAGGGAGATATATCCGGATAAGTAGGAATGGCAGTGCAGCGGGTCTCCATTTGTCAAGGCGAACTGACCGTGGTGTGGCTGTGTGGGTGGCACCCGTCCCCTTTGCACGGCTGCAGTAAAAAGAGAAACTACAGATATTGATACCCGAATTCTGCATATCATCTCTACAACATGCATTAGCTGTCAAATATTACATTAGATTATACATGTACAGACTCCCGAATGAGAGGCTTAGGTAAATAAATGACACACAGCATGTTTGCTTTAACAGCAAATCACACCACACACACACACCCTCTCTCTCTCTCTCACACACACACACACACACACACACACACACAATCTCTTACACACACATACAAACATTATGTTATTGCATTGGAGTTTCAAAAAAAGACAGGTTGAATTATTAATAACATGGCTGTATTGAGACTAATCTTTTGCAGAAACACTGGCGATGCGCTTTAAACGTGTTTAACACGAGCCGTGCACATGTCTAGCTTTGAAATGATGTTATTCAGCAACAGCAACACGAGCTGGCTGTGAAGGAACACAAAGAGGGCAAGGGAAACCTTGCATGTTTAACCCTTAACCTACTTAGCAATTCCTCTCGCCTTGGCGTCCATATATACAGGCCTATTTTCGTCTATCATTTAAATAAAAATGATCCTGGATGGTTGCGGGTGTCGTGCACACACTCAGAGCTGATGTCCAGCCTCAGACGTTGCGGGCTAGATGTGTGGATGTAGCCTGAACACGCTATCTCTTAATTCGATACTCGCCATAATAGCGCAGAAAGCTATATTGTATCATCTATTCAATGCCAAACCTGTCTATTCGCTAGTGGATCCATCTGAATATAAATTCGATAGCCTCCGGCCGGAACAGCGGCCGGATCTTATTTGTGAAATGTTATTATAGCTGGGTGCTATGATGCGGCGCTGTAAGCTCGGCGCACGCCGCCCGGTGAGGAGCAGCAGCGAGCGGCTCCACGGTCAGCTCCAGCCGCACAGCCTCGCAGGGAAGAGTCGGGAGGGAAAGCAGGCAATCGGGGCGACGAAACATGGTCTCATGCCCGGAAAGCCTATCAATGCACAGACACACACAAATAAGGAAACAAAAAGTCCCAATACCTTCCCGTCTCATGCCGACTTTCAGGCATTTTTTGAGGCGGCAGTACTGACACTGATTGCGGTGGTGTTGGTCGATTGGGCAATTCCTGTTGGCACGGCATGTGTAAGTGAGGTTCCGTCGTACGCTCCGTTTGAAGAAGCTTTTGCACCCCTCGCAAGTAAACTGGCCATAGTGTTTGCCACTGGATTTATCTCCGCAGACCACGCATTCGATGTGCTGGGGCTGCTTCTCCGACTGCTGCGTCGTCTGGTTCGTCGGCGTGGACTGAGTGTTGTTCGGGGGTCCTTGAACCGGAGTCTGAGGGGTCGGAGGGGCGACCTGAGAGGCTGTCAGATTCAGCTGGCCTGGTTGAGGGGTCGGAAGAGATAGTCCTCCTTGGGTCTGCGAGGAAAGGGTGCCTTGGGTGTCAGCCACATCGTCCTGGGAGCCTCTCCACACTACCATTGCCATATCTATCAGTCAACGTAAAGAAACTTTTTGTCTGCCGTTTTGGTGTCGCGGTGAATAATGTCTCGGTGAACTGTGATCAACAGCTTGACACACCAAAATGTCAAATATAGCCTACGTTGAATCCAGTCTCGGAAGAAAAAAAATAACTGTAGATTTATTGACGTTGCCGAGGTACGTTTTCAGAACTGATGCGATGGCGAGCTGAGTCGCTGTCTTGTGCTTAAAGGCCAAGTCCAGGGGTGCTTACAGTCAGCCATTCAGCACACCCATCAATGGGAAAAGGCAGGCAGTCTAGATATTAAAATAATCAACCGAGGCAGCATGGACTGTTCAGTGAAGGAGGGAGCAGGTTGAGTGAGACCGTGCCTGCAGCAGCAGCAGAGAACGAACGGTGAGCAGAGTAGCGGCCACTATCAAGTTCCAGCACAAGTCTTGAAGAAAATCAGCAACTGGGTAAAAAAAAAATTGTCTTCCTCCTTTTTCTTCCTATGAGGTAGCGCCAGCAAGCGCGCAGCTCAAGCCAAGGTTTCTGAGTGCCTGGAATATGAAGACAACTCTCCCCTCAAAAAAGCGAAAGCACTAAAACATTAAAACAAAAAAACAAACATCACAACCTGCAAACCTCCTCGGTGGACAGAAAAATAATAGGAAAAAGGAGTCGACAATCAAGTGATCAAATATGTTAAAAAGGCGGAGGTTAGGAAGTGATTTGCGATTGGTAGGAGCCGGGCTGGCAGAATGCTTTCTCTCTGATCAGCTCACTGAGCTCTCTATATAGTGAACTTTGACACGACTGCTGCAACTTAGCACACGTTACCATGGAGATCAGCTTCCATATAAGGCAGGAGAGTGTGTTTGACTGGTCAGAGCTCAGAGACCTCCCCCTCAACCCCATTGGCTAGTCGGCACTTGTGCTACTTGGTACCTTGCCAGAGCCAGGATGGAGGTCGAGAGGGCCGCTTGGTCCTAAAAGGAGACGTTTTTCGTGCAATCATTTCTAGTTACTCTATTCGCCGTTTCTCATCATACACACCCGGTAAAACCTGAGAAATAACACGAAGCAAAAGCTACATTTTAATTATTTGCGTCAGACAGAGGTAAAAATATCCAAATATATGATCGCCCGCGACACCCAGGTGGGCCATCAGGACACGAGGTGTGCCCCTGAACAATAAATCTGTCAATCAAATTCACTTTAAACTCAATCCTTCAGGCATAAAGACAGACATCACGTTTAAAGAAAACGATAAAATGAAAAGAATGAACATGAATGAGAATATGCGCTAGATGATACTGCATTATGTGGGATATCGGTAGCATAAATAAAGCAGAATGTATTTGCACAGGGGGTCACGAACCATGTGGACAAGGCAACGATAATCATATTTTTCTTCTTTGCCTCAATCTAAATTCCTGTATTTGCTCAAGCTAATTTACCAATTAGTGCTTCTCCATTCATAACAATCCACACATCTTATAAAAATGTTATGATAGGTGACTCACACCATCCAGCCTGCTGGACCCCCGCCCCCCTCTTGGCCACACAAATATCCCTCATAACCCAGCAGGTCAGAAAATGCCAAGTGTGATGCCTCCAAAGTCAGAGCTTAGTCTCGATGTGGTCAAGACTCGAAACGACTAAATAGGGACCACATTTAAAAATGTCACTTGGGGGTGAAGGCCATACCCTCCCCGCCGAGGTTAGGATGACAGTGACGCCGCTTCCTGATAAACAACGCTATAAACGCGGTTGGTGGTTATTTAGTTGCTTTTCCGTCATATGTTCTGCCTATAATAAAGATTTACTCTATGTCATAATTACAAACCCAGCGAAGGATGCATGCTAAACGGTTGTTCTCAGCTGTTGTATATATGGATGATATTTGGTTTAAGTTTTTAATCAAGCAGAGTGATGTGCAATCAAGCGTGAAGTGCAAGAACAATTCCTCAGAGTCATATGGATGAAGTTGAAGCCTATAGATCTGTGTTAGGTTTATGGAGAGGTGCAGCAGCAGCAGCAGCATGCATTGTCCAAGGGTGTACTACAGTATATGGGTGCCCCCTAGCGTATGAAGCTTCTGCCTTGGAATAAGATTCAATTTAGAGTAGCCATCCGACGCGGAAACTGCTTCAGTCTCCACCACCGCATCCAGCTATCTAACCAGCACCCTTTCAAAGTTCCGACTGATCGTTTAAAATCTGCTTTACATGAGCTGGACGACAGTTGCTAGAGATGGATTTACTTTTTTACCATTTCAGACTAGACTCCCAGCCAGCGGTGGTATTTACACCAATGATGCCTGTATTCTAAAAACAAATGAGCCAATTGCATTCTCTCTTCATGTCTATTTTGTCAGTTCTATTCACAGATCCGGCCAACCTGGAGAGTCTGTAAATAATTATTAGGATCGCTAGATACCCATTACCGAGAATCCAGCTTTGCGCCAAATGGTAAGTACACATTTTGAACATTTTATTAGGATGAATCCTTTAAGCACGAAGCCGTATTCCTTTACCCGTAATTGAATGTTTAAATAAGCATGTAGACGTAAGTCTTTTAATAAAATCGTCTGGCTGCTGCAGGCAGAATACATAAACTTAAAAACAACGTATATATCTAGAGTGCGCATTCAATACGCAACCATTTCGCTCATATCTTCCGAGCGTTTCTTTTAATAAAATGATCACAATAAGTCCGAATAGTTTGCAAACACCAGTTCATGAAGTGATCTGACGGTGAGCGTGAGGGAGGAGGCTGTATTCTCATATAGTAACAAACCTACCAAATACATATATCGCTTATTCGTCCGTAATTGTATCCTCTCTCTTATTCAGAATATATTTAGTCTTCTCTTTTTCGACACAGTGCTCAGATTGAAACCGGCAAAGCGTCCTCTTCAGCAGACGGAATCAAACACCAAAAAAAAAAAGCACGCTGTTTATTGGAAAATTGCAATGTATGTCTGATCAGGCAAAAACTTTGGCGAACCCGAAACAAGCAACTGATGGATGTTGTGTGTTCTGAAGGGAGAGAGTGCAAGATGTAAAGTTGACGCGCCGCCCGAGCAGAATGATCATTTCACTGCCGGTGCAAACGACAAGAAGACTTAACAGCAAGCAGGGAGAGATCCTGTGCGTCTTTTCTCTCCTACAGTAATATGGTCACAACGCGCTCGCACGCGGCTGCTTTGTGTGGGCTGGGAAGGGAGAGGGAGGGGGAAGTCAGGACAGACACCTGTCTTTGAGGGAGTCGGGCGTTATGGCATTCTGGCTTTTACAAATGATGTGTAGATAAGAAGAAAAGACACACCAAGAGGCGCGCGATTAGAGGTGTAATTCATATTAAAAATGCCATATTATTTTAAAAATAATCATCCAATATTTTCAAATGAGTTATAACACACTTATTATTATTATTATTATTATTATTATACAAATGTATACATTATTATTAAATACATTTCCCTCTTCTATGGCCACATCCGAAGCAATTATTTGGAGAATAAAAAAAAAACAGCTATGAAATAATGATAAATAATATTATAGTCAGCACTTTTTTTTCTCTCACACAATATAATTGCTTTGCAACATCGACCCCTCAAACCCTCAAATGTCTCGTACTAGCGTTTTATTTCCCGGGTATAATAGTTTCCACAGTGTGATTATTAGTAGTAGTTCTCTGTTCAAGCAGAGGATGAAGCAGTGCGTCTGTGCTCAGCAGCAAGCACACAACAATAGCGCTGCCCAACGGGACCAGTATCGATTACGAGCAGACAGAGCATGTCGCCTGCACTAAATATTTACTGATCACACACAAATAGCTGGATCTTTAACGATCTCCCTTGCTCCGACTGGGTGAAAGGACTAAATCACTTTATTATTGTTAGTAAAACAAAGCACGCGCTCTGAGACACAGGCGTGGAGAGATGGGCTGATTGGGATAAGTGTAGTTAAATTAATCGATAGACAGCGAGTAGATAATAGTTACGATTTGCAGGCGTGCAAAAGAAAAAGCTCTCACTTGTGCATCAGGTTAAATTGACGCAAACACGCGCGTTGGTGCAAACATGTTGCAGACATCAACGTGAGTTTTTAAAACATTTCCTTCGCGTTAATTTGACTTTAGCAAATGCTTAGAGGTGAAAACAAAAAAAAAAATTCCCTGCGGATGACAAGGAAGCCCTCCCGTACTTGTGTAAGGAGTCAAAACTGGAATAAAAGTTAACTTTCATCATATCTCTCGCTTCAGCAAACCCCACTCGCAGAAAGAGGGATAATGACCCGGAGGGTCTCCAAGTTGCCGGCCTGATTAACCCTTAAAGACCCGCGCAGGAGGAAACGTTAACTAGGCTAAGCAACTTCGGGAGTGTGATTGAATGAGATGGCAATGAAAACAGCACAAACAATAACGGTTTACACCCAAAAAAAGCACCATGAAGATATTAAACCTATTGGTCATTTATGACAATTACGTTGTATTTATATAAAATATGGAAAAATTAAGTAATTCCACCTAAGAGAATGCCTGTTAATGAGAAGTAACGGGTTCCAACTTTTTCTAGCGTGTATCTATATTTTTGTATGCTTTCAACATTAAAAACTCACACCAAACAGTTTTTAACTGCTTAATTAAGACAACTGGTGTTGGTGCATTTTAATCTGCTGTATTACATAATTAAATAGCTTATTGCATACTATTAGACGGTCACTAACATCTAGCATAAGTTTAATGTCTCCAGTTTATCTAGTTGTCCTTCATTATGCTGTCGATCGATTAAAACTAGACCATTAGTCAAATATCTGCTTTTCAAATTTAGCTTCATTGAGGTGCAGATTATTTGCTGCCAAAAAAAAAAAAAATCAGATAGTTACTTCAAACCAGTTGCTTAATAATCAAAGTGAGATCTAGAAGTAAAATTTAAGGCAAAGCACATCTTTAGTAGATTTTTTTTTTTTTAATTTCAAGGATAAAACAATTTTGGTAAATGTATGTACACGTAATTATCGTTTATATTCAGTTAATTTCATTCAGAGATTTAAAGAGAGGGCTTTCGTCCTGATCATGTGTGCTATGTGTGCTTTAAGTGTTGATCTGACTCTGGTTCATTCTTATGCACGGCTTTGACAGACTTTTCTGTATGACTATTCCTTAAATTATTGTTTGAATTATGTTTTGGTCTTTTTAGCCTCTTCATAATGTGGCATTACAAAACATTGCATTCCATTATTGCAATTTACACCCCCTTATGACTAACGTAAAGGCTGTGTGTGTGTGTGTGTGTGTGTGTGTGTGTGTGTGTGTGTGTGTGTGTGTGTGTTTGTAAGCGATTCAATCGTACTGATGCCAATGTATGATAGGTGATGTCTATACACTGAGAAAGACCGAAGTGTATAATTTTTATCCCTCGGGAATGTGTTGCTTCTGTGTAAGCTGACATGCACATCTTAGTTTAGACCATTTTCATTCAACGGCATAGACACTTTCTGCCTGTCTGTATACCCCAAGGGCTGCTATCTAAAAAGGCAATAGATTTTAGATAGCTCACTATGTTCAATTTGCCAAAGACAGATTATAGTGCCTATTTAAACAGATAGGAATCAATTTGTCTCAATGATCACTCTTTAGGCTGACTGCCAGCGTGCTCTTAATGTATTTGTAAATGCTGGTTGCTTAAATCACGGCTGTTAAAGTGATCAAAACTGTGTTGGGGAGATGATATGAGAAATGATAAATGATGTGTTGTTTTGGCTGCTTCAGCCTGCGTAAGATGGAGCCGACGTGACTGCTGCTTGAGGCAGCAGCACTGTAGCACAAATGACCAGGAGGTCAATGGTTTAACTCTGAAGACTTGCTGGGAAAGTCTGGGTAGGGGAATTGTGTTATAAGTACTCTCTAACCCTCAGGAACCACTGCTGAAGTACCCTTCGGCAAAGCAGCTTAAACCCCATCTGTCCCAGTGGAGCTGCAAAGCAACCTTCAGTACAAGACTGCAGTTGTAGCGGGCAATTTTGAGATGTGTCTCTTTGAATGTAACCTCCTTTCTCTTTTCTGTTTCAAGAAGGAGAGTGGGCAGTCCACTCATCTCACACGTTTTTTTTTTTCATGTGTTCAGACTGGGAAAAAGTTGGAGAGAAGACACAAGAGAGAAAGCCGTGGCAGCATTCAGTCCTGAGCCCAGACATGGCTCAAATGTGGCCCCAGAGGCATCAGACAGTGTATTGGATTACTGTAACTGAAGGTGTAATGTGGTAGCGGTGTGGGGGATGTAGTCGCTAACGGATGTAGACAAGGATTTTTTCAGCTTTCTATTACTGCTTTTTAACGTTGGATGGTTTTGTTCATTATCTCAAATTTCAGCTATAACCATTTATTAGATTAAATGGCAGTCATAGTTTTAGACATCATTAACGTCTCATTATCATAAGATTTAACATACATCTCAAACTGATGACATCACGTGAACACGCTGATTTTCATCTACCTGTACATTAGGAATGTTACGGTTTACGGCATTAGCCATGGCCGTGTTTCTTTACTGCTGAAGGTTTTGGATGATTTGGAAACACTTCGAATTTTCCACTTGATTTATGGGATGACTGATAAAGTGTATAATTGCATTTGCAGTGCTACACCTGCCACATATATGACTAATAAAGTTACATCCAATGAGCTGTGTTTAACTGTTTTTCTTTTACACGGTACCTGATGTTGAACACTTACATTTTGCCGTTTTACCATCACATTTTATTGCAAAGGTGTAAATTCTTGTTGAAGGTATGCTGTGATGGGTTAGACACTCTGCTATTTGTTGAATGATTCTTTTCACTGATTCTGCAGAATATACTGTACACATAAAAGATTGGAGATTTAACTATACCATGTTGGTGCTGGAAGCATGCCGAAGGTCAATCCTAGGGCAGCATCTTTTGATGGGAGTGAGCACGATTTATGAGCGTATACTCACTCTTCCTGAAATTAAAGTAAAACTGGATTCTAGACTAGATTTAACAACATTAACATATGACATCCGATGCTTTTATCAGTTGCATGTCACTCATCACTGCAGGCTGTGGGATCAATCAAGCTTAAACATGTATCTAGAATGCATCTCTCGGTGAGAGTGTCAAAGTGGTACATTTTACAGCTATGAACAAAAGCAGCGGCCCGTGATTATTGACGATGTTAACTACAACTCCACTTCCACAGGTAGTGATTCAACATTCGTGAATGGAACATAATGTATAATAGCAAATGCTTCCATTTGAGGCTTTTCAATCACACAAATCCTCCTGTGGTCAATGGACCTTGTGCAATGATGGCAGGAATAAAAGCAAATAGAATGTGAATTCCAATTGGAAAGGCCTTTTGAACAGCGACGGCTCCTGATGAAAAAAAGAGAAGAATCTCCTGTCGTGAAGATGACTTAAAGGTGAAAAACGATTAAAGAAAAAAAAGAACGGATTACAGATATGAATACTCTGCTGTAGCACAACAGTACAACACATGAATATTCTGAATTCTACCTACAAAAATAATTTGCTGTAGCACTATGATGGATGATGAAGAAACATAAATGTGTATGTTTGCTGTGGAGTCAACAAAGTGAATTCATTTTTCTGTCAAACTGCCCTGCACGTCACTGCTTGATGACATCACAGCCCCGAGCGGCCGCAGCCTTTGGTTATGGTGGACTGAGTTGATATTACAGCCACAGTGCTTCTCACTAATGATATTGCACATGCAAATTGAAACAATATTTATTCAAAAAAAAAAAAAAAAATTTTCTATTGGCTAAAAGTTTTACCTTACCGTCATACATAAGGTCAAAAGATTTAGTTTTGTATTTTGTGGCATGTTACGATTTAACAGGCAAGAAACACTCTTGTGCATAGACAAATTGCACGCAGCAGGAAGATGGTAAGATTTAAGAATTTAAATTTAGGGACACGATATCTATATTTTCACATTAATGACTGAAGTGACACTTATTAAACCACAAACCGTCCATTTGAGAAGAATTTCCTGCAGGGTTTCATTGGAAATTAATATGGCCACTTTTGTGTGAAACCCAAATACATTCAACAAACAAAGGAGGCGGAAAAAGTTTAAATTCCGTGGTGATAAGAAATGTGCTGAACAATCAGATGATGTTTGGAGACATTTAAAGACTTGAATCAGTGTGTGGATCATTCCAGCTGTAAATAACACCGGTACTGAAGAGGACTGTACATGCATCTGATGTATAAGGCCGAGTAAGAGGACGAGACAATTAAGCAATTAAAAAACAAACAACAACCTAGTGTAAACATGAGCCAGAGAAGATCTACTGGTTGATCACCACTAAAAACAAATAATATAAAACTGGAGTTATTTCCATAACTGAACCTGGCACCAGAATCTTTTGGGCAAGAGGTGCACACAAGTCTAAACCTCGTATGGAAGTGAAAGGGAAGTTCTGCTTTGTTTCAGCTAAGTCCTCTCATTTGTGGTCTAAACAAAATCAAATATAAAAAAAAGATGATTCTTTAATCTGGATTTACCTCTTTGACGAAGCACCCTAACAGTTAATCCATTTAAAAAGCTTTAGAGAAATTTGTGTTGATAGTTCAGTTTGGTGCACTCTGCTGTAAAAAAGGAAAGAAAAAAAAGTTTGCTCGGTCTGTGGTTTAACCAGAAATGACTGCTTTACCTTGTAAATGCAGTAAGTTTATTTAAATCATTCTCTCATAAATTTAACCTAATTAACACATCGGACAGGGTAGCACTCATGAAACCCTTAGAGCTTTCAGTCCACATGTCGTAATTTTTGAAACGTGCACTTTGGTGCATACTTTATGTATAGTGGAAACATCTATCCCCTCCCTCAGCTAGTAGTTTGGTCAGCCAATAGAATACAACAGGTCTTCAGACCTGATAACCCTGCAGATTATTGAGTCTTCAATAATCTTTAATAATCGGCAGGGTGATATATCTTTCCATTCTTAGAGTCATTGTTTAGAATGGTTCATAATAATGTTCATATTTTACATAACTCATTTCAGAGGAAGATTTATAGCTTCTTAGATGATTAGTCTGCACAATTATATGTCTGCTCTCATACTAACTTCTGGCTCCTTCATTAACTGATGAAATGCTTGTGAAGTTGAACCTGTGATAAAGGGCGTGACTTATCTTCTCCAAGTTAATAAGTAGGAGATAAATGGGAGTGCTCATGTTGGATGATTGACACAGCCAGTCCGCGGTGGATAGTTGTTCTCCAGAGGTAAGCTGTCATACATGACGGGAATTATCTGTGCACTGACTTATAAAGCGGGTTTGGATCTCGCAGATAGACGCTCTTTCTCGATCTGAAATATGAAAGCATGGGTAGTTTATATGCAAGTAAAAAATGTTTCTACAGAAAACTATTCTAGTAAATTAGTAAAACACCATTTATAGCCAACAAGGAACGTGCAATCAACAATTGCAGCAACTTATTATAATGAAGCATTGTTGTGAGAGGAATGCTGTGAGGAGAGAAAAATCACATTTTCCTTCCCTGTACACGAGTTCTTTATGTGGCATTTAAAGAGTCTCAGCCGGTCTAACAGCTAATTATAGTGAGAAAGTTGCCACCTTCATCGTATAATATACAGACATCTACATACTTTTGAACTTTATCTCCACAAATTTTAACTTAGTGAGAAAGAAAAAAAAACACCTGGTTCTGCTTTATTCTATAAAAAAAGAAGCAACAGTTTGTTTAAGCACCATATTGTTTACAGCTCAAGGTGAAAATAATACCATAAACCATGAGACTGGCTGGGATAATATTGGTTCACATAACAACGCTGCAAAAAAAAACAACTAAGGCCTATTTCATCAAGCTAATTGCCTGTTTGTGAGAGGGAGCAAACTTTTCTACCACCTCTCTATTATGGAGCCTCTTGCTTAATCATAAATAGAGCCCTTGTTTCCCAAAGGGACTTGCTTTTCTAATTTACAATTGAACTAAAGACCAAAGCGATCAATCTTTCACAGACACTTTCTTTCTACCCCCCCCATCTCTCTTGTAATTGTGGTGACATAACCATAAACAACAGAGAAAAGGATGCTGGGACTGACCTGTGGAAATGACAGCATTAACACATGAGCTGCTCATAAGCACTCCATCCACCGTGCACGAGATTGGGAGCACTCACACACACAAGCGGCAACATACGTCAATGTGGAGTGAGCAATCGTGGCATATATATGGAGCGACACAGGCTTGAAATTCAAATAGACACCACGTTATGAAAACCTCTTCATGCCATATTAGGAGGCTTAATAAATTTAGCTGATCAGAGACAAAAATTATGCAACCATGCCCATGCAAATTCTTTTATTATATACTAATACTCCAGAAATCTTATTTTACTTATTGTTTTTGGTCACTAAACAGCAAACAGCAAATGTTTAATGCTTGCATTTGGCAAAAACCCTACTACTACCTACTACTACTACTACTACAATTAATAATAATAATAATAATAATAATAATAATAATAATAATAATAATAATAATAATAATAATAATAATAATAATTATTATTATTATAATAATAATAATAATAAGGAAATAATAATATACAATTGTATGTGTAAACATTATAAGAATGCAATTAACTGATTAATAGTGATAATTATCTCACTTATTAATAAATACTTCAATACATAAATTAACATTAATACATTTTTAATTAATAGAGCATACTCCAGGTGCGCGGAAAAGCCTCAGCAGAAGATTAAGGGTTTAGGCGTCTGTTGGAAGCAGGGGAGATATATCCCTACCTTAATACCCAAACGTTGTTCTTATTAACATGTTATAACTGATCTATAAAGCTATTATATGAATAGTGGAACAATATTTGGTTGACACACAAAATATTATTTTTGATTTTACTGACCAATTTTCCCCACACATGACATGCGAAGAGTTATCCAGAAACCAACAAGAAAATATGAAATGTAAGACTTGACAGAAGTGCTTTGTTGTATCACGGCAAGAATAAACAACTACCTGTCATGTCTGAGGATGGCTCACAAACAAAGATCACATCTCTGCTATCACAGTGGGTAAAGTATCATGTTTTCCAGTCCGCTGACGAGGGATTCAAAGGGCTGACTCACTTCCTTGAGGTTGAGTCATGCAATTGAGAGATATTATGAATAACACATTGAGAACTAAAAGAATTGAAAAGGACGCAAGCTAGTTCAACAAACCAAAGCTACATTACAGCAGGGGCGAATCAAGACACATTTTCATGCAGATTTTTTTCAGAGTGCCATGCAGATTTTTGTGGAAATTTGTATATATATAGTAAAATAGAAGAGAAGAGAAATGAACAAACTTTATTATCCCTGTGGGGAAATTCAAGTGTAGATAGATATGTAGATCTGCCCAGACAATATTTTATCTAATATTTTTCAATGATTTTGGTTGATAAAATCAAATAATCTTCAGGAGAGCACAGAATCGATGGAAAAATTTGTCTCTTTTCCTTCAAATCAGTGTCTCTAACTCTAGTTCAGAAATACCTGAGTGGTAAGCCTGACAGTTAGCCTGACAGGTACCCTGCCCTGTACCGGAAGATTTTTAACAAGTAACCATAGTAACTGAACTTCAACTATGATAACACTGCTTCATGGAACTGAAACAAGTAAAAAATAAAGTCGGACTAACTGGAATAAGCCTGGCTCATTAGTTAAACCCACTTTCCGGAAAAAGCCTCAAGTCACTGTGCAGAGATGACACAAGTTTATTAGTTGATATTAAGTGCATTCTTGGGTTAAGAAGAAACAGAAGTATTGATTCTTTACTCAAATATTATTTTTTAAACTAACTAGGATCTTTCTTATTTTACTGTCTTCCACAAGTAAAGAGCTTATTCAGCCTGAGTGACTGTTATGAAAAGACAAACACAGTGGATAATAAAAACACAGATATCAGCCGTCTTGTTAGTTGTTGACTTTCCCCGCATATATTTATCTTCTTTTGTATTTTACTCCAGTCACCTTGTTTTGTTTGTCTTGCATCATCTGACCTGATATGATGCATGATGATATGGTATAGTTATGTGTTTCACACTTTGGCGGATTCTGGCCTTATCTGAGAACCACCATCTTGAACAAAGAGTTGAGTAACGGCAAGATCATTCCCTCCACCCACACACAGGTAGTGACGCTGGTGATTATTATCTTGACACCATACAGTATCCTTGCAGCCACTATAAGCTATTATTTCACTACTTTTATTACATGCTCCTTGGTAAAATTACTGAGGTCCAGACCTCGGTGACCTGAGTGTTGGATACGACCATGACTACACCGGTCACCTCATCAACGCTCCTCGCTCATTGCTTATCATATTTCACCTCAATTTGGGTTTTTTTCTTTAAAAAAATGACCTGATTATCTTCTGCTTAAAAGTTGCAGAGCTATAAGCTAGATCAATCGAAACTGAATTCCCTATGGAGCATACATACAGTGATAATTAAATATGGATAAAGATATTCATTTCAACTTATAATCTCTTGCTAAATGTGGAGTGGAAGATATAATAAATTATATTGCATACTTCAACGGTGTATAGGACAATAAAAGGAACATGGACAGGTTGACATTTTCTACTGAGCGCTGTGAAGGTCTCATGCCATCAGCATGCTACTGTAGAGCCTCAGACACATTCCTGCTTGCAGTGGCGGAGCAGTGTCACCGCCGATGCGCCGAGCCTCGGTGATGCCTTTAATGATGTGCCTTTTCGTTAATGAGTTAATGCAAAAACTCTCAATGTCATCAGCAAAGATAAGGAGGATGAAAGCAGTGCATTGTACACATAATGACAGGCTCCCTGCTTGCCCCCAAGATGTCACGGGTCAGCCATGTTAAGAATGTGTGTGCCCAATCATCCGCTGATCTTTATCTGGTGGGCCTGCAGCTTACCATGACATGGGCCCAATCAGGGGTGCTGATGAATGGACAAAGGGGGCCTTGAATTGTTGAAGCTGCCAGATGACTGCCTCCCTTCTAGATCATGATGACATAAGCGATCAATACACCAATTACTGAACAAAATATTAAACATGTTGGCAAAGCAATGATCTTTGCAAAATATATGCTGTTTCTTATTTGTGAAGTTTTGTGCAACTAGTAATGTTGGTGCGCGTTGCATTGATGATTTTACAAGCTTTTACATTAAAGTCAATTTCATGCTTAAAACTATATATTTGTCCAAATATCCATAACAAATTATTTTCTGAAATGCCTATTAAGTGTTAAGCTACTTATCAGTTTCATAAAATGAGGCTGAAAAGACTGCTAATCACCGTCATCAACAAGATTATAAGGAAACCTGTATTTATTCCAGCCTTTGAAATGCAACCCCGAAGAGCCATCCAACAAAGGGACAAATTATGACCTTGGATAGCTCTGGATGGAACAATGAGGTGGAATATAAAAGGTTAACAGTATAAATTCTAACCGTCAGTGACATCATAAAACCTGACAAATTGTAATAATTCACTGTGTAATCTACACCACTGTCGTTCTTATCTCCTCAAGCTCTCCCTGACACAGTCTCAAATTCAAGTCTGCAGCCAAGTTTAGACAAAAAGCCTCATCCGGTCCGGTGGCGTTTGTCTTGTTCTACATTATCTGAAATCAAACGCTCTATTCCACTCCCATCATTTCATATAGAACAATCAGCCTGACCCTAATCTCGGAATGTCTGTAATCCTCACAAAAGGATGCTGACATGTATACCCAGCAACATGAATTAGACAGGGCCTGGATTCCTCCAGTGGCTTTGTGCATGCTACACTAGACTGGGTGGTTAGATAATGACACTTTATTTCAGGCTCATTATGGCAGATAGCTCTCAACGATGAAAAGGCAGATTTAGTCAACATGGACAAGTCTGAGACAGGAGACCCAGTATGTTAACAAATATGGCGAATGGGCATTATGGACTAATGCATTCAAAAGGTGCTCTAGGGAAAGATCAGCATAATAGCAAGACCTATCGAAGGATTTCCAGCACAGATACACATCTCAAGGCCGGTTTAAGGAACAACTCTGAACTACCGTGACCTTACTTTCCCACAGTACTGGAAAATGAAAGAGGAAACATCTTAAATATTATAAATGGATAACTACACATGCGCCATGACTGAGTATGTACGGGTAGTACGTGATTAATGTCCCTGTATTTATAGCGTTATCACTAATGACGCTCTTGTGAAAGTTCACACTTTTACACCTAAGCCGTAGTGTATTCTCACATAATCCATATGTCCAGATTTTTATTTTCTGCTGTCATCATCTTGGATCGTTAATTTGACAAATCAACTGTTCTGGTCACACATGAACAACAGCACTGTGACATATCTTCACTCTTGGCAGATCGTCTTACTGTAGCTGTATTTTAAAAACATGATTCTCTCTCTCCCTCTATTTCTTCCTGTAACTCTAATGCATTGTGTCCACAACGCCATCACTACTCAGTGTTTATACATTTCACTAAATCATTTTATCTTTCTCTTAAGTTTCAGTCTCAGCGGAGTCATCAGCCACCACCAACAACAATGTCTGGGTCCAGTGAAGGGATTGATCTTGTTCGACTCTGGTTAAAAACCAAAGAATTTCTGATGGAGTAGTTATTGCATCTGCAGCAATAACTCGTTATCTTAAATCCATTCATCTGTTTCTACTGAGTTAATTATATGCATGTATGTCCCAGTGTTGCCAAGTTTAATGTCTTTTTTTTGTAATTACATGACAAAGTTTTGCCTTGAATCTCTCTGTGGTTAGAGAACATAAGAAATTCTAGGTTACTTTTGTACTTCTTCATCAAAACCAATTATAACTGATAAATGGGATTTAGGTCCCTCATCATAGCAAGGATTCAACTAGTAAATTGGCGTTCATTAATCAATAATTATCGCTGAATGTAACTCCCCCCTGAAAGAACTTTGAATACTGGCAGAAACTAAATCAAACCAGGAGACAACTTTCATTCACTTTCGAATGGAAATAAATTGTAATGTCTGGCAAATTTTGTAATTTCAAATGATCAAGTCACATGTATGATTATTATCAATACAATTATGTGCTAAATTAAATTTTATATCCTATTGTTATTGACTATAAGTTTGGGACAATCTGAAGTTTATTGCATTGTGCCTGAAAAATGGACTGATCAGCCAGAAAGTTTAAACTAGATACCGGCCCTAGTATTTGGGTTATTACTACTTTCATCATGTAAGCTGGTATAATGCTGTGGTCATTCTTTGTTTGGGTGTGTGTTTTTTTTTAATCTCAATTCAACAGAAAACATCAGTATTAGTAGAAAATGTTACATACGTTGATCCGAAGGCATAATAAAACTTTTTTTTTCTGTATAAGTTTTTTGCTCTCTTCTCTCTCTCTGAGCTTCCCATCTACTTATTCTGGATGAAACAAAAGAGATAAGCACAAATAAATTCAATAGCCAAAATATATCAGTTTAATTCACTGCAGTGCACCAATAACAGTTGTATTTATTTCTCATAATTTTATTCTCAAGTTGAATTTTTCCAACACAGGCTGTAGTGCAGTACTCTTGGTCAATGCAGTATCAAACGTCAGACTATGGTATACGTCACTGATAGGAGCCTGACATGACAATAGTTTGCTATATTCATGTTTACCACTGCACTGAAGGTTCTCAACTAGATCCCAACTTGAAATGCATCTAGTCTCCTTATTTACTCTATGTATCTACAAAAGTTTCCGCCCTAAGCCAAAGTTTAGCTCCTGATTTTAAGTTTAAAATGTATAGCATTCTTACTCAAGGAAACATCTCAAAAACGCCTCACTGGACATAAAGTAATCCAAGTTTGTATCAAATGTTAATCACAGGTCATTATGAAATTGAATTTGGCCACATCTGCAGACGTTCTATCCCAACCATTCAGAGGGATCAGGTTGCTGTCAGTATATTGATACTACCACCTAGAGCTTGGACACTCATCCTGTTCTTTTGTCACCGTGCCAAACGTTTACCCGATGAGATCAGTCTAGGTGGCTGTGAATCCTATAACACGAGATTAATCCTTTTGACTTCTCAGACAAGATAATGACATTAGCTAATGTATGAACAATAGATCACCTCAGTGTGCGTTGCGATACATTGCTGAAAGAGACACACAATCACTTTGTTCCGAATTCAGGCTGTCAGTTTTGAATTCTCTGTCTCCACTTGTCTTTTCCAGCTAATAAACAACCACTCCTTCAGGGCTAATTAATAAAAACCGTGTTTGTCCTCTTTACTTCAATACTGACGGAGAGGTCTATTTCCTGGTATGAATTTCCCAAAGCAAAATCCTCATCACGTGCAGTGTGTGCAACTAACGGGTCACATTTGTTGCTCAAGGTTTTTAGCACTCTAAACTGTAATATTGATGTTAACCTGACACCGGCGGCACTGCTAGCAACTCCTTCACCTTCTCAGTTTATCTGTCCTGAAGTGATCCTGTGTATGTTTTCCTACATGAGGATTAGTCTAAATGGCTTTAAGCAGTTGCTGTAGGCTGGTCAATTGAGGATTTCAAAGGAAGTAACCAGCGAGTTGTGCTAATACATTATACACTGTCTGCATTTTTTACACGATTAAGAAACTAATTTAATGTTTGTCTTTTTCAGCCTTTTCATTATTTATAACTTAATTATGTAATTCTAATAACGGCTAAAGGATTTGAATGATTTACAACTTCTTATAATTTGGTTATTTATTACTTGGTAGATGCCTTATAGATCATTTGTAAACAATTTTAAACATGGTATCAAATTGCTTTCAACAATCGATTTGGGTTCACTATTTAGCAAGATCTATTTACTTTAGCTTTTTTTTTTTATATATCAGATCATGCCGTCCTGTCTCTGCATGTCTGCATGTTAGACCGTAAGCTGGATCAGATGTTGCAACAAGGATGCTGGCTGGCTTATTTGGCAAGCAAAAAGTCGCTGTTGTGTGTTTTATCTAAAGATTTATCTAATTATTTCATCGTCTTTTGACTTTCGCATTTCAGGGTCGCCACAGCGGATCAACTGTTTCCATCTATCGTTACCGATGGTACCCTGCTGGCTACCCTGTGACGATATTTGTGAATCTGAGACCCAATGGATCCGGTTTGGAAAACAGTTTCATTTTTCAAAATATTGATTTGGCATAGAATTAAAGCGGGATACCCTTCCTGATGCAAACCTTCCCATTTATCCGGGCTTTGGTCTGGCACTAGAAAAACACAGATTTGTGACCCCCTTTGTTTGCCGTGGGTTTCCATGGCAGCTCATTAAGTGTTCATATTGTAATTTATAAATTAAGATTAAAAAATGTCACTAACCCTTTTATAAGGGTAATTTTATTTTAAATTAGTAACAAAGTATGTTAGCAGTAGGAAATATACAATATTCATTTATTTCCTGTTTTCTCCAAGTTTCACTATGTTGAATTATGGAGAAAGGTTGGCAGTTTGATTTGTTCAGTTGGATAACAATAACATAACAGTCTCAGGTCGGAGTAGATAGTACATAGATTATAGTCCATGCTGCACATTCATCTCCTGACTATTTTATCCAGATTAAATGGTTGAAAACAAAACCATGATAGACTCATGATACAATTACACATCCCAACATTAATCATATGAGAGGGCCCGCTGCTTTAAGATGATATTATTACACAACAATTAGGATAACAGAGGAGAGGGGATGGTTCAAAGTATAACCAAGGGTGAAAGGCCCCCAGCCAGCGAACTATGTGACCTTTGGGTTTTCCATGTGACCCCACCAATAAGAAATGCCTCAGGTAATTTAAATCAAATGGAGCTGTGTCGCTCTCAAACAGACTTGGCTTCAGACGGAGGCCTGCCGGTGCTGCGATCTGCACCCCCTTGCCAGATGTGTGCAGGGCTTTTTTTTTTTTTTACTACAAGAGAATAAGAAGCTGATAGTTGCAGGTGCAAGGCTGACATGAGAGTCAGCTTCGCAGGCCTTCATAAAGGGGATATCCATTCTCTGTGTTTAATCAGAGCCAGTGGTACGGGATGGGATTCATTGCCCTTTGATGGAGAGCTCCGTTATGAAGATGGACAATCACTTTGCTCTGGAAGTGAAACCATCGTTTAGCCTCTATTCCCAGAGAAAAGGACCATTTGTTATCCACAGGGGAATACCACTTGGTGGTTATGCTGGGTGAAACCTGCATATCTTTTCCACATAGTTATGTATAGGCACAAGGTTATGTTTGAAGGGAACTGACAAAAGTGGCAAAAATATTGTTTTTTAACATCCTTTAATAATAATGAAACAGGGACACACGCACTGTATTACATTGTCATGTAATAATAAAAATAGTGATTGTATAATACATGGCACAATTGTCATTTAATATAGAATAGATGTAAGTACTGGCAAAACTGATAACTTTATCCAGCAACCAGTGTCAATGGAAAACCAGACTTACGCTGTCGTCCCTGACAGCAGGGGTGTATCCCCGGAAAGCCCTTGAATTACAACTACAGTATTTTTGTAAAAGAAAAACAAACTACCTAACCTCGAGTTAATATGAAGTTTGAAGAAGTTTCAAGATGATCTATGAAAGTTTCTGGGAAAACAGTATTTATTATATATATATAAAAAAAATTGATTCATCGTTGCACCAATTTTGGACAAAATCAGACCAATGCTTAAAATGTATGGCTCAAAATCTTTTTGAGATAAAGCTCCCTTTAATGGCAGAATCTTACAACGAATCTTTCCCAAAATCAATCCAGTTCTTCCTTGCACTAAGGTGTATTTAGGATTCAAAATTGTAAAATGATCAATTAAATACTTTTTGAGATAGGTCCGGAATACAGTGTTTTTGGTAAATAAAAGCTCCCCCTATTATGTACAAAGTACAATATGAACTACCGTAAAATGGGATTTTTATAGGATAGATCTCCTTGAGTCGAGTCATATGTACCACATTTTGACTAAATAGAACCAATGGAGGAAGTTATATCCAAAAAACTGTGTTTCCAAAAAGATTCTGCCCCTAGAGAGTAAAATGCACACCATTAGAGTAAAATACTAAATGCTAAAGCTAGATCTCCTCAGGCTTATTCTTATCCACCAAATTTGGACTAAATAGGACCAAAGCTTGACAAACTATGGCCTGACAATGTTGGAGATAAAGCCCCCCCTAGTGTCAGAAATATGCATCCGAACTTTCCTAAAAACACATCAGTTCTTCCTCCTACTAAGGTCTATAGGAGTCTGAAAGTTGATAATGATCCATAATATAAGTTGTTGAACCATCATGTTAACGCAAAGGATCTGTGGCGGATGCAGCTGAGATGTTATGATCGGTGCCACTGCCACAAAAACTACCAGACAGCCATCGATTTTCCTCTGAGTAGCAACTATAACAGTGGAGCGCAAAAATATGTTTATTTATTCATTTATACCATAATGGAGACATAAGATCTGGATCTGCCTGTCAGCCTTAGTTTTCATTTTCCTGGCAGACAGGATGCACAGTGAAATCAGGGTTCATTGAAATCCAATCTAAATGCAGCTGGTATCATTATCCTATAGCCATTACATCGTGACATCAACATTAGAACACATTAAGCTAAAATAATTTTTATTCCTCAGCTTACATCATAGGTGAGCGCCACCTGACTGCAGATTTTTCACATTCTATACCTACACTATATAAATATATATGTATATATATGCCCCACATTTAAGGCCTACTGGGCTGTTTCCCCAATCGGTGCCTGACTTTGGTGATTGATGTAAATGAAGAGATGAAAAGTCCGCTAAGATGCACACATTTCCAATTGATGCCTTGCTTTTCAAATTCAAAGCGGTGCTTAAATGCCTTTAAAAAGGTGGATCCTCTCCAGAGTCTATCCACTCTTACAGTCGTGACCTTTTGGAGGGTGTTTAGATTCGTTAGAGGACAGCTTTATCATATAGTTTCTTCTCTAACATGAAAAGAATGAGCCTTGTCAAGGGATGTGACATGTTGAAGAACACAAGACTCTGTGCCGCCTTAATTCATCTGGGAGAATGACAATTACGCCATGTATCATTCTGATAAAGAAGCTTTACTCACTCTCTTCATGAATTTGGACTCAAAATCTAATATGGTAAGTGGGAGTTTGTCGGGAAGGTTAATATATAGGAGAGCAGGTCTTTAATTTGACATGAGTTATCGTTTATGATAATAACTAATCAAATTAAAGAGAATTAATTTGCTAAATTAGATATTGTGTCGCATCCCATTCACACACATTCACATACGCACAGGCACACACAAACTCAATCTGTTAGCAGGTCTGACATGTTCCTAATTTTCTGAGTCTGGCACTCTGCCACAGGATCCTTGCCTTAGCTTTTAGTGACTTTAAATCTCCCTGCTGTATCCACTTTAAAGAATTTTCCGTATCCATTGTTTTGTTTCTAAATAACTGAGCTTGACAGGCTTGCCTTGGAGCAGTGCTTTATAGTATCAGGGTATGTGTACCTTGTCAGCCACATGTTGTATTTCACACTTGCATTGGCCTGTCTCAGTTATCAAGCCTTTGTTGTTTTTAATAGTATCTCCAGCCTTGGACCACTGATACCAGCTGAGTGGTCAGAGTGTTAGCACTCCTCAATATCTATTACAATTAGTTTTTGATTAAGGAACCTTGTGCGGCCGTTTGAAGCCTTTAATGTTATGTCAGCTGAATGATGATGGAGAGAGCTGCATGGACGCCTCCCAGTAACAAAGTAGCCAGTAAAAGACTTTGAGTGAACCATTTTATCTTCTTAATGGAAGCCAGATGAACTTTCTTTCCTTTTTTTTCTGTTTTTAATGTCGAAGTTTTTCTGAGGTGATTCTGACTCAGAGTATTCTCCCTCTTATGTCATTTATACCCGCTTTTTCCTTTTTTTTTTTGCCAACTTCATTTCACCTTTTCTACATGTTAGCCTGGACAAGCGATATAGATCAGTTTCCTCTTATAAACATCCTCATCAAATGAAAAGTATCTTTGCTTTAGTGACTTGGATAGGTCGCAGCTCAGTAATTTCAGGATATTATGACAAGTGAGGTATAGGAAGGTATTTCCATTCTGTTAAAATAAAACGAAGAAGGTATTGCAGAATTGGAAAACATGATCTCAATGAGTCATGACTGAATACAAGTGTCTATTATGTGGTGCTATTTGTAAAGTAGTACATGCTAAAAAATAGGAATGTTCTTCAACATCTAGCTCCAACAATGTTTTAAAATTAGTCTGGATTTTTATTTAATAACATTTTTACAGCAGTAGTTATTGAATCTTGATCTTAATCTTTTATTTTTCTTGAAAAATTATATTTCACAAGGTATTTAAAGATTTTAATCTAAATGCTGAATCTAAATCTAAATGTCTAATCTAAATCAGACGATTAAATGTGAAATCTTATTCTCCACATTTAATGTTAAACATGAATTTTAAATCTTAATCTAAATGTTTAATCTTAATTTGAATATTAAATGTGAAATCTAAAACTAAAGATCAAATGTTAAATACAAATCTGAAACATAAATTCAAACATTAAATGTCAAATGTACACACCAAATGTTAAATCTTGATATAAATGTTTCATCTAAACTTTAACATAAATGTTATATAAAAATATACCCCAAAACACAATATTTAACAAATATGCAAATTCAGAATTTAGGCAAAATTAAATTTGACAAAGTCATAAATACTGCTGTGCGTGTAATAAAAAAGGTCATTAAATAATCAGGGTACTTTTTCAAGGTTGTTTGGGGCCAAGTGTAACAGAAGGTTGCTGTGCTACTTTCCAATCAGCGTTCTGCAGTTTCCCTGACACCAAACTACTTTAGGGACTGAGGTGAACTGCTAGAGCTGTGGTGAAAGTTTTGTTCCAACAACTTTACTTAATTATTGCTTTTCTACATCAAATCATTTCATTTCTGACCCAAGCAGTTCCTGTTGGCTCTTATGATCTTTGATATTTATGTTTGAGGTGACTTCTAGGTGAGAGCTGATACAGTTAAAGACTGTAAATAGTTTTAGTTTCTTGTCTTATTATTTACTATTGACTTTTATTAATCTAATGCAAAATTATGTTGAACAGAAGTACACAAATGATAATCAAGACTCTCCGTTCATCAGTTATACTCAGGAACGTCATCCTTCAAACATGAATGGAAGAATAAAAGTCTTTAGTTTCTATAAAACAACATACATACAGGATTTCACTAATAAAGGGAAAGAAGTCCTCAGCTCAAACGGCCGCACTGTCTTTTTAAACTTTAAGATGATGCAAAACAGGATTCATGTTGGAGCTCTTTGGCCGTTTTAAGTGATCACATTATGAAGGAATTCACTGAAAAAAAATCGGAGTCCTTCTTCCTGAGCTTCCCTTGGCCATGATCAGACACAGTATTCACTGTTACTTACTCTGACACCGAACGACCAGCTAACCTGGTTTCAGCACAACTCTCTCAGTTAGAAAGTGATAAATCTGCAGATTTTTTGTTAACTTAGTTATCAATTACAAAGTAGAATGACACAGACATTCAAGTTCTGGAAACCAGAGCTCCTAAGAACATATGACGATGATCTGCTGCTGCGCTGACTCATCAACTCACTCACTCGATGTTTTCTTAATACCCTTTAATGAGGAAAGCCTGTGATTTTTTAGCTTGCTCAAGGTCTTTCTGGTGTTTGACGGCGCTGAGCCCTCTCTGTCCCACTCACAAACATGAGGGGGAGATAAAGAAGTCGTGGCATGTAGCAGTCTGATAAGTTGCAGCTTGTGTAGTTTTGTTTAGTTTACTTAATCCTTGAGCTGGAATTGACCTTGTGAACTTAAATTGGGTTGACTGTGTTTTTTTTTCTGCCCTTTTATTTTTTTTTAAACACATTTCATTTTTCCCAGTCGGCAGCAAACTGGCCTCGCTTTGCTTTCATTACACTTTGGACGGCTCTGAGATACTGAGATCTTGAAGGTGTAGCTTTCATTGAGTATACACTATTTCGCCAAAGCCATCCAGGGATCAGTGCGTGCTACATTCACACATCACAGGTCAAAGACTGTCGTCATAGAACAATTACATTCACTCATTGGCACCAGCTTCAACCTGCTTTCATCCAACATACTTTTATGCACACATGGCCTATAACCCGGCCAACCTTGGCTTAATCATTACCGCGACCTGTTTATCTGATTGTCATGCAGGTAACCATTAATAAGTGTTTACCTTCTGATGACCTCTGGAAATGTGCATGCCGCCTTTGCCCCACAAATGTCAGCCCTATTAGAAAAGCTGGCTGGAATCCTGTTTCTTCTTTGAAAGGGCCTGCACTTTGGACTCTTATAATTCAAACTCTATATTTATAGATATTTGTCACCTCATATGTTTCCAGTTCCTTTTGAAAACGGCTCATTCAGGGATTTTTCAGAGATTTTTTTGACAATTCTGAGCAAAGTAGGTGTGAATTAATAAAGGAGAGGAAGCGGCTCGTCGTGTCGCCGGCTTGTGTTCAGCTGATGCAGAATGATAACTCACCAGTGTTCTTCTTGAGTCGGATGGGTAGAATCTAGGTGAGAAGTGTCCTGACATAGCATTAGCTGTTGGTGTCCAGGAAAAGACAAGGAGAGTCAATTACAACGGCAGAGAATAACGCCTGTACGAATGTCAGCTGGCGGCGCGGACGACTGTGATAAATAACACCTGACCTCACGCCAGGCGGTGGTTTCTCTGCAGCGCCTGAGACAAGCCCACACAAGGCATTGTGAAATCGTGGCAGAATACAGGGGGACGTTAGGAAACGCGTGGAGGGGATACAGCCAGAGGACAGAGGACATCTGAATGAGCAGCAAGACTTGTCAGGAAACATAGTGCAATTTCACTACTGGTGTTTACTTTAGGGCAAAGCTGTGAAGAAATGAAACTTCAGTCAGGGGGTGTTGTGGCAGGCCCTGCTGTTATTCATACCTGTTTCTGACAAGAAAAACAAAGCTCCTACACATTCTCTATTTTTCCTCAAGAGACATAAAGCAGCAGGGTTGGTCTGCCCAGAACACCCATCGTGCTCGTCTGAGGGTAATCTTTGTTGACAGAAAGCAAGTGTTGGTATAAGGTCACTTTCTATGGCTTCCAGTAATGCACCACCCCGGTGCTCTGGAACCTGCAGTGTGTAGATTGTCGTTGCTCTAAGTGTAGAGCCCTCTGTGCACGGTCGTGAACAGACTGGATTATTGGGTCCCAGTGAAGTTGACAGTGGCAAGGTGAAAGTAGCGTGAAGCACTGCGTCTGTCTCCACGTGAGTTCAGCCGGTATGTATCCAGGCAAAGAGTGGTGTGTCTGCGTAAGGGCCGGAGAGGGGCAAGTGGGGGAGTCCCAGGTCACATAGGAGACATGCTGACTGAAAGAAGGGAGGAATGAGCAACAGGCAGACACAAGGGCACAAGCAGATGTGTGCAAAGATAAATAAGGAGATAAATCACTGAGTGTATCAGCCCAAGGCATTTGCATTCCTGGAATGAAGCACCAAGGAGAAACACTGGTCTGGACCGAGCTCCAATGACTTTATATAAAACGTTTACGGTATTTGTGTTTGTGTGTGTGGGAGAGAGAAGATAGAGCCGTGCAGTAAAATGTATTGTGTTGTTTTATCGCACAGTCACCTTTGTGCGACCCTGATGAAGTCAAACTACTGTCACCAAGTGACACCAACTCCTGCTGGGTTTCAGATTTTATCACCAGTTCTACTTGAAGGAAATAATGAACTTGAGCAAATTGAAGGCACTTTTGATCACAAGCGTTCTTTGTTTCAGCGTGTTAAAATAAATGGTCTTAAGGGTCAACTATACATGGCTTTTTTTTTTTAGGTAGACAGTGTTTGATCTATGGGGGTCCTGGGTTGTCTCAATGTCAAAAGAAGGACACTCTCCTTCTGGGTTCACAGAACTCCACATCTGATTTTAATGTCCGCAGAAAAAAGACAGCAAGGACAAAGATGTGCTCAAACGGGAAAACAAATAATCTGATTTTACTTGCTATTATTAGCTCATTTAAAAATTGTAAAAGAATATCCCACAGTCTCCCCAGGAAAAAAAAAGAGAAAAGTTTTACAATGCTGTGAGAAAATATTTCAGGTTTTGAAAGATTTTCAATCTCAGTAAAGAATGTAAGCACTTTTAATGGTTTAGTTTGGAAAGAGTTATATGAATATAAAACACTGGAACTAAGTTGTGCCATTGCTACATAATCATTCACCCAGTCAAGATTTTACCAGCATTGGGACTTTCCCATGAACAGAGCAGGAAGAGAACTGAGAAAACTCAAAGTGGGAAGCCCTGCTTGTGTGGGAGGGAGCATAAAGGAGGGACTGTCATCACTAATTCCTTGCCAGGCAGCCCAAGAAGTGTTGACTAACTAATGACCGTGTTTAACAAGTGAAGTGTATCATGCTTGACGAAACACAGCTGGATATGGGTCCTGTGCATTGAGTGAGTCAGAGAAAACAATTAATTGTCTTTAATGCCATCCGCCCACAAACAGTTTTCTAAAAGCGAGGAGTATTCATGAATGGAGTAGAGAGGGAGTTAAAATGGGGAAGGGTAACAGCTGGATTTTTAAAGCAGTAAGGTTGGAGGTTGGGCCACAAAGCCGTATCTCTGTGGTGCTGCGGTGGGAGAGCAGGATGAAACGGTAGTCCAACGCTCTGAAATAAGGAATAGAAGGATTAGGATGGGAGTGCAAAGGAAAGGAATGCAACTTATCTGAAGGATGGTCGTCCAAAATTGAAGAGAGAAACTGAGATGTTTCCTTTATAAATCAGCTTGTGCAATAATCAGCGGCAGCTCATTTAGAGGAGCGATGTCATCTTTAATAGTAGGTCAAAATGAGTTCACAAGTGTTATGTGGGAACACCAAAGGACATAAATTAGCTGGGAGAAAATAAAAATCACTTCCCCCTAGCAGAAAATGCCTCAAAATTACATGGGATTTAAGCATATGTTATCATCTCACCCAACAATTATTTTAACTCAAATTTGGCGTTTGGCAGCTCCACTGACATGTGCTGGGATGATTCAGTGAAGCCAAGTTAATGTTTTATATTATAACTACAGCACTCCTGGCCAGACTAAAGCTCATGCTGTTTTGTATTCCTCTCAAGAGTGTGTTCATAACTCATTTCACATGCCAAGATTCTGTTTGACTATAATGAGGCAGAAAAAAGATATTCCATTTTACAACGTTTTAGTTGAGCGGTGAAATGTTACCCTAAAATATCCTTCTAATGAGCATTTTTGCTCACACTGATTAATGTCCGTGGCGGGGTTACCTTTTCACCATGTGATCGGAAAACAAGAAACTGTCACTTTTTATGGCATCTCCATTACCTATTACCCTATTCAGTGTTTACCGAGTCAGCAAAAAAAATACACTATACACAATTAATTCAACCCTGTCTCCATAAATAATACTTGTAAGCTGCCAAACATGAAAGTAAATATGTCTGCGAAAAAGGTTTTCTACCCCACTATGATGCAGGTGCATCCATCCATCCATCCATCCATCCATCCATCCATCCATCCATCCATCCATCCATCCATCCATCCATCCATCCATCCATCCATCCATCCATCCATCCAGTCAAACAGACATACATACATATATACATACATAATATGTGTACCATACATAAAAATCCATTTTCTTACTTGCATCTTTTATCTTTGGGCTCCTCCCAGCATCTTATTATATTTACGGGTTTTAAAATGGTTTTATGGACTGCTATGAATAAACGTACAAGCATTCATATTCCTCAGAAGATGAAACATAGTAACTTCTTGACTTCTTGAGTGAGATCTACATTTTCACTTACTTTGTGAAATATCTGAACTTTTATTCAATCACGTCATCAAAATGTTAACCAGACACTAATTTTGGTGATGCCTGAACCTTTCCTCCAGTGCCCTAATGAGGGTTGTGTGCTAGTGCGCTAGTGTGCTACACTGCCATACAAACACACATTTTTCTCAGAATAAGTTGTCAATGCTTTGGTCATTTCTTTAAATTTCATCTAGCAATGATTATCAAACATGCAGTTTGTACAATTTGTTGGTTCATGGCTATACCGGCAAAAAAAAAGAAGAAAAAAGTAAAAATCGCCAATGGTTGAATATTTAAAGAATTCAGTGAATTGAAGCATAAGATAAAACATGTTTACTAGATTAATATAATTAATTTAACAAAAACCATGAATGTTCATTAATAAACTTAATGAAAATACTCTTGTTTCCATACCCTAGCCACAGTCAAATGCAAACCTAATTAGCACCCCGACCTCCATTATGTAATTTGCATATACTCCGGAAACAAAGCGTGCAAACACAATTATGTTTCCTGACGGGGCGTACTCGCTAAAAAGTGGCTACCACTTCACAATAAGACTGCCCTCATAAAGTGTTTATGAACGCCTTACAACTAAATCATTTAGTGAGTTGTGGAAACTTTATAAGTAATTAATAAACTGCTATAATAATAATTACAATTATCATCATCATCATCATCATCATCATAATAATCATTAAAAAGAATAAATATAAAATAATAATAATCCTTTATTGATTACATAGATTGATACACAGCACAGCATAGTGAAATTATTTTTCTGCAGTCGACACATCCCTGAGATCTTAGTGGGCAGTCCCTATGAAGAACCCTGGGAGCATATTGGGTTCAGAGTCTTGATAAAGAACCATGCCACATGTAGACTTGCTGGGACTCGAATCGGTTATACCTTCCAACTTTCCGATTGGGAGAAGGTTGCTCTACATTGAAATGTGTTATAAGTTATCATGTATTATAAGTTGCTAATAACAATTTTTTTAATGATTTATAATGTTTTTAAAAGCTAATCATCAGCCTCATTATAACTCGTTCATTAATCTGTCATAAGTGTACTCTAATAGTAACAAAAAGTGCATAAATGTGATTTCTAAAAGGAAGTTATGTGCACTGAGAAGAAACACCTGCCTGTAAACATGATCCAGGCAGCAGTTGTATTACCTTCGACATATATTTGAAGCAAGGCTGACAACTATGTGTAAGTTAAAAATATATAAAAGCAGCGATAATTCAATTTCAGATAATCAGAGCTTAAACCAACCCACCACCTGTCGTCCAGCAGCCAATCACACAATCACACAGGTACATACACACACCAACACACAGGCTCACACATATATAAACACACACGACAGCATTCGGTGAGGAAGCTGTCCTAAGCCACTTAAATCTGTGCTATTTGATAGCGTTTGTGAAACGTTTACTTGTGACCTGTGCTCTCAAACTCCTTAAGCCATCCACAGGACCGAGGGCAGTGAAGGGCCTTTTAAGGCCTTAAGTATAGCTAGATTTCTCCTTATATTACTGATGATATCTGTCCTGAGGAGTTTGCTGACAAGAGCCCTGGGATCAGAAATAGCCATAAAGCAGATGGGGAAATTACATCTTATCCAACACACACTGAAATGACCAGTCTGTTCATAGAAAAAGGCTCACTAGTGTCTTTAAGCAGGGATTTAGCCTTTGACCCACCATCCTCAAGCCTATGGACACTACTACATCATGATTCAGTTGCCATAGATAGCATTACACTGCACCACAACCCGCTGCTGTGATACTGATATGTCTGAGCGCTAAAAAAGAGGGAGGGAAATCCATCAGGCAGAAGGACATCTTATGTTCCCTTACGGAGTTCAACAAATAGATGTGAGTTGTTAGACTACAGTGATAAGACGTGTTGTTGTACATCATTCCGTACCTACGTAGTCTCACAGCACTGTTTGATTGAATATTGGAGAGACTGAGAGAGTGTGAACATGAGACAACATTAATCCCTTAAGCCCTTCAACCATGGCCTTTGACCAGGCCATATGAGATCCACTAGCCTCTGCTAAGCTGCTGCACACATTGATGAACCCAGAAAGTAGCTCTTGCATTTAACAAACAGACAGCAGGATTATCTAGTTGGTGTCGATGCAAATGACCTAAATCCCCTCATGAGTGCATTCTCTTCATGTAAACATTTCAGACCTTATGGGTACTTATCATGTTATATGAGATATATAATGAATGTTCAAAAATGAGCAACTGTTCACTCAACCTCTGTGAGATAAGATACAGATGATGAGCAATATTGTTAGCGAAACAGCATCTGCATCTGCAGAAAACAATTGTCATGTGCATATGTTTTTATTATCTTGCAACTAATTCAACAACTTTAATTTTCCTTTGGTAAAAATATTTAGAAATTTGCATAATAATTTTTGTTAATTTGAAAAAAGAAATAGATGAATCTCAGATTTAATAAACAAATTTGGGGATGGAGTTGTATTTATTGATTACATTTATTTGCTGATATATTGCTTAACAGGATCAAGACATTCTTTAGTGGTAACAATAACAACAATAATACAAATAATATTATAATATGATTTAATAATAATAATAATAATAATAATAATAATAATAATAATAATAATAATAATACAAATAATAATAATAACAATAATAATAATAATAATAATAATGATAATGATAACAATAATAATAATAATTTTTACTCTTTATTTTCACAGAAGCTACTCCTGAGTCCATGGTTCCATTCTTGGCTGGGGTATTTTATTTTTGTGTTTGCATGTTCTCTGTTCATGTTGGTTCCTGTTTGTGTGCTCTGGGACCATGTTCTACTTCGCCCACCGTTATCTCTGAATGTGTGAACCTGAAGAATTTTAACAATCCATTACACCAAACCTTTGATTTAGTGCGGGTCTTGCAATGACCATTTATTCATAATCTCAACTCATAATCAGGTAAAAGCTTTCTTCTGTTCAGACATTTCAGATTAAGTTTTGATGACACACTCAGTCAGATCTTTTTTGGAACAACATTAATCAGTTTTAGGAAATGCTCAACTCTGCAAAAATAAACAGGTGCACAGCCATCATCTACAAAACATCCTAACAAAATGGTTGGGTTCAATATCTAAGGGATCCAATCAGTGCAGCCTTAGTAACCACTGCGCAAATCCATCACCGACAGACAAAATCATGGATTTCATATCTTGGACTGTGTTCATCATGAATTATTTAATTAACTGTAAAACCACATTTGTGATCTAGAAAGTCCCAGTTGCAAATGGTTTTAAAAGTGAAGTCTCTGAGGTCTGGAAATGTTTTTTTTTACTCTGAAAAATGATGAAATAATTGCCATAAAATAACTTTATATTAAGATAGTATCTGAATAGTAGCTCCTGTGCAGTGTTTCTACCATAAACTGTGGCCATCTGTCATGATGGCAGCTGGTTGATGCGATTTAGGTAACTAGTTTGATAGCTAACAATTCTATAATCCAATAACTCGTAAACTTAAAAGTTGAATCCTTTTATTTAAAATTCAGTTTGAGTGAAGGGTTGAAATTTATGTTTAAATGAGGTACACATCTATATTTTTATTGGTATTATTAGACTAACCAAGCAGGTTTGTATCTTTGTATAGAAATATCTGCTGACACTGTGTTTATGCACTAGCAATCGGAGCTAAGGTTTGGGATAAGAAATGAAACAGAACAATAAAAGACGGAGAGACAAAGAAAGACAAAGAGATGGAGACCATGAGGGAGAAAAAAGCAGATTGAGCCCACTGTGTCCCGAGGTAGGACGAAAGAAAGATCAAATCAAATACCTCATCTCTGTATTTAATTAGAGTTTTCACATACAAAAGTATTTATTACCGAGACACATTTTTACTTTTACTCCCTGCATTGCAAATTTTTTTTTTGAAATTGCGACCTTAAAATACTCTGAATGAGGTTCAGTTAGGTTTGCACAAAAACGCAAAAAAACAGAAATGTCTTACTTTGAGTACATTTCATAGCCAGTTCTTTTTCACTTTTATATAAAGAAGTTGAACCAATGCTGCAGTCTGCAGTTTGGCTGCAGTTTTTTCTTACCACCTACGGACTCTTTCCTGTTCAATTAAGCAAGCTTATCAAACAATCCAGGCTCATCTGGTTCCACAAAGTAAGTCTAACATAGTTTAATCTCAATAACCAAGGTTATGTATGCTGGTCTGGTCTGGGGCAGGCTATCCATCGGGCTTATGCTCTATTCTTGCTGAACCAGATTTCTGGTTTTTGGGCAGTTAACTACCAAGATCACCATATAATCCCAAACCAGTCAAAAATGCAGATGATGACCATTACTATCCAACAGATAATTTATGCTACTTTACACTGACATTGTTCTAAAGCCATTGTTATCTGATTGTGATTGTTGCCCCTCTAAAGGTCTTGAAATTCACATAGATCCATCCATTCATACATTTCCTGTAACCACTTCTCCTGTTCAGGTGGCAGAGGGCTGGAGACCAGCTGACTGGGCAAGATGAGGGATTTAGGCTGGATATCAGGCACTTCATTTTTCTGGCAGGGGAACATGCAATGAAACCAGCAAGCTCAATTTTTCGACCTCTGTGTTCATAAAACCCCAACGCTATTCACTATGTGGAGTTCCATTAGAGTAACCCAGCCACATCACAAGCCCGTGGCATTGACCACATCCCAGCCTCCATGAGAGAAGTGACAGACGACAGAAGCTTAACAGAAGAAGAACCATATGGATTGATTAATTATTCCAATGGATCTTACTCCGTCTCGTGTAAGCTCGAAACGAGGATCCTGATTTACTGCTTTATGCCGTCATTCCATGTTACCACCTATATTTGATCAAATGTCAGTGTTTGAATTCTATATGTTGCTTTTTAAATCAATTGCGTGTTTTGGGTAAAATGTAATTTGCTTGTGGGCTAAAATGTAAGGGTGCTTGTGGACACCCTTTCTAGGCCTTGTACACATTTGCCGGTGGAACATTCTAATTGATATCTGCCAATATAAAAGGTCCTTTTGTTCCATGAAAGACTAATGCCACGATAAAGGTTTGATTCTGAAACACATTGCATTTTATATTTCATATTTCTTGCTGTGACAAATACTGATATTTTAGTTGTTTAAGGAGAGTGCCTTGGAGTTTAACTGTGATTTAATTTTTTGTCCAAACGTTTGTTCACTCTTCATGTCTTGACCCCTGTACAATATGCTCATACAGCAACTCCGCAATTTAGGATCCGTTATCGTCACTGGATAAAAGGGACGCAAAGTTGTCTTGTTTGGGTCAAATGGTCCTTGTTTTTGACATCTGACATTGCTCTTTTGCAAGCTTTGAAAGGTGCCATAACCGAAAAAGGCTCGGAAAAAAGCAGAATTAGATGCTGCTGATATTGATACCCCAACTATTTGAAACTAATGCCTATTTGAACAGCTATTTAAATTGTTCCTACATTCCAATACTGTGCTGATTTTCCATCAGTCTTCATTAGTCGAGTTACCCAGATAGAGTTAACAGTTTCTCCAGCTGGTTTCAGGTCTTACTCCTTTGAAGCAATGCTGGCGGTGCAAGACATTTGGTGGTTTATTTTGGACATCTGAAATCACATTTTTACCATTGCAGAAGGAATACAGTACTGAGGGAAAAGGTTCTGAATACTGGCACAGAATTCTGGTGTTTCATAATGAGTGGTACTTTCCCCGCAATTCCATAAATAAAGGACTTAGAATGTAACCTCTGAAATATGCTGAACTTCAAATTTAATATTTTAACCAATAGCTTTTAAAATATTTTTGATATATTAAAGTATCGTAGGATATTGTGTATAAAATTCTAATTCTTTGTAGACCCCACAGGCAGCCTGTCTGTGAGGACTGACTCTCTGTGGGAGCCTGGTTGTTGAGCATGTTGCTGGATCTTCACACTGCAACATGGCAATGTGTGACTGTAGTTGTTCCAAACCACAGCTTTCCTTACGTTGCAGTCTGGACCTGCTCGTCGGGAGGATGGAGTGATTCCATGCTGCTCAGCAGGAAAGATGATGCAATGGATGAACAATTTCCTTCTACCTTCCTCAGGCTCTTGTAGCTAGAGAGAGAAAAGTCACTGGGCTTATGTCGAAAGTTCTTTTATCCGTGTTCCCATTATAATACTGAATAAAACCGATTTCAAAAGTGGAAAAGCTGGTGACAACAGTCTGTCAGAAAACCGTTTGGCAACCTTCAGAGACCAGATCTAGGCCTTTTCAATGAGCAGGAGGCATAATCCTACTTTTACCCAGACTGGCAGGGAAAGCACAGTCCACCATTTGGATTTGCAGATGATGGAGCTGGTCTCCCAGCTGGTCTTCTATCTAGTGGTGGGTGAGAGAATGCCACTATAATGGCCCTCTACATAATATACAGTCATCCTCATGTGTTGGCAGATACCCTTCTGATTTCACTGCTATATTGCTTTGTTCCATTGTCACCATATCTGACGGTGATCAGCATACGGAAGCACACATAGGGAAGAGACAATTGGTAAGGAGCATAGCAAAGAACAACACTCTTTATCCCGCATATATTAGCTGTTTATGACAGTTCCTTTTATCTATCCAGTCTTACTAATACTGACCATACAATGCCATGACGTGAGAAAGGAACTCTTCCATGTTGTCTAATCTTTCATGACTGGAGCACAAATATTTTTCCTTTCTCTTTCCTGGACTGTTAAATCATAGTGTGCAGATAGGTTTGATACTTGCATGACCGCAAAACAGGATGTCAGGCAGTTTGGAAGAATTCAAAATAAGAAGCAGAAGAGGCAGATTGTGATGCTTTACCTTTTACCGGTTTGATGTGATGGTTGGTATTCTCCATTCAGCAACTGTGTCCTGGGATTTACTTACTAACTTACTTGGTACTTCTTTGTCAGTCTGAAAACTTTCTTGCATATCAGGCACTCCATTCGCAATAATCCAAAACAAAAATTCAACAAAGGAAACAGGAGTACTGTACTATACAAAAACTGTATTTTTTCTGATACAGTTTATTATATACGTATATGAAGTATTAAAGTAAAACTTTTTTTTTCTATCTGTTTGCATGTATATTTATGGTTTATGAGGAGACTGGTAAAATTCTTAAAAAGGAAGACATACATGCAGTTTGATCTTTGGGCAGATAAGTGTTATTTCTGTGTGTGAAGGAGTGCATGTGACATATACCGGGCTTCTTTGAAAGACCTTCCTATAATGTTTTATTTGGAACAAATACCTATTTTTCATCCAAGTGGTTGTGAAACAATGTGTGTAAAACAAAGAGACAAAAAATACGAACAAGGATGAGAGGACATGCATTAACGAAAAGACATTCAATGGTTTATGTTTCTTGCCCCCTAGTCGGCCCAGAACCTACTGAGTCCCAAGAACCAAACACAGAGCAGTGTTGTTGGCTGCAAGCACTGGCTCAGCACCTGGCACTGTATATTGAGTCCTAGAGCTTGCTGATGTGTTGGACCAGAATCATGCAACAGGACCCCCACCAGTGCAAAGGGCTCCCCCAACAGAGTCCAGATAGGCCAGCCCACCAAGCCAGGCTGCAAGAACATCCACCAAATAAAAACCACTGCAACAGGGGAACCCCAGTACCACAAACAGCCCAGGAAGCCCCACGACCCGCACTGCAGGGGGCAAAGACACACCACAGGGGTCATGAGGCAGGAGGAACCCAATTACACCCACACCCCCTTTCTCAAAATCAAACCAGTTCTTACTCTCGCTAAGGTCTATAGGGTATAAAGTTTGACATGAACATTTTTTGGAGGTATGTCTGGAAAAATGGTTTTCTTTACAAAAGCTCCTCCTAGTGAGTAAAATGTGAAATTTTAGAGTAAAACATGATATATATAAGATAATTTCCTTGAGTTTGATTTATATCTAATTTGGCTAATTTGACGTTAGCTGAAGGGTGTAACGGTTAAAAGTATGTACATCCACCTCACAGAATTATATAATAATTCATATCTTGTAAAAAAAAAAAGAAGAAAAAAAAAGGTATTTAATCATTGGCAAAGCAAAACTCGTTTTCAGTTACTATAGGTTTGCGGTGAAAATTGATTTATTAAAAAGTCTGCTACACTTAAAGGGTCAGTATGTTGTTTGCTCCATCCAAAAACTTTGTTTTTTGTTTGGTGTGGCAGCTTACAAAGGAAGTTTATTTTGTCTTTGTTCTAAATCTTTAATTATGCATATGCAGAATAGCTGTTGGAATTGACATAGGTGATGAGGTTACTAGACTGGGCTGTGTTTAGTACGGTCCATCGCAAACAAGAACATTTCAACATAAATTCCTAAACAGAGCAGGATATGAGAAAGAATGAACAATCATTTTATGATGTACATCTTCCTCTGTGTTTTACCCTCTTCAATGAATGTAAAACCGACACTGATCAACTGATTGTTGCAATTGTTTCCATTTCTTGCCCCAACCCACACACACACACACACACACACACACACACACACACACACACACACACGCACACACACACACACAAACACTCACACATAAGGCTCATTCTAGACCCTGGAGAACCCACGGCAAAAAAGACCATCGATCACACATCATAATTTATTTCATGAAAAAATAGCACCGCCCACACACCTGATTAACAAGAAGGTGCAACAACTTAATATAATATCTAAAAATATGTAATGGGAAGTGGGTGGGCGGCGGTGTTTTTGGTGGACTGGATGTCCACCATGGGGGGTTCATGGGGGATTTATAGTTGTGACCACAAAATGGGACAATGTGAATGGCTATTGGGGCCCCCTTTAAAATTTTTGCTTTTTTTGTTGCCTGGTTTACCTCTGATGGTGCACCCACCACACACACACACACACACACACACACACACACACACACACACACACACACACACACACACACACGCACACACACACTCACACACACACACACACACACACACACACACACACACACACACACACACACACACACACACACGCACACACACACACACACACACACAATATAACACTCCACAGTGTTCTCTGGTTGAAAGAAAAATCCCTCCAACTCCCAGTTCATTGAAATACAGACCCCACACACAGACTAATAGCAATGGGAATCAGCTGAAAATATGTGACATAATCACATTAGTGTCTTAAGGAACACAAAGCGCGTAGTCAACTTCCCTTGATCAAGACACATCTGGAGGGGCAGGGGACTTGAAACAGCGTCCTGCCCTTCCCCTACTGAAATGAAAACAAGCTGTTTCACTCCTCTTACAGGCCAAAGCAGAACAAGAACTTTGACACAGTAATGGATTGCTCAGGCAGCTGTACAGATTAATGTGAAGATGCCAGAAAAAAGGGGGAGAAGAGAAGATCTTAAAAGGTTTCAGAATAACGCCCACTGCTTTCCCAGTACGTTTGAACTCTGACCTTGAGGACTGAATATTCAAAGCCATAGTTCTCTCTTTGAAAGTAACGGTAAAGCACTGTGCAGATGTCCCATCCATGCTAACATCCACAGTCCATATCTATGACACAAAGAAAAACAGTAAAGGACATAAAAATAGAGCATTTTCAAAACAATACGGATACTTTATTAAATATTTTCAGTGGTTATTTTTTAGTGATAAACCACAGTTCTTGAACTGTCTACAGTGAGTTGTCAAAGAGTTTCCAGGCGAGCACACATAGCAGGGTGACAGTCATTATAACAGCCCTGTGCTTTGGTCCAAGTGTTCTTTTAAAATATGAATGCCAGTTAATATTTTCCAGAGGTCCTTCTACACACTTTTAATGCCCACTTTTTGTCTTCTTCCAGTCCAAGGAACAAAGACTGGTTTCTGTTTCTGCTCTCAGCCTGCTGTGCGAGTAAGGGCCTGGCCAGCCCATTAACACCAACCTCAACATGTTCCATTCTAGCATTGGGAGCTAATTACAAACACTGGCTAGGCTTAAAAACCTCTTATAGACAGCAAAGAAAGAAAGAAAGAAAGAGAGTGAGGCGTTTGAGGGTGTTGGAGAGAGAGAGAGAAGGGTAGAGAGTCATTGAGACATGGAGTTGGTGGGGAGTGACGAGTGGGTAGCCCCCATCCATGAATGAATCCATAGGCATCTCCACAACTCTGTTACTGCGTAAATAGTTGTTCACTATATGAACTGCTACTTAGCCAAAACTAGGCCTCAAAATCTTGGGCTTTGTCGCTCATCAAATTCCTCAAGAGCAGAAGCGCTGAAAGGTGTGGCAGTGTTTTATTCTTCCCGTGCCTCTTTCTTCTATGGCCTTTCAACATCTTTTCACATGTAGTGTTGTGTGGGGGGTGGGTGGTCCTAAGAAAAAAGGAGCAAGAAATAAAGATGTTGAAGTTTGTATTTTAGCTCTGTAAGATCCTGAGGAGGTTGTATATTAATGAGGTTATCTGTGATGTCAAATACTGATGAAAAATGTGGTAATTTGTGATAATTTGTATGTTGACAAAAATGCATTGTAGAAATCAAGACATATTAAGACTTCTTTCTTCAACACTAACAGCTGGTTTCCTCAATAGTACTGCTATTTTATAGTAAAACGTTTGATGTGATCGCAGGTTGATTGATTAACACTTTATTGTTCTGCCCAATGGTTTGAGGCCATTTGAGTAATTATTTCTTGTTGACAATTGTTTACCAGTTAACTAACCCTGTTTATAATTTAATCCATTGGCAGCAAGGGTCAGGGGCCAAGGATGGAGCCCTGGAGGACACCACAGGTCAAAGGAGCCACCATGGCTCCAAGCAATAACCATGGCTATTGAGAAAGTATTGGATAAATACGATTTTTCTTTAGCATATTAAAGCATTTCAGGACTTAGTAAATATAATTATGTAACTTGCTTAAAACAACAACAAAAAAAAGGCTAATAAGGGTCAAGTAATTTTCTAAATAAATACTCCACCAAAAGGTTGAGCTAATCTAATTAAAATTGATGATTTTCCGTGAAACACAACATTTCCTCATGAAATACTTTTATAAGTCTGATTTTCTTTTCTCTTTAAAACCACTTATGACGAAATTATGAGCAATTGAATGAATAATGGCCGAATAATGAATTATTATTATAATAATTATGAATAATGAATAAATACAAAAAATAAAAAATATTTCATTTTTATTTTCTTTGCTTGAAATGAAAGGGTTAATTAGCTTTAGACAATAAATCTCTACTTTGACCTACAGGTATGCTAAATTCCATAACCAAAATTTAAAATTAAATGAATAATAACCTTTAAAGGCCTTGAAGTAGTTGTTTAAAATCAATTCATTTTTGTTGAAAATGTAATCCGAGATCTCAAGCCTTGAAAGCGCAAGCCAAAATATCTGACAGTCAAGCGACTGCCCCCCATTACCTTTGTAGTAAAAGTACAAAGATACAGAAGTCTGCCACTGCTTCGCTCATCCCAATATATCTTAGCTAGACACTTGACAAGCATGTGGCTGACATACGCTTCAAGTTGTGGTTAGCGCAGTAGTTCCCACATGTAACTGTCTCTAATCAAGTCCTGTGCCTCGATGCCTGAGGCACAGAGATCAGACAGATCTCAAAGTGTGCCATCAACCGCAAATTACAGCCCTTGATTTGAGGTTAACGGAAAGCCACTCCTCTAAGAATAACAGAGACAGTCGTAATACCTAGATTGGCAGAAAGCAGTGACTGAGCGTAGAGTCTACATCTCTATGTAGGGCAGGATTTATCATAATTCTCAACATACGAGGTTTGGTCGTGCTTGGCTGATTTTTGTAAGTAGTCTTGAGTCTTAAAGTATAGTTCTTTGAGAAATAGCTGCAATATCTTTTTCCAACTAAGCCAAAAAAACCATTCTCTTGTCAATCGAACCAACCTCTCTGTAAATGCAGGAAGACAAAGGAGAAAATGACATATGCGCCAAAGCCATGACTGGGAACTCGGGGATGGTCATGCTGGAAACAGTTCTGAAGTTCTAGATGGTCCAGCAATGGATCAAAACCCAAACTCAGTTGAAAACATGTAAGGTTGGTGAAGGAGGGCAGTTTCAGCATGTTACACACACTCAGCATAAATTCAGCTCAGGGCAGATTTTTTATGTTGACGCCAGAATGAAATTGATTATCTTGTAACAATGGCAGCTGTCTGGTCGGCGCATATACGACGCAGCAGTTAAACATTTTGTCCTCACTTGAATTTGATGTATTGGAAGCTGGAAAAATGGAAAAGAATCAGGAAAAAGAATCTGAGCTGCCAAATTGTGATCACTAGAAGACTAGGTCAGAGCATCTCCAGAACTGCAAACCCTTTTATGTGTTACTGCTCTGTAGATATTTGTACTTACTAAAGTAGGCCATGAAAAGAAAACTGGTTTAACCAGTGAGCTGGTCACTGGCGTCTAAGGCTCACTGATGCGGATGAGAAGTTAAGTTGTTCCAAGTTGTCTGATCATACAGAAGAACTACTTTAGCACAAACAGCTGAAAAAAGTAAAGTAAGGTCTAATGGAAAGGTGGAAGATCATACACTGCATCACAGCTTGATGAGTTGAGGACTGCGTAGCTGCAGACGGGTCAGAGTGCCCAGCATGCAGACTGCTGTCTACTGAAATTGCCTACAATGGGAATATCAACATTGGAACTTCACTACGGACCAGTAGAAATGAGTCATGTTTTCTCCTGACTGTGTTCTTGTAAGTCTCACCAGGTGTAGAGAAGGTGCAATGCTTTGGGCCATATCTTACTAGACATAAGGATGAACCTACCTACACATTGTTGCAGACAAAGCACACCCCACCATGGGAACAGTCATCACTGTGGCCTCTGTAGCAGCTACACCGCAAAAATGTGTCCACAATGGTTTGAGGAACACGACAGCGAGTTCAAGGTGTTGACACGAAAACTTTCCGGATCTCCATCGATTAATGTGGGGTGTGCTGAAAAAAGTCCAGTCCATGGCGGCTCCACCTAACAACTTACTGGACTTAATGGATCTGCTGCTAATGTTTTGGTGCCAGGTACCACAGTACACCTTCAAAGGTCTTGTGGAGTCCATGCGTCTAGCGGCGGTGGAAGGGGGACTCACACACAATATTAGGGATGTGGATATAAAGTTACGGTTGATCTGTATACTACTGTCATTGCGCCATATTTAGGAATCGACCCCAAAACTTTAGCATCTTACATTGGAGACTTAGGGGCCTTGGATTAATGCCTTCACTTGGTGATGGTCTGGTCTCTATTTCCACACGCATGTGTAATGTGCAATCCAACTCTCTTTTTGGAACACTAAACCCAACCATATATGGCCCTTGCCAAATACCTACTAATAACGCATGCCGTAAAAGTAAAGAGTTAAGACTGTTTTATTTCACCTCGTGAGAAGGTTTTATCATGTGTACTTTTTGGCACATAAACAAACAGAGTGTGGGTGAGTGGTAGTAGAGGCAGCACAATGACATTGGGTGCCAGAGTTTCACTTTTTTTACGTGAAGGCTTTCTTTGCAGTCACCTTATTCAGCGCCTTTAGTTACCACATCATAAAGCTGAGGCACACATTTTCCCCCTGCACATTTTCCCCCCTGCACCTTGGGCACCTCATGCTCCTCGATCTACTTTTCAAGAATGCTTAAATTCAATTGTTAGGATGCGAGCCAAAGTAAAGTAAAAACATTTGTCATTAGTTGGCCATGGTGGAGGGGTACCCCAGATGTACTGGTTTAAAAGGTAGAGAGTTTCTTCATGTGTGTGTGTGTGTGTGTGTGCGCGTGTGTGCGTGTGTGCGTGTGTGCGTGTGTGAACCAAACCAGCTTATGTGGCTCGTAGGCATGCAGCCAAGAGAAAGCGGCCTCCTACTGTTTAATGACAATAAATTTACTGCCCCACTCTGTATTACTCTTGTATTTTGTAAACAAGGTTAATGTTCCTTTATTTGACTACCTGATGCCAGAATATGGCCTTGAACATCTTGAACATTGTGACACATAACCACTTAACTCAATAATTACTCAATAACTCAGGGCCTATTATATATATATATATATATATATATATATATATATATATATATATATATATACATTTTGCAAAAAGAATTGAATGAAAATGACTTTTCTAATTTATTCAACCATACTTTTGTTAGCATACTACTGCTAATGCTACTACTATTATGGAATAAGATATTATTTACTGTCTTAAAAATTTATAAAAATGTTTTTGTTCTTTAACGTGTATGTAACCGAAATAAATAATCATTCAATCATACTACGTTTACTACAACTACATAATAATAATAATAATAATAATAATAATAATAATAATAATAATAATAATAATAATAATAATAATAATAATATGCAATTTTAAAACATCTTCTTCTTTTGCAGTTAATGGGACTCTTTCTTTTCTGGGTCCAGTTGAAGTCCTGCAGCATTTATCTGGTAGCAGTTCTTGAACACATACTTCTTAAAAGCATTTACAAAATCGTCCTTCTTGATAAATGAATAATTACCCCTCAGATAAAAAAAAAAAAATGTGTTTCTTAATTCATCACAGCTAATGTGGCTCTCACTCCTTAAGTAAAAACTTAAAACCCCTTTACTATCACCTCAAAAGGCGGATTATGGCTAATTGAGCATTGTAGCCAGATAATTGGGCCTGAGGACCCATCCACATGGCCAGAATAACCCTCCTAGTCTGATTCTAAAAAAGAGACAAAGCCAGGGGGTGGAGTAATGTGAGTTAAGGGATTCTCACCAGCTCTTGTGAGAGCTTGTTTCACATACACAGCTCAAAGTGGAGCTAATAACTTAACGCTAGTGTGTTTTCACTCTTGAAGGGTCTTTCTCGCTGCAACTCAGAACATTCTCCTAGATCCTTTCGTAAGGACTCTTGAGGGACTTTGTTGAGCATGCCAAATTCTCTACAAAGACTTTCCCTCTCTTTCTCTGCCTTTGTTTCTCACTCTCACACACAGATAACACACTACTGAAAACAAGAAGCAATCTTAAACTATTAGGGAAAAATCATCATCAGGCCGTATTGCATTTTTCAATTAATTTATTAATTTCAACATATATATATATATATATATATATATATAATATGTTTGTGTACATTTATTAATTCATTTATTTATTCCATGGCTGTATATATATTTATGTTTGTATATATATATATACATAAACATATATATGCCCTCTTCTATTTATTTATATTTTCCACAGGGAGCACTTAAAAATATTTAAATGAGTCAAGCAAAGGATAGACATTATTAACTCTGAAGATCAATATCTCTTTTATTTGCCTTGATTCCAGAACATTGGGTGTGCGGGGACACTTTTCTCCTCTACGAATCAAACATTTCTGAATGTCCGTCGACTGTTTACATGACCTGTGATCTTTTCTGACCCGGTGTTTACATGCATCAACTCATCTAATTGGAAACAGCTTTGGTGGACACAGATGATCCACACTCCAGTTAATAAGATGGCGATAATGCTACAATGAGTTGGGTGCCGCCCGCTGACAAGTATCCAGAAGACGCATACGTCAAAGAAGGCAAACACGGAAGTGACTCTTCGTCCATCTAACCGTCCAAGTATGTTAAACTCTTTCAAAGTTGCAATGAATGAATGACTCTTCGATATGGAACAGTACTGTTTTGAAGTCACCGTATTTAAATTGTGTGTTGGCACCAGGGCATTACGTCACGACGCTGGGCATGCGCAGATACAACTCAAATGGAGAGTTTTCCGAAACAGTGTTTACATGCAGCGACTGGCTATCGGAAAGGCTTTTCAAACGGACTTAGACTATCTTCATTGCAAAGGAATGTAATCTGATTCGGACTTTGTAATTCATTCGGACTTTTCTTTTCGGAAAGGGGTTTTTTCAGGCAGCATTTTCTTTCCGATCAGGCGATTTTTCGAATCTATTCGGAATTAGGCTGTCCATGTAATCTAACATATTGTTTCTCATACACGTTAATTCCACTGCAATCCATTTCCCTGATCAATTTGGTCAATCTGCTTCAGGTAGACTTAAACTTGGTAAATAACATTTGCATAATCTGCTAGGTTTTACCACCAACTCACTGGTGGGTGTTTCGCACTGAGGCGAGATTTCAGGCTTGAAGAACTGCGATGGTAGGAACAGACAGCAGTCGTCTCATCAACAGATTTATCAACGCACTTTTTGATTGATTTAATTAGTTGATTTTCCAAATTTGGTGGATATAAATAGACCTGATGAGATCTACCGTTTACATATCATGTTCTACTCTTCATATTTTAGTCCCTAGGGCAGTTTTTGAAGAGGTTTTCAGACATAACTTCACATTTAATTTACAGCGTTCAGTCAGAGCAATTGCTTGTTTAACGTGGGATTGGGGGCTTTTCGGAGATATACCCGTCCTGTCGTGGGACAACAGTGCAAGCCTAGGTTTTAGTTTGATTCATCAAAATGAATTAATGTTTTGATGGGTCAAATATAAACTGGACCAATACATTTATTTAATTTTCTGAAATATGTCTCTGTTGGCAGTAGTATAATATCCCACCACAACTTTCTCCACATTAGATTTAAAAATTCCCAAAGAAACTATTTAAATAACATTCCTGGATATTCACGTGAACTATATATAAAAAATAATGAATGTTGCACTTGAATAAGAAAACGATTAAAAAGAAAAAACTTTTCCACATCCCATAGCTGCCGTAATCATATATGTGTTATTAATATAATTGTTCTCACAGTCACTTTCTACCGCACAGTGTGTTGTTGCTGGGTCAAGGTACCCCACTTCATTATAGTCATATATGAGTACATTTTTTGAGGTGTAGACACGAGGCATGATAGATTTCCAATGTGACTCTCTACCTGTCCATTACATAGAGCCAACGTGTGAAAACAATATTCACCCTGAAAAAAAAAAAGCTCTTTAAGCAGGAACCTAAGCTAGTGGAAGTAAGTGTAACACTGCTAATGGGGTCTCAATCCTTCTCCAGTGACCCTTACCTCCCCCTCCCATGCTCTTTCAAAACAAACAGTCCATGACTGCCCTTGACTCCTCCTCTGGCGCTGCAGCTCGATGCCCTGGCTCTCTCCGAGTATGACCCTTGGTTGACAGTTGTCTCCGAGCCCGGAACCTAAGCTGCCTTCTCCCAAGCCTGGTTTGACAATAGGGGCATCAAGTGATCACCAGTCTCCATATGAGAGCACGCCCCCCAGTGGGTGGCTTGTTAGTGATCCTCCATTGCTTACAGGAAGAAATGACCTTTCTATTTCCAATGTCTGGAAACGGTCATCTGACAAACAGACCGAGAGAAAAGTGACACTTTTTACAGTATACACAGCATCGTATATACAATAGTATTATAATTGATGGCTCACCTCTGTTGACAACCCCATCTCAGTGGGTGAATTTAAAGAAAGGAATAGATTTTCCATAATTACAATATTTAAGACATATTCTCATAGAGTGAAATCACAAGAAATGGAGGAATACATTCTATGACCCACCAAAAGCAACAGATTTTTATACTTTTCAAGTATGAATGGTTGTCTGTCTCTATGTGTGGGCACTGTGACGCACAGCGAATCATCCAGGGTGTACCCCGCCTTTTGCCCAAGGTAAGCTGAGATATGCTCCAGCCATTGCGACCCTGAACAGGAGAAGCGGTTACGGATAGTGAATGAATGAATAAATGATAAAAACATGGAAATAATTATTTTCTCCATAAATGGTAATACATTTTACTTGGAACATTTTGAAGGGTTAACATCTGAATGCATGCATCCTCTAACACAGCTACAGGAAAAGGTCACGAGGAAACATATGGGGAATAATAGCTATAGCAGCATCACAAGCAGTTTGTTGCCTTCTTTTAAAATCACTTAGCTTTCTATTGATGGCGAACTCTGTGGCGACACTGGGACAAGAGCAAAATAATTTTAAAAAGGTCAAAGCTTTACTATGCCTAAATTTTCTTTAAACGTGACTCTAACAGAAACAAAGAGGTCGGGATGGCTTTGCGTCCGTGCTTCAGGAAATGGCAACGTTGCCTATTTTTAGTGGGAAGTTACACTGTGGAACTGATTCAAAGTTTAAATTAAAAAAAACAACAATGCAGTATTTAAACCAAAGAAAATGCAATGGAAACATGATAAAAATAATTTAAAGTAATGGAAAGGGAATTAAAGTAATGACCATTTGGAGTGGAAATGCACTGGTAATGCAACTTTTATTCTGGACTTAATTAACTGAGTACTTACACACTGATGGTCAGTGATTTTCAAATTAAGATGGGGACTATTTTAATTGAACAGTGCAATGGATGGAAATGTTGGATCACATTTTCCTGCAGGTGAATGTATCAACCATTATGGAGGTCCTCATTTGTTGCATTTAAACTATTTAGTTATTTTAACCTTGTCATGTCCTGCTTAACTATTTGTTCTTATTGAAAAAGGTAGGCCACTTTTACCGAGCGTGTTTATAATATGACCCAGTGGCAGCATGTAAATGCTAAAGAGTAGAGTGCCAAGGATGGAGCCCTGGGGGACACTTCAGGTCACAGAGGCCACTTAGAGGGAGGCGTTACTAATGGCTATGAGAGAGAAAGTCTTATTCGATACGTAAGATGTTACTGTATGTTTGCATGTTAAAGTATGTGAGGATTTACTTAACAGGATAATATAAGTTGATATAACCAAGAAAGTGTGACAAGGGTCAAATTGATTTCATAAACCATGATTTATCCAAAGATCAAGCTGATTTTAATTAAACATGACTATTTTCTATGAAATCATTTTATAAGCCTGTTTTTAGTAAAAAATAAAAATGTATTTAACTTTTTCTAAATCATGCTTGACTAAATGATTTGTCATTTTATGGTCAATTGTATTTATTAATTATTAATTAATTAATTATTATTCATGATATTAAATTAATGAAAAATGGGTTTAAATCCTCATTCCATAGCTTTTATTTCTTGGTGTGGACATAGAGGTTTGACTAAAGCAAAAATAGTGTTCCAGATGCTAAATGAGTTGACAGGGGCATTTGAGTGTATGAAAATATGGAGAAATCTCATCTTATTCCCAACAGTAGCATACATTAAGCATGTGACTAGTTCAAACTTATTCAAATGAAAAAACAGCACCTTCTCTTACTTGCCTGCTAGAGGTCTTCAGAACTGTACAGCGGGACCAGTGGTTGCAGTCAGTGGTTAAACCACAGTAGCAGAAAGGTTAATACACTGAGCACATGTTGCCTCTTACAACAGGTGGTGCAGCACGATCGGCGGCTCCCAGCATTCCAGCTTTTCCATGCTGGTGGCCCCTGGTATTCTGGGATTTACGCCGCCTCCCCTCCTTTCAACCACAGAGGCCTGACTGACAAGCTAATCGTTGGGCTGGGATCCCCTTAGCTATTGATTCCACTGCAACACAACACCTCCCAGTCCATGAAACAGCAATATAATGCTTGAGCTGCGAAGAAAAGGGAGTATTAGGGTGTTGAGCAACTGGAAGAAATTTGCTGCTGCTGCCCCCACTGTTTGCTCCTCATTGCAGCTGCTTGTAGGTAGAAACAGAGCGGCACAAATAAAATAAGGAAAAAAGTGTCTCGGGGGGCCGAAGCTTGAAGGGCTAGGTTATTAAAATCCACAAAGTGGAGTCCATGCTGGGCAAGGAGAAATAGCCGCAGCATGGAAGAGGCACAATGGAAGAGAAGGGGGTCTCTTTTCTAAATTGTTCTAATTCTTTGAGTGTTTTATTTCATTCAGTTTTGTAGTTTGAAATCTGGGCCTTTGGATGTGCAAATACTTTGGCTCAAATTCAACACATCCTAAAGACAAGGTATACAAGATTAAATGCCACAATTATTGTTTGTTTTTTAAAGAAACAGTTATTTCGAGGTTTCACACATTTTCTTGAAATAAAAGAAATCCAAAGCTTCTCTAGAAAATAATCCCTCATCCGGTTTCACCAAGTTATTCGATCGGTCCTTTTACTTTTTAGAATTCAATACACAGCTACTCTAAATATTGATCGGTGAGGCTCAGTGGCTCCAACAGTAACCGCAATTAGTGGTATTACTGTTGGTTCCATTCATTTAGTCGAGTATCCAATTTCCATGCTGTGTGAACACTTAATTAAAACAAATGTGTTACAAATATATATCGGGGATCAGCAGCCTTCAAAAAGCCTCTTGTGGCTCGGCAAGTCAATGCAACAAGAGGATAGCAAATCAATGTTGCTGGTCACTTATACCAGAGGGATTTAATCAAACGTGAATAGTGACACCACCATCCAGAGAGAACAGTGAAATGATTGCTAATAGCCTCTCTGGGAAAAAGACCAAACATGCTGTTTGTGTGCACTAAGACTGAAAAACAACTGTTGACCGTTCTCCAGTGCAGATCCAATTAAACATGCAGGGACACTTTTGAAAAGCACACAATACTCAAACGTCAATGAGAGCTGGCAGGATTGTTCAATTCAGTGTTTGATGGCTTTTCATGTTTTCCACAAGTGTCCTTTTCAATTTCCATGAGTAACAATGCACTGGCTGTAGTGTCGGCGTGACATCCTCGGAAATTTGCAGCCTGTTTATCTCTGGTCTTAAACATGTCAGCATAATTGAGCAGCTCATTTTTTGGTGCAGTGAAGAAAGGTGTAATATTATTTGTTTCCTTGTACGAACTGAAAATTAATTGTCGGGAGCACACGCAAAGTCTGCCGCTACTCTACAGTGCATAAGCAAAGACAAGAGAAGGTCATGACCCCACATGAACAGCTTTTCAACGCTGAGTCTTAGAAATGAAACATGAGTGTTGTTTGTATTAAATTACTTTTTATGTGTTGAAATAACTAAATGGCTGCATCTTTGACGTTTACAACAATGCCTTTTTATTGCATTAATGTAACAATAAAAGATTTTGGGATTACTTAATTGTGTTTAATAAATTCAACCAAAATTGTATTTAGTAAATGATGCATGGATGTCTGCAGCGCTTGACTTTTTCATGTTGAAAGAACTAGATAGAGTGAATCTTTAGAAATTAAATCAAGGGAGTTACATCCATTACATTAACCTAGCATCAAAGGGTTTTGGGATTGCATAACTGTGTTTAGTACATGCAACACAATTGTGTTCAGTAAGTGAACTAGTCCCTGGCTGTCGTTTCCATTGGCAAGGGTACATATTCCTGAAAAACTCCCAATCCCTTGCGTTGTACAAGCAAACCACCTGATGGAACTCCTCAAACTAACTGTTGCCCATTAATAATCTCAATCAGTCCATAATGACTCAGCCTGACTACTGCTATGAAGTCAGCGATGCTCTAGGATGAGATCCCATCATGACTCAACGATGAAGATAAATACAGGTAACTTTTATCCTCTGTGTTCAGTAATAAAACAAGACAGATTTCCTTGTGTCAATTCATATGAGCAAAATTTTGTAACTATTATACTGCAAATTAAATGTATATTAGCGATAGCTCTCCTCGATATTATTCAAATACACCAAATTTGGATTAAAATGGACTGATGATTGAGAAATTATTGCCCGAAAACTTCGGGCCATAAGAAGCTTCCCCTTGTGGCAGAAATATGCAACTGACCTTTTCCAAATAAATTCAAAGTTGACGATCCCATAATATCCCACATCCTTTTTTGGGGACATATATATAATTTATTTAGTGCATTCAACATAACCGTAAGATGTAGCATTTGATTTAGGGACTTGGTTCACATTCTTTCAAAGTATCTAGTAATAATTCATTTTCCAATCTGATGTTCCTTTTATTCAGCCTAGTTCTGTAGGACCGGTTGACTACATGAATTTCAGTAGATGTTATATTTTATTTTTCAGATTGGGGAATTGCTGCATTCTGATCTTAAATTGAATAAGAAATCCATCTCAAGCACAAAGAGCACATCCAACACAAAATACATCATTTTGAGTCCAGGAAGCTTTACCATTTATTAATATTTCTTCTCATGCTTCTGCTTTTAGACAATCAGAATTCTCACAATAATGACGGATGGTGGCTTTCTCAGAAAACACAAATATCAGGAGGTCTAAATCTTTGAAAAAGGGACAATTGTTGTTTCTTTGAGGCATTTTCTATATGGAAGAGTATGAAACTAAAGATTGTCGTTATTCTTACAAACTCCAAATTTTAAACAAGACAGACTAACTTTTCTAAGACAGCAGAAAACAGTAAAGCAGTAAAAATATGACATCACATCCCAGAATAATAGTAAGAACACCAGATGGAAATAAAAAAACACTATGTGAAATAAAAAACATAAAAATAAGAGACAGATATAGACAACATCACACCACAAAATAAAAACAATGATAGTTGCCATCTTACAACTGAAAGCAATGGAACAATAGAATGAGAGGATGACAGAATAAAGAGGATGACATCACATTAAAGAAAGTCGATAAAAATCTGTTTAATAAGGCATTTAAAATCTTTTACTGATTTAGGAAGCCTTATCATTTTAGGTCGGTTATTGGAAAACCGACTCGGTGCCTTGACTTTGGAACAGAAGGTGGGGGCCCCACCTGAGGATCTAAGGCCGCACAAAAGTTACACAAGTGACAAGTTTGGAGGCAAACCCCTTTAATCAGAGAGTCAATATGAAGAAGCCATAATGAGGGTGATATGATGTCATCAATTAAGACCAGTTAAAACCCAAGCTGCTGCAGTTTGAATCGTTTGGAGGCGAGAGGATGGTTTCTGATTTATAATACAGAGGTGTTACAATAATCTATTCTGTAAAAGAAGTGTGCCGGCATTGATGCACAAGTCAGGTGTTCTTTTGCTGTAAAGTTTGACAATAAAGTGATTTTAACTATTTGAAAGATTATTTGGTGGCTTTTGAAAAAAAAAAAATGTGTTTCCTGAATTTGATAAAGGTACGACTCCTTTCAACAATACCCTGATGATGTTGCGTTGGGGATAATGAAATAATTGTTTTCTGATGGTTAGCGCAATATAAATAGCTAAGCTAATTAAATGAGAAATGTGTTATTATTTCAGATGATCCCAGGTTTCCATGGATATTATGAAATATACCTCAAAGACCGATAAAGATGACTAAGATCATCTGTTATGATTAGTTAGTTACTATTGTTTTTTCTCTGTAAATAATGGAGGAACCATCATAGCTGGATCAGCAGGTGTAAATTTAAAGAGGTAGAAAAATAAAATAACAATGTAAATGCTAATAAAAATGAAACCTCTGAAACGCTGAGAGCCATCATAAGTTATTACAAAACACACTGATGTAGAGCCACATAAGTTATGACAAAATCACATTTCAAGCAGAGATAATGTGCTTTCTTACGCTTGAGACAGTGAAAAGGAAGCAATGCTTTGTTTAGACTGCCGAGCATCTATGGAGCGCTCCCTCTGTTAAGTTGAGCAGACACTATTTTAAGGTTTAGATATGTCCCACATGTTGTAGCACACATTAAAGAGACCAGCGTGTGATCTATGACAGTGTAATACACTTTAATTGAAACATCTGGAAATATGGGAAAAATTCCACTCCTGCATGATTGGTTGTAATCCGTGTTTTAACTTTGTGTAAAGTAAATAAACGTTTGTTGTTTAAAAATAGCCGTTATCTTTTGTTGGGGATGCATTCTTGAAATGTTTTAATTGGAGAAGCGAATCTAGGTTAACGTTTTTCAGGTCATGCTCAGAGAGGAACAGGCCAAAATATCTTGGAAAGTGTTTTCTGAATATTCTCACAAGGAGCCCCTGCTCTGCATAAACAGAGCTCCTCAGACAACATTTTTCAGTTCAGCCATTTCTAGGGCAAACTCCGACTCCTGGGAGTCCACAGAAATATCCACAATTTCAGAGCGCATGCTTTTTTCTAATTCTACCGCTCACCTGTGCCTTTACCAAGGTGCTTGAGTCAAGCTGATCATTTGATACCCATAACAAATGGTTTTGGGAAATCCCACTTTTGGTGCAGTCTTTTTTTGGAATCAGCAGCACCTAATCAATTGTTACATAAGTTATTGAGCATCAGTCACCAAATGCTGAATCTACTTTAAAATAGAACCAGAGCCTCACATTCACACGTTGCCATTACTTTAACCTAACAAGGTGCTGACACTGATTATCACTTATTCTGACATACGCATACGCCCGGGATACACGGTTTTTCCAATGGGTTGAATCAAATTTAAGTGTCCATAACCCTAAATTATGTGTAATGTTTAGTCCGGTAAATGAAATAACAATGCATTCTGGAGGATATAATAAAGACTTTAGAGAACTAGCATCTGACTGCAAATACTCTGGAAATACCCCATAAGTTGTTGTTAATGTCATTTCTCTAGGCATGTCACTATATGAGGTTTGGGTGTCAACATTACCGTTGTGCCAGCAAAAAAAGCAAAAGCAATGGGCAATTAGTGCAGGAGGCTGTGTCTGTTGTTGATGCTTGTGTGTCAGTGCTGTCCGTGGAATAATGTCAACTTTTACAGAAGTGTGTTTAGGTAGGCCGGCTAATGTTCATAACGTCCATACCAAAATGTCATAAGATTAAAATCACCTGCCTAATTGTGTTAGGACGCCAAAAGAGCTCTGAGATGTAAACAAGTGCCATGAAGAAGAATACGACAAAGAAGGTGTGTGCGGAAGGGACTTTTTGCCCATCTTACCGTCCAAATATGTTAAAATATTTCAAAGTTACAATGAATAAATCAGTGTCAGTTGAAGACCGACACTTCAACGGACACTTGAAGTGTCGGTCTTCAAGATTTCGCCATATGAAAAAACTCGCCGGAGCATTATAACACAACGCTGGGTATACGCAGAAACAACTCTGTTGTTCTTGTGGGCGCATGCCCACAAAAAGCCAGGCATGCTTTTCGATACAGAGTTTACATGCAGCGAATGGCTGTCGGAAAGGCGTTCTGAAGAGATGATTCTGCCAAGGTCACCATACGTATATTTAAGTGTTAACACACAGAAGTCAGCCACACAAAACAAAACCTCCATAATTAAAGTCCATTCTCAGAACAAATAGTCCCTATTCTACACCATAAGTTGTTTCAAATCATACCCCTTTTGTCTTTATTCAAAATAAAAATGAAACAATAAAGATTCAGTTGTTCTTCTAAAAAAATAATGATAATAATATTAAAAATAATAATAATGACGATGGTAATTATAATAATACTAATAACAACAACAACAACAATAATAATAACAACAACAATGATAATAATAATAATAATAATAATAATAACAATAATAATAATAATAGTAATAATAATGATAATAAATACGGATGGAATGAAAAGTATTGAGTCTCTGTATAATGGTCAAGTGTATGATAATGTTCGAGCCAGTTAAGATGCATGAGGAGAGAAGGCTTTGTCTTTAAAACTCTGTGGGAACAGGATGTCATCAATTGTTTTAAGCTCCAGACAGATTGATAAGAGCAGCAGGACCAGTATCTAAGACATCAATATTTGTCAGATCTACAGCAGCAACAGTGTTTAACAGTAAACATGACCATTACAAATGGATCTATTTATTCCAAAATATAAGATTTGATCGTTTGATCTTTTTCAGACAGGGTTTCTCTCATTTATATTTGTGTAACTGTTAAAACTCTTAAACTGACGAAGCACAGCGAGCCCAATAGAACTGTACAGTCCTGCAGTATGTAACTATGAGCACTTGAAATGTCAGGCATAGCACGGCAAATTACTAATTTCCTGTCTGTGTGTATGGCAGCAGGAAGTTAGAGATACATCCTCCCCTCCGGCTGAAGGGAAGGAAACAGTGTGAATGGAGCGGGATGTCACTGACCTCTGTGAAGAGAGTCAAGGCTTGACCTTGAAGCCTAGCTGACTAAACAGGAGTAAAATCTCTCAGGGCTGAACATGGACATCACTAGCATGGTTCCTTCTGTACCGTTGCTCTTATGGCTGTGTGTGTGAGTGTGTGTGCGTGTTCTTGTTAATTATTTCTTTGCTATTGTTTCTTCATTGCTGAAATAATGAGTGTCGACATAAAGGTTGATGAATGCCAGAATCTTTGTCTTTTCATTTTCTAAGTGATGAAACCTTAAAATTGAATGTGTTATTATTAGGCTATTACTGACATATGACTGACTGTGAACTAACCCTTCATCCAGTTGAACATACATGCTGGGTTGAAGTCAGAGCTCATCCCACAAAACAGAAAACATGCTACATATCTTGGATCATAAAGGTAAGAAGCAACTTCCTGGTTTTATGAGCCAGCAGCATGGGATGAAACCATTTGGTTTTTATTATTCCATTTATTCTAAGCCGGACCACAAAGTGGTTCTGAGAGTCTGTTTTATGTATTCAGCTGCCTTCTCCTCAACAAGCATGTGGAGCCGCTTAAATAAACCATCAACCAGAGCACAGCTGCAACAACAACCGATCGATCGGAGGCAGGTTACCATCTGAACACTGCGCCGCGAGCACGCTGGCTTCAGCAGGTGGGGTGGGAGTTGTAATTTGCTGCTGAGGGGCTTTTGTGCCTGCCTGACTTCAGAAAAACTGTAACTTGTGCCTCCCTTGATAGATAGCCACAAAGGCTGATAGAACGTGTGTGTTTGGATGAGATTCGCCGCTGTATAAACAATCGACTCCCTACCTTCCACAACATCTGGGAGCTCTCAGGAATCGAGGCAGAAACAAATAACCAGGGACTTGTTAGTTTCGGATTCGATTTTAAACAACTCAACACCACTCATGGAGTTCCCCTCAATCATACAGGAATACACAAGAAGTAAGACAACAACAAGGCTAATAACAAATGGGCGCTCATCAGTTCCAAGACATACTCCACCATGAAACATTACATTATGTTGTCTTTCGATTTTTTTATTCTTGTGATTAAACTATTTCAACCAGAAAAGGTTCCCACTGTATGAAACAACAGGACCCAACTGGCATGAACCAAGATGGCAATCTCCTTGAATTCTGTGTTCTCACTTTCCTTAATCTCCTCCGTAAATAAGCGGCGTCGGAATCTTCTCCCCGTCGGTCAACTCAGCCATGTTTGCCAGCTCTGCTTGAATGAAGACGGTGCACATTACCAGTAATCCTTTTGTCCATGTTAGTCTGGAAAAACATTGTGAGTAATGTCTGGACAATTCTTTGGCTTAGGGAGAAGTAATAAAGGAATTCCTTATTGTTCTATGAAAGAACTTCATGCCTGTATAAACTGCATCAGACGACGCATGCATTAGTTTTTACTGCAGCCAAAGAGAAAGTGTTTTAGAATTAAGCCCATCTACAAGAGCTCACTCGTAAAGGTAAATCATTTATAATGCATCAATGGATTAAATATTGATTTACTTTAATTTCATAGTAAGTGCGTACTCTAAGTATACAGCCGTAGCTTCTGACAATTACATCATGCTTTCACAACTTTATGGCACAAACAACAAGCTGAAGCCTAACACAATCTCAAAAACGACATTTCCCTCGTACGCCTCGTTGTGCTTTTACTACGTATACGCCGCTTGTGCATAAATTTGACTTAATCTTATGCGCTCTCTCTCACACTAACATTAAGTCACACAATATGTGTCGGCTGTCGCTAAACTTCTGCACCGCAGCAGAGCGCAGGTTCTACCCCTGCAAATCCGGTTGCTAGACAATCTAAGCCAATTACAGTGCAAGGGCAAATGGTTAACCTCTATAATATACATTTCCCAGCCTCTTTCTCTGAGCTTGCTTGTCATCCTCTGGAGAGAGTTATGCACCAGGGCCCAGTGTCCCAGGCGACCCAGTCTGAATTGGCTCAATTCACTAAGCCAGGACCTGTGCACAAGCCCGAGTTCACACAGCGAAGACACTTGCAGCAAACAGCTGCTGCACATTCCTGATGGGAGGGCCAGGCAGATGTCCAAGGAAAATCAAAGGCAGAGACAGGGGAAAGTTTATGAGCCAGCGTTTGCCAACCTCATTGAGAAGCTCTCCATCCCCTCCTTTAAGACAGGGTGCAGCTGGCGGAACCCTGTCCTGTTTGCAGCTCCTCAGGTTCTCGCTCTCCCACTCAACACACTGCAACAACTCAACATGCTGACAATATCTGTTGTCTCTCCAGTGCTCTCTGTTTGCACCACAGTCACCCTGACACAAGCAGACGTGGTCCGGCTGAGTGGCGGGATTAATCGCTCACTTTTATTCCTTTGACGCTGAACAAAGTCAATGAAAATTGAATCTAAAAGTTAAAAATGTACAGCCTGTTAGGGTAAAAAAAGTATAAACAGCTGCTGAAAACAATCTGTTGGAGACACCTTTTTATACATTTAAAAAAAAAGTATTTTCATCACAATGAACTGACGTATATATACACATTTTATTTAATCAAGTTAAATCAAGTAAGGGACGGATGTGGATTTTACAGGTGCAATCTGTATGTGAATTCATGTTTTTATTGTCACATTTTATTGAATGAATAGATTTGAAAATAGATTATAACTTTGCATTGGTCTATTGTTCACTTATGGAACTGTATTTGAAACATTTACTCACTTTCTTTTTTAATTTAAAGTTAATTATAGCGAATTTAATCATTTAAATTCAAGTTTATTTTCAAACATTATTCAACATTGAGAAGAAAATAATTATATTATTGCTTAACCAAATGATCATTATTGGTTGGTGTTTTTTTTGGCTGAGCTTGCAAAAACATTGTAACCAAACCTTTTTACAGAAGATTTAAACACTAATACATACACATATTGTGAAATTTTCAAGAGGCTCTGGTGTTGTTCACTACTGTATCAGTTCTTACACTCACTTCAAGTCTCCTCATTCATCACTCAACAAACAAGGACAGCAGCAGGACCATGCTTAAATGTCTCTCTCTCTGTCTCTCTCTCTCTCTCTCTCTCTCTCTCTCCCTCTCTCTCTTTGTGATACTTCTTCTTTGTCATACCAGCCCCTTCCTAACCCTCTACTGCCTCCGCTCTAACCCTCCCGCCACCCCTACTCATCCCCACCCTCGTCCATTGCACACAAACACAGCATGAAGCCGGTTGTAATCACTGTTGGACACAATTTCAGGGACAATCTGAAGACTATTTATTATCCTTGGTAAAAAAAAAACGGAGGACTTACATTTTCTGGATGTTCCTCGCAATTGCTGTGCTTCTAATTTTTTTATTTCTTTTTGTATCATAATTATTTTTAGTTTATTTGAATACACACATTTGAAATTTTCCATAATCTCCTGAATTGTCAATTTGAATTTTACATGCATTTTTACATGAGGAACTTTCCTTGTAACATGCAACCAACTGAAACCTTCCTCACACAGATGATTTAGCTGTAATGTAAAACAGATTGCAGTTTCGCAACATTTAATCTACGGTGGTGAGTAAGCTCCTGCACGCTAACTACTCTCCGTTGAATACGAAGCCTGATAGAAAGCTTTTATGGATAAAAAAAAAGAAGAAAAAGTGATTCAACCACTGGTGTGTCCATTCGTGGCCTCTTCAGATTATGTGGACAGGACAAACTCCCCTCAAGGGGAAAGTTCCTCAGCAGGGCTCCAGGTAACACAAACCTCTTAATCACACATGACCTAGCAGCTAAGCGAGAGTTAAGCAGCAGCATGGGGCCTCCCATCGTGTTCCCTCCCTTCCAACAACATCATTAGCAGAGGAAAATGGTGTGGCTGCATCCATCTCAGTATTTACAAACACCATCGTCATCCACATGCTGGGGAAACTAGTGTTCATTTTAGAAATTCGCTTATGATGGGCTAGAAAGTCTCACTAAACGACCACGCTATGAAAAAGTATTAGATCCCTCATGTTTTTTTGTATTTAACTGTATACTGTATCATATCTTAACACAACCTCAGTGATACCAAAGTGTTAATTGCTAGTTGTATTAAATATGGGAAAAAAGGTTTATGTAACACTACATACTTATTCATACCTTAAAAAAGTATTTTCCCCTCAGTAACATAGATAGTTGGGCCATTTTTAGCAGCAACAACTTCAAACAAATGCTGGAAATCAGCAGCACAACACCTGAGGCAGTAGTTGACTAAAGATGATTTTAAAATGATCTCCTAAAATTAAGACTTATTCTGGTTAAAGTACAACAGCAGGATTATAACATTACAATTTTTTTTTCTTGTTAAGGGTTGTCTTTATTCTCTTAAATTTATGAATATATTCTTTTAAAATTATGACTTTATACTTGTAAAATACCGATTTCATACTATTAACATGATAACTTTATTTGCGTAAAATCAGGAGTTTATTCTCGAAAATTATTATTTTATTCTCATAAAATTATGACTTTATCTCATGTAGGAATAAATAAATATAAAAATTCAACAGTTTAATTTAAATTTTCACAATTCATTTTTCACAATAAACTGAGGACATAATATTTTGTGTCCATCCTATAGAAACTCAAATTTATATTACTGTTCCTATTGTTTGCATGCAGAAGGCATTCTTTATAATAATAATAATAATAATAATAATACATTTAATTTATAATGCACTTTACATTTGGATCAAATCTCAAAGTCCATTATTTGGGTGTATTTAATTAAATAAGGGACATTATTTCCACATAGGTAATCTGGAAGTACTGTGGAAAAAGTGAAGGTTGTTTCACCACTTCAAACTGAGTTGGACCGATCCTACAAAGAGGTAAAGTTAACATAACATAATAAATTCATTATTAAATGATGTAGACCCAATCCAGGTATGTTATGTGATACCTGAACAATTGCTGAATACTGAAATAAATAAATTAATTCAATCCTGTGGACATGCTTCCCATGTTTTTTTTAAAAGCTCATTCAAGTAATTGTTTTTGCTATGGAGTGTTTGTGAGATTGAGCCACTGTTTTTAGTTCCAGCCACGGTATCTCATTGGAATTCAGGTCCAGACCTTGACCCGGCCACTCCAAAACTTTAACTTTCATGCCTTTTGTAGCCATTAAGCCGTGGACTTAGTCTTCTGCTTCGGATCAGTCTTGCTGTATGACCTGGTTCCATTTCAACTGATAACCTGACATTCTCCATCAGAACTCTCTGATGGTGAGCAGAATTCCTGTTTCCTTCAGAAATGAAGGGAGATCATCCTGGCACTGAAGCAGCAAAGCATCCCCATACATTATTAATAATGATGTCACCATGGCCCACAATAGATATATACTGTTCCAATGCTGTGTTTGTTCGACTCCAGATGAAGCAGGAACCCTGTCTTCCAAACGGCTCTACTTTTGATGCATCTGACCGTATAGTTTCCTAAAAGTGCTCTGGGTCATCAGGGTGTGTTGTGGTAAAACTAAGACAAGCTTCACATTTTCCTCAGCTTAGCTGTTTTTTTGGCCTAACAGCTCCTCCATGGATGCCATTTTTGTGAACTGTTTTTCCAATAGCGGAGCCTGGAACCACTGACCTTTACTGAGGTGAGAGACGTCCGCAGTTCCTCAGATGTTTTCTTTGGACTTCCTGAATGAGCCTTTGTGGTGCTTTGGGATTAGTTTTGGAGGGTGGAGTTGCGTACATTATACATTTAATGTAAATTACTTTCTATGATTATTTTCTGGATGAAAAGATCTTGTGGCAACAGTAAATGATATTTCTTCATCTATTATGACATCAATTTTTTTTCTATTAAGCAGGCTTGGTGCAACAGAGAAGCAGGTCATGGGTTCAAAACATTACAGTCATATATAAAAGACTGTAATTCTAGACATGAATCAATCTGCTTTGATTAAGACATTGACATATATGTGTTTAAAATGGAGATTATTTTTTTACGTAGTTGTTGAGAGTTGAAAATCGGCATTTTTGATGAAAATAATGAAATAATTTTAGGAACTGAAGGAAATACACCACTATAGTGTTTTTATGTCCAATAACTTCAGTAAGAATACTATTTATAAAGAATTTTATCTAGAGAATTTTAGAGAATATTATCTATACATATATATTACTAACTTTTTTGTTTGGATATTAATAGTCAAAAATGATCTTTGCATGATAAGCAGGGGAAGTAAATATATTTTAATAATCTTCACAATGTCATGATATACTTTGTAAAACATAGTAAAGAAAGCAGTTTTAGAGATGCAATTTTTCTGTTTGTATTTCTATTACTTTTTTGTTCCATAACTTACATTGACAATTGGAAATTAATTATTGATAAACAGCGACCTCCGGTCAACCAGCACCACGTAACATTTGATAAAGCAAAAAGGAAAGACTTCTCACTTTTGAGTATTAATACTTTTGTACGTAGCTTTAAATCTTTAAAAAAATTTCTCCTGGTCAAAATTGCACGCTCCCTTACATCAGCATTAACAATAACGTTCGCCAAAAACTTCTTCGAAGCAGCTATCGGCTTTTTTGCAGCTGTATAAAACATTTTTCAACATTTCTTCTGAGAATGTTTATTGTGGCTAAATGTGGCACATTGGTAAGGTGGAAACTTTATTAATCCCCGCAGGGAAAGTTTACATGTTGCAGCGGCTCCAACACTTAAAAGTGACAGTGGTAAAAAGAGATGAGGTGTAAATATACAAAATACACATACATACTTAAGAATGACAAGAATGATATACTCATATACATTCATGAATATATAATAGAAGTGAAAAGTAGAAATACTTACACACATTTGAATAAAAATAGAAGAAAAAAAGAAGACAAATATGAGGAAAGTGTTGGATCTCCAGAACAAATATAAGTTCAAATATTCGAAACAGAATGAATGAGGGGTTGTAGAGTCCAGAGTTTCAGACACAACTCAGTTTCATAGTGATTAATTGTACAGTCTGACTGCACTCGATACAAAAGAGCCGCAGTAGTGGGTCTCTTATTATGCATATTTTAAGCCGATGAACATGCCAACAGTAACAATAAGTCAAACTGCAATGGAAACAGACTTGACAAATACATCATGAGTACATGAAGCATGTGACTCACATGTTCATCAATGCTGTATTGAAGGAGTGAGTGGCGCTTCAACAGAAAAACGGAAGCTGGCCTTTTAAACATTTAGTTTATTAATTTGGTTTACATCAAAAGGACATACAAGCTCTGTTCACCAAATGTATACCAGTTCAGAATCAGTACACACCTACAGGTTGAGTCCAGTTGTCAGGGAACCAGTTTTGCTGTCCCATCGATGCAAAGACCATCGAAAGCATAGAAAAGGTTAAGAAGAACACGATATCAAATGTGAAAAACTTTATCAACCTCTGACAAACCTTATATGGCAAATGATTAATTGCTTAATTACTTCTCCTAAAAACACTATATCATCTCGTCAAATACTATCATGACATATTAACATGAATAATAGAGTTGCAATAAGATGATGTTTGAATAACAACTCCAAGCAACTCTATGCTATAATTTCAGGGTGAATGTGCTTAGCAGCAACTTTTGCAGAGGGCAAAGGCCGAAGGAGGTCTTTAAGACCTGGGGCAGTAGCTCTGTGAGCTGGAATGCGGAGAGAGGCTAGTAAATTACAGACCTAATGAAAACTCTCTGGTGTCCAACTGAAGCAATCATCTGGTTAGAATCAACCAGTTATTCCACTAATTTCCCTGCTGCTCTCTTCATGCCCTGAATGCCTAATTTAGAAGGAAAGTGCATGTTCCATTTTGCACACCTGCAATTTGAACTCAAAGCTCTGATCTCGTCGGCAAACCCTCTGCCCAGTTTTAAAAGCTGTGTGAAAACAACAAATCGGCATGAAGAGATCACACATACCTTGAAAATACATTTGAGCTGACCAACCAGTTGTACACAACCTGTTCAACACTGAAATATTTCATATTTTGGTTGATTCTTTAAGGTTCATTGGCCAATAATAAAAATGATTGTGTTGAATATTCCTAAGGAAGAGATGGATCAAAGGATAAGTAGCAGCTCTAAACAAGGTAGAAAACATCTCCCCAAAGTGTGGTCATTATACCTTCCTTGGAGTTATTCAACCTTTCACCCAATGGGCCCCCTGAATATGACCTTTAACCAGATGCCATTTGCTGAAAATCTCCCTGCCAGTCTCTACCTCTGGAATCTGCAACACATTTTAAGAGGAGAAGTGAACACAGTTAGTAGATTAAAGGCCAGCGCCGCTAGTAATTTGCTGATATGGGTTTAAAAGGGTGAAATTCAACGATTTGGAAAACGAGTTAAGGAAGAAAAGGTGTTTTAGAGACTCCAATTTAAAACTCCTTATGGAGTTGGAGAAAACAGTGAAAGATATGTAACGTAATATTTCTATTAAAAAAAAAATAGAAAATGTAATTTTTTTGTCAGCTTGAAAGCCCTAATAATTTTCTATTTCTGAGAAATACAGCATAAACTCACATGACATTTTTGATGCATATAGCAGTTCATCTGCATGCCTGTATTACTTCTTCACATTTCAGCAGGCACATATAGACTAAATATCAAATGGTAAATGTTGTCAGTTTGCAATTCACATCTTCACTTGCTTTAAATGTCTTTGTCGATTTTGCTCCCCTACCATCTCACATGATCTCAGTTAGAAAGTGTGTTTTTACCAGGGAGGACGGTGGCGAGTAGAGGTGCTGATGTATTGAGCAAAGTTGCTTGTCTTTGCTGAAAGCTTTTGTTTCCTGGGGCTCTCTATTCATCACAAAGCCTTTGGTGGGAAGAGACATAAAGACAGGCTGTGACCCTGGTGTGAGCCCTTTGACCCCTATGAACCCAAGGGGACAGATTTTCAGCAACTGTGCAATCACTATTAGTTGACCGCGGGGTCTGTAGTGGAAAATGGCTGGAGCCAGACAAAGTGCATGGAGGGACATGGTGGGAAAATCTGGTAATTTATAGAAGTTGAGAATCTATTTCAAAAGAGGTGATAGTGGATCAGCTGACATGTGGGGTCAAAGGTGATGTTTGGCTGTGATTTCCCGCCTGTGTTACTGTAACATCTGTGTGTGAAGACACGTCTGGGACCAAAGCGTTTCAACCCACAGGGGCATGATCGTGGAGGAAGAAGAAAAAATAAACCCCACAGTTAAGAGCGCTGATGTCAATGACCATGTTTGACATAAAGCCCCCCGGAGAAACTTTTTACAATATAAAACGACTCACACCAGAGAAGAAAAAAAAAGAAACGGTGCTGTTTGCCTTGAACTATTGCTGCAAATTGAAACATTACAACTGTTGATATGGCATTAAATCTCAGCATAAACATTTGTGGAATAACTTACCATTACAGCTTTCACCACTGCACTTCATTAATTTCTCTTTGTAAGACAAAAGACTCTCCTGTTAAATGTCTCGCCTGTGAGACCGGCTGTGATGAAGTGGATCGTTTTGGCTCTCCACTCTCATCCACAAGTGTCCACGTTAAGAAATACTGGGAGTCCCCAGCCCCGGGGCTAGCCATTAAGTAAATTGGCCTCTCTAGACCTATAGCTGTGACACTGTCCGTGACGAGCTGCCACCTATTTGACCCATGGCCAGGAGTCCAGTGCTGACCAGCAGCTGTTCGGAGGGCTTGTCTTTCCAAGCCTGGGAAGTGGCTCCTAATTAGCCTCCCACACCCATAAATATGTCCAGTAGGTCGGTCACTCCGCGTTCATTGATCGAACTGATGTGCACCGTGCTGAGGTTTGACTTAAGCTCCTTCATCAGAATGAAGGAGTGGCATGAGGTGACATAAGCGTTCCGCACGTGTCGATACGACCCCTTGGAGGTAAATATCGTATTGGAGCAAATAGTTGAGATGGCTGGCATTGATTTGTCATAGATCATCCTCAAAATATAGAATATCGCTGATTGATGTAACACGGGGTGTTATATTTGATAGTAGAGGTGAAACAGGATGAAGGAGGAATAATTCTCCTCCTGTTTCTGTCGTCACTGGTGTTCCCTTCAGATTTATCTCTAATGTCCTCTTAGTGTAATCATGACCCGGTCAATACTTCAGCAGTAGCGACCAGTGGTTATGACGGTAATGATAAATGGATGGAGCAATGCTAAGCCTGAGCACAATATCATCTCTGGGGTCTTACACAGGACTTCTTTTTTACTCAAGTCACAGGAAACAAGTCTTGAGGGCCTTCCTCGTACAATCACTCCTCTAGATATTTTTCTCGTCCTTTTCTACCCTCTGTGAGTTGTTTTTCTTTCAACTGGCCTCCACCAATAAAAATGCAAGCCAATTTTCCAGTGCATTAACCCAAGAGATCTTTAATACACAAGAGTTTTGGTGCAAAGAGGACGGCAAGGCCTCATGGAAAGATGGATGGGCCTGCCGACTAAGAGTGGGCAGTTTTCCCACTGCCCTGGTCTCACTCTGGGACAAAGGCCTCATTGAGTGTGATGCTTGACATCAGCATCATAAACTAGTCATTGCTACAATGACTGTGACACTTTAAAGTACCAAATACTGCCACTTTCTTTTCTCTCCATGTTACAGCATTGCTTAGGCTAATCACGTCCCTGGCAGTTGTTACTTTCTTTATTTTTACTCTTAACATCAATACAAGAAGTTTACATGTAAATTGAAATCAAGAAAAATCACTTATGAGAGTCTGGATTTTTATTTCCCTCTCTTTGCAGGTTTTTGCTGACCTTCAGACATAAAAAAATACAATCTGTATTAACCCTTTTTATCATATTTTGGTGATATCTTTAACTATAAGCAGTTATTCTACAAAAATACGGTAATTTAAAAATGTTTTGCATATTAACTATAGGACCTCCTTTTCGTTGCCCAACCAGCCCTACGGTGCACCCTGTGATGTGTAGTCATCAAAATGTGGCCATTGTGCTTCTTCAGATCCTCTTTCCTGCTTTCAGCAACGTCTACTTCGAGGTCAAAATGTTCTCTTGCTACCTAATATATTTCACCCACTGACAGGTGCCATTGTAACGAGATAATCAATATTATAATGTTAAAGCTGATTGTTTTATATGTCTGTTTTACCAGCAATGATGTTCCAGCTAAATTGATTACTGTTGACATTAGATATGTGATTAATTACAATATTGATAAATGCATTAATGTATAACTCTACCACTGTTACTACATAAAACAATCCCAGTATTATTTTAGCACAGTATTATCAATTCAATCCACAATCTAAACAATTTTATTTATCACACCAGGCCTAGTTCATTGTGAGAAGCTCATATAAAAAACACGTTCACACGAAAACAACATCTGTATTAATACACAAGGAGCTACCCTTGGAAATAACGTGAAATAAGTTAAAATGATTAAAAAGATAAATAAGGTGCAAAATCTTTGTTTGTTTATTTAAAGTCTCGTTGCAGAGGGGATACACAATCTGGTATATCTGTTGGTCTTGCAAGAAGGTTAAGTGCAAGTATGTTAGAGATAACAAAGTGGTCAAAGTCGCTCACATACTTATGCATGTCCATCTTTCAACACATGTACTTCAAGGTCAAAAGGTTCAGATGCCGCCTTAAACATCCAACCCACTGACAGGTGCCATTGTAACGAGTTAATCAATATCATAATGTTGTGCCTGAAAGCGTATTTCTATATTATCAGCTATAATATTTCTCTAAATTGACTCCTGTTTGCATGTGTTATGATAAAATGTAAACGTCCCCCACTGTAACTACATCAAACAATTCCAATATTGTTTTAGCCGAATTATCAAACTTCAAGAAAGAAAAAGAAAAGCTTCATAACCTTAAAGTCATGGCACTAATAAGACAAGGAGATATGAGTCTGGCCGTGTCTATGGCAGTCTGATCCTCAAACATGATGTCAGCTCAAAGCCAGTTTCCGATTCTCAATGTCATGGAAGAAAGCAGGGGGGCACTTTAATAGATTAAACACTGAGAGCAGGACAACTGCGTTGCCAGGGAGGTGCTGATGGCTGCCGTCACATTTGACATGAATTCATGCTGGATTGCAACAAAAAGCAAAGACTGCACTGCACGCAGTAACTTCTAGCATCGTTAGCCCCTTTTTAGCCATATTTTTGGGAAAATAGCAACAGGTTGCTAGTACAAAACCTTTGCCAGCAAGAAAAGGAAATATTGGAGAATGTAAAGAAAAAACGGTTGTAAATATTTATCTAATGACATTTTGATAATTAATATTAATATTATATTAATTCATGCAACCAATTATATTTATTTCATGATATATGTCTATATATTTATTTTTTACCTGAATTTACATGATCTTCATTGATCAAGTTAAAACGCTGTGATTTGACATTCTCAGGAGTGTCAATCAATCAGTGTCAAAATCATTTTAATAGAGAAGCACGTGTGTAAATGAGATAAAGAGGGATTTTATATGTTTGTATGTGTCGGAGGAAGAGAAAGAAAAATCGGGAGGGGGGCTGGGTGTTGCAGGGTGAAGCTCAGACTGAACTCTTATACACGGAAACAGCTGCTTCACATTGCTAACCCCTGGAACAATGTGAAGATAGTATGTTTAGACAGGGTTGGGCAAGAATGGAGGTCACCAAACCTTCAGTGTAGATATCATTCCTTGCCGTCAGGCAGCATGAAACAGAGGATTGCATTAGTCCTCACTGTATTTTTTCTTCACTGTAATCCTTCAAGGTAATGTAAGAAAAATGTGAAGAAATGACAACAAGAAATTGAAACAGGAGCCACCGGGGAATTTTTTTGTCCTCGGTGGCTTCTGTTTATCTCCTGGGTGAGTTGCTTATAGGAATGCAATTCACAATTCAGTCTAAAGTGTCCGGGCCACCTGTCACTGATGCTATTCTGCATGGATACAGAGGGATCCAAGTCTGTCTGATCACAGGCCTGAAATAAGGCAAAGACCTCAAAGAAGTGTGACACTATTCGCCATCGTGACCAAAAACTGGCAGCTGCTCTGTGGAACTATAGGGCGAAGTACTCCACAGTGTTTTTGACACCTATTTACTCAGGCATGTGTAATAGATCCTTCATGCATTTGGAGGAAAACTTTGAGGTCTGGAGATTATCACCCTTGCCAGCTGGCTCACCATTGCCTTTGAGTCTATATTTAAACACCGTAAAATGATGAAGAATGAGTCTATTACACATTGGCAGCTTAAACATACGGTTCTGAGAGGGTCGATTCAATACATTATCTTTGAAACTGCACCGCCATGATTCATGTATAGTGTAAATTAATGCCTTTTTATTACTTGTTATGATAACACTTATAATACCCTTAACGTACTGAGCTTTTTGTCTTAGGTAACATAGCGACGTAAGTGTAATGATGTGAAGTGATAAAGTGAGATAATCTTCTTTCTTTTTTTATGAGATTATTTGCTCCTTCACTCTAAACCAGCCTACATGCTGCGCTGTCCTTTGAAGTACCGTGGTATTATTCTGTTATTAGTTATCTGTCTTCAAGTCCTTGACCTCCATGAATTGTAAACACGTTTTTTACACCACTCTCAGCACTCTTTGACCAAGGGAGTTTTGTCGACAGTGGGGCCCGGAGATAAGCAAGCAGGGGCTGAACCTATTCCTGCCTGCACTGCCCTCTGCAGCACCTCTGCTCCACACTCAGTCAAATTTCTCCCAACGCTGTCAGATCACACAGGTTAATCTCCCCTGACCCCGGCTCCTCAAAAGCACAAGTCTAGCTCTTTTGGACTCACTCCCGGTTAGAGTCTGAAACAGTACCCTGGAAGTAGACCCCACACACATCCCCTTGTTCACTGGCCAGTTTTCAGACTTCAGAGTGGTGAAGATAAGGTACAAGAATGTCAGGAAGTCTGACACCAACAAGAGGTATGGTAAATAAACAGTTGCAGACGTCTGCCCACATCCCCTGCTCCTTAACGACCTTCAATTCCACCCTTTTAAATGTCAAGGAGTGAAATATAGCTCTTTGTGGGACTGGACGGCCAAAAATGTACGCATTTATAACTGATATCACAAGTAGCAGATTAAATTCAATTTCGACATCGCACTTTCAACCTAATTTCAACCTAATTTATACTAATTTTAAACACAAATATTTATTATAGTAATTGAGTTAGCTTCATTTCAAAGCGCTACGGTAGTCTAATGATTACAGGAAAAGTCACATGCCTTTATGGTAACGTCACTAATTTATTTCTCCCTTTTATGCATGTCAAACCAATTCCTCTCACCTACTTGCCGTTTCTGCTCTGTATCTATAGAAATGAAGATGATTAAAAGAAATACGCCTTTAAAATGAATTAGATAAGATAATGGGAAACATAATTCAATCGAGCCATTTAGAGGATTAAAAAAACAAAAAAAAAGATATAAAATAATATATATGTAATAATGTAATAGCATATAGTAGTATACAATAGGCAATACATAAGAGCCTGTTCAAGCAATATTACACATACCATAAATGTAATAATAGTTACATTTCATGTATTATTATCATTAATATTAATATTATTATAAATTACAAAGCCATAGTGGTGCATGCAAGTTAAACAGTCCCTCTGCAGCCCCTTGCCAAAAGCACTTTAGTACAGATCACACATTATTGTGTGTGATATATTGACAGAGGGTGCAGTTAGTGACAATTATATATTCATGGAGAGCAAAAGGATCAGAGCGGGTTTTCCTATTGGGACACCAACTCTCTGATATATTCTCCAGATCCTCTGATCCCTCTGGTGTATTGAAGCAAAAAGCCAATCATTCTTAACCACATAAAAGTTAACAGACCATGGCCTGGTATTTAGCTTTATGTTTATCTGTGTTATTAATGTGGGCACAAGGAGCACGGCCTGTCACTATGGGTCAGATTGGCAGGTGTTGAGCGGTTGTGAAGCTGTGATTTCACAGCCGCTATGTCTTCTGCTTCAGCTGAGGGAAATGATGCTTGCTTTAATAGGGGACTTCACTCTGACATGTTTAGGAGTATCATATATCCAAACAATAACAACTTTCACACTACAATCACCGCTTCATAGTTTTTTGCGGTTTCACCTAAAAGGCTAAATAAAGCTGCTAAGAACTGCAATTACTACGTTGGGCATTGAAAAAGATAATTTGTCGATGAACTAAGTAGACATTGCTTTCAGACGAGATAGCATCTGGGGAACAAGTGAGCGACAGAGGGAGAGGGGCAGATAAAGAAATGTGAGCGCATTTTTACAGATTCCCCTCAACCACAGGCAATACTGATGAAGATGATAGAGAGAGTCTCTGATTAACCATCCGGTAAGCAGGATGTATGTCCCTGCCAAGGGAGACAAATGGAACTATTGTAATGCTATGACAGCCTTTGATCATTTCTGTGTTCGGGGAGATATCTTCATTACAAGTGTTTCTTGTTAAAGCTGTCACAGGCTAGTGGACATGGATATTTCAAATGTATTAGATTCTATGTACCATACATATACAATAACTAAATTAAACATAAGGACATGTAATAAATATGTCATAATAATGTTATAACATATTTTAAGATTATCTATTCAATTCAAATGAGCTCACATTATTGACTGATTGATTTATCTGTACTATGAGCTCTCAGGTACTGATAAAAATCAAGATGTCTAACTCTAGAATAATCGACCTAGAACTGACAGCGGAACACTTTCAACAGCCAGGAGCCATCTGTATGCTTCTACTGAATATGCATGGGGCTGCGTACTGTCTTGTCATTAATAATGTTGTCATCGCATCCCAGAACTCCAAGTTATTCAGTTGTCGTTGAACTAATTTCACAAAACTATGGACTAGAAATGTTGCAGCAGGAGACAAAAAATCAAAAGGTATCAAAATGAAAGCTGTGGCTAACTTTTCTTTAGTGGGATTAAACTCCTGGAGACCTCACAAGGGATTTAAACACAAACATAAAAATACCACTCTTAGCTTTGTACAGAAAGAAGACATGCTGTTATGGTGAAGTATAGCTGAAAAGAGAATGTGCATGTGGGAGTTGCCCTGGCCCCAATAGTAAGCAACTATCAAGAGTAAGAAGGCAGGGGGTAAGGAGACTGACGCAAGGTAGCATTTGCAATTGGGAGGTTTTGGTTTCAGGCTATCCAGTCATCAATCATCCCGGCCCTATTCTGTTCTTTGACAGCTCAGTACAAGGCGTGACATTTAACACTCACGACCCTGGACCAGGCTGTGCTCGAGACCAGAGACTTCAGAAACACAAAAATTGAATAGAATGACACTTTTCCCCTCTTGACTAAGTGGTAGAACTGAGGCAAAGCAGATACAAATTAATAATTCCCATCTGCAATGCACTTCATCCTGGTGAAATTACTCCTTAAGGCCCCATGTTCCCCCTCTGCCCCCTTACTTTGACATGCACAAAAGAGCTAAATGAGAAAGTCAAGAGGCCTCGAGGCCTATTAGACTAAATGCAAGTGTGTATTTTTATGTGAGGTTGGACTCTGTGAACTTTGTACGAGGCGGCTTTGAAAGTTACAGCTCACGAAATCATTAGTAGTGTTTCTGAAAAATAGAGTGCAAAGACATTTTTATAGCTTAACATTTCAGTTTGCAATGCAGCATAATGGCATCTGGATTAATTGCACCTATTTCAAATTATGAGGGAGCATTTCTCTGTCCTTAAAGTGCCTCTGAAATTACACTCAGTCAAATATTCAGGGGGAAGGAGCTTATGTTTTTTTGTAACCACATTTGGGGTCAGTGGGTGGCTATAAACTGAGTAATAATATTGAAAAAACGCTGCTGTGATAATAACCAACATGACCTGACATCAACTGGATAATGAAGCACTATGACCTACAAAATACCAGATTTACCAAATTTGAACAGGCTTTTTTCCAATAAGCACAGCTGTCAGTCCAGTGATGTCACAGTGTGACCTACCCAAATCTACATAAACTGGTTCAACTGCATTATATAACAAACCTCAAGCTCTCTCCCTCTTCTCTCTCTCACTCTCTCTCTCTCTCTCTCTATCACACACGCATACACATGTTTGTGACCCGTGATAACTCTACAAAGCGCATGCTTTTCATTTACACTGTTTTCTCTCAGGCCATACAAGCATGAACCTCCCTGTCTTTCTTCCCTGGTGGATTTAGAGTGTGGACACCGATAACATCGCCTGGACATCAACCATATCCATTCACTCTTATGTCAGGGAATTGATAGCTTCTTTTGGATTGTGTGAGACACAGAAAATCTATTCCATCTTTGTGTGCGATACGCTCTGCTTGCTGCATACTAAACATGTTGCCAGACAACTGGTCATGTCTTAACTGTGAAACTGGCAACTATTGTTCGTGCTGCTATTGAACATGCCTCTAACGACTCCAAGGGCAACCTTTCATCTCACACAAGGTACCAGAACTCTTAAACCATTTGACAATGTAACATTAGCCTATGTGTTTAGATATTACAGAACCCTAAAGAAACCTTAAAATAAAAGTAAAAAATGCATTAAGTTTTACTTTTTTTTTATTTTAGCAAATAATGTGCTTTTTACCAGATTGAACATGTATTGCTGATTTCCTATTTTACTTGCATGCCTCTTGCGGATTCATGCATCCTAATATGTCACTTTAGTACTGAGAGCCACACACATGGAGCACACACATGACACGCATGAGGCGCACGCATGTGCACACACATCCAAACACAGCAGCGCAGATTGTTGTTCAGATGATTGGTTGTGATGTCATCATAGAAAACCTCTTTTCTGAGAAAGATTCATCAGATTATGACCAAAGCCAAGCCTTTCTTGCAACACTCCACTAGCTGCACCATATGGTTGGATCCTAAAGCCATGGGTGGAGGGTTTAATGACAGAGCGGATGTGCAGCGCACATGCCGAGAGATGTTTGGGGGATGGGCTAAAAAAACACTCATCAAGTCTTTGGCCTGGAAAGGCTGAACAAGGTCAACTGTGTGGCGGGGGCAGGGTGAGGGAACCAGACGCACGTCTACAACAAAAGGCAGGTGACAACAGCCAAACTTTGTTCATTGGATATACAAGTGCAAAAAAATTAAATATTTTAGTGACATTTTAATTTTTGCGTCTGTGTTCTTACGTCCATCACAGTGCCATACTTCTCAGTGAATAAATAACAACATCTTTCCTCAAATACACAAGGTCAGTACTACAGACACATCACCAAAATATAGAGACATGGAGATGCAATCCTCTTGGCAAATATGCACAGCTGCCAGCGAGGGGTGTAGGGATGAGTAAACAAAGATGGACTCATAATTAATGTTTACTAAGGCTGATGCAACCGAATGACATTTCTAGTACCACACGACCAGAAATGATGTTTTTAAACACTGCTTTAGTCAGACATGTCTCGTTTGAAGACGCAAAGATGTTTAAATGCAGATCCCCGATCCCCATTCCAATTAAACGGCCTCAAACTTTTTTTCAACAGTTAAATCAATTAGTTGTCTAGAAAAAAAAGAGGTCGATTTTTCAACGTCTGATTCTCTGCCCAGCAAACATTATTATTATGCATGTTTTAAGACCCTAGGTTTCATGGGAAGTAACTTCATTATTTGAATACCACTACAGACAGAGCTTTAGGTGATATTATCCCAGTGGTGGAGAGGTGGGACATGGGGAAGCCTGAGCAGTGAGGATGCTGGACAAATGATTGATGGAGTTGTGGTTAGTCTATAAAGGTCTGCAGAGAGTGCTTGAAGATAATCAGAGAGAGGGTGTCTGCAGGCCTCTTGCCACCACCACCACCACCACCAGTGCACACAAACATAAGCCCACCAAGTATGCACATAAAAGCTGACTCAAGAGAGGCGAGACGGTAGCTTCCGAATTATTAAGCAGCCAGAAGCACCGATGATGAAATTCTGAAGGTTGGGTGTAACAAGAGGCACCTTACAAGGGTCGCAACCTCTCCCTTACTGGGTGTTTTATTCTTTAACATCACCTTCCCACCTATGTGTTCACTGGGTGGGGGCAGGTGAGCGGAGGGGAGTTGTGTCACATCCCTGTTTTTCTGTTTATGACCTCCAGCCAGCAATTCTGCACTTGATAAGAGGAGGGCTCGCCTCATAATGTGCACGGCAGCTGATATCAGCCCTGTATCCTTGTGAAATTGATTACCAAGGCCCAGGGAGCGTGCAGAATATAATAAATAGAGATGACACATAAGGCACACATGGACTTGTAGGCTGATGGGTAACACTGCCTCAGCAATTACCTGCTACCCACTTAAAACAGGGGTCATGCAGGGCAGGCTGGCAGTGGAAGGAGTTATGGTTATTTCTTATTTTCTGTGCAGGGTGAGATGTGTAACTCTCTCCCTGTGTTAGTAAGTGTAGAGGAGTGTGTGTGTGTGTGTGCATATGTGAGTGTGTGTGCGTGTGTTTGTGTGTGTAGAGACGCGGCACAGAGTCTCAAATGGTTTTGGTGTGAAGACCCAAAGATTATCTAATTGTTATACAGCATCAAGCCAATTATTTATTAGCCATTTCAGATTTAGTGTGGAGCTTGAATAATATGTGCTGCCATCCTGTTTATCTCCAAACAACATCAAAAGATTATTTTGGGACTGATTTCAATAAGATTTGTTCTGTTTGGGATATTAATGCGGTCTTTTCTCATCTTAAGAGCGCTAAGAATAAAAGTTGTTCAACTGTCAGTGTCCAAAAATCTTGAAAAGCTGAATCACTGCCCCGTAATTGTAAAACCTTTTTAGTAGGAGTGAAGAGGTGTCACATAGTACTGATAAATAAACTGTGAAAAGAAGCACCAGGCTTGTCCTCTCACCTGAACCAACAATCAGGGCTCCAGCAATTAAATCATTTGGGCCTTTTTATGAAACTGCTACTGTAGTGCTGTACAATACATGCATTTATTAGTCCAGTTGGGTCAATGCACTACTGCAAACTCAAATATTCTATTCTGTCTGTATCTTCTTGTTGCAAAAAATGTTGATGACAAAAGTGAGAGAGTAACAGTGGATGAGCAGGTCAGCAGTAAGTGATGTTTCCTGTATTATACAAAGTCTTTTTTAGCAGCTTAGGATGAATACTTTGTGTGACAGGGTTTTGTAGAAGTGTCTCCTCACTTTGTCAAGATGTATTCTTTGGAAATTTATCATGTATAAATTTTACCATCTATAATTTGTTGTATAAGTATGTAGATTTAAGCAGGCAGATGACTTTTGTCGATACAATCATCAACATCATTAGCAGAGCAAGACCGTGACTATGTAACTAGATATTACAGTCATAATCATCAATGTAATGAGACAATGGCTCCAATAACTCAATATCATCTCATAACATTTACAATTAGGACATTTTCTTGATTACCTTTAATCTGCGTGCCCTTTATTGTGCCACCAGTCATCCAGTTACTACTCCCACATCCTTGAGACAATAATGACCCTGGTCAGCCTCAGAGTGAAGATCTCACAGCTCCTTTTCTCATCATCAACCACTGCTAATTACTGCTCTATCACGACGCATCACGTTTAAAACCAAAAGAATAAACCACATTTTTCCAACTTCTGAAGCATATGGTGTGAACTGCAAGTGCATTCATGGGATGTCCAGTGCACAAGATCAATGCCAAATAATCATTGCGTGAAGTCAGTTTATAATTATAGCTATCAGTGTTACTCCTTAAATTCACCTGCACAGATATAAGTCTATCAAATTACTGAAACTTAATTCCTGACTCAGTTTGTTGCTCCACTTCAATTTCCCTGTGGCACGCCTTTCTTTCTAAGCATATTTATAATTTAGCTCACCTCCGAAGGAACGGTTGGCCTTTTCTGGTAGAGACAACAGAAGAAGAATTACATGTGCAGCTCTTTTATACTGATCTCCCTGATGAACACCTTGAACATGCAGCGATTATGAACAATCTATCATTATAATAATTAATCCTTTTTTGATCACCTACAGTCATACTCTGTACAACACAGTGAAATAATTTCTCTGGATTTGACCCATCCCTGAGGGAGCAGTGGACAGCTGCTTTGAAGCGCCTGGGGAGCTAGGGTTTCAGGGTCCTGCTTAAGAACCCTACGACATGTAGATTCAAACCGGCTACCTGCCGATCTACCGATTGGGAAACGGCCTGATCCTAATGGATTGTCATTTGACCTTGACTAGTGTGAGCAAGTGTGGGTATGGGTTTGCTCATATGTGCAACTCGCTATATGAATAACACGCATTTTAAATGGCATAAAGACCGAGCTTTATGGGCTTTATACCAGGTGTTTATTAATTGATGGCAAAAATGTTCTCAAGACAGCAAAATGCCAATAGTGTGGCTAACCGGATTTGATTTTTACACCAAAACATCTCTGGGTGCACAGATGAACAAATGTAGTTGTTACTTGCTACATTTTAAAAATAGCAAGAAAAGAAAACTAGTATTAAAATTAGGTATGATAAAATTTCACCTATCAGGGTTTTTAAATCCTGATAAGTCCCATAAATCTATTGGACTTATGGTATCCTTGATTGTTTAGGGGTAATAAAAGATAGTGGCAAAAAATGTCAATTCATATAGCTGATTTTGGCTGATTGGTTGCAAGATTAAACACTGCTTTGATCCAAATTAATATAGGAATAAATATAATACACAAATAAATAAGGCATAACTAGCCAACACATTTGAAAATGCTGTGTTTGCGGGCTATCTTTTCATAGACATTATTACAGGTTCAAATAACCCCGCAAAAATCTTTTTAGGGTCTCAAAGTTTCCACCTGAGATATCTTACCAAGTGTGGTGCATAATGTATGGTTGATTTCAAAACAGGCTCGCCACTTGCTTAATGTTAGCATAAAGCGGGCCATGTAGATGTGCTGCTTGCCGTTTCAATGAAGAAATCTGAATGGCTGTTAGCTGCCAGGCAAACCTTTATATCTATTTGTTCCACTTGTCTGGCTCTCAATGAGTTTAATCAGCTGAGAAGAAGCCGTGAGGGGGGTGTTGCCTTACCAGCCCATACATTAGAGAGCCTCCTCTGCACCACACACTCACACTCAAATACACACAATCCCACAGCCCCATTCTCTGTGCATCGATGTGAGAGTTGAGGGTCTCCCTCTCCCCTGTTGCCTTACGGATTATCAAGTACACTTCAATTACTGCCGATCGATACACTTCTGGCTGCAAAAGGGAGTGTGAGGGAAATTAGACAGACTTTGGGTATGGCTGTGACTACAAAGCAATGGATTAACACTGATATGCATCTCTTCATTTACATCAGGAATGGGCCCATTCTCCATCAGCATACTGCACTCTCCTCTGCACGGACGTACATTCACATAGGCTTTAAGGAGACTTTTTTAAAGATTGCGTCTTTAAGTGCTGGTTAAGGTGAGGGCAAGCCTGTCATATGCTGTAGGAGGATTAAAACCTACTACTGTAGTCGCTGCGGGGACAAAGCAAATGCAACCGGGCTTTCTCCCTGAATACAAGTAAAGGGGTCTCATGTAGAACAACTAATGTCATCGCGATAATACTTTGTCTTTGCAGGGTTGTCTTGAGTGCATGTGTGTGTTGTGATCCAAATTGGCTAGCACTCATTAAATGATTAGAGACACATAAATCGTGGAGATTTATAGGTCCAAACATTTGCTTTAACAGAGAAGAAAGGAGCATTCGTACTCTCAGAAAAAACGTGTCAGCAGATAATACAATGGCTGGCGTTGGTAGGAAATAATGCTGAAGTACTCGTCCTCCGAAACCGAGAGGAAAGGGAAATGAAAGGAGTGCTGTGGGAGAGGATAAAAAAGAAGTAAAAGTGTAGGAAGAGATAAGCAGTGGCTGCATCCCCCCAAGGGAGGCTGTGAAGGTTCCCTTAGCACGGCCCCTGCCTCTGAACCCCCTCCAGGTCATCTGCCCCTGCTCTTCCACCCTTCCTCTCTACAGAGTCAGTAAAAACACTCCAACACCTGGGTTCCCCCTCTGCTGTTTGAGAGCTACAGTACAACACACTTCGGAATACATTTCTCATCTGTAGGCGAGCACCGAGACGGAGCAGAAAGGGCTCTGTCACATCCTGACACACAAACAAAAGCTGATCTCTGATTGGTTACTGTGAAGGCCAAGTCATAATGACAGCCATCACAACAACTGTAAAGAGAATATTATTGACTGGCCTTCAAACATTCCTAAAATATACTTTCATAGACAGTTTTTATTTGAAGACCAAAAAGGTGCGCAGTTCAATCCAGATCCTTAGAAATCATCTGCATGGTTTCATCAGTTTGAATGAACTAGTTTTGCCCGTGTCCTCTTTGAACTCTGTTAATCAAACAGTTTGTTTTGGTAACGATCATTTCTTTTGAGTCCATCAACAAAAGTTTGCATTTACAAGGGCTGCTGAACCTCGTCCGCATCTCGCATCTCAGGGTCAGAGTCACATTTCACATTACTAGCCAGAGTGGGAGTTCAGTTTGGAGTCTAAAATGGCCTCCCTCTCCAAATAAAAATGCCTCTCTATTGAAAGCTCCTCACTCCACTATGAATTTGGTCAACCCCTCCCTCCTGCCCTCCTTCCCTCCTTCCCTTCCACTGCAATCTGTCCTTCCAGCTCCCACGTTTTGTCTTTGGAAGTGATCCGTCCCTTAGCGTTGAGCAGAGCCACTTCATGTTCACATCGGCCCCAGAGGTATTCCTGCCTGCCCGCTACTCCTGCTTTCTTTTGTCAGCCAAATGGATACCAATTAAATCAACTGTTCTCCAATTAGAATTTGGAAGAATCTATCTTGTTGAGTATTTCTAAATCCCACTGCTTGACTTCTATCTCTCATGTAGTTCCTTTTTCTGGAATCAGTTCCAGGGAAAATGGAACTGGCTATTTCCGGCAATAGGATACTCTCCAGGGTTTTTTTGGTTTTCTCTTTTTTTCTTATATGTTAAAAGTGCATTTTGTCTAATGTTTATAGGACTGTACACTACGGATGTAATTGTGGTACAAATTATGATGAAGGTTATGGTCAATTGTGGACTAACAAATCAGGGCAGGCAGTTTTAAAAGAAAAATACTCAAATCAAAGCAATTATTGACTGCAGAGATTTACAGTTTACACCTACAACTAAAAACAGCGGCTTCTTTTCTCACTTGTGACAAATGCTAATTTGACGTTCCTGCCCCTCTTGAGAAACGTGTCCTCATATGCTGCCCCCACGCAGAGGCCACAATTTGATTAATACTAGGAGGCGCATATCTCAATCTGTAGACGAGGACAGCAAACGACTTGGACTTGAGCGCTGTCATTATTGCCTTATAGTCGTGTTTAGAAAGTATGCCCCATTGTGTTTGAAATGACCAGGCAACAGCCCCTCCTGCCTCTTGAAATCACATCCAGCTAAACAAACCAACCTGCCTGCTTCCTGTGGAGCAGCGATTCAAATCCCAGACACTGGTTTAGACCTCCGCAGTCTGCGGCATTCCCCCATCCACATGTGGACCTCCTACACATTTAAATTAATATACTGAAGGATTATTTGTCTTCATTTTGTGAAAACAGGATTTTCAGATAGACGTTTGGTTAACAACCTCTGTTCTGCAATACATTAGCCAGTTGTTAACTTAAGAGTATTGTTAGGTAATCAGCCCCCTGTAGCGATCCAGTAGTAGAAATACTAATGAAGTCCTCTTGCAATGTAAAGACAATAAAGTCAGTCGCTAAATGAAGCCAATGTGTTCTCCCTGGTTTGCTTGCAATTTATTGGAACAAGTAGTTCTGACGGAACAGCGCTGGAAGAGCTCAATCAACAAGCTGCCAATTTACTTTAATGATTTAATGGTGAATTTATAAATAGCATCAAATACAAATATTTATATTGGCCTTCGGTTCACACCTTTAATGTGGCTTCACTTCTTAATCATTACATTATCTGAGAATGATATCAAAATCATAGAACGACAAGGGAGTGACTGTCCCAGAATCATTTCCATCAATACTTATAACTTATTCAGCGACTCCCTCCTTGAGAGTGGCCGATATGTAAATAGTTTCTTAGACACTTCTAGTTTTGGATGTTTGACGGCCCCCTACTTTTACTTTGTTATGCTTATCTGCTCTGAGAATGGAGGCTTATTGTGTCGGAACAAAGGAATCCCTTTTATGTCCATCACTGAACAAAGATGGTAACTGACATGGTGCAACAGCACAGTGGACTGTTTCAAACTGTTTGAAGACTCTAGATTAAAGCAACATTTGTGATTTATGAGTGAAGCTCTTAAAACGTCTACAGTTCCTTATGTTCACCCCTTTCTGTTTGGGCATCTTCAGAACAGCACATTGTTAAAGCATTAAATTTTTTACTGCTTATATATTGTAACGCTCAAAATATTGGTTAGCCAAAAATCAATAAAAATTGCAGCCCTTATCTGGAGCAAGACACTCGACATTATTACTAAACGGCAGTGTTGTGTTTTCTCCCGGTCTTAACTCACATCTGTTTCATCTCTTTCTTCTGAAATAATCTAGTTATCTTGTTGAGACATTTTATTAGAATACGTGATATACTGAGCCTTTAATTAACTAATCACTTTAACCGAAATTTACCTTTTGTGCTATAACTGCTGTCCCAGAAATGTTCTGTTCCCCAGTCCATCAGGAACTATTCCAGACATGAAGCAAGATACTAAAAATAACATATGAGCAGTGGTAAAAAAAAAGAAAAAAGATGTCCTGCAAAAGACCACACAGATTAGGAATGCCGAGC